>CM055647.1:11360209-12843959 GCA_029378325.1 Elaeagnus macrophylla
AATTTCCCATAGCAAAGGGTACCAAGACTTGATGCTCCACTTTCACCTCACCCTGATCATTCAACCATTGAAGTTTGTAAGGAGTGGGATGTTTGGTTGTGGGTAGCCCTAACTTCTCAACTAGGGTAGTACTAGCTATGTTGGTACAACAACCCCCATCGATAATTAGGCTGCAGACTTTGCCATTCACGTGACATCGTGTATGGAAAATGTTTCCCCGTTGTGAATCCGTGTCACTTTCCTTGGAGCCATCCTTGGGCACTCGCCCTATCATAAGCAAGTCTCCTTTCACCGGAATTATCTCTTCCGCACTTGCTTCTCCCAATGGTGGCATCTCCTCACCATCACTCTCTTCATCAGTCTCCACCTCCCCATTTGCTTGTATGATCATTGCTCTCTTGTTCGGACATTGGGACGCATAATGACCTTTTCCAAGACAACGAAAACAACTCACATCCCGATTTCGGGGAAAGGTTTCAACCTTACCTTTTCCTTTATCTTGACTAGTCTCCATCTCTTTGCCCTTGTTGACTTCAAAGCGGGGCTTGGAGCTAGTTCCTTCTTCTCTCCTAAAATCTTGTACCCAAGGTGTTGGAGAAATTGGCCTTGGTGGTTGCATCCGGTTACTTCTTCTTTTGAATTGCGCTTCTACTTTGATTGCCATGTGGACCATGTCTTCCAATTCCACATAATGATGAAGCTCAACAACATTAGCAATTTCCGGATTTAGTCCACTCAGAAACCTAGCCATAGTGGCCTCTCTATCCTCCTCAAGGCTAGCTCTAACCATGGCTACCTCCATTTCCTTGTAATACTCATCAACCGATCGAAAGCCTTGATGAAGTCGTTGCAATTTCTGATAAAGCTCTCGGTAGTAGTGGCTCGGAACAAATCTCTTCCGCATGATGGCTTTCATGTCTTCCCAACTACTTATCGGTCTCTCTCCATTCCTCCTTCTCCCAACTACCAACTGATCCCACCAGTTTAAAGCGTAGTCAGTAAATTCGATCACCGCCAATTTGACCTTTTTCTCATCGGAGTAGTTGTGGCAAGCATAGATATGCTCAACCTTCTTCTCCCACTCTAAATAAAGCTCCGGGTCATTCTTTCCTTGGAATGACGGCATTTTCATTTTGATACTACCCAAGCTCCGATCAACCTCATCATAAGGTTGGCGTGGGTACCTCCTTATTCCTCCCCGATCATGGCCACCTCTAGGCCCATGTCGTCTTCCAAAGGGCATCCTCCCTTCATCTTCATTATAGTTCTCTCCAAAACTATCTTCATCCAACTCTTCCTCAAGAAGGGCTCTCCTATTTGGTCTTCCCACATTAGGAGCGACTTGTGGCGCCTCTTGCCCTAAGTTGGCGATAGTTGCTTCTTGATGTTCCATTCGTTCATTTATGTTAACCATGACGGCATTCATCCGTTCCATGGCTTGTTGTAATGCCCTCATCACAAGAGTTGTATCGGGCCTTTCCTCTGAGCTATTCCTGTCAGACATGTTTACAACAACTAACACAAACAAACAATTAACAATCAACAAAATTGGAACTTTTACTCGTTACCTCACGTGTTTACACTCGAATTTTGATTGCCGTAGCGCTCGAAGCCCTATGACAAACCAAACCGTCCAAGTCTTCCACACCAATGTAGAATTTCACACTCAACAAGTGTAGCTTGCAATATCCAAATGTATGGAACAAAGGAAACTAACTCAATGTGTTTTGAAACCCTAACTCTATGAGTTTGGAAGGAAGTTCGATTTAGCGAATCTAATCCGAAAAATTGCAAACAAACAAAGAAACGTTCCGTTTAAGCGCAAACGACGCTAAAACGAGGAAATTTCGTAAATTCTCGGGAAATCAAGAATTCACTCTCCTTTTTCTCTTTCTTTTTTTTTTTTTTTTTATAATCACCGAAGTATCCTCTTCCTTTTTTTTCTAAATTTTTTTTTTTTTTTTTTTAATAAAAATATCTAACGAGATATTTTCGGGAGATATTTTCACGAGATATTTTCGTGAGATATTTTTCGAGATATTTTCGGGAGATATTTTCGGAAGATATATATATTTTTTTTTTTTAAATAAAGAGAAAAGTTTGGCTCTCACTTTTCAAGAAGAAAAATCACATGTGAGATTACCAAAATACCCCTCTTCAAGGAAAACGAAAATTTGGGGGAATTTCCAACACAAAATCCTCTCCAAATTCAACAAAGATAAGAATCAAACAACAACATCACACAGGTTATTCCAGGAAATGCATTAAACACACAAAAACAAGATGAACACAGAATTTTTTTTGTGAAGCAATTTTCTTGTTGCTAGGAAAACAAAAAAACAGAAATTTAAGATAGGAATCTAGAGTCTCAACCTAGAGCTCTGATACCAAATGATGCGAACCAAGGAAACGCGATTCCTATCGACCCACCTAGCTACGAGGCTAGAGAACCAAGAAGAAGCGGACCAAGACCCAACAACAATATTGGCATGGATTTCTAAGCAAAACACAGATTTGGCTGCAGGAAACTCACCACCACACTTGGATATTACGCACCACGCGCGGAGGAGAGGGCGAACGCCACAAAGGAGTGCAAATGCCTTTGATAAGTTCTTGGTTTGGCTTGAAATCAAGCAAGGAGCTCAATGGCTCTCACAATTTGTTTTCTAACAAATTTCATTAAAATGATCAAAGATACAAAATGGGCTGCCCAAATGTCCTTAAATAGGGCTCACACAAAAACCTAAAAGAAAAGACAAAATATGAGCCATTGGATTTGATCCAATGGTTGAAAATACAAATTTTACACTTGCGCCGCGGCGGGCAAATATTCATGCCGCGGCGAGGAGGCTCGGATCACTAAAGTAAAAGTATGCGGGCCTCGGCGGACAAATTCCATGCCGCGGCAAGGAACCTTGCACTTCAACCCGAGAGGTCTGTGCCGCGGCGCCCAAAAGCCATGCCGCGGCGCGCACGTCCCTGGTCCTCTGCGCGCACCTCTGCCCACACTTGCGCGCACCTCTGCCCACACTTGCGCGCACATCTCCCAGCCTTCATGCCCAAAACAGAAACATCGGCGCCGCGGCGCACATATTTCATGCCGCGGCGAGCATGCCTCGTCCAAAATTCCAGCAAAACAGAAACTTGGTCGCCGCGGCGGGAGATTGTCATGCCGCGGCGCAGCTCCAAAATTGGCAATTCCACAAATTAGCTTGGCACTCCCATGGCGAACATGCTTGCGCCCTAGCTCGTGTTTGTGGGGCGCCTTTCTACGCCGTTATTTCAACCCCTTCTCGGCTTGGTCCATGATACGAGTCGGGCCTTGTTAGTGGCGCGATCCGGTTCGTATCAACCTGGGAGGTCTAATTTATAGGCATTGTCGTTAATCCTTTCTAAAATTTGAAACGGTCCATCCCCTCGTGGTTGTAGCTTTGATCGACGCTTGTCAGGAAACCGCTCTTTTCTCAAATGTAACCAGACCCAATCGCCTGGTTCAAAAACGACCCTTCGTCGCCCCTTGTTCGCCTTGAAAGCATTTTCTTTATTCTTCTTTTCAATACGCTCAGAGATGCTTTCATGCAGCCTTTTCACCATTTCAGCTTTCTTAGTACCTTCAAGGTTAGTTCTTTCTGAAACAGGTATAGGCAACAAATCCATAGGAGTAAGTGGATTAAAACCATAAACTATTTCAAAAGGTGAATGTTCAGTGGTAGAATGCACACTCCTATTATATGCAAATTCAACAAAGGGGAGACAATCTTCCCAATTTTTCAAGTTCTTTTGTATGACCGTACGCAATAAAGTAGACAATGTCCGATTGACTACTTCCGTTTGGCCATCAGTTTGGGGATGACAAGTTGTAGAAAATAAAAGTTTTGTCCCCAACTTAGCCCACAAAGTTTTCCAAAAATAGCTAAGGAATTTAACATCCCTATCAGAAACGATACTTTTGGGAACTCCGTGGAGCCGAACAATTTCCTTGAAAAATAAGTTTGCTACATTAGTTGCATCATCGGTTTTATGACACGCAATAAAATGTGCCATTTTTGAAAACCTATCTACAACTACAAAAATGGAGTCTCTACCTCCTTTGGACCTAGGCAATCCCAAGATAAAGTCCATAGAAATATCCACCCAAGGTGAACTAGGCACCGGTAAGGGTGTATATAGTCCTTGTGGTAAGACTTTGGACTTTGCTTGCCTACAAGTGAGGCACCTAGAGCATAAGCGCTCTACATCCCGCCTCATCTTCGGCCAGAAGAAATGTTCGCGTAGAACATCTAAGGTCTTTTTAACACCGAAGTGTCCCATAAGACCTCCTCCATGGGCCTCTCTTACTAACAACTCTCGCATTGAACAGTTGGGTATGCACAAAAGATTTTCTTTAAACAAATACCCATCTAGTTTGTAAAACTTTCCAAAAGCAGTTTTGAAACATGCATTAAAAATGACAGAAAAATCATCATCATCAGCATACATCTCTTTTATGTGCTCAAACCCTAACAACCTAGCATTCAAAGCAGAAAGCAGGGTATACCTTCGAGATAATGCATCAGCAACAATATTTTCTTTACCTCGCTTATATTGAATAACATAAGGGAAGGTCTCGATGAATTCTGATGCGAACCAAGGGAACGCGATTCCTATCGACCCACCTAGCTACGAGGCTAGAGAACCGAAAGAGAACGGTCCAAGACCCAAACAACAAAATTGGCATGGATTTCTAAGCAAAACACAGATTTGGCTGCAGGAAACTCACCACCACACTTGGATATTACGCACCACGCGCAGAGGAGAGGGCGAACGCCACAAAGGAGTGCAAATGCCCTTGATAAGTTCTTGGTTTGGCTTGAAATCAAGCAAGGAGCTCAATGGCTCTCACAATTTGTTTTTCTAACAAATTTCATTAAAATGAAAAAAGATTACAAAATGGGCTGCCCAAATGTCTATTTATAGGGCTCACACAAAACCTAAAAAGAAAAGACAAAATATGAGCCATTGGATTTGATCCAAGGGCTGAAATTACAAATTTTACATTGGCGCCGCGGCGGGCAAACATTCATGCCGCGGCGGGGAGGCTCGGATCACAAAAGTAAAACTACGCGGGCCGCGGCGGACAAATTACATGCCGCGGCGAGGAACCTTGCACTTCAACCCGAGAGGTCTGTGCCGTGGCGCCCAAAAGCCATGCCGCGGCGCGCACGTCCCTGGTCCTCTGCGCGCACCTCTGCCCACACTTGCGCGCGCGTCTGCTCGTCCTGCGCGCACATCTCCCAGCCTTCACGCCCAAATCAGAAACATCAGCGCCGCGGCGCACATATTTCATGCCACGGCGAGCATGCCTCGTCCAAAATTCTACCAAAGCAGAAACACCCGTGCCGCGGCGCATAAAAGCCATGCCGCGGCGGAGCTCCAAAATCCTGAAAATCCACAAATTAGCTTGGCACTTCATGGCTAACATGTTTGCGCCCTAGCTCGTGTTTGTGGCGTGCCTCTTTGCGCCGATATTTGACCCTTTTCTCTGCATAGTCCTTGCCCCGTGTCGTGCCTTGATTATGGCACGATCCGGTTCGTATCAAATTCCATCCATTTTGCATATCGACGGTTCAATTTTCTCTGGCTCTTCAGATGCTTCAAGGACTCGCGATCTGTGTGGATGACGAACTCCTTTGGCCAAAGATAATGCTGCCATGTCTCTAGAGTTCTCACCAATGCGTAGAGCTCTTTGTCGTATGTAGGGTAATTCAGAGTTGCTCCACCAAGCTTCTCGCTGAAAAAGGCAACTGGTCGTTTCTCCTGCATCAAAACAGCACCTATGCCTACACCTGAAGCATCGTACTCAACTTCAAATGTTTTAGTAAAATTAGGCAAAGATAATACAGGAGCAGAAATCAACTTATCCTTTAACAGATTGAACGCTTTCTCTTGTTCATCACCCCACTTGAATCCAACAGTTTTCTTTATGACCTCGGTTAGAGGAGCAGCTAGTGTACTAAAATCTTTGACAAACCTGCGGTAAAAACTAGCTAGACCATGAAAACTGCGAACGTCAGTAACAGACTTAGGCGAGGGCCAATCCCTAATCGCCTTGACTTTTTCAAAGTCAACTTCTATACCCTTAGAGCTAACAACAAATCCAAGAAAGACTAACTTTTCCATGCAAAAGCAACACTTTTTCAGATTAGCATAAAGTTTTTCCTTTCTTAGCAGATCAAGCACAAACTGTAAATGTAAAACATGCTCTTCTAAGTCTTTACTATAAATGAGGATATCATCAAAGTAAACAACTACAAACTTTCCAATGTAAGCACGCAATACATGGTTCATAAGCCTCATAAAGGTACTAGGGGCGTTAGATAGCCCAAATGGCATGACTAACCATTCATACAGTCCATATTTGGTTTTGAAAGCAGTTTTCCATTCATCACCTTCCTTCATTCTAATTTGGTGGTAACCACTTTTCAAATCAATTTTAGAAAATATGCATGCACCATATAGTTCATCAAGCATGTCATCTAACCTAGGAATGGGATGTCGATATTTTACTGTAATATTGTTGATCGCTCGACAATCAACGCACATCCGGTTGGTTCCATCCTTCTTAGGTACGACTAACACTGGTACCGCACATGGACTTAAGCTCTCCCTCACTTGTCCCTTGGACAAGAATTCTTCAACCTGTCGTTGAATCTCCTTGGTGTCCTCGGGGTTGGTTCTGTAGGCGGGCCGGTTTGGAAGTGACGCACCAGGCACAAAGTCAATTTGGTGCTCGATTCCCCGGATTGGTGGTAATCCATCTGGAATCTCGTCTGGAAATACGTCTTCAAATTCCTGTAACAAAGAAACAGCGATACTTGGCAAAGTTTTGTCAAGCTCGTTAGAAAAATGGACTTCCTTGTACAAAAGTACAAGTATAAATCGTTTTGCCAAAATGGCTCTTTTTAAATCGTGCTCCCTTGCATAAAAACTTGATTTAACTTCCTCCACTTCCTTTTTTTCTTCCTTGCCCTTATCCTTATTCATCCGCACTTGCTCGTCAAAAACTTGTTTTGGAGTCAGAGGTACGAGAGTGATCTTTTTCCCTTCCTTCTCAAAAGAGTACTTATTCTTAAATCCATCATGAATGACTCTCCTATCATATTGCCAAGGTCTCCCTAGCAATATGTGTCCGGCTTGCATCGGCACAACGTCACACATAACTTCATCCTTATACTTCCCAATGGAGAAGGACACCAAAACTTGTTGATCAACCTTTACTACCCCAGATTCATTCAACCATTGCAATTTGTAGGGCTTCGGGTGTTTGATGGTGGCCAACCCTAGTTTCCCAACTAAGGTAGTGCTAGCTACATTTGTACAACTTCCTCCATCAATGATCACATTGCACACCTTTCCACTCACATGACACTTGGTGTGAAAGATGTTCTCTCTTTGTTGATCAATACCCTCATCTTTTAGTTGAGCGCTTAAAGTTCTCCTAATCATAAGAGCCTCCTCCTCAACGGGTCCTACTTCCTCATCACTAGCTTCTTCTAGTGGTGGCATCTCCTCATCGTCACTTTCATCATCCGTTCCAACCTCTCCATTCGCTTGAACAATCATGACTCTCTTGTTTGGACAATGGTGATGCGAACGGGTCCTCCGGCAAGCCGGCCCGCCGCAACAGTGCTAGCAGCACGTCGCCCCCAACCCATCTCAGGCCACAGTTTGGACACTGGCGTCGCGGATATTACTCACCGCCGCCCCACAGGCACCAACCCATGGTTGACAGTCCTCCCCACAGCGCTGCAGGTTGTTTACTCCAAGGCTCGAACCCTTGAAGTACTTGATATCATGTGCTGATACCATCCATTGAGCTGCATGCGCTGGTGCATTACCGTGGTGCGTAACATCCATGGGTTTGGTTGGTGCCAGATTACATTGGTGCGTAACATCCAATGGTCCATCAAAAGAGCATCCTTTTTTATGATGCGAACGGGTCCTTCGGCAAGCCGGCCCGCCGCAACAGTGCCGCAGCACGTCGCCCCCAACCCTTCTCAGGCCACAGTTTGGACACTGGCGAGCGGATATTACGCACCGCCGCCCCACAGGCACCAACCCATGGTTGACAGTCCGCCCCATGTCGCATGTAGGTTGTTTACCCCAAGGCTCGAACCCTTGAAGTACTTGATATCATGTGCTGATACCATCCATTGAGCTGCAGCTCAGTGGGTGGTACCATGTGCTGGTATCAAGCAGGTCAGGGCTTCGAATCCTGGCTTGAACAAACTCGCTTGGTGCGTAATATCCAAGAGATGAGTTGGGGGGAGCGCGCTGCAGCGCTGATGGTCGACTGCAGGAATTGGTTGGTGCCATCCTGTGGGTCTTGGTGCGTAACATCCAAGATGCCATCAAAAGAGCATCCTTTTTATGATGCGAACGGGTCCTCCGGCAAGCCGGCCCGCCGCGGAGGGCCGGCTTGCCGGAGGACCCGTTCGCATCAAATGGGATGCATAGTGACCCCTACCAAGACAACGAAAACATTTAATGTCACGATTACGAGTAGGGTTCTCGAGGATACCTTTATCCTTATGAAGCTCAACTTCCTTGCCTTTGTTGGAGTCAATCCTTGGCTTAGAGCTAGTGCCCTCTTCTTTCTTCCAATTTGCTTTCCAAGGTGTAGTGGGATTCGGTTTTTGTGCCGAAGTACTTGTCCTTGGTGGAAATGACCGAACACCCCTTTTTCTTAGTTGCCTCTCCACCTTTATAGCCATGTGTACCATATCCTCTAACTCCACATAGTGATGAAGTTCAACAACATTGGCTATTTCTGGATTTAAACCGCTCACAAATCGAGCCATGGTGGCTTCTCTATCCTCCTCGACATTGGCCCTAACCATGGCGGTAAAATATCCATGCCGCGGCGCGCACGGTATGGGTCTGGTGCCAGGCGCGCAGTCTGGCGCGCAGTCTGCCGAAGGATGTCCGTGTCAGCGTGCAGGTCTGGCCTGTCAGCACCCGCACGTCCACTCTCGCCGCGGCGCCCAAAATGTATGCCGCGGCGCGCACATGTTTTCGGTCCAAAACAGAAACTCCTTCGCCGCGACGTGCAATACCTGTGCCGCGGCGCGCGCCAGCTTCGCATTTTCCTTTTCAAAACAGAAACTTCCTCGCCGCGGCGTGCATTTCCTGTGCCGCGGCGTGCTAAGCTTGCCAAAATACCCTCCAAAACAGAAACTTCTTCGCCGCGGTGTGCAATATCTGTGCCGCGGCGCAAGTCATTTTGTGCCTATTTTGCCTCCAGCAGGTTGGTTGGCCTCCCACATGCCTCAACCTCCATTCCCATGCCCTCTTGGCCTTTAATCGACTCTCGGACCAGTCCATTTAGAGCCTCTTCACGTTGTTTGGCTCTTGACCTCGTGATTGGCCCGTGCGGGATCCGGTAGGGATGTTGTGACGGTGGTTGCGACGAAGGATTCGTATCATTCCCTCCTTCTTGAAAAGGATTCGACCTCGAATCGTCACCTGCATAATCAAAAAGAGACAAATCAGCAACATTAAATGAAGCACTAACATTATACTCACCGGGAAGGTCAAGTTTGTAGGCGTTATCGTTGATGCGCTCGACCACTTGGAACGGCCCATCTCCTCTCGGTTGAAGTTTTGACCTTCGCTTCTCAGGAAAGCGTTCTTTCCTTAGGTGCACCCAAACCCAATCTCCGAGTTCAAAAACAACTTGTCGCCGCCCCTTGTTGGCTTTGAGAGCATTCTCTCTATTCTTTTTCGCAATGTTCTCACTAACCCGCTCATGTAGCCTCTTAACTACCTCAGCCTTTCTCGCTCCGTCCAAATTAGTCCTGTCTGAAATAGGTAAAGGTAACAAGTCCATAGGGGTTAGTGGGTTAAAGCCATAAACAACCTCAAATGGGGAGTGATCCGTGGTTGAGTGTACATTCCTATTGTAAGCAAATTCTACAAAAGGTAAACACTCTTCCCAGTTTTTCAAGTTGCTTTTTATGATGGCACGTAACAAAGTAGACAATGTGCGATTGACTACTTCCGTTTGGCCATCGGTTTGGGGGTGACAAGTGGTGGAGAACAAAAGTTTTGTTCCCAACTTAGCCCACAAGGTCTTCCAAAAATAGTTAAGAAACTTAACGTCCCTATCCGACACTATACTCTTGGGGACTCCATGTAGCCCCAATATTTCTTTGAAAAACAAATTCGCTACATTAGTTGCATCATCGGTTTTGTGACACGCAATAAAATGTGCCATTTTTGAAAACCGATCAACAACTACAAAAATTGAGTCCTTTCCCCCCTTAGACCTAGGCAATCCCAAAATGAAGTCCATTGATATATCCACCCATGGTGAGCTAGGCACCGGTAGGGGTGTATAAAGTCCTTGAGGTAGGACTTTGGACTTCGCTTGCCTACATGTGATGCACCGAGAGCAAGTTCTCTCTACATCACGTCTCATCCTGGGCCAAAAGAAATGTTCTTTTAGAACATCCAAAGTTTTGGCAACACCGAAGTGTCCCATTAGGCCTCCCCCATGGGCCTCCCTCACCAACAACTCTCTCATAGAGCAATTAGGTATACACAAAAGGTTTTCCCTAAACAGATACCCATCTAACAAATAAAATTTATCAACAGCAGAAATTTGACACGCATTGTACACAGCAGAAAACTCATCATCATCAGCATATATATCTTTAATATACTCAAACCCTAATAATCTAGCATCTAGAGTAGAGAGTAAGTGATGCGAACGGGAAGCCCCCTAGCCGACTAAAGCCGGGCCCGCCGCAACAGTGCTGCAGCACGTCACTCCCAACCCTTCTCTGGCATGCGCCGACCCCCCTTCCATACCCACCAGCCAATCGCTGAAACTGGGGGCAGGCCAAAGGGCCTCTACTCACATGCTCAGCAGGTTGTTCATACCAGGTTTCGAACCCCTGATATGCTTGATATCACTCCCTGATATCATCCATTGAGCGTGCTGCAGCTCAATGGATGATATCAGGGAGTGATATCAAGCATATCAGGGGTTCGAAACCTGGTATGAACAACCTGCTGAGCATGTGAGTAGAGGCCCTTTGGCCTGCCCCCAGTTTCAGCGATTGGCTGGTGGGTATGGAAGGGGGGTCGGCGCATGCCAGAGAAGGGTTGGGAGTGACGTGCTGCAGCACTGTTGCGGCGGGCCCGGCTTTAGTCGGCTAGGGGGCTTCCCGTTCGCATCATAAAAAGGATGCTCTTTTGGCGCGCCGACCACCCTGACCATACCATGCCACCAACCGAAGAGTCCACACTCCGGCGGCAGAGGCAGGCCCAAGTGATCTCTACTCACGCCAGTGCTGCAGCACGCTCCTCCCAACCCATCGCCTACACCCTTCCATATGGCCAATCGCTGAAACCATAGGCCAAGTGCAGGAAGGTTGTTCATACCAAGGTTCGAACCCTTGATATGCTTGATAGCAGGGAGTGCTATCATCCACTGAGCTGCAAATGATACGAACCGGACCCCATCCCGAAGTCGGCCCAACACGCGCCGAGAGCTGTGCCCAGAGAAGGGCCTTAAAGGGGTGCTAAATGGCATGCAACATCATAAAAAGACATGCAAGCACCATGGGAAAGGAAGAGAAGTGTGCAAGTGTCAATTTCAAAATTTGGAGCTGCGCCGCGGCATGGCTTTTGTGCGCCGCGGCGAGGAGGTTTCTGCATTGCAGGATGAAATTGTCACACAAGCGCGCCGCGGCATGGAATTGGTGCGCCGCGGCGAGAGGCGTTCTGTTTTGAATTGAAGAAACGAGCGCGCCGCGGCACAGGAAAGGCACGCCGCGGCGAGGGAGTTTCTGTTTTGGAAAGGAAAATGCGAAGCTGGTGCGCGCCGCGGCACAGGTATTGCACGCCGCGGCGAAGGAGTTTCTGTTTTGGACCGTGGGAGCATGTGCGCCGCGGCATGAGAAAGTGGCGCCGCGGCATGTCGAGGGATGGGCAAGCCTGCGCGCGCTGACACGCCAGACCTGCGCGCTGACACGGACGTGCGCACCTGACAGCCAGACCTGCAAGCAGATCCTGAATGTGCGCGCCGCGGCATGAACTTTTGTGCGCCGCGGCGAGGCTTCGCGGGTGGCAAACAGAAAGGTGCGCGCCGCGGCATGAATATTTCCCCGCCGCGGCGGAGATTCAAAATGTGTAATTTTTGGACCATTGGATTCAGATCAATGGCTAGGATTTCTTGAGACCATTTTAGGGTTTTTATTGTATCTATATATATGTAATGCAGCTGCCCATTGTAAGATATTCAACAATTTAATCAAAATATGATTTTTCTCATTGAGAGACAATTTGGAGTGATTCCAAATTAGGGGAGAGCACAAGTGCTTCTCTTGTTCTATCAAGAAACTTATCAAAAGGCACTAGCAACCCTTTGTGGCGTTTCGCCTCGTCTCGGCTCGTGGTGCGTATATCCAAGGGTGGAGGCGAGTTCTTGCTATCATAGTCGAGCGTTCTTCGTAGAACCTGCGTTCCAACATTGTTGTCGGATCCTTTGTTCGATTTTCTTTGGTTGCCAAAACCGCGTGATTTTGGAGGTCATAGGAGTCGTGGCGAGCGGTTCGCATCATTTGGTATCAGAGCTCTAGGTTGGAATTCTAGACTCCTATCCTTTATTGTTTTCTGTTATAAAAAAAAAAAAAAAAAATTCTGTGCATTGTTGCAAAATCTGTGTGTTCTTCATCTTTTCCAGAATTTTTCTTGTTGTTCATGCAAAAATTCTGTTTGTGTTTGTGTTTCTAAATTTTCTGGGCAGTTTTCTGCTGTGTTGGAAATTTCAGAATTGTGTTTTTGTGTTCCTGAATTTTCTGGGCAGTTTCTGTTTGCTGTTGAAATTTCAGAATTGTGTTTCTGTTTTCTGTTTTTCTGATTTTCTGGAAGTATTTCTGCTGTTGCTGAAAATTTCAGAATCTGTTTTTGTGTTTTCTGAAATTCTGTTGTGTTTTGGAAAGGTTTTTGTGTTGGAAACTTTTCTGAAAATCTGTTTGTAACAAGAAGGGTATTTTGGTAATTTTACCCGTGTACTCGTACTGTTTTTCGTGTAAGGGCATTTTGGTAATTTTACCGTGCTCTCGTAATTTTCTTCGTGTTTCGTGTTTGTTCGTGTTTTACGTTCCCAAACAGTTTTTCTATAAAAAAAAAAAAAAAAAAAGGTGTGAAAATTTCTTTTCCGGGAAATTTTTACGAAGTCGAAATTTGAATCCTCTCGGTTCTAAAATTTTATTTGAATCAAATATTCCTTTTTCATTGAGTTAGAACTCCACAACACTTTGAGTTAGTTCCGTGCTCGCCTTGAATTGGATACTACGCCACTAGTGGGTGAGGGTGGAATTCTACCTCGGGTTGAAAGTTTCGGAAATTGACTTGCCATAGAACGAGAAGTGCTTGGGCAATCAAACCGAGCAATTAAACACGTGAGGTAACAAAGTGATTTTCTGTTCTTAAATTGTTTAACTAATTCTCTTGTGCAAAGGTTGTGGTGATCATGTCTAACAGGAGCAACTCCGAAGAGCGTCCGGATACCGCATTCTTGTTGCGTGCAATGCAACAGTCCATGGAACGGATGAGTGCCGTCATGGAAAGTCTTGATGAACGGGTAGGACGGCAAGAAGCAGCGGTTGCTAATTTACAACGAAGAGCACCCGAAAGGGTTCCGGAAGTTGGGAGACCAAATAGGAGACCCTTAGTGGATGAGGAGAATTGGGATGAAGAGTTTGAGAATGAGGAAAGGAGGAGACCCTATGGAGGAAGGGATGAATATAGAGGAAGGAGGAACGGTCGGGAAGGTTTTTGGAGACCCCCACCTCGGCCCTATGACGGGGTTGACCGGAATTTGGACAACATCAAAATGAAGATGCCTACATTCCAAGGGAAAAATGATCCGGAGTTATACTTGGAGTGGGAGAAGCGGGTTGAACATGTTTTTGATTGTCACCAATATTCCGAGGAGAAGAAAGTGAAGTTGGCGGTAGTCGAGTTTAGCGATTACGCCTTGAATTGGTGGGACCAATTGGTGGTCTCGAGGAGAAGGAATGGGGAGAGGCCCATTGAAGATTGGGGTGAGATGAAGGCCGTAATGAGGAAGCGGTTTGTCCCAAGCCACTATTACCGGGAACTCTATCAGAGGCTACAAAGGCTTAATCAAGGTCATCGGTCCGTTGATGAGTATTTCAAGGAGATGGAGATGACTATGGTGAGAGCAAGTGTGGAGGAAGATAGGGAGGCCACTATGGCTCGGTTCTTGAGCGGGTTGAATTCTAGCATTGCCAACATTGTGGAGTTGCACCACTATGTCGAATTGGAGGATATGGTGCAAATGGCCATCAAAGTAGAAAGGCAATTGAGGCGGAAGAGTAGTCATGCCATACCCGTAGAGAACAATAAGGACACCACTTTCCCGACACCGACACCAAACCCAATTCCGCCTTGGAGGTCTAGTGGAAAGAAGGAAGGAGAAGGAAGCTCTAAGCCCAATTTTGAGAACAAGGGCAAGGAGAGGGAGATGAGGAGAGATAAGGGAAAAGAAGAAGGAGGAACCGTCCATCGGAGTCGTGATATTAATTGCTACCATTGCCTTGGGAAAGGTCACTACGCTCATCAATGTTCGAACAACAGGACAATGATCGTACAAGCCAACGGAGAGGTGGCGACCGATGATGATAGTGACGAAGGGGAGAAGCCGTCATTAGAGGAGGCTAGTGACGAGGAGGTGTATCCGGTCACCGGAGAATTGCTTGTAGTACGGAGGGCACCTTTGGACCATTATCGAGAAGTTGACATGGGATCCCAAAGAGTTAATATCTTTCAGACGAGATGCCATGTGAGTGATAAGGTGTGCCAGTTAATCATTGATAGTGGGAGTTGCACAAACATTGCAAGCACAACTTTAGTTGAGAAGCTAGGGTTGACTACGAGCAAGCATCCCCAACCGTACAAGCTACAGTGGCTAAATGACGATGGAAAGGCGAAGGTTGAAGAGCAAGTACTTGTAACCTTTTCCATTGGTCGATACAAGGAAGAGGTGATTTGTGACGTATTACCCATGCAAGCTGGGCATATATTGCTAGGGCGGCCATGGCAATACGATAGGAAGGTCACCTATGACGGATACAAGAACGAGTACTCCTTTGAGAGGGAAGGGAGGAAGATAACTCTTTTGCCTTTGACTCCACAACAAATTTCCGACAATCTGTTAGGAGAAGTGGAGGAGAAAAAGGGAAAGAGATTGGAGGGAGAGCCCATGGAGGAGGAGGGGCTCTCAAGGGGGAAGAAGGAAAGAAAAAGGAACCAACACTGTTTATATTCTAACTTTTCTTTCTTGCAGGAATCCTATGATGAACAACAAAACAAGGATGGCCTGCAACACTTGCCCTATGACAAAGGTCCGAATTCGAGGTCGAATTCTTTCGAAGAAGGAGGGAATGATACGAACCGGACCCCATCCCGAAGTCGGCCCGACACGCGCCGAGAGCTGTGCCCAGAGAAGGGCCTTAAAGGGGTGCTAAATGGCATGCAACATCATAAAAAGACATGCAAGCACCATGGGAAAGGAAGAGAAGTGTGCAAGTGTCAATTTCAAAATTTGGAGCTGCGCCGCGGCATGGCTTTTGTGCGCCGCGGCGAGGAGGTTTCTGCATTGCAGGATGAAATTGTCACACAAGCGCGCCGCGGCATGGAATTGGTGCGCCGCGGCGAGAGGCGTTCTGTTTTGAATTGAAGAAACGAGCGCGCCGCGGCACAGGAAAGGCACGCCGCTGCGAGGGAGTTTCTGTTTTGGAAAGGAAAATGCGAAGCTGGTGCGCGCCGCGGCACAGGTATTGCACGCCGCGGCGAAGGAGTTTCTGTTTTGGACCGTGGGAGCATGTGCGCCGCGGCATGAGAAAGTGGCGCCGCGGCATGTCGAGGGATGGGCAAGCCTGCGCGCGCTGACACGCCAGACCTGCGCGCTGACACGGACGTGCGCGCCTGACAGCCAGACCTGCACGCAGATCCTGAATGTGCGCGCCGCGGCATGAACTTTTGTGCGCCGCGGCGAGGCTTCGCGGGTGGCAAACAGAAAGGTGCGCGCCGCGGCATGAATATTTCCCCGCCGCGGCGGAGATTCAAAATGTGTAATTTTTGGACCATTGGATTCAGATCAATGGCTAGGATTTCTTGAGACCATTTTAGGGTTTTTATTGTATCTATATATATGTAATGCAGCTGCCCATTGTAAGATATTCAACAATTTAATCAAAATATGATTTTTCTCATTGAGAGACAATTTGGAGTGATTCCAAATTAGGGGAGAGCACAAGTGCTTCTCTTGTTCTATCAAGAAACTTATCAAAAGGCACTAGCAACCCTTTGTGGCGTTTCGCCTCGTCTCGGCTCGTGGTGCGTATATCCAAGGGTGGAGGCGAGTTCTTGCTATCATAGTCGAGCGTTCTTCGTAGAACCTGCGTTCCAACATTGTTGTCGGGTCCTTTGTTCGATTTTCTTTGGTTGCCAAAACCGCGTGATTTTGGAGGTCATAGGAGTCGTGGCGAGCGGTTCGCATCAGTAAGGTATACCTTCTTGACAATGCATCCGCGACAATGTTTTCCTTACCTCGCTTATACTGAATAATATAAGGGAAGGTCTCAATGAACTCCATCCATCTCGCGTGTCGGCGGTTCAGCTTTCCTTGGCTCCTCAAGTGCTTCAAGGACTCGTGATCCGTGTGGATAACGAACTCTTTCGGCCACAAGTAGTGCTGCCAAGTTTCCAAAGTCCGGACCAAGGCATAGAGCTCCTTGTCGTACGTTGGGTAATTAAGGGACGCTCCTCCAAGCTTCTCACTGAAATAGGCAATCGGTCGTTTTTCCTGCATCAAAACAGCCCCTATGCCTATACCTGATGCATCACACTCAACTTCAAAAGTTTTAGTAAAATCAGGTAAGGATAAAACAGGCGCAGTACACAACTTATCCTTTAACAGATTAAAGCATTTTCTTGTTCAGTTCCCCATTTAAAACCCACTGTTTTCTTTATGACCTCAGTGAGAGGTGCGGCTATGGTGCTAAAATCTCTAACGAATCTACGATAGAAATTAGCTAAGCCGTGAAAACTACGTACTTCCGTAACGGTTTTAGGCGAGGGCCAATCCCTAATCGCCTTGACCTTCTCAAGGTCAACCTCTATACCCCTTGAACTAACAACAAATCCCAAAAAGACTATCCTTTCCATGCAAAAATGACATTTGTTCAAGTTGGCATAAAGTTTTTCCTTCCTAAGCAATTCTAGCACACATCTTAAATGTATCACATGCTCTTCTAAGTTTTTACTATAAATGAGAATGTCATCAAAGTAAACAACTACAAATTTACCAATATAAGCACGCAACACGTAATTCATAAGTCTCATAAAAGTGCTAGGGGCGTTAGCTAGCCCAAATGGCATGACCAACCATTCATACAGTCCGTACTTAGTTTTGAAAGCGGTTTTCCACTCATCTCCCTCTTTCATCCTAATCTGATGATAACCACTTTTCAAATCTATTTTGGAAAATATGCATGCACCATGTAGTTCATCTAGCATGTCATCTAGTCTAGGGATAGGATGTCGATATTTTACCGTAATATTGTTGATTGCTCGACAATCAACGCACATGCGGCTGGAACCATCCTTCTTAGGTACTAGTAACACGGGCACTGCACACGGACTCATACTCTCTCTTACTTGCCCCTTGGACAAGAACTCTTCAACTTGTCGTTGAATTTCCCGAGTGTCTTCCGGGTTGGTCCTGTAAGCGGGTCGGTTTGGAAGCGAAGCACCCGGAATGAGATCAATTTGATGCTCGATTCCCCGAATTGGCGGCACTCCATCCGGGATCTCCTCCGGGAACACATCATCAAATTCCTGCAACATAGAAACAGCTTCACTTGGCAAAGGTTTGTCAAGTGGGTTAGATGAAAAATTGACCTCCTTGTACAAAAGTACAAGTACCGGTCGTTTTGCCAAAATGGCTCGTTTTAAATCATGTTCCCGTGCATAAAAATTTGTTTTCTTTGTTTCCACTGCTTCCCCCTTTTCCTCCTCTTCCTTCTTTCCCTTCTTTTCCTTCTCCTTGTTCATCCTTACTTGGTCTTCATATACTTGCTTTGGAGTCAAGGGTGCTAGGGTGATCTTTTTACCCTCCTTCTCAAATGAATACTTATTCTTAAACCCGTCATGGGTGACCTTTCTGTCATATTGCCATGGCCTACCAAGCAATATGTGTCCTGCTTGCATTGGTACCACGTCACACATGACTTCGTCCTTGTACTTTCCAATTGAGAAGGACACTAACACTTGCTTACTAACCCTCACCTCTCCACTATCATTCAACCATTGTAATCGGTAGGGCTTCGGGTGTTTAAGCATAGTTAACCCTAGCTTCTCCACTAAGGTGGTGCTAGCCACATTGGTGCAACTCCCACCATCTATGATCACATTACACACCTTGGAGTTCACATGGCACCTAGTGTGAAAAATATTCTCCCTTTGCAACTCCACATCATCATCCTTGTGTTGGATGCTCAAAGACCTCATTATGACTAGGGCCTCTCCTTCAACCGGCCCAATCTCCTCCTCACTAGCCTCCTCTAGTGGGGCATCTCCTCTTCTCCACTTTCTTCCTCCGACTCTATATCCCCATTAGCCAAAGCTATCATGGTTTTCTTGTTAGGGCATTGATGAGCTATATGTCCTCGTCCAAGACACCGAAAACATACAATCTCTCGGTTCTTGACTGGAACCTCCACATTGGCCTTTCCTTTGCCAACCTCCACTTCCTTGCCCTTATAAGAATCAATCCTAGGCTTGGAGCTAGCCTCCCCTTCCTTCCTCCAATTGGGCTTCCATGGTGAGGTAAGGTTGGGTTTAGGTCCCGGGAAGGCGGGTCTTGGTACCGAGTAAGCGGGTTTTGTAGGCATCATAGAACTACTCCTCCTCTTCAATTGCCTCTCCACCTTTATAGCCATTTGCACCATATCATCCAACTCCACATAATGATGCAACTCCACAATGTTGGCAATGTTGGAGTTCAACCCACTTATAAATCGAGCCATGGTCGCCTCTCTATCCTCCTCTACATTTGCCTTTACCATGGTCATCTCCATTTCTTTGAAATACTCATCCACCGATCGAGACCCTTGGTTAAGCCTTTGAAGTTTTTGATAGAGCTCCCGGTAATAATGACTCGGGACGAACCGTTTCCTCATGACAGCTTTCATCTCCCTCCAACTGTCAATGGCTCTCTCTCCACTCCTCCTCCTTAGGACCACTAGTTGATCCCACCAATTCAGGGCGTAATCGCTAAACTCGATTACCGCCAACTTCACCTTCTTCTCCTCGGAGTAATTATGACACTCAAAAACGTGTTCTATCTTCTTTTCCCACTCCAAATACAACTCCGGGTCGTTCTTGCCTTGGAATGATGGCATTTTAATCTTTATGTTGCCCAAATTCTGGTCAGCCCCGTCATAGGGTCGAGGTGGGGGTCTCCACATGCCACCCCGTCCATTTCTTCCTCCTCCATGCCCATTCCTACCACCATAGGGCATCCTCCGATCGTCGTCCTCATACTCATTTTCCCAATTCTCCTCATCTAAATCCTCCTCCACCATGGGTCTCCTATTGGGTCTCCTAACTTCTGGAGCCTCTTGGGGTGCTCGTTGATGTAATGCGGCAATTGTAGCCTCTTGTCTTTCTACCCGGTCACTGAGGTTTACCATGACGGCATTCATCCGTTCCATGGATTGTTGCAATGCTCGCAACAAAAATGCGGTATCAGGGCGCTTCTCGGGGCTATTCCTGTCAGACATGTTCACAACAACTACCACCAGCAGAGAATTAGTTAATCAAGTAAAACTGTAATTATACTTCTTTACCTCACGTGTTTCGATCGCTCGGGGTTTGATTGCTCAAGTACTCCTCGTCCTTTAACAAACCGAAACCTCAAGAATCTTTCCAATCACTATTAGCGTTTCACACACACAATCAAGTAATTTGCAATATCCACTCAAGGCAAACAAGAAACTAACTCAAAGTGTTTGGCAACTCTAACTCAATGAAAAGGAATTTTCTTTCAAGCAATTCAATTCAAAACTCGTGAAGGATTAACGAGTATAAAATCGAGAATTCGCAAACTTATCCTTGGGCTTCAACTTTCTCAAATATATATATATATATATATATTTAAACAATTTCCGAATTCCTTTTTTTTTTTTTTTTTTTTTTTTGACTTTCGGAAATTTTCACACGAGCAAAACACGAGACTTTTGCTAAATGACCAAAATGCCCTTTTTCTTAACGAACACTTTTTAGAAAAAATTTTCAACACGAAAAACTTTCCACACAGCCCACAAATTCAGAATTTAACAACATACAATCTGAAATTCTTCAACACAATCAGGAAATATCAGATATGGAAGAAAACAATCAGGAACAATAATAACAATGCAGAATTGAGCAGAATTTCAAGAAGAAGATAACAAGAAACACAACACAAATCAGAATTAAATTTCAGGATCACAATCACAATCAGGATTTTGTAAGAACAACAAGAAAAGTTCTGGGAAATGAAAATCAGCACAGAAATTGAAAGATGCACAGAAATTTTTTTTTTTGTTTTTTTGTTTTTTGTAGAAGAAAAACAACAACACAAAGGGATAGGAATCTAGAGTCACAACCTAGGCTCTGATACCAAATGATGCGAACCAATCGCCACGATTCCTATGACCTCCAAATCACGTGGTTTGGCAACCGAAGAAAACGAACAAAAGACCCGACAACAATGTTGGAACGCAAATCCTACGTGAAGAACTAGATTTTGATTGCACGAAAACTCACCTTAAACGAATGGATATTACGCACCACAAGCTAAGACGAGGTGAAACGCCACAAAGGGATTGCAAGCTCCTTTGATAAGTTTCGGGCAAACAAGAATAGGGATAGCACTTGGAGCTTTGAGCTCTCAAACAAGAAATTTTTGTATTTCACAAATGAAAATGAAGTGTGTTACAATATTCAGCTGCTAGGGTTCATATATACAAGAAATAAAACATTAAAAATGGGCAAGGCATCCTGGCCATTGATCTGAAATCAATGGTCCAAAAAAATTACAAATTTGAACTCCCGCCGCGGCGGTAAAATATCCATGCCGCGGCGCGCACGGTATGGGTCTGGTGCCAGGCGCGCAGTCTGGCGCGCAGTCTGCCGAAGGATGTCCGTGTCAGCGTGCAGGTCTGGCCTGTCAGCACCCGCACGTCCACTCTCGCCGCGGCGCCCAAAATGTATGCCGCGGCGCGCACATGTTTTCGGTCCAAAACAGAAACTCCTTCGCCGCGGCGTGCAATACCTGTGCCGCGGCGCGCTCCAGCTTCGCATTTTCCTTTTCAAAACAGAAACTTCCTCGCCGCGGCGTGCATTTCCTGTGCAGCGGCGCGCTAAGCTTGCCAAAATACCCTCCAAAACAGAAACTTCTTCGCCGCGGCGTGCAATATCTGTGCCGCGGCGCAAGTCATTTTGTGCCTATTTTGCCTCCAGCAAGTTGGTTGGCCTCCCACATGCCTCAACCTCCATTCCCATGCCCTCTTGGCCTTTAATCGACTCTCGGACCAGTCCATTTAGAGCCTCTTCACGTTGTTTGGCTCTTGACCTCGTGATTGGCCCGTGCGGGATCCGGTAGGGATGTTGTGACGGTGGTTGCGACGAAGGATTCGTATCAATCAGTCTGGCCTGGTTTGCGACCTCACTACTTAACCCTATTGGAGGAGTCTAGGTGGTTAGTTGGAAGAAACTCTACTGTAAAGTTTTGGACAGACAATTGGTTAGGTAATCCTCTAATTGATATGATGGATAATCCTCCAGTGGACCCGCCAATACATTCCCTAGTGGGGGACTACCTCAATGAAGATGGTTGGCATTTGCCTCAAACTTTCATGGTTTCCTATCCGGATATTGCCTCAGAAATTCAGTCAACAGTTGTTGGGATTGGTTCGGACACCAGAGTTTGGACACGCTCAATTAAGGGCGATGTTACAGCTAGTGAGGCTTATGACTCACTACGTGTGGTTGGGGAACGTAAAATTTGGGGTAAGGCCATCTGGGCCCATTATATACCGCCTTCAAGATCTATTTTGCTATGGCGTGCTATTCAGAATAAACTATCAACAGATTGTCAATTAAAAAGAAGGGGACAATCGTTTCCTTCCCGTTGCTCGTTATGTGGATCCGAGGAGGAATCTCTATCACATCTTTTTTTAAGTTGCCATTTTGCAGGTGCTCTTTGGAACCTCCTATGCTTCTTCTTTGGAAAAAGACCATGTACAGACTCCTCTGTCCTAAACTTATGGACGGCCGCAATGAAGATGGAATTTGGATCACAACTCACCAATTTATGGAAAGCAGGGATTGTTTCAGTCATCTGGGTGATTTGGAATACTAGAAATGATTATCGATTCACCAATAAGAAGACAACAATGAACTCGGCTTTTGCAACAGTATGGCGTTTTATTCGTGAAGCAAGTCTCTCAAAGAGTGGTTGCATGAAAAATACTGTAGATGATCTACAGATACTTAAACGACTTCGAATACCAGGCATTCCAAGACGGGCTCCAAGAATCATAGAGGTTAATTGGAAGGCACCACCCGCGGGATGGATAAAGGTCAATACAGATGGTGCAGCTTTTGGAGCACCAGGTTTATCGGGTTGTGCAGGTATTTTTAGAACTTCCAGATCATTTGTTAAGGGTTGCTTCTGTGTTCCGCTTGGAATATCGTATGCTTTTGAAGCAGAACTAGTGGCAGCCATTTATGCGGTGAAGTATGCATATATGTTTCGGTGGAGACGTCTTTGGCTGGAATCAGACTCAGCATATGTTGTTGCTTTACTACAGACTCGGTCTTCTTCAGTCCCTTGGAAATGGTACTCTATTTGGAAAGATTGTTTAGATAAAATCTCCCACATGGAGTTTCACTGCTCACATATTTACAGGGAGGGCAATGCTACAGCTGATAGTTTAGCCTCTAGGGCTCCTAGTTTATGTACAACGACTTGGTGGTGGAATGCCCCATCTTTCGCTAGCTCTTTTATTTATTCAGATGCAAACAACAAACCTAATTACAGGTTTTGTTGAGAATATTTATTTGTATATTTAATTTTATTAAGTTTTAATAATATTAGTGGTGAGAGGTCTAATGAAGAAGGTGCTAAGGAGGTGCCAACCTAGTTGGGATGTCCCGGTGCACCCACTGAAAACTGCTAACTACAACCTTTTATAAAAAAAAAAAAAAAAAAAGCTAATAGAGTTAGAGTTTCAAAACACTTCGAGTTAGTTTCCTTTGTGCTCAACATTGGATATTGCAAACTACGGATTGTTGAGGACGAGAACTCTACTATTGTGTGGAAATCTTGGATGGTTTGGTTTGTCATAGGGCTTCGAGCACTTGGGCAATCAAATTCGAGTGAAAACACGTGAGGTAATGAGTGAAAGTTCCATTTTTGTTAATTGCTAATTGTTTGCTTGAATTAGTGTTGTTGAGTATGTCTGATAGGAATAGCTCAGAGGAAAGGCCCGATACAGCTTTTATGATGAGGGCGTTACAACAGTCCATGGAACGGATGAATGCCGTCATGGCCAATGTGAATGAGCAGTTGGAGAGACAAGAGGCAACTATCGCCAACTTGCGGCAAGACGCACCGCAAAACGCTCCTAATATAGGAAGGCCTAATAGGAGGGGCCATATTGAGGAGGAGGAGAAATGGGGAAAGACCGATTGATAGCTGGGAGAACATGAAAGCTGTCATGAGGAAGCGATTTATTCCGAGCCATTATGATACGAACCGGGCCCCCTCCCGAAGTCGGCCCGACACGCGCAGAGAGCCGCGCCTTGAGAAGGGCCTCAAGAAGGTGCAAAATGGCATGCAACATCAAAAACAAGCATGCAACATCAAAAACAAGCATGCAAGTACCATGGAAGTGAAGGAGAAGAGTGCAAGTGGCAATTCCAAAAATTGGAGCTGCGCCACGGCATAGATATTGTGCGCCGCGGCGAGGAAGGTTCTGCATTGGGGAGAGAAATTGTCACACATGCGCGCCGCGGCATGGATTTGGTGCGCCGCGGCACAAGGCGTTCTGTTTTGGATTGAGAAAAACAAGCCCGCCGCGGCATAGATTTTGTGCGCCGCGGCGAGAAGGTTTCTGTTTTGGACCGAGGTTGCATGCGCGCCGCGGCATGAAATTTCCTGCGCCGCGGCATGACGAGGACAGGCCGAGACGTGCTTGCGCTGATATGCCAGACCTGCGCGCTGACACGGACATGCGCGCCTGACAGCCAGACCTGCGCGCAGATCCAGAAAATGCGCGCCGCGGCATGAACTTTTGTGCGCCGCGGCGAGGCTTCGCGTAGGGCAAACAGAACAGGGCGCGCCGCGGCATGAATAATTCCCCGCCGCGGCGAGGATTCAAAATGTTGTAATTTTTGGACCATTGGATCCAGATCAATGGCTAGGATTCCCTGAGACAATTTTTAGGTTTTCTTTGTGTCTATAAAGAAAAAAAGGAAGTGGAGGAAGTTAAATCAAGTTTTTATGCAAGGGAGCACGATTTAAAAAGAGCCATTTTGGCAAAACGACTTATACTTGTACTTTTGTACAAGGAAGTCCATTTTTCTAACAAGCTTGACAAAACTTTGCCAAGTGTCACTGTTTCCTTGTTACAGGAATTTGAAGACGTATTTCCAGATGAGATTCCAGATGGATTACCACCAATCCGGGGAATCGAGCACCAAATTGACTTTGTACTTGGTGCGTCACTTCCAAACCGGCCCGCCTACAGAACCAACCCCGAGGACACCAAGGAGATTCAACGACAGGTTGAAGAATTCTTGTCCAAGGGACAAGTGAGGGAGAGCTTAAGTCCATGTGCGGTACCAGTGTTAGTCATACCTAAGAAGGATGGAACCAACTGGATGTGCGTTGATTGTCGAGCGATCAACAATATTACGGTAAAATATCGACATCTGATGAGGACATGGCTAACACAAGAGCATGGAACGCAGACCCGATTCAAGTTCCTATTGGCCCAATCACAAGATCACGGGCTAAGGAATTCATAAATGCATTAAATGGGCTGATTCAAGGAATTTGGACTCAAGCATGCAAATGGAGGCCCATTGAAGAAGAAGAACAAGAAATCCAAACATTAACAAATATGGTCCAAATCCAAGATAGAGAGAAAATGACAAATTTTGTTGTCTAGTTCTCTTAAGAGCACATTGGATACTCTTTGAGAGGAAAATGACGAATTATAGTGTTTATTGCTCTTAAGAGCACATTGGATACTCTTGAGAATCACTATGATGCGAACCGCTCGCCACGACTCCTATGACCTCCAAAATCACGCGGTTTTGGCAACCAAAGAAAATCGAACAAAGGACCCGACAACAATGTTGGAACGCAGGTTCTACGAAGAACGCTCGACTATGATAGCAAGAACTCGCCTCCACCCTTGGATATACACACCACGAGCCGAGACGAGGCGAAACGCCACAAAGGGTTGCTAGTGCCTTTGATAAGTTTCTTGATAGAACAAGAGAAGCACTTGTGCTCTCCCCTAATTTGGAATCACTCCAAATTGTCTCTCAATGAGAAAAATCATATTTTGATTAAATTGTTGAATGTCTTACAATGGGCAGCTGCATTACATATATATAGATACAATAAAAACCCTAAAATGGTCTCAAGAAATCCTAGCCATTGATCTGAATCCAATGGTCCAAAAATTACACATTTTGAATCTCCGCCGCGGCGGGGAAATATTCATGCCGCGGCGCGCACCTTTCTGTTTGCCACCCGCGAAGCCTCGCCGCGGCGCACAAAAGTTCATGCCGCGGCGCGCACATTCAGGATCTGCGTGCAGGTCTGGCTGTCAGGCGCGCACGTCCGTGTCAGCGCGCAGGTCTGGCGTGTCAGCGCGCGCAGGCTTGCCCATCCCTCGACATGCCGCGGCGCCACTTTCTCATGCCGCGGCGCACATGCTCCCACGGTCCAAAACAGAAACTCCTTCGCCGCGGCGTGCAATACCTGTGCCGCGGCGCGCACCAGCTTCGCATTTTCCTTTCCAAAACAGAAACTCCCTCGCCGCGGCGTGCCTTTCCTGTGCCGCGGCGCGCTCGTTTCTTCAATTCAAAACAGAACGCCTCTCGCCGCGGCGCACCAATTCCATGCCGCGGCGCGCTTGTGTGACAATTTCATCCTGCAATGCAGAAACCTCCTCGCCGCGGCGCACAAAAGCCATGCCGCGGCGCAGCTCCAAATTTTGAAATTGACACTTGCACACTTCTCTTCCTTTCCCATGGTGCTTGCATGTCTTTTTATGATGTTGCATGCCATTTAGCACCCCTTTAAGGCCCTTCTCTTGGCACAGCTCTCGGCGCGTGTCGGGCCGACTTCGGGATGGGGTCCGGTTCGTATCATTCCCTCCTTCTTCGAAAGAATTCGACCTCGAATTCGGACCTTTGTCATAGGGCAAGTGTTGCAGGCCATCCTTGTTTTGTTGTTCATCATAGGATTCCTGCAAGAAAGAAAAGTTAGAATATAAACAGTGTTGGTTCCTTTTTCTTTCCTTCTTCCCCCTTGAGAGCCCCTCCTCCTCCATGGGCTCTCCCTCCAATCTCTTTCCCTTTTTCTCCTCCACTTCTCCTAACAGATTGTCGGAAATTTGTTGTGGAGTCAAAGGCAAAAGAGTTATCTTCCTCCCTTCCCTCTCAAAGGAGTACTCGTTCTTGTATCCGTCATAGGTGACCTTCCTATCGTATTGCCATGGCCGCCCTAGCAATATATGCCCAGCTTGCATGGGTAATACGTCACAAATCACCTCTTCCTTGTATCGACCAATGGAAAAGGTTACAAGTACTTGCTCTTCAACCTTCGCCTTTCCATCGTCATTTAGCCACTGTAGCTTGTACGGTTGGGGATGCTTGCTCGTAGTCAACCCTAGCTTCTCAACTAAAGTTGTGCTTGCAATGTTTGTGCAACTCCCACTATCAATGATTAACTGGCACACCTTATCACTCACATGGCATCTCGTCTGAAAGATATTAACTCTTTGGGATCCCATGTCAACTTCTCGATAATGGTCCAAAGGCGCCCTCCGTACTACAAGCAATTCTCCGGTGACCGGATACACCTCCTCGTCACTAGCCTCCTCTAATGACGGCTTCTCCCCTTCGTCACTATCATCATCGGTCGCCACCTCTCCGTTGGCTTGTACGATCATTGTCCTGTTGTTCGGACATTGATGAGCGTAGTGACCTTTCCCAAGGCAACGGTAGCAATTAATATCACGACTCCGATGGACGGTTCCTCCTTCTTCTTTTCCCTTATCTCTCCTCATCTCCCTCTCCTTGCCCTTGTTCTCAAAATTGGGCTTAGAGCTTCCTTCTCCTTCCTTCTTTCCACTAGACCTCCAAGGCGGAATTGGGTTTGGTGTCGGTGTCGGGAAAGTGGTGTCCTTATTGTTCTCTACGGGTATGGCATGACTACTCTTCCGCCTCAATTGCCTTTCTACTTTGATGGCCATTTGCACCATATCCTCCAATTCGACATAGTGGTGCAACTCCACAATGTTGGCAATGCTAGAATTCAACCCGCTCAAGAACCGAGCCATAGTGGCCTCCCTATCTTCCTCCACACTTGCTCTCACCATAGTCATCTCCATCTCCTTGAAATACTCATCAACGGACCGATGACCTTGATTAAGCCTTTGTAGCCTCTGATAGAGTTCCCGGTAATAGTGGCTTGGGACAAACCGCTTCCTCATTACGGCCTTCATCTCACCCCAATCTTCAATGGGCCTCTCCCCATTCCTTCTCCTCGAGACCACCAATTGGTCCCACCAATTCAAGGCGTAATCGCTAAACTCGACTACCGCCAACTTCACTTTCTTCTCCTCGGAATATTGGTGACAATCAAAAACATGTTCAACCCGCTTCTCCCACTCCAAGTATAACTCCGGATCATTTTTCCCTTGGAATGTAGGCATCTTCATTTTGATGTTGTCCAAATTCCGGTCAACCCCGTCATAGGGCCGAGGTGGGGGTCTCCAAAAACCTTCCCGACCGTTCCTCCTTCCTCTATATTCATCCCTTCCTCCATAGGGTCTCCTCCTTTCCTCATTCTCAAACTCTTCATCCCAATTCTCCTCATCCACTAAGGGTCTCCTATTTGGTCTCCCAACTTCCGGAACCCCTTCGGGTGCTCTTCGTTGTAAATTAGCAACCGCTGCTTCTTGCCGTCCTACCCGTTCATCAAGACTTTCCATGACGGCACTCATCCGTTCCATGGACTGTTGCATTGCACGCAACAAGAATGCGGTATCCGGACGCTCTTCGGAGTTGCTCCTGTTAGACATGATCACCACAACCTTTGCACAAGAGAATTAGTTAAACAATTTAAGAACAGAAAATCACTTTGTTACCTCACGTGTTTAATTGCTCGGTTTGATTGCCCAAGCACTTCTCGTTCTATGGCAAGTCAATTTCCGAAACTTTCAACCCGAGGTAGAATTCCACCCTCACCCACTAGTGGCGTAGTATCCAATTCAAGGCGAGCACGGAACTAACTCAAAGTGTTGTGGAGTTCTAACTCAATGAAAAAGGAATATTTGATTCAAATAAAATTTTAGAACCGAGAGGATTCAAATTTCGACTTCGTAAAAATTTCCCGGAAAAGAAATTTTCACACCTTTTTTTTTTTTTTTTTTTATAGAAAAACTGTTTGGGAACGTAAAACACGAACAAACACGAAACACGAAGAAAATTACGAGAGCACGGTAAAATTACCAAAATGCCCTTACACGAAAAACAGTACGAGTACACGGGTAAAATTACCAAAATACCCTTCTTGTTACAAACAGATTTTCAGAAAAGTTTCCAACACAAAAACCTTTCCAAAACACAACAGAATTTCAGAAAACACAAAAACAGATTCTGAAATTTTCAGCAACAGCAGAAATACTTCCAGAAAATCAGAAAAACAGAAAACAGAAACACAATTCTGAAATTTCAACAGCAAACAGAAACTGCCCAGAAAATTCAGGAACACAAAAACACAATTCTGAAATTTCCAACACAGCAGAAAACTGCCCAGAAAATTTAGAAACACAAACACAAACAGAATTTTTGCATGAACAACAAGAAAAATTCTGGAAAAGATGAAGAACACAGATTTTGCAACAATGCACAGAATTTTTTTTTTTTTTTTTTTATAACAGAAAACAATAAAGGATAGGAGTCTAGAATTCCAACCTAGAGCTCTGATACCAAATGATGCGAACCGCTCGCCACGACTCCTATGACCTCCAAAATCACGCGGTTTTGGCAACCAAAGAAAATCGAACAAAGGATCCGACAACAATGTTGGAACGCAGGTTCTACGAAGAACGCTCGACTATGATAGCAAGAACTCGCCTCCACCCTTGGATATACGCACCACGAGCCGAGACGAGGCGAAACGCCACAAAGGGTTGCTAGTGCCTTTGATAAGTTTCTTGATAGAACAAGAGAAGCACTTGTGCTCTCCCCTAATTTGGAATCACTCCAAATTGTCTCTCAATGAGAAAAATCATATTTTGATTAAATTGTTGAATGTCTTACAATGGGCAGCTGCATTACATATATATAGATACAATAAAAACCCTAAAATGGTCTCAAGAAATCCTAGCCATTGATCTGAATCCAATGGTCCAAAAATTACACATTTTGAATCTCCGCCGCGGCGGGGAAATATTCATGCCGCGGCGCGCACCTTTCTGTTTGCCACCCGCGAAGCCTCGCCGCGGCGCACAAAAGTTCATGCCGCGGCGCGCACATTCAGGATCTGCGTGCAGGTCTGGCTGTCAGGCGCGCACGTCCGTGTCAGCGCGCAGGTCTGGCGTGTCAGCGCGCGCAGGCTTGCCCATCCCTCGACATGCCGCGGCGCCACTTTCTCATGCCGCGGCGCACATGCTCCCACGGTCCAAAACAGAAACTCCTTCGCCGCGGCGTGCAATACCTGTGCCGCGGCGCGCACCAGCTTCGCATTTTCCTTTCCAAAACAGAAACTCCCTCGCCGCGGCGTGCCTTTCCTGTGCCGCGGCGCGCTCGTTTCTTCAATTCAAAACAGAACGCCTCTCGCCGCGGCGCACCAATTCCATGCCGCGGCGCGCTTGTGTGACAATTTCATCCTGCAATGCAGAAACCTCCTGATACGAACCGGATCGTGCCATAATCAAGGCACGACACGGGGCAAGGACTATGCCAATAAAAGGGTCAAATATCGGCGCAAAAAGGCCCGCCACAAACACGAGCTAGGGCGCAAACATGTTAGCCATGAAGTGCCAAGCTAATTTGTGGATTTTCAGGATTTTGGAGCTGCGCCGCGGCATGAAAATCCCCCGCCGCGGCACGGGTGTTTCTGCTTTGGCAGAATTTTGGACGAGGCATGCTCGCCGCGGCATGAAATATGTGCGCCGCGGCGCCGATGTTTCTGTTTTGGGCGTGAAGGCTGGGAGATGTGCGCGCAGGACGAGCAGACGCGCGCGCAAGTGTGGGCAGAGGTGCGCGCAGAGGACCAGGGACGTGCGCGCCGCGGCATGGCTTTTGGGCGCCGCGGCACAGACCTCTCGGGTTGAAGTGCAAGGTTCCTCGCCGCGGCATGTAATTTGTCCGCCGCGGCCCGCGTAGTTTTACTTTTGTGATCCGAGCCTCCCCGCCGCGGCATGAATGTTTGCCCGCCGCGGCGCCAATGTAAAATTTGTATTTTCAACCATTGGATCAAATCCAATGGCTCATATTTTGTCTTTTCTTTTTAGGTTTTGTGTGAGCCCTATAAATAGACATTTGGGCAGCCCATTTTGTAATCTTTGATCATTTGAATGAAATTTGTGAGAAACACAAATTGAGAGCCATGAGCTCCTTGCTTGATTTCAAGCCAACCCAAGAACTTATCAAAGGCCTTTGCACTCCTTTGTGGCGTTCGCCCTCTCCTCCGCGCGTGGTGCGTAATATCCAAGTGTGGTGGTGAGTTTTCTGCAGCCAATCTTTTGTTTTGCTTGGATTTCTCCTCCCAATATTGTTGTTGGGTCTTGGACCATTTCTTTTGGTTCTCTAGCCTTGTAGCTAGGTGGGTCGATAGGAATCGCGTCCCTTGGTTCGCATCATTTGGTATCAGAGCTCTAGGTTGAGACTCTAGATTCCTATCTTAATTTTTGTCAAATTCTATTTCCTAGCAACAAGAAAATTGCTTCAAAAAAAAAATTCTGTGTTCATCTTGTTTTTGTGTGTTTAATGCATTTCCTGGAATAACCTGTGTGATGTTGTTGTTTGCTTCTTATTTTGGTTGAATTTGGAGAGGATTTTGTGTTGGAAATTCCCCCAAATTTTCGTTTTTCTTGAAGAGGGGTATTTTGGTAATCTCACATGTGATTTTTCTTCTTGAAAAGTGAGAGCCAAACTTTTCTCTTTATTTTATAAAAAAAAAAAAAAAAAAAATATCTTCCGAAAATATCTCGGAAAATATCTCACGAAAATATCTCGTGAAAATATCTCCCGAAAATATCTCGTTAGATATTTTTATAAAAAAAAAAAAAAAAAAAATCTGGAAATTCAATTTCCAAGAATTTTACAAAACTTTCGTTAAAGTATCATTCACACTTTTAACGGATCGTATTTTTGTTCGTTTGGATATCGTTTTCGTGAATTTGACCTAAATCCCAATTCTTTCCAAAATTTCTAGAGTTAGGATTTCCAAACACATTGAGTTAGTTTCTTTTGTCCCTTACATTGGATATTACAAACTACACTTGGTGTTTACGGAATATTGCAATTGTTCGGAAAATTTTGGATGGTTTGATTGCTTAGTAGCTAAAGTGCTTGAGTGATCATTCTAAGGGTTAAACACGAAGGGTATTTTGTTAGCATTTGGAAGTATGTTTCGCACTAGGTGCCATGTGAACGAGAAAGTGTGTCGTGTGGTCATTGATGAAATGCTTCATGCTAACTATGCTAGCACTACTTTGGTGAAGAAATTGAATTTGCCAACCTTACAACATCCAAAACCATATATGCTACCATGGATGAATAAGTTTGGTGAATTGGAGATTAGCAAGCAAGTTTTGGTGCCTTTCTCAATAGGAAAGTATAAGGATGAAATACTTTGCGACATAAGTCCCATGACTTATTGTCATATCTCATTGGGGAAGTCATGGCAATTGGAGAGAGGAGCTAAACTTGATGAGATCACCAACAAATATAAATTTGTGAAAGACAACCAAAGAATCACTCTTGTTCCCTTATCCAAGAAAGAAATTCATGAAGAAGAAAAGAGGATTTTTGAGGTTGAAAAGAATGAAAAAGAGGTTGAAGAAAAGAGAGATGAATGTGAGAAGAAGAATGAAGTTTCAGTTGTTGTGGACAGCATTCGGAAAGGAGAAACTTACATTCTTACTAACGAAATTGTTTCTTTGCCTTTTGTTGCTAATCCGATTTTACAGGATCAAACCATTGACTTCATTGGAGTTGAGCAACGTGGTGATGTCAAAGTTGAACAACCGTTGGTACATTCAATCCTAGAACAAACAACTTTCAGAAGGCCATTCAAGAGTTTGCTTCGACATGCCTTCGATTCAGCCATTGTGAATTCAGCAATCCCCATTACAATAGCTAAGATTCGAGGACGAATCTTCTTAAAGAAAGGGGGTCTGATACGAACCGGATCGTGCCATAATCAAGGCACGACACGGGGCAAGGACTATGCCAATAAAAGGGTCAAATATCGGCGCAAAAAGGCCCGCCACAAACACGAGCTAGGGCGCAAACATGTTAGCCATGAAGTGCCAAGCTAATTTGTGGATTTTCAGGATTTTGGAGCTGCGCCGCGGCATGAAAATCCCCCGCCGCGGCACGGGTGTTTCTGCTTTGGCAGAATTTTGGACGAGGCATGCTCGCCGCGGCATGAAATATGTGCGCCGCGGCGCCGATGTTTCTGTTTTGGGCGTGAAGGCTGGGAGATGTGCGCGCAGGACGAGCAGACGCGCGCGCAAGTGTGGGCAGAGGTGCGCGCAGAGGACCAGGGACGTGCGCGCCGCGGCATGGCTTTTGGGCGCCGCGGCACAGACCTCTCGGGTTGAAGTGCAAGGTTCCTCGCCGCGGCATGTAATTTGTCCGCCGCGGCCCGCGTAGTTTTACTTTTGTGATCCGAGCCTCCCCGCCGCGGCATGAATGTTTGCCCGCCGCGGCGCCAATGTAAAATTTGTATTTTCAACCATTGGATCAAATCCAATGGCTCATATTTTGTCTTTTCTTTTTAGGTTTTGTGTGAGCCCTATAAATAGACATTTGGGCAGCCCATTTTGTAATCTTTGATCATTTGAATGAAATTTGTGAGAAACACAAATTGAGAGCCATGAGCTCCTTGCTTGATTTCAAGCCAACCCAAGAACTTATCAAAGGCCTTTGCACTCCTTTGTGGCGTTCGCCCTCTCCTCCGCGCGTGGTGCGTAATATCCAAGTGTGGTGGTGAGTTTTCTGCAGCCAATCTTTTGTTTTGCTTGGATTTCTCCTCCCAATATTGTTGTTGGGTCTTGGACCATTTCTTTTGGTTCTCTAGCCTTGTAGCTAGGTGGGTCGATAGGAATCGCGTCCCTTGGTTCGCATCACCTCCTCGCCGCGGCGCACAAAAGCCATGCCGCGGCGCAGCTCCAAATTTTGAAATTGACACTTGCACACTTCTCTTCCTTTCCCATGGTGCTTGCATGTCTTTTTATGATGTTGCATGCCATTTAGCACCCCTTTAAGGCCCTTCTCTTGGCACAGCTCTCGGCGCGTGTCGGGCCGACTTCGGGATGGGGTCCGGTTCGTATCACACTACTTTAGGAAACACCATTATTATTTTCTTTTCTTTTTTTACCTTATACACATGTGAATGTTTAGTGCTCAGATTTTATAGCTCTATAAATTGTACCATTTTCATTAGTTGAAGCACACTTGAATATTGATAAAAATTGAGAGCAAATTCTCTTTGGTTCTTACTTCTTGAACTTATCAGATTTCTCTGTGGCGTTCAAATCTTAGACTTATCAATCAAGTTTCCATCCTTGATTGTGGCGTCTTCATTATACCAAGGTTCACATCTCTATATAGGTGTTGGGTCAAGGTTTTTCCACCCAAATCTGAAATTAGAACGATCCTAGGTATTAATCTTCTTACGGGTTTCGTCACAAGTTAGCGAGGTTCGTATCATTTGGTATCAGAGCCTAGTTCTATGTTTTCAGGTTTGCTTATTCATTTATCCGTTTTCTAAATCTGTTTCTAAAAAAAAAAACAAAAAAAAGAAAAAAAAATATATATATATATATATATATATAAAATCTTTATTTCCATTCCGTTTGCTCATCTTGTTCAATTTTGTTCTTGTTTCAATTCTTGAGTTCTTATTTACGATCCTATGGTTGACAAAGCCACCTAATTCTTGTGTTAGTCGTACCTAAGAAGGATGGAACCAACCGGATGTGCGTTGATTGTCGAGCGATCAACAATATTACGGTAAAATATCGACATCCCATTCCTAGGTTAGATGACATGCTTGATGAACTACATGGTGCATGCATATTTTCTAAGATAGATTTGAAAAGTGGTTACCACCAAATTAGAATGAAAGAAGGTGATGAATGGAAAAGTGCTTTCAAAACTAAATATGGACTGTATGAATGTTTAGTCATGCCATTTGGGCTATCTAACGCCCCTAGTACCTTTATGAGGCTTATGAACCATGTATTGCGTGCTTACATTGGAAAGTTTGTAGTTGTTTACTTTGATGATATCCTCATTTATAGTAAAGACTTAGAAGAGCATGTATTACATTTACGGTTTGTGCTTGAACTGCTAAGAAAGGAAAAACTTTATGCTAATCTGAAAAAGTGTTGCTTTTGCATGGAAAAGTTAATCTTTCTTGGATTTGTTGTTAGCTCTAAGGGTATAGAAGTTGACTTTGAGAAAGTCAAGGCGATTAGGGATTGGCCCTCGCCTAATTCTGTTACTGATGTTCGTAGTTTTCTTGGTTTAGCTAGTTTTTACCGCAAGTTTGTCAAGGATTTTAGTACACTAGCTACTCCTCTAACCGAGGTCATAAAGAAAACTGTTGGATTCAAGTGGGGTGATGAACAAGAGAAAGCATTCAATCTGTTAAAGGATAAGTTGATTTCTGCCCCTGTATTATCTTTGCCTGATTTTACTAAAACATTTGAAGTTGAGTGCGATGCTTCAGGTGTAGGCATAGGTGCTGTTTTGATGCAGGAGAAACGACCAGTTGCCTTTTTCAATGAGAAGCTTGGTGGAGCAACCCTGAATTACCCTACCTACGACAAAGAGCTCTACGCATTGGTTAGAACTCTAGAGACATGGCAGCATTACCTTTGGCCAAAGGAGTTCGTCATCCACACAGACCACGAATCCTTGAAGCATCTGAAGAGCCAGAGGAAATTGAACCGTCGACATGCAAAATGGATGGAATTCATCGAAACCTTCCCTTATGTTATTCAATATAAGCGAGGTAAAGAAAATATTGTTGCGGATGCATTATCTCGAAGGTATACCCTGCTTTCTGCTTTGAATGCTAGGATGTTAGGGTTTGAGCACATAAAAGAGATGTATGCTGATGATGATGATTTTTCTGTCATTTTTAATGCATGTTTCAAAACTGCTTTTGAAAAGTTTTACAAGTTAGATGGGTATTTGTTTAAAAAAAATCTTTTGTGCATACCCAACTGTTCAATGCGAGAGTTACTAGTAAGAGAGGCCCATGGAGGAGGTCTTATGAGACACTTCGGTGTTAAAAAGACCTTAGATGTTCTGTGCGAACATTTCTTCTGGCTGAAGATGAGGCGGGATGTAGAGCGCTAATGCTCTAGATGCCTCACTTGTAGGCAAGCCAAGTCCAAAGTCTTACCACAAGGACTATATACACCCTTACCGGTGCCTAGCTCACCTTGGGTGGATATTTCTATGGACTTTATTTTGGGATTGCCTAGGTCCAAAGGAGGTAGAGACTCCATTTTTGTAGTTGTAGATAGGTTTTCAAAAATGGCACATTTCATTGGGTGTCACAAAACCGACGATGCAACTAATGTTGCAAACTTATTTTTCAAGGAAATTGTTCGGCTCCACGGAGTTCCCAAAAGTATTGTTTCTGATAGGGATGTTAAATTCCTTAGCTATTTTTGGAAAACTTTGTGGGCTAAGTTGGGGACAAAACTTTTATTTTCTACAACTTGTCATCCCCAAACTGATGGCCAAACGGAAGTAGTCAATCGGACATTGTCTACTTTATTGCGTACTGTCATACAAAAGAACTTGAAAAATTGGGAAGATTGTCTCCCCTTTGTTGAATTTGCGTATAATAGGAGTGTGCATTCCACCACTGAACATTCACCTTTTGAAATAGTTTATGGTTTTAATCCACTTACTCCTATGGATTTGTTGCCTATACCTGTTTCAGAAAGAACTAACCTTGAAGGTACTAAGAAAGCTGAAATGGTGAAAAGGCTGCATGAAAGCATTTCTGAACGTATTGAGAAGAAGAATAGAGAGAATGCTTTCAAGGCAAACAAGGGGCGACGAAGAGTCATTTTTGAACCAGGCGATTGAGTTTGGTTACATTTGAGAAAAGAGCGGTTTCCTGACAAGCGTAGATCAAAGCGTAACCAAGAGGGGATGGACCGTTTCAAGTTTTAGAAAGGATTAACGACAATGCCTACAAATTAGACATCCCAGGTGAGTATAATGTTAGTGCATCTTTTAATGTTTCTGACCTTTCTCTTTTTGATAATGCAGATGAAGATTCGAGGTCGAATCCTTTTCAAGAGAGGGGGAATGATACGAATAATGCGCCGCTTCAGCCACTACAAATCCCGAACGGACCAATCACAAGATTGAAGGCCAAACGACTCCAAGAAGCTTTGAATGGGCTTATTCAAGAGTTGGAACAAGATCAAGGGATGATGGGACAAGAAGGTGTAGCTTGTGAGAGGCCAAGCATTGTGTTAAGGGCAGATTTTGGAAAAGAAGACCTGCGCCGCGGCATGGAATTTTAGCCGCCGCGGCGAGTAACTTTCTGTTTTGGAAGGAGATCTGGACGTGGAAGCGCGCCGCGGCATGGATTTGGGGCGCCGCGGCACGGATCGTTCTGTTTTGGTAGGAGAGGGACGACAGGCGCGCGCGCGGGTGCTGGCAGATGTGCACGCAGACTTGCTACAATAGGCGCGCCGCGGCATAAGAATTGTTCCGCCGCGGCACAGATTTTCTATTTTTCGCCGAGCAGTCCACAAAAAAGGCGCGTCGCGGCACAAGAATTTACCCGCCGTGGCATGGATCGACATTTCTTTAAAATCACCACCATTGGATTAGAATCAATGGCTAGGATTTAATTTTTCTTTTAGGTTTTGTTGTACCCTATATAAAGACAAATTGTGGCAGCTCTTTTGTAACTTTGTTCATTAAATACAATTTTGATTTGAAAATCAAATTTGAGAGCTCCAAAGCTCCATGTTCTTCCAACCCAGAACTTATCAAAGGTTTTGCAATCCTTTGTGGCGTTTTCTCTCGACTTGTTGCGTGGTGCGTATTATCCAGGTAAAAAGGTGAGTTCTTGATACGAACCAGATCGCGCCACTAATAAGGCCCGACCCGTATCATGGATCGAACCGAGAAGGGGGTGAAGAATTGGCGTAGAAAGGCGCCCCACAACACGAGCAAGGGCACCAACATGCGAGACAAGGGAGTGCCAAGCTAATGTGTGGAAATTCAAGTTTTGGAGCTGCGCCGCGGCATGACTTTCCCCCGCCGCGGCGACCAAGTTTCTGTTTTGTTGGAATTCTGGACGAGGCATGCTCGCCGCGGCATGAAATATGTGCGCCGCGGCGCCGATGTTTCTGTTTTGGGAATGCAGGCTGGGAGATGTGCGCGCAGGACGAGCAGACGCGCGCGCAAGTGTGGGCAGAGGACCAGGGACGTGCGCGCCGCGGCATGGCTTTTGGGCGCCGCGGCACAGACCTCTCGGGTTGAAGTGCAAGGTTCCTCGCCGCGGCATGGGATTTGTCCGCCGCGGCCCGCCTACCCTTACTTTTGTGATCCGAGCCTCCCCGCCGCGGCATGAATGTTTGCCCGCCGCGGCGCCGATGTAAAATTTGTAATTATGGCCCTTGGATCAAATCCAATGGCTCAAATCTTGTCTTTTCTTTTTAGGTTTTGTGAGAGCCCTATTTAAGGACATTTGGGCAGCTCTTGTTTGTAATTTTGATCATTTGAATGAAATTTGTGAGAAACACAAATTGAGAGCCATGAGCTCCTTGCTTGATTTCAAGCCAACCCAAGAACTTATCAAAGGCCTTTGCACTCCTTTGTGGCGTTCGCCCTCTCCTCCGCGCGTGGTGCGTAATATCCAAGTGTGGTGGTGAGTTTTCTGCAGCCAATCTTTTGTTTTGCTTGGATTTCTCCTCCCAATATTGTTGTTGGGTCTTGGACCATTTCTTTTGGTTCTCTAGCCTTGTAGCTAGTAGGGTCGATAGGAATCGCGTTCCACGGTTCGCATCATTTGGTATCAGAGCTCTAGGTTGAGACTCTAGATTCCTATCTTAGTTTTTGTCAATTTCTACTTCATAGCAACAAGAAAATTGCTTCACAAAAAAAATTTTGTGTTCATCTTGATTTTGTGTGTTTAATGCATTTCCTGGAATAACCTGTGTGATGTTGTTGTTTGCTTCTTATTGTGGTTGAATTTGGAGAGGATTTTGTGTTGGAAAATTCCCCCAAATTTTCGTTTTTTTTTCAAGAGGGGTATTTTGGTCATTTCACATGAGTTTTTCTTCTTGAAAAGTGAGAGCCAAACTTTTCTCTTTATTTTAAAAAAAAAAAAAAAAAATATATCTTCCGAAAATATCTCCCGAAAATATCTCGGAAAATATCTCACGAAAATATCTCGTGAAAATATCTCCCGAAAATATCTCGTTAGATATTTTTATAAAAAAAAAAAAAAAAAAAAAAAATTTTAAGGAAGAGGATATTTCGTGCTTATAAAAAAAAAAAAAAAGAAAAAAAGAAAAGAGGGTGAATTCTCGATTTCCCGAGAATTTGCGGAATTTCGTCGTTTTAGCGTCGTTTTGCGCTTTTGACGGATCGTTTCTTTGTTTGTTTGCAATTTTTCGGATTGGATTCGCTAAATCAAACTTCCTTCCAAACTCATAGAGTTAGGGTTTCAAAACACATTGAGTTAGTTTCCTTTGTTCCATACATTTGGATATTGCAAGCTACACTTGTTGAGTGTGAAATTCTACATTGGTGTGGAAGACTTGGTCGGTTTGGTTTGTCATAGGGCTTCGAGCGCTACGGCAATCAAAATTCGAGTGTAAACACGTGAGGTAACGAGTAAAAGTTCCAATTTTGTTGATTGATAATTGTTTGTTTGTGTTAGTTGTTGTAAGCATGTCTGACAGGAATAGCTCAGAGGAAAGGCCCGATACAACTCTTGTGATGAGGGCATTACAACAAGCCATGGAACGGATGAATGCCGTCATGGTTAACATAAATGAACGAATGGAACGTCAAGAAGAAACTATCGCCAACTTAGGGCAAGAGGCGCCACAAGTCGCTCCTAATGTGGGAAGACCTAATAGGAGGGCCCATTTTGAGGAAGAGTTGGAGGAGGATAGTTTTGGAGAGAACTATAATGAAGATGAAGGGAGGATGCCCTTTGGAAGACGACATGGGCCTAGAGGTGGCCATGAACGGGGAGGAATAAGGAGATACCCACACCAACCTTTTGATGGGGTTGATCGGAGTTTAGGAAGTATTAAGATCAAAATGCCGGCATTCCAAGGAAAGAATGACCCGGAGCTTTACTTGGAGTGGGAGAAGAAGGTTGAGCATGTCTTTGCTTGCCACAACTACTCCGACGAGAAAAAGGTCAAATTGGCGGTGATCGAGTTTACTGACTACGCTTTGAACTGGTGGGATCAGTTGGTAATTGGGAGAAGAAGAAATGGAGAGAGACCGATAAGTAGTTGGGAAGACATGAAAGCTATCATGCGGAAGAGATTTGTTCCGAGCCACTACTACCGAGAGCTTTATCAGAAATTGCAACGACTTCATCAAGGCTTTCGATCGGTTGATGAGTATTACAAGGAAATGGAGGTAGCCATGGTTAGAGCTAGCCTTGAGGAGGATAGAGGGGCCACTATGGCTCGGTTTTTGAGTGGGCTAAATCCGGAAATTGCCAATGTTGTTGAGCTTCATCATTATGTGGAATTGGAAGACATGGTCCACATGACAATCAAAGTGGAAGCGCAATTCAAGAGAAGAAGTAACCGGATGCAACCACCAAGGCCAATTTCTCCAACACCTTGGGTACAAGATTTTAGGAGAGAAGACGGAACTAGCTCCAAGCCCCGCTTTGAAGTTAACAAGGGCAAAGAGATGGAGGCTAGTAAAGATAAAGGAAAAGGTAAGGTTGAAACCTTTCCCCGAAATCGGGATGTGAGTTGTTTTCGTTGTCTTGGAAAGGGTCATTATGCATCCCAATGTCCGAACAAGAAAGCAATGATCATGCAAGCAAATGGAGAGGTGGAGACTGATGAAGAGAGTGATGGTGAGGAGATGCCACCATTGGAAGAAGCAAGTGCGGAAGAGATAATTCCGGTGAAAGGAGACTTGCTTATGGTAGGGCGAGTGCCCAAGGATCGCTCTAAGGAAAGTGACATGGAATCGCAACGAGGAAACATTTTCCATACTCGATGTCACGTGAATGGCAAAGTCTGCAGCCTAATCATTGATGGAGGTTGTTGTACCAACATTGCTAGCACAACCCTAGTAGAGAAGTTAGGGTTACCCACAACCAAACATCCCACTCCTTACAAACTTCAATGGTTGAATGATCAGGGTGAGGTGAAGGTGGAATATCAAGTCTTGGTATCCTTTGCTATGGGAAATTATCAAGATGTTGTATTGTGTGATGTGGTAGCGATGCAGGTTGGGCATATGATTTTGGGGCGGCCTTGGCAATATGATCGACGGGTGACTTATGACGGATATAAAAATAAGTACTCGTTCGACAAGGATGGAAGCAAGATAACCCTTATCCCCCTTACCCCGAAAGAAGTGATTGAAGATCAATTGAAGATCAAGAACAAGGAAGAACAAGAAAAGGGAAAGGGAAAAGAAAAGGAAGAAATGCCCAAAGAGAAAAATGGGCAAACAAAAAAAAAGGAAGAAAAGAAAAAAATGAAAGAATGCCTATTTTCTTACTTTTCTTTCTTGCAGGATTATTATGATGAGGAGCAAAACCGAGATGGGCTCCTACATTTACCCCGTGATGAAGGTCCGAATTCGAGGTCGAATTCTCTTGAAGAGGGAGGGAATGATACGAACCAGATCGCGCCACTAATAAGGCCCGACCCGTATCATGGATCGAACCGAGAAGGGGGTGAAGAATTGGCGTAGAAAGGCGCCCCACAACACGAGCAAGGGCACCAACATGCGAGACAAGGGAGTGCCAAGCTAATGTGTGGAAATTCAAGTTTTGGAGCTGCGCCGCGGCATGACTTTCCCCCGCCGCGGCGACCAAGTTTCTGTTTTGTTGGAATTCTGGACGAGGCATGCTCGCCGCGGCATGAAATATGTGCGCCGCGGCGCCGATGTTTCTGTTTTGGGAATGCAGGCTGGGAGATGTGCGCGCAGGACGAGCAGACGCGCGCGCAAGTGTGGGCAGAGGACCAGGGACGTGCGCGCCGCGGCATGGCTTTTGGGCGCCGCGGCACAGACCTCTCGGGTTGAAGTGCAAGGTTCCTAGCCGCGGCATGGGATTTGTCCGCCGCGGCCCGCCTACCCTTACTTTTGTGATCCGAGCCTCCCCGCCGCGGCATGAATGTTTGCCCGCCGCGGCGCCGATGTAAAATTTGTAATTATGGCCCTTGGATCAAATCCAATGGCTCAAATCTTGTCTTTTCTTTTTAGGTTTTGTGAGAGCCCTATTTAAGGACATTTGGGCAGCTCTTGTTTGTAATTTTGATCATTTGAATGAAATTTGTGAGAAACACAAATTGAGAGCCATGAGCTCCTTGCTTGATTTCAAGCCAACCCAAGAACTTATCAAAGGCCTTTGCACTCCTTTGTGGCGTTCGCCCTCTCCTCCGCGCGTGGTGCGTAATATCCAAGTGTGGTGGTGAGTTTTCTGCAGCCAATCTTTTGTTTTGCTTGGATTTCTCCTCCCAATATTGTTGTTGGGTCTTGGACCATTTCTTTTGGTTCTCTAGCCTTGTAGCTAGTAGGGTCGATAGGAATCGCGTTCCACGGTTCGCATCAGTTCTTGCAACCCAAAAATCTGTTTTCCTCTAGGGATTTGAATGCTTAGATTGTGTGAAATCTGAAATCGTTTCTTTCGTAAGATTCGAGCTTTCTTGGTTCGCATCAAAACTTCTTCTTCCAATTCTGCCTCTATCACATTGCTTGGCCTCTCACAAGCTATGTGGCCATTCCTCATCATCCCTTGGCCTTGTATTAACTCTTGGACAAGTCCGTTCAAGGCTTCCTTGAGTTGTCTCGCCTTCGACCTGGTGATTGGCCCATTCAGGATGCAAAGTGGTGGTAGGGCCAGCTAATTCATATCAACGAGCAATATTTGTAAGAATTTGCTTATCCCAAAATTCTCATGACAAATTGTAAAAATGAACCCACACATGGGCATTAGTTGTCTTTTGATGCAAAGGATTAAAATTTGGCATCCATGGTTGAACCCTAAAAACACTGGGCTTTAAATTGATAGGACCGTTTGTCCAAACCCTAGCTTTGTCCTCGGGGGTATGTAGTAACATATGATAATATCCCCATCCCAATGAAATAAGCTTCCAATTACTGGGTAATTTCCAATTTGTTGTTAAACACGACTTTAAATTACCCTGAGTCCATGGTTTATCTCCCTTAGAGAGGGTTAGTCTACCAATCATGGAAAACTTACATAAATCAAGGCGGGATTGATACAACTCTGGGTCCACAGTGACACATGCCATATCACCACTTTTCTTTGAGGGGGCATCAAAAGTTTCAATCACAACATTTGTGAGTGAATTAGATATGACTTTGGCGTAACTTTTTTTAGGGGCAAAGGACTTAAAGAGGTCAGCATGTCCCAAGTGATCCATAGATTTAGTTTTAGGACTAAGACTATCCATGTTAATCCTTAACCTAAAAACATAACAAACCAGAATGACAAATCAAAATTCCTACTTGTTGTCGAATATTCTTATGCCAATATCACAATTCCAGCAGATCACTACTAGCTTTCAATTTCAGAAAAATAATGACAAAATCGAGCTAATAAATACGCTTAATCTAGGCACATCACATAAAGCGACGACCGTAATAGGCAATCTCAAATCTGGACATAAATAGGGCAGAAACCATACCAAAACCAGGCGAAGATCTGCTTTGTGTCTCTGGTAGGACGGTGGAGAGAAGACAACTCAGGTGATGAAACAAACGGCGGTTGGTGAAACAAACGACAGCTGGTGAAACAAACGGCGATGGTGAAACAAACATCGATGGTTAAGGACTATGGAGAGAAGACAACTCTAGGCAGCAAAGACTAGATTTGGGCGGCGAAGACCATATCTGGGCTGCGAGAACCAGTAAAAAGTGGTGAGTACCAGATTTGGGCGAACGAGAGTTTTACAGGGTTCGTTGTTCACGTGACCCTGCAAGCAGAGAATTGTTAGGCGTTGAGAAGAAGAGAGGATAGGGTGGAGTTGTGGTGGCTGGGCATTGTAGTGGCCAGTGTGGATTCCCACGAGATTGTGGCTGGACTGTTGCACGAGCGCTGGTAGCCTTCGCTATTCGTCGCTTCCCATTTAAACCCAACAGTTTTTTTCACGACCTCATTCATTGGTGCAGCTAGAGTACTAAAGTCTTTTACAAACCTAGGGTAAAAGCTAGCTAGACCATGGAAGCTCCTAACATCAGTAACAAATTTAGGCGTGGGCCAATCCCGAATCGCCTTTACTTTTTCCTCATCTACCATTATTCCCTCAACACTTACAACAAAACCAAGAAAAACTAGCTTTTTCATGCAAAAACAACACTTCTTCAAATTAGCATACAATTTTTCTTTTCTTAAAATTTCAAGCACAGCACGTAAATGTTCAACATGCTCTTCTAAATTTTTGCTGTAAATGAGAATATCATCAAAATATACAACCACAAATTTTCCAATTAAGGGACGTAAAACATGGTTCATTAGTCTCATAAAAGTACTAGGTGCGTTAGTTAACCCGAAAGGCATCACTAACCATTCATACAACCCATGTTTCGTTTTAAAAGCGGTTTTTCATTCATCCCCTTCTTTCATTCTTATTTGATGATACCCACTTTTAAGATCAATTTTTGAAAATATGCTAGAGCCATGCAATTCATCTAACATGTAATCTAACCTAGGAATTGGATGACGATACTTTACCGTAATGTTGTTGACGACTCGGCAATCAACACACATTTGACTTGACCCATCCTTCTTAGGCACAAGTAGCACTGCACTGCACAAGGGCTCAAGCTCTCCTTAACTTGCCGTTTAGTCAAAAATTCTTCTACCTGCTTTTGGATCTCTTTTGTATCGTCTGGGTTGGTACGATAAGCGGGTCGATTTGGAAGAGACGCTCCAGGAATGAAGTCAATCTGATGTTCAATCCCTCCAATGGTGGAACGCCGTCCGGGATCTCCTCAGGAAACACATCTTCAAATTCCTGTAACAAAGAAACAAAAATACTTGGCATCGCATTGTCAAGTTCGTTAGTAAAAAACTAAGTCTCCTAATATAACAATACAAGCACAGACCTCTTTGCCAAGATGGCTTATTCTATCTCACTTGCCTTTGCATATAAGCTCTCAATTTTTTATGTCTCGGTATCGGGTTGGATTTTCAACCTTACCCTTATCCTTACTAGCCTCCACTTCCTTGCCCTTGTTTGGTTCAAACCTTGGCTTGGAGCTAGTTGCCTCATCCTTCTTCCAACTCTTCCATGGTGTAGGACGGGTGGGTTTTGATGTCATTGGGTTTACCTTAGGTGGGAATGTCCGGCTACTCTTCCTCCATAATTGCCTCTCCACCTTAATTGCCATATGTACTATGTCATCCAACTCTACATAATGATGTAGCTCTACAACATTGGCAATTTCTTGGTTCAAACCACTAACAGACCTAACCATTGTGGCTTCCCTATCCTCCTCAATGTTGGCTCTAACCATGGTCATCTCCATATCTTTAAAATAGTCATCAATCAATCTAAATCCTTGGGTAAGCCTTTGCAACTTCTGATTTTGTTCTCGATAGTAATGGCTCGGAATAAACCGCTTCCTCATGATAGCTTTCATTTCCTCCCAACTATCAATCGGTCTTTCCCCATTCCTTCTCCTACCAACAACTAGTTTATCCCACTAATTTAGAGTATAGTCGGTGAATTCTATTACTGCCAACCTAAACTTCTTCTCATCCGGGTAATAGTGGCACTCAAAGATATGCTCAACCTTCTTCTCCCACTCCAAATATAATTCCAGGTCATTCTTTAATTGGAATGCCGGCATTTTCATCTTAATGCTATCCAAACTCCTATCAACCCCATCATAGGGTCGTTGTGGGGGTCTCCTCAATCCTCCCCAACCATGTCCACCTCTAGGACCATGTCTACCTCCTAAGAGTATCCTCCCTTCATCCTCATAATAATTCTCTCCAAAACTATCATCCTCCAACTCTCCTTAACAAAGGCACTCCTATTAGGCCTTCCTCCATTGGGAGCGTTTTACGGTACCTCTTGCTGCAAGTTGGCGATAGTGGCCTCCTGCCTTTCCATCTGCTCATTCATATTAACCATGACGGCATTCATCCGTTCCATGGATTATTGTAGCGCCCTCATCATAAAAGTGATATTAGGCCTTTCCTCGGAACTGTTCCTATCAGACATTTTAACAACAACTAACACGAACAAACAATTAGCACTTAACAAAAATTGAAAATTTTACTCGTTACCTCACTTTTTTAACCCTCAATTTTGATCGTCCAAGCACTCGAAGCCCTTTAGCAAACCAAACCATCCAAGATTTTCACAAAATTATAGAGTTCCCGTCCTCAACAGTTCGTAGTTCGCAATATCCAATGTTAAGCACTAAGGAAACTAACTCAAAAGTTTTTGAAACTTTAACTCTATGAATTTTGGAAATAAGTTCAATTTAGCACATTCAAACTTGTAAAATGTAAACAAACAAAGAATCGATCAGTTAAAGCGTGAACAACGTTAAAATGAAAAAAAAATTTGTAAATTCTTGGTAAATTAAGAATTCACTCTCTTTTCTCTCTTTTTTTTTTTAATAAATCCCAAAAATATTCTCTTTTTTTTTTATATAAAAGTACCTAGCATGATATTTTCACTAGATATTTTCGTGAGATATTTTCACTCACCCATTTTTTTTTTAAATTCAAGAGGTATAGTTTTGTTCTCACTTTTCAATATGAACAAAACACGAGAGATTAACAAAATACCCTCTAGTTTACGAAAACGATTTTAGGAAAATTTTCAAAACGAAAACCTCTCCAAATCAATTCAGAATAAGAAGGAAACAACAACACCACTCAAATTAGTCCAGGAAATGCAATAAACAAGTAGAAACAATGAAGAACACATATTTTTTTTTTTTTGAAGGAATTTTCTTGCTTGCTATGGAACACCCAACTTTAACCCACACACTCAAAAATCTACAAATGCTCAAGTTTGGGTTCGTTTTTATAATTTACCATGGGAATTCTGGGACAAACAAATTCTTGCACAAATTGCAAGAGCCATTGGGGTCCCACTAAAAATTGACAACGCTACACTCAATGGCGAGTTAGGTCAATTTGCTAGAATTTTAATTGATATCGATCTGGCACGCAAGCTTGAGGAACAGGTAATGGTGGAAGTTGAGTCACTTAAGATTTTTGTGGATCTGTTTTATGAAAATGTGCCAGACTTTTGTAACCTTTGTTCATCAGTGGGACATGCAGCCTTTAAATGTAGAAAAAATGTTAATGTCACTGCAGAAAAAAACAACGAGACACAAACAAATAGGCCTCAAGTACACTCACGACAGAAACAAATTTATAGGCCTAAGGTCACTTCAACTGTCAATACAGTTATGGTAAGCAATGCTTTTGCTGCTCTTCATACTATTGACACAAATATCACTACCCCATCTCTTCCTACAGTAAACATACCACCTAAAGAAGCAGTCTGATACGAACCGGATCGTGCCATAATCAAGGCACGACACGGGGCAAGGACTATGCCAATAAAAGGGTCAAATATCGGCGCAAAGAGGCACGCCACAAACACGAGCAAGGGCGCGAACATGTTAGCCATGGAAGTGCCAAGCTAATTTGTGGAAATTCAAGTTTTGGAGCTGCGCCGCGGCATGACAATTCCCCGCCGCGGCGACCAAGTTTCTGTTTTGGTGGAATTCTGGACGAGGCATTCTCGCCGCGGCATGAAATATGTGCGCCGCGGCGCCGATGTTTCTGTTCTGGGTATGAAGGCTGGGAGACGTGCGCGCAGGACGAGCAGACGCGCGCGCAAGTGTGGGCAGAGGTGCGCGCAGAGGACCAGGGACATGCGCGCCGCGGCATGGCTTTTGGGCGCCGCGGCACAGACCTCTCGGGTTGAAGTGCAAGGTTCCTCGCCGCGGCGTGTAATTTGTCCGCCGCGGCCCGCGTAGTTTTACTTTTGTGATCCGAGCCTCCCCGCCGCGGCATGAATGTTTGCCCGCCGCGGCGCCAATGTAAAATTTGTAATTTCAGCCCTTGGATCAAATCCAATGGCTCATATTTTGTCTTTTCTTTTTAGGTTTTGTGTGAGCCCTATAAATAGACATTTGGGTAGCCCATTTTGTAACTTTTGTTCAAATTAATGAAATTTGTTAGAAAACAAATTGAGAGAGCCATGGAGCTCCTTGCTTGATTGCAAGCCTTTCCCCCAAGAACTTATCAAAGGTAGTTGCACCCCTTTGTGGCGTTCGCCCTCTCCTCCGCGCGTGGTGCGTAATATCCAAGTGTGGTGGTGAGTTTCCTGCAGCCAAATCTGTGTTTTGCTTAGAAATCCATGCCAATATTGTTGTTGGGTCTTGATCCGCTTCTTCTTGGTTCCCTAGCCTCGTAGCTAGGTGGGTCGATAGGAATCGCGTCCCTTGGTTCGCATCACAGTCACATCAACCACATCTACTACTCCTTTAATAAATATTGCCAAATCTACGGACCTAGCCACTACGTCCTCCACAAATTTAACTGCAAATGCAGCAGTTTTAACTATTCCAACAGGATCTACTATAAACACATCTGGTACTATAGACATCCCTAACATTGGATTCCTACCCCCTCTTGCTAAATCGAGACCCAACTTGCCTGCTCTTTCCCTCCCACCTTCTTCTTCAGTCTCCGTAGCCGACCTCAGTGAGCGTATGCAGAAAATGAAACAACAGTATACCAAAGATAAGGAAGATTTAGGTTGGCAAATTGTAACTGGTAAAAATCGTCGTGCTCGATCAGCTAGTCCACGTTTCCAACCTATGAGATATACACCCTTTATAGGGGACTCTGATAGTAACTCAACATGATAGTACTTTACTGGAATTGTAGAGGTATTTCCAATAAGAACACACGAAATACCCTACGAAGTTTTTGCAAAAAGGAAAAACCAGACTTTCTTTGCATAGCAGAACCTATGTCTGATCCTAAAACCATTCATGATCGTTTTTGGCAACATTTGGGTTATACCTTCATCGGATCAAACTCCACAAGGGTTAGCAAACTTTGGCTCTTTGCAGCTCCTGCAGTGGCAAGTGATACAACAATCGTTATACAACACCAACAACATATAACGGTCACTTACACAGCAAACTCAAAAAACTTTCTTTTAACATTTATTTATGGTAAGGGAACATATGTTAGAAGAAGAGACCTATGGGACTCACTAAGGACGATTTCAGATACCCAAGCCCCTTGGCTAGTAATAGGAGACTTTAATGCTGTTCTTGGATCCCATGAAACTACTGGCTTAACTCGTAGCAATACCTCTATAGAAGATTTTAGTGCTATGATCTCTTCTTGTAACTTGGTTGATATTGACACTAAAGGGGCCTTCTACACTTACTGTAAAGGTGGACTTTCTCAAATACGATCAAGATTAGATCGTGGGTTGTGTTCAGAATCTTTTCTAGACTCTTGGTCTACGGTTTCTTGCCATACCCTTCCTAGACACTGTTCAGATCACCATCCGCTTTTACTCACGGCTTCTACAACACGGAATGGTGGTCCAAGACCGTTCAGATTTCTTGGTATGTGGCTCGAACACCCTGAATTTATGGATTTAGTGCGTGCCACTTGGTCAGTGCCTATCCAGGCTAGCGCTATGGGTATTGTTATTGGCTAACTTAAGGCTCTTAAACTGGTCCTCAAAACTTGGAACAAAACAGTCTTTGGTAATTTAAATCAAAATATTGCAACTGCAACAAATACACTTGCTGACATTCAACAGCGTTATAATGATGATTCTTTCTCTGAAGAGCTTTTGCAAATGGAGTCCGATGCTCACGCTGACTTAGACAGATTGTTGCGACAACAAGATATCTTTTTAAGAGAAAAAATCAGACTAAAATGGTTGAAAGGTGGCGATCGAAACTCCACTTTTTTCCACTCAATACTTCGTCGTCTAAAAGCACAAAAACCTTTGACACACCTGGATATTAATGGAGAAATAACTAATGATCCAGATGTAATAGCGACTCATATTTTGAACTACTATGAAAATCTTTTTTCAAGTCAGACAGGTGGAATGACAGATTTTGCTCCCATAGAGTCAGCGGTGCCATCACTGGTCACCTCTGTGGACAATAAATGTTTACGACGTATACCATCATCAGAAGACATACGAGCTACAATTTTTGAAATGGATCCAATGAGTGCACCAGGACCAGATGGGTTTACTGGTAAATTTTTTCAGCAGTGCTGGGATATTATCGGTACAGATATTGTACGAGCGGTTAAAGATTATTTTAAAACTGGTCGATTACACCATGGACTAAACTCCAATTTCTTAATTCTTATACCCAAACACCAACAAGCAAGCTCTATTGATCAGTATAGGCCTATTGTTTTAGGCAATTTTATGTACAAGCTAATAACAAAGATTATTGCTGGCAGATTAGGACATATATGCGCTCGTATTCTATCTCAAAATCAATTTGGATTCATTCCAGGCCGAAACATTGGCGACTGCATAGCAGGTGCTTCTGAATGTTTTAACGCTATGCAGCTTCCCAGCCGAAAAGGTAACATGGCTCTAAAAATTGACATTCACAAAGCTTTTGACACGATGCGTTGGGATTTTATTTTAAAAGTGATGAAATGCTTTGGTTTCGACGACATTTTTCTAGGTTGGATTAAAGATATATTCGCATCAGCAAGAATCTCAATTATAGTTAATGGTTCACCTAGGGGCTATTTTTCTTGTTCTAGAGGTGTCCGACAGGGGGATCCTTTGTCCCCATTATTATTTTGCATAGCTGAAGATTTCCTCAGCAGATATCTTCAAAAATTGGTGGATAAAGGGCATTTACCTCCAATCTCTTCACCTAGAGGAACCCATGCACCAACGCACTTTTTATATGCAGATGATCTTCTTATTTTTTGCCGTGCAAGTGAGACGAACATTCAAGTGCTAACTGAAGCTTTTTCCTTGTATAGTCGCCTTTCTGGTCAAATGGTAAATTTAGAAAAATCTTTTATCTATTTTGGTAAAAGTGTTACACAGAACAACATTTCATCACTTCGAAATTTATCTGGCATGCGTACTGGAAGATCATCCTTGTCTTACTTGGGTATCAATCTCTTCCAGGGGGCTCCAAAAAAGTGTTGGTTTCAAAGTTTAGCAGATAAAATACGTGCAAAAATCGAGGCCTGGAATGGGCTGACCATTTCTTTGGCAGGACGACGTTGCTTAATTTCTTCGATCATTCAGGGTACACTTCTTTACTCATTTCAGATATATAAATGGCCAAAAATGGTCCTTCAGGACCTAACAAAAAGCATTCGCAATTTCTTTTGGTCTGAAAAAACTGATACAATCAAACAAATACAAGTGGCTTGGAAAGACTGTTGCCGTCCAATTGATGAAGGAGGTCTTGGTTTACGGGATATTCATCTCCAAAATGAGGCCATGTTAAGAAAGTTCGCATGGAGGGTAATCAAAGGGACCTCTAACACTCTGCTTTACTTACGTAGCAGATATCTAACAAAAAATGGCTCTCCACGGAACTATTATATCTGCTCATCAGTCTGGCCTGGTTTGCGACCTCACTATTTAACCCTATTGGAAGAGTCCAGGTGGTTGGTTGCAAGGAACTCTACAGTTAAGTTTTGGACAGATAATTGGTTAGGAACTCCACTAATAGATAGAGTAGATAATCCTCCAATAGACCCCCCAATACATTCACTAGTGGGGGACTACATCCGTGAAGATTGTTGGATTTTGCCGCAATCTTTCAAAGTCTCCTATCCAGATATTGCCTCAGAAATTCAATCAACAGTTATTGGTTTTGGTTCGGATATCAGAGTTTGGACACACTCAATCAAGGGAGATGTTACAACCAGTGAAGCTTATGATTCACTCCGTGTGGTTGGAGAACGGAAGATTTGGGGTAAGAACATATGGGCTCATTATATACCGCCCTCACGATCTATCTTGCTATGGCGTGCTATTCAGAATAAACTTCCAACAGATTGTCAATTAAAAAGGAGGGGACAATCGCTTCCTTCCCGTTGCTCATTATGTGGTTCCAAGGAAGAAACTCTGTCACATCTCTTTTTAAGTTGTCATTTTGCAGGTGCGCTTTGGGACTTCATATGCTTCTTTTTTGGAAAACGACCAAGTACAGACTCTTCGATCCTAAATCTATGGAAAACCGCAATGGCAATGGAATTTGGATCACAGCTCGCCAACTTATGGAAAGCAGGAATTGTTTCAGTCATTTGGGTGATTTGGACTGCTAGAAATGAGTATCGTTTTAACAATAAGAGGACGACTCTGAGATCGGCTTTTGCCACAGTATGGCGTTTTATCCGCGAGGCGAGTCTTTCAAAAAGTGGTTGCATGCAGAACACTGTGGATGATTTACAGGTACTTAGGCGGCTTCGAATATCAGGCATCCCAAGAAGGGCCCCAAATATTAAAGAGGTAAATTGGAAGGTTCCACCATCGGGATGGATAAAGGTCAATACAGATGGTGCAACATTTGGAGCTCCAGGATTATCTGGTTGTGCGGGTGTTTTTAGAACTTCAAGATCATTTGTTAAGGGTTGTTTCTGTATTCCGCTTGGAATATCATATGCTTATGAAGCAGAACTAGCGGCAGCAATTTATGCGGTGAAGTATGCATATACATTTCAGTGGAGGCGTCTCTGGTTGGAATCAGACTCACTATATGTTGTCTATCTTTTTCAGACCCGGTCTTCTTCGGTTCCTTGGAGGTGGCATTCTGCTTGGACGGATTGCTTAGACAAAATTACTCATATGGAGTTTTACTGTTCACATATTTATAGGGAAGGTAATGCTGCAGCTGATAGCTTAGCTTCTAGGGCTCCTAGTGATGCGAACCCCGCAACACGATTCCTATCGACCCTACTAGCTACAAGGCTAGAGAACCAAAAGAAATGGTCCAAGACCCAACAACAAATTGATAGAGGTCTCTAAACACAAACCCACAGATTTTGGTAGCAAGAAACTCACCTCAACACATGGATATTACGCACCACGCACGGAGAAGAGGTTGAACGCCACAAAGGGATGCAAATCCTTTGATAAGTTCTTGGTTGCAATGAAGCAAAGAGCTTTGGCTCTCAAATTTTGTTTGTAGCAAACAAAGAAATTTCATTTATGATAAAAGGTGCCTTTTGGGCTGCTACACTTTGTCTTATATAGAGTACAAAACAGACCTAAGAAAGAGAAAGCTTTACAGCCATTGGATTTGATCCAATGGTCCAAATTACAACATTTAAAAGGGCGCCGCGGCGGGGAATTAAGCATGCCGCGGCGGGGATACACGGGTTACAAAAAGTAATGTAGGCGGGCCGCGGCGGACAAAATCCATGCCGCGGCGAGGAAACTTGAAAATCAACCCGAGAGGCCTGGGCCGCGGCGCACAAAATCCATGCCGCGGCGCGCACACTCGTTCAGCCCTGCGCGCACATCTGCCGACACCCGCGCGCGCGCGCTTGTCCAGTTCCCACGCCAATGCAGAACCTTCTGGGCCGCGGCGCAACAATCCTATGCCGCGGCGCGCGTGCCTCGCCAAAAATCATCCCAAAACAGAACCTTCGGGGCCGCGGCGCAACAATCCCATGCCGCGGCGCGCATGGCTCGGCCAAAATCACTCCAAAACAGAGAACCTCTCGCCGCGGCGCAAATAATCCATGCCGCGGCGCAGAACCTTTTCTTCAAAATTTTGCCTCTAGCACATTGCTTGGCCTCTCACAAGCCATGTGCTCATTCCTCATCATTCCTTGGCCTTGTAATAGCTCTTGGACAAGTCCACTCAAGGCTTCCTTAAGTTGTCTCGCCTTTGACCTCGTGATTGGCCCGCTCGGGATGCGAAGTGGTGGTAGCGCTGACTGGATCGTATCATCCCCCCCTTCTTGAAAAGGATTCGACCTCGAATCTTCACCTGCATAATCGAAAGGAGAAAGATCAGAAACATTAAAAGATGCGCTAACACTATACTCACCTGGAAGGTCGAGCTTGTAGGCATTGTCGTTGATGCGCTCAAGTACTTGGAATGGCCCATCCCCCCGAGGTTGTAGTTTGGATTTTCGCTTTTCGGGAAACCGTTCCTTCCGCATATGTACCCAAACCCAATCACCGGGTTCGAAAATGACCCTACGTCGCCCTTTGTTGGCCTTGAACGCAAATTCTTCATTCTTTTTCTCAATGCGCTCGTGAATGCTTTCATGTAGTTTCTTTACCATTTCAGCTTTCTTGGCACCTGTCAAATCTGTCCTAACTGAAACAGGTAAAGGCAATAAATCCATAGGAGTGAGTGGGTTAAAACCATAAACAATTTCAAAAGGCGTATGGTTAGTAGTGGAATGCACACTCCTATTATAAGCAAATTCAATAAAAGGCAAACAATCCTCCCAATTTTTCAAATTCTTCTGAATGACCGTCCGTAACAGAGTAGATAAAGTTCGATTAACTACCTCTGTTTGGCCATCAGTTTGGGGATGACAAGTAGTAGAAAACAAAAGTTTCGTCCCCAACTTAGCCCATAGAGTTTTCCAAAAATAACTCAGGAATTTGACATCCCTGTCGGAAATTATACTTTTTGGAACCCCATGCAACCGTACAATCTCTCTAAAAAAAAGATTAGCAATGTTAGTTGCATCATCGGTTTTGTGACACGCGATAAAATGTGCCATTTTTGAAAACCTGTCAACAACTACAAAAATGGAATCTCTTCCGCCCCTAGATCTAGGCAAACCCAAGATAAAGTCCATGGAAATATCCACCCAGGGTGAACTAGGCACCGGTAGGGGTGTATACAGTCCTTGAGGCAGGACTCTGGACTTCGCTTGCCTACACGTGATGCACTTAAAACAAATCCTCTCTACATCACGTCTCATCTTAGGCCAAAAGAAATGTTCCCGCAGAACATCCATGGTCTTGGCCACACCGAAGTGTCCCATTAGACCGCCACCATGGGCCTCTCTAACTAGCAACTCTCTCATAGAGCAGTTGGGTATACATAGATGATTCTCCCTATATAAATACCCATTGAACAAATAGAATTTCTCAAAAACAGACTTATGACATGCATGATATACAGCAGAAAAATCATCATCAGCAGCATACAGTTCTCTGATATACTCAAACCCTAATAATCTAGCATTTAGAGTAGAGAGTAAGGTATACCTCCTTGACAACGCGTCTGCGACAACATTTTCCTTACCTCGCTTATATTGAATAATATAAGGAAAGGTTTCGATGAACTCCATCCATCTCGCATGCCGCCTATTTAACTTCCCTTGGCTCTTTAGGTGCTTCAAGGATTCATGATCCGTGTGGATGACGAATTCTTTAGGCCACAGATAGTGCTGCCAAGTTTCCAGGGTCCTAACCAACGCGTAAAGCTCCTTGTCATACGTTGGGTAGTTCAGGGATGCTCCTCCAAGCTTCTCACTGAAATAGGCGATAGGTCGCTTTTCCTGCATTAAAACAGCTCCTATACCTATACCTGAAGCATCACACTCAACTTCGAAGGTTTTAGTAAAGTTAGGCAAAGACAGAACAGGTGCAGTACATAATTTTTCTTTTAACAATTTAAACGCTGTCTCTTGTTCCACTCCCCATCTAAAACCTACAGTTTTCTTAATCACCTCAGTTAGAGGTGCGGCTACAGTGCTAAAGTCTCTAACGAATCTTCGATAGAAACTAGCTAAGCCATGGAAGCTTCGAACCTCCGTAACGGACTTAGGCGAGGGCCAATCCCTAATCGCCTTGACCTTTTCCTTATCTACCTCTATCCCCTCAGCACTTACAACAAATCCAAGAAAAACTAGCTTGCTCATGCAAAAACAACACTTTTTTAAATTAGCATACAGTTTTTCTTTTCTCAAAATTTCAAGCACAGCACGTACATGTTCAACATGCTCTCCTAAACTTTTGCTGTAAATGAGGATATCATCGAAATAGACAACCACACAATTTCCAATTAAAGAACGCAAAACATGGTTCATTAATCTCATAAAAGTGCTGGGTGCGTTAGATAACCCGAAAGGCATAACTAACCACTCATACAATCCATGTTTTGTTTTAAAAGCGGTTTTCCATTCATCCCCTTCTTTCATCCTTATTTGATGATACCCACTTTTAAGGTCAATTTTTGAAAAGATGCTAGAGCCATGCAATTCATCTAACATGTCATCTAATCTAGGAATTGGGTGACGATATTTTACCGTAATGTTGTTGACGGCTCGGCAATCAACACACATACGACTTGACCCATCCTTCTTAGGCACAAGTAGCACTGGCACTGCACAAGGGCTTAAGCTCTCTCTGACTTGCCCCCTAGTCAAAAATTCTTCGACCTGCTTCTGGATTTCCTTGGTATCGTCCGGGTTGGCACGATAAGCCGGTCGGTTTGGAAGAGATGCTCCAGGAATGAAGTCAATCTGATGCTCAATCCCTCGCAATGGTGGAACACCGTCCGGGATCTCTTCAGGAAACACATCTTCATATTCCTGTAACAAAGAAACAAAAACACTTGGCAACGCATTGTCAAGTTCGTCAGTAGATAAGTAAGCCTCCTTATATGAGAGTATAAGTACAGACCTCTTCGCCAAGACGGCGTGCTCTACATCACTTGCCTTTGCGTAAAAATTTTCAACTTTTTTTTCTGTTTCTTTTTCTCTCTCTCCACTCTTCTCTCCTACTACACTTGTCTCTCCCAATCTCTCCTTTTTTTCTCTCACCATTTTTTTTTGGTCCTCAAAGACTTGCTTAGGAGTTAAGGGTGCAAGTGTAATCCTTTTCCCTTTCCACTCAAAGGAATACTTGTTATTGAATCCATCATGTGTAGCCCTCCTATCATATTGCCATGGTCTTCCAAGCAATATATGTCCGGCTTGCATAGGGACCACATCACACATGACCTCATCCTTGTATTTTCCAATAGCAAAGGAGACTAGTACTTGCTTGCTAACCTTTACTTCCCCGCTATCATTCAACCATTGGAGCTTGTAGGGTTTCGGGTGTTTAAGGGTTGGCAACCCTAGCTTCTCAACTAAGGTGGTACTAGCCACATTGGTGCAACTCCCACCATCAATGATGACATTGCACACTTTAGAGTTCACATGACACCTTGTGTGAAATATGTTCTCTCGTTGTTGCTCCGCATCCTCGTCCTTGTATTGGATACTCAAAGACCTCATGACCACTAGAGCCTCTCCCTCTACGGGCCCTATCTCCTCATCACTAGCTTCCTCTAGCAATGGCATCTCCTCATCACCGCTATCCTCATCCGTTTCAATGTCGCCATTGGCTTGGGCGATCATCACCTTTTTATTCGGACATTGGGATGCAATGTGTCCGGTTCCAAGGCACCTAAAACACTTGATGTCTCGGTATCGGGTCGGGTTTTCAATCTTACCCTTATCCTTGCTAGTCTCCAATTCCTTGCCCTTATTCAACTCAAACCTAGGCTTGGAGCTAGTTGCTTCATCTTTCTTCCAATTTTTCCATGGTGTGGTAGGGGTGGGTTTTGATGTGGTTGGGTTAACCTTAGGTGGGAAAGTGCGGCTGCTCTTCTTTCTCAATTGCCTCTCCACCTTGATTGCCATATGAACCATGTCCTCCAACTCTACATAGTGATGTAGCTCCACAATATTGGCAATGTCTTGGTTCAAACCACTAACAAACCTAGCCATGGTGGCTTCCCTATCCTCCTCAATATTGGCTCTAACCATGGTCATCTCCATATCTTTGTAATAATCATCTACCGACCTAAATCCTTGGGTGAGTCTTTGCAACCTCTGATATAGCTCTCGGTAGTAATGGCTCGGAATAAACCGCTTCCTCATGATAGCTTTCATGTCCTCCCAACTATCAATCGGTCTTTCCCCATTCCTCCTCCTAGCTACAACTAGTTGATCCCACCAATTTAAAGCATAGTCGGTGAATTCTATTACGGCCAACTTAACTTTCTTTTCGTCCGAGTAGTTGTGGCACGCAAAGATATGTTCAACTTTCTTCTCCCATTCTAAGTAAAGTTCCGGGTCATTCTTTCCTTGGAATGCCGGCATTTTCATTTTAATACTATCCAAGCTCCTATCAACCCCATCATGGGGTCGTTGTGGGGGTCTCCTGAAACCTCCCCGACCATGGCCACCCCTAGGCCCATGGCGTCCTCCAAAGGGCATCCTCCCTTCACCCTCATACTCATCCTCACCAAAACTATCCTCCTCCAACTCCTCCTCCATTTGGGCCCTCCTTTGAGGCCGTCCTACATTAGGAGCATTTTGCGGTGCTTCTTGCCGCAAGTTGGCGATAGTTGCCTCTTGTCTCTCCAACCGCTCATTCACATTGGCCATGACGGCATTCATCCGTTCCATGGACTGTTGTAACGCCCTCATCATAAAAGCGGTGTCGGGACGTTCCTCCGAGCTATTCCTGTTTGACATATTTAATAACACTAATCCAAGCAAACAATCAGCAATAAACAAAATTAGAATTTTCACTCGTTACCTCACGTGTTTACACTCGAATTTGATTGTCCAAGCGCTCGAAGCCTTATGACAAACCAAAACCAACCAAGATTTCCACCCAAAGGTAGAGTTCTCGTCCTCAACAATCCGTAGTTCGCAATATCCAATGTTGTGCACAAAGGAAACTAACTCGAAGTGTTTTGAAACTCTAACTCTATTAGTTTGGAAACAAGATCAATTTGACAAATTCAATCCGAAAAAGCAAACAAACAAGAAAACGGTCCGTTAAAGCGTAAACGACGCTAAAACGAAGAAATTCCGCAAATTCTCGGGAAATCAAGAATTCACTCTCTTTTTCTCTTTTCTCTTTTTTTTTTTTGTGTATGGTCCGAAATATCCTCTTTCTCCTTTTTTTTTTTTTTTTTTTTTTTTTTTTTATAAAATATCTAGCGAGATATTTTCGGGAGATATTTTCACGAGATATTTTCGTGAGATATTTTCCGAGATATTTTCGGGAGATATTATTTTTTTTTTTTTTTTTTTTTTAAATAAAGAGAAAAGTTTGGCTCTCACTTTTCAAGAAGAAAAAATAACATGTGAGATTACCAAAATACCCCTCTTAAAAAAAAAACGAAAATTTGGGGGAATTTTCAACATGAAATATGCTCCAATTTCAATCAAGATAAGAGGGAAAACAACAACAACACTCAGGTTAATCAGGAATTGCAATCAACACTTAGAAAAAAGGAAGAACACAGAATTTTTTTTTTTTTTTTGTGAAGAGATTTTCTTATGTGCTATGAAATAGAAATTGACAAAAACTAAGATAGGAATCTAGAGTCTCAACCTAGAGCTCTGATACCAAATGATGCGAACCCCGCAACACGATTCCTATCGACCCTACTAGCTACAAGGCTAGAGAACCAAAAGAAATGGTCCAAGACCCAACAACAAATTGATAGAGGTCTCTAAACACAAACCCACAGATTTTGGTAGCAAGAAACTCACCTCAACACATGGATATTACGCACCACGCACGGAGAAGAGGTTGAACGCCACAAAGGGATGCAAATCCTTTGATAAGTTCTTGGTTGCAATGAAGCAAAGAGCTTTGGCTCTCAAATTTTGTTTGTAGCAAACAAAGAAATTTCATTTATGATAAAAGGTGCCTTTTGGGCTGCTACACTTTGTCTTATATAGAGTACAAAACAGACCTAAGAAAGAGAAAGCTTTACAGCCATTGGATTTGATCCAATGGTCCAAATTACAACATTTAAAAGGGCGCCGCGGCGGGGAATTAAGCATGCCGCGGCGGGGATACACGGGTTACAAAAAGTAATGTAGGCGGGCCGCGGCGGACAAAATCCATGCCGCGGCGAGGAAACTTGAAAATCAACCCGAGAGGCCTGGGCCGCGGCGCACAAAATCCATGCCGCGGCGCGCACACTCGTTCAGCCCTGCGCGCACATCTGCCGACACCCGCGCGCGCGCGCTTGTCCAGTTCCCACGCCAATGCAGAACCTTCTGGGCCGCGGCGCAACAATCCTATGCCGCGGCGCGCGTGCCTCGCCAAAAATCATCCCAAAACAGAACCTTCGGGGCCGCGGCGCAACAATCCCATGCCGCGGCGCGCATGGCTCGGCCAAAATCACTCCAAAACAGAGAACCCCTCGCCGCGGCGCAAATAATCCATGCCGCGGCGCAGAACCTTTTCTTCAAAATTTTGCCTCTAGCACATTGCTTGGCCTCTCACAAGCCATGTGCTCATTCCTCATCATTCCTTGGCCTTGTAATAGCTCTTGGACAAGTCCACTCAAGGCTTCCTTAAGTTGTCTCGCCTTTGACCTCGTGATTGGCCCGCTCGGGATGCGAAGTGGTGGTAGCGCTGACTGGATCGTATCACCTAGTTTATGTACAGCGACTTGGTGGTGGAATGTTCCACATTTCGCGAGCTCTTTTATTTATTCTGATGCTAACAACAAACCTAATTACAGGTTTTGTTGAGAATTTTTATTTGCATGTGTAATTTTCTCAATATTTAATAATATTAGTGGTTGATTGGTTTAATGAAGAAGGTGCTAAGGAGGTGCCAACCTAGTTGGGATGTCCCGGTGCACCCACTGAAAACAATTAGCCACAACCTTTTATTTAAAAAAAAAAAAAAAAATGACAAAAAAATATAGGAATCTAGAGTCACAACCTAGAGCTCGAATACCAAATGATGCGAATCCCACAACACGATTCCTACGACCCACTAGCAACAAAGACACCTCAATACATGGATATTACTCACCACGCATCAAGAAGAGAAGAAACGCCACAAAGGGATGCAAGTCCTTTGATAAGTTTGGGTTTGCAAGAAGCAAAGAGCTCTTGGGCTCTCAAATTTGATTTGAGAATCAAAATTGATGCGAACCAAGAAAGCTCGAATCTTACGAAAGAAACAATTTCAGATTTCACACAATCTAAGCATTCAAATCCCTAGAGGAAAACAGATTTTTGGGTTGCAAGAGCTCACCTTTTTACCTGGATATTACGCACCACGCAACAAGACGAGAGAAAACGCCACAAAGGATTGCAAAACCTTTGATAAGTTTTGGGTTGGAAGAACATGGAGCTTTAGAGCTCTCAAATTTGATTTTCAAATCAAAATTGTATTTAATGAACAAAGTTACAAAAGAGCTGCCACAATTTGTCTTTATATAGGGTACAACAAAACCTAAAAGAAAAATTAAATCCTAGCCATTGATTTTAATCCAATGGTGGTGATTTTAAAGAAATGTCGATCCATGCCGCGGCGGGTAAATTCTTGTGCCTCGGCGCGCCTTTTTTGTGGACTGCTCGGAGAAAAACAGAAACATCTGTGCCGCGGCGGAACAATTCTCATGCCGCGGCGCGCCTATTGTAGCAAGTCTGCGCGCACATTTGCCAGCACCCGCGAGCGCGCCTGTCGCTCCTCTCCTACCAAAACAGAACGGTCCGTGCCGCGGTGCCCCAAATCTATGCCGCGGCGCGCTTCCACGTCCAAATCTCCTTCCAAAACAGAAAGTTACTCGCCGCGGCGGCTATTATTCCATGCCGCGGCGCAGGTCTTCTTTTCCAAAATCTGCCCTTAACACAATGCTTGGCCTCTCACAAGCTACACCTTCTTTCCCCATCATCCCTTGATCTTGTTCCAACTCTTGAATAAGCCCATTCAAAGCTTCTTGGAGTCGTTTGGCCTTCAATCTTGTGATTGGTCCGTTCGGGATTTGTAGTGGCTGAAGCGGCGCATTATTCGTATCCAAAATTTTTATTAATGAACAAAAGTTACATTTGACTGCTCATATTTGTCCTTATATCGCACACAAACAAAAACCTAAAGTTAAAATGAATCCTAGCCATTGATTTTTAATCCAATGGTGCAAAATTGCAAAATATGCATTTGTGCCGCGGCGGATGAAACAAATGTGCCGTGGCGAGGAGGTTCGGAAAATAATTAAAAATAGGCGGGTTGCGGCAGAGTAAATTCCATGCTGTGGCAGGGAACACACAAAATCCATCCGAGAGGCTTGGACCACGGTGCCCCAAAACCATGCCGCGGAGCGCATACTCGTCTAGCCTTGATGCCCAAAATAGAAACCCTTGAGCCTCGGCGCCCTAAATTCATGTCGTGGCGCGCATCCTTGGAAAAACACCCCTCCAAAACAGAACGTTGCTCGCTGCAACAGCTACAAAACCATGCCGCAACGCCGGTCTTCTTCTCCCAATTTTGCCTTTAACACATTGCTTGGCCTCTCACAATCTTTGTGTTCACTTCTCATCATCCCTTGACCTTGAATCAACTCTTGGACAAGTCTGCTCAAAGCTTCCTTGAGTTGTCTTGCCTTCGACCTCGTGATCGGTCCGCTCGGGATACATAGTGGTGGTAGCGCCATATGATTCGTATCCTTTTCATTTTGAAATTTTTTTCTAAATTTTTTTTCGTAAAAAGGAGGGTATTTTGGTAATCTCTCGTGGCTTTTTCATATCGAAAAGTGAGAACAAAACTATATCTCTTGAATTTAAAAAAAAACGTAAGAAAATATCTCTTGAAAATATCTCACTAGATATTTTTATATAAAAAAAAGGAAAAAAAAAAAAAGAGAATATTTTTGGGATTTATAAAAAAAAAAAAAAAAAAAGAGAGAGAGAAAAGAGAGTGAATTCTTAATTTCTCACGAATTTACGAAAATTCTTTCGTTTTAGCATCTTTCACGCTTTGACGGATCGTTTCTTTGTTTGTTTACATTTAACGAGTTTGAATTTGGTAAATTGAACTTATTTCAAAAATTCATAAAGTTAGAGTTTCAAAACACTTTCGAGTTAGTTTCCTTTGTGCTTAACATTGGATATTGCAAACTACGAATTCTTGAGGATAGGAACTCTATAATTGTGTGGAAATCTTGGACGGTTTGGTTTGCTAAAGGGCTTCGAGCGCTTGGGCAATCAAATTCAAGTGTTTAACACATGAGGTAACGAGTGAAAGTTCCAATTTTGTTAAGTGCTACTTATTTGTTCGTGTTAGTTGTTTTAAAAATGTCTGACAGGAACAGTTCCGAAGAAAGGCCCGATACGGCTTTTATGATGATGGCGTTACAACAATCCATGGAACAGATGAATGCTGTCATGATTAAAATGAATGAGTGAATGGAAAGGCAAGAGGCCACTATCGCCATCTTGCTGCAAGAGGCACCGCAAAAAGCTCCAAACGTAGGAAGGCCTAATAGGAGAGCCTTTGTTGAGGAGGAGTTGGAGGATGATAGCTTTGGAGATAATTATTATGAGGATGAAGGGAGGATACCCTTGGGAGGAAGACAGACTGATACGAATCATATGGTGCTACCACCACTAGTATCTCGAACGGACCGACGTGAGGTCGAAGGCAAGACAACTCAAGGAAGCTTTGAACGGACTTGTCCAAAGAAGTGATCACAAACTTATGAGAGGCCAAGCAATGTTTTTGAACGGACTTGTCCCGCGGCATGGTTTTGTAGCCGCCGCAGTGAGCAACGTTTTTTTTTTTGTGGGGAGTTTTGCCAACTTTGTGCGCCGCGGCATGAAGTGGACGAGTGTGCGCACAGAGGTGGACGAGTGTACGCGCTGTGCGATGGATCAAGGTGCCATGGCCCAAGCTTCTAGGATGGATTTTTTGTGTTCCCTACCGCGGCAAGGAATTTTCTCTGCCGCGACCCGTCTATTTTCAATTATTTCCCGAGCCTCCTCGTCGCAGCACAATTCTTTCACCCGCCGCGGCACAAATACATATTTTGTAATTTTGCACCATTCGATTAAAAACCAATGGCTAAGATTCATTTTAACTTTAAGTTTTTTGTTTGTGTGCTATATAGGACAAATATGAGCAGCCAAATGTAACTTTTGTTCATTAATGACATTTTTTATTCTCCAATCAAATTTGAGAGCCCAAGAGCTCTTTGCTTCTTGCAAACCCAAACTTATCAAAGGACTTGCATCTCTTTGTGGCGTTTCTTCTCTTCTTAGTGCGTGGTGAGTAATATCCATGTGTTGAGGTGAGTATTTTGCTACAAAAAAAATGTTGATGTGCTTAGAAATCGCATGCTAATTTGTTGTTGGGTCTTGAACCATAATCTTGTGGTTCTCTAGTTTTCTTTGCTGGTGGGTTGTAGGAATCGTGTTGCAGGGTTCGCATCATTTGGTATCAAAGCTCTAGGTTGTGACTCTAGATTCCTATCTTTATTTTTGTCATTTTTGATTTAATAGCAATCAAAAAAAATTCTTCATTAAAAAATCTGTGTTCTTCTTTGTTTCTGCTTGTTTATTGCATTTCCTGGACTAATTTGAGTGGTGTTGTTGTTTCCTTCTTATTCTGAATTGATTTTGATACGAACCGGATCGTGCCATAATCAAGGCACGACACGGAGCAAGGACTATGCCGAGAAAAGGGTCAAATATCGGCGCAAAGAAGCACGCCACAAACACGAGCTAGGGCGCAAACATGTTAGCCATGAAGTGCCAAGCTAATTTGTGGAAAATTGCCAGTTTTGGAGCTGCGCCGCGGCATGACTTTCCCCCGCCGCGGCGGACAAGTTTCTGTTTTGGTGGGATTCTGGACGAGGCATTCTCGCCGCGGCATGAAATATGTGCGCCGCGGCGCCGATGTTTCTGTTTTGGGTATGCAGGCTGGGAGACGTGCGCGCAGGACGAGCAGACGCGCGCGCAAGTGTGGGCAGAGGTGCGCGCAGAGGACCAGGGATGTGCGCGCCGCGGCATGGCTTTTGGGCGCCGCGGCACAGACCTCTCGGGTTGAAGTGCAAGGTTCCTCGCCGCGGCATGTAATTTGTCCGCCGCGGCCCGCGTAGTTTTACTTTTGTGATCCGAGCCTCCCCGCCGCGGCATGAATGTTTGCCCGCCGCGGCGCCAATGTAAAATTTGTAATTTCAGCCCTTGGATCAAATCCAATGGCTCATATTTTGTCTTTTCTTTTTAGGTTTTGTGTGAGCCCTATAAATAGACATTTGGGCAGCCCATTTTGTAATCTTTGATCATATTAATGAAATTTGTTAGAAAACAAATTGAGAGAGCCATGGAGCTCCTTGCTTGATTGCAAGCCTTTCCCCCAAGAACTTATCAAAGGTAGTTGCACCCCTTTGTGGCGTTCGCCCTCTCCTCCGCGCGTGGTGCGTAATATCCAAGTGTGGTGGTGAGTTTCCTGCAGCCAAATCTGTGTTTTGCTTAGAAATCCATGCCAATTTTGTTGTTTGGGTCTTGATCCGCTTCTTCTTGGTTCCCTAGCCTCGTAGCTAGGTGGGTCGATAGGAATCGCGTCCCCCGGTTCGCATCAGATTTGGAGAGGTTTTCGTTTTGAAAATTTTTCTAAAATCGTTTTCGTAAACTAGAGGGTATTTTGGTAATCTCTTGTGTTTTGTTTGTATCAAAAAGTGAGAACAAAACTATACCTCTTGAATTTAAAAAAAAAAGGTGAGAGAAAATATCTCGTGAAAATATCTCGCTAGATATTTTTATATATAAAAAAAATAATATTTTTGGGATTTATAAAAAAAAAACAGAGAGAGAAAAGAGAGTGAATTCTTAATTTCTCATGAATTTACGAAAATTCTTTCGTTTTAGTGTTGTTCATGCTTTGATTGTTTACATTTTACAGGTTTGAATTTGCTAAATTAAACTTTGTCTCTTTACCTTACATTCTTACTAACAAAATTGTCTCTTTACCTTTTATTACTAATCCAATTTTGCAGGATAAAACAATTGACTTCATTGGGGTTGAGCAACATAGTGAAGTCAAGGATGAACAACCCTTACCACATTTAATGCTTGAACAAACAAATCTCAAAGGGGCATCCAAGAGTTTTGTTCGATTTGCATTTGATTCGGCCCACGTGAATTCAGCAATCCCCATTACCAAAGCTAAGATTCGAGGTCGAATCTTCTCGAAGAAAGGGAGTATGATACGAATTAAATGCCGTCGCCATGAGAACTCAACTCATGTCAAGAAGTGTGCTATGATAAAGGTCCGAATTCGAGGTCGAATTCTTTCGAAGAAGGAGGAAATGATACGAACCGGAACCCCTCCCGAAGACGGCCCGACACGAGCCTAGGGCCGTGCCTTGAGAAGGGCCTCAAGATAGTGCAAAATGGCATGCAACATCAAAAAACAAGCATGCAAGCACAAGGGAAGTGGAGAAGACAAGTGCAAGTGACATTTCCAAAAATTGGAGCTGTGCCGCGGCATGGATTTTATGCGCCGCGGCACAGGAGTTTCTGTTTTGGACGAGGGGCTTGCCAAACATGCACGCCGCGGCATGGAAATTGGGCGCCGCGGCACAGGGCATTCTGTTTTGAGGCATGAGACAACATGCGCGCTTCGGCATGAAAATGTGGCGCCGCAGCGAGGGGCAATCTGTTTTGGCACGAAGACACAAGCGCGCCGCGGCATGACGAGGACACGGCGAGACGTGCGCGGGCTGACATGCCAGACCTGTGCGCTGACACGGACAAGCGCGCCTGACAGCTAGACCTGCGCGCAGATCCTTAATGTGCGCGCCACGGCATGAACATTTGTGGGCCGCGGCATGGCTACGCGTGTGGCAGACAGAACCAAGCGCGCCGCGGCATGACTATTTCCCCGCCGCGGCACAGATTCAAATTCTTGTAATTTTGTAACCATTGGATCAAATTCAATGGCTAGGATTTCTTTTGGCATTTTTAGGTTTTCCTTTGTATCTATATATACATTATCAGCTGCCCATTGTAAGATAGACAATTATCATGAATTTTCATCAATGAAAAACATTTTGAAGTGATTTCAAAATTGAGAGAGCACAAGTGCTTCTCTTGTTCTATCAAGAAACTTATCAAAGGAACTAGCAACCCTTTGTGGCGTTTCGCCTTGTCTCGGCTCGTGGTGCGTATATCCATGTGTGGAGGTGAGTTCCTTGCTACCATAGTCGAGCGTTCTTCGTAGAATCTGCGTGCTAATATTGGTGTAGGGTTTCTATCCGTATTTCTTGTGGTTGCCAAACCGCGTGATTTGGAGGTCATAGGAGTCGTGGTGATGCGAACCAAGAAAGCTCGAATCTTACGAAAGAAACGATTTCAAATTTCACACAATTTAAGCATTCAAATCCCTAGAGGAGAACAGATTTTGGGGTTGCAAGAGCTCACCTTTTTACCTGGATATTACACACCACGCAACAAGACGAGAGAAAACGCCACAAAGGATTGCAAAACCTTTGATAAGTTTTGGTTGGGAAGAAACATGAGCTTTGGAGCTCTCAAATTTGATTTTCAAATCAAAATTGTATTTAATGAACAAAGTTACAAAAGAGCTGCCACAATTTGTCTTTATATAGGGTACAACAAAACCTAAAAGAAAAATTAAATCTCAGCCATTGATTCTAATCCAATGGTGAGGATTTTAAAGAAATGTCGACCCATGCCGTGGCGGGTGAATTCTTGTGCCGCGGCGCACCTTTTTGTGGGCTGCCTGGAGAAAAACAGAACCTTCTGTGCCGCGGCGGAACAATTCTCATGCCGCGGCGCGCCTACTGAAGCATGTCTGCGCGCACATCTGCCAGCACCCGCGCGCGCGCCTGTCGTCCTCTCCAACCAAAACAGAACGGTCCGTGCCGCGGCGCCCAAATTCTATGCCGCGGCGCGCTTCCACGTCCAGATCTCCTCCAAAAACAGAAAGTTGCTCGCCGCGGCGGCTATAATTCCATGCCGCGGCGTAGGCCTTCTTTTCCAAAATCTGCCCTTAACACAATGCTTGGCCTCCCACTAGCTTCACCTTCTTTCCCCATCATCCCTTGACCTTGTTCCAATTCTTGAATAAGCCCATTCAAAGCTTCTTGAAGTCATTTGGCCTTCAATCTTGTGATTGGTCCATTCGGGATTTGTAGTGGCTGAAGCGGCGCATGATTCGTATCATTCCCCCTCTCTTGAAAAGGATTCGACCTCGAATCTTCATCTGCATTATCAAAAAGAGAAAGGTCAGAAACATTAAAAGATGCGCTAACATTATACTCACCTGGGAGGTCTAATTTATAGGCATTGTCGTTAATCCTTTCTAAAATTTGAAACGGTCCATCCCCTCGTGGTTGTAGCTTTGATCGACGCTTGTCAGGAAACCGCTCTTTTCTCAAATGTAACCAGACCCAATCGCTTGGTTCAAAAACGACCCTTCGTCGCCCCTTGTTCGCCTTGAAAGCATTTTCTTTATTCTTCTTTTCAATACGCTCAGAGATGCTTTCATGCAGCCTTTTCACCATTTCAGCTTTCTTAGTACCTTCAAGGTTAGTTCTTTCTGAAACAGGTATAGGCAACAAAAGGTGAATGTTCAAGGGTAGAATGCACACTCCTATTATATGCAAATTCAACAAAGGGGAGACAATCTTCCCAATTTTTCAAGTTCTTTTGTATGACCGTACGCAATAAAGTAGACAATGTCCGATTGACTACTTCCGTTTGGCCATCAGTTTGGGGATGACAAGTTGTAGAAAATAAAAGTTTTGTCCCCAACTTAGCCCACAAAGTTTTCCAAAAATAGCTAAGGAATTTAACATCCCTATCAGAAACGATACTTTTGGGAACTCCGTGGAGCCGAACAATTTCCTTGAAAAATAAGTTTGCTACATTAGTTGCATCATCGGTTTTATGACACGCAATAAAATGTGCCATTTTTGAAAACCTATCAACAACTACAAAAATGGAGTCTCTACCTCCTTTGGACCTAGGCAATCCCAAGATAAAGTCCATAGAAATATCCACCCAAGGTGAACTAGGCACCGGTAAGGGTGTATATAGTCCTTGTGGTAAGACTTTGGACTTTGCTTGCCTACAAGTGAGGCACCTAGAGCATAAGCGCTCTACATCCCGCCTCATCTTCGGCCAGAAGAAATGTTCGCGTAGAACATCTAAGGTCTTTTTAACACCGAAGTGTCCCATAAGACCTCCTCCATGGGCCTCTCTTACTAACAACTCTCGCATTGAACAGTTGGGTATGCACAAAAGATTTTCTTTAAACAAATACCCATCTAGTTTGTAAAACTTTCCAAAAGCAGTTTTGAAACATGCATTAAAAATGACAGAAAAATCATCATCATCAGCATACATCTCTTTTATGTGCTCAAACCCTAACAACCTAGCATTCAAAGCAGAAAGCAGGGTATACCTTCGAGATAATGCATCAGCAACAATATTTTCTTTACCTCGCTTATATTGAATAACATAAGGGAAGGTCTCGATGAATTCCATCCATTTTGCATGTCGACGGTTCAATTTTCTCTGGCTCTTCAGATGCTTCAAGGACTCGTGATCTGTGTGGATGACGAACTCCTTTGGCCAAAGATAATGCTGCCATGTCTCTAGAGTTCTCACCAATGCGTAGAGCTCTTTGTCGTATGTAGGGTAATTCAGAGTTGCTCCACCAAGCTTCTCGCTGAAAAAGGCAACTGGTCGTTTCTCCTGCATCAAAACAGCACCTATGCCCACACCTGAAGCATCGCACTCAACTTCAAATGTTTTAGTAAAATCAGGCAAAGATAATACAGGAGCAGAAATCAACTTATCCTTTAACAGATTGAACGCTTTCTCTTGTTCATCACCCCACTTGAATCCAACAGTTTTCTTTATGACCTCGGTTAGAGGAGCAGCTAGTGTACTAAAATCTTTGACAAACCTGCGGTAAAAACTAGCTAGACCATGAAAACTGCGAACGTCAGTAACAGACTTAGGCGAGGGCCAATCCCTAATCGCCTTGACTTTTTCAAAGTCAACTTCTATACCCTTAGAGCTAACAACAAATCCAAGAAAGACTAACTTTTCCATGCAAAAGCAACACTTTTTCAGATTAGCATAAAGTTTTTCCTTTCTTAGCAGATCAAGCACAAACCGTAAATGTAAAACATGCTCTTCTAAGTCTTTACTATAAATGAGGATATCATCAAAGTAAACAACTACAAACTTTCCAATGTAAGCACGCAATACATGGTTCATAAGCCTCATAAAGGTACTAGGGGCGTTAGATAGCCCAAATGGCATGACTAACCATTCATACAGTCCATATTTGGTTTTGAAAGCAGTTTTTCATTCATCACCTTCCTTCATTCTAATTTGGTGGTAACCACTTTTCAAATCAATTTTAGAAAATATGCATGCACCATATAGTTCATCAAGCATGTCATCTAACCTAGGAATGGGATGTCGATATTTTACCGTAATATTGTTGATCGCTCGACAATCAACGCACATCCGGTTGGTTCCATCCTTCTTAGGTACGACTAACACTGGTACCGCACATGGACTTAAGCTCTCCCTCACTTGTCCCTTGGACAAGAATTCTTCAACCTGTCGTTGAATCTCCTTGGTGTCCTCGGGGTTGGTTCTATAGGCGGGCCGGTTTGGAAGTGATGCACCAGGCACAAAGTCAATTTGGTGCTCGATTCCCCGGATTGGTGGTAATCCATCTGGAATCTCGTCTGGAAATACGTCTTCAAATTCCTGTAACAAAGAAACAGCGATACTTGGCAAAGTTTTGTCAAGCTCGTTAGAAAAATGGACTTCCTTGTACAAAAGTACAAGTATAAGTCGTTTTGCCAAAATGGCTCTTTTTAAATCGTGCTCCCTTGCATAAAAACTTGATTTAACCTCCTCCACTTCCTTTTTTTCTTCCTTGCCCTTATCCTTATTCATCCGCACTTGCTCCTCAAAAACTTGTTTTGGAGTCAGAGGTACGAGAGTGATCTTTTTCCCTTCCTTCTCAAAAGAGTACTTATTCTTAAATCCATCATGAATGACTCTCCTATCATATTGCCAAGGTCTCCCTAGCAATATGTGTCCGGCTTGCATCGGCACAACGTCACACATAACTTCATCCTTATACTTCCCAATGGAGAAGGACACCAAAACTTGTTGATCAACCTTTACTACCCCAGATTCATTCAACCATTGCAATTTGTAGGGCTTCGGGTGTTTGATGGTGGCCAACCCTAGTTTCCCAACTAAGGTAGTGCTAGCTACATTTGTACAACTTCCTCCATCAATGATCACATTGCACACCTTTCCACTCACATGACACTTGGTGTGAAAGATATTCTCTCTTTGTTGATCAATACCCTCATCTTTTAGTTGAGCGCTTAAAGTTCTCCTAATCATAAGAGCCTCCCCCTCAACGGGTCCTACTTCCTCATCACTAGCTTCTTCTAGTGGTGGCATCTCCTCATCCTCACTTTCATCATCCGTTCCAACCTCTCCATTCGCTTGAACAATCATGACTCTCTTGTTTGGACAATGGGATGCATAGTGACCCCTACCAAGACAACGAAAATATTTAATGTCACGATTACGAGTAGGGTTCTCGAGGATACCTTTATCCTTATGAAGCTCAACTTCCTTGCCTTTGTTGGAGTCAAACCTTGGCTTAGAGCTAGTGCCCTCTTCTTTCTTTCAATTTGCTTTCCAAGGTGTAGTGGGATTCGGTTTTTGTGCTGAAGTACTTGTCCTTGGTGGAAATGACCGAACACCCCTTTTTCTTAGTTGCCTCTCCACCTTTATAGCCATGTGTACCATATCCTCTAACTCCACATAGTGATGAAGTTCAACAACATTGGCTATTTTTGGATTTAAACCGCTCACAAATCGAGCCATGGTGGCTTCTCTATCCTCCTCGACATTGGCCCTAACCATAGTCACCTCCATCTCCTTATAATAATCATCAACCGATTTATACCCTTGGTTGAGTCTTTGCAACCTTTGATAGAGTTCCCTATAGTAGTGACTAGGGATGAAGCGCTTCCTCATGATAGCCTTCATTTCCTCCCAACTGTCAATCGGCCTTTCTCCGTTCCTTCTCCGTCCTACTATTAACTGATCCCACCAGTTTAAAGCATAATCAGTGAATTCAATGACGGCCAATTTTACCTTCTTCTCATCGGAGTAATTGTGGCACTCAAAGATGTGCTCCACTTTCTTCTCCCACTCCAAGTAGAGTTCCGGGTCGTTCTTCCCTTGAAACGACGGCATTTTCATTTTTATGTTACCCAAACTTCTATCCACTCCATCATTAGGCCTTTGCGGGGGCCTCCTATTACCGCCTCTTCCATTCCTTCCTCCCCTATGCCCATATCTACCTCCTATGGGTATCCTTCCTTCATCTTCTTCAAATTCTCCTTCATTACTATTCTCTTCCAACTCCTCCTCAACTTCAACTTGCCTATTAGCACCTCCGACATTAGGAGCGACTCTTGGGGCCTCTTGCCTCAAATCGGCGATGATTGCTTCTTGTCGATCCATACGCTCGTTCATATTAGCCATGACGGCGTTCATCCGTTCTATGGATTGTTGGAGTGCCCTCATCATAAATGCGGCATCGGGCCTTTCTTCGGGGCTACCCCTGTTAGACATGTTTAACAACAACTAACACAAACAAACAATTAGCAATTAGCAAGAAATAAAAATTTCACTCGTTACCTCACGTGTTTAACTCTCTAATTTGATCGCCCAAGCGCTCGTAGCTCTTAGCAAACCAAACCGTCCGGGTTTTCCAAACAATTGTAGAATCTCACACTCACAAAGGGTAGTTTGCAATATCCAAATGTAAGGGACAAAGAAACTAACTCAATGTGTTTTAGAAGGACTAACTCTACGATTTTTGGAAACAAGTTCAATTTCGCAAATTCAACTCGTAAAAACAAACAAACAAGGAAACGATCCGTTAAAGCGTAAACGACGCTAAAACGAAGAAATTTCGCAAATTCTCGGGAAATCAAGAATTCACTCTCTTTTTCTCTTTTTTTTTTTTTTTTTTTTTTTTTATAAGCACCGAAATATCCTCTCTTTTTTTTTTTTATAAAATATCTAGCGAGATATTTTCGGGAGATATTTTCACGAGATATTTTCGTGAGATATTTTCACGAGATATTTTCGGGAGATATTTTCGGAAGATATTTTTTTTTTTTTTTTTATAAATAAAGAGAAAAAGCTTGGCTCTCACTTTTCAAGAAGAAAAAATCACATGTGAGATTACCAAAATACCCCTCTTCCACAAAAACGATTTTTGGGGGAATTTTTCAACATGAACTCTTCTCCAAATTCAATCAAGATAAGAGGGAAACAACAACATCACTCAGGTTAATCAGGAATTGCATTAAACACATAGAAACACCAAGAACAAACAGGATTTGAAAAACAATGCAGGAAACAATGAAGAACACAGATTTTCTTCCAGAATTTTTTTTTTTTTTTTTTTAAATTCGAAAATGGAAAATTAAAGATAGGAAATCTGATAATCTCAACCAAGAGCTCTGATACCAAATGATGCGAACCAAGAAAGCTCGAATCTTACGAAAGAAACGATTTCAGATTTCACACAATTTAAGCATTCAAATCCCTAGAGGAGAACAGATTTTGGGGTTGCAAGAGCTCACCTTTTTACCTGGATATTACACACCACGCAACAAGACGAGAGAAAACGCCACAAAGGATTGTAAAACCTTTGATAAGTTTTGGTTGGGAAGAAACATGAGCTTTGGAGCTCTCAAATTTGATTTTCAAATCAAAATTGTATTTAATGAACAAAGTTACAAAAGAGCTGCCACAATTTGTCTTTATATAGGGTACAACAAAACCTAAAAGAAAAATTAAATCTCAGCCATTGATTCTAATCCAATGGTGAGGATTTTAAAGAAATGTCGACCCATGCCGCGGCGGGTGAATTCTTGTGCCGCGGCGCGCCTTTTTGTGGGCTGCCCGGAGAAAAACAGAACCTTCTGTGCCGCGGCGGAACAATTCTCATGCCGCGGCGCGCCTACTGAAGCATGTCTGCGCGCACATCTGCCAGCACCCGCGCGCGCGCTTGTCGTCCTCTCCAACCAAAACAGAACGGTCCGTGCCGCGGCGCCCAAATTCTATGCCGCGGCGCGCTTCCACGTCCAGATCTCCTCCAAAAACAGAAAGTTGCTCGCCGCGGCGGCTATAATTCCATGCCGCGGCGCAGGCCTTCTTTTCCAAAATCTGCCCTTAACACAATGCTTGGCCTCCCACTAGCTTCACCTTCTTTCCCCATCATCCCTTGACCTTGTTCCAATTCTTGAATAAGCCCATTCAAAGCTTCTTGAAGTCGTTTGGCCTTCAATCTTGTGATTGGTCCATTCGGGATTTGTAGTGGCTGAAGCGGCGCATGATTCGTATCACGTGGCGAGCGGTTCGCATCAGAAAGAACGACCCTGAACTTTATCTTGAATGGGAGAAGAAGGTTGAGCATATCTTTGAGTGTCACAATTACTCGGGTGAGAAGAAAGTAAAGTTGGCAATAATAGAATTCACCGACTATGCTTTAAATTGGTGGGATCAACTAGTTATAGGTAGGAGAAGGAATGGGCAAAAACCGATTGATAGTTGATAGGATATGGAAGCTATCATGACGAAGCGGTTTATTCCGAGCCATTACTATCGAGAGCTATATCAGAAGTTGCAAAGGTTCACCCAAGGATTTAGATTGGTTAATGACTATTATAAAGATTTGGAGATGACTATGGTTAGAGCCAATATAGAGGACGATAGGGAAGCCACAATGTGATGCGAACCCTGCAACACGATTCCTACGACCCACTAGCAACAAGACTAGAGAACCACAAGAAATTCGGTTCAAGACCCAACAACAAATTAGTAGGAAATTTCTAGGCACAAAACCAGATTTTTGGCTGCAAGGGACTCACCTCAACACATGGATATTACGCACCACACACCAAAAAGAGTAGAAACGCCACAAAGGGATGCAAGTCCTTTTATAAGTTTTTAGATTTGCTAGAAGGCAAGGGAGCTCTTAGCTCTCAAATTTGTTTTGAAAACAAATATTTCATAAATGAACAAAAGTTACATTTTGCTACACATATGGTCCTATTTATAGAGTACAAGAAAAACCTAAAAGTTAAAATGAATCCTAGCCATTGGTTTTTAATCCAATGGTGCAAAATTACAAAATACAATCTGTGCCGCGGTGAGGAGGATTTATTTGTGCCCAGCCTTCATGCCCAAAATAGAAAGTCTTGTGCTGCGGCGCATATATTCCATGCCGCGGAGCTCACCTCTGGCAAAATGTCCAAACCAAAATAGGAAGTTGTTAGCCACGGCGAAGGAATCACATGCCACGGCACAACTCCAAATTCTGAAATTCCACAATTAGCTTGGCACTCCCATGACTCACATGTTTGTACCCTTGCTCGTGTTGTGGCATGCCTCTTTACGCCAATATTTCACCACAATCTAGGCATAGTCCATGATACATGTCGGGCCTTGGTTGTGGCTCAATCTAGTTCGTATCATTCCCTCCCTCTTCAAGAGAATTCGACCTCAAATTTGGACCTTCATCATGGGGTAAGTTTTCGAGTGCATCCTTGTTGTGCTCCTCGTCATAAGGATCCTGCAAGAAAGAAAAGTTAGAAAATAAACATTCTCTCATTTTTTTCTCTTCTTCCTTTTTTTTGGTGTGTCCACTCTTCTTTGTGGACTCTTCACCTTTTGCTTTTCCCTTTCCCTTTCCCTTTTCTTGTTCAACCTTGTTTTTAATTCTCAAATGATCTTCAAGTACTTCACTCGAGGTAAGGGGGACAAGGGTTGTTTTACTTCCATCCTTCTCAAACGAGTACTTATTTTTATACCCGTCATAAGTCACCCGTCGATCATACTGCCAAGGTCTTCCCAATATCATATGTCCAACCTGCATCGGTACCACGTCACACAATACAACATCTTGATATTTTCCTATAGCAAAGGATACTACCACTTTGATGTTCTACCTTCACCTCACCTTGATCATTCAAACATTATAGTTTATAAGGTATGGGATGTTCGGTTGTGGGTAATCCTAACTTCTCAATTAGGGTAGTACTAGCAATATTGGTACAACAACCCCCATCGACGATTAAGATGTAGACTTTGCCACTTACATGATATCTTGAATGGAAAATGTTTTCTCTTTGTGGATCCATGTCACATTCCTTTAAGAGATCCATAGATGTTCTGATGCGAACGGGTCCTCCGGCAAGCCGGCCCGCCGCAACAGTGCTAGCAGCACGTCGCCCCCAACCCATCTCAGGCCACAGTTTGGACACTGGCGAACGGATATTACGCACCGCCGCCCCACAGGCACCAACCCATGGTTGACAGTCCGCCCCATGTTGCTGCAGGTTGTTTACCCCAAGGCTCGAACCCTTGAAGTACTTGATATCATGTGCTGATACCATCCATTGAGCTGCAGCTCAGTGGGTGGTACCATGTGCTGGTATCAAGCAGGTCAGGGCTTCGAATCCTGGCTTGAACAAACTCGCTTGGTGCGTAATATCCAAGAGATGAGTTGGGGGGAGCGCGCTGCAGCGCTGATGGTCGACTGCAGGAATTGGTTGGTGCCATCCTGTGGGTCTTGGTGCGTAACATCCAAGATGCCATCAAAAGAGCATCCTTTTTATGATGCGAACGGGACCTCCGGTTTACCGGCCCGCCGCAACAGTGCTGCAGCACGTCACCCCCAACCCATCTCAGGCCACGGTTTGGACACCAGCGAGCGGATATTACTCACCGCCGCCCCCATAGGATATTACCCACCCATGAGTTGATAGTCCTCGCCGCGGCGTGCAGGTTGTTTACTCCAAGGTTCGAACCCTTGAAGTACTTGATATCATGTGCTGATACCATCCATTGAGCTGTGGATGGTATCAGCACATGATATCAAGTACTTCAAGGGTTCGAACCTTGGAGTAAACAACCTGCACGCCGCGGCGAGGACTATCAACTCATGGGTGGGTAATATCCTATGGGGGCGGCGGTGAGTAATATCCGCTCGCTGGTGTCCAAACCGTGGCCTGAGATGGGTTGGGGGTGACGTGCTGCAGCACTGTTGCGGCGGGCCGGTAAACCGGAGGTCCCGTTCGCATCATGTTCGCCTCACCATAAGCAAGTCTCCCGTAATAGGACCTATTTCTTCCTCACTTTCTTTTTCCAATGGTGGCATCTCCTCACCATCACTATCCTCATCTGTCTCAATGTCGCCATTAGCTTGAGCGATCATTTTCTTTTTGTTCGAACATTGGGATGCAATGTGACCTGTTCCAAGACATCAAAAGCACTTGACGTCTCAGTATCAGGTTGGGTTCTCAACCTTACCCTTATCTTTTCTAGCCTCCATCTGATGCGAACCGCTCGCCACGACTCCTATGACCTCCAAATCACGCGGTTTGGCAACCACAAGAAATACGGACAAAAACCCGACACCAATCTTAGCACGCAGATTCTACGAGAAAACGCTAGACTATGGTAGCAAGGAACTCACCTCCACACATGGATATACGCACCATGAGCCGAGACAAGGCGAAATGCCACAAAGGGTTGCTAATTCCTTTGATAAGTTTCTTGATAGAACAAGAAAAGCACTTGTGCTCTCAAATTTTGAAATCACTTCAAAATATTTTCATTGATTAAAATTCATGTCTAATGTATTTTTTTTACAATGGCAGCTGCTATACATATATATAGATACAAAGGAAAACCTAAAAATGCCACAAGAAATCCTAGCCATTGATTTTGATCCAATGGTTACAAAATTACAACATTTTGAATCTGTGCCGCGGCGGGGTAATATTCATGCAGCGGCGCGCCCTGTTCTATGTGCCACACAAGTAGCCATGCCGCGGCGCACAAATGTTCATGCCGCGGCGCGCACATTCAGGATCTGCACGCAGGTCTGGCTGTCAGGTGCGCTTGTCCGTGTCAGCGCGCGCACGTCTGCCCCAGTCCTCGTCATGCCGCGGCGCGCATGCATCTTCGGCCCAAAACATAAACCTCCTCGCTGCGGCGCCACATTCTCGTGCCGCGGCGCGCACGTTTCTATTGCTCCAAAACAGAACGCCCTGTGCCGCAGCGCGCTTGTGTGACAAATCTAACATCCAAAACAGAAACTCCCGTGCCGCGGCGCACAAAATCCATGCCGCCGCGCAGCTCCAATTTTTGGAATTTGCCACTTGCACTTGTCTTCTCCTTCTCCATTGTGCTTGCATGCTTGTTTTTGATGTTGCATGCCATTTTGCACTATCTTGAGGTCCTTCTCAAGGCACGGCCCTAGGCTCGTGTCGGGCCGTCTTCGGGAGGGGTTCCGGTTCGTATCACCATCTCTTTTCCCATGTTGGATTCAAAGTTGGGAGCTAGTTCCCTCTTCTCTCTTACAATCTTGTAACCAAGGTGTTGGAGCAATTGGCCTTTGTGGTTGCATCCGGTTGCTTCTTCTCTTGAATTGTCCTTCCACTTTAATTGTCACGTGGACCATGTCTACCAACTCCACATAATGATGAAGCTCCACAACATGTGGCGTGCCTCTTTGCGCCAATATTTCACCCCTATCTTGGCATAGTCCATGATACGTGTTAGGCCATGTTTGTGGCGCGATCTAGCTCGTATCACAATGGCTAGGTTTGTTAGTGGTTTGAACTAAGAAATTGCCAATGTTGTAGAGCTACATCACTATGTAGAGTTGGATGACATGGTACATATGGCAATCAAGGTGGAGAGGCAATTACGGAGGAAGAGTAGCCGGGCATTCCCACCTTTGGTAAACCCAATGACACCAACACCAATCCCTACCACACCATGGAAAAGTTGGAAGAAGGATGAGGCAACTAGCTTCCAGCCAAGGTTTGAACCAAACAAGGGCAAGGAAGTGGAGTGATACAAACCAAAACCCGCCCCAAAGACTGCACGACACAAGTTGAGGATCGAACTATGAAGAGGGTCAAAAGATGGTGCAAAAAGGCATGCAACATCACAAACAAGTGTGCTAGCACATGGGACATGGTGGTGACAAGTTTAATTGGCAATTCCAGAATTTAGGGTTGTGCCGCAGCATGTGTTTCTATGCACCGCGGACCAAGGGTTTCTGTTTCGGTCGAAGGATTTGTTAGGCATGCACGCCGCAGCATGATATTTGGGCACCGCGGCACAGAGCGTTCTATTTTGGGCTGAAGAGGCATATGCACTGCGGCATGAGATTCTATACGCCGCGGCATGACAAGGGCACACACAGACGTGGCGCGCTAACACACCTAGCCTGTGCGCTGACACTGACAAGCGCACCTGACACGCCAGACCTACGCACAGACACCAACATGCGCGCCGCGGCATGAAGTTTTGGCCGCAGTTTCCGGCTATGCGTGTGGCAGTCAAAACACCACTCACCGCAGCATAAGTATTTCCCCACCGCGACACAGTTTAAAACTGTTGTAATTTTGGGCCATTGGATCACAATTCAATGGTTGGAATTTCTTTATAAATCTATGTTTTATTTGTAACTATAAATAGACATTTGTGCAGCTGATTGTGGATCTTTTAATCAAATGAAAATATTTTGAATGGAATTTCAAAATTGAGAGCCCAAGAGCTTCTCTTGTTCTTTAATGAAACTTATCAAAGGAATTTGCAACCCTTTGTGGCGTTTTCCCTCGTCTTGACTCGTGGTGGGTTTTATCCATAAGTGAAAGTGAGTTCTTGCAACCAAAATCTAGGTTTCTCATAGAATTTGCATGCTAATATTGTTGTTAGGGCCGTATTTCTTGTAGTTTTCAAGGCTCGTTGCTTATGGGTCATAGGAGTCATGTCGTTCGGTTTGCATCATGGAGGCTAGTAAGGATAAAGGTAAGGTTGAAAACACAACCCGATACAGAGATGTCAAGTGTTTTCGATGTCTTGAAAACCCAACTCCGCCGCGGTAGGCGGTCCTCAGATTGCCTTACAAATAGTCGGGCCACGGTGGCTATTTTAGGGGCAATGGACTTAAAGATGTCAGCATGTCCCAAGTGATCCATAGGTTTAGGATTAGGATTATCCATACGATTTCAATCCTTAACCCAAACTCATAACAAACCTAGGACAATTCCAAATGAATATTTTCCTTTTGCCTTTTTTTTGAATTGTTTCCTTTTTTGGCTTCTTTCCTTTTTTCTTATTTCTTTCTAAGTCAACCAAAGAATTAATGCAATATAAAATTCAAATATAAATATGGCAAAGATAAACTTACCAAAATAGGGGTGGTGTTGCCAACAATTGGAAAATTCAGCTGGTGTTTCTTCTTGTTTCTGCAATCCAAGCTCCAAATTGTTTGATCAAATAATACCAATCAGCAAAGTTGATATGAACCGGACCCCCTCCCGAAGTCAGCCCGACACGCGCCGAGAGCCGCGCCTTGAGAAGGACCTCAAGAAGGTGCAAAATGGCATGCAACATCAAAAACAAGCATGCAAGCACCATGGAAGTGAAGGAGAAGAGTGCAAGTGGCAATCCCAAAAATTGGAGCTGCGCCGCGGCATAGATATTGTGCGCCGCGGCGAGGAAGGTTCTGCATTGGGGGGAGAAATTGTCACACATGCGCGCCGCGGCACAAGGCGTTCTGTTTTGGATTGAGAGAAACAAGCGCGCCGCGGCATAGATTTTGTGCGCTGCGGCGAGAAGGTTTCTGTTTTGGACCGAGGTTGCATGCGCTCTGCGGCATGAAATTTCCTGCGCCGCGGCATGACGAGGACAGGCCGAGACGTGCGCGCGCTGACATGCCAGACCTGCGCGCTGACACGGACATGCGCGCCTGACAGCCAGACCTGCGCACAGATCCAGAAAATGCGCGCCGCGGCATGAACTTTTGTGCGCTGCGGCGAGGCTTCGCGTAGGGTAAACAGAACAGGGCGCACCGCGGCATGAATAATTCCCCGCCGCGGCGAGGATTCAAAATGTTGTAATTTTTGGACCATTGGATCCAGATCAATGGCTAGGATTCCCTGAGACAATTTTTAAGTTTTCTTTGTGTCTATAAATATGTAAGGCAGCTGCCATTGTAACAATCAACCAATTAATCAAAAAAACATGAGTTTTCATCATTGAAAAATAATTTGGAGTGATTTCAAATTGAGGGAGAGCACAAGTGCTTCTCTTGTTCTATCAAGAAACTTATCAAAGGAACTTGCAATCCCTTTGTGGCGTTTTGCCTTGTCTCGGCTCGTGGTGCGTATATCCAAGAGTGGAGGCGAGTTCTTTGCTACCATAGTCGAGCGTTCTTCGTAGAATCTGCGTGCTAACATTGTTGTCGGGTCATTGTCCGTATTTCTTGTGGTTGCCAAGCCGCGTGATTTGGAGGTCATAGGAGTCGTGGCGAGCGGTTCGCATCATTTGGTATCAGAGCTCTAGGTTGTAATTCTAGACTCCTATCTTTTATTGTCTTTTCATTATAAAAAAAAAAAATCTGTGTGTTCTTCATCTTTCCAGAATTTTTCTTGTTGTTCTTGCAAAATTCTGTTTGTGTTTGTGATCCTGAGTTCGTTTCTGTTTTGTGTTGTCGATTTTGTTCACAAAAACAAAATCTGTGCATTTTTTCAAAATTCTGTGTGTTCTTCACTTTTCCAGAATTTTTCATCTTGTCTTGCAAAAATTCTGATTGTATTGTGTTTCTGAAATCAATCCTGAATTGTATTGTTGTTTCCTGTTTTGTGTTTCTGATTTTCTGGAAATTTTCTGTTTTGTTGAAATTTTCAGAATTGTGTTTTGTGTTTCTGATTTTCTGGAATTATTCTGCTGTTGTTGGAAATTTCAGATTATGTTTTTGTGTTTCCTGAATTTTTGTTGTGATTTGCAAAGGTTTTCGTGTTGAAAATTTTTCTGAAAAATCTGTTCGTAACGAAAAGGGTATTTTGGTAATTTTACATTGATCTCGTACTGTTTTCGTGTAAGGGCATTTTGGTAATTTTACTGTGCTCTCGTAATTTTGTTCGTGTTTCGTGTTTTAGGTTCCAAACAGTTTCTATATAAAAAAAAAAAAAAAAAGAGAGTGAAGATTTCTTTTCCGGGAAATTTTTACAAAGTCGTAATTTGATTCCTCTCGAGTCTAAATTTTGTTTGAATCAAATATTCCTTTTTCATTGAGTTAGAACTCCAAACACTTTGAGTTGGTTCATTGCTTGCCTTGATTTGGATATTACGCCACTATCGGGTGAGTGGGGAATTCTACCTCGGGTTGAAAGTTTCGGAAATTGACTTGCCATAGAACGAGAAGTGCTTGAGCAATCAAACCGAGCGATTAAACACGTGAGGTAACAAAGTGAATTTCTCTGTTCTTAAATTGTTTAACTAATTCTCTGTGTGCGAAAGTTGTGAAATTATGTCTAACAGGAGCAGCTCCGAAGAACGTCCGGATACCGCATTTTTGTTGCGTGCAATGCAACAATCCATGGAACGGTTGAGTGCCGTCATGGTAAATCTTGATGAGCGGGTAGAACGGCAAGAAGCGGCGGTTGCTAACTTACAACGAAGAGCACCCGAAGAGGCTCTGGAGGTTAGGAGACCAAATAGGAGGCCTTTAGTGGATGAGGAGAATTGGGATGAAGAATTTGATAATGGAGAAAGGAGAATGCCTTATGGAGGAAGGGATGAATATCGGGGAGGAAGGAATGGTCGGGAAGATTTGTGGAGACCCCACCCTCGGCCCTATGACGGGGTTGACCGGAATTTGGACAACATCAAAATGAAGATGCCTTCATTCCAAGGAAAGAATGATCTGGAGTTGTACTTGGAATGGGAGAAACGGGTTGAGCATGTTTTTGATTGTCACCATTATTCCGAGGAGAAGAAAGTGAAGTTGGCGGTAATCGAGTTTAGCGATTACGCCTTAAATTGGTGGGACCAATTGGTGGTCTCAAGGAGGAGGAATGGAGAGAGGTCCATTGAAAATTGGGGTGAGATGAAGGCCGTAATGAGGAAGCGGTTCGTCCCAAGCCACTACTACCGGGAACTCTATCAGAAACTGCAAAGGCTTAATCAAGGTCATCGGTCCGTTGATGAGTATTTCAAGGAGATGGAGATGACTATGGTGAGAGCAAGTGTGGAGGAAAATAGGGAGGCCACTATGGCTCGGTTCTTGAGCGGGTTGAATTCTAGCATTGCCAACATTGTGGAGTTGCACCACTATGTCGAGTTGGAGGATATGGTGCAAATGGCCATCAAGGTAGAAAGGCAATTGAAGAGGAGGTGATACGAATCCTTCGTCGCAACCACCGTCACAACATCCCTACCGGATCCCGCACGGGCCAATCACGAGGTCAAGAGCCAAACAACGTGAAGAGGCTCTAAATGGACTGGTCCGAGAGTCGCTTAAAGGCCAAGAGGGCATGGGAATGGAGGTTGAGGCATGGGGAAGACCAACCAACCTGCTGGAGGCAAAATAGGAGAAAAGTGACCGGCGCCGCGGCACAGGTATTGCACGCCGCGGCGAAGGAGTTTCTGTTTTTGGAGGGCATTTGGCAAAGCTGGTGCGCGCCGCGGCACAGGGAAGGCACGCCGCGGCGAGGGAGTTTCTGTTTTGAGAAGGAACATGCGAAGCTGGTGCGCGCCGCGGCACAGGAAAGGCACGCCGCGGCGAGGGAGTTTCTGTTTTGGAAAGGAAAATGCGAAGTTGGTGCGCGCCGCGGCACAGGTATTGCACGCCACGGCGAAGGAGTTTCTGTTTTGGACCGAAAACATGTGCGCGCCGTGGCATACATTTTGGGCGCCGCGGCGAGAGTAGACGTGCGGGTGCTGACAGGCCAGACTGCGCGCCTGGCACCAGACCCATACCGTGCGCGCCGCGGCATGAATATTTTGCCGCCGCGGCGGGAGTTCAAATTTGTAATTTTTTTTGGACCATTGATTTCAGATCAATGGCCAGGATGCCTTGCCCGTTTTTAATGTTTTATTTCTTGTATATATGAACCCTAGCAGCTGAATATTGTAACACACTTGATATATTTTTGTGAAATACAAATTTCCTTGTTTGAGAGCTCAAAGCTCCAAGTGCTATCTCAACCGAAACTTATCAAAGGAGCTTGCAATCCCTTTGTGGCGTTTCACCTCGTCTTAGCTTGTGGTGCGTAATATCCGTTCGTCTAAGGTGAGTTTTCGTGCAATCAAAATCTAGTTCGTTTCGTAGGATTTGCGTTCCAACATTGTTGTCGGGTCCTTTGTTCGATTTTCTTTGGTTGCCAAAACCACGTGATTTTGGAGGTCATAGGAATCGTGGCGATTGGTTCGCGTCAGGAGGAGTAGTCATACCATACCCGTAGAGAACAATCAGGACACCACTTTTCCGACACCGACACCGAACCCCATTCCGCCTTGGAAGCCTAGTGGAAGGAAGGAAGGGGAAGGTAGCTCCAAGCCCAATTTTGAGAACAAGGGCAAAGAAAGGGAGATGAGGAGAGATAAGGGATAGGATGAAGGAGGAACCGTCCATCGAAGTCGTGACATACATTGTTACCGTTGCCTTGGAAAGGGTCATTACGCTCATCAATGTCCGAACAAAAGGACAATGATCGTGCAAGCCAACGGGGAGGTGGCGACCGATGATGACAGTGATGAAGGGGAGAAGCCGTCATTGGAGGAGGATAATGACGAGGTAGTGTATCCAGTCACGGGAGAGTTACTTGTAGTACGACGGGCACCATTGGATCATTACCGAGAAGTTGACATGGGATCCCAAAGAGTTCATACTTTTCAGACGAGATGCCATGTGAATGATAATGTGTGCCAGTTGATAATTGATAGTGGGAGTTGCACCAACATTGCGAGCATAACTTTAGTTGAGAAGCTAGGGTTGACTACGAGCAAGCATCCCCAACCGTACAAGCTACAGTGGCTAAATGACAATGGAGAAGCGGAGGTTGAAGAGCAAGTACTTGTAACCTTTTCCATTGGTCAATATAAGGATGAGGTGATTTGTGACGTATTACCTATGCAAGCTGGGCATGTATTGCTAGGATGGCCATGGCAATACGATAGGAAGGTCACCTATGACGGATACAAGAACGAGTATTCCCTTGAGAGGGAAGGGAGAAAGTTTACTCTTTTGCCTTTGACTCCGCGACAAATGTCCGACAAGCTGTTAACGGAAGTGGAGGAGAGAAAGGGGAAGAGGTTGGAAGGAAAGCCCAAGGAGAAGGAGGGGCGCTCAAGAGGGAAGGAAGAAAGAAAAAGGACCCAACAATGTTTATATTCTAACTTTTCTTTCTTGCAGGAATCTTATGATGAAAGACACAACAAAGATGGCCTGCAAAACTTGCCCTATGACAAAGGTCCGAATTCGAGGTCGAATTCTTTCGAAGGAGGGAATGATACAAACCGGACCCCCTCTCGAAGTCGGCCCGACACGCGCCGAGAGCCGCGCCTTGAGAAGGGCCTCAAGAAGGTGCAAAATGGCATGCAACATCAAAAACAAGCATGCAAGCACCATGAAAGTGAAGGAGAAGAGTGCAAGTGGCAATCCCAAAAATTGGAGCTGCGCCGCGGCATAGATATTGTGCGCCGCGGCGAGGAAGGTTCTGCATTGGGGGGAGAAATTGTCACACATGCGCGCCGCGGCATGGATTTGGTGCACCGCGGCACAAGGCGTTCTGTTTTGGATTGAGAGAAACAAGCGCGCCGCGGCATAGATTTTGTGCGCCGCGGCGAGAAGGTTTCTGTTTTGGACCGAGGTTGCATGCGCGTCGCGGCATGAAATTTCCAGCGCCGCGGCATGACGAGGACAGGCCGAGACGTGCGCGCGCTGACATGCCAGACCTGCGCGCTGACACGGACATGCGCGCCTGACAGCCAGACCTGTGCACAGATCCAGAAAATGCGCGCCGCGGCATGAACTTTTGTGCTCCGCGGCGAGGCTTCGCGTAGGGCAAACAGAATAGGGCGCGCCGCGGCATGAATAATTCCCCGCCGCGGCAAGGATTCAAAATGTTGTAATTTTTGGACCATTGGATCCAGATCAATGTCTAGGATTCCCTGAGACAATTTTTAGGTTTTCTTTGTGTCTATAAATATGTAAGGCAGCTGCCATTGTAACAATCAACCAATTAATCAAAAAAACATGAGTTTTCATCATTGAAAAACAATTTGGAGTGATTTCAAATTGAGGGAGAGTACAAGTGCTTCTCTTGTTCTATCAAGAAACTTATCAAAGGAACTTGCAATCCCTTTGTGGCGTTTCGCCTTGTCTCGGCTAGTGGTGCGTATATCCAAGAGTGGAGGCGAGTTCTTTGCTACCATAGTCGAGCGTTCTTCGTAGAATCTGCGTGCTAACATTGTTGTCGGGTCATTGTCCGTATTTCTTGTGGTTGCCAAGCCGCGTGATTTGGAGGTCATAGGAGTCGTGGCGAGCGGTTCGCATCAAAAGTGTATTCACAAGTAACAAGTCCACTGCCAAAATAAAGGAAAACCAAAGCAGGGTGATACGAACCGGACCCCCTCCCGAAGTCGGCCCGACACGAGCCGAGAGCCGTGTCTTGAGAAGGGCCTCAAGAAGGTGCAAAATGGCATGCAACAACAAAAACAAGCATGCCAGCACCATGGAAGAGAAGGAGAAGAGTGCAAGTGGCAAATTCCAAAATTTGGAGCTGCGCCGCGGCATGGATTTTGTGCGCCGTGGCGAGGAGGTTTCTGCATTGGAGGATGGAATTGTCACACAAGCGCGCCGCGGCATGGATTTGGTGCGCCGCGGCACAGGGCGCTCTGTTTTGGATCAAGGAACACAAGTGCACCGTGGCACAAGAAAATGGCACCGCAGCGAGGAGGGTTCTGTTTTGGACCGAAGGTGCGTGCGCGCCGCGGCATGAAATTCCCTGCGCCGCGGCATGGCGAGGACTGGGAGAGACTTGCGCGCGCTGACATGCCAGACCTGCGCGCTGACACGGACAAGCGCGCCTGACAGCCAGACCTGCGCGCAGACCCTGAATATGCGCGCCGCGGCATGAACATTTGTGCGCCGCGGCGAGGCTTCGCGAGTGTCAAACAGAAAAGGGCGCGCCGCGGCATGAATATTTTCCCGCCGCGGCGAGGATTCAAAATGTTGTAATTTTTGGGCCATTGGATCCAAATCAATGGCTAGGATTTCTTGAGACAATTTTAGGGTTTTCATTGTATCTATATATATGTAAAGCAGCTGCCATTGTAAGGGATTTTTAATCAAAAATCATGAATTTTCATCAATGAAAAACAATTTGAAGTGATTTCAAATTGAGAGAGCACAAGTGCTTCTCTTGTTCTATCAAGAAACTTATCAAAGGAATTAGCAACCCTTTGTGGCGTTTCGCCTTGTCTCGGCTCGTGGTGTGTATAACCAAGGGTGGAGGCGAGTTCTTTGCTACCATAGTCGAGCATTCTTCGTAGAATCTGCGTGCTAAGATTGGTGTCGGGTCATTGTTCGTATTTCTTGTGGTTGCCAAGCCGCGTGATTTGGAGGTCATAGGAGTCGTGGCGAGCGGTTCGCATCACAGGGGAACAAATCAAAATCTGATTTCAAGTCGGTGTTGCCAACAGCTTGTCAACTCTCACAGTTGGTGCAATACAGATAAAAAATAAAGAAGCAATGCTGATACGAACCAGATCGCGCCGCCAATAAGGCCCGACACGTATCATGGATCCGGCCGAAGAAGGGGTGAAATATTGGCGCAGAAAGGCACACCACAACACGAGCAAGGGTACCAACATATGAGACATGGGAGTTCTAAGCTAATTGTGGAGTTTCTGAAATTTTGAGCTGCGTCGCGGCATGATATTCCCCCGCCGCGGCGAACAACTTTCTGTTTAGTAAGGATAGTTTGGCCAGAGGTGCCCGCCGCGGCATGAAATATGTGCGCCGCGGCGCAAATGTTTCTGTTTTGAACAAGAGGGCTCGGTAGATGTGCGCTCTGGATGAGCAAACGTGAGCAAACGCGCGAGCAGCACTGGGCAGACGAGCGCGCAGAGTTGGAGGACGTGCGCGCCGCGGCATGGCTTTGAGGCCCCACGGCACAAGCCTCTTGGGTTGGATGCCATGGTTCCTCGCCGCGACATGGAATTTACTCTGCCGCGGCCCGCCTACTCTTAATTATCTTCCCGAGCCTCCTCGCAGCTGCATAGATAATCCCCCGCCGCGACACAGATTGTAAAATTGTAATTTTGCACCATTGGATTAAAAACCAATGGCTAGGATTCATTTTAACTTTTAGGGCTTTGTTGTACTCTATAAATAGGACCATTATGTGCAGCAAATGTAACTTTTGTTCATTTTATGAGAAAATTTGTTTGAAAACAAATTGAGAGCCAAAGCTCTTTGCTTCAATGCAAACCAAGAACTTATCAAAGGATTTGCATCCCTTTGTGGCGTTCACCCTCTTCTCCGTGCGTGGAGCGTAATATCCATGTGTTGAGGTGAGTTTCTTGCAGCCAAAAATCTGTTTTCCTCTAGGGATTTGAATGCTTAGATTGTGTGAAATCTGAAATCGTTTCTTTCGTAAGATTCGAGCTTTCTTGGTTCGCATCATTTGGTATCAGAGCTCTTGGTTGTGATTATCAGATTTCCTATCTTTATTTTTCCAATTTCGTATTTAAAAAAAAAATTCTGGAAGAAAAACTGTGTTCTTCATTGTTTCCTGCATTGTTCTTCATTTTCTGTTGTGTTTCTATCAATTCCTGTTTGTTCTTGATGTTTCTATGTGTTTATTGCATTTCCTGGAATAACTTGAGTGGTGTTGTTGTTTCCTTCTTATTCTGATTTGTTTTGGAGAGAATTTCATTTAGAAAGATTTCCCAAAAATCGTTTTTTGGAAGAAGGGTATTTTGGTAATCTCACATGTGTTTTTCGTATTGAAAAGTGAGAGCCAAACATTTTTTCTCTTTATTTAAAAAAAAAAAAAAAAATCTTCCGAAAATATCTCGTGAAAATATCTCCCGAAAATATCTCGTGAAAATATCTCCCGAAAATATCTCGATAGATATTTTATAAAAAAAAAAAAAGGAAAAGAAAGAGGATATTTTGGAAATTATAAAAAAAAAAACAAAAAAAAGAGAAAAGAGAGTGAATTCTTGATTTCTCGAGAATTTGTGAAATTTCTTCGTTTTAGCGTCGTTTACGCTTTAACGGATCGTTTTCTTGTTTGTTTGCATTTTACGAGTTTGAATTTGCTAGATTGAACTTGTTTCCAAACTAATAGAGTTAGAGTTTCAAAACACTTCGAGTTAGTTTCCTTTGTGTTCAACATTGGATATTGCAAACTATGGATTGTTGAGGACGAGAACTCTACAATTGGGTGGAAGACTTGGACGGTTTGGTTTGTCATAGGGCTTCGAGCGCTACGGCAATTGAATTCGAGTGTAAACACGTGAGGTAACCAGTGAAAGTTCCAATTTGTTAATTGTTAATCGTTTGTTTGTATTAGTTGTTGTTGAGTATGTCTGACAGGAACAACTCAGAAGAAAGGCCCGACACCGTTTTTATGATGAGGGCATTACAACAATCCATGGAACGGATGAATGCCGTCATGGTTAATATGAACGAGCGAATGGAACGACAAGAAGTAACTATCGCCAACTTAGGGCAAGAGGCACCACAAGTCGCTCCTGATGTAGAAAGACCTAATAGGAGAGCTCATTTTGTGGAGGAGTTGGATGAAGATAGTTTTGGAGAAAATTATAATGATGATGATGGGAGGATGCCCTTCGGAGGAAGATATGGGCCTAGAGGTGGCCATAGGAGGGGAGGAATGAAGAGACCCCCACACCAACCTTTTGATGGGGTTGATCGGAGCTTAGGAAACATTAAGATGAAAATGCTGGCATTCCAAGGAAAGAATGACCCGGAATTATATTTAGAGTGTGAGAAGAAGGTGGAGCATATATTTGAATGCCACAACTACTCCGATGAAAAAAAGGTTAAATTGGCGGTGATTGAGTTTACTGACTATGCTTTGAACTGGTGGGATCAGTTGGTAGTTGGTAAGAGGAGGAATGGAGAAAGGTCGATAAGTAGTTGGGAGGATATGAAAGCAATCATGCGGAAGAGGTTTGTTCCGAGCCACTACTACCGAGAGCTTTATCAGAGATTGCAACGGCTAAATCAAGGCTTTCAATCGGTTGATGAGTATTACAAGGAAATGGAGGTAGCCATGGTTAGGGCTAACATTGAGGAGGATAGAGAAGCCACTATGGCTCGGTTTTTGAGTGGGCTAAATTCGAAAATTGCCAATGTTGTGGAGCTTCATCATTATGTGGAGTTGGAAGACATGGTCCACATGGCAATCAAAGTGGAAGGGCAATTCAAGAGAAGAAGCAACCGGATGCAACCACAAAGGCCAATTGCTCCAACACTTCGATACAAGATTCTACGAAAGAAGAAGGAACTAGCTCCAAGCCCCGCTTTGAAGTCAACAAGGGCAAAGATATGGAGGCTAGTAAGGACAAAGGAAAAGGTAAAGTTGAAACCTTTCCCCGAAATCGAGATGTTAGTTGTTTTCGCTGTCTTGGAAGGGGTCATTATGCATCCCAATGTCCGAACAAGAAAGCAATGATCATGCAAGCCAATGGGGAGGTGGCGACTGATGAAGAGAGTGATGGTGAGGAGATGCCACCATTGGAAGAAGCAAGTGAGGAAGAAATAGTTCTAGTTACGGGAGACTTGCTTATGGTAGGGCGAATGCCCCAGGATCAATTAAAGGAATGTGACAAGGATTCACAACGAGGAAACATTTTCCATACAAGATGTCACGTGAATGGCAAAGTCTGCAGCCTAATCATTGATGGGGGTTGTTGTACCAATATTGCTAGTACCACCCTAATTGAGAAGTTAGGGTTACCCACAACCGAACATCCCACACCTTATAAACTACAATGGTTGAATGATCAAGGTGAGGAGTAGGTAAAACATCAAGTCTTGGTATCCTTTGCTATGGGAAATTATCAAGATGTTGTATTATGTGATGTGGTACCGATGCAGGTTGGGCATATGATATTGGGCAGGCCTTGGCAATATGATCGACTGGTGACTTATGATGGGTATAAAAATAAGTACTCATTCGAGAAGAATGGAAGTAAAATAACCCTTGTCCCCCTTACCCCGAAAGAAGTACTTGAAGATCAATTGAGAATCAAGAACAAGGGAGAACAAGAAAAGGGAAAGGGAAAAGAAAAAGGAAAGGAGAAAGAAAAAGGTGAAGTGCCCAAGGAGAAGAGTGGGCATACCAAACAAAAGGAAGAAAAGAAAAAAACGAAGGAATGTTTATTTTCTAACTTTTCTTTCTTGCAGGACTATTATGATGAGGAGCATAACAGGGATGGACTCCTAAACTTACCCCGTGATGAAGGTCCGAATTCGAGGTCGAATTCTCTTGAAGAGGGAGGGAATGATACGAACCAGATCGCGTTGCCAATAAGGCCCGACACGTATCATGGATCCGGCCGAAGAAGGGGTGAAATATTGGCACAGAAAGGCACACCACAACACGAGCAAGGGTACCAACATATGAGACATGGGAGTGCCAAGCTAATTGTGGAGTTTCTAAAATTTTGAGCTGCGCCGCGGCATGATATTCCCCCGCCGCGGCGAACAACTTTCTGTTTAGTAAGGATTTTTGGCCAGAGGTGACCGCCGCGGCATGAAATATGTGCGCCGCGGCACAAGTGTTTCTGTTTTGAACAAGAGGGCTCGGCAGATGTGCGCGCTAGATGAGCAAACGCGCGAGCAGCACTGGGCAGACGAGCGCGCAGAGTTGGAAGGACGTGCGCTCCGCGGCATGTCTTTGAGGTGCCGCGGCACAAGCCTCTTGGGTTGGATGCCATGGTTCCTCGCCGCGGCATGGAATTTACTCCGCCGCGGCCCGTCTACTCTTAATTATCTTCCCGAGCCTCCTCGCCGCGGCATAGATAATCCCCCGCCGCGACACAGATTGTAAAATTGTAATTTTGCACCATTGGATTAAAAACCAATGGCTAGGATTCATTTTAACTTTTAGGGCTTTGCTGTACTCTATAAATAGGACCATTATGTGCAACAAATGTAACTTTTGTTCATTTTATGAGAAAATTTGTTTGAAAACAAATTGAGAGCCAAAGCTCTTTGCTTCAATGCAAACCAAGAACTTATTAAAGGATTTGCATCCCTTTGTGGCGTTCACCCTCTTCTCCGTGCGTGGTGCGTAATATCCATGTGTTGAGGTGAGTTTCTTGCAGCCAAAAATCTGTTTTCCTCTAGGGATTTGAATGCTTAGATTGTGTGAAATCTGAAATCGTTTCTTTCGTAAGATTCGAGCTTTCTTGGTTCGCATCAAATGCAGATATGATTTTGTGAAAACTTGAAGGGCCAAAATCAAATTAATCGCAGTGCAGCAACTCCATAGTAATGACTGCTGATGCAATGATTGATAAGAAAGAATCAAATCTGATCTTGAGTTACGGCCAAAATGAAGCAGTTGGATTGACAAATTTGTTTATATGGTTGGAGGAGGAAAGAATCACAAAATTCAAATTTGATCACCTTCTCCAATCAAACAAGACTCCAATACCAATTCGACCATTTTATGATGCGAACCCCGCAACACAATTCCTACGACCTACTAGTAACGAAGACTAGAGAACCACAAGATAACGGTCCAAGACCCAACAACAAATTAGCATGTGATTTCTAAGCACAACAACAAATTTTTGGCTGCAAGAAACTCACCTCAACACATGGATATTACTCACCATGCACCAAGAAGAGTGGAAACGCCACAAAGGGATGCAAGTCCTTTGATAAGTTTGGGTTGCAATGAAGCAAAGAGCTCTTGGGCTCTCAAATTTGTTTGAAGAAACAAAATTCTCATTAATGAACAAAAGTTGCCTTTTGGGCTGCTACAATTTGTCTTATATAGAGTACAAACAAAACCTAAAAGAAAAGAAAACATCTCAGCCATTGGATTTGATCCAATGGTCCAAATTACAAAAATTACATCTGTGCTGCGTCGAGGAAAACAATCATGCCCCAGCGAGGAGGCTCGGGATACAACATTTAAAATAGGCTGGCCGTGGTGGAGTAAATTCCATGCCACGGCGAGGAACCTTGGCTTCCAACCCAAGAGGCTTGTGCCGCGACGCTCCAAATCCATGCCGCGGCACGCACACTCATCCATCTCTGCAAGCACATCTGCCCACACTCGCGCCCGCGCTTGTCCAATTTGTCATGCCAAAACAGAACCCCTTGGGCCGCGGTGAGCATGCCTGACCAAAATCCCTACCAAAACAGAGGACCACTCGCCGCAGTGCAGACCTTCTTCTTCCAATTCTACCTCTAACACATTGCTTGGCCTCCACAAGCTTTGTGGTCATTCCTCATCATCCCTTGGCCTTCTATCAATTCTTGGACAAGTCCGTTCAAGGCTACTTTGAGTTGTCTTGCCTTCGATCTCGTGATTGGCTCGTTCGAGATGCGAAGTGGTGGTAGCGCCAGCTGATTCGTATCATTTTAACTCCTCCAAAACTCTGGATCTAATCACATGTCTCTATAAAGAGCCTTCCAAAAAGCAATATGACAAAAAAGTGATTGGAAGCAACTACAAATCTATCAAATTAACACCTTGTGATGCGAACCGAACGACACAACTCCTATGACCCACAAACAACAGAGATTTGAGAACCACAAGAAATACGGCCTTAAGACCCGACACTATATTAGCATGCAAATTTCTACGAAAAATTTAGATTTTTGGTTGCAAGACACACCTTAACGCATGGATATTACCCACCACGAATCAAGACGAGGGAAATGCCATGAAGGATTGCAAATTCCTTTGATAAGTTTAGTTGATAGAGCACTTGGAGCTTTGAGCTCTCAAAGTTTGAATTTCTTGAATTCAAATAATATTTGTGAACAAAGTTGTTTATGGAAGCTGCTACAAAGTCTATTTATACAAGAAATTAATCTAAAAAACCTAGAAGAAATCTGAGCCATTAGTTGATATCCAATGGTCCAAAAATTACAAATATTGTTTCTGTACCACGGTAGGGAAATACATATGTCGCGGCGTGAGGTCCTCAGATTGCATTATAAATGGCCGGGCCGCGACAGCCAAAACTTCATGCCGCGGCGCGCAGGTTAAGGGTCATCACGCATGTCTGGTGTCAGCACGCGCAGGTTTGGAGTGTCAGCCGTGGTGTCCTGTGTTAGTGCCCAGGTCTAGCCTATCAGCATGCGCACGTTTGTTCATGCCGTAGTGCCTGAAATATATGCCGCAGCGCACTTATGAATTTGTCTCAAAACAGAAACTACTGCACTGCGGCGCCCTATTTCCATGCCACGGCGCTCAAATTTGATAAAATCCCCTCCGAAACAGAACATCACTCGCCGCGGCAGCTATAAATCCAAGCCGCAGCGCAGGTCTCCTTTCCAAAATCTGCCTCCAATACATTTATTGATCTCTCACATGCCTCAAGCTTTAATTTCATCATCCCTTGGTCTTCAATTAACTCTTGGATCAGCCCGTTCATAGCTTCCTTGAGTTGCTTGGCTTTCGATCTTGTAATCGGCCCGTGTGGGATCCATAGTGGATGTTGTGGCAAATTATTCGTATCACCTTGCCCCAAGTCCAAAAAGAATCAGAAAAATACCAATAAAAGTTTTTCTCTACGTTCAAAAGAGATCCTTATTGAAACGAAAAGATTGACACTTGCCCCAATCCAAAAAGAAGAAATCAACCAGTTTTAAAAGCTGATTTTCCAATATCCGAATTGAAAAATTAGCATGCAATTTCTAAGCACAAGTCCAGATTTTTGGTAGCAAATACTCACCTTAACACATGGATATTATGCACCATGCAATAAGACGGGAAGAAATTCCACAAAGGTTTGCAAATCCTTTGATAAGTTTGGGTTGAAAGAGACAACGAGCTTTTATGCTCTCAACTTTGATTTGTGAATCAAAAATATCATTTATTTCAAAAGTTAGATTTTAGCTGCCACACTTTGTCCTTTATATCATACAAACTAAAGTTGGAAAAGATCCCAGTCATTGATTTTGATCAAATGGTCCAAAATTACATAAAATCTAACTGTGCAACAGCGGGTAAATTATGTGTTCTGCAGCATGGAAGCTCAGATTACAATTAAAAGTAGGCGGGCCGCGGTGGATGAATATCCATGCTGCGGCAGGGAACTTGAAAAATTCAATCCGAATGATTTGTGCCATGGCGGCCAAAATTCATGTCGCAGCGCGCACATCTTTCCACATCTGTGCGCACGTTTGCCCACATTACGCGCACATCTACCCAGCACTTCCAGCCAAATAGGAAGTCTTGTGCCGCGGTGCCCCAAATGCATGCCGCTGCGTGCATGCCTGGCAAAAATCCCCAACCAAAATAGGGTGTTGCTCGCCGCGGCACAGAGCTTCTTCTCCAAATTCTGCCTTCAATACATTGCTTGGCTTCTCACAAGCTTTATGATCACTCCTCACCATCCCTTGGCCTTGTATGATGTGAACCTAGCAACACGATTCCTACGACCCACAAGCGACAAAGGCTTGAGAATCACAAGAGATTTCGGTATAAGACCCAACACAAATTAGCATGCAATTTCTAAGCACAAAACCAGATTTTTGGTAGCAAATACTCACATCAACACATGGATATTACTCATCACACAATAAGATGAGAAGAAATACCACAAAGGGATGCAAATCCTTTGATAAGTTTGGTTGAAAGAGACAAAGAGCTTTGAGCTCTCAAATTTGATTGAATAATCAAAAATATCATATATGATCCAAGATTATCTTTTAGTTGCTGCACATTGTCTATTTATAGAGTACAACAAAAACCTAAAAGATAGAAATGATCCTAACTATTGGTTTTTAATCCAATTGTCAAAATTACAAAATTGGTAACCGTGCCGCGACGGGTGAATTACTTGAGCCGCAGCAAGGAGGCTCGAAATATCCTAAAAATGTAGGCTGACCGCAGCGGATAAAATTCCATGACGCGACAGGAAACCCACAATTTCAATCAGAGAAGCTTGAGCTGCGGCGAATAAAATTCCATGCCACGGTGCGCACACTCATCCACCTCTGCACACATATGCCCACACTCGTGCGCACGTCTACCCATTTTGTGCTCACGTTTGCCCAGCCTTCCTTGCCAAATAGAGACTCTTGTGCCACGGCGCACAATTCTGGCAATGTGTCCCAACCAAAAACAAAATGTTGTTAGCCGCGGTGGACAAATTACATGCCACAGTGCAGCTCAAAATTCTGAATTTCTGCCATTCTATCTTGACACATCCTTGCCTCACTTGTTTACACATTTGCTCGTGTTGTGGCGTGCCTCTTTGCGCTAATATTTCACCCCTTTCTTTGCATAGTCCTTGATACGTGTCATGCCTTGTTTGTGGCACGATCTAGATCTTATCTTTCCCTCCCTCTTCAAAAGAAATCGACCTCGAATTTGGACCTTCATCATGGGATAAGTTTTGTAGGCCATTCTTCTTATGCTTCTCATCATAATAATCCTGCAAAAAAGAAAAGTTAGAAAATAAACACTCTCTCAATTTTTTTCTTTTCTTCCTTTTTCTTGGTATTCCCAATCTTCTCTTTGGGCTCTTCACCTTTTTCATTTTGGGTATGTTTGCTTGGTTGTAATAGAAAAGTGAACGTAATTGATTCTGTATATTACAATGTTTGGTTGTGTTAAAGAAGTGTAATTTAATGTAATCAATTACAAAATAATAAGGAATTAGGATTACATAAGTGAGAAGAAGGAAAAACGTTTCCTTTAGGTGACCGGCTTGTCTCCGTCTCCATCTCTATCTCCTCTTCTTAATCTTGCCTTTTGCTTTCTCAACGTTGTATATATGTTGCGTCCCTAAATTCAAAACTAAATGACAAAGATAAAATCTTTTTCAAAACCCAGAAAATTAATTCCAAGAAAACAAAAAAAACATATCTTCAAAACAAAATTAAAAATAAAGCAGAGAAATAATAAAAATAAGTCAAACAAAAATACCTCCATCAAGTTATTGAGAGACATGTGCTTAATTTGTTCATCACTCTTGTCATCATCATCAACCTCCTTGGGTTTATCTTTGTTCCCTTCCTTTTTCTCAAGCGCATCAGATACCAGAACCTCTTTGTCCTTTGGCTCAAAGGCAAGGGAAATACTAATGAGAACCCCGCAACACGATTCCTATGACCCACTAGCAACAAGACTAGAGAACCACAAGAAATACGATTCAAGACCCAACAACAAATTAGCATATGATTTCTAAGCACAACAACAGATTTTTGGTAGCAAAATACTCACCTCAACACATGGATATTACTCACCACACACAAAGAAGAGAAGAAACTCCACAAAGGGATGCAAGTCCTTTGATAAGTTTGGTTTGCAAGAAGCAAAGAACTCTTTGGGCTCTCAAATTTGTTTGTGGAAACAAAAATGTCATTAATGAACAAAAGGTGGCTTTTGGGCTGCTACAAATTGTCTTATATAGAGTACAAACAAAAAACCTAAAAGTAAGAAAGTATCTCAGCCATTGGATTTGATCCAATGGTTCAAATTACAAAAATTTATATTGTGCCGCGGCGGGTAAAACAATTGTGCTGCGACGAGGAGGCTCGGGAAACAAATTAAAGTAGGCGGGCCGCAGCGGAGTAAATTCCATGTCGCCGCAGGAAACACACAAAATCCACCTGAGAGGCTCGTGCCACGGCGCGCATACTCGTTCACTTCTGCGCGCACACCTTCCCATACTTGTGCGCATGTCTGCCCGCGACGCCCCAAATGCATGCCGCGGCGCGCACCTCTGGCAAAACTTCCCAACAAGACAGAACTTTGCTCGTTGCAGCAGCTACAAAACCATGCCGCGGCGCAGGTCTTCTTCTCCCAATTCTGCCTTTAAAACAATGCTTGGCCTCCCAGAAGCTTTGTGATCCTTTCCCACCATCCCTTGGCCTTGTATCAACTCTTGGACAAGTCCGTTCAAAGCTTCCTTGAGTTGTCTTGCCTTCGACCTCGTGATCGATCCGTTTGGGATGCGTAGTGGTGGTAGCACCATATGATTCGTATCAAATACCAACAGATTTATCCTCCTTAATAGGCTTTGGAGCTAGTGGTGGAGCCTCGGTGGTCTCTCTAAACTTGAATGCCTTCGATTTTTTTGCGCATCCCCCCATTTTCTCTGCAACCCACTTCACAAATTTCTCTCTTTCTTTTTGTCTATGTGTATATGAGATGGAGATGAAAGCAGAGACAATATAGGAATAGATGAATGAAACAAAACAGTAAAGATTGGGAGAAAATGTAGGAGTTAATATATAGGAAATAACTAGAGAGCCCTTTGTTATTCAGACATTTCTTCTGAGGGTATTAATATAATATACTGCATTTTCATTCTATTACAGCTATCAAACCAAACACTGTAATACTGATTCTTTTTTTTTTATTACCATAGTTAAACCAAACAATGTAATAGCAATACTGTTTCCTTTACATTACATTCCATTATGATTACGATTATATTCAGTGAACTAAACGTGACCTTTCTTTTCTTGTTCTCCCTTGTTTTTAATTCTCAAATGATCTTGATACGAACCAAATGGCGCTGCCCGAAAAGTACAACCCGTGTCAAAAACAAGCATAACACGTGTCAAGAATTGTGCCTGAAAAAGGGTGAATTACCAGCATAAAGAGGCATGCCACAACATGAGCAAATGTGCGAGCACGTGAGGCGTGGGCGTGTCAAGCAAAATGTCGAAAATTCAATTTTTGGGGCTGCGCCGCGGCATAAATTATATGTGCCGCGGCCCAAGAGTTTCTATTTTGCTTGGGGATTTTGGCCAGAGGTGCGGGCCACTGCATGCATTTGGGGCACCGCGGCCCAAGGGTTTCTGTTTTGGGCATGAAGGTTGGGCAGACGTGCACGCAAGTGTGGCAAGTGTGCGCGCAGAGTTGGTCGAGTGTGCTTGCCGTGGCATGACTTTGGGGCACCGCGACCCAAACTTCTCGGGTAAATTTTGTGTGTTCCCTGCCACGGCATGGAATTTACTCTACTGTGGCCTGCCTACATTTAATTTGTTTCCCGAGCCTCCTCGCAGCGGCACAAATAATTCCCCCGCCGCGGTACAGTTTAAATTTTTGTAAATTGGATCATTGGATCAAATCCAATGGCTGAGATTCTTTCTTGCTTTTAGGTTTTGTTTGTACTCTATATAAGACAATTTGTAGCAGCCCAAAAGGCAACTTTTGTTCATTAATGAAAATTTTGATTCTCCAATCAAATTTGAGAGTCAAAGAGCTCTTTGCTTCTTGCAAACCCAAACTTTTCACTCTCTTTTCTTTCTTTTTCACCTTTTTTTAATTGATTTCCGAATACATATATATATTTCCTTTTTTTTAAGCCTTCGGAAATTTCAACACGAACATAACACGAGAGCACAGGAAATTACCAAAATTCTCTTTACTTTACGAAAAAACTTTCGAAAATTTTTTTGATACAAAAACTTTCCCAAATCAGAACAAAAAATCAGTAAACAACAACAACAAATCAGAATATTCCAAGAATTGTAACAAACAATCAGAATTTTGCAAGAATAAGAAGAAAAATTCTGGAAAATGAAGAATACACAGATTTTGAAAAAAATTACACAGATTTTTCTGGAAATAAAATCAACAACAACAACAAGGATAGGAATCTAGAGTCACAACCTAGAGTTCTGATACCAAATGATGCGAACCGAATGACACGATTTCTATGACCCACAAATGACGAAGATTTGAGAACCACAAGAAATACGGCCTAAGACCCGACACTATATTAGCATGCAAATTTCTACTAGAAACTTAAATTTTTGGTTGCAAGACTCACCTTAACGCATGGATATTACCCACCACGAATCAAGACGAGGGAAACGCCACAAAGGGTTGCAAATTCCTTTGATAAGTTTTGGTTGAAAGCACTTGTGATACGAACCAGATCGCGCCACTGATAAGGCCCGACACGTATCATGGACCAAGCCGAGAAGGGGGTGAAATAACGGCGTAGAAAGGCGCACCACAACACGAGCAAGGGCACCAACATGCGAAACAAGGGAGTGCCGAGCTAATTGTGGAGTTGCTGAGTTTTGGAGCTGCGCCGCGGCATGACATTCTGATACGATCCAGTCAGCGCTACCACCACTTCGCATCCCGAGCGGGCCAATCACGAGGTCAAAGGCGAGACAACTTAAGGAAGCCTTGAGTGGACTTGTCCAAGAGCTATTACAAGGCCAAGGGATGATGAGGAATGAGCACATGGCTTGTGAGAGGCCAAGCAATGTGCTTGAGGCAAAATTTTGAAGAAAAGGTTCTGCGCCGCGGCATGGATTATTTGCGCCGCGGCGAGGGGTTCTCTGTTTTGGAGTGATTTTGGCCGAGCCATGCGCGCCGCGGCATGGGATTGTTGCGCCGCGGCCCCGAAGGTTCTGTTTTGGGATGATTTTTGGCGAGGCACGCGCGCCGCGGCATAGGATTGTTGCGCCGCGGCCCAGAAGGTTCTGCATTGGCGTGGGAACTGGACAAGCGCGCGCGCGCGGGTGTCGGCAGATGTGCGCGCAGGGCTGAACGAGTGTGCGCGCCGCGGCATGGATTTTGTGCGCCGCGGCCCAGGCCTCTCGGGTTGATTTTCAAGTTTCCTCGCCGCGGCATGGATTTTGTCCGCCGCGGCCCGCCTACATTACTTTTTGTAACCCGTGTATCCCCGCCGCGGCATGCTTAATTCCCCGCCGCGGCGCCCTTTTAAATGTTGTAATTTGGACCATTGGATCAAATCCAATGGCTGTAAAGCTTTCTCTTTCTTAGGTCTGTTTTGTACTCTATATAAGACAAAGTGTAGCAGCCCAAAAGGCACCTTTTATCATAAATGAAATTTCTTTGTTTGCTACAAACAAAATTTGAGAGCCAAAGCTCTTTGCTTCATTGCAACCAAGAACTTATCAAAGGATTTGCATCCCTTTGTGGCGTTCAACCTCTTCTCCGTGCGTGGTGCGTAATATCCATGTGTTGAGGTGAGTTTCTTGCTACCAAAATCTGTGGGTTTGTGTTTAGAGACCTCTATCAATTTGTTGTTGGGTCTTGGACCATTTCTTTTGGTTCTCTAGCCTTGTAGCTAGTAGGGTCGATAGGAATCGTGTTGCGGGGTTCGCATCATTTGGTATCAGAGCTCTAGGTTGAGACTCTAGATTCCTATCTTAGTTTTTGTCAATTTCTATTTCATAGCACATAAGAAAATCTCTTCACAAAAAAAAATTCTGTGTTCTTCCTTTTTTCTAAGTGTTTATTGCAATTCCTGATTAACCTGAGTGGTGTTGTTGTTTTCCCTCTTATCTTGATTGAAATTGGAGCATATTTCATGTTGAAAATTCCCCCAAATTTTCGTTTTTTTTGAAGAGGGGTATTTTGGTAATCTCACATGTTATTTTTTCTTCTTGAAAAGTGAGAGCCAAACTTTTCTCTTTATTTAAAAAAAAAAAAAAAAAAAAAAAATATCTCCCGAAAATATCTCGGAAAATATCTCACGAAAATATCTCGTGAAAATATCTCCCGAAAATATCTCGCTAGATATTTTATAAAAAAAAAAAAAAAAAAAAAAAAAGGAGAAAGAGGATATTTCGGACCATACAAAAAAAAAAAAAAAAAAAAAAAAAAAAAGAGAAAAGAGAAAAAGAGAGTGAATTCTTGATTTCCCGAGAATTTGCGGAATTTCTTCGTTTTAGCGTCGTTTACGCTTTAACGGACCGTTTTCTTGTTTGTTTGCTTTTTCGGATTGAATTTGTCAAATTGATCTTGTTTCCAAACTAATAGAGTTAGAGTTTCAAAACACTTCGAGTTAGTTTCCTTTGTGCACAACATTGGATATTGCGAACTACGGATTGTTGAGGACGAGAACTCTACCTTTGGGTGGAAATCTTGGTTGGTTTTGGTTTGTCATAAGGCTTCGAGCGCTTGGACAATCAAATTCGAGTGTAAACACGTGAGGTAACGAGTGAAAATTCTAATTTTGTTTATTGCTGATTGTTTGCTTGGATTAGTGTTATTAAATATGTCAAACAGGAATAGCTCGGAGGAACGTCCCGACACCGCTTTTATGATGAGGGCGTTACAACAGTCCATGGAACGGATGAATGCCGTCATGGCCAATGTGAATGAGCGGTTGGAGAGACAAGAGGCAACTATCGCCAACTTGCGGCAAGAAGCACCGCAAAATGCTCCTAATGTAGGACGGCCTCAAAGGAGGGCCCAAATGGAGGAGGAGTTGGAGGAGGATAGTTTTGGTGAGGATGAGTATGAGGGTGAAGGGAGGATGCCCTTTGGAGGACGCCATGGGCCTAGGGGTGGCCATGGTCGGGGAGGTTTCAGGAGACCCCCACAACGACCCCATGATGGGGTTGATAGGAGCTTGGATAGTATTAAAATGAAAATGCCGGCATTCCAAGGAAAGAATGACCCGGAACTTTACTTAGAATGGGAGAAGAAAGTTGAACATATCTTTGCGTGCCACAACTACTCGGACGAAAAGAAAGTTAAGTTGGCCGTAATAGAATTCACCGACTATGCTTTAAATTGGTGGGATCAACTAGTTGTAGCTAGGAGGAGGAATGGGGAAAGACCGATTGATAGTTGGGAGGACATGAAAGCTATCATGAGGAAGCGGTTTATTCCGAGCCATTACTACCGAGAGCTATATCAGAGGTTGCAAAGACTCACCCAAGGATTTAGGTCGGTAGATGATTATTACAAAGATATGGAGATGACCATGGTTAGAGCCAATATTGAGGAGGATAGGGAAGCCACCATGGCTAGGTTTGTTAGTGGTTTGAACCAAGACATTGCCAATATTGTGGAGCTACATCACTATGTAGAGTTGGAGGACATGGTTCATATGGCAATCAAGGTGGAGAGGCAATTGAGAAAGAAGAGCAGCCGCACTTTCCCACCTAAGGTTAACCCAACCACATCAAAACCCACCCCTACCACACCATGGAAAAATTGGAAGAAAGATGAAGCAACTAGCTCCAAGCCTAGGTTTGAGTTGAATAAGGGCAAGGAATTGGAGACTAGCAAGGATAAGGGTAAGATTGAAAACCCGACCCGATACCGAGACATCAAGTGTTTTAGGTGCCTTGGAACCGGACACATTGCATCCCAATGTCCGAATAAAAAGGTGATGATCGCCCAAGCCAATGGCGACATTGAAACGGATGAGGATAGCGGTGATGAGGAGATGCCATTGCTAGAGGAAGCTAGTGATGAGGAGATAGGGCCCGTAGAGGGAGAGGCTCTAGTGGTCATGAGGTCTTTGAGTATCCAATACAAGGACGAGGATGCGGAGCAACAACGAGAGAACATATTTCACACAAGGTGTCATGTGAACTCTAAAGTGTGCAATGTCATCATTGATGGTGGGAGTTGCACCAATGTGGCTAGTACCACCTTAGTTGAGAAGCTAGGGTTGCCAACGCTTAAACACCCGAAACCCTACAAGCTCCAATGGTTGAATGATAGCGGGGAAGTAAAGGTTAGCAAGCAAGTACTAGTCTCCTTTGCTATTGGAAAATACAAGGATGAGGTCATGTGTGATGTGGTCCCTATGCAAGCCGGACATATATTGCTTGGAAGACCATGGCAATATGATAGGAGGGCTACACATGATGGATTCAATAACAAGTATTCCTTTGAGTGGAAAGGGAAAAGGATTACACTTGCACCCTTAACTCCTAAGCAAGTCTTTGAGGACCAAAAAAAAATGGTGAGAGAAAAAAAGGAGAGATTGGGAGAGACAAGTGTAGTAGGAGAGAAGAGTGGAGAGAGAGAAAAAGAAACAGAAAAAAAAGTTGAAAATTTTTACGCAAAGGCAAGTGATGTAGAGCACGCCGTCTTGGCGAAGAGGTCTGTACTTATACTCTCATATAAGGAGGCTTACTTATCTACTGACGAACTTGACAATGCGTTGCCAAGTGTTTTTGTTTCTTTGTTACAGGAATATGAAGATGTGTTTCCTGAAGAGATCCCGGACGGTGTTCCACCATTGCGAGGGATTGAGCATCAGATTGACTTCATTCCTGGAGCATCTCTTCCAAACCGACCGGCTTATCGTGCCAACCCGGACGATACCAAGGAAATCCAGAAGCAGGTCGAAGAATTTTTGACTAGGGGGCAAGTCAGAGAGAGCTTAAGCCCTTGTGCAGTGCCAGTGCTACTTGTGCCTAAGAAGGATGGGTCAAGTCGTATGTGTGTTGATTGCCGAGCCGTCAACAACATTACGGTAAAATATCGTCACCCAATTCCTAGATTAGATGACATGTTAGATGAATTGCATGGCTCTAGCATCTTTTCAAAAATTGACCTTAAAAGTGGGTATCATCAAATAAGGATGAAAGAAGGGGATGAATGGAAAACCGCTTTTAAAACGAAACATGAATTGTATGAGTGGTTAGTTATGCCTTTCGGGTTATCTAACGCACCCAGCACTTTTATGAGATTAATGAACCATGTTTTGCGTTCTTTAATTGGAAATTGTGTGGTTGTCTATTTCGATGATATCCTCATTTACAGCAAAAGTTTAGGAGAGCATGTTGAACATGTACGTGCTGTGCTTGAAATTTTGAGAAAAGAAAAACTGTATGCTAATTTAAAAAAGTGTTGTTTTTGCATGAGCAAGCTAGTTTTTCTTGGATTTGTTGTAAGTGCTGAGGGGATAGAGGTAGATAAGGAAAAGGTCAAGGCGATTAGGGATTGGCCCTCGCCTAAGTCCGTTACGGAGGTTCGAAGCTTCCATGGCTTAGCTAGTTTCTATCGAAGATTCGTTAGAGACTTTAGCACTGTAGCCGCACCTCTAACTGAGGTGATTAAGAAAACTGTAGGTTTTAGATGGGGAGTGGAACAAGAGACAGCGTTTAAATTGTTAAAAGAAAAATTATGTACTGCACCTGTTCTGTCTTTGCCTAACTTTACTAAAACCTTCGAAGTTGAGTGTGATGCTTCAGGTATAGGTATAGGAGCTGTTTTAATGCAGGAAAAGCGACCTATCGCCTATTTCAGTGAGAAGCTTGGAGGAGCATCCCTGAACTACCCAACGTATGACAAGGAGCTTTACGCGTTGGTTAGGACCCTGGAAACTTGGCAGCACTATCTGTGGCCTAAAGAATTCGTCATCCACACGGATCATGAATCCTTGAAGCACCTAAAGAGCCAAGGGAAGTTAAATAGGCGGCATGCGAGATGGATGGAGTTCATCGAAACCTTTCCTTATATTATTCAATATAAGCGAGGTAAGGAAAATGTTGTCGCAGACGCGTTGTCAAGGAGGTATACCTTACTCTCTACTCTAAATGCTAGATTATTAGGGTTTGAGTATATCAGAGAACTGTATGCTGCTGATGATGATTTTTCTGCTGTATATCATGCATGTCATAAGTCTGTTTTTGAGAAATTCTATTTGTTCAATGGGTATTTATATAGGGAGAATCATCTATGTATACCCAACTGCTCTATGAGAGAGTTGCTAGTTAGAGAGGCCCATGGTGGCGGTCTAATGGGACACTTCGGTGTGGCCAAGACCATGGATGTTCTGCGGGAACATTTCTTTTGGCCTAAGATGAGACGTGATGTAGAGAGGATTTGTTTTAAGTGCATCACGTGTAGGCAAGCGAAGTCCAGAGTCCTGCCTCAAGGACTGTATACACCCCTACCGGTGCCTAGTTCACCCTGGGTGGATATTTCCATGGACTTTATCTTGGGTTTGCCTAGATCTAGGGGCGGAAAAGATTCCATTTTTGTAGTTGTTGACAGGTTTTCAAAAATGGCACATTTTATCGCGTGTCACAAAACCGATGATGCAACTAACATTGCTAATCTTTTTTTTAGAGAGATTGTACGGTTGCATGGGGTTCCAAAAAGTATAATTTCCGACAGGGATGTCAAATTCCTGAGTTATTTTTGGAAAACTCTATGGGCTAAGTTGGGGACGAAACTTTTGTTTTCTACTACTTGTCATCCCCAAACTGATGGCCAAACAGAGGTAGTTAATCGAACTTTATCTACTCTGTTACGGACGGTCATTCAGAAGAATTTGAAAAATTGGGAGGATTGTTTGCCTTTTATTGAATTTGCTTATAATAGGAGTATGCATTCCACTACTAACCATACGCCTTTTGAAATTGTTTATGGTTTTAACCCACTCACTCCTATGGATTTATTGCCTTTACCTGTTTCAGTTAGGACAGATTTGACAGGTGCCAAGAAAGCTGAAATGGTAAAGAAACTACATGAAAGCATTCACGAGCGCATTGAGAAAAAGAATGAAGAATTTGCGTTCAAGGCCAACAAAGGGCGACGTAGGGTCATTTTCGAACCCGGTGATTGGGTTTGGGTACATATGCGGAAGGAACGGTTTCCCGAAAAGCGAAAATCCAAACTACAACCTCGGGGGGATGGGCCATTCCAAGTACTTGAGCGCATCAACGACAATGCCTACAAGCTCGACCTTCCAGGTGAGTATAGTGTTAGCGCATCTTTTAATGTTTCTGATCTTTCTCCTTTCGATTATGCAGGTGAAGATTCGAGGTCGAATCCTTTTCAAGAAGGGGGGGATGATACGATCCAGTCAGCGCTACCACCACTTCGCATCCCGAGCGGGCCAATCACGAGGTCAAAGGCGAGACAACTTAAGGAAGCCTTGAGTGGACTTGTCCAAGAGCTATTACAAGGCCAAGGGATGATGAGGAATGAGCACATGGCTTGTGAGAGGCCAAGCAATGTGCTTGAGGCAAAATTTTGAAGAAAAGGTTCTGCGCCGCGGCATGGATTATTTGCGCCGCGGCGAGGGGTTCTCTGTTTTGGAGTGATTTTGGCCGAGCCATGCACGCCGCGGCATGGGATTGTTGCGCCGCGGCCCCGAAGGTTCTGTTTTGGGATGATTTTTGGCGAGGCATGCGCGCCGCGGCATAGGATTGTTGCGCCGCGGCCCAGAAGGTTCTGCATTGGCGTGGGAACTGGACAAGCGCGCGCGCGCGGGTGTCGGCAAATGTGCGCGCAGGGCTGAACGAGTGTGCGCGCCGCGGCATGGATTTTGTGCGCCGCGGCCCAGGCCTCTCGGGTTGATTTTCAAGTTTCCTCGCCGCGGCATGGATTTTGTCCGCCGCGGCCCGCCTACATTACTTTTTGTAACCCGTGTATCCCCGCCGCGGCATGCTTAATTCCCCGCCGCGGCGCCCTTTTAAATGTTGTAATTTGGACCATTGGATCAAATCCAATGGCTGTAAAGCTTTCTCTTTCTTAGGTCTGTTTTGTACTCTATATAAGACAAAGTGTAGCAGCCCAAAAGGCACCTTTTATCATAAATGAAATTTCTTTGTTTGCTACAAACAAAATTTGAGAGCCAAAGCTCTTTGCTTCATTGCAACCAAGAACTTATCAAAGGATTTGCATCCCTTTGTGGCGTTCAACCTCTTCTCCGTGCGTGGTGCGTAATATCCATGTGTTGAGGTGAGTTTCTTGCTACCAAAATCTGTGGGTTTGTGTTTAGAGACCTCTATCAATTTGTTGTTGGGTCTTGGACCATTTCTTTTGGTTCTCTAGCCTTGTAGCTAGTAGGGTCGATAGGAATCGTGTTGCGGGGTTCGCATCACATTCCCCCGCCGCGGCGAAGGACTTTCTGTTTTGGTAGGATTTTGTACGAGGCATGCTCGCCGCGGCATGAAATATGTGCGCCGCGGAGCAGGTGTTTCTGTTTTGGGCATGAAGGCTGGGAGATGTGCGCGCAGGACGAGCAGACACGCGCGCAAGTGTGGGCAGAGGTGCGCGCAGAAGACCAAGGACGTGCGCGCCGCGGCATGGCTTTTGGGCGCTGCGGCACAGACCTCTCGGGTTGATGGCCAAGGTTCCTCGCCGCGGCATGGAATTTACTCCGCCGCGGCCCGCCTACTATTGCTTTTGTAATCCGAGCCTCCTCGCCGCGGCATGAATATTTGCCCGCCGCGGCGCCAATGTAAAAATTGTAATTTTAACCATTGGATCAAATCCAATGGCTCAGATCTTGTCTTTTCTTTTAGGTTTTTGTGTGAGCCCTATTTAAAGACATTTGGGCAGCTCATTTTGTAACTTTGGTTCATTTATGAAATTTGTTAGAAAACAAATTGAGAGCCCTTGAGCTCCTTGCTTGATTTCAAGCCAACCCAAGAACTTATCAAAGGTATTTGCACCCCTTTGTGGCGTTCACCCTCTCCTCCGTGCGTGGTGCGTAATATCCATGTGTGTAGGTGAGTTTCCTGCAGCCCAATCTGTTGTGTTGCTTAGATTTCTCCTCCCAATATTGTTGTTGGGTCTTGGACCGTTTTCTTTTGGTTCTCTAGCCTCGTAGCTAGTCGGGTCGATAGGAATCGTGTTGCGGGGTTCGCATCATTTGGTATCAGAGCTCTAGGTTGAGACTCTAGATTCCTATCTTAAATTTCTGTCAATTTTGTTTCATAGCAACAAGAAAAATTCCTTCAAAAAAAATTCTGTGTTCTTCTATGTTTCTATGTGTTTAATGCATTTCCTGGAATAACCTGTGTGGTGTTGTTGTTTTCCCTCTTATCTTGATTGAAATTGGAGCATATTTCATGTTGAAAATTAACCCCAATTTTCGTTTTTTCAAGAAGGGTATTTTGGTAATCTCACATGTGATTTTTTCTTCTTGAAAAGTGAGAGCCAAACTTTTTCTCTGATTTAAAAAAAAAAAAAAAAAAAAAAAAAGAAATATCTCACGAAAATATCTCGTGAAAATATCTCACGAAAATATCTCGTGAAAATATCTCCCGAAAATATCTCGCTAGATATTTTATAAAAAAAGAAAAAAAAAAAAAGAGGAGAAAGGATATTTCGTGCTTATAAAAAAAAAAAAGAGAAAAGAGAAAAAAAAGAGAGTGAATTCTTGATTTCCCGAGAATTTGCGGAATTTCCTCGTTTTAGCGTCGTTTACGCTTTAACGGATCATTTTCCTTGTTTGTTTGCTTTTACGAGTTGAATTTGCGAAAATTGAACTTGTTTCCAAAAATCATAGAGTTAGCACTTCTAAAACACTTTGAGTTAGTTTCTTTTGTCCCTTACATTTGGATATTGCAAACTACCCTTGGTGAGTGTGAGATTCTACAATTGTGTGGAAGACTTGGACGGTTTGGTTTGTCATAGGGCTTCGAGCGCTACGGCAATCAAATTCGAGTGTAAACACGTGAGGTAACGAGTAAAAGTTCCAATTTGTTGATTGTTAATTGTTTGTTTGTGTTAGTTGTTGTAAACATGTCTGACAGGAATAGCTCAGAGGAAAGGCCCGACACAACTTTTGTGATGAGGGCATTACAACAATCCATGGAACGGATGAATGCCGTCATGGTTAACATAAATGAGCGAATGGAACGTCAAGAAGCAATTATCGCCAACTTAGGGCAAGAGGCACCACAAGTCGCTCCTAATGTAGGAAGACCTAATAGGAGAGCCCATTTTGTGGAAGAGTTGGATGAAGATAGTTTTGGAGAGAACTATAATGAAGATGAAGGGAGGATGCCCTTTGGAAGACGACATGGGCCTAGAGGTGGCCATGATCGGGGAGGAATAAGGAGGTACCCACGCCAACCTTATGATGAGGTTGATCGGAGCTTGGGAAGTATCAAAATGAAAATGCCGTCATTCCAAGGAAAGAATGACCCGGAACTTTATTTAGAGTGGGAGAAGAAGGTTGAGCATGTCTTTGCTTGCAACAACTACTCCGATGAAAAAAGGGTTAAATTGGCGGTGATCGAGTTTACTGACTACGCTTTGAACTGGTGGGATCAGTTGGTAGTTGGAAGAAGGAGAAATGGAGAAAGACCGATAAGTAGTTGGGAAGATATGAAAGCCCTCATGCGGAAGAGATTTGTTCCGAGCCACTACTACGGAGAGCTTTATCAGAAATTGCAACGACTTCATCAAGGCTTTCGATCGGTTGATGAGTATTACAAGGAAATGGAGGTCGCCATGGTTAGGGCTAGCCTTGAGGAGGATAGAGAGGCCACTATGGCTCGGTTTCTGAGTGGGCTAAATCCGAAAATTGCCAATGTTGTGGAGCTTCATCATTATGTGGAATTGGAAGACATGGTCCACATGGCAATCAAAGTGGAAGCGCAATTCAAGAGAAGAAGTAACTGGATGCAACCACCAAGGCCAATTTCTCCAACACCTTGGGTACAAGATTTTAGGAGAGAAGAAGGAACTAGCTCCAAGCCCCGCTTTGAAGTCAACAAGGGCAAAGAGATGGAGACTAGTCAAGATAAAGGAAAAGGTAAGGTTGAAACCTTTCCCCGAAATTGAGATGTGAGTTGTTTTCGTTGTCTTGGAAAAGGTCATTATGCGTCCCAATGTCCGAACAAGAAAGCAATGATCATGCAAGCAAATGGGGAGGTGGAGACTGATGAAGAGAGTGATGGTGAGGAGATGCCACCATTGGAAGAAGCAAGTGCGGAAGAGATAGTTCCGGTGAAAGGAGACTTGCTTATGGTAGGGCGAGTGCCCAAGGATGGCTCCAAGGAAAGTGACATGGATTCACAACGAGGAAACATTTTCCATACACGATGTCACGTGAATGGCAAAGTCTGCAGCCTAATAATCGATGGGGGTTGTTGTACCAACATTGCTAGTACTACCCTAGTTGAGAAGTTAGGGTTACCCACAACCAAACATCCCACTCCTTACAAACTACAATGGTTGAATGATCAGGGTGAGGTGAAGGTGGAACATCAAGTCTTGGTATCCTTTGCTATGGGAAATTATCAAGATGTTGTATTGTGTGATGTGGTAGCGATGCAGGTTGGGCATATGATTTTGGGCCGGCCTTGGCAATATGATCGACGGGTGACTTATGACGGATATAAAAATAAGTACTCGTTCGACAAGGATGGAAGTAGGATAACCCTTATCCCCCTTACCCCGAAAGAAGTGGTAGAAGATCAATTGAAGATCAAGAATAAGGGAGAGCAAGAAAAGGGAAAGGAAAAGGAGAAAGAAAAGGGTGAAGTGCCCAAAGAGAATATTGGGCATACCAAAAAAAAAGAAGAAAAGAAAAAAATGAAAGAATGTCTATTTTCTTACTTTTCTTTCTTGCAGGGCTATTATGATGAGGAGCAAAACAGAGATGGACTCCTACACTTACCCCGTGATGAAGGTCCGAATTCGAGGTCGAATTCTCTTGAAGAGGGAGGGAATGATACGAACCAGATCGCGCCACTGATAAGGCCCGACACGTATCATGGACCAAGCCGAGAAGGGGGTGAAATAACGGCGTAGAAAGGCGCACCACAACACGAGCAAGGGCACCAACATGCGAAACAAGGGAGTGCCGAGCTAATTGTGGAGTTGCTGAGTTTTGGAGCTGCGCCGCTGCATGACATTCCCCCGCAGCGGCGAAGGACTTTCTGTTTTGGTAGGATTTTGTACGAGGCATGCTCGCCGTGGCATGAAATATGTGCGCCGCGGCGCAGGTGTTTCTGTTTTGGGCATGAAGGCTGGGAGATGTGCGCGCAGGACGAGCAGACACGCGCGCAAGTGTGGGCAGAGGTGCGCGCAGAAGACCAAGGACGTGCGCGCCGCGGCATGGCTTTTGGGCGCCGCGGCACAGACCTCTCGGGTTGATGGCCAAGGTTCCTCGCCGCGGCATGGAATTTACTCCGCCGCGGCCCGCCTACTATTGCTTTTGTAATCCGAGCCTCCTCGCCGCGGCATGAATATTTGCCCGCCGCGGCGCCAATGTAAAAATTGTAATTTTAACCATTGGATCAAATCCAATGGCTCAGATCTTGTCTTTTCTTTTAGGTTTTTGTGTGAGCCCTATTTAAAGACATTTGGGCAGCTCATTTTGTAACTTTGGTTCATTTATGAAATTTGTTAGAAAACAAATTGAGAGCCCTTGAGCTCCTTGCTTGATTTCAAGCCAACCCAAGAACTTATCAAAGGTATTTGCACCCATTTGTGGCGTTCACCCTCTCCTCCGTGCGTGGTGCTTAATATCCATGTGTGTAGGTGAGTTTCCTGCAGCCCAATCTGTTGTGTTGCTTAGATTTCTCCTCCCAATATTGTTGTTGGGTCTTGGACCGTTTTCTTTTGGTTCTCTAGCCTCGTAGCTAGTCGGGTCGATAGGAATCGTGTTGCGGGGTTCGCATCAACTTGGAGCTTTGAGCTCTCAATTCTTGAATTTGGAATTCAAATATGAATATATGATCAAAGATGTATTTTCCAGCTGCTACAATGTCTATTTATACAAAGAATTAAAGCCTAGAAGCCAAAAGAAATTTGGGCCATTGATTGAAATCTAATGGTCCAAAACTTACACAATATTGTGTATGTGCCGCGGCGGAGGAATACATATGCCGTGGCGTGGGGTGCTTAGATTGCAGAACACATAGTCGGGCTACGGTGACCAAAACTTCATGCCGTGACGTGCATGTTGGGGATCTGGTGTCAACGCGCACAGGTCTGGTGTGTCAGGCGCTTGTCGTTGTCAGCGCGCTGGCTGGGCATGTCAGTGAGCGCATGTCTGCTCATGCTGCAGGGCCAGAAATGTATGTCGCGGCAAACATGTGTCTTTAGCCCAAAACAGAACATCCTGTGCCGCTACTCCCTAATGTTATGCCGCAGCGCGCATGTGTCTTTAGCCCAAAATAGAACATCCTGTGTCGCGGCTCCCTAATGTTATGCCGCAGAGCGCACACTTTGCATTGAATTCCAACCCCAAACAAAAAGCCTTGGTTGCGGCACACAGAACCTCATGCTGCGGCACAGCTCGAAATTGTGGTTTTGGCCATTTGAGCTTGTCATCTCCATGCCTCTTGTGCATGCATACTTGTTTTTCGTATTGCATGCCTTTTTGCACTAACTTTTGACTCCTTTTATGGCACGATCCTTGGCTTGTGTCGTGCCTTCTTTGTGGTGCGATTTGGATCGTATCAACAAATTTTGATATACAAATTTTCTCAAGTCTTCGAGGATTAACTTGTACCACGCACACATTATTACTTGTGCACATGCCGTATACTTGCGGGATCCATACCAAGTTTTTGGCGCCGTTACTGAGGACTTTAGCTTATATTAGGAGTAATATTGAGTTAAGACTATTCTTTTCTACTTTGTTTCATCATATTATTAGAAACTTGTTCACCATCTTATGAATCATATTATATGTAACATGTTATATACATTTCTATCTTGTATGTAATACATTACGTACACCTCTGTTTTTATATGTAATATGTTATATACATTTCTGTCTTGTATGTAATATATTACGTACACCTCTGTTGTTATATGTAATATATTATATACTTCTTAGTTGTTATATGTAATATGTTACATATATTTCTGTCTTGTATGTAATACATTACGTACACCTCTGTTGTTCTATGTAACATGTTATATAGATTTTCGCTATAACATATAATATGTTACATATACCTATGTCTTATAAGTAACAAATTACATACATCTTTGTCATTGTATGTAACATATATCTTTATCATAGTATGTAATACATTACATACCTATAAGGTGAGATCGCCGGAGCTCAAGTAATGTAGTTGGCCGAGTTACTGGAACTTTGGTCAATTTACTAACAAAATTATCAGAACTTTAATGTATTTAGTTATTAGTTTTAAAAAATATTTTAATAATTTATATAATTTTTATATAAAAAATTTATAATTTTAAACGTATTTTTATTAATTTTAAAAAATATTAATTTATAATTTAAGTCGAAGATATTTATGCTAAAAGTTCGACTTATTGTATCTCCGTGTGTTGTGAGAGAGTATGAGCTGTTGGAGAGGTGATTAGTGGGCCCACCACCATGTGCCTCTTCCAGCTCCTGCTGCTCAATCATTAGACCTCTGTTCCCCCTCTCCCCCAAAAACAACCAAACACTCCACTATTTTCTCTCTCTAGAAACCTCAATAACACAAGGTGAAGTCTTTTACTTTTCTTCTTCTTCAATCTGTCTAAAACGCAGTCGCTTAATTCTGCCCCAATAACTTGAATTCCACTTCGACGATGTCTAACTCTGACGGAGCCAATAACGGCGTGGGAAACGGCCCCATCATCGAGCAACAGCAGAGACAACCACCACCTGGTAACGGCGCATTAGTCGTAAAGAAACCTCCATCGAAGGACCGTCACAGCAAGGTCGACGGCCGTGGACGCCGTATCCGTATGCCCATCATTTGTGCAGCTCGAGTCTTCCAGTTGACTCGTGAGTTGGGTCACAAGTCCGACGGTCAAACCATCGAGTGGCTTCTCCGTCAAGCCGAACCATCTATAATAGCCGCCACTGGAACTGGAACCACACCGGCGAGTTTCTCCACTGTTTCGGTTTCCGTTCGCGGAGGTAACTCTGGCGGTTCGGCTTCTTTTTCTTCCACGTCGAGTACTACGTCTTCGGCGTCTCTTGACCATAAACCTCTTTTGAGTCCCACGCCGTTTATACTGGGCAAGAGAGTTAGGGTAGACGACAGCGTTTCTAAGGATGGTGGTGAAGGTGGAGGTGGTGCAGACGGTGCCGTATCAGTTGTGGGTCCATCTATGGGGTCTATGGTGGGTCCGACGAGTACTGGGCCAGGTGGGTTTTGGGCCCCGCATTTTGGACAGCTTTGGGGCTTTGCAGCTCCGCCGGAAATTGTGTCGGGTACTCAGACGCCGGCGACGTTGTTTGCTTATCAGCAACAGCAGCAGATGTCAATTGGAGAGGCCTCAGCGGCAAGAGTGGGAAATTATCTTCCGGGACATCTGAATTTGCTTGCTTCGTTATCGGGTGGTCCGGGCAGTTCCTGTAGAAGAGAGGACGATCCTCGCTGATTCGGGTTGGGTAATTGGGTATGCGGGTTGAGGTATTGTAGTTGACTGGTGGTGTCGGTGTCTCTCTCATTCTCTCAGAGTATATATATGTACTGTGTATGGTAATTGCTTCTTAGTTCTGTGTGGTTGAGAGGAAATTTTTTTGTTTTTGGCATCATGAAGTTATAGGGTTAGGATTATTTTAGGATTTGGTTGGAAATTTTAGGTTTTATTTGAAATTTTTGAATTTAATTGAAGTATGTATGAATTACATTCAATTAGGGTTTTAGGGGTTCTGAATTGTTTTAGGATTTTGGAGGGGTTGTGTGTGGAGAAAAGAGGGAGTTAAGACTTTGATGAAGATTTCACTGCTGTAATGGAAGGGGATCTTCTTTTGATTGTTTCTTTTTTCCTCCCCTGAATTTGGATGGTTTCAAATAACTGTTGCCTTGTAATATAGTTGGCATGTTTGGTCTAGCTGAGTAATCTTAGAAATCAGACTGGCGATGTTGTTGAAAGCTGGTGAACTGCAGGTGTTGGTTTGTGGAATTTCGGAAATTTTGCTTTAACTGGGTTAGGCTTTGAAGATTTGCAGTAAAATTGATCCAATTCTTTCTTCAGATGTTGTTCCTGCTTCTTGTTTTGGCGATCAATGTGCTGGAAATATTGCAGATTTTGACGCGTCATCTACTTTGTTACGTGATGGATTCCATGGCTACTGGATTTTGGTTTTGCTGTGTCCTTCACATTGCAATGGTGGTTGGAGTATCAGTTCTTTTGGCTGCAATTTAGGTACTTTTCAAACAGAAAAGCCAATTGCTCAAGAGCTTGCTGTTGCTTGGTGCTTTTGGGTTGGTTCTTTGCTCCTTTTCGTGTTTGACGTGTCCTATGTTTCGTCCTTCTAATGTTTTCGAAGTTGGCTGGTGTGTGAAAGATAAAAGCTCCAGCTCCTCCCTGTAAGATCACTTTTTTTTTTTTTTTTGAAAAAAATTTATGAGCATTCCTTGGCCATTTCTTTAGATTGTGCAATAATATGTTTATTGAACTGAAGTGGGATTATCTTGCCGTTTGATCTAAAAAAAAGAACTGAATTGGGATCGTTTTTGGGTGTCAGTGGCATGAAATAAAATCCATGTTTTACTGAATTCAGTTTTGTTGTTCACTCTACCAATTGCGCGCTATTCTTTTCCTCTATGTAAAAATGAAAATTTATGATCTGTTAACTTTTGGTTTTTAATGTTATTACATGTTTCTTATACCATGTCATCTTTAAAATGTTTACTGTCTACTTGGATTTTTTTAGTTATTACTCTTGCTGGAAAGGCAATTTGCAATGATACATGCTACAAGTGGGCACTAGGCAGACATAGGTTCAAATTCCTTCCCTAATGTCTTATTTAGAAAGAGCGGAAAAAAAGTCTTGCCGGAAATATTATATTACCTTCTTATAGAGGACATGATAGAGTTTGTTCTGTATTCAAAGCAATCTTGTTATACCTGTTTCTGTCTTTTTTTATAAAATACATTCAAACGTGTAGTTTATTATTTATTTATTTTTTGTTGAACGAATTCAAACACTGTCAGACTTAATCTGACTTTGTTATCAAGGTGATTAGGTGATCATTAATTGTTTGTTCATGTCGGAGATATCTTGCATATATTGCTATGCTATGATGCTAAGAGATATGCTAAATGCACCCTGAATTTGTAAATAAATTTATACTCATATTAATTAGATTAATATGTTACAGTAGGTGATAAAACTTTATTACAAAATGAATAATTTTAGCATTTCACGTAATGCTAATTTAGTGGCTCTTTGTCTCATTCCAAAATGGGTTTTCTTTTTCTTTTTCTTAAAAAAAAAAAAAGTTTGCAAAGCTGCAACGCCCGTGAGTGAGTAGAATAATTCTAATTTCCTACTATTATCTTGGAGAGACAAAGACCAGGTGATTCTACAAAGTGAGAAGAATAAAAAAATCTTGGAAATATAGGTGGACTATGAATATTTGATTCTCTCACTATGTCCACTTTATTTTAGTACGATTGTGTTGAAAAATTCTTTATGGGTTCCAATCAAGTGTGATATTAACTGTGTTAAGCTGTGAATTATCGCAACTTAAATATGGAATTTCTCTTTCACTACACATAGATTCTGAAAGGATGAACAATGCTAAACTACATGGCTTTTAAACCATCCCGACAATACACGATTCTCTCAAAAAGCAGCGTAACCATTTATTGGTTACGAAATAAATAATAATAATCGTGAAATCACGAACAGTGCTGTATAACATTTTTATTATTTTGTAATGGCGAACAAAAAAAATTGTAAAAGGAAAAGAGGTGAGCCCCAATAATTGAGGGGTTCACTACTTAAATGCAATGGTGGAGGAGTCAGGATAATGTTATCATATGGGGGACCATTTTAAGTTAAATGCTTAAGATTATGGTTGAACTCTGAGTCTCAGTGTATGTTGAACTGGTTATTGGCCCACAATTTTGGAGTAGGGGGACCATTCTAAATGGATCTGGCGAGTCAACCTGTCACAAACTGGTAGCTTAATTCATTATCCACATTACTACTACTCTTTTGTTTTTTCTTATGTCAAGTGATTTTTTTTTAGTGTAGTAGTTGCTATAACATGCTGGTTAGTAGAGGGTAGTGAAAGAAACCAAGAGTTGGTGCGTATCAACGTTTAAATTTTTAAGTTCAGACTTTATTTTAATAGAATTTAATTGTAATTGTCCCTATTAATATGATACGAACTTAGTAACACGATTCTTATTACCCATAAGCAACAAAACTTGAGAACTACAAGAGAGTTCGGTTATAGACCCAACAATAAATTAGCATGCATTCTTTTAAGCACAACAACAGATTTTTGGCTACAAGATACTCATCTCAATACATGAATATTACGCACCACGTACTTTGAAGAGAAAAAACGCCACAAAGGGATGCAAATCATTTGATAAGTTTTGGGTTACAAATAGCAAGGAGCTCTTGGGTTCTCAATTTTGATTGGAGAATCAAAAATTTCATTAATGAACAAAAGTTGTGTTCAGCTGCTACATATTGTCCTATTTATAGAATACAACAAAAACCTAAAAGTGGGAAAGGATCCCAAATCCAATGGTCAAAAATTAAAAATTACAATCTGTGACGCGACAAGGAGGCTCGTGAAACAAATTAAAAATAGGCGGGCTGCGACGGATGAAAATCCATGCCGCGGCAAGGAACACATAAATTCAATCCGAGAAGCTTGTGCCGCGGCGCGCACATCCTTCCTCCTCTGCGCTCACGTCTGCCCATTCTACGAGCGCGTCTACCCAACCTTATTGAGAAAAATAGGAACCCTTGGGCTGCGGCGCCCCATATGCATGCCGCAACGCGCATCCTTTGCAAAATGCTCAACCAAAACAGAGTGTCTTGTGCCGCAGCGCCCATAATTCATATCGCGGCGTAGCCCGAAATTCATTTTTTTCTCCTTTTGGCTTGACACATCCATGCTTCACATGCTTGCACGTTTGCTCGTGTTGTGGCGTGCCTCTTTGTGCTAATATTCCACCCCTTTCTTGGCCTTGTCCTTGATATGTGTCGTGCCTTGTTTGTGGCGCGATTTGGTTTGTATCATTTCCTCCTTCTTTAATAGAATTCGACCTCGAATTTGGACCTTCATCATGGGGTAAGTTTTGTAGTCCATCCTTGTTGTGCTTCTCATCATAAGGATCCTACAAGAAAGAAAAGTTAGAAAATAAACATTCTTACATTTTTTTTTCTTTTTTTTGGTGTGTCCACTCTTCTTTTTGGACTCTCCCTCTTTTTCATTTTTATTTTCTTGTTCTCCCTTGTTTTTGATTCTTAAATGGTCTTCAAGAACTTCCTTTAGGGTAAGTGATACGAACCGGACCCCCTCCCGAAGTCGGCCTGACACGCGCCGAGAGCCGGGCCTTGAGAAGGGCCTCAAGAAGGTGCAAAATGGCATGCAACATCAAAAAACAAGCATGCAAGCACCATGGAAGAGAAGGAGAAGAGTGCAAGTGGCAATCCCAAAAATTGGAGCTGCGCCGCGGCATAGATATTGTGCGCCGCGGCGAGGAGGGTTCTGCATTGGAGGGTGGAATTGTCACACATGCGCGCCGCGGCATGGATTTGGTGCGCCGCGGCACAGGGCGTTCTGTTTTGGATTGAGGGAAACATGCGCGCCGCAGCATGGTTTTTGTGCGCCGCGGCGAGGAGGTTTCTGTTTTGGACCGAGGGTGCATGCGCGCCGCGGCATGACGAGGACTGAACGAGACGTGCGCGCACTGACATGCCAGACTTGCGCGCTGACATGGACATGCACGCCTGACAGTCAGACCTGCGCGCAGATCCTGAATGTGCGCGCCGCGGCATGAACTTTTGTGCGCCGCGGCGAGGCTTCACGTAGGGCAAACAGAACAGGGCGCGCCGCGGCATGAATAATTCCCCGCCGCGGCGAGGATTCAAAATGTTGTAATTTTTGGACCATTGGATCCAGATCAATGGCTAGGATTTCTTGAGACAATTTTTAGGTTTTCTTGTATCTATATATATGTAAGGCAGCTGCCATTGTAAGACAATCAAACAATCAATCAATTAATCAAAACATGAGTTTTCATCATTGAAAAACAATTTGGAGTGATTTCAAATTGAGAGAGAGCACAAGTGCTTCTCTTGTTCTATCAAGAAACTTATCAAAGGAATTAGCAACCCTTTGTGGCGTTTCGCCTTGTCTCGGCTCGTGGTGCGTATATCCAAGGGTGGAGATGAGTTCTTTGCTACCATAGTCGAGCGTTCTTCGTAGAATCTGCGTGCTAACATTGTTGTCGAGTCATTGTCCGTATTTCTTGTGGTTGCCAAGCCGCGTGATTTGGAGGTCATAGGAGTCGTGGCGAGCGGTTCGCATCATTTGGTATCAGAGCTCTAGGTTGTAATTCTAGACTCCTATCTTTTATTGTCATTTTCATTACACAAAAAAAAAAATTCTGTGCACTTTGCAAATTCTGTGTGTTCTTCATTTTTCCAGAATTTTTCTTGTTGTTCTTGCAAAAATTCTGTTTGTGTTGTGTTCCTGGAATCGTTTCTGTTTTGTGTTGTCATTTTCGTTTACAAAAACAACATCTGTGCATTTTTTTTTCAAATTCTGTGTGTTCTTCACTTTTCCAGAATTTTTCATCTTGTTCTTGCAAAAAATTCTGATTGTATTGTGTTTCTGATTTTCTGGAAATTTTCTGTTGTGTTGAAAATTTCAGAATTGTGTTTTGTGTTTCTGATTTTCTGAAAATTTTCTGTTGTGTTGAAAATTTCAGAATTGTGTTTTGTGTTTCTGATTTTCTGGAATTATTCTGCTGTTGTTGGAAATTTCAGATTGTGTTTTTGTGTTTCCTGAATTTCTGTTGTGATTTGGAAAGGTTTTCGTGTTGAAAATTTTTCTGAAAAATCTGTTCGTAACGAAAAGGGTATTTTGGTAATTTTACCTTGATCTCGTACTGTTTTCGTGTAAGGGCATTTTGGTAATTTTACCTTGCTTGTGTTGTGGTGTGCCTTTCTGCGCCAATATTTCATCCCTTTCTCGGCCTGGTCCATGATACGTGTCGGGCCTTGGTTGTGGCGCAATCTGGATTATATCATTCCCTCCCTCTTCAAGAGAATTCGACCTCGAATTCGGACCTTCATCATGGGGTAAGTTTAGTAATCCATCCTTATTGTGCTCCTCATCATAAGGATCCTACAAGAAAGAAAAGTTAGAAAATATACATTCTTTCGTTTTTTTCTTTTCTTCCTTTTTTTTGGTATGCCCATTCTTCTACTTGGGCACTTCACCTTTTTCTTTTCCCTTTCCCTTTTCTTGTTCTCCCTTGCTCTTGATTCTCAAATAATCTTCAAGTACTTCTTTCGGGGTAAGGGGGACAAGGGTTATTTTACTTCCATCCTTCTCAAACGAGGACCTATTCCTATACCCGTCATAGGTCACTCGTCGATCATACTGCCAAGGCCTGCCCAATATCATATGCCCAACCTGCATTTGACGCGAATCGACTGATACGACTCCTATGACTCCCAAGCTATGAGGCTTGGTAACCACAAGAAATACGGACCAAGACCCGACACCAATATTAGCATGCAAATCCTACGAGAAAACCTAGACTTTTGGTTGCAAGAACTCACCTTCACGCATGGATATTACGCACCACGAATCAAGATGAGGCGAAACGCCACAAAGGGTTGCAAATTCCTTTGATAAGTTTCTTGATAGAACAAGAGAAGCTCTTGGCTCTCAATTTTGAAAATCCATTCAAAATGTTTTCATTGATTAAAAATGTCATTATTCTCAAATGGGCAGCTGCTACACATATTTATAGTTACAAATGAAAGCTAAAAATGTAAAAGAAATCCTAACCATTGAATTGGGATCAAATGGCCCAAAATTACAAAAAATTTAAACTGTGCCGCGGTGGGGAAATATTCATGTCGTGGCGTGCCCTGTTCTGTTTGCCATACCCGTAGCCATGCCGCGGCGCCCACATTGGGGGTCTGCGAGCAGGTCTGGCTTGTCAGGCGCGCTTGTCCGTGTCAGCGCACAGGCTGGGTGTGTCAGCGCGCACACGTTTGCTTGTGTCCTCGTCATGCCGCGGCGCGCATGCTTCTTCGTTCCAACACAGAATGTCCCACGCTGCTGCGCCACATTCTCATGCCGCGGCGCGCACGTTTTCCTTAGCCTCAAAACAGAATGCCCTGTGCCGCGGCGCCCAAATACCATGTCGCGGCGCCCAAATACCATGCCGCGGCGCGCATGCTTGACAAATCCTCCAACCAAAACAGAAACCCTTGTGCCGCGGCGCAGCTCCAAATTTTGGATTTGCCATTTACACTTGTCTTCACCATTTCCCTTGTGCTTGCATGCTTGTTTGTGATGTTGCATGCCCTTTTGCACTATCTTGAGACCCTTCTCTTGGCACGATCCTAGGCTCGTGTCGGGCCGTCTTTGGGACGGGTTCTGGTTCGTATCATACCCTCCCTCTTCGAAAGAATTTGTCCTCGAATTCGGACCTTTATCATAGGGTAAGTTTTGCAGTCCATCTTTGTTTTGCTTTTCATCATAAAATTCCTGCAAGAAAGAAAAGTTAGAAAATAAACATTGTTTGGCTTTTATATTTTCTTTCGCTCCCCTAGAGTGCCCCTCTGATGCGAACCAAGGGACGCGATTCCTATCGACCCAACTAGCTACAAGGCTAGAGAACCGAAAGCAACGGTCCAAGACCCAACAACAATATTGGGAGGAGAAATCCAAGCAAAATAACAGATTGGCTGCAGAAAACTCACCTACACACATGGATATTACGCACCACGCACGGAGGAGAGGGCGAACGCCACAAAGGAGTGCAAATGCCCTTGATAAGTTCTAGGTTTGGCTTGAAATCAAGCAAGGAGCTCAATGGCTCTCACAATTTGTTTTCTAACAAATTTCATTAAAATGATCAAAGATTACAAAATGGGCTGCCCAAATGTCTATTTATAGGGCTCACACAAAAACCTAAAAGAAAAGACAAAATATGAGCCATTGGATTTGATCCAAGGGCTGAAATTACAAATTTTACACTTGCGCCGCGGCGGGCAAATATTCATGCCGCGGCGAGGAGGCTCGGATCACTAAAGTAAAAGTATGCGGGCCGCGGCGGACAAATTCCATGCCGCGGCGAGGAACCTTGCACTTCAACCCGAGAGGTCTGTGCCGCGGCGCCCAAAAGCCATGCCGCGGCGCGCACGTCCCTGGTCCTCTGCGCGCACCTCTACCCACACTTGCGCGCGCGTCTGCTCGTCCTGCGCGCACATCTCCCAGCCTTCACGCCCAAAACAGAAACATCGGCGCCGCGGCGCACATATTTCATGCCGCGGCGAGAATGCCTCGTCCAAAATTCCAGCAAAACAGAAACTTGGTCGCCGCGGCGGGGGATTGTCATGCCGCGGCGCAGCTCCAAAACTGGCAATTTCCACAAATTAGCTTGGCACTCCATGGCGAACATGCTTGCGCCCTAGCTCGTGTTTGTGGGGCGCCTTTCTACGCCGTTATTTCACCCCCTTCTCGGCTTGGTCCATGATACGAGTCGGGCCTTGTTAGTGGCGCGATCCGGTTCGTATCATTCCCTCCCTCTTCAAGAGAATTCGACCTCGAATTCGGACCTTCATCATGGGGTAAGTGTAGGAGTCCATCTCGGTTCTGCTCCTCATCATAATAGCCCTGCAAGAAAGAAAAGTAAGAAAATAGGCATTCTTTCATTTTTATCTTTTCTTCCTTTTTTTTTGTTTGCCCTTTTTTCTCCTTGGGCATTTCTTCTTTTTCTTTTCCCTTTCTCTTTTCTTGTTCTCCCTTGTTCTTGATTTTCAATTGATCCTCAACCACTTCTTTTGGGGTAAGGGGGATAAGGGTTATCTTGCTTCCATCCTTGTCGAACGAGTACTTATTTTTATATCCGTCATAAGTCACCCGTCGATCATATTGCCAAGGCCGGCCCAAAATCATATGCCCAACCTGCACCGCTACCACATCACACAATACAACATCTTGATAATTTCCCATAGCAAAGGGTACCAAGACTTGATGTTCCACTTTCACCTCACCCTGATCATTCAACCATTGAAGTTTGTAAGGAGTGGGATGTTTGGTTGTGGGTAGCCCTAACTTCTCAACTAGGGTAGTACTAGCTATGTTGGTACAACAACCCCCATCGATAATTAGGCTGCAGACTTTGCCATTCACGTGACACCGAGTATGGAAAATGTTTCCTCGTTGTGAATCCATGTCACTTTCCTTGGAGCGATCCTTGGGCACTCGCCCTATCATAAGCAAGTCTCCTTTCACCGGAATTATCTCTTCCGCACTTGCTTTTTCCAATGGTGGCATCTCCTCACCATCACTCTCTTCATCTGTCTCCACCTCCCCATTTGCTTGTATGATCATTGCTTTCTTGTTCGGACATTGGGATGCATAATGACCCTTTCCAAGACAGCGAAAACAACTAACATCTCGGTTTCGGGGAAAGGTTTCAACCTTACCTTTTCCTTTATCTTTACTAGCCTCCATCTCTTTGCCCTTGTTGACTTCAAAGCGGGGCTTGGAGCTAGTTCCTTCTTCTCTCCTAAAATCTTGTACCCAAGGTGTTGGAGAAATTGGCCTTGGTGGTTGCATCCGGTTACTTCTTCTTTTGAATTGCGCTTCTACTTTGATTGCCATGTGGACCATGTCTTCCAATTCCACATAATGATGAAGCTCAACAACATTAGCAATTTTCGAATTTAGTCCACTCAGAAACCGAGCCATAGTGGCCTCTCTATCCTCCTCAAGGCTAGCTCTAACCATGGCTACCTCCATTTCCTTGTAATACTCATCAACCGATCGAAAGCCTTGATGAAGTCGTTGCAATTTCTGATAAAGCTCTCGGTAGTAGTGGCTCGGAACAAATCTCTTCCGCATGATGGCTTTCATGTCTTCCCAACTACTTATCGGTCTCTCTCCATTCCTCCTTCTCCCAACTACCAACTGATCCCACCAGTTTAAAGCGTAGTCAGTAAATTCGATCACCGCCAATTTGACCTTTTTCTCATCGGAGTAGTTGTGGCAAGCATAGATATGCTCAACCTTCTTCTCCCACTCTAAATAAAGCTCCGGGTCATTCTTTCCTTGGAATGACGGCATTTTCATTTTGATACTACCCAAGCTCCGATCAACCTCATCATAAGGTTGGCGTGGGTACCTCCTTATTCCTCCCCGATCATGGCCACCTCTAGGCCCATGTCGTCTTCCAAAGGGCATCCTCCCTTCATCTTCATTATAGTTCTCTCCAAAACTATCTTCATCCAACTCTTCCTCAAAATGGGCTCTCCTATTAGGTCTTCCCACATTAGGAGCGACTTGTGGCGCCTCTTGCCCTAAGTTGGCGATAGTTGCTTCTTGATGTTCCATTCGTTCATTTATGTTAACCATGACGGCATTCATCCGTTCCATGGCTTGTTGTAATGCCCTCATCACATGAGTTGTATCGGGCCTTTCCTCTGAGCTATTCCTGTCAGACATGTTTACAATAACTAACACAAACAAACAATTAACAATCAACAAAATTGGAACTTTTACTCGTTACCTCACGTGTTTACACTCGAATTTTGATTGCCGTAGCGCTCGAAGCCCTATGACAAACCAAACCGTCCAAGTCTTCCACACCAATGTAGAATTTCACACTCAACAAGTGTAGCTTGCAATATCCAAATGTATGGAACAAAGGAAACTAACTCAATGTGTTTTGAAACCCTAACTCTATGAGTTTGGAAGGAAGTTCGATTTAGCGAATCCAATCCGAAAAATTGCAAACAAACAAAGAAACGATCCGTTAAAGCGCAAACGACGCTAAAACGACGAAAATTTCGTAAATTCTCGGGAAATCAAGAATTCACTCTCCTTTCTTTCTTTTTTTTTTTTTTTTTAATAATCACCGAAGTATCCTCTTCCTTTCTTAAAATTTTTTTTTTTTTTTTTTATATAAAATATCTAACGAGATATTTTCGGGAGATATTTTCACGAGATATTTTCGTGAGATATTTTCCGAGATATTTTCGGGAGATATTTTCGGAAAATATTTTTTTTTTTTTTAAAATAAAGAGAAAAGTTTGGCTCTCACTTTTCAAGAAGAAAAATCACATGTGAGATTACCAAAATACCCCTCTTCAAAAAAACGAAAATTTGGGGGAATTTCCAACACAAAATCCTCTCCAAATTCAACCAAAATAAGAAGCAAACAACAACATCACACAGGTTATTCCAGGAAATGCATTAAACACACAAAAACAAGATGAACACAGAATTTTTTTGTGAAGCAAATTTTCTTGTTGCTAGGAAAACAAAAAGACAGAAATTTAAGATAGGAATCTAGAGTCTCAACCTAGAGCTCTGATACCAAATGATGCGAACCAAGGGACGCGATTCCTATCGACCCAACTAGCTACAAGGCTAGAGAACCGAAAGCAACGGTCCAAGACCCAACAACAATATTGGGAGGAGAAATCCAAGCAAAACAACAGATTGGCTGCAGAAAACTCACCTACACACATGGATATTACGCACCACGCACGGAGGAGAGGGCGAACGCCACAAAGGAGTGCAAATGCCCTTGATAAGTTCTAGGTTTGGCTTGAAATCAAGCAAGGAGCTCAATGGCTCTCACAATTTGTTTTCTAACAAATTTCATTAAAATGATCAAAGATTACAAAATGGGCTGCCCAAATGTCTATTTATAGGGCTCACACAAAAACCTAAAAGAAAAGACAAAATATGAGCCATTGGATTTGATCCAAGGGCTGAAATTACAAATTTTACACTTGCGCCGCGGCGGGCAAATATTCATGCCGCGGCGAGGAGGCTCGGATCACTAAAGTAAAAGTATGCGGGCCGCGGCGGACAAATTCCATGCCGCGGCGAGGAACCTTGCACTTCAACCCGAGAGGTCTGTGCCGCGGCACCCAAAAGCCATGCCGCGGCGCGCACGTCCCTGGTCCTCTGCGCGCACCTCTGCCCACACTTGCGCGCGCGTCTGCTCGTCCTGCGCGAACATCTCCCAGCCTTCACGCCCAAAACAGAAACATCGGCGCCGCGGCGCACATATTTCATGCCGCTGCGAGAATGCCTCGTCCAAAATTCCAGCAAAACAGAAACTTGGTCGCCGCGGCGGGGGATTGTCATGCCGCGGCGCAGCTCCAAAACTGGCAATTTCCACAAATTAGCTTGGCACTCCATGGCGAACATGCTTGCGCCCTAGCTCGTGTTTGTGGGGCGCCTTTCTACGCCGTTATTTCACCCCCTTCTCGGCTTGGTCCATGATACGAGTCGGGCCTTGTTAGTGGCGCGATCCGGTTCGTATCACCCTCTTCCTTCTCTTTTCCCTTTTTCTCTTTGTTTCCCTTTAAGTGTTTGTTGTACACTTGTTCCGGAATTATGGGCAAAAGCGTAATCTTCTTTCCTTCCTTCTCGAAGGAATACTGATTCTTGTAACCGTCATAGGTGACCCTCCTATCATATTGCCATGGCCACCCTAGCAATATATGCCCAGCGTGCATGGGAAATACATCGCACATCACCTCATCCTTATACCTTCCAATGTAAAAAGTTACGAGTACTTGTTGTTCAACCTTCGCTTCTCCATCGTCATTTATCCATTGCAACTTGTAGGGTTGAGGATGTTTGTTTGTAGACAACCCTAGCTTCTCAACTAAAGTCGTGCTAGCAACATTGGTGCAACTTCCACCATCAATGATCAATTGGCACACCTTATCACTCACATGGTGATACGAATCCTCCGTCACAACCACCGTCGCAACACCCTCTACGGATCCCACACGAGCCGATCACGAGGTCAAGAGCCAAACAACTCGAAGAGGCTCTAAATGGGCTGGTCCGAGAGTCAATTAAAGACCAAGGGACCATGAACATGGAGGTTGAAGCATGTGGGAGATCAACCAACCTACTGGAGGCAATTTTGGAGCAAAAAGACTTGCGCCGCGGCATGGAAATATAGCCACCGCGGCGAGAGAGTTTCTGTTTTGAAGGGGCAAATGGCGAACTTGGCGCGCCGCGGCACAGACATTGCACGCCGCGGCAAGGGAGTTTCTGTTTTGAAGGGGCAAATGGCGAACTTGGCGCGCCGCGGCACAGACATTGCACGCCGCGGCGAAGGAGTTTCTGTTTTGGAACGGAAAACATGTGCGCGCCGCGGCATACATTTTAGGCGCCGCGGCACGAGTGGACGTGCGGGTGCTGACAGGCCAGACCTGTGCGCTGACACGGACACCCCTCGACAGACGGCGCCAGACCTGCGCGCCTGGCACCAGACCCATACCGTGCGAGCCGCGGCGGGGATTCAAACATTTGTAATTTTTGGACCATTGATTTCAAATCAAGGGCTAGGATGCTTTGCCCGTTTTTAGTGTTTTATTTCTTGTATAAATGAACCCTAGCAGTTGGAAAAATGTAACTTTGTTCAAACATTTGAGAGAAATACAAAATTTCTTCTTTGAGAGCTCAAAGGCTCCAAGTGCATTTTCAACCGAAACTTATCAAAGGAGCTGGCAATCCCTTTGTGGCGTTTCACCTCGTCTTAGCTTGTGGTGCATAATATCCATTCGTTTAAGGTGAGTTTTCGTGCAACCAAAGTCTAGTTCTTCTCGTAGGATTTGCGTGCTAATATTGGTGTCGGGTTTCTGTCCGTATTTCTTGTGGTTGCCAAACCGCGTGATTTGGAGGTCATAGGAATCGTGGCGAGCGGTTCGCATCATTTGGTATCAGAGCCTAGGTTGTGACTCTAGATTCCTATCCCTTTGTGTTGTTGTTTTCTTCTACAAAAAAAAAAATTCCTGAGCACTTTTTCAAATTCTGTGTTGTTCTTCATTTTCCAAAATTTTTCTTGTTGTTCTTGCAAAATTCTGATTGTGTATGTGTTCCTGAAAATTAACTCTGATTTGTGTTGTATATCTTGTTTGTTTCTTCTTAAAATCTGCCAATTTCTGAATTGTTGTTGTTGTTCCTGGTTGTTTCCTCATAATTCTAAGTTTTTTTTATTGTTGTTGAGAATTTCAGAATTGTGTGTTGTTTTTCCTGAAATTGTGGGCTGTGTGGAAAGTTTTTCATGTTGAAAATTTTTTCTAAAAACTTGCTCGTTAAGTAAAGGGCAATTTGGTCATTTAACCAAAGTCTCGTAAATTGTTCGTGTTGAAATTTCTGAAAGTTAAAAAAAAAAAAAGGGAAGAAAATTTGAAGCCCGAGGAAGAATTTACAAATTCTCGTTTTATACTCGTTAATTCTTCACGAGTTTGAATTGTATTGCTTGAAAGGAATATTCTTGTCATTGAGTTAGAGTTTGCCAAACACTTTGAGTTAGTTTCTTGTTTTAGCCTTAATTGGATATTGCGAACTACTTGAGTGTGTGTGAAACCCTATTGGTGGTTGGAAAATTTCTTGAGGTTTTGGTTTGTTAAAGGACGAGGAGTGCTTGAGCAATCAAACCCGAGTGATTGAAACACGTGAGGTAAAGAAGTAAATTTTCAGTTTTTACTTGATTAACTAATTCTCTGCTTGCGAAAGTTGTTGTGAAAATGTCTGACAGGAACAGTCCCGAAGAGCGCCCGAATACCGCATTTTTATTGCGAGCATTGCAACAATCCATGGAACGGATGAATGCCGTCATGGTGAACCTAAGTGATCGGGTAGAAAGACAAGAGGCTACGATCGCCACCTTGTAACAACGAGCACCCCAAGAGGCTCCGGAAGTTAGGAGACCTAATAGGAGACCTTTAGTGGAGGAGGAGTTAGATGAAGAGAATTGGGAAGAAGAGTATGAAGATGAAGGTAGGAGGATGCCCTATGGTGGTAGGAATGGGAATGGAGGAGGAAGAAATGGACGGGGTGGTATGTGGAGGCCCCCACCTAACCCTTTGACGGGGTTGATCGGAATTTGGGTAACATAAAGATTAAGACGCCAACATTCCAAGGCAAGAATGATCCGGAGTTGTACTTGGAATGGGAGAAGAAGGTAGAACATGTTTTTGAGTGTCATAACTACTCTGAGGAAAAGAAGGTGAAGTTGGCGGTAATCGAATTTAGCGATTACACCTTGAATTGGTGGGATCAACTAGTGGTCCTTAGGAGGAGGAGTGGTGAGAGAGCCATTGATAGTTGGAGGGAGATGAAGACTGTCATGAGAAAACAGTTCGTCCCGAGTCATTATTACCGGGAGCTCTATCAGAAGCTTCAAAGACTTAACCAAGGGTCCCGATCAGTGGATGAATATTTCAAAGAGATGGAGATGACCATGGTAAAAGCAAATGTGGAAGAAGATAGAGAAGCAACCATGGCTCGGTTTATAAGTGGGTTGAACTCTAACATTGCCAACATTGTGGAGTTGCATCATTATGTGGAGTTGGAGGATATGGTGCAAATGGCCATTAAGGTGGAGAGGCAATTGAAGAGGAGGAGTAGTTCTATGATGCCACCAAAACCCGCTTTCCCGGTACCAAAACCAAACCTTACCTCACCATGGAAGACCAACTGGAGGAAGGAAGGGGAGACTAGCTCCAAACCTCGGGTTGATTCTTACAAAGGTAAGGAAGTGGAAGTTGGCAAAGGAAAGGCCAATGTTGAGGTTCCAATTAAGAACCGAGAGATTGTATGTTTTCGGTGTCTTGGACGAGGACACATTGCTCATCAATGTCCTAATAAGAAAACCATGATTGCCTTGGCTAATGGAGATATTGAATCTGAGGAAGATAGTGAGGAGGAGGAGATGCCCTCACTAGAGGAAGCTAGTGAGGAAGAAATTGGGCCGGTTGAAGGAGAGGCCTTAGTCAGAATGAGATCTTTGAGCATCCAACACAAGGATGATGATGTGGAGTTGCAAAGGGAGAACATTTTTCACACAAGGTGTCATGTAAACTCCAAGGTGTGTAATGTGATCATAGATGGTGGGAGTTGCACCAATGTGGCTAGCACTACCTTAGTAGAGAAACTAGGGTTACCAATGCTCAAACACCCGAAGCCCTACCGATTACAATGGTTGAATGATAGTGGGGAAGTGAAGGTTAGTAAACAAGTGCTAGTGTCATTCTCGATTGGAAAATATAAGGACGAAGTCATGTGTGATGTGGTGCCTATGCAAGCCGGACATATATTGCTAGGTAGACCTTGGCAATATGATAGGAAGGTCACTCATGATGGGTTCAAGAATAAGTATTCGTTTGAGAAGGAGGGAAAGAAGATCACATTGGCTCCCTTAACTCCAAAGCAAGTGTATGAGGACCAAGTGAGGATGAACAAGGAAAAGGGGAAGAAGGAAGGGGTAGAGAAGGAGGAAGCAATAGAAGGAAGAAAAACAAATTTTTATGCAAAGGAACATGATTTAAAACGAGCCATTTTGGCAAAACGATCCGTACTTGTACTTTTGTACAAGGAGGTCAATTTTTCCACTAACAAGCTTGACAAACCTTTGCCAAGTGAAACTGTTTCTTTGTTGCATGAATTTGATGATGTATTCCTAGAAGAGATCCCAGATGGAGTGCCGCCAATTCGGGGGATCGAGCATCAAATTGATCTTATTCCGGGTGCATCACTTCCGAACTGACCCGCTTATAGAACCAACCCGGAAGACACCCGGGAGATTCAACGACAAGTTGAAGAGTTCTTGTCCAAGGGGCAAGTAAGAGAGAGCATGAGTCCGTGTGCGGTACCAGTGTTGCTAGTGCCTAAGAAGGATGGATCCAGCCGAATGTGCGTTGATTGTCGAGCAATCAACAATATTACGGTAAAATATCGACATCCTATTCCTAGACTAGATGACATGCTTGATGAATTACATGGTGCATGCATATTTTCCAAAATTGATTTGAAAAGTGGTTATCATCAGATTAGGATGAAAGAGGGTGATGAATGGAAAACTGCTTTCAAAACTAAGTACGGACTGTATGAATGGTTGGTCATGCCATTTGGGCTAGCTAACGCCCCTAGCACTTTTATGAGACTTATGAATCATGTGTTGCGTGCCTATATTGGGAAATTTGTAGTTGTTTACTTTGATGATATCCTCATTTATAGTAAAAACTAGAAGAGCATGTGATACATTTAAGGTGTGTGCTTGAATTGCTTAGAAAGGAAAAACTTTATGCCAATTTGAACAAGTGTCATTTTTGTATGGAAAAGTTAGGCTTTTTGGGATTTGTTGTTAGCTCTAAAGGTATAGAGGTTGACCTTGAGAAGGTCAAGGCGATTAGGGATTGGCCCTCGCCTAAAACTGTTACGGAGGTACGTAGTTTTCATGGCTTAGCTAATTTCTATCGTAGATTTGTTAGAGATTTTAGCACTATAGCCGCACCTCTCACTGAGGTCATTAAGAAAACAGTGGGTTTTAAATGGCATCTTGTATGAAAAGTGTTCATTCTTTGGGAATCCATGTCAAATTCTTTGAAATGATCCATTGGTGCTCGCCTCACCACAAGCAATTCCCCCGAGACAGGATTTATCTCCTCGTCACTAGCTTCCTCTAGTGCCACCTCCCCATTAGCTTGTATGATCATTACCTTCTTGTTCGGACATTGATTAGAGTAATGACCCTTTCCAAGGCAACGGTAACAACATACATCACGACTACGATGGACAGTTTCAACTACATCCTTTCCCTTATCCCTCCTTATCTCCATCTCTTTGCCCTTGTTGTTCTCAAAGTTGGGCTTGAAGCTAGCTTCCCCTTCCTTCTTCCAATTGGAATTCCATGGCGGAGTAGGGTTCGGTGTTGATGTCGGAAAAGTGGTCTCTGTTGGTATGATATGACTACTCCTCTTCTTCAATTGCCTCTCTACTTTAATTGCCATTTGCACCATGTCCTCCAACTCCACATAGTGATGCAGTTCTACAATGTTGGCAATGTTGTAGTACAACCCACTTATGAACCGAGCCATGGTGGCCTCCCTATCTTCTTCCACATTTGCTCTTACCATTGTCATCTCCATTTCCTTGAAATATTCACCAACCGATCGATGACCTTGATTAAGCCTTTGTAGCCTCTGATAGAGTTCCCGGTAGTAATGACTTGGAACAAACCGCTTCCGCATTATAGCCTTCATCTCACCCCAACTATCAATTGGCCTCTCTCCACTTCTCCTCCTCAAGACCACTAATTGATCCCACCAATTTAACGCGTAATCGCTAAATTCGATTACCGCTAACTTGACCTTCTTCTCCTCGGAATAATTGTGACAATCAAAGACGTGCTCGACCTTTTCTCCCATTCTAAGTACAATTCTGGATCATTCTTTCCTTGGAATGTCGGCATCTTGATGTTGTCCAAATTCCGATCAACCCCGTCAAAGGGCCGAGGTGGGGGTCTCCACATGCCTTCCCGACCATTCCTACCTCCTCTATGCCCATTCCTGCCTCCATAGGGCACCCTCCTTTCTTCATATTCATATTCCTCATCCCAATTCTCCTCTTCTAACTCATCCTCCTCTACCAAGGGCCTCCTATTAGGTCTCCTAACTTTCGGAGCCTCTTGGGGTGCTCTTTGTTGTAAGGTAGCAAATGTCGCTTCTTGCCGTCCTACCCGCTCATCAATATTTACCATGACGGCATTCATCCGTTCCATGGATTGTTGTAGAGCCCTCAACAAAAAGGCGGTATCCGGTCTCTCCTCCGAACTATTCCTGTCAGACATTATTACCACAACAAGTGCAGAACAGAGAATATTCCAAATAATACGAACAGAAAATTAGTTTAACCAATTAAACTGAAAAATTCACTCCTTTACCTCACGTGTTTAATCGCTTGGATTGATTGCTCAAGCACTCTTCGTCCTTTAGCGAACCAAATCTCCGTAATTTCCAACCCAAGGTAGAATTCCTCACTCACTCGAAGTGTAGTCGCAATATCCAATTCAAGACACAACAAGGAACTAACTCAAAGTGTTTAGGAAATTCTAACTCAATGAAAAGGAATAACTTGTTTCAAACAAATTTAAACTCGAAAGAATTAAACGACGAGTTCGTAAAAATTCTTGGAAAAAGGAATTTCCACTCTCCTTTTTTTTTTATAACATGAACACAATACGAAAGCACAGTAAAATTACCAAAATGCCCTTTACGTTACGAACAAGCTTTCAGAAAAATTTTCAACATGAAAACCTTCCCAAAACAGCCCAGAAATTTAGAAACAACAAAACACAATCTAAAATTTTCAACAATAAGCAGAATAATTCCAGAAAATCAGAAACAACAAAACACAATCTAAAATTTTCAACAACAAGCAGAAAAATTCCAGAAAATCAGAGGAAACAAACAGGAAACAACAACACAAATCAGAATTAATTCCAGGAACACAAAAATCAATCAGAAAATAGAAACAACAAGTTGGAAATTTCAGGAATTTGAAGAACAAACTGAAATTTCAAAACAACAGATTTTGAAAGAGTGCACAGAATTTTTTTTTATTTTATATAATGAAAATGACAATAAAAGGGATAGGAATCTAGAGTCACAACCTAGGGCTCTGATACCAAATGACTCAAACCAAGCGACAAGACTCCTATGACCCCCAAGCTACGAGGCTTGGTAACCACAAGAAATACGGACCAAGACTCGACACCAATATTAGCATGCAAATCCTACGAGAAAACTTAGACTTTTGGTTGCAAGAACTCACCTTCATGCATGGATATTACGCACCACAAATCAAGACGAGGCTGATACGAACCAGATCGCGCCACCAACAAGGCCCGACACGTATCATGGACCAGGCCGAAGAAGGGGTGAAATATGGGCTTAGAAAGGCGCACCACAACACGAGCAAGGGCACCAACATGCGAAACATGGGAGTGCCGAGCTAATTGTGGAGTTACTGAGTTTTGGAGCTGCGCCGCGGCATGATATTCCCCCGCCGCGGCTAGCAACTTTCTTTTTTGTTGGAAATTTTGGCAAGAGGTTCTCGCCGCGGCATGGATTATATGCGCCGCGGTGCAGATGTTTCTGTTTTGGGCATGAAGGCTGGGATACGCGCGCGCAGACGGGACAGGAATGCGCGCAAGAGATCAAGTGTGCGCGCAGAGGATCAAGGACGTGAGCGCCGCGGCATGGCTTTTGGGCGCTGCAGCACAAACCTCTCGGGTTGGATGCTTTGGTTCCTCGCCGCGGCATGGAATTTACTCCGCTGCGGCCCGCCTACTTTAACTTTTGTAATCCGAGCCTCCTCGCCGCGGCATGAATATTTGCCCGCCGCGGTGCAAATGTAAAATTTGTAATATTGACCATTGGATCAAATCCAATGGCCCAGATCTTGTCTTTTCTTTTAGGTTTTATTTGTACACTATATAAGGACAAGGGTAGCAGCCCAAATAGAATCTTTGATCATTTTATGAGAAATTTGTTTGAAAACAAATTGAGAGCCTAAGATGCTCTTTGCTTCAATGCAAACCAAGAACTTATCAAAGGATTTGCATCCCTTTGTGGCGTTCAACCTCTTCTCCGTGCATGGTGCGTAATATCCATGTGTTGAGGTGAGTTTCTTGCTACCAAAATCTGTGGTTTTGTGCTTAGAATCCCTACCAATTTGTTGTTGGGTCTTGAACCGTCCCCTTTTGGTTCTCTAGCCTCGTAGCTAGTTGGGTCGATAGGAATCGTGTTGCGGGGTTCGCATCAGAGGCGAAACGCCACAAAGAGTTGCAAATTCCTTTGATAAGTTTCTTGATAGAACAAGAGAAGCTCTTGGCTCTCAATTTTGAAAATCCATTCAAAATGTTTTCATTGATTAAAAATCTCATTATTCTCAAATGGGCAGCTGCTACACATATTTATAGTTACAAATTAAAGCTAAAAATGTAAAAGAAATCCTAGCCATTGAATTGGGATCCAATGGCCCAAAATTACAACAAATTTAAACTGTGACGTGGCGGGGAAATATACATGCCGCGGCGCGCCCTGTTCTGTTTGCCATACGCGTAGCCATGCCGCGGCGCACAAAACTTCATGCTGCAGCGCGCACATTGGGGGTCTGCGCGCAGGTCTGGCGTGTCAGGCGCGCTTGTCCGTGTCAGCGTACAGGCTGGGTGTGTCAGCGCTCGCACGTCTGCTTTTTTCCTCGTCATGCTTCTTTGTTCCAATACAAAATGTCCCACGCTGCGGCGCCACATTCTCATGCCGCGGCGCGCACGTTTTCCTTAGCCTCAAAACAGAACGCCCTATGCCGCGGTGCCCAAATACCATGTCGAGACGCGCATGCTTGACAAATCCTCCAACCAAAACAGAAACCCTTGTGCCGCGGTGCACAAAACACATGCCGCGGCACAGCTCCAAATTTTGGATTTGCCATTTACACTTGTCTTCACCATTTCCCTTGTGCTTGCATGCTTGTTTGTGATGTTGCATGCCCTTTTGCACTATCTTGAGACCCTTCTCTTGGCACGATCCTAGGCTTGTGTCGGGCCGTCTTTGGGACGGGTTCTGGTTCGTATCAGCATTAGTACTACATCACACAATACAACATCTTGATATTTTCTTATTGCAAAGGACACTTTCACTTGATGTTCTACCTTCACCTCGCCTATATCGGTCAACCATTGTAGTTTATAAGGTGTAGGGTGTTCAATTGTGGATAATCCTAACTTCTCAATTAGGGTAGTACTAGCAATATTGGTACAACAACCCCCATCAATGATTACGCTGCAGACGTTGCCATTCACGTGACCTCTTGTATGGAAAATGTTTTCTCTTTGTGCATCCATGTCACATTCCTTTAAGTGATCCATGGGCGCTCGCCCCACCATAAGCAAGTCTCCCGTAACAGGACCTATTTCCTCCTCACTTGCTTCTTCTAATGGTGGCATCTCACCCTCATCACTCTCTTCATCAGTCGCCACCTCCCCATTGGCTTGCATGATCATTGCTCTCTTGTTCGGGCATTGGGACGCATAATGACCCTTTCCAAGACAACGAAAACAACTAACATCTCGATTACGGGGAAAGGTTTCAACTTTACCTTTTCCTTTATCCTTACTAGCCACCATATCTTTACCCTTGTTGACTTCAAAGCTGGGCTTGGAGCTAGTTCCCTCTTCTTTCTTAAAATCTTGTATCCAAGGTGTTGGAGCAATTGGCCTTTTGATGCGAACCAAGAAAGCTCGAATCTTACGAAGAAACGATTTTCAGATTTCACACAATCTAAGCATACAAATCCCTAGAGGAAAACAGATTTTGGGGCTGCAAGAACTCACCTTTTTACCTGGATATTACACACCACGCAACAAGACGAGAGAAAACGCCACAAAGGATTGCAAAACCTTTGATAAGTTTGATTGGGGAAGAAGCATGAGCTTTGGAGCTCTCAAATTTGATTTCAAAATCAAAAGTGTATTTTATGAACAAAGTTACAAAATAGCTGCCACAAATTGTCTTTATATAGGGTACAACAAAACCTAAAAGAAAGATTACATCTCAGCCATTGATTCTAATCCAATGGTGAGAATTTTAAAGAAATGTCGACCCATGCCGCGGCGGGTGTTTTCTTGTGCCGCGGCGCGCCTTTTTGTGGACTGCTCGGAGGAAAACAGAAACTCCCGGGCCGCGGCGGACAATTCACATGCCGCGGCGCGCTTTTTTTGTGGACTGCTCGGAGGAAAACAGAAACTCCCGGGCCGCGGCGGACAATTCTCATGCCGCGGCGCGCCTAGTGAAGCACGTCTGCGCGCACATCTGCCAGGACCCGCGTGCGCGCCTGTCGCCCCCCTTCCAACCAAAACAGAACGATCCTTGCCGCGGCGCGCCAAATCTATGCCGCGGCGCGCTTCCTCGTCCAGATCTTCTCCCAAAACAGAAAGTCTCTCGCCGCGGCGGCTATATTTCCATGCCGCGGCGCAGGTCTTCCTTCCCAAAATCTGCCCTTATCACCATGCTAGGCCTCTCACAAGCTTCACCTCTTTTTCCCATCACCTCTTGACCTTGTTCCAAGTCTTGAATGAGCCCATTCAAGGCTTCTTGAATTCTTTTGGCCTTCAATCTTGTGATTGGTCCATTGGGGATTCGTAGGGGCTGAAGTGGCGCATTATTCGTATCATTCCCCCTCTCTTGACAAGGATTCGACCTCGAATCTTCATCTGTATTATCAAAAAGAGAAAGGTCAGAAACATTGAAAGACGCGCTAACACTATACTCACCTGGAAGGTCGAGCTTGTAGGCATTGTCGTTGATGCGCTCGAGTACTTGGAATGGCCCATCCCCCCGAGGTTGTAGTTTGGACTTTCGCTTTTCGGGAAACCGTTCCTTTCGCATATGTACCCAAACCCAATCACCGGGTTCGAAAATGACCCTACGTCGCCCTTTGTTGGCCTTGAACGCAAACTCTTTATTCTTTTTCTCAATGCGCTCGTGAATGCTTTCATGTAGTTTCTTTACCATTTCAGCTTTCTTGGCACCTGTCAAATCTATCCTAACTGAAACAGGTAAAGGCAATAAATCCATAGGAGTGAGTGGGTTAAAACCATAAACAATTTCAAAAGGCGTATGGTTAGTAGTGGAATGCACACTCCTATTATAAGCAAATTCAATAAAAGGCAAACAATCCTCCCAATTTTTCAAATTTTTCTGAATGACCGTTCGTAACAGAGTAGATAAAGTTCGATTTACTACCTCTGTTTGGCCATCAGTTTGGGGATGACAAGTAGTAGAAAACAAAAGTTTCGTCCCCAACTTGGCCCATAGAGTTTTCCAAAAATAACTTAGGAATTTAACATCCCTATCGGAAATTATACTTTTTGGAACCCCATGCAACCGTACAATCTCTCTAAAAAAAAGATTAGCAATGTTAGTTGCATCATCGGTTTTGTGACACGCGATAAAATGTGCCATTTTTGAAAACCTGTCAACAACTACAAAAATGGAATCTCTTCCACCCCTAGATCTAGGCAAACCCAAGATAAAGTCCATGGAAATATCCACCCATGGTGAACTAGGCACCGGTAAGGGTGTATACAGTCCTTGAGGTAGGACTCTGGACTTCGCTTGCCTACAAGTGAGGCACCTAGAGCAAATGCGCTCTACATCCCGCCTCATCTTCGGCCAGAAGAAATGTTCGTGTAGAACATCTAGGGTCTTTTTAACACCGAAGTGTCCCATAAGACCTCCTCCATGGGCCTCTCTCACTAACAACTCTCGCATTGAACAGTTGGGTACGCACAAAAGATTTTCTTTAAACAAATACCCATCTAACTTGTAAAACTTTCCAAAAGCAGTTTTGAAACATGCATTAAAAATGACAGAAAAATCATCATCATCAGCATACATCTCTTTTATGTGCTCAAATCCTAACAACCTAGCATTCAAAGCGGAAAGTAGTGTATACCTTCGAGATAATGCATCAGCAACAACATTTTCTTTACCTCGCTTATATTGAATAACATAAGGGAAGGTCTCGATGTATTCCATCCATTTTGCATGTCGTCTATTCAATTTTCTCTGGCTCTTCAGATGCTTCAAGGACTCGTGATCGGTGTGGATGACGAATTCCTTTGGCCAAAGATAATGCTGCCACGTCTCTAGAGTTCTCACCAATGCGTAGAGCTCTTTGTCGTATGTTGGGTAATTCAGGGTTGCTCCTCCAAGCTTCTCGCTGAAAAAGGCAACTGGTCGTTTCTCCTGCATTAAAACTGCACCTATGCCAACACCTGAAGCATCGCATTCAACTTCAAATGTTTTAGTAAAATCAGGCAAAGATAATACAGGAGCAGAAATTAACTTATCCTTTAACAGTTTGAATGCTTTCTCTTGCTCAGCACCCCATTTGAATCCGACAGTTTTCTTGATGACCTCGGTCAGAGGAGCAGCTAGTGTACTAAAATCCTTCACAAACCTGCGGTAAAAACTAGCTAAACCATGAAAACTGCGAACATCAGTAACAGATTTAGGCGAGGGCCAATCCCTAATCGCCTTGACTTTTTCAGAGTCAACTTCTATACCCTTAGAGCTAACAACAAATCCAAGAAAGACTAACTTTTCCATGCAAAAACAACACTTTTTCAGATTAGCATAAAGTTTTTCTTTTCTTAGCAGTTCAAGCACAAACCGTAAATGTAATACATGCTCTTCTAAGTCTTTACTATAAATGAGTATGTCATCAAAGTAAACAACTACGAATTTTCCAATGTAAGCACGTAAGACATGGTTCATAAGCCTCATAAAGGTACTAGGGGCGTTAGATAGCCCAAATGGCATGACTAACCATTCATACAGTCCATATTTAGTTTTGAAAGCGGTTTTCCATTCGTCACCTTCCTTCATTCTAATTTGGTGGTAACCACTTTTCAAATCTATCTTAGAAAATATGCATGCACCATATAGTTCATCAAGCATGTCATCTAACCTAGGAATGGGATGTCGATACTTTACCGTGATATTGTTGATCGCTCGACAATCAACGCACATCCGGGTGGTTCCATCCTTCTTAGGCACGACTAACACGGGTACCGCACATGGACTTAGGCTTTCCCTCACTTGTCCTTTGGACAAGAACTCTTCAACCTGCCGTTGAATTTCCTTGGTGTCCTCGGGGTTGGCTCTGTAGGCAGGCCTGTTTGGAAGTGACGCACCAGGCACAAAGTCTATTTGGTGCTCGATTCCCCGGATTGGTGGTAATCCATCTGGAATCTCATCTGGAAACACGTCTTCAAATTCCTGTAACAAGGAAACAGTCACACTTGGCAAAGTTTTGTCAAGCTCGTTAGAAAAATGAACTTCCTTGTACAAAAGTACAAGTACAAGTTGTTTTGCCAAAATGGCTCTTTTTAAATCGTGCTCCCTTGCATAAAAACTTGATTTAACTTCCTCCACTTCCGTTTTTCCATCCTTGCCCTTATCCTTACTCATCCGCACTTGCTCCTCAAAAACCTGTTTTGGAGTCAAAGGTACGAGAGTAATCTTTTTCCCCTCCTTCTCAAATGAGTACTTGTTCTTAAATCCATCATGAATGACTCTCCTATCATATTGCCAAGGCCTCCCTAGCAATATATGTCCGGCTTGCATCGGAACAACGTCACACATAACTTCATCCTTGTACTTCCCAATGGAGAAGGACACCAAAACTTGTTGATCAACCTTTACTACCCCAGATTCATTCAACCATTGCAATTTATAGGGCTTCGGGTGTTTGATGGTGGCTAACCCTAGTTTCCCAACTAAGGTAGTGCTAGCTACATTTGTACAACTTCCTCCATCAATGATCATATTGCACACCTTTCCACTTACATGACACTTGGTGTGAAAGATGTTCTCTCTTTGTTGATCAATACCCTCATCCTTTAGTTGAGCACTCAAAGTTCTCCTAATCATAAGAGCCTCCCCCTCTACGGGTCCTACCTCCTCATCACTAGCTTCCTCTAGTGGTGGCATCTCCTCATCCTCACTCTCATCATCCGTTCCAACCTCTCCATTTGCTTGAACAATCATGACTCTCTTGTTTGGACAATTGGATGCATAGTGGCCCCTACCAAGACAACGAAAACATTTAATGTCACGATTACGAGTAGGGTTCTCGAGGATACCTTTATCCTTACTAAGCTCAACTTCTTTGCCTTTGTTGGAATCGAACCTTGGCTTAGAGCTAGTGCCCTCTTCTTTCTTCCAACTTGCTTTCCAAGGTGTAGTGGGATTCGGTTTTTGTGCCGAAGTACTTGTCTTGGGTGGAAATGACCGAACACCCCTTTTTCTTAGTTGCCTCTCCACCTTTATAGCCATGTGTACCATATCCTCTAACTCCACATAGTGATGAAGTTCAACAACATTGGCTATTTCCGGATTTAATCCGCTCACAAAGCGAGCCATGGTGGCCTCCCTATCCTCCTCGACATTGGCCCTAACCATAGTCACCTCCATCTCCTTATAATAGTCATCAACCGATTTATATCCTTGGTTGAGTCTTTGCAACCTTTGATAGAGTTCCCTATAGTAGTGACTAGGGATGAAACGCTTCCTCATGAGAGCCTTCATTTCCTCCCAACTGTCAATCGGCCTTTCTCCGTTTCTTCTCCGTCCTACCACTAATTGATCCCACCAGTTTAAAGCATAATCGGTGAATTCAATTACGGCCAGTTTTACCTTCTTCTCTTCGGAGTAGTTGTGGCACTCAAAGATGTGCTCCACTTTCTTCTCCCATTCCAAGTAGAGTTCTGGGTCGTTCTTTCCTTGAAAAGACGGCATCTTCATTTTGATGTTACCCAAACTCCGGTCTACTCCATCATTAGGCCTTTGCGGAGGTCTCCAATTTCCACCTCTTCCATTCCTTCCTCCCCTATGCCCATATCTACCTCCTATGGGTATCCTTACTTCATCTTCTTCAAATTCTCCTTCATTACTATTCTCTCCCAACTCCTCCTCATCTTCAACTCGCCTATGAGCACCTCCGACATTAGGGGCGACTCTTGGGGTCTCTCGCCTCAAATCGGCGATAATTGCTTCTTGTCGATCCATACGCTCGTTCATATTAGCCATGACGGCGTTCATCCTTTCTATTGACTGTTGGAGTGCCCTCATCATAAATGCGGCGTCGGGCCTTTCTTCGGGACTACCCCTGTTAGACATGTTTAACAAAAAAGGAAACTACACAAGCAACAATTAGCGATTAGCAAGAAAATAGAAATTTCACTCGTTACCTCTCGTGTTTAACTCTCGGATTTGATCGCCCAAGCGCTCGTAGCTCTTAGCAAACCAAACCGTTCGGGTTTTCCAAACAATTGTAGAATTTTGCACTCACCGAGGGTAGTTTGCAATATCCAAATGTAAGGGACTAAAGAAACTAACTCAAAGTGTTTTAGAAGTGCTAACTCTATGATTTTTGGAAACAAGTTCAATTTTGCAAATTCAACCCGTATAAGCAATCACACAAGAAAACGATCCGTTAAAGCGTAAACGACGCTAAAACGAGAAAATTCCGCAAATTCTCGGGAAATCAAGAATTCACTCTCTTTTTCTCTTCTCTCTTTTTTTTTTTTTTTATAAGCACGAAATATCCTTTCTCCCTTTTTTTTTTTTTTTTTTTTTTTTTTTATAAAATATCTAGCGAGATATTTTCGTGAGATATTTTCACGAAATATTTTCGTGAGATATTTTTTTTTTTTTTTTTTTTTTTTTTTAAATCAGAGAAAAAGTTTGGCTCTCACTTTTCAAGAAGAAAAAACCACATGTGAGATTACCAAAATACCCTTCTTGAAAAAAACGAAAATTGGGGTTAATTTTCAACATGAAATATGCTCCAATTTCAATCAAGATAAGAGGGAAAACAACAACACCACTCAGGTTAATCAGGAAATGCAATAAACACTTAGAATCATCAAGAACAAACAGGAATTGAAAAACAATGCAGGAAACAATGAAGAACACAGATTTTCTTCCAGAATTTTTTTTTTTTTTTTTTTAAAAAATTCGAAAATGGAAATTAAAGATAGGAAATCTGATAATCACAACCAAGAGCTCTGATACCAAATGATGCGAACCAAGAAAGCTCGAATCTTACGAAGAAACGATTTTCAGATTTCACACAATCTAAGCATACAAATCCCTAGAGGAAAACAGATTTTGGGGCTGCAAGAACTCACCTTTTTACCTGGATATTACACACCACGCAACAAGACGAGAGAAAACGCCACAAAGGATTGCAAAACCTTTGATAAGTTTGATTGGGGAAGAAGCATGAGCTTTGGAGCTCTCAAATTTGATTTCAAAATCAAAAGTGTATTTTATGAACAAAGTTACAAAATAGCTGCCACAAATTGTCTTTATATAGGGTACAACAAAACCTAAAAGAAAGATTACATCTCAGCCATTGATTCTAATCCAATGGTGAGAATTTTAAAGAAATGTCGACCCATGCCGCGGCGGGTGTTTTCTTGTGCCGCGGCGCACCTTTTTGTGGACTGCTCGGAGGAAAACAGAAACTCCCGGGCCGCGGCGGACAATTCACTTGCCGCGGCGCGCTTTTTTTGTGGACTGCTCGGAGGAAAACAGAAACTCCCGGGCCGCGGCGGACAATTCTCATGCCGCGGCGCGCCTAGTGAAGCACGTCTGCGCGCACATCTGCCAGGACCCGCGCGCGCGCCTGTCGCCCCCCTTCCAACCAAAACAGAACGATCCTTGCCGCGGCGCGCCAAATCTATGCCGCGGCGCGCTTCCTCGTCCAGATCTTCTCCCAAAACAGAAAGTCTCTCACCGCGGCGGCTATATTTCCATGCCGCGGCGCAGGTCTTCCTTCCCAAAATCTGCCCTTATCACCATGCTAGGCCTCTCACAAGCTTCACCTCTTTTTCCCATCACCTCTTGACCTTGTTCCAAGTCTTGAATGAGCCCATTCAAGGCTTCTTGAATTCTTTTGGCCTTCAATCTTGTGATTGGTCCATTGGGGATTCGTAGGGGCTAAAGTGGCGCATTATTCGTATCACCTTTGTGGTTGCATCCAGTTGCTTCTTCTCTTGAATTGCCCTTCCACTTTAATTGCCATGTGGACCATGTCTTCCAACTCCACATAATGATGAAGCTCCACAACATTAGCAATTTCCAGATTTAGCCCACTCAAAAATCGAGCCATAGTGGCTTCTCTATCCTCCTTAATGTTAGCCCTAACCATGGCTACCTCCATTTCCTTGTAATACTCATCAACCGATCGTAAGCCTTGATTGAGTCGTAATTTTTGATAAAACTCTCGGTAGTAGTGGCTTGGAATAAACCTCTTCTGCATGATTGCTTTCATATCCTCCCAACTACTTATCGGCCTTTATCCATTCCTCCTTCTACTAACTACCAACTGATCCTACCAATTCAAAGCGTAGTCAGTAAACTCAATCACCGCCAATTTAACCTTTTTCTCATCGGAGTAGTTGTGGTATTCAAATTTATGCTCTAGCTTCTTCTCCCACTCTAAATATAATTTTGGGTCATTCTTTCCTTGGAATGTCGGCATTTTCATCTTAATGCTCTCCAAGTTTCTATCAACCCCATCATAGGGTCGTTGTGGGGGTCTCCTAACTCCTCCCCGACCTTGGCTACCTCTAGGCCCATGTCTTCCTCCAAAGGGCATCTTCCCTTCACCATCATAATATTCCTCTCTGAAACTATCCTCCTCCAACTCCTCCTCAATATGGGCCCTCCTATTAGGCCTTCCTACATTAGGAGTGTTTTGCGGTGCCTCTTGCCCCAAGTTGGCGATAGTTGCCTCTTGTCGTTCCATTTGCTCGTTCATATTAACCATGACGGCATTCATCCGTTCCATGGACTGTTGTAACGCCCTCATCATAAAAGCGGCATTGGGCCTTTCCTCTAAGCTGTTCCTGTCAGACATTCTTAACAACAACTAACACGACAAACGATTAGCAATTAACAAAATTGGAACTTTCACTCGTTACCTCACATGTTTAACACTCGAATTTGATTGCCGAAGCGCTTGAAGCCCTTTGACAAACCAAACCATCCAAGTCTTCCACACAATTGTAGAGTTTTCGTCCTCAACAATCCGTAGTTCGTAATATCCAATGTTAAGTACAAAGGAACTCGGCTTTTTCAACAGTATGGCGTTTTATTCGTGAAGCAAGTCTATCAAAGAGTGGTTGCATGAAAAATACTGTAGATGATCTTCAGATACTTAAACGACTTCGAATACCAGGCATTCCAAGACGGGCTCCAAGAATCATAGAGGTTAATTGGAAGGCACCACCCTCGGGATGGATAAAGGTCAATACAGATGGTGCAGCTTTTGGAGCACCAGGTTTATCGGGTTGTGCAGGTGTTTTTAGAACTTCCAGATCATTTGTTAAGGGTTGCTTCTGTGTTCCGCTTGGAATATTGTATGCTTTTGAAGCAGAACTAGCGGCAGCTATTTACGCGGTGAAGTATGCATATATGTTTGGGTGGAGACGTCTTTGGCTGGAATCAGACTCAGCATATGTTGTTGCTTTACTACAGACTCGGTCTTCTTCAGTCCCTTGGAAATGGTACTCTATTTGGAAAGATTGTTTAGATAAAATCTCCCACATGGAGTTTCACTGCTCACATATTTACAGGGAGGGCAATGCTGCAGCTGATAGTTTAGCCTCTAGGGCTCCTAGTTTATGTACAGCGACTTGGTGGTGGAATGCCCCATCTTTCGCTAGCTCTTTTATTTATTTAGATGCAAACAACAAACCTAATTACAGGTTTTGTTGAGAATATTTATTTGTATATTTAATTTTATTAAGCTTTAATAATATTAGTGGTGAGCGGTCTAATGAAGAAGGTGCTAAGGAGGTGCCAACCTAGTTGGGATGTCCCGGTGCACTCACTGAAAACTGCTAACTACAACCTTTTATAAAAAAAAAAACTCGAAGTGTTTTAAAACTCTAACTCTATAAATTTTGGAAACAAGTTTAATTTGGCAAATTTAAACTCGTAAAATGTAAACAAACAAAGAAATGATCCGTCAAAGCGTGAACGACGCAAAAACGAAAGAAATTTCGTAAATTCTTGGGAATTAAGAATTCACTTTTTTTTCTCTTCTCTCTCTTTTTTTTTTAATTTCCGAAATATCCCCTTTTCTTTTCTATCTCTCTGTTTTTTTTTAAATAAAATATCTAGCGAGATATTTTCACGAGATATTTTCGTGAGATATTTTCACGAGATATTTTCGAGAAGATATTTTTGGGAGATATTTTGTTTTAAATAAAGAGAATAAAGTTTTGTTCTCACTTTTCAATACGAACAAAACATGTGAGATTATCAAAATAACCTTCCTTTACGAAAACAAATTTTGAAAAATTTTCAACATGAAAACCTCTCCAAATTCAATCAAGATAAGAAGGAAACAACAACATCAATCAGATTAATCCAGGAAATACAATAAACATATAGAAACAAAGAAGAACACAAATTTTTTTTTTTGTGAAGAATTTTCTTGGTTGCTATGAAATCAAAAATGACAAAAATTAAGATAGGAATCTAGAATCACAACCTAGAGCTGTGATACCAAATGATGCAAACCCCGCAACACGATTCCTACGACCCACTAGCAACGAAGACTAGAGAACCACAAGATAACAATTCAAGACCCAACAACAAATTAGCATGGGATTTCTAAGCACAAAACCAGATTTTTGGCAGCAAGGGACTCACCTCAACACATGGATATTATGCACCACGCACAAAGAAGAGTAGAAACGCCACAAAGGGATGCAAGTCCATTGATAAGTTTTTGGGTTTGCTAAGAAGCAAGGGAGCTCTTGGCTCTCAAATTTGTTTGAAGAAACAAATATTTCATAAATGAACAAAAGTTACAATTTGCTACACATATGGTCCTATTTATAAGTACAACAAAAACCTAAAAGTAAAAATGAATCCTAGCCATTGGTTTTTAATCCAATGGTGCAAAATTATAAATTTATATCTGTGCTGCGACGGGGGATTTATCTATGCCGCAGCGAGGAGGCTCGTGAAGATAATTAAAAGTAGGCGGGCCGCGGTGGAGTAAATTCCATGCCGCGGCGAGGAACCTTGGCATCCAACCCAAGAGGCTTGTGTCGCAGCGCCCCAAAGCCATGCCGAGGCGCCCACATCCTTCCAACTCTGCGGGCACCTTTGCCCAGTCTGCGAGCGTATATGCCTAGCCTTCATGCCTAAAACAGAAAGTCTTGTGCCGCGGCGCATATATTTCATGCCGCGGCGCGCACCTCTGGCAAAATGTCCCTACCAAAACAGAAAGTTGTTAGCCGCAGCGGGGGAATGACATGCCGCGGCGCAGCTCAAAATGTTGAAATTCCACAATTAGCTTGGCACTCCCATGACTCACATGTTTGTACCCTTGCCCGTGTTGTAGTGTGCCTTTCTGCACCAATATTTCACCCCTTTCTCGGCCTGGTCCATGATACGTGTCGGGCCTTGCTTGTGGAGCGATCTGGATCGTATCATGGATCCTTGTCACATTCCTTTAAGTGGTCCATGGGCATTCGCCTCACCATAAACAAGTCTCCCACAATAGGACCTATTTCTTCCTCACTTGCTTCTTCCAATGGTGGCATTTCCTCATCTTCACTATCATAATCAGTTGCCACCTCCCCATTGGTTTGTGTGATCATTGCTCTCTTGTTTGGACATTGGGACTCGTAATAGCCCTTTCCAAGACAACGAAAATAGTTAACATCATGATTTCAAGTAGAGGTCTCAACTTTTCCTTTATCCTTTCTAGCCTCCATCTCTTTACCCTTGTTGGCTTCAAAGTTGGGCTTGGAGCTAGTTCCCTCTTCTTTCTTACAATCTTGTAACCAAGGTGTTGGAGCAATTGGCTTTTGTGGTAGTATCCGGTTGCTTCTTCTCTTGAATTGCCCTTCCACTTTTATTGTCATGTGGACCATGTCGTCCAACTCCACATAATGATGAAGCTCCACAACATTGGCAATTTCTTCATTTAGCCCACTCAAAAATTGAGCCATTGTAGCTTCTCTATTCTCCTCAATGCTAGCCCTAACCATAGCCACCTCAATTTCCTTGTAGTACTCATCAACCGATCGAAAACCTTGATTAAGCCTTTGCAATTTTTGATAGAGCTCTCTACAGTAGTGGCTAGGAACAAACCTCTTTTGTATGATTGCTTTCATGTCCTCCCAACTACTTATAGGTCATTCCCCATTCCTTCTATGACTGACTACCAACTGATCCCACCAGTTCAACGTGTAATCAGTAATCTCTATTACAGCAAGCTTGACCTTTTTCTCATCGGAATAGTTGTGGCATTCAAATATTTGCTTCACCTTCTTCTCCCACTCCAAATATAATTCAGGGTCATTCTTTCCTTGAAAGGTTTTTTTTTTTTATCAAAAGATAGGGTACTGATTTATTAAAAAGGCCACTAGGCAGTTAACAGTACAAAGAGTACAAAGAGCAAGATTGCTCCCAAAGGTAATAAGCATATAAATTTTGAAAATATTACTAGCACACAATAGCCACTAACAAATTTACAGTCAAGTCGGCCGCCATGTTAGCCAAAAGCTTTGGTAACCAAACGCCAATAGTATCCAACACCTGCAATAATACCTCCCGGGTCAAAAACCTTATGATTAAAGATTAGATCATTTCGGCTTTTCCATATGCGCCATAAACCAAGTACCACCTTAGCCAACAACTCAGCTCCATTAGTATGAGATCGTGTCCATTTGAGTAGATCTCGATAGAACTCCAAGAACGATCTATGACCATACTGATGAAAAGGAAAAGAAGAGCATATGGTGGACAGAACTGGTTGGACTCGAGAACACCCTACTAATAAATGGTTAACCGTTTCCTCTGTAAGGGCACAAAGTGGACAAGAAGAGACCTCAATAGGGCAATGACGTTGAAGAAGCGAGTGACGTACAGCCAGTGCCCCATGCAAACATCTCCAAATGAAATGTCGCACCTTAGGTGGCAGCTTAATTTTCCAAACTGACTTCCATACCAACCGGTCCAACTGATTCATGGTAGAAGCATTAGACAAGGGACGTCCCACGACTTCACAGGAAAGTGGGGTACCCAAAACTGACCGAATACCATCCATTGGGTTCAAAATGCAAGCATAAATGATCAGTCGACCCAAAACCCAAAACAGATGATACGAACCGGATCGCGCCACTAACAAGGCCCGACTCGTATCATGGACCAAGCCGAGAAGGGGGTGAAATAACGGCGTAGAAAGGCGCCACAAACACGAGCAAGGGCGCAAGCATGTTCGCCATGGGAGTGCCAAGCTAATTTGTGGAAAATTGCCAGTTTTGGAGCTGCGCCGCGGCATGACTTTCCCCCGCCGCGGCGGGCAAGTTTCTGTTTTGGTAGAATTCTGGACGAGGCATTCTCGCCGCGGCATGAAATATGTGCGCCGCGGCGCCGATGTTTCTGTTTTGGGTATGCAGGCTGGGAGACGTGCGCGCAGGACGAGCAGATGCGCGCGCAAGTGTGGGCAGAGGTGCGCGCAGAGGACCAGGGACGTGCGCGCCGCGGCATGGCTTTTGGGCGCCGCGGCACAGACCTCTCGGGTTGAAGTGCAAGGTTCCTCGCCGCGGCATGTAATTTGTCCGCCGCGGCCCGCGTAGTTTTACTTTTGTGATCCGAGCCTCCCCGCCGCGGCATGAATGTTTGCCCGCCGCGGCGCCAATGTAAAATTTGTAATTTCAGCCCTTGGATCAAATCCAATGGCTCATATTTTGTCTTTTCTTTTTAGGTTTTGTGTGAGCCCTATAAATAGACATTTGGGCAGCCCATTTTGTATCTTTGATCATATTAATGAAATTTGTTAGAAAACAAATTGAGAGAGCCATGGAGCTCCTTGCTTGATTGCAAGCCTTTCCCCCAAGAACTTATCAAAGGTAGTTGCACCCCTTTGTGGCGTTCGCCCTCTCCTCCGCGCGTGGTGCGTAATATCCAAGTGTGGTGGTGAGTTTCCTGCAGCCAAATCTGTGTTTTGCTTAGAAATCCATGCCATTTTTGTTGTTGGGTCTTGATCCGCTTCTTCTTGGTTCCCTAGCCTCGTAGCTAGGTGGGTCGATAGGAATCGCGTCCCCCGGTTCGCATCATTTGGTATCAGAGCTCTAGGTTGAGACTCTAGATTCCTATCTTAGTTTTTGTCAATTTCTATTTCATAGCAACAAGAAAATTGCTTCACAAAAAAATTCTGTGTTCATCTTGTTTTTGTGTGTTTAATGCATTTCCTGGAATAACCTGTGTGATGTTGTTGTTTGCTTCTTATTTTGGTTGAATTTGGAGAGGATTTTGTGTTGGAAATTCCCCCAAATTTTCGTTTTTCTTGAAGAGATTTGTTCCGAGCCACTACTACCGAGAGCTTTATCAGAAATTGCAACGACTTCATCAAGGCTTTCGATCGGTTGATGAGTATTACAAGGAAATGGAGGTAGCCATGGTTAGAGCTAGCCTTGAGGAGGATAGAGAGGCCACTATGGCTCGGTTTCTGAGTGGACTAAATCCGGAAATTGCTAATGTTGTTGAGCTTCATCATTATGTGGAGTTGGAAGACATGGTCCACATGGCAATTAAAGTGGAAGCGCAATTCAAGCGAAGAAGTAACCGGATGCAACCACCAAGGCCAATTTCTCCAACACCTTGGGTACAAGATTTTAGGAGAGAAGAAGGAACTAGCTCCAAGCCCCGCTTTGAAGTCAACAAGGGCAAAGAGATGGAGGCTAGTAAAGATAAAGGAAAAGGTCAGGTTGAAACCTTTCCCCGAAATCGGGATGTGAGTTGTTTTCGTTGTCTTGGAAAGGGTCATTATGCGTCCCAATGTCCGAACAAGAAAGCGATGATCATACAAGCAAATGGGGAGGTGGAGACAGATGACGAGAGTGATGGTGAGGAGATGCCACCATTGGAAGAAGCAAGTGCGGAAGAGATAGTTCCGGTGAAAGGAGACTTGCTTATGATAGGGCGAGTGCCTAAGGATGGCTCCAAGGATAGTGACATGGATTCACAACGAGGAAACATTTTCCATACACGATGTCACGTGAATGGCAAAGTCTGCAGCCTAATTATCGATGGGGGTTCTTGTACCAACCTTGCTAGCACAACCCTAGTTGAGAAGTTAGGGTTACCCACAACCAAACATCCTACACCTTATAAACTGCAATGGTTGAATGATCAAGGTGAGGAGAAGGTGGAACATCAAGCCTTGGTATCCTTTGCTATGGGGAATTATCAAGATGTTGCCTTATGTGATGTGGTACCAATGCAGACTGGGCATATGATTTTGGGCCGGCCTTGGCAATATGATCGACGGGTGACTTATGACGGTTATGCAAATAAGTACTCGTTCGAGAAAGATGGAAGCAAGATAACCCTTATCCCCCTTACCCCGAAAGAAGTGGTTGAGGATCAATTGAAGATCAAGAACAAGGGAGAACAAGAAAAGGGAAAGGGAAAAGAAAAAGAAGAAATGCCCAAGGAGAAAAAAGGGCAAACAAAAAAAAAGGAAGAAAAGAAAAAAATGAAAGAATGTCTATTTTCTTACTTTTCTTTCTTGCAGGGCTATTATGATGAGGAGCAAAACCGGGATGGGCTCCTACACTTACCCCGTGATGAAGGTCCGAATTCGAGGTCGAATTCTCTTTAAGAGGGAGGGGATGATACGAACCGGATCGTGCCACTAACAAGGCCCGACTCGTATCATGGACCAAGCCGAGAAGGGGGTGAAATAACGGCGTAGAAAGGCGCCACAAACACGAGCAAGGGCGCAAGCATGTTCGCCATGGGAGTGCCAAGCTAATTTGTGGAAAATTGCCAGTTTTGGAGCTGCGCCGCGGCATGACTTTCCCCCGCCGCGGCGGGCAAGTTTCTGTTTTGGTAGAATTCTGGACGAGGCATTCTCGCCGCGGCATGAAATATGTGCGCCGCGGCGCCGATGTTTCTGTTTTGGGTATGCAGGCTGGGAGACGTGCGCGCAGGACGAGCAGATGCGCGCGCAAGTGTGGGCAGAGGTGCGCGCAGAGGACCAGGGACGTGCGCGCCGCGGCATGGCTTTTGGGCGCCGCGGCACAGACCTCTCGGGTTGAAGTGCAAGGTTCCTCGCCGCGGCATGTAATTTGTCCGCCGCGGCCCGCGTAGTTTTACTTTTGTGATCCGAGCCTCCCCGCCGCGGCATGAATGTTTGCCCGCCGCGGCGCCAATGTAAAATTTGTAATTTCAGCCCTTGGATCAAATCCAATGGCTCATATTTTGTCTTTTCTTTTTAGGTTTTGTGTGAGCCCTATAAATAGACATTTGGGCAGCCCATTTTGTATCTTTGATCATATTAATGAAATTTGTTAGAAAACAAATTGAGAGAGCCATGGAGCTCCTTGCTTGATTGCAAGCCTTTCCCCCAAGAACTTATCAAAGGTAGTTGCACCCCTTTGTGGCGTTCGCCCTCTCCTCCGCGCGTGGTGCGTAATATCCAAGTGTGGTGGTGAGTTTCCTGCAGCCAAATCTGTGTTTTGCTTAGAAATCCATGCCATTTTTGTTGTTGGGTCTTGATCCGCTTCTTCTTGGTTCCCTAGCCTCGTAGCTAGGTGGGTCGATAGGAATCGCGTCCCCCGGTTCGCATCAACAGGGGTATCCAAAATGCATCTTGCCTCTCTAGATGAGAATAAATGGTTAACTTTAAGAACATCCCAACCTCCTGATCCCGGAAGAAGTAATTCATTAACCCAAGTAACAACTGCAATCCTAGGAGATTGAGGGCAAAAGCCAGGAATACCAAGAACCCATGGATCATCCCAAATGCGAATGAGTAGACCAGAATGAACCTTCCACCGAAGACCCACCTTAAGAACCTGTCGTGCCTGCAGAAGACCCCTCCATGCCCAGGAAGGAGACGAACCCAGACTAGCAGTCAAGAAAGATGTGTGCCGAAAATATTTACTCTTTAGAATACGAGCCAGTAAGGAATCTGGAGACTGAATGATCCGCCAGCATTGTTTGGCCACCATAGCCAAATTGAAAGCATGCAGGTCTTTAAAGCCTAAACCACCAGCCTCACGAATATCACACAACTTCTTCCAAACCACTCAATGTATTTTCCTAGAAGGACCTGAGGAGCCCCACCAAAATTTTTTCAAAACCACTCAATATATTTAGAGTGGGAGAAGAAGGTGGAGCATATATTTGAATGCCACAACTACTCCGATGAAAAAAAGGTCAAATTGGCGGTGATAGAGTTTACTGACTATGCTTTGAACTGGTGGGATCAGTTGGTAGTTGGTAAGAGGAGGAATGGAGAAAGGCCGATAAGTAGTTGGGAGGATATGAAAGCAATCATGCGGAAGAGGTTTGTTCCGAGCCACTACTACCGAGAGCTTTATCAGAGATTGCAACGGCTCAATCAAGGCTTTCGATCGGTTGATGAGTATTACAAGGAAATGGAGGTAGCCATGGTTAGGGCTAACATTGAGGAGGATAAAGAAGCCACTATGGCTCGGTTTTTGAGTGGGCTAAATTCGAAAATTGCCAATGTTGTGGAGCTTCATCATTATGTGGAGTTGGAAGACATGGTCCACATGGCAATCAAAGTGGAAGGGCAATTTAAGAGAAGAAGCAACCGGATGCAACCACAAAGGCCAATTACTGCAACACCTTGGGTACAAGATTCTAAGAAAGAAGAAGGAACTAGCTCCAAGCCCCGCTTTGAAGTCAACAAGGGCAAAGAGATGGAGGCTAGTAAGGATAAAGGAAAAGGAAAAGTTGAAACCTTTCCCCGAAATCGAGATGTTAGTTGTTTTCGCTGTCTTGGAAAGGGTCATTATGCATCCCAATGTCCGAACAAGAAAGCAATGATCATGCAAGCCAATGGGGAGGTGGCGACTGATGAAGAGAGTGATGGTGAGGAGATGCCACCATTGGAAGAAGCAAGTGAGGAAGAGATAGTTCCTGTCAAAGGAGACTTGCTTATGGTAGGGCAAGTGCCCAAGGATCACTTAAAGGAAGGTGACATGGATTCGCAAAGAGGAAACATTTTCCATACAATATGTCACGTGAATGGCAAAGTCTGCAGCCTAATCATTGATGGGGGTTGTTGTACCAATATTGCTAGTACCACCCTAATTGAGAAGTTAGGGTTACCCACAACCAAACATCCCACACCTTATAAACTAGAATGGTTGAATGATCAATGTGAGGTGAAGGTGGAACATCAAGTCTTGGTATCCTTTGCTATGGGAAATTATCAAGATGTTGTATTATGTGATGTGGTACCGATGCAGGTTGGGCATATGATATTGGGCAGGCCTTGGCAATATGATCGACGGGTGACTTATGACGGGTATAAAAATAAGTACTCGTTCGAGAAGGATGGAAGTAAGAAAACCCTTGTCCCTCTTACCCCAAAAAAAGTAATTGAAGATCAATTGAAGATCAAGAACGAGGGAAAACAAGAAAAGGGAAAGGGAAAAGAAAAAGATGAAATGCCCAAGGAGAAAAAGGGGCAAACCAAAAAAAAGGAAGAAAAGAAAAAAACAAAGGAATGTCTATTTTCTAACTTTTCTTTCTTGCAGGATCCTTATGATGAGGGGAACAATGAGGATGGACTACAAAACTTACCCCATGATGAAGGTCCGAATTCGAGGTCGAATTCTCTTGAAGAGGGAGGGAATGATACGAACCAGATCGCGCCACCAACAAGGCCCGACACGTATCATGGACCCGGCCGAAGAAGGGGTGAAATATGGGCGCAGAAAGGCACACCACAACACGAGCAAGGGTACCAACATGTGAGACATGGGAGTGCCAAGCTAATTGTGGAGTTTATGAAATTTTGAGCTGCGCCGCGGCATGACATTCCCCCGCCGCGGCGAACAACTTTCTGTTTTCGTAAGGATTTTTGGCCAGAGGTGCCCGCCGCGGCATAAAATATGTGCGCTGCGGGGCGAGTGTTTCTGTTTGAACAAGAGGGCTCAGCAGATGTGCGCGCAGGATGAGCAAACGCGCGCGCAGTAATGGGTAGATGTGCGCGCAGAGGATCAAGGACGTGCGTGCCGCGGCATGGCTTTTGGGCGCCGCGGCACAAACCTCTTGGGTTGGATGCTTTGGTTCCTCGCCGCGGCATGGAATTTACTCCGCCGCGGCCCGCCTACTTTTAATTTTCTGCCCGAGCCTCCTCGCCGCGGCATAGATAAATCCCCACCGCGGCACAGATTGTAAAATTGTAATTTTGCACCATTGGATTAAAAACCAATGGCTAGGATTCATTTTAACTTTAGGGCTTTGATGTACTCTATAAATAGGACCATATGTGCAGCCCAAATGTAATCTTTGATCATTTTATGAGAAATTTATTTGAAAACAAATTGAGAGCCCAAGATGCTCTTTGCTTCAATGCAAATCAAGAACTTATCAAAGGATTTGCATCCCTTTGTGGCGTTCGCCCTCTTCTCCGTGCGTGGTGTGTAATATCCATGTGTTGGGGTGAGTTTCTTGCTACCAAAATCTGTGGTTTTGTGCTTAGAATCCCTACCAATTTGTTGTTGGGTCTTGAACCGTCCCCTTTTGGTTCTCTAGCCTTGTATCTAGGTGGGTCGATAGGAATCGTGTTGCGGGGGTCGCATCACCAAGTCTCCAGGGTCCTAACCAAAGCGTAGAGCTCCTTGTCATACGTTGGGTAGTTCGGGGAGGCTCCACCGAGCTTCTCACTGAAATAGGCGATAGGTCGCTTTTCCTGCATTAAAACAGCTCCTATGCCTATACCTGAAGCATCACACTCAACTTCAAAGGTTTTAGTAAAGTCAGGTAAAGATAGAACAGGTGTAGTACATAATTTATCTTTCAACAAATTAAAAGCCGTTTCTTGTTCTACTCCCCATCTAAAACCTACAGTTTTCTTAATCACCTCGGTTAGAGGTGCGACTACAGTGCTAAAGTCTCTAACAAATCTTTGATAGAAACTAGCCAAGACATGGAAACTGCGAACCTCTGTAACAGACTTAGGCGAGGGCCAATCCCTAATCGCCTTGACTTTTTCCTTATCTACTTCTATTCCCTCAGCACTTACAACAAAGCCAAGAAAAACTAGCTTGTTCATGCAAAAACACCACTTCTTTAAATTAGCATACAGTTTTTCTTTTCTCAAAGTTTCAAGCACAGCACGTAAATGTTTAACATGCTCTTCTAAATTTTTGCTGTAAATGAGGATATCATCGAAATAGACAACCACACATTTTCCAATTAAAGAACGTAAAACATGGTTCATTAATCTCATAAAAGTACTTGGTGCGTTAGATAACCCGAAAGGCATAACTAACCACTCATACAACCCATGTTTTGTTTTAAAAGCGGTTTTCCATTCATCCCCTTCTTTTATCCTTATTTGATGATATCCACTTTTAAGATCAATTTTGTAAAATATGCTAGAGCCATGAAATTCATCTAACATGTCATCTAACCTAGGAATTGGGTGACAATACTTTACTGTAATGTTGTTGACGGCTCGACAATCAACACACATACGACTTGACCCATCCTTCTTAGGCACAAGTAGCACTGGCACTGCACAAGGGCTTAAGCTTTCTCTGACTTGCCCCTTAGTCAAAAATTCTTCGACCTGCCTTTGGATTTCTTTGGTATCGTCTGGGTTGGTACGATAAGTCGGTCGGTTTGGAATAGACGCTCCAGGAATGAAGTCAATGTGATGCTTAATCCCTCGCAATGGTGGTACACCGTCCGGGATCTCTTCAGGAAACACATCTTCATATTCCTGTAACAAAGAAACAAAAATACTTGGCAACGCATTGTCAAGTTCATTAGTAGAAAAATAAGTCTCTTTATACGAAAGTATAAGGACAGACCTCTTCGCCAAGAAGGCGTGTTCTACGTCACTTGCCTTTGCGTAAAAATTTTCAACTTTTTCTCCTGTTTCTTTTTCTCTCTCTCCACTCTTCTCTCCCACCTCATTCTTTTCTCCCAATTTCTCCTTTTTTTCTCTAACCATCTTCTTTTGGTCTTGAAAGACTTGCTTAGGAGATAAGGGTGCAAGTGTAATGCTTTTCCCCTTCCACTCAAATGAATACTTATTATTGTACCCATCATGTGTAGCCCTCCTATCATATTGCCATGATCTTCCAAGCAATATATGTCCAGCTTGCATAGGGACTACATCACACATTACTTCATCCTTGTATTTTCCAATAGCAAAGGATACTAGTACTTGCTAACCTCTACTTGCCCGCTATCATTCAACCATTGTAGTAGGGTTTCGGGTGTTTGATCATTGCAACCTTAGCTTCTCAACTAAGGTACCATAATCAAGGCACGACACGGGGCAAGGACTATGCCAATAAAAGAGTCAAATATCGGCGCAAAGAGGCACGCCACAAACACGAGCAAGGGCGCGAACATGTTAGCCATGGAAGTGCCAGCTAATTTGTGGAAATTCAGAATTTTGGAGCTGCGCCGCGACATGGCTTTTATGCGCCGCGGCACGGGACTTTCTGCTTTGGTAGAATTTTGTACGAGGCATGCTCGACGCGGCATGAAATATGTGCGCCGCGGCGCGGGTGTTTCTGTTATGGGCGTGAAGGCTGGGAGATGTGCGCGCAGGACGAGCAGACGCGCGCGCAAGCGTGGGCAGAGGTGCGCGCAGAGGACCAGGGACGTGCGCGCCGCGGCATGGCTTTTGGGCGCCGCGGCACAGACCTTTCGGGTTGAAGTGCAAGGTTCCTCGCCGCGGCATGGAATTTGTCCGCCGCGGCTCGCCTACTATTGCTTTAGTGATCCGAACCTCCTCGCCGCGGCATGAATGTTTGCCCGCCGCGGCGCCAATGTAAAAAATGTAATTTAAACCATTGGATCAAATCCAATGGCTCAGATCTTGTCTTATTTTTTTAGGTTTTGTGTGAGCCCTATTTAAAGACATTTGGGCAGCTCTTGTTTGTAATCTTTGATCATTTTAATGAAATTTGTTAGAAAAACAAATTGTGAGAGCCCATGAGCTCCTTGCTTGATTGCAAGCCAACCCCCCAAGAACTTATCAAAGGTCTTTGCACCCCTTTGTGGCGTTCGCCCTCTCCTCCGTGCGTGGTGCGTAATATCCATGTGTGTAGGTGAGTTTTCTGCAGCCAATCTGTGTTTTGCTTGGATTTCTCCTCCCAATTTGGTTGTTGGGTCTTGGACCGCTTCTTCTTGGTTCTCTAGCCTCGTAGCTAGGTGGGTCGATAGGAATCGCGTTCCAACGGTTCGCATCACTTATCCTTACTAGTCTCCAATTCCTTGCCCTTATTCAATTCAAACCTTGGCTTGGAGCTAGTTGCTTCATCTTTCTTCCAATTTTTCCATGGTGTGGTAGGGGTGGGTTTTGATGTAGTTGGGTTAACCTTAGGTGGGAAAGTTCGGCTGCTCTTCTTCCGTAATTGCCTCTCCACCTTGATTTCCATATGTACCATGTCCTCTAACTCTACATAGTGATGTAGCTCTACAATATTGGCAATGTCTTGGTTCAAACCACTAACAAACCTAGCTATGGTGGCTTCCCTATCCTCCTGATACGAACCGAAACCCCTCCCAAAGACGACCCGACACGAGCCTAGGGCCATGCCTTGAGAAGGGCCTGAAGATAGTGCAAAATGGCATGCAACATCAAAAACAAGCATGCAAGCACAAGGGAAGTGGAGAAGACAAGTGCAAGTGGCAATTCCAAAAATTGGAGCTGCGCCGCGGCATGGATTTTGTGCGTCGCGGCACAGGAGTTTCTGGTTTGGATGTTGGATTTGTCACACAAGCGCGCCGCGGCATGGCATTTGCGCGCCGCGGCACAAGGCGTTCTGTTTTGAGGCATGAGGCAACATGCGCGCTGCGGCATGAGAAAGTGGCACCGCAGTGAGGAGGTTTCTGTGTTGGCACGAAGATGCATGCGGTTTCTGAGAAAAGAGCGGTTTCCTGACAAACGTAGATCAAAGCTACAACCAAGAGGGGATGGACCGTTTCAAGTTTTAGAAAGGATTAACGACAATGCCTACAAATTAGACCTCCCAGGTGAGTATAATGTTAGCGCGTCTTTTAATGTTTCTGACCTTTCTCTTTTTGATTATGCAGATGCAGATTCGAGGTCGAATCCTTTTCAAGAGAGGGGGAATGATACGAATAATGCGCCGCTTCAGCCCCTACAAATCACGAACGGACCAATCACAAGATTGAAGGCCAAACGACTCCAAGAGGCTTTGAATGGGCTTATTCAAGAGTTGGAACAAGATCAAGGGATGATGGGAAAAGAAGGTGTAGCTTGTGAGAGGCCAAGCATTGTGTTAAGGGCAGATTTTGGAAAAGAAGACCTGCGCCGCGGCATGGAATTTTAGCCGCTGCGGCGAGTAACTTTCTATTTTGGAAGGAGATCTGGACGTGGAAGCGCGCCGCGGCACAAGAATTTACCCGCCGCGGCATGGATCGACATTTCTTTAAAATCACCACCATTGGATTAGGATCCATGGCTAGGATTTAATTTTTCTTTTAGGTTTTGTTGTACCCTATATAAAGACAAATTGTGGCAGCTCTTTTGTAACTTTGTTCATTAAATACAATTTTGATTTGAAAATCAAATTTGAGAGCTCCAAAGCTCCATGTTCTTCCAACCCAAAACTTATCAAAGGTTTTGCAATCCTTTGTGGCGTTTTCTCTCGTCTTGTTGCGTGGTGCGTAATATCCAGGTAAAAAGGTGAGTTCTTGCAACCCAAAAATCTGTTTTCCTCTAGGGATTTGAATGCTTAGATTGTGTGAAATCTGAAATCATTTCTTTCGTAAGATTCGAGCTTTCTTGGTTCGCATCATTTGGTATCAGAGCTCTTGGTTGTGATTATCAGATTTCCTATCTTTAATTTTCCATTTTCGAATTTAAAAAAAAAAAAATTCTGGAAGAAAAAAACTGTGTTCTTCATTGTTTCCTGCATTGTTCTTCATTTTCTGTGTGTTTATTGCATTTCCTGGAATAACTTGAGTGGTGTTGTTGTTTCCTTCTTATTCTGGTTTGTTTTGGAGAAGATTTCATGTTGAAAAATTCCCCCAAAAATCGTTTTTGTGGAAGAAGGGTATTTTGGTAATCTCACATGTGTTTTTCGATTTGAAAAGTGAGAGCCAAACATTTTTCACTTTATTTTATAAAAAAAAAAAAAAATCTTCCGAAAATATCTCGTGAAAATATCTCATGGAAATATCTCCCGAAAATATCTCGCTAGATATTTTATAAAAAAAAAAAAAAAAAAAAAAAGAAAAAGGATATTTCGGAGCTTATAAAAAAAAAAAAGCAGAGAGAAAAGAAAGAAAGAAAGAGAAAAAGAGAGTGAATTCTTTATTTCCCGAGAATTTGCGAAATTTCTTCGTTTTAGCGTCGTTTACGCTTTAACGGATCGTTTCCTTGTTTGTTTACCTTTTTACGAGTTGAGTTTGCGAAATTAAACTTATTTCCAAAATCATAGAGTTAGCATTTCTAAAACACCTTGAGTTAGTGTCTTTTGTCCCTTACATTTGGAGATTACAAACTACGCTTGGTGAGTGTGAAATTCTACAATTGTTTGGAAAACCCGGACGGTTTGGTTTGCTAAGAGCTACGAGCGCTTGGGCGATCAAATTCGAGAGTTAAACACGTGAGGTAACGAGTGAAATTTTCAATTTTGTTTGCTAATTGCTAATCGTTTGCTCGTGTTAGTTGTTGTTAAACATGTCTGGCAGGAATAGTCCCGAGGAAAGGCCCGATGCCGCATTTATGATGAGGGCACTCCAACAATCCATAGAACGGATGAATGCCGTCATGGCTAATATGAACGAGCGTATGGAACGACAAGAAGCAATCATCGCCAATTTGAGGCAAGAGGCACCACGAGTCGCTCCTAATGTCGGAGGTGTTAATAGGCGAGTTGAAGTTGAGGAAGAGTTGGATGAGGATAGTAATGAAGGAGAATTTGAAGAAGAGGAAGGAAGGGTACCCATGGGAGGTAGACATGGGCATAGGGGAGGAAGGCATGGAAGAGGCGGTAATTGGAGACCCCCGCAAAGGCCTAATGATGGAGTGGATAGAAGTTTGGGTAGCATCAAGATGAAGATGCCATCCTTCCAAGGGAAGAACGACCCGGAACTCTACTTGGAGTGGGAGAAAAAGGTGGAGCACATCCTTGAGTGCCACAATGATACGAACCAGATCGCGCCACTGATAAGTCACGACACGTATCATGGACCAAGCCGAGAAGGGGGTGAAATAACGGCTTAGAAAGGCGCCCCACAACACAAGCAAAGGCACCAACATGCGAAACAAGGGAGTGCCGAGCTAATTGTGGAGTTGCTGAGTTTTGGAGCTGCGCCGCGGCATGACATTCCCCCGCCGCGGCGACCAACTTTCTGTTTTGGTGGTATTTTGGAAGAGGCATGCTCGCCGCGGCATAAAATATGTGCGCCGCGGCGCAGGTGTTTCTGTTTTGGGCATGAAGGCTGGGAGATGTGCGCGCTGGACGAGCAGACGCGCGCGCAAGTGTGGGCAGAGGACCAAGGACGTGCGCGCCGCGACATGGCTTTTGGGCGCCGCGGCACAGACCTCTCGGGTTGATGGCCAAGGTTCCTCGCCGCGGCATGGAATTTACTCTGCCGCAGCCCGCCTACTATTGCTTTTGTTATCCGAGCCTCCTCGCCGCGGCATGAATATTTGCCCGCCGCGGCGCCAATGTAAAAATTGTAATTTTAACCATTGGATCAAATCCAATGGCTCAGATCTTGTCTTTTCTTTTAGGTTTTTGTGTGAGCCCTATTTAAAGACATTTGGGCAGCTCATTTTGTAACTTTTGTTCATTTATGAAATTTGTTAGAAAACAAATTGAGAGCCCTTGAGCTCCTTGCTTGATTTCAAGCCAACCCAAGAACTTATCAAAGGTCTTTGCACCCCTTTGTGGCGTTCGCCCTCTCCTCCGTGCGTGGTGCGTAATATTTTTTTTTTTAAATTGCGTGGTGCGTAATATCCATGTGTGTAGGTGAGTTTCCTGCAGCCCAATCTGTGTTTTGCTTGGATTTCTCCTCCCAATATTGTTGTTGGGTCTTGGACCGTTTCTTTTGGTTCTCTAGCCTCGTAGCTAGGTGGGTCGATAGGAATCGCGTTCCTCGGTTCGCATCACACAACTACTCCGAAGAAAAGAAGGTAAAACTGGCTGTAATTGAATTCACTGATTACGCTTTAAATTGGTGGGATCAATTAATTGTAGGACGGAGAAGAAACGGAGAAAGGCCGATTGACAGTTGGGAGGACATGAAGGCTATCATGAGGAAGCGCTTCATCCCTAGTCACTACTATAGGGAACTCTATCAAAAGTTGCAAAGACTCAACCAAGGGTATAAATCGGTTGATGATTATTATAAGGAGATGGAGGTGACTATGGTTAGGGCCAATGTAGAGGAGGATAGAGAAGCCACCATGGCTCGGTTTGTGAGTGGACTGAATCCAGAAATAGCCAATGTAGTTGAACTTCATCACTATGTGGAGTTAGAAGATATGGTACATATGGCGATAAAGGTGGAGAGGCAACTAAGAAAAAGGGGTGTTCGGTCATTTCCACCCAAGACAAGTACTTCAGCACAAAAACCGAATCCCACTACACCATGGAAAGCAAATTGGAAGAAAGAAGAGGGCACTAGCTCTAAGCCAAGGTTCGACTCCAACAAAGGCAAAGAAGTTGAGCTTAGTAAGGATAAAGGTATCCTCGAGAACCCTACTCGTAATCGTGACATAAAATGTTTTCGTTGTCTTGGTAGGGGCCACTATGCATCCCATTGTCCAAACAAGAGAGTCATGATTGTTCAAGCTAATGGAGAAGTTGGAACGGATGATGAAAGTGAGGATGAGGACATGCCACCACTAGAAGAAGCTAGTGATGAGGAAGTAGGACCCGTTGAAGGGGAGGCTCTTATGATAAGGAGAACTTTAAGTGCTCAACTAAAGGATGAGGGTATGGATCAACAAAGAGAGAACATCTTTCACACCAAGTGTCATGTGAGTGGAAAGGTGTGCAACATGATCATTGATGGGGGAAGTTGTACTAATGTTGCTAGCACTACCTTAGTTGGGAAACTAGGGTTAGCCACCATCAAACACCCGAAGCCCTACAAATTGCAATGGTTGAATGAGACTGGAGTAGTAAAAGTTGATCAACAAGTTTTGGTGTCCTTCTCCATTGGGAAGTATAAGGATGAAGTTATGTGTGACGTTGTGCCGATGCAAGCCGGACATATATTGCTAGGGAGACCTTGGCAATATGATAGGAGAGTCATTCATGATGGATTTAAGAATAAGTACTCATTTGAGAAGGAGGGGAAAAAGATCACTCTCGTACCTCTGACTCCAAAACAAGTTTTTGAGGAGCAAGTGCGGATGAGTAAGGACAAGGGCAAGGAAGAAAAAAAGGAAGTGGAGGAAGTTAAATCAAGTTTTTATGCGAGGGAGCACGATTTAAAAAGAGCCATTTTGGCAAAACGACTTATACTTGTACTTTTGTACAAGGAAGTCCATTTTTCTAACGAGCTTGACAAAACTTTGCCAAGTGTCACTGTTTCCTTGTTACAGGAATTTGAAGACGTGTTTCCAGATGAGATTCTAGATGGATTACCACCAATCCGGGGAATCGAGCACCAAATTGACTTTGTGCCTGGTGCGTTACTTCCAAACCGGCCCGCCTACAGAACCAACCCCGAGGACACCAAGGAGATTCAACGACAGGTTAAAGAATTCTTGTCCAAGGGACAAGTGAGGGAGAGTTTAAGTCCATGTGCGGTACCAGTGTTAGTCGTACCTAAGAAGGATGGAACCAACCGGATGTGCGTTGATTGTCGAGCGATCAACAATATTACGGTAAAATATCGACATCCCATTCCTAGGTTAGATGACATGCTTGATGAACTACATGGTGCATGCATATTTTCTAAAATAGATTTGAATAGTGGTTACCACCAAATTAGAATGAAAGAAGGTGATGAATGGAAAACTGCTTTCAAAACTAAATATGGACTGTATGAATGGTTAGTCATGCCATTTGGGCTATCTAACGCCCCTAGTACCTTTATGAGGCTTATGAACCATGTATTGCGTGCTTACATTGGAAAGTTTGTAGTTGTTTACTTTGATGATATCCTCATTTATAGTAAAGACTTAGAAGAGCATGTATTACATTTACGGTTTGTGCTTGAACTGCTAAGAAAGGAAAAACTTTATGCTAATCTGAAAAAGTGTTGCTTTTGCATGGAAAAGTTAGTCTTTCTTGGATTTGTTGTTAGCTCTAAGGGTATAGAAGTTGACTTTGAGAAAGTCAAGGCGATTAGGGATTGGCCCTCGCCTAAGTCTGTAACTGATGTTCGCAGTTTTCATGGTTTAGCTAGTTTTTACCGCAGGTTTGTCAAGGATTTTAGTACACTAGCTGCTCCTCTAACCGAGGTCATAAAGAAAACTGTTGGATTCAAGTGGGGTGATGAACAAGAGAAAGCATTCAATCTGTTAAAGGATAAGTTGATTTCTGCCCCTGTATTATCTTTGCCTGATTTTACTAAAACATTTGAAGTTGAGTGCGATGCTTCAGGTGTAGGCATAGGTGCTGTTTTGATGCAGGAGAAACGACCAGTTGCCTTTTTCAGCGAGAAGCTTGGTGGAGCAACCCTGAATTACCCTACCTACGACAAAGAGCTCTACGCATTGGTTAGAACTCTAGAGACATGGCAGCATTACCTTTGGCCAAAGGAGTTCGTCCTCCACACAGACCACGAATCCTTGAAGCATCTGAAGAGCCAGAGGAAATTGAACCGTCGACATGCCAAATGGATGGAATTCATCGAAACCTTCCCTTATGTTATTCAATATAAGCGAGGTAAAGAAAATATTGTTGCGGATGCATTATCTCGAAGGTATACCCTGCTTTCTGCTTTGAATGCTAGGATGTTAGGGTTTGAGCTCATAAAAGAGATGTATGCTGATGATGATGATTTTTCTGTCATTTTTAATGCATGTTTCAAAACTGCTTTTGAAAAGTTTTACAAGTTAGATGGGTATTTGTTTAAAGAAAATCTTTTGTGCATACCCAACTGTTCAATGCGAGAGTTGCTAGTAAGAGAGGCCCATGGAGGAGGTCTTATGGGACACTTCGGTGTTAAAAAGACCTTAGATGTTCTGCGCGAACATTTCTTCTGGCCGAAGATGAGGCGGGATGTAGAGCGCTTATGCTCTAGATGCCTCACTTGTAGGCAAGCAAAGTCCAAAGTCTTACCACAAGGACTATATACACCCTTACCGGTGCCTAGCTCACCTTGGGTGGATATTTCTGTGGACTTTATTTTGGGATTGCCTAGGTCCAAAGGAGGTAGAGACTCCATTTTTGTAGTTGTAGATAGGTTTTCAAAAATGGCACATTTCATTGCGTGTCACAAAACCGACGATGCAACTAATGTAGCAAACTTATTTTTCAAGGAAATTGTTCGGCTCCACGGAGTTCCCAAAAGTATTGTTTCTGATAGGGATGTTAAATTCCTTAGCTATTTTTGGAAAACTTTGTGGGCTAAGTTGGGGACAAAACTTTTATTCTCTACAACTTGTTGATGCAAACCCCGCAACACGATTCCTATCGACCCAACTAGCTACAAGGCTAGAGAACCAAAAGAAATGGTCCAAGACCCAACAACAAATTGATAGGGATCTCTAAACACAAACCCACAGATTTTGTTAGCAAGAAACTCACCTCAACACATGGATATTACGCACCACGCACGGAGAAGAGGTTGAACGCCACAAAGGGATGCAAATCCTTTGATAAGTTCTTGGTTGCAATTAAGCAAAGAGCTTTGGCTCTCAAATTTGTTTGAAACAAACAAAGAAATTTCATAAAATGTCAAAAGGTGCCTTTTGGGCTGCTACACTTTGTCTTATATAGAGTACAAATCAGACCTAAGAAAGAGAAAGCTTTACAGCCATTGGATTTGATCCAATGGTCCAAATTACAATATTTAAACGGGCGCCGCGGCGGGGAATTAAGTATGCCGCGGCGGGGAGGCTCGGGTTACAAAAAGTTAAGTAGGCGGGCCGCGGCGGAGTAAATTCCATGCCACGGCAAGGAAGCTTGACATTCAATCCGAGAAGCCCGGGCCGCGGCGCACAAAATCCATGCCGCGGCGCGCACACTCGTCCAGCCCTGCGCGCACATCTGCCGACTTCCGCGCGCGCGCGCTTGTCCAGTTCCCACGCCAATGCAGAACCTTCTGGGCCGCGGCGCAACAATCCTATGCCGCGGCGCGCATGCCTCGCCAAAAATCATCCCAAAACAGAACCTTCTGGGCCGCGGCGCAACAATCCTATGCCGCGGCGCGCATGGCTCGTCCAAAATCATCCCAAAACAGAGGACCCCTCGCCGCGGCGCCAATAATCCATGCCGCGGCGCAGAACCTTTTCTTCATAATTCTGCCTCTAACACATTGCTTGGCCTCTCACAAGCCATGTGCTCATTCCTCATCATCCCTTGGCCTTGTAATAGCTCTTGGACAAGTCCACTCAAGGCTTCCTTAAGTTGTCTCGCCTTTGACCTCGTGATTGGCCCGTTCGGGATGCGAAGTGGTGGTAGCGCCGACTGGTTCGTATCACTTGTCATCCTCCTTGAAAAGGATTCGACCGCGAATCTTCACCTGCATAATCGAAAGGAGAAAGATCAGAGACATTAAAAGACGCGCTAACACTATACTCACCTGGAAGATCGAGCTTGTAGGCATTGTCGTTGATGCGTTCGAGTACTTGGAATGGCCCATCCCCCCGAGGTTGTAGTTTGGACTTTCGCTTTTCGGGAAACCGTTCCTTTCGCATATGTACCCAAACCCAATCACCGGGTTCGAAAATGACCCTACGTCGCCCTTTGTTGGCCTTGAACGCAAATTCTTCATTCTTTTTCTCAATGCGCTCGTGAATGCTTTCATGTAGTTTCTTTACCATTTCAGCTTTCTTGGCACCTGTCAAATCTGTCCTAACTGAAACAGGTAAAGGCATTAAATCCATAGGAGTGAGTGGGTTAAAACCATAAACAATTTCAAAAGGCGTATGGTTAGTAGTGGAATGCACACTCCTATTATAAGCAAATTCAATAAAAGGCAAACAATCCTCCCAATTTTTCAAATTTTTCTGAATGACCGTTCGTAACAGAGTAGATAAAGTTCGATTAACTACCTCTGTTTGGCCATCAGTTTGGGGATGACAACTAGTAGAAAACAAAAGTTTCGTCCCCAACTTAGCCCATAGAGTTTTCCAAAAATAACTCAGGAATTTGACATCCCTGTCGGAAATTATACTTTTTGGAACCCCATGCAACCGTACAATCTCTCTAAAAAAAAGATTAGCAATGTTAGTTGCATCATCAGTTTTGTGACACGCGATAAAATGTGCCATTTTTGAAAACCTGTCAACAACTACAAAAATGGAATCTCTTCCGCCCCTAGATCTAGGCAAACCCAAGATAAAGTCCATGGAAATATCCACCCAGGGTGAACTAGGCACCGGTAGGGGTGTATACAGTCCTTGAGGTAGGACTCTGGACTTTGCTTGCCTACACGTGATGCACTTAAAACAAATCCTCCCTACATCACGCCTCATCTTAGGCCAAAAGAAATGCTCCCGCAGAACATCCATGGTCTTGGCCACACCGAAGTGTCCCATTAGACTGCCACCATGGGCCTCTCTAACTAGCAACTCTCTCATAGAGCAGTTGGGTATACATAGATGATTCTCCCTATATAAATACCCATCGAACAAATAGAATTTCTCGAAAACAGACTTATGACATGCATGATATACAGCAGAAAAATCATCATCAGCAGCATACAGTTCTTTGATATACTCAAACCCTAATAATCTAGCATTTAGAGTAGAGAGTAAGGTATACCTCCTTGACAACGCGTCTGCGACAACATTTTCCTTACCTCGCTTATATTGAATAATATAAGGAAAGGTCTCGATGAACTCCATCCATCTCGCATGCCGCCTATTCAACTTCCCTTGGCTCTTTAGGTGCTTCAAGGATTCATGATCCGTGTGGATGACGAATTCTTTAGGCCACAGATAGTGCTGCCAAGTCTCCAGGGTCCTAACCAACGCGTAAAGCTCCTTGTCATACGTTGGGTAGTTCAGGGATGCTCCTCCAAGCTTCTCACTGAAATAGGCGATAGGTCGCTTTTCCTGCATTAAAACAGCTCCTATACCTATACCTGAAGCATCACACTCAACTTCGAAGGTTTTAGTAAAATCAGGCAAAGATAAAACAGGTGCAGTACATAATTTTTCTTTTAACAATTTAAACGCTGTCTCTTGTTCCACTCTGATGCGAACCAAGAAAGCTCGAATCTTACGAAAGAAACGATTTTCAGATTTCACACAATCTAAGCATACAAATCCCTAGAGGAAGACAGATTTTGGGCTGCAAGAACTCACCTTTTTACCTGGATATTACACACCACGCAACAAGACGAGAGAAAACGCCACAAAGGATTGCAAAACCTTTGATAAGTTTGATTGGGGAAGAAGCATGAGCTTTGGAGCTCTCAAATTTGATTTCAAAATCAAAATTGTATTTAATGAACCAAGTTACAAAATAGCTGCCACAAATTGTCTTTATATAGGGTACAACAAAACCTAAAAGAAAGATTACATCTCAGCCATTGATTCTAATCCAATGGTGAGAATTTTAAAGAAATGTCGACCCATGCCGCGGCGGGTGTTTTCTTGTGCCGCGGCGCGCCTTTTTGTGGACTGCTCGGAGGAAAACAGAAACTCCCGGGCCGCGGCGGATAATTCTCATGCCGCGGCGCGCTTTTTTTTGTCGACTGCTCGGAGGAAAACAGAAACTCCCGGGCCGCGGCGGACAATTATCATGCCGCGGCGCGCCTAGTGAAGCACGTCTGCGCGCACATCTGCCAGGACCCGCGCGCGCGCCTGTCGCCCCCCTTCCAACCAAAACAGAACGATCCTTGCCGCGGCGCGCCAAATCTATGCCGCGGCGCGCTTCCTCGTCCAGATCTTCTCCCAAAACAGAAAGTCTCTCGCCGCGGCGGCTATATTTCCATGCCGCGGCGCAGGTCTTCCTTCCCAAAATCTGCCCTTATCACCATGCTAGGCCTCTCACAAGCTTCACCTCTTTTTCCCATCACCTCTTGACCTTGTTCCAAGTCTTGAATGAGCCCATTCAAGGCTTCTTGAATTCTTTTGGCCTTCAATCTTGTGATTGGTCCATTGGGGATTCGTAGGGGCTGAAGTGGCGCATTATTCGTATCATTCCCCCTCTCTTGACAAGGATTCGACCTCGAATCTTCATCTGTATTATCAAAAAGAGAAAGGTCAGAAACATTGAAAGACGCGCTAACACTATACTCACCTGGAAGGTCGAGCTTGTAGGCATTGTCGTTGATGCGCTCGAGTACTTGGAATGGCCCATCCCCCCGAGGTTGTAGTTTGGACTTTCGCTTTTCGGGAAACCGTTCCTTTCGCATATGTACCCAAACCCAATCACCGGGTTCGAAAATGACCCTACGTCGCCCTTTGTTGGCCCTGAACGCAAACTCTTTATTCTTTTTCTCAATGCGCTCGTGAATGCTTTCATGTAGTTTCTTTACCATTTCAGCTTTCTTGGCACCTGTCAAATCTATCCTAACTGAAACAGGTAAAGGCAATAAATCCATAGGAGTGAGTGGGTTAAAACCATAAACAATTTCAAAAGGCGTATGGTTAGTAGTGGAATGCACACTCCTATTATAAGCAAATTCAATAAAAGGCAAACAATCCTCCCAATTTTTCAAATTTTTCTGAATGACCGTTCGTAACAGAGTAGATAAAGTTCGATTTACTACCTCTGTTTGGCCATCAGTTTGGGGATGACAAATAGTAGAAAACAAAAGTTTCGTCCCCAACTTGGCCCATAGAGTTTTCCAAAAATAACTTAGGAATTTAACATCCCTATCGGAAATTATACTTTTTGGAACCCCATGCAACCGTACAATCTCTCTAAAAAAAAGATTAGCAATGTTAGTTGCATCATCGGTTTTGTGACACGCGATAAAATGTGCCATTTTTGAAAACCTGTCAACAACTACAAAAATGGAATCTCTTCCACCCCTAGATCTAGGCAAACCCAAGATAAAGTCCATGGAAATATCCACCCATGGTGAACTAGGCACCGGTAAGGGTGTATACAGTCCTTGAGGTAGGACTCTGGACTTCGCTTGCCTACAAGTGAGGCACCTAGAGCAAATGCGCTCTACATCCCGCCTCATCTTCGGCCAGAAGAAATGTTCGTGTAGAACATCTAGGGTCTTTTTAACACCGAAGTGTCCCATAAGACCTCCTCCATGGGCCTCTCTCACTAACAACTCTCGCATTGAACAGTTGGGTACGCACAAAAGATTTTCTATAAACAAATACCCATCTAACTTGTAAAACTTTCCAAAAGCAGTTTTGAAACATGCATTAAAAATGACAGAAAAATCATCATCATCAGCATACATCTCTTTTATGTGCTCAAATCCTAACAACCTAGCATTCAAAGCGGAAAGTAGTGTATACCTTCGAGATAATGCATCAGCAATAACATTTTCTTTACCTCGCTTATATTGAATAACATAAGGGAAGGTCTCGATGTATTCCATCCATTTTGCATGTCGTCTATTCAATTTTCTCTGGCTCTTCAGATGCTTCAAGGACTCGTGATCGGTGTGGATGACGAATTCCTTTGGCCAAAGATAATGCTGCCACGTCTCTAGAGTTCTCACCAATGCGTAGAGCTCTTTGTCGTATGTTGGGTAATTCAGGGTTGCTCCTCCAAGCTTCTCGCTGAAAAAGGCAACTGGTCGTTTCTCCTGCATTAAAACTGCACCTATGCCAACACCTGAAGCATCGCATTCAACTTCAAATGTTTTAGTAAAATCAGGCAAAGATAATACAGGAGCAGAAATTAACTTATCCTTTAACAGTTTGAAAGCTTTCTCTTGCTCAGCACCCCATTTGAATCCGACAGTTTTCTTGATGACCTCGGTCAGAGGAGCAGCTAGTGTACTAAAATCCTTCACAAACCTGCGGTAAAAACTAGCTAAACCATGAAAACTGCGAACATCAGTAACAGATTTAGGCGAGGGCCAATCCCTAATCGCCTTGACTTTTTCAGAGTCAACTTCTATACCCTTAGAGCTAACAACAAATCCAAGAAAGACTAACTTTTCCATGCAAAAACAACACTTTTTCAGATTAGCATAAAGTTTTTCTTTTCTTAGCAGTTCAAGCACAAACCGTAAATGTAATACATGCTCTTCTAAGTCTTTACTATAAATGAGTATGTCATCAAAGTAAACAACTACGAATTTTCCAATGTAAGCACGTAAGACATGGTTCATAAGCCTCATAAAGGTACTAGGGGCGTTAGATAGCCCAAATGGCATGACTAACCATTCATACAGTCCATATTTAGTTTTGAAAGCGGTTTTCCATTCGTCACCTTCCTTCATTCTAATTTGGTGGTAACCACTTTTCAAATCTATCTTAGAAAATATGCATGCACCATATAGTTCATCAAGCATGTCATCTAACCTAGGAATGGGATGTCGATACTTTACCGTGATATTGTTGATCGCTCGACAATCAACGCACATCCGGGTGGTTCCATCCTTCTTAGGCACGACTAACACGGGTACCGCACATGGACTTAGGCTTTCCCTCACTTGTCCTTTGGACAAGAACTCTTCAACCTGCCGTTGAATTTCCTTGGTGTCCTCGGGGTTGGCTCTGTAGGCGGGCCTGTTTGGAAGTGACGCACCAGGCACAAAGTCTATTTGGTGCTCGATTCCCCGGATTGGTGGTAATCCATCTGGAATCTCATCTGGAAACACGTCTTCAAATTCCTGTAACAAGGAAACAGTCACACTTGGCAAAGTTTTGTCAAGCTCGTTAGAAAAATGAACTTCCTTGTACAAAAGTACAAGTACAAGTTGTTTTGCCAAAATGGCTCTTTTTAAATCGTGCTCCCTTGCATAAAAACTTGATTTAACTTCCTCCACTTCCGTTTTTCCATCCTTGCCCTTATCCTTACTCATCCGCACTTGCTCCTCAAAAACCTGTTTTGGAGTCAAAGGTACGAGAGTAATCTTTTTCCCCTCCTTCTCAAATGAGTACTTGTTCTTAAATCCATCATGAATGACTCTCCTATCATATTGCCAAGGCCTCCCTAGCAATATATGTCCGGCTTGTATCGGAACAACGTCACACATAACTTCATCCTTGTACTTCCCAATGGAGAAGGACACCAAAACTTGTTGATCAACCTTTACTACCCCAGATTCATTCAACCATTGCAATTTATAGGGCTTCGGGTGTTTGATGGTGGCTAACCCTAGTTTCCCAACTAAGGTAGTGCTAGCTACATTTGTACAACTTCCTCCATCAATGATCATATTGCACACCTTTCCACTCACATGACACTTGGTGTGAAAGATGTTCTCTCTTTGTTGATCAATACCCTCATCCTTTAGTTGAGCACTCAAAGTTCTCCTAATCATAAGAGCCTCCCCCTCTACGGGTCCTACCTCCTCATCACTAGCTTCCTCTAGTGGTGGCATCTCCTCATCCTCACTCTCATCATCCGTTCCAACCTCTCCATTTGCTTGAACAATCATGACTCTCTTGTTTGGACAATTGGATGCATAGTGGCCCCTACCAAGACAACGAAAACATTTAATGTCACGATTACGAGTAGGGTTCTCGAGGATACCTTTATCCTTACTAAGCTCAACTTCTTTGCCTTTGTTGGAATCGAACCTTGGCTTAGAGCTAGTGCCCTCTTCTTTCTTCCAACTTGCTTTCCAAGGTGTAGTGGGATTCGGTTTTTGTGCCGAAGTACTTGTCTTGGGTGGAAATGACCGAACACCCCTTTTTCTTAGTTGCCTCTCCACCTTTATAGCCATGTGTACCATATCCTCTAACTCCACATAGTGATGAAGTTCAACAACGTTGGCTATTTCCGGATTTAAACCGCTCACAAAGCGAGCCATGGTGGCCTCTCTATTGATACGAACCGGATCGTGCCATAATCAAGGCACGACACGGGGCAAGGACTATGCCAATAAAAGGGTCAAATATCGGCGCAAAAAGGCCCGCCACAAACACGAGCTAGGGCGCAAACATGTTAGCCATGAAGTGCCAAGCTAATTTGTGGATTTTCAGGATTTTGGAGCTGCGCCGCGGCATGACAATCCCCCGCCGCGGCACGGGTGTTTCTGTTTTGGTGGAATTTTGGACGAGGCATGCTCGCCGCGGCATGAAATATGTGCGCCGCGGCGCCGATGTTTCTGTTTTGGGAATGCAGGCTGGGAGATGTGCGCGCAGGACGAGCAGACGCGCGCGCAAGTGTGGGCAGAGGTGCGCGCAGAGGACCAGGGACGTGCGCGCCGCGGCATGGCTTTTGGGCGCCGCGGCACAGACCTCTCGGGTTGAAGTGCAAGGTTCCTCGCCGCGGCATGGGATTTGTCCGCCGCGGCCCGCCTACCCTTACTTTTGTGATCCGAGCCTCCCCGCCGCGGCATGAATGTTTTCCCGCCGCGGCGCCGATGTAAAATTTGTAATTATGGCCCTTGGATCAAATCCAATGGCTCAAATCTTGTCTTTTCTTTTTAGGTTTTGTGAGAGCCCTATTTAAGGACATTTGGGCAGCTCTTGTTTGTAATTTTGATCATTTGAATGAAATTTGTGAGAAACACAAATTGAGAGCCATGAGCTCCTTGCTTGATTTCAAGCCAACCCAAGAACTTATCAAAGGCCTTTGCACTCCTTTGTGGCGTTCGCCCTCTCCTCCGCGCGTGGTGCGTAATATCCAAGTGTGGTGGTGAGCTTTCTGCAGCCAATCTTTTGTTTTGCTTGGATTTCTCCTCCCAATATTGTTGTTGGGTCTTGGACCATTTCTTTTGGTTCTCTAGCCTTGTAGCTAGTAGGGTCGATAGGAATCGCGCTCCTTTGGTTCGCATCATTTGGTATCAGAGCTCTAGGTTGAGACTCTAGATTCCTATCTTAGTTTTTGTCAATTTCTATTTCATAGCAACAAGAAAATTGCTTCACAAAAAAAATTCTGTGTTCATCTTGTTTTTGTGTGTTTAATGCATTTCCTGGAATAACCTGTGTGATGTTGTTGTTTGCTTCTTATTTTGGTTGAATTTGGAGAGGATTTTGTGTTGGAAATTCCCCCAAATTTTCGTTTTTCTTGAAGAGGGGTATTTTGGTAATCTCACATGTGATTTTTCTTCTTGAAAAGTGAGAGCCAAACTTTTCTCTTTATTTTATAAAAAAAAAAAAAAATATCTTCCGAAAATATCTCCCGAAAATATCTCGGAAAATATCTCACGAAAATATCTCGTGAAAATATCTCCCGAAAATATCTCGTTAGATATTTTTATAAAAAAAAAAAAAAAAAAAAATCTGGAAATTCAATTTCCAAGAATTTTACAAAACTTTCGTTAAAGTATCATTCACACTTTTAACGGATCGTATTTTTGTTCGTTTGGATATCGTTTTCGTGAATTTGACCTAAATCCCAATTCTTTCCAAAATTTCTAGAGTTAGGATTTCCAAACACATTGAGTTAGTTTCTTTTGTCCCTTACATTGGATATTACAAACTACACTTGGTGTTTACGGAATATTGCAATTGTTCGGAGAATTTTGGATAGTGTGGATTGCTTAGTAGCTAAAGTGCTTGAGTGATCATTCCAAGGGTTAAACACGAAGGGTATTTTGTTAGCATTTGGAAGTATGTTTCGCACTAGGTGCCATGTGAACGAGAAAGTGTGTCTTGTGGTCATTGATGAAATGCTTCATGCTAACTATGCTAGCACTACTTTGGTGAAGAAATTGAATTTGCCAACCTTACAACATCCAAAACCATATATGCTACCATGGATGAATGAGTTTGGTGAATTGGAGATAAGCAAACAAGTTTTGGTGCCTTTCTCAATAGGAAAGTATAAGGATGAAATACTTTGCGACATAAGTCCCATGACTTATTGTCATATCTCATTGGGGAAGTCATGGCAAGTGGAGAGAGGAGCTAAGCATGATAAGATCACAAATAGGTATGAATTTGTGAAAGACAACCAAAGAATCACTCTTGTTCCCTTATCCAAGAAAGAAATTCATGAAGAAGAAAAGAGGATTTTTGAGGTTGAAAAGAATGAAAAAGAGGCTGAAGAAAAGAGAGATGAATGTAAGAAGATGAATGAGGTTCCGGTTGTTGTGGAGAGCAATGAGGAAAACATAACTTTTGAGCTTACTAATGACAATTTGTCTCTACCAATTGTTGCTAACTTTATTTTACAGGATCAAGCAATTGACTTCATTGGAATTGAGCAACATGGTGATGTCAAAATTGAACAACCGTTGGTACATTCCTTGCTCGAACAAACAACTTTCAGAAGGCCATTCAAGAGTTTGCTTCGACATGCCTTCGATTCAGCCATTGTGAATTCAGCAATCCCCATTACAATAGCTAAGATTCGAGGACGAATCTTCTTAAAGAAAGGGGGTCTGATACGAACCGGATCGTGCCATAATCAAGGCACGACACGGGGCAAGGACTATGCCAATAAAAGGGTCAAATATCGGCGCAAAAAGGCCCGCCACAAACACGAGCTAGGGCGCAAACATGTTAGCCATGAAGTGCCAAGCTAATTTGTGGATTTTCAAGTTTTGGAGCTGCGCCGCGGCATGACTTTCCCCCGCCGCGGCGACCAAGTTTCTGTTTTGTTGGAATTCTGGACGAGGCATGCTCGCCGCGGCATGAAATATGTGCGCCGCGGCGCCGATGTTTCTGTTTTGGGCGTGAAGGCTGGGAGATGTGCGCGCAGGACGAGCAGACGCGCGCGCAAGTGTGGGCAGAGGTGCGCGCAGAGGACCAGGGACGTGCGCGCCGCGGCATGGCTTTTGGGCGCCGCGGCACAGACCTCTCGGGTTGAAGTGCAAGGTTCCTCGCCGCGGCATGGGATTTGTCCGCCGCGGCCCGCCTACCCTTACTTTTGTGATCCGAGCCTCCCCGCCGCGGCATGAATGTTTGCCCGCCGCGGCGCCGATGTAAAATTTGTAATTATGGCCCTTGGATCAAATCCAATTGATACGAACCGGATCGTGCCATAATCAAGGCACGACACGGGGCAAGGACTATGCCAATAAAAGGGTCAAATATCGGCGCAAAAAGGCCCGCCACAAACACGAGCTAGGGCGCAAACATGTTAGCCATGAAGTGCCAAGCTAATTTGTGGATTTTCAGGATTTTGGAGCTGCGCCGCGGCATGAAAATCCCCCGCCGCGGCACGGGTGTTTCTGCTTTGGCAGAATTTTGGACGAGGCATGCTCGCCGCGGCATGAAATATGTGCGCCGCGGCGCCGATGTTTCTGTTTTGGGCGTGAAGGCTGGGAGATGTGCGCGCAGGACGAGCAGACGCGCGCGCAAGTGTGGGCAGAGGTGCGCGCAGAGGACCAGGGACGTGCGCGCCGCGGCATGGCTTTTGGGCGCCGCGGCACAGACCTCTCGGGTTGAAGTGCAAGGTTCCTCGCCGCGGCATGTAATTTGTCCGCCGCGGCCCGCGTAGTTTTACTTTTGTGATCCGAGCCTCCCCGCCGCGGCATGAATGTTTGCCCGCCGCGGCGCCAATGTAAAATTTGTATTTTCAACCATTGGATCAAATCCAATGGCTCATATTTTGTCTTTTCTTTTTAGGTTTTGTGTGAGCCCTATAAATAGACATTTGGGCAGCCCATTTTGTAATCTTTGATCATTTGAATGAAATTTGTGAGAAACACAAATTGAGAGCCATGAGCTCCTTGCTTGATTTCAAGCCAACCCAAGAACTTATCAAAGGCCTTTGCACTCCTTTGTGGCGTTCGCCCTCTCCTCCGCGCGTGGTGCGTAATATCCAAGTGTGGTGGTGAGTTTTCTGCAGCCAATCTTTTGTTTTGCTTGGATTTCTCCTCCCAATATTGTTGTTGGGTCTTGGACCATTTCTTTTGGTTCTCTAGCCTTGTAGCTAGGTGGGTCGATAGGAATCGCGTCCCTTGGTTCGCATCACCAATGGCTCAAATCTTGTCTTTTCTTTTTAGGTTTTGTGAGAGCCCTATTTAAGGACATTTGGGCAGCTCTTGTTTGTAATTTTGATCATTTGAATGAAATTTGTGAGAAACACAAATTGAGAGCCATGAGCTCCTTGCTTGATTTCAAGCCAACCCAAGAACTTATCAAAGGCCTTTGCACTCCTTTGTGGCGTTCGCCCTCTCCTCCGCGCGTGGTGCGTAATATCCAAGTGTGGTGGTGAGTTTTCTGCAGCCAATCTTTTGTTTTGCTTGGATTTCTCCTCCCAATATTGTTGTTGGGTCTTGGACCATTTCTTTTGGTTCTCTAGCCTTGTAGCTAGTAGGGTCGATAGGAATCGCGTTCCAACGGTTCGCATCATCTATCCTCCTCGACATTGGCCCTAACCATAGTCACCTCCATCTCCTTATAATAGTCATCAACCGATTTATATCCTTGGTTGAGTCTTTGCAACCTTTGATAGAGTTCCCTATAGTAGTGACTAGGGATGAAACGCTTCCTCATGAGAGCCTTCATTTCCTCCCAACTGTCAATCGGCCTTTCTCCGTTTCTTCTCCGTCCTACCACTAATTGATCCCACCAGTTTAAAGCATAATCGGTGAATTCAATTACGGCCAGTTTTACCTTCTTCTCTTCGGAGTAGTTGTGGCACTCAAAGATGTGCTCCACTTTCTTCTCCCATTCCAAGTAGAGTTCTGGGTCGTTCTTTCCTTGAAAAGACGGCATCTTCATTTTGATGTTTCCCAAACTCCGGTCTACTCCATCATTAGGCCTTTGCGGAGGTCTCCAATTTCCACCTCTTCCATTCCTTCCTCCCCTATGCCCATATCTACCTCCTATGGGTATCCTTACTTCATCTTCTTCAAATTCTCCTTCATTACTATTCTCTCCCAACTCCTCCTCATCTTCAACTCGCCTATGAGCACCTCCGACATTAGGGGCGACTCTTGGGGCCTCTCGCCTCAAATCGGCGATAATTGCTTCTTGTCGATCCATACGCTCGTTCATATTAGCCATGACGGCGTTCATCCTTTCTATTGACTGTTGGAGTGCCCTCATCATAAATGCGGCGTCGGGCCTTTCTTCGGGACTACCCCTGTTAGACATGTTTAACAAAAAAGGAAACTACACAAGCAAACAATTAGCGATTAGCAAGAAAATAGAAATTTCACTCGTTACCTCTCGTGTTTAACTCTCGGATTTGATCGCCCAAGCGCTCGTAGCTCTTAGCAAACCAAACCGTTCGGGTTTTCCAAACAATTGTAGAATTTTGCACTCACCGAGGGTAGTTTGCAATATCCAAATGTAAGGGACTAAAGAAACTAACTCAAAGTGTTTTAGAAGTGCTAACTCTATGATTTTTGGAAACAAGTTCAATTTTGCAAATTCAACCCGTATAAGCAATCACACAAGAAAACGATCCGTTAAAGCGTAAACGACGCTAAAACGAGGAAATTTCGCAAATTCTCGGGAAATCAAGAATTCACTCTCTTTTTCTCTTTTCTCTTTTTTTTTTTTTTTTATAAGCACGAAATATCCTTTCTCCTTTTTTTTTTTTTTTTTTTTTTATAAAATATCTAGCGAGATATTTTCGGGAGATATTTCACGAGATATTTTCGTGAGATATTTTCACGAGATATTTTCGTGAGATATTTTTTTTTTTTTTTAAATCAGAGAAAAAGTTTGGCTCTCACTTTTCAAGAAGAAAAAATCACATGTGAGATTACCAAAATACCCTTCTTGAAAAAAACGAAAATTGGGGTTAATTTTCAACCTGAAATATGCTCCAATTTCAATCAAGATAAGAGGGAAAACAACAACACCACTCAGGTTAATCAGGAAATGCAATAAACACTTAGAATCATCAAGAACAAACAGGAATTGAAAAACAATGCAGGAAACAATGAAGAACACAGATTTTCTTCCAGAATTTTTTTTTTTTTTTTTTTTAAATTCGAAAATGGAAATTAAAGATAGGAAATCTGATAATCACAACCAAGAGCTCTGATACCAAATGATGCGAACCAAGAAAGCTCGAATCTTACGAAAGAAACGATTTTCAGATTTCACACAATCTAAGCATACAAATCCCTAGAGGAAGACAGATTTTGGGCTGCAAGAACTCACCTTTTTACCTGGATATTACACACCACGCAACAAGACGAGAGAAAACGCCACAAAGGATTGCAAAACCTTTGATAAGTTTGATTGGGGAAGAAGCATGAGCTTTGGAGCTCTCAAATTTGATTTCAAAATCAAAATTGTATTTAATGAACCAAGTTACAAAATAGCTGCCACAAATTGTCTTTATATAGGGTACAACAAAACCTAAAAGAAAGATTACATCTCAGCCATTGATTCTAATCCAATGGTGAGAATTTTAAAGAAATGTCGACCCATGCCGCGGCGGGTGTTTTCTTGTGCCGCGGCGCGCCTTTTTGTGGACTGCTCGGAGGAAAACAGAAACTCCCGGGCCGCGGCGGATAATTCTCATGCCGCGGCGCGCTTTTTTTTGTGGACTGCTCGGAGGAAAACAGAAACTCCCGGGCCGCGGCGGACAATTATCATGCCGCGGCGCGCCTAGTGAAGCACGTCTGCGCGCACATCTGCCAGGACCCGCGCGCGCGCCTGTCGCCCCCCTTCCAACCAAAACAGAACGATCCTTGCCGCGGCGCGCCAAATCTATGCCGCGGCGCGCTTCCTCGTCCAGATCTTCTCCCAAAACAGAAAGTCTCTCGCCGCGGCGGCTATATTTCCATGCCGCGGCGCAGGTCTTCCTTCCCAAAATCTGCCCTTATCACCATGCTAGGCCTCTCACAAGCTTCACCTCTTTTTCCCATCACCTCTTGACCTTGTTCCAAGTCTTGAATGAGCCCATTCAAGGCTTCTTGAATTCTTTTGGCCTTCAATCTTGTGATTGGTCCATTGGGGATTCGTAGGGGCTGAAGTGGCGCATTATTCGTATCACACTCCCCATCTAAAACCTACAGTTTTCTTAATCACCTCAGTTAGAGGTGCGGCTACAGTGCTAAAGTCTCTAACGAATCTTCGATAGAAACTAGCTAAGCCATGGATGCTTCGAACCTCCGTAACGGACTTAGGCGAGGGCCAATCCCTAATCGCCTTGACCTTTTCCTTATCTACCTCTATCCCCTCAGCACTTACAACAAATCCAAGAAAAACTAGCTTGCTCATGCAAAAACAACACTTCTTTAAATTAGCATACAATTTTTCTTTTCTCAAAATTTCAAGCACAGTACGTACATGTTCAACATGCTCTCCTAAACTTTTGCTGTAAATGAGGATATCATCGAAATAGACAACCACACATTTTCCAATTAAAGAACGCAAAACATGGTTCATTAATCTCATAAAAGTGCTGGGTGCGTTAGATAACCCGAAAGGCATAACTAACCACTCATACAATCCATGTTTCGTTTTAAAAGCGGTTTTCCATTCATCCCCTTCTTTCATCCTTATTTGATGATACCCACTTTTAAGGTCAATTTTTGAAAAGATGCTAGAGCCATGCAATTCATCTAACATGTCATCTAATCTAGGAATTGGGTGACGATATTTTACCGTAATGTTGTTGACGGCTCGGCAATCAACACACATACGACTTGACCCATCCTTCTTAGGCACAAGTAGCACTGGCACTGCACAAGGGCTTAAGCTCTCTCTGACTTGCCCCCTAGTCAAAAATTCTTCGACCTGCTTCTGGATTTCCTTGGTATCGTCCGGGTTGGCACGATAAGCCGGTCGGTTTGGAAGAGATGCTCCAGGAATGAAGTCAATCTGATGCTCAATCCCTCGCAATGGTGGAACACCGTCAGGGATCTCTTCAGGAAACACATCTTCATATTCCTGTAACAAAGAAACAAAAACACTTGGCAACGCATTGTCAAGTTCATCAGTAGATAAGTAAGCCTCCTTATACGAGAGTATAAGAACAGACCTCTTCGCCAAGATGGCGTGCTCTACATCCCTTGCCTTTGGGTAAAAATTTTCAATTTTTTTTTCTGTTTCTTTTTCTCTCTCTCCACTCTTCTCTCCTACTACACTTGTCTCTCCCAATCTCTCCTTTTTTTCTCTCACCATTTTTTTTTGGTCCTCAAAGACTTGCTTAGGAGTTAAGGGTGCAAGTGTAATCCTTTTCCCTTTCCACTCAAAGGAATACTTGTTATTGAATCCATCATGTGTAGCCCTTCTATCATATTGCCATGGTCTTCCAAGCAATATATGTCCTGCTTGCATAGGGACCACATCACACATGACCTCATCCTTGTATTTTCCAATAGCAAAGGAGACTAGTACTTGCTTGCTAACCTTTACTTCCCCGCTATCATTCAACCATTGGAGCTTGTAGGGTTTCGGGTGTTTAAGCGTTGGCAACCCTAGCTTCTCAACTAAGGTGGTACTAGCCACATTGGTGCAACTCCCACCATCAATGATGACATTGCACACTTTAGAGTTCACATGACACCTTGTGTGAAATATGTTCTCTCGTTGTTGCTCCGCATCCTCGTCCTTGTATTGGATACTCAAAGACCTCATGATTACTAGAGCCTCTCCCTCCACGGGCCCTATCTCCTCATCACCGCTATCCTCATCCGTTTCAATGTCGCCATTGGCTTGAGCGATCATCACCTTTTTATTCGGACATTGGGATGCAATGTGTCCGGTTCCACGACACCTAAAACACTTGATGTCTCGGTATCGGGTCGGGTTTTCAATCTTACCCTTATCCTTGCTAGTCTCCAATTCCTTGCCCTTATTCAACTCAAACCTAGGCTTGGAGCTAGTTGCTTCATCTTTCTTCCAATTTTTCCATGGTGTGGTAGGGGTGGGTTTTGATGTGGTTGGGTTAACCTTAGGTGGGAAAGTGCGGCTGCTCTTCTTTCTCAATTGCCTCTCCACCTTGATGGCCATATGAACCATGTCCTCTAACTCTACATAGTGATGTAGCTCCACAATATTGGCAATGTCTTGGTTCAAACCACTAACAAACCTAGCCATGGTGGCTTCCCTATCCTCCTCAATATTGGCTCTAACCATGGTCATTTCCATATCCTTGTAATAATCATCTACCGACCTAAATCCTTGAGTGAGCCTTTGCAACCTCTGATATAGCTCTCGGTAGTAATGGCTCGGAATAAACCGCTTCCTCATGATAACTTTCATATTCTCCCAACTATCAATCGGTCTTTCCCCATTCCTCCTCCTAGCTACAACTAGTTGATCCCACCAATTTAAAGCATAGTCGGTGAATTCTATTACGGCCAACTTAACTTTCTTTTCGTCCGAGTAGTTGTGGCACGCAAAGATATGTTCAACTTTCTTCTCCCATTCTAAGTAAAGTTCCGTGTCATTCTTTCCTTGGAATGCCGGCATTTTCATTTTAATACTATCCAAGCTCCTATCAACCCCATCATAGGGTCGTTGTGGGGGTCTCCTAAAACCTCCCCGACCATGGCCACCTCTAGGCCCATGGCGTCCTCCAAAGGGCATCCTCCCTTCACCCTCATACTCATCCTCACCAAAACTATCCTCCTCCAACTCCTCCTCCATTTGGGCCCTCCTTTGAGGCCGTCCTACATTAGGAGCGTTTTGCGGTGCTTCATGCCGCAAGTTGGCGATAGTTGCCTCTTGTCTCTCCAACCGCTCATTCACATTGGCCATGACGGCGTTCATCCGTTTCATGGACTGTTGTAACGCCCTCATCATAAAAGCGGTATCGGGACGTTCCTCCGAGCTATTCCTGTTTGACATATTTAACAACACTAATCCAAGCAAACAATCAGCAATAAACAAAATTAGAATTTTCACTCGTTACCTCACGTGTTTACGCTCGAATTTGATTGTCCAAGCGCTCGAAGCCTTATGACAAACCAAAACCAACCAAGATTTTCACCCAAAGGTAGAGTTCTCGTCCTCAACAATCCGTAGTTCGCAATATCCAATGTTGTGCACAAAGGAAACTAACTCGAAGTGTTTTGAAACTCTAACTCTATTAGTTTGGAAACAAGATCAATTTGACAAATTCAATTCGAAAAAAACAAACAAACAAGAAAACGGTCCGTTAAAGCGTAAACGACGCTAAAACGAAGAAATTCCGCAAATTCTCGGGAAATCAAGAATTCACTCTCTTTTTTTCTCTTTTCTCTTTTTTTTTTTTGTTTTATATATTGTCCGAAATATCCTCTTTCACTTTTTTTTTTTTTTTATAAAAAATATCTAGCGAGATATTTTCGGGAGATATTTTCACGAGATATTTTCGTGAGATATTTTCCGAGATATTTTTCGGGAGATATTTTCGGAAGATATTTTTTTTTTTTAAATAAAGAGAAAATGTTTGGCTCTCACTTTTCAAGAAGAAAAAATCACATGCGAGATTACCAAAATACCCTTCTTCAAAAAACGAAAATTGGGGGTAATTTTCAACATGAAATATGCTCCAATTTCAATCAAGATAAGAGGGAAAACAACAACACCACTCAGGTTAATCAGGAATTGCAATAAACACTTAGAAAAAAGAAGAACACAGAATTTTTTTTTTGTGAAGAATTTTCTTTTGTGCTATGAAGTAGAAATTGACACAAACTAAGATAGGAATCTAGAGTCTCAACCTAGAGCTCTGATACCAATTGATGCGAACCCCGCAACACGATTCCTATCGACCCAACTAGCTACAAGGCTAGAGAACCAAAAGAAATGGTCCAAGACCCAACAACAAATTGATAGGGATCTCTAAACACAAACCCACAGATTTTGTTAGCAAGAAACTCACCTCAACACATGGATATTACGCACCACGCACGGAGAAGAGGTTGAACGCCACAAAGGGATGCAAATCCTTTGATAAGTTCTTGGTTGCAATTAAGCAAAGAGCTTTGGCTCTCAAATTTGTTTGAAACAAACAAAGAAATTTCATAAAATGTCAAAAGGTGCCTTTTGGGCTGCTACACTTTGTCTTATATAGAGTACAAATCAGACCTAAGAAAGAGAAAGCTTTACAGCCATTGGATTTGATCCAATGGTCCAAATTACAATATTTAAACGGGCGCCGCGGCGGGGAATTAAGTATGCCGCGGCGGGGAGGCTCGGGTTACAAAAAGTTAAGTAGGCGGGCCGCGGCGGAGTAAATTCCATGCCGCGGCGAGGAAGCTTGACATTCAATCCGAGAAGCCCGGGCCGCGGCGCACAAAATCCATGCCGCGGCGCGCACACTCGTCCAGCCCTGCGCGCACATCTGCCGACTTCCGCGCGCGGCGCGCTTGTCCAGTTCCCACGCCAATGCAGAACCTTCTGGGCCGCGGCGCAACAATCCTATGCCGCGGCGCGCATGCCTCGCCAAAAATCATCCCAAAACAGAACCTTCTGGGCCGCGGCGCAACAATCCTATGCCGCGGCGCGCATGGCTCGTCCAAAATCATCCCAAAACAGAGGACCCCTCGCCGCGGCGCCAATAATCCATGCCGCGGCGCAGAACCTTTTCTTCATAATTCTGCCTCTAACACATTGCTTGGCCTCTCACAAGCCATGTGCTCATTCCTCATCATCCCTTGGCCTTGTAATAGCTCTTGGACAAGTCCACTCAAGGCTTCCTTAAGTTGTCTCGCCTTTGACCTCGTGATTGGCCCGTTCGGGATGCGAAGTGGTGGTAGCGCCGACTGGTTCGTATCACTTGTCATCCCCAAATTGATGGCCAAACGGAAGTAGTCAATCGGACATTGTCTACTTTATTGCGTACGGTCATACAAAAGAACTTGAAAAATTGGGAAGATTGTGATGCGAACCAAGAAAGCTCGAATCTTACGAAAGAAACGATTTTCAGATTTCACACAATCTAAGCATACAAATCCCTAGAGGAAAACAGATTTTGGGCTGCAAGAACTCACCTTTTTACTTGGATATTACACACCACGCAACAAGATGAGAGAAAACGCCACAAAGGATTGCAAAACCTTTGATAAGTTTTGGTTGGGGAAGAAGCATGAGCTTTGGAGCTCTCAAACTTGATTTTCAAATCAATATTGTATTTAATGAACAAAGTTACAAAAAAAGCTGCCCAAATTGTCTTTATATAGGGTACAACAAAACCTAAAAGAAAGATTACATCTTAGCCATTGATTCTAATCCAATGGTGAGAATTTTAAAGAAATGTCGACCCATGCCGCGGCGGGTGTTTTCTTGTGCCGCGGCGCGCCTATTTTGTGGACTGCTCGGAGGAAAACAGAAACTCCCGGGCCGCGGCGGAACATTTCTCATGCCGCGGCGCGCCTAGTGAAGCATGTCTGCGCGCACATCTGCCTGGACCCGCCCGCGCGCCTGTCGCCCCCTTCTAACCAAAACAGAACGATCCGTGCCACGGCGCGCCAAAGTTATGCCGCGGCGCGCTCCCACGTCCAGATCTTCTCCCAAAACAGAACGATCCGTGCCGCGGCGCGCCAAATCTATGCCGCGGCGCGCTCCCACGTCCAGATTTTCTCCCAAAACAGAAAGTTGCTCGCCGCGGCGGCTATTATTCCATGCCGCGGCGCAGGTCTTCCTTTCCAAATTCTGCCCTTAACACAATGCATGGCACCTCACCAACTTCAACCTCTTTTCCCATCATCCCTTGACCTTGTTCCATCCCTTGAATGAGCCCATTCAAGGCTTCTTGAATTCTTTTGGCCTTCAATCTTGTGATTGGGCCGCTCGGGATTTGTAGTGGCTGCATCGGCGCATTATTCGTATCAGATTGTCTCCCCTTTGTTGAATTTGCGTATAATAGGAGTGTGCATTCCACCACTGATACGAATCATGTAGCGCTACCACCACTTCGTATCCCGAACGGGCCAATCACGAGGTCGAAGGCGAGGCAACTCAAGGACGCCTTGAGTGGACTTATTCAAGAGCTATTACAAGGCCAAGGGATGATGAGGGATGAGCACATGGCTTGTGAGAGGCCAAGTAATGTGCTAGAGGCAGAATTGGAGAAAAAGGGTCTGCGCCGCGGCATGGAATAATGGCGCCGCGGCGAGCAACGTTCTGCTTTGATTAGGAATTCTGGACGTGGGAGCGCGCCGCGGCATAGAATTGTTCCGCCGCGGCACGGACCGTTCTGTTTTTCTCCGAGCAGTCCAAAAGGAGGGCGCGCCGCGGCACAAGAAACACCCGCCGCGGCATGGATCGATTTGTGCTTTAAAATTACCACCATTGGATTAGAATCAATGGCTAGGATTTTATATTTTCTTTTAGGTTTTCTTGTAACCTATATAAAGACATATTGTAGCAGCTCTTGGGACACTTCCCATTTTTATGAAAAATACTTGTTTGTTGCAAACAAATTTGAGAGCCAAAGCTCTCCTTGCTTAATTGCAAACCAAGAACTTATCAAAGGATTTGCATCCCTTTGTGGCGTTCAACCTCTTCTCCGTGCGTGGTGCGTAATATCCAAGTGTGGAGGTGAGTTTCCTGCAGCCAAATCTGTGTTTTGCCAAGAAATCCTTACCAATTTTGTTGTTGGGTCTTGAATCGTTTCTTCTTAGTTCTCTAGCCTCGTAGCTAGTTGGGTCGATAGGAATCGTGTTGCGGGGTTCGCATCAACCACTGAGCATTCACCTTTTGAAATAGTTTATGGTTTTAATCCACTTACTCCTATGGATTTCTTACCTATACCTGTTTCAGAAAGAACTAACCTTGAAGGTACTAAGAAAGCTGAAATGGTGAAAAGGCTGCATGAAAGCATCTCTGAACGTATAGAAAAGAAGAATAGAGAGAATGCTTTCAAGGCAAACAAGGGGCGACGAAGAGTCGTTTTTGAACCAGGCGATTGGGTTTGGTTACATTTGAGAAAAGAGGGGCTTCCTGACAAACGTAGATCAAAGCTACAACCAAGAGGGGATGGACCGTTTCAAGTTTTAGAAAGGATTAACGACAATGCCTACAAATTAGACCTCCCAGGTGAGTATAATGTTAGCGCGTCTTTTAATGTTTCTGACCTTTCTCTTTTTGATTATGCAGATGCAGATTCGAGGTCGAATCCTTTTCAAGAGAGGGGGAATGATACGAATAATGCGCCGCTTCAGCCCCTACAAATCACGAACGGACCAATCACAAGATTGAAGGCCAAACGACTCCAAGAGGCTTTGAATGGGCTTATTCAAGAGTTGGAACAAGATCAAGGGATGATGGGAAAAGAAGGTGTAGCTTGTGAGAGGCCAAGCATTGTGTTAAGGGCAGATTTTGGAAAAGAAGACCTGCGCCGCGGCATGGAATTTTAGCCGCCGCGGCGAGTAACTTTCTGTTTTGGAAGGAGATCTGGACGTGGAAGCGCGCCGCGGCATGGATTTGGGGCGCCGCGGCACGGATCGTTCTGTTTTGGTAGGAGAGGGACGACAGGCGCGCGTGATGCGAACCAAGAAATGATACGAACCAGATCGCGCCACTAATAAGGCCCGACCCGTATCATGGATCGAACCGAGAAGGGGGTGAAGAATTGGCGTAGAAAGGCGCCCCACAAACACGAGCTAGGGCGCAAGCATGTTAGCCATGGGAGTGCCAAGCTAATTTGTGGAATTGCCAGTTTTGGAGCTGCGCCGCGGCATTACAATCCCCCGCCGCGGCGAACAAGTTTCTGTTTTGTTGGAATTTTGGACGAGGCATTCTCGCCGCGGCATGAAATATGTGCACCGCGGCGCCGGTGTTTCTGTTTTGGACATGCAGGCTGGGAAATGTGCGCGCAGGACGAGCAGACGCGCGCGCAAGTGTGGGCAGAGGTGCGCGCAGAGGGCCAAGGATGTGCGCGCCGCGGCATGGCTTTTGGGCGCCGCGGCACAGACCTCTCGGGTAGGATGCAAGCTTCCTCGCCGCGGCATGGAATTTACTCCGCCGCGGCCCGCCTACTATTGCTTTAGTGATCCGAGCCTCCTCGCCGCGGCATGAATATTTGCCCGCTGCGGCGCAAGTGTAAAATTTGTAATTTCAACCATTGGATCAAATCCAATGGCTCAGATCTTGTCTTTTCTTTTAGGTTTTTGTGTGAGCCCTATTTAAGGACATTTGGGCAGCTCTTGTTTGTAACTTTGTTCAATTAATGAAATTTGTTAGAAAACAAATTGAGAGCCCTTGAGCTCCTTGCTTGATTTCAAGCCAACCCAAGAACTTATCAAAGGTCTTTGCACCCTTTTGTGGCGTTCGCCCTCTCCTCCGTGCGTGGTGCGTAATATCCATGTGTGTAGGTGAGTTTCTTGCAGCCCAATCTGTGTTTTGCTTGGATTTCTCCTCCCAATATTGTTGTTGGGTCTTGGACCGTTCTCTTTCGGTTCTCTAGCCTCGTAGCTAGGTGGGTCGATAGGAATCGTGTTGCGGGGTTCGCATCATTTGAGCTCGAATCTTACGAAAGAAACGATTTCAGATTTCACACAATTTAAGCATTCAAATCCCTAGAGGAGAACAGATTTTGGGGTTCAAGAACTCACCTTTTTACCTGGATATTACACACCAACGCCACAAAGGATTGCAAAACCTTTGATAAGTTTTGGTTGGGAAGAAACATGAGCTTTGGAGCTCTCAAATTTGATTTTCAAATCAAAATTGTATTTAATGAACAAAAGTTACAAAAGAGCTGTCACAATTTGTCTTTATATAGGGTACAACAAAACCTAAAAGAAAAATTAAATCTCAGCCATTGATTCTAATCCAATGGTGAGGATTTTAAAGAAATGTCAACCCATGCTGCGGCGGGTGAATTCTTGTGCCGCGGCGGAACAATTCTCATGCCGCGGCGCGCCTACTGAAGCATGTCTGTGCGCACATCTGCCAGCACCCGCGCGCGCGCCTGTCGTCCTCTCCAACCAAAACAGAACGGTCCGTGCCGCGGCGCCCAAATTCTATGCCGCGGCGCGCTTCCACGTCCAGATCTCCTCCAAAAACAGAAAGTTGCTCGCCGCGGCGGCTATAATTCCATACCGCGGCGCAGGCCTTCTTTTCCAAAATCTGCCCTTAACACAATGCTTGGCCTCCCACTAGCTTCACCTTCTTTCCCCATCATCCCTTGACCTTGTTCCAATTCTTGAATAAGCCCATTCAAAGCTTCTTGAAGTCGTTTGGCCTTCAATCTTGTGATTGGTCCATTCGGGATTTGTAGTGGCTGAAGCGGCGCATGATTCGTATCATTCCCCCTCTCTTGAAAAGGATTCGACCTCGAATCTTCATCTGCATTATCAAAAAGAGAAAGGTCAGAAACATTAAAAGATGCGCTAACATTATACTCACCTGGGAGGTCTAATTTATAGGCATTGTCGTTAATCCTTTCTAAAATTTGAAACGGTCCATCCCCTCGTGGTTGTAGCTTTGATCGACACTTGTCAGGAAACCGCTCTTTTCTCAAATGTAACCAGACCCAATCGCCTGGTTCAAAAACGACCCTTCGTCGCCCCTTGTTTACCTTGAAAGCATTTTCTTTATTCTTCTTTTCAATACGCTCAGAGATGCTTTCATGCAGCCTTTTCACCATTTCAGCTTTCTTAGTACCTTCAAGGTTAGTTCTTTCTGAAACAGGTATAGGCAACAAATCCATAGGAGTAAGTGGATTAAAACCATAAATTATTTCAAAAGGTGAATGTTCAGTGGTAGAATGCACACTCCTATTATATGCAAATTCAACAAAAGGGAGACAATCTTCCCAATTTTTCAAGTTCTTTTGTATGACCGTACGCAATAAAGTAGACAATGTCCGATTGACTACTTCCGTTTGGCCATCAGTTTGGGGATGACAAGTTGTAGAAAATAAAAGTTTTGTCCCCAACTTAGCCCACAAAGTTTTCCAAAAATAGCTAAGGAATTTAACATCCCTATCAGAAACGATACTTTTGGGAACTCCGTGGAGCCGAACAATTTCCTTGAAAAATAAGTTTGCTACATTAGTTGCATCATCGGTTTTATGACACGCAATAAAATGTGCCATTTTTGAAAACCTATCTACAACTACAAAAATGGAGTCTCTACCTCCTTTGGACCTAGGCAATCCCAAGATAAAGTCCATAGAAATATCCACCCAAGGTGAACTAGGCACCGGTAAGGGTGTATATAGTCCTTGTGGTAAGACTTTGGACTTTGCTTGCCTACAAGTGAGGCACCTAGAGCATAAGCGCTCTACATCCCGCCTCATCTTCGGCCAGAAGAAATGTTCGCGTAGAACATCTAAGGTCTTTTTAACACCGAAGTGTCCCATAAGACCTCCTCCATGGGCCTCTCTTACTAACAACTCTCGCATTGAACAGTTGGGTATGCACAAAAGATTTTCTTTAAACAAATACCCATCTAGTTTGTAAAACTTTCCAAAAGCAGTTTTGAAACATGCATTAAAAATGACAGAAAAATCATCATCATCAGCATACATCTCTTTTATGTGCTCAAACCCTAACAACCTAGCATTCAAAGCAGAAAGCAGGGTATACCTTCGAGATAATGCATCAGCAACAATATTTTCTTTACCTCGCTTACATTGAATAACATAAGGGAAGGTCTCGATGAATTCCATCCATTTTGCATGTCGACGGTTCAATTTTCTCTGGCTCTTCAGATGCTTCAAGGACTCGTGATCTGTGTGGATGACGAACTCCTTTGGCCAAAGATAATGCTGCCATGTCTCTAGAGTTCTCACCAATGCGTAGAGCTCTTTGTCGTATGTAGGGTAATTCAGGGTTGCTCCACCAAGCTTCTCGCTGAAAAAGGCAACTGGTCGTTTCTCCTGCATCAAAACAGCACCTATGCCTACACCTGAAGCATCGCACTCAACTTCAAATGTTTTAGTAAAATCAGGCAAAGATAATACAGGAGCAGAAATCAACTTATCCTTTAACAGATTGAACGCTTTCTCTTGTTCATCACCCCACTTGAATCCAACAGTTTTCTTTATGACCTCGGTTAGAGGAGCAGCTAGTGTACTAAAATCTTTGACAAACCTGCGGTAAAAACTAACTACACCATGAAAACTGCGAACGTCAGTAACAGACTTAGGCGAGGGCCAATCCCTAATCGCCTTGACTTTTTCAAAGTCAACTTCTATACCCTTATAGCTAACAACAAATCCAAGAAAGACTAACTTTTCCATGCAAAAGCAACACTTTTTCAGATTAGCATAAAGTTTTTCCTTTCTTAGCAGATCAAGCACAAACCGTAAATGTAATACATGCTCTTCTAAGTCTTTACTATAAATGAGGATATCATCAAAGTAAACAACTACAAACTTTCCAATGTAAGCACGCAATACATGGTTCATAAGCCTCATAAAGGTACTAGGGGCGTTAGATAGCCCAAATGGCATGACTAACCATTCATACAGTCCATATTTGGTTTTGAAAGCAGTTTTCCATTCATCACCTTCCTTCATTCTAATTTGGTGGTAACCACTTTTCAAATCAATTTTAGAAAATATGCATGCACCATATAGTTCATCAAGCATGTCATCTAACCTAGGAATGGGATGTCGATATTTTACCGTAATATTGTTGATCGCTCGACAATCAACGCACATCCGGTTGGTTCCATCCTTCTTAGGTACGACTAACACTGGTACCGCACATGGACTTAAGCTCTCCCTCACTTGTCCCTTGGACAAGAATTCTTCAACCTGTCGTTGAATCTCCTAGGTATCCTCGGGGTTGGTTCTGTAGGCGGGCCGGTTTGGAAGTGACGCACCAGGCACAAAGTCAATTTGGTGCTCGATTTCCCGGATTGGTGGTAATCCATCTGGAATCTCGTCTGGAAATACGTCTTCAAATTCCTGTAACAAAGAAACAGCGATACTTGGCAAAGTTTTGTCAAGCTCGTTAGAAAAATGGACTTCCTTGTACAAAAGTACAAGTATAAGTCGTTTTGCCAAAATGGCTCTTTTTAAATCGTGCTCCCTTGCATAAAAACTTGATTTAACTTCCTCCACTTCCTTTTTTTCTTCCTTGCCCTTATCCTTATTTATCCGCACTTGCTCCTCAAAAACTTGTTTTGGAGTCAGAGGTACGAGAGTGATCTTTTTCCCTTCCTTCTCAAAAGAGTACTTATTCTTAAATCCATCATGAATGACTCTCCTATCATATTGCCAAGGTCTCCCTAGCAATATGTGTCCGGCTTGCATCGGCACAACGTCACACATAACTTCATCCTTATACTTCCCAATGGAGAAGGACACCAAAACTTGTTGATCAACCTTTACTACCCCAGATTCATTCAACCATTGCAATTTGTAGGGCTTCGGGTGTTTTATGGTGGCCAACCCTAGTTTCCCAACTAAGGTAGTGCTAGCTACATTTGTACAACTTCCTCCATCAATGATCACATTGCACACCTTTCCACTCACATGACACTTGGTGTGAAAGATGTTCTCTCTTTGTTGATCAATACCCTCATCTTTTAGTTGAGCGCTTAAAGTTCTCCTAATCATAAGAGCCTCCCCCTCAACGGGTCCTACTTCCTCATCACTAGCTTCTTCTAGTGGTGGCATCTCCTCATCCTCACTTTCATCATCCGTTCCAACCTCTCCATTCGCTTGAACAATCATGACTCTCTTGTTTGCACAATGGGATGCATAGTGACCCCTACCAAGACAACGAAAACATTTAATGTCACGATTACGAGTAGGGTTCTCGAGGATACCTTTATCCTTATGAAGCTCAACTTCCTTGCCTTTGTTGGAGTCAAACCTTGGCTTAGAGCTAGTGCCCTCTTCTTTCTTCCAATTTGCTTTCCAAGGTGTAGTGGGATTCGGTTTTTGTGCTGAAGTACTTGTCCTTGGTGGAAATGACCGAACACCCCTTTTTCTTAGTTGCCTCTCCACCTTTATAGCCATGTGTACCATATCCTCTAACTCCACATAGTGATGAAGTTCAACAACATTGGCTATTTCTGGATTTAAACCGCTCACAAACCGAGCCATGGTGGCTTCTCTATCCTCCTCGACATTGGCCCTAACCATAGTCACCTCCATCTCCTTATAATAATCATCAACCGATTTATACCCTTGGTTGAGTCTTTGCAACCTTTGATAGAGTTCCCTATAGTAGTGACTAGGGATGAAGCGCTTCCTCATGATAGCCTTCATTTCCTCCCAACTGTCAATCGGCCTTTCTCCGTTCCTTCTCCATCCTACTATTAACTGATCCCACCAGTTTAAAGCATAATCAGTGAATTCAATGACGGCCAATTTTACCTTCTTCTCATCGGAGTAATTGTGGCACTCAAAGATGTGCTCCACTTTCTTCTCCCACTCCAAGTAGAGTTCTGGGTCGTTCTTCCCTTGAAACGACGGCATTTTCATTTTGATGTTACCCAAACTTCTGTCCACTCCATCATTAGGCCTTTGCGGGGGCCTCCAATTTCCGCCTCTTCCATTCCTTCCTCCCCTATGCCCATATCTACCTCCTATGGGTATCCTTCCTTCATCTTCTTCAAATTCTCCTTCATTACTATTCTCTTCCAACTCCTCCTCAACTTCAACTCGCCTATTAGCACCTCCGACATTAGGAGCAACTCTTGGGGCCTCTTGCCTCAAATCGGCGATGATTGCTTCTTGTCGATCCATACGCTCGTTCATATTAGCCATGACGGCGTTCATCCGTTCTATGGATTGTTGGAGTGCCCTCATCATAAATGCGGCATCGGGCCTTTCTTCAGGGCTACCCCTGTTAGACATGTTTAACAACAACTAACACAAGCAAACAATTAGCAATTAGCAAGAAATAAAAATTTCACTCGTTACCTCACGTGTTTAACTCTCGAATTTGATCGCCCAAGCGCTCGTAGCTCTTAGCAAACCAAACCGTCCGGGTTTTCCAAACAATTGTAGAATCTCACACGTGAGGGTAGTTTGCAATATCCAAATGTAAGGGACAAAAGAAACTAACTCAATGTGTTTTAGAAGGACTAACTCTACGATTTTTGGAAACAAGTTCAATTTCGCAAATTCAACTCGTAAAAGCAAACAAACAAGGAAACGATCCGTTAAAGTGTAAACGACGCTAAAACGAAGAAATTTCGCAAATTCTCGGGAAATCAAGAATTCACTCTCTTTTTCTCTTTTTTTTTTTTTTTTTTTTTTTATAAGCACCGAAATATCCTCTCTTTTTTTTTTTTTTTTTATAAAATATCTAGCGAGATATTTTCGGGAGATATTTTCACGAGATATTTTCGTGAGATATTTTCACGAGATATTTTCGTGAGATATTTTCGGAAGATATATATATATATATATATATTTTTTTTATAAATAAAGAGAAAAAGCTTGGCTCTCACTTTTCAAGAAGAAAAATCACATGTGAGATTACCAAAATACCCCTCTTCCACAAAAACGATTTTTGGGGGAATTTTTCAACATGAACTCTTCTCCAAATTCAATCAAGATAAGAGGGAAACAACAACATCACTCAGGTTAATCAGGAATTGCATTAAACACATAGAAACACCAAGAACAAACAGGATTTGAAAAACAATGCAGGAAACAATGAAGAACACAGATTTTCTTCCAGAATTTTTTTTTTTTTTTTTTAAATTCGAAAATGGGAAATTAAAGATAGGAAATCTGATAATCACAACCAAGAGCTCTGATACCAAATGATGCGAACCAAGAAAGCTCGAATCTTACGAAAGAAACGATTTCAGATTTCACACAATTTAAGCATTCAAATCCCTAGAGGAGAACAGATTTTGGGGTTGCAAGAACTCACCTTTTTACCTGGATATTACACACCACGCAACAAGACGAGAGAAAACGCCACAAAGGATTGCAAAACCTTTGATAAGTTTTGGTTGGGAAGAAACATGAGCTTTGGAGCTCTCAAATTTGATTTTCAAATCAAAATTGTATTTAATGAAGAAAAGTTACAAAAGAGCTGCCACAATTTGTCTTTATATAGGGTACAACAAAACCTAAAAGAAAAATTAAATCTCAGCCATTGATTCTAATCCAATGGTGAGGATTTTAAAGAAATGTCGACCCATGCCGCGGCGGGTGAATTCTTGTGCCGCGGCGCGCCTACTGAAGCATGTCTGCGCGCACATTTTCCAGCACTCGCGCGCGCGCTTGTCGTCCTCTCCAACCAAAACAGAACGGTCCGTGCCGCGGCGCCCAAATTCTATGCCGCGGCGCGCTTCCACGTCCAGATCTCCTCCAAAAACAGAAAGTTGCTCGCCGCGGCGGCTATAATTCCATGCCGCAGCGCAGGCCTTCTTTTCCAAAATCTGCCCTTAACACAATGCTTGGCCTCCCACTAGCTTCACCTTCTTTCCCCATCATCCCTTGACCTTGTTCCAATTCTTGAATAAGCCCATTCAAAGCTTCTTGAAGTCGTTTGGCCTTCAATCTTGTGATTGGTCCATTTGGGATTTGTAGTGGCTGAAGCGGCGCATGATTCGTATCAGCGCGCGCGGGTGCTGCCAGATGTGCGCGCAGACTTGCTACAATAGGCGCGCCGCGGCATAAGAATTGTTCCGCCGCGGCACATATGTTTCTGTTTTTCTCCGAGCAGTCCACAAAAAAGGCGCGCCGCGGCACAAGAATTTACCCGCCGCGGCATGGATCGACATTTCTTTAAAATCACCACCATTGGATTAGGATCAATGGCTAGGATTTAATTTTTCTTTTAGGTTTTGTTGTACCCTATATAAAGACAAATTGTGGCAGCTCTTTTGTAACTTTGTTCATTAAATACAATTTTGATTTGAAAATCAAATTTGAGAGCTCCAAAGCTCCATGTTCTTCCAACCCAAAACTTATCAAAGGTTTTGCAATCCTTTGTGGCGTTTTCTCTCGTCTTGTTGCGTGGTGCGTAATATCCAGGTAAAAAGGTGAGTTCTTGCAACCCAAAAATCTGTTTTCCTCTAGGGATTTGAATGCTTAGATTGTGTGAAATCTGAAATCGTTTCTTTCGTAAGATTCGAGCTTTCTTGGTTCGCATCAAGTTCCTTACTTACCTTGAATAGGATATTACAACTACAAGTGGGGTGAGTGTGGAATTCTACCTTGGGTTGAAAGTTTCGGAAGTTTGATTCGCTAAAGAACGAGGAAGTGCTTGAGCAATCAATCCGAGCGATTAAACACGTGAGGTAACGAAGTGAATTTTTCTGTTCTTAAATTTGATTAACTAATTCTCTGTGTGCGAAAGTTGTGGAATCATGTCTGACAGGGCTAATTCAGGAGAGCGTCCGGATACCGCATTTTTGTTGCGTGCATTGCAACAGTCCATGGAACGGTTGAATGTCGTCATGGTGAATCTTGATGAGCGGGTAGAACGGCAAGAAACTACGGTTGCCAACTTACAACGATGAGCACCCGAAGAGGCTCCGGAAGTTAGGAGACCGAATAGGAGGCCCTTATTGGATGAGGAGAATTGGGATGAAGAGTTTGAGAACGAAGAAAGGAGGATGCCCTATGGAGTAGGGAATGACTATAGGGGAGGAAGAAATGGTCGAGAAGGTTTGTGGAGACCCCCACCTCGGCCCTTTGACGTGGTTGACCGGAATTTGGACAACATCAAAATGAAGATGCCTACATTCCAAGGAAAGAATGATCCGGAGTTGTACTTGGAGTGGGAGAAAAGGGTTGAGCATGTTTTTGATTGTCACAATTATTCCGAGGAGAAGAAAGTTAAATTGGCGGTAGTCGAGTTTAGCGATTATGCCTTAAATTGGTGGGACCAATTAGTGGTCTCAAGGGGGAGGAGTGGAGAGAGGCCCATTGATAGTTGGGGTGAGATGAAGGCTATAGTACGGAAAAGGTTCGTCCCAAGCCACTACTACCGGGAACTCTATCAGAAGCTACAAAGGCTTAATCAAGGTCATCGGTCCGTTGATGAATATTTCAAGGAAATGGAGATGACTATGGTGAGAGCAAATGTGGAGGAAGATAGGGAAGCCACCATGGCTCGGTTCCTAAGTGGGTTGAATTCTAACATTGCCAACATTATAGAGTTGCACCACTATGTTGAGTTGGAGGATATGGTGCAAATGGCAATCAAAGTAGAAAGGCAATTGAAGAGGAGGAGCAGCCATATCATACCCACAGAGAACAATCAGAACACCACTTTTCCGACACCAACACCGAACCCTATTCCGCCTTGGAAGTCTAATGGAAAGAAGGAAGGGGAAGGTAGTTCCAAGCCCAATTTTGAGAACAAGGGCAAAGAAAAGGAGATGAGGAGAGATAAGGGAAAGGATGTAGGAGAAACCGTCCATCATAGTCGTGACATAAGTTGTTACCGTTGCCTTGGGAAAGGTCATTACGCTCATCAATGCCCGAACAAAAGGGCAATGATCGTGCAAGCCAACGGGGAGGTGGCGACCGATGATGACAGTGACGAAGGGGAGAAGCCGTCATTAGAGGAGGCTAGTGACGAGGAAGTGTATCCAGCTATGGGAGAGTTGCTTGTGGTACGACGGGCACCATTGGATCATTTCAAAGAAGTTGACATAGGATCCCAAAGAGTTAATACTTTTCATACAAGATGACATGTGAGTGATAAGGTGTGCCAGTTGATCATTGATAGTGGGAGTTGCACCAACATTGCTAGCACAACTTTAGTTGAGAAGCTAGGGTTGACTACAAACAAACATCCCCAACCATACAAGCTACAATGGCTGAATAACAATGGAGAAGCGAAGGTTGAACAGCAAGTACTCGTAACCTTTTCCATTGGACGATATAAGGATGAGGTGATATGCGATGTATTTCCCATGCAAGCTGGGCATATATTGCTAGGGCGGCCATGGCAATACGATAGGAAGGTCACCTACGACGGATACAAGAATGAGTATTCCCTCGAAAAGGAAGGGAAGAAGTTTACATTTTTGCCTTTGACTCCACGACAAATGTGCAACAAGCTTTTAAGGGAAGTTGAGGAGAAAAAGGGAAAGAGAATGGAAGGAGAGCCCAAGGAGAAGGAGGGGCACTCAAGGGGGAAGAAAGAAAGAATAAGGACCAAACAATGTTTATTTTCTAACTTTTCTTTCTTGCAGGAATCTTATGATGAAAAACAAAACAAAGATGGACTGCAAAGCTTACCCTATGACAAAGGTCCGAATTCGAGGTCGAATTCTTTCGAAGAAGGAGGGAATGATACGAACCGGAACCCCTCCCGAAGACGGCCCGACACGAGCCTAGGGCCGTGCCTTGAGAAGGGCCTCAAGATAGTGCAAAATGGCATGCAACATCAAAAACAAGCATGCAAGCACAAGGGAAGTGGAGAAGACAAGTGCAAGTGGCAATTCCAAAAATTGGAGCTGCGCCGCGGAATGGATTTTGTGCGCCGCGACACAGGAGTTTCTGTTTTGGACGTTGGATTTGTCACACAAGTGCTTTGGGCGCCGCGGCATAAGGCGTTCTGTTTTGAGGCATGCGGCAACATGCGCGCTGCGGCATGAGAAAGTGGCGCCGCAGCGAGGAGGTTTCTGTGTTGGCACGAAGATGCATGCGCGCCACGGCATGAGATTCCATGCGCCGCGGCATGACGAGGACAGGGGTAGACGTGCGCGCGCTGACATGGCAGACCTGCTCGCTGACACGAACAAGCACGCCTGACAGCCAGACCTGCGCGCAGATCCTGAATGTGCGCGCCGTGGCATGAACATTACGCGTGTGGCAAACAGAACAGGGCGCGCCGCGGCATGAATATTTTCCCGCCGCGGCACAGATTCAAATTCTTGTAATTTTGTAACCATTGGATCAAATTCAATGGCTAGGATTTCTTTTGGCATTTTTAGGTTTTCCTTTGTATCTATATATATGTATAGCAGCTGCCCATTGTGGATATACATGAATTTTATCAATGAAAATATTTTGAAGTGATTTCAAAATTTGAGAGCACAAGTGCTTCTCTTGTTCTATCAAGAAACTTATCAAAGGAATTAGCAACCCTTTGTGGCGTTTCGCCTTGTCTCGGCTCGTGGTGCGTATATCCATGTGTGGAGGTAAGTTCCTTGCTACCAAAGTCTAGCGTTTGTTCGTAAAATCTGCGTGCTAAGATTGGTGTCGGGTTTCTGTCCGTATTTTTTGTGGTTGCCAAACAGCGTGATTTGGAGGTCATAGGAGTCGTGGCGAGCGGTTCGCATCACCTCCTCAATATTGGCTCTAACCATGGTCATCTCCATATCCTTATAATAATCATCTACCGACCTAAATCCTTGAGTGAGCCTTTGCAACTTCTGATATAGCTCTCGGTAGTAATGGCTCGGAATAAACCGCTTCCTCATGACAGCTTTCATGTTCTCCCAGCTATGAATCGGTCTTTCCCCATTTCTCCTCCTAGCTACAACTAGTTGATCCCACCAATTTAAAGCATAGTAGGTGAATTCTATTACGACCAACTTAACCTTTTTCTCATCCGAGTAGTTGTGGCACGCAAAGATATGCTCAACCTTCTTCTCCCACTCCAAATAAAGTTTCAGGTCATTCTTTCCTTGGAATGCCGGCATTTTCATTTTAATACTCTCCAAGTTTCTATCAACCCCGTCATAGGGTCGTTGTTGGGGTCTCCTAACTCCTCCCCGACCATGGCCACCTCTAGGCCCATGTCGTCCTCCAAAGGGCATCCTCCCTTCACCCTCATAATAATCTTCTCCTAAACTATCCTACACCAACTCCTCCTCAATATGGGCCCTCCTATTAGGCCTTCCTACATTAGGAGCGTTTTGCGGTGCTTCTTGCCGCAAGTTGGCAATAGTTGCTTCTTGTCGTTCCATTCGTTCATTCATGTTAACCATGACGGCATTCATCCGTTCCATGGATTGTTGTAGCGCCCTCATCATAAAAGCTGTATCGGGCCTTTCCTCTGAGCTGTTCCTGTCAGACATACTCAACACAAACAAAAAATTAGCAATTAACAAAATTGGAACTTTCACTCGTTACCTCACGTGTTTAACACTCGAATTTGATTGCCGAAACGCTCGAAGCCCTATGACAAACCAAACCGTCCAAGATTTCCACACAATTGTAGAGTTCTCGCCCTCAACAATCCGTAGTTTGCAATATCCAATGTTAAGCACAAAGGAAACTAACTCGAAGTGTTTTGAAACTCTAACTCTATTAGTTTGGAAACAAGTTCAATTTAGCAAATTCAAACTCGTAAAATGCAAACAAACAAAGAAACGATTCGTCAAAGCGTGAACAACGCTAAAACGAAAGAAATTTCGTAAATTCTCGGGAAATCAAGAATTCACTCTCTTTTCTCTGGTTTTTTTTTTTATAAGTTCCGAAATATCCTCTTTCTTTCCTAATTTTTTTTTATAAAATATCTAGCGAGATATTTTCGTGAGATATTTTCATGAGATATTTTCACGAGATATTTTCACGAGATATTTTCGTGAGATATTTTTGGAAGATATATATATATATTTTTTTTTAAATAAAGAGAAAATAGTTTTGTTCTCACTTTTCAATACGAACAAAACATGTGAGATTACCAAAATACCCTTCCTCTACAAAAACGATTTTTGGGAAAATTTTCAAAACGAAATCTTCTCCAAATCAAATCAAAATACGAAGGAAACAACAACACCAATCAGATTAATCCAGGAAATGCAATAAACACATAGAAACAATGAAGAACACAGAATTTTTTTTGAAGAAATTTTCTTATGTGGTATGAAATAGAAATTGACACAAATTAAGATAAGAATCTAGAGTCTCAACCTAGAGCTCTGATACCAAATGATGCGAACCCCGCAACACGATTCCTACGACCCAACTAGCTACGAGGCTAGAGAACCACAAGAGGACGATTCAAGACCCAACAACAAATTAGTAGGGATTTCTAAGCACAAAACTAGATTTTTGGTAGCAAGGAACTCACCTCTACACATGGATATTACGCACCACGCACGGAGAAGAGGGTGAACCCCACAAAGGGATGCAAGTCCTTTGATAAGTTCTTGGTTTGCAATTAAGCAAAGAGCTCTTGGGCTCTCAATTTGTTTGAAGAAACAAATAATCTCATAAATTAACAAAAGTTACATTTGGGCTGCTACACTTTGTCCTTATATAGAGCACAAACAAAAACCTAAAGAAAATAAAGCATTTCAGCCATTGGATTTGATCCAATGGTGCAAATTACATCATTTACACTTGTGCCACGGCGAGGAGGCTCGGGTTACAACAATTAAAATAGGTGGACCGCGGCGGAATAAATTCCATGCCGCGGCGAGCAACCTTGTCTCCCAACCCGAGAGGCTTGTGCCGCGGCTCACAAAATCCATGCCGCGGCGCGCACACTCGCCAATCTCTACGCGCACATCTGCCCACATCCGCGCACGAGCAGGTCCAGTTACCGTGCCAAAACAGAACCCTCGGGGCCGCGGTGCCACAAATGCTTGCCGTGGCGTGCATGCCTCGCCAAATTTCTTCCCAAAACAGAGGACCACTCGCCGCAGTGGCTATTAATCCATGCCGCGGCGTAGAACTTTTTCTTCCAATTCTGCCTCTATCACATTGCTTGGCCTCTGATACGGATAATTTGCCGCTTCAGCCACTACAAGTCCCGAACGGACCAATCACGAGATTGAAGGTCAAACAACTCCGAGAAGCTTTGAATGGGCTTATTCAAGAGTTGACACAAGATCAAGGGATGATAAGAAAAGAAGACTTAGCTTGTGAGAGGCCAAGCATAATGCTAAGGGCAAAATTTGGAGAAGAAGCTCTGCGCCGCGGCATGGAATTATGACCGTCGCGGCGAGCAACTTTCTGTTTTGACGAGGCAATTTTGAAATGGAAGCGCGCCGCGGCATGGAATATATGCGCCGCGGCCCAGGACTTGCTGTTTTTCATGAAGGGCTGAAAACTAGAGGCGCGTCGCGGTAGGGGTTTTATGCGCCCCGGCGAGGGATGTTCTGGTTTTTGCCCGAGTGCTGGAAAAACAGGCGCGCCGCGGCATGTAATTTTTGTGCGCCGTGGCACAGCATTAAAATTTCATATTTTGTGACAATTGGATCAAAATCAATGGCTAGGATTTAATTTTTCTTTTAGGTTTTGTTGTACACTATATAAGGACCATTTGATACGAATCACTTGGCGCTACCACCACTTCGCATCCCGAGAGGGCCAATCACGAGGTCGAAGGCGAGGCAACTCAAGGAAGCCTTGAACAGACTTGTCCAAGAGCTATTACAAGGCCAAGGGATGATGAAGGATGAGCACACATAGCTTGTGAGAGGCCAAGCAATGTGATAGAGGCAGAATTGGAAGAAAAGGTTCTGCGCCGCGGCATGGATTAATGGGCGCCGCGGCGAGAGGTCCTCTGTTTTGGGAAGATTTTTGGCGAGGCAAGCGCGCTGCGACATGAAATTATTGCGCCGCAGCCCAGAAGGTTCTGTTTTGGCGTGGCAACTGGACAAGCGCACGCACGGATGTGGGCAGATGTGCGCGCAGGGCTGGACGAGTGTGCGCGCCTCGGCATGGAATTTGTGCGCCGCGGCCCAGACCTCTCGGGTTGATGTCAAGTTTCCTCGCCGCGGCATGGAATTTACTCCGCCGCGGCCCGCCTACTTTATTTTTTTGTAATCCGAGCCTCCTCGCCGCGGCACACTTATTTCCCCGCCGCGGCGCCAGTTTAAATGATGTAATTTGGACCATTGGATCAAATCCAATGGCTGTAAAGCTTTCTCTTTCCTTAGATCTGTTTTGTACCCTATATAAGACAAATTGTAGCAGCCCAAAAGGCAACTTTTGTCATTTATGAAATTTATTTGTTTTCTTCAAACAAATTTGAGAGCCAAAGCTCTTTGCTCAATTGCAACCAAGAACTTATCAAAGGATTTGCATCCCTTTGTGGCGTTCAACCTCTTCTCCGTGCGTGGTGCGTAATATCCAAGTGTGGAGGTGAGTTTCCCTGCAGCCAAATCTGTGGTTTTGCTTAGAAATCCCTACCAATATTGTTGTTGGGTCTTGAACCATTCTCTTTCGGTTCTCTAGCCTCGTAGCTAGTTGGGTCGATAGGAATCGTGTTGCGTGGTTCACATCACCATTGTAGCAGCCTTTTTGGCAACTTTGTTCATTAATATAATTTTGATTAGAAAAATCAAATTTGAGAGTCCAAAGCTCCATGTTCTTCCAACCCAAACTTATCAAAGGATTTGCAAACTTTTGTGGCGTTTCTCTAGTCTTGTTGTGTGGTGCGTAATATCCATGTATGAAGGTGAGTTCTTGCATCCCAAAATTCTGGTTTTCTCTAGGGATTTGAATGCTTAGATTGTGTGAAATCTGAAATCGTTTCTTTCGTAAGATTCGACCTTCTTGGTTCGCATCATTTGGTATCAGAGCTCTTGGTTTTGATTATCAGATTTCCTATCTTTAATTTTTCCAATTTCGTTTTAAAAAAAAAAAAAAATTCTGGAAGAAAAACTGTGTTCTTCATTGTTTCCTGCATTGTTCTTCAATTTCTGTTGTGTTGCTATCAATTCCTGCTTTGTTTATTGTATTTCCTGGATTAACCTGATTGATGTTGTTGTTTCCTTCTTATCTTGATTGAATTTGGAAGGGTTTTCATGTTGAAAATTTCCTTAAAATCATTTTCGTAAAGGAAGGGTATTTTGGTAATCTCACATGTTTTGTTCGTATTGAAAAGTGAGAACAAAACTGATGCGAACCCCGCAACACGATTCCTGTCAACCCAACTAGCTACGAGGCTAGAGAACCGAAAGAGAATGGTTCAAGACCCAACAACAATATTGGGAGGAGAAATCTAAGCAACACAACAGATTTGGCTGCAGGAAACTCACCTACACACATGGATATTACGCACCACGCACGGAGGAGAGGGTGAACGCCACAAAGGGGTGCAAATACCTTTGATAAGTTCTTGGTTTGGCTTGCATGGAAGCAAGGAGCTCAAGGGCTCTCAATTTGTTTTCTAACAAATTTCATAAAATGATCAAAGATTACAAAATGAGCTGCCCAAATGTCTTTAAATAGGGCTCACACAAAAACCTAAAAGAAAAGACAAGATCTGAGCCATTGGATTTGATCCAATGGTCAAAATTACAATTTTTACATTTGCGCCGCGGCGGCAAATATTCATGCCGCGGCGAGGAGGCTCGGATTACAAAAGCAATAGTAGGCGGGCCGCGGCGGAGTAAATTCCATGCCGCGGCGAGGATCCTTGGCCTTCAACCCGAGAGGTCTGTGCCGCGGTGCCCAAAAGCCATGCCGCGGCGCGCACGTCCTTGGTCCTCTTCGCGCACCTCTGCCCATTGCTGCGCGCGCGTCTGCTCGTCCTGCGCGCACATCTCCCAGCCTGCATGCCCAAAACAGAAACACCTGCGCCGCGGCGCACATATTTCATGCCGCGTCGAGCATGCCTCGTCCAAAATACCACCAAAACAAAAAGTTGTTCGCCGCGGCGGGGGAATGTCATGCCGCGGCGCAGCTCCAAAACTCAGCAACCCCACAATTAGCTCGGCACTCCCTTGTTTCGAATGTTGGTGCCCTTGCTTGTGTTGTGGTGCGCTTTTCTACGCCGTTATTTCACCCCCTTCTCGGCTTAGTCCATGATACGTGTCGGGCCTTATTAGTGGCGCGATCTGGTTCGTATCATTCCCTCCCTCTTCAAGAGAATTCGACCTCGAATTCGGACCTTCATCACGGGGTAAGTGTAGGAGTCCATCTCGGTTTTGCTCCTCATCATAATAGTCCTGCAAGAAAGAAAAGTAAGAAAATAGACATTCTTTCATTTTTTTCTTTTCTTCCTTTTTTTTTGTTTGCCCCTTTTTCTCCTTGGGCATTTCATCTTTTTCTTTTCCCTTTCCCTTTTCTTGTTCTCCCTTGTTCTTGATTTTCAATTGATCTTCAACCACTTCTTTTGGGGTAAGGGGGATAAGGGTTATCTTACTTCCATCTTTCTCGAACGAGTACTTATTTTCATAACCGTCATAAGTCACCCGTCGATCATATTGCCAAGGCCGGCCCAAAATCATATGCCCAACCTGCATCGCTACCACATCACACAATACAACATCTTGATAATTTCCCATAGCAAAGGGTACCAAGACTTGATGTTCCACCTTCACCTCACCCTGATCATTCAACCATTGTAGTTTGTAAGGAGTGGGATGTTTGGTTGTGGGTAACCCTAACTTCTCAACTAGGGTAGTACTAGCAATGTTGGTACAACAACCCCCATCGATAATTAGGCTGCAGACTTTGCCATTCACGTGACATCGTGTATGGAAAATGTTTCCTCGTTGTGAATCCATGTTACTTTCCTTGAGGCGATCCTTGGGCACTCGCCCTACCATAAGCAAGTCTCCTTTCACCGGAACTATCTCTTCCGCACTTGCTTCTTCCAATGGTGGCATCTCCTCACCATCACTCTCTTCACCAGTCTCCACCTCCCCATTTGCTTGCATGATCATTGCTTTCTTGTTCGGACATTGGGACGCATAATGACCTTTTCCAAGACAGCGAAAACAACTCACATCTCGATTTCGGGGAAAGGTTTCAACCTTACCTTTTCCTTTATCTTTACTAGTCTCCATCTCTTTGCCCTTGTTGACTTCAAAGCGGGGCTTGGAGCTAGTTCCTTCTTCTCTCCTAAAATCTTGTACCCAAGGTGTTGGAGAAATTGGCCTTGGTGGTTGCATCCGGTTATTTCTTCTCTTGAATTGCGCTTCCACTTTGATTGCCATGTGGACCATGTCTTCCAACTCCACATAATGATGAAGCTCCACAACATTGGCAATTTCCGGATTTAGCCCACTCAGAAACCGAGCCATAGTGGCCTCTCTATCCTCCTCAAGGCTAGCCCTAACCATGGCTACCTCCATTTCCTTGTAATACTCATCAACCGATCGAAAGCCTTGATGAAGTCGTTGCAATTTCTGATAAAGATCTCGGTAGTAGTGGCTCGGAACAAATCTCTTCCGCATGATGGCTTTCATATCTTCCCAACTACTTATCGGTCTTTCTCCATTTCTTCTTCTTCCAACTACCAACTGATCCCACCAGTTCAAAGCGTAGTCAGTAAACTCGATCACCGCCAGTTTAACCCTTTTCTCATCGGAGTAGTTGTGGCAAGCAAAGATATGCTCAACCTTCTTCTCCCACTCTAAATAAAGTTCCGGGTCATTCTTTCCTTGGAATGACGACATTTTCATTTTGATACTTCCCAAGCTCCGATCAACCTCATTATAAGGTTGGTGTGGGTATCTCCTTATTCCTCCCCGATCATGGCCACCTCTAGGCCCATGTCGTCTTCCAAAGGGCATCCTCCCTTCATCTTCATTATAGTTCTCTCCAAAACTATCTTCATCCAACTCTTCCACAAAATGGGCTCTCCTATTAGGTCTTCCTACATTAGGAGCGACTTGTGGTGCCTCTTGCCCTAAGTTGGCGATAGTTGCTTCTTGACGTTCCATTCGCTCATTTACGTTAACCATGACGGCATTCATCCGTTCCATGGATTGTTGTAATGCCCTCATCATAAAAGTTGTATCGGGCCTTTCCTCTGAGCTATTCCTGTCAGACATGTTTACAACAACTAACACAAACAAACAATTAACAATCAACAAATTGGAACTTTTACTCGTTACCTCACGTGTTTACACTCGAATTTGATTGCCGTAGCGCTCGAAGCCCTATGACAAACCAAACCGTCCAAGTCTTCCACACAATTGTAGAATTTCACACTCAACAAGTGTAGCTTGCAATATCCAAATGTATGGAACAAAGGAAACTAACTCAATGTGTTTTGAAACCCTAACTCTCTGAGTTTGGAAAGAAGTTCGATTTAGCAAATCCAATCCGAAAAAATGCAAACAAACAAGAAACGATCCGTTAAAGAGCAAACGACGCTAAAACGAAGAAATTTCGCAAATTCTCGGGAAATCAAGAATTCACTCTCTTTTTCTCTTTTTTTTTTTTTGTTTTCTAAATAAGCACCGAAATATCCTCTCTCCTTTTTTTTTTTTTTTTTTTTATAAAATATCTAGCGAGATATTTTCGGGAGATATTTTCACGAGATATTTTCGTGAGATATTTTCCGAGATATTTTCGGGAGATATATTTTTTTTTTTTTAAATAAAGAGAAAATGTTTGGCTCTCACTTTTCAAGAAGAAAAACACATGTGAGATTACCAAAATACCCCTCTTCCACAAAAACGAATTTTGGGGAAAATTTCCAACATAAAATCCTCTCCAAATTCAACCAAGATAAGAAGCAAACAACAACATCACACAGGTTATTCCAGGAAATGCATAAAACACATAGAAACATAGAAGAACACATAATTTTTTTTTTGAAGGAATTTTTCTTGTTGCTATGAAACAAAAATGACAGAAATTTAAGATAGGAATCTAGAGTCTCAACCTAGAGCTCTGATACCAAATGATGCGAACCCCGCAACACGATTCCTATCAACCCAACTAGCTACGAGGCTAGAGAACTGAAAGAGAATGGTTCAAGACCCAACAACAATATTGGGAGGAGAAATCTAAGCAACACAACAGATTTGGCTGCAGGAAACTCACCTACACACATGGATATTACGCACCACGCACGGAGGAGAGGGTGAACGCCACAAAGGGGTGCAAATACCTTTGATAAGTTCTTGGTTTGGCTTGCATGGAAGCAAGGAGCTCAAGGGCTCTCAATTTGTTTTCTAACAAATTTCATAAAATGATCAAACATTACAAAATGAGCTGCCCAAATGTCTTTAAATAGGGCTCACACAAAAACCTAAAAGAAAAGACAAGATCTGAGCCATTGGATTTGATCCAATGGTCAAAATTACAATTTTTACATTTGCGCCGCGGCGGGCAAATATTCATGCCGCGGCGAGGAGGCTCGGATTACAAAAGCAATAGTAGGCGGGCCGCGGCGGAGTAAATTCCATGCCGCGGCGAGGATCCTTGGCCTTCAACACGAGAGGTCTGTGCCGCGGCGCCCAAAAGCCATGCCGCGGCGCGCACGTCCTTGGTCCTCTGCGCGCACCTCTGCCCATTGCTGCGGGCGCGTCTGCTCGTCCTACGCGCACATCTCCCAGCCTGCATGCCCAAAACAGAAACACCTGCGCCGCAGCGCACATATTTCATGCCGCGGCGAGCATGCCTCGTCCAAAATACCACCAAAACAGAAAGTTGTTCGCCGCGGCGGGGGAATGTCATGCCGCGGCGCAGATCCAAAACTCAGCAACCCCACAATTAGCTCGGCACTCCCTTGTTTCGAATGTTGGTGCCCTTGCTCGTGTTGTGGTGAGCTTTTCTACGCCGTTATTTCACCCCCTTCTCGGCTTGGTCCATGATACGTGTCGGGCCTTATTAGTGGCGCGATCTGGTTCGTATCAAAAACTATTTTCTCTTTATTTAAAAAAAAAATATCTCGTGAAAATATCTCCCGAAAATATCTCGCTAGATATTTTATAAAAAAAAAAAATATCTTCCGAAAATATCTCGTGAAAATATCTCACGAAAATATCTCGTGAAAATATCTCCCAAAAATATCTCGCTAGATATTTTATAAAAAAAAAAATATATCTTCCGAAAATATCTCGTGAAAATATCTACGAAAATATCTCGTGAAAATATCTCTCGAAAATATCTCGCTAGATATTTTATAAAAAAAAAGAAGAGAAAAAGAGAGTGAATTCTTGATTTCCCGAGAATTTACGAAATTTCTTTCGTTTTAGCGTCGATCACGCTTTGACGGATCGTTTTCTTGTTTGTTTGCTTTTTACGAGTTTGAATTTGCGAAATTGAACTTGTGTCCAAAATTATTTCCAAAACATAGAGTTAGCATTTCTAAAACACATTGAGTTAGTTTCATTTGTTCCTTAGATTTGGATATTGCAAACTACACTTGGTGAGTGTGAGATTCTACAATTGTTTGGAAAATCCGGACGGTTTGGATTGCTAAGAGCTACGAGCGCTTGAGCGATCAAATTTGAGACTTAAACACGTGAGGTAACGAGCGAAAGTTTCATTTTTTGTTAATTACTAATCGTTTGCTCGTGTTAGTTGTTGTGAAGCATGTGTAACAGGAATAGCTCGGAAGAAAGGCCCGATACAGCGTTTATGATGAGGGCGCTACAACAATCCAAGGAACGGATGAATGTCGTCATGGTTAATATGAACGAGCGTATGGAACGTCAAGACGCAACTATCGCCAACTTGAGGCAAGAGGCACCACAAGTTGCTCCTAATGTAAGGAGGCCTCATAGGCGAGTTGAAGTTGAGGAATAGTTGGATGAGGAAAGTAATGAAGGAGATTTTGAAGATGAGGATGGAAGGATACCCATGGGAGGTAGACATGGGCATAGGGGAGGAAGGCATGAGAGAGGAGGTAATTGGAGGACCCCGAAAAGGCCTAATGATGGTGTAGACAGAAGTTTGGGTAGCATCAAGATGAAGATGCCATCCTTTCAAGGGAAGAACGACCCGGAACTCTACTTGGAGTGGGAGAAGAAAGTGGAGCACATCTTTGAGTGCCACAATTACTCCGATGAAAAGAAGGTAAAACTGGCTGTAATTGAATTCACTGATTATGCTTTAAATTGGTGGGATCAATTAATTGTAGGACGGAGAAGAAATGGAGAAAGGCCGATTGACAGTTGGAAGGAAATGAAGGCTATCATGAGGAAGCGCTTCATCCCTAGTCACTACTATAGGGAACTCTATCAGAGATTGCAAAGACTCAACCAAGGGTATAGATCGGTTAATGATTATTATAAGGAGATGGAGGTGACTATGGTTAGGGCAAATGTAGAGGAGGATAGAGAAGCCACCATGGCTCGATTTGTGAGTGGTTTAAATCCAGAAATTGCCAATGTTGTTGAACTTCATCACTACGTGGAGTTAAAAGATATGGTAATGTTGTTGAACTTCATCACTACGTGGAGTTAGAAGATATGGTACACATGGCAATCAAGGTGGAGAGGCAGCTAAGAAAACAGAGTGTGCGATCATTGATACGAACCAAATCGCGCCACTAATAAGGCCCGACCAGTATCATGGACCAAGCCGAGAAGGGGGTGAAATAACGGCGTAGAAAGGCGCCCCACAAACACGAGCTAGGGCGCAAGCATGTTAGCCATGGGAGTGCCAAGCTAATTTGTGGAATTGCCAGTTTTGGAGCTGCGCCGCGGCATGACAATCCCCCGCCGCGGCGAACAAGTTTCTGTTTTGGTGGAATTTTGGACGAGGCATTCTCGCCGCGGCATGAAATATGTGCGCCGCGGCGCCGGTGTTTCTGTTTTGGACATGCAGGCTGGGAAATGTGCGCGCACGACGAGCAGACGCGCGCGCAAGTGTGGGCAGAGGTGCGCGCAGAGGACCAAGGACGTGCGCGCCGCGGCATGGCTTTTGGGCGCCGCGGCACAGACCTCTCGGGTTGGATGCAAGCTTCCTCGCCGCGGCATGGAATTTACTCCGCCGCGGCCCGCCTACTATTGCTTTAGTGATCCGAGCCTCCTCGCCGCGGCATGAATATTTGCCCGCCGCGGCGCAAGTGTAAAATTTGTAATTTCAACCATTGGATCAAATCCAATGGCTCAGATCTTGTCTTTTCTTTTAGGTTTTTGTGTGAGCCCTATTTAAGGACATTTGGGCAGCTCTTGTTTGTAACTTTGTTCAATGAATGAAATTTGTTAGAAAACAAATTGAGAGCCCTTGAGCTCCTTGCTTGATTTCAAGCCAACCCAAGAACTTATCAAAGGTCTTTGCACCCCTTTGTGGCGTTCGCCCTCTCCTCCGTGCGTGGTGCGTAATATCCATGTGTGTAGGTGAGTTTCTTGCAGCCCAATCTGTGTTTTGCTTGGATTTCTCCTCCCAATTTTGTTGTTGGGTCTTGGACCGTTCTCTTTCGGTTCTCTAGCCTCGTAGCTAGGTGGGTCGATAGGAATCACGTTGCGGGGTTCGCATCATTTGGTATCAGAGCTCTAGGTTGAGACTCTAGATTCCTATCTTAATTTTTGTCAAATTCTATTTCATAGCAACAAGAAAATTGCTTCACAAAAAAATTTCTGTGTTCATCTTGTTTTTTGTGTGTTTAATGCATTTCCTGGAATAACCTGTGTGATGTTGTTGTTTGTTTCTTATCTTAGTTGAATTTGGAGAGGATTTTGTGTTGGAAATTTTCCCCAAAATTCGTTTTTGTGAAAGAGGGGTATTTGGTAATCTCACGTGTGATTTTTCTTCTTGAAAAGTGAGAGCCAAACTTTTCTCTTTATTTTAAAAAAAAAAAAAAAAAAATATCTTCCGAAAATATCTCCCGAAAATATCTCGGAAAATATCTCACGAAAATATCTCGTGAAAATATCTCCCGAAAATATCTCGTTAGATATTTTATTTAAAAAAAAAAAAAAAAAAGAAAAAAAGAAAAGAGAGGATATTTTGGTGCTTATTTAAAAAAAAAAAAAAAAAAACAGAGAAAAAGAGAGTGAATTCTTGATTTCCCGAGAATTTGCGAAATTTCTTCGTTTTAGCGTCGATTGCGCTTTAACGGATCGTTTCTTTGTTTGTTTGCAATTTGTCGGATTGGATTCGCTAAATCGAACTTCCTTCCAAACTCATAGAGTTAGGGTTTCAAAACACATTGAGTTAGTTTCCTTTGTTCCATACATTTGGATATTGCAAGCTACACTTGTTGAGTGTGAAATTCTACAAATTGTGTGGAAGACTTGGACGGTTTGGCTTGTCATAGGGCTTCGAGCGCTACGGCAATCAAATTCGAGTGTAAACACGTGAGGTAACGAGTAAAAGTTCCAATTTGTTGATTGTTAATTGTTTGCTTGTGTTAGTTGTTGTAAACATGTCTGACAGGAATAGCTCAGAGGAAAGGCCCGATACAACTTTTATGATGAGGGCATTACAACAATCCATGGAACGGATGAATGCCGTCATGGTTAACATAAATGAACGAATGGAACGTCAAGAAGCAACTATCGCCAACTTAGGGCAAGAGGCACCGCAAGTCGCTCCTAATGTGGGAAGACCTAATAGGAGAGCCCATTTTGTGGAAGAGTTGGATGAGGATAGTTTTGGAGAGAACTATAATGAAGATGAAGGGAGGATGCCCTTTGGAAGACGACATGGGCCTAGAGGTGGCCATGATTGGGGAGGAATAAGGAGGTACCCACGCCCACCTTATGATGAGGTTGATCGGAGCTTGGGAAGTATCAAAATGAAAATGCCGTCATTCCAAGGAAAGAATGACCCGGAGCTCTATTTAGAGTGGGAGAAGAAGGTTGAGCATATCTATGCTTGCCACAACTACTCCGATGAGAAAAAGGTCAAATTGGCGGTGATCGAGTTTACTGACTACGCTTTAAATTGGTGGGATCAGTTGGTAGTTGGGAGAAGGAGAAATGGAGAGAGACCGATAAGTAGTTGGGAAGACATGAAAGCCATCATGCGGAAGAGATTTGTTCCGAGCCACTACTACCGAGAGCTTTATCAGAAATTGCAACGACTTCATCAAGGCTTTCGATCGGTTGATGAGTATTACAAGGAAATGGAGGTAGCCATGGTTAGAGCTAGCCTTGAGGAGGATAGAGAGGCCACTATGGCTCGGTTTCTGAGTGGACTAAATCCGGAAATTGCCAATGTTGTTGAGCTTCATCATTATGTGGAGATGGAAGACATGGTCCACATGGCAATCAAAGTAGAAGCGCAATTCAAGAGAACAAGTAACCGGATGCAACCACCAAGGCCAATTTCTCCAACACCTTGGGTACAAGATTTTAGGAGAGAAGAAGGAACTAGCTCCAAGCCCCACTTTGAAGTCAACAAGGGCAAAGAGATGGAGGCTAGTCAAGATAAAGGAAAAGGTAAGGTTGAAACCTTTCCCCGAAATCTAGATGTGAGTTGTTTTCGTTGTCTGGGAAAAGGTCATTATGCGTCCCAATGTCCGAACAAGAAAGCAATGATCATGCAAGCAAATGGGGAGGTGGAGACTGATGAAGAGAGTGATGGTGAGGAGATGCCACCATTGGAAGAAGCAAGTGCGGAAGAGATAGTTCCGGTGAAAGGAGACTTGCTTATGGTAGGGCGAGTGCCCAAGGATGGCTCCAAGGAAAGTGACATGGATTCACAACGAGGAAACATTTTCCATACACGATGTCACGTGAATGGCAAAGTCTGCAGCCTAATCATTGATGGGGGTTGTTGTACCAACATTGCTAGCACAACCCTAGTTGAGAAGTTAGGGTTACCCACAACCAAACATCCCACTCCTTACAAACTACAATGGTTGAATGATCAGGGTGAGGTGAAGGTAGAACATCAAGTCTTGGTACCCTTTGCTATGGGAAATTATCAAGATGTTGTATTGTGTGATGTGGTAGCGATGCAGGTTGGGCATATGATTTTGGGCCGGCCTTGGCAATATGATCGACGGGTGACTTATGATGGATATAAAAATAAGTACTCGTTTGATAAGGATGGAAGCAAGATAACCCTTATCCCCCTTACCCCGAAAGAAGTTGTTGAGGATCAATTGAAGATCAAGAACAAGGGAGAACAAGAAAAGGGAAAGGGAGAAGAAAAAGATGAAATGCCGCCCAAGGAGAAAAGGGGGCAAACAAAAAAAAAGGAAGAAAAGAAAAAAATGAAAGAATGTCTATTTTCTTACTTTTCTTTCTTGCAGGGCTATTATGATGAGGAGCGAAACAGAGATGGACTCCTACACTTACCCCGTGATGAAGGTCCGAATTCGAGGTCGAATTCTCTTGAAGAGGGAGGGAATGATACGAACCAAATCGCGCCACTAATAAGGCCCGACCCGTATCATGGACCAAGCAGAGAAGGGGGTGAAATAACGGCGTAGAAAGGCGCCCCACAAACACGAGCTCGGGCGCAAGCATGTTAGCCATGGGAGTGCCAAGCTAATTTGTGGAATTGCCAGTTTTGGAGCTGCGCCGCGGCATGAAAATCCCCCGCCGCGGCGAACAAGTTTCTGTTTTGGTGGAATTTTGGACGAGGCATTCTCGCCGCGGCATGAAATATGTGCGCCGCGGCGCCGGTGTTTCTGTTTTGGACATGCAGGCTGGGAAATGTGCGCGCAGGACGAGCAGACGCGCGCGCAAGTGTGGGCAGAGGTGCGCGCAGAGGGCCAAGGACGTGCGCGCCGCGGCATGGCTTTTGGGCGCCGCAGCACAGACCTCTCGGGTTGGATGCAAGCTTCCTCGCCGCGGCATGGAATTTACTCCGCCGCGGCCCGCCTACTATTGCTTTAGTGATCCGAGCCTCCTCGCCGCGGCATGAATATTTGCCCGCCGCGGCGCAAGTGTAAAATTTGTAATTTCAACCATTGGATCAAATCCAATGGCTCAAATCTTGTCTTTTCTTTTAGGTTTTTGTGTGAGCCCTATTTAAGGACATTTGGGCAGCTCTTGTTTGTAACTTTGTTCAATGAATGAAATTTGTTAGAAAACAAATTGAGAGCCCTTGAGCTCCTTGCTTGATTTCAAGCCAACCCAAGAACTTATCAAAGGTCTTTGCACCCCTTTGTGGCGTTCGCCCTCTCCTCCGTGCGTGGTGCGTAATATCCATGTGTGTAGGTGAGTTTCTTGCAGCCCAATCTGTGTTTTGCTTGGATTTCTCCTCCCAAATTTGTTGTTGGGTCTTGGACCGTTCTCTTTCGGTTCTCTAGCCTCGTAGCTAGGTGGGTCGATAGGAATCGCGTTGCGGGGTTCGCATCAATCATTACCACCAAAAACAAGTACTACAATGCAAAAACCTAATCCCACTACACCTTGGAAAGCAAATATGAAGAAGGAAGAGGGAACTAGCTCTAGGCCAAGGTTCGACTCAAACAAGGGCAAAGAAATTGAGTCTAGTAGAGATAAAGGTATACTCGAGAACCCTACTCGTAATCGTGACATTAAATATTTTCATTGTCTTGGTAGGGGTCACTATGCATCCAATTGTCCAAACAAGATAGTCATGATTGTTAAAGATAATGGTGAATTTGGAACGGATGATGAGAGTGAGAATGAGGAGATGCCATTACTAGAAGAAGCTAGTGATGAGGAAGTAGGGCCCGTTGAAGGAGAGGCTCTTATGATAAGAAGAACTTTAAGCGTTCAACTTAAAGATGAGGGTATGGATCAACAAAGAGAGAACATCTTTCACACCAAGTGTCATGTGAGTGGAAAGGTGTGCAATGTGATCATTGATGGGGGAAGTTGCACTAATGTTGCTAGCACTACCTTAGTTGGGAAACTAGGGTTGGCCACCATCAAACACCCGATGATACGAATTGGACCCCCTCCCGAAGTCGGCCCGACACGCGCCGAGAGCCGCGTCTTGAGAAGGGCCTCAAGAGGGTGCAAAAAGGCATGCAACATCAAAAACAAGCATGTAAGCACCATGGAAAGAGAAGGAGAAGAGTGCAAGTGTCAATTCCAAAAATTGGATCTGCGCCGCGACATAGATATTGTGCGCTGCGGCGAGGAGGTTTCTGCATTGGAGGGGGAATTTGACACATATGAGCGCCGCGGCATGGATTTGGTGCGCCGCGGCGAAGGGCGTTCTGTTTTGAATTGAAGAAGCGTGCGCGCCGCGGCACAAGAAAGTGGCGCCGCGGCAAGGTAGTTTCTGTTTTGGACGAAGGGGCATGCGCCGCGGCATGAGTTTCCATGCGCTGCGGCATGACGAGGACAGGCCGAGACGTGCGCGCGCTGACATGCCAGACCTGCGCGCTGACACGGACATGCGCGCCTGACAGCCAGACCTGCGCGCAGATCCTGAAAGTGCGCGCCGCGGCATGAACTTTTGTGCGCCGCGGCGAGGCTTCGCGGGTGGCAAACAGAAAGGGGCGCGCCGCGGCATGAATATTTCCCCGCCGCGGCGGAGATTCAAAATGTTGTAATTTTTGGACCATTGGATCCAGATCAATGGCTAGGATTTCCTGAGACAATTTTTAGGTTTTCTTTGTGTCTATTTATATGTAAGGCAGCTGCCCATTGTAATTAATCAACCAATTATGAATTTTCATCAATGAAATAGATTTTGAAGTGATTTCAAAATTGAGAGAGCACAAGTGCTTCTCTTGTTCTATCAAGAAACTTATCAAAGGAACTAGCAACCCTTTGTGGCGTTTCGCCTTGTCTCGGCTCGTGGTGCGTATATCCAAGGGTGGAGGCGAGTTCTTTGCTACCATAGTCGAGTGTTCTTCGTAGAATCTGCGTGCTAACATTGTTGTCGGGTCATCGTTCGTATTTCTTGTGGTTGCCAAGCCGCGTGATTTGGAGGTCATAGGAGTCGTGGCGAGTGGTTCGCATCATTTGGTATCAGAGCTCTAGGTTGTAATTCTAGACTCCTATCTTTTATTGTCATTTTCATTATAAAAAAATTTGTAGTTGTTTACTTTGATGATATCCTCATTTATAGTAAAAACTTAGAAGAGCATGTATTACATTTACGGTTTGTGCTTGAACTGCTAAGAAAGGAAAAACTTTATGCTAATCTGAAAAAGTGTTACTTTTGCATGGAAAAGTTAGTCTTTCTTGGATTTGTTATTAGCTCTAAGGGAATAGAAGTTGACTTTGAAAAGGTAAAGGCGATTAGGGATTGGCCCTCGCCTAAGTCTGTTACTGATGTTCGCAGTTTTCATGGTTTAGCTAGTTTTTATCGCAGGTTTGTTAAGGATTTTAGTACACTAGCTGCTCCTTTAACCGAGGTCATAAAGAAAACTGTTGGATTCAAATGGGGTGATGAACAAGAAAAGGCGTTCAATCTGTTAAAGGATAAGTTGATTTCTGCACCTGTATTATCTTTGCCTGATTTTACTAAAACATTTGAAGTTGAGTGTGATGCTTCAGGTGTAGGCATAGGTGCTGTTTTGATGCAGGAAAAACGACCAGTTGCCTTTTTCAGCGAGAAGCTTGGTGGAGCAACGCTGAACTACCCAACGTACGACAAAGAGCTCTACGCATTGGTGAGGACTCTAGATACATGGCAGCATTACCTTTGGCCAAAGGAGTTCGTCATCCACACAGATCACGAATCCTTGAAGCATCCGAAGAGCCAGAGGAAATTGAACCGACGACATGCGAAGTGGATGGAATTTATCGAAACCTTCCCTTATGTTATTCAATATAAGCGAGGTAAAGAAAATATTGTTGCTGATGCATTGTCTCGAAGGTATACCCTGCTTTCTGCTTTGAATGCTAGGTTGTTAGGATTTGAGTACATAAAAGAGATGTATGCTGATGATGATGATTTTTCTGTCATTTTTAATGCATGTTTTAAAATTGCTGTTGGAAAATTTTACAAGTTAGATGGGTATTTATGTAAAGAAAATCTGTTGTGCATACCCAATTGTTCTATGCGAGAACTGTTAGTGAAAGAGGCCCATGGAGGGGGTCTTATGGGACACTTCGGTGTTAAAAAGACCTTAGATGTTCTGCATGAACATTTCTTCTGGCCGAAAATGAGGCGCGATGTAGAGCGCTTGTGCTCTAGGTGCCTCACTTGCAGGCAAGCGAAGTCCAAAGTCTTACCACAAGGACTATATACACCCTTACCGGTGCCTAGTTCACCTTGGGTGGATATTTCTATGGACTTTATTTTGGGTTTGCCTAGGTCCAAAGGAGGTAGAGACTCCATTTTTGTAGTTGTAGATAGGTTTTCAAAAATGGCACATTTCATTGCGTGCCACAAAACCGATGATGCAACTAATATAGCAAACTTATTTTTCAAGGAAATTGTTCGGCTCCATGGAGTTCCAAAAAGTGTTGTTTCTGATAGGGATGTTAAATTCCTTAGCTATTTTTGGAAAACTTTGTGGGCTAAGTTGGGGACAAAACTTTTATTTTCTACAACTTGTCATCCCCAAACTGATGGCCAAACGGAAGTAGTCAATCGGACCTTGTCTACTTTATTGCTTACGGTCATACAAAAGAACTTGAAAAATTGGGAAGATTGTCTCCCCTTTGTTGAATTTGCTTATAATAGGAGTGTGCATTCAACCACTGATCATTCACCATTTGAGATTGTTTATGGTTTTAATCCACTTACTCCTATGGATTTGTTGCCTTTACCTGTTTCAGAAAGAACTAACATTGAAGGTATTAAGAAGGCTGAAATGGTAAAAAGGCTGCATGAAAGCATTTCTGAACGTATTAAAAAGAAGAATAGAGAATATGCTTCCAAGGCAAACAAGGGGTGACGAAGAGTCGTTTTTGAACCCGGCAATTGGGTTTGGTTACACATGAGAAAAGAGCGGTTTCCTGACAAGCGTAGATCAAAGCTACAACCAAGAGGGGATGGACCGTTTCAAGTTCTCGAACGGATTAACGACAATGCCTACAAATTAGACCTCCCAGGTGAGTATAATGTTAGCGTGATGCGAACCCCGCAACACGATTCCTATCGACCCACCTAGCTACGAGGCTAGAGAACCAAGAAGAAACGGATCAAGACCCAACAACAATATTGGCATGGATTTCTAAGCAAAACACAGATTTGGCTGCAGGAAACTCACCACCACACTTGGATATTACGCACCACGTACGGAGGAGAGGTTGAACGCCACAAAGGGATGCAAATCCTTTGATAAGTTCTTGGTTGCAATTAAGCAAAGAGCTTTGGCTCTCAAATTTGTTTGAAGCAAACAAAAATATTTCATAAAATGAGAAGTGTTACAAAGAGCTGCCACAAATTGTCTTTATATAGGGTACAACAAAACCTAAAATAAAAAATAAAATCCTAGCCATTGATTTTAATCCAATGGTGGTAATTTTAAGGAAATTTCGATCCATGCCACGGCGGGTAATTCTTGTGCAGCGGCGCGCCCCCTTTTTGGACTGCTCGGAGAAAAACAGAACGGTCCGTGCCGCGGCGGAACAATTCTATGCCGCGGCGCGCTTCCACGTCCAGAATTCCTAACCAAAACAGAACGTTGCTCGCCGCGGCGCCATTAATCCATGCCGCGGCGCAGACCCTTTTTCTCCAATTTTGCCTCTAGCACATTGCTTGGCCTCTCACAAGCTATGTGCTCATCCCTCATCATCCCTTGGCCTTGTAATAGCTCTTGGATAAGTCCACTCAAGGCTTCCTTGAGTTCTCTCGCCTTCGACCTTGTGATTGGCCCGTTCGGGATACGAAGTGGTGGTAGCGCTACATGATTCGTATCATTCCCCCCCTCTTGAAAAGGATTCGACCTCGAATCTTCACCTGCATAATCGAAAGGAGAGAGATCAGAAACATTAAAAGATGCTCTAATATTATACTCACCTGGAAGGTCGAGTTTGTAGGCATTGTCATTGATACGTTCGAGTACTTGGAATGGCCCATCCCCCCGAGGTTGTAGTTTGGACTTTTGCTTTTCGGGAAACCGTTCCTTCCGCATATGTACCCAAACCCAATCGCTGGGTTCAAAAATGATCCTACGTCGCCCTTTGTTAGCCTTGAACGCAAATTCTTCATTCTTTTTCTCGATGCGCTCGTGAATGCTCTCATGTAGTTTCTTTACCATTTCAGCTTTCTTAGCACCTGTCAAATCTGTCCTAACTGAAACAGGTAAAGGCAATAAATCCATAGGCGTGAGTGGGTTAAAACCATATACAATTTCAAAAGGTGTATGGTTAGTAGTGGAATGCACACTCCTATTATAAGCAAATTCAATAAAAGGCAAACAATCCTCCCAATTTTTCAAATTCTTTTGAATGACCGTCCGTAACAGAGCAGATAAAGTTCGATTAACTACCTCTGTTTGGCCATCAGTTTGGGGATGACAAGTTGATACGAACCGGATAGTGCCAAAATCAAAGCGCGACACGGGGCAAGGACTATGCCGAGAAAAGGGTCAAACATCGGCGCAAAGAGGCACGCCACAAACACGAGCAAGGGTGCGAACATGTTAGCCATGGAAGTGCCAGCTAATTTGTGGAAATTGCCAATTTTGGAGCTGCGCCGCGGCATGGCTTTTATGCGCCGCGGCACGGGTGTTTCTGTTTTGGTGGAATTTTGGACGAGGCATTCTCGCCGCGGCATGAAATATGTGCGCCGCGGCGCCGATGTTTCTGTTCTGGACGTGAAGGCTGGGAGATGTGCGCGCAGGACGAGCAGACGCGCGCGCAAGTGTGGGCAGAGGTGCGCGCAGAGGACCAGGGACGTGCGCGCCGCGGCATGGCTTTTGGGCGCCGCGGCACAGACCTCTCGGGTTGAAGTGCAAGGTTCCTCGCCGCGGCATGGAATTTGTCCGCCGCGGCCCGCATACCTTTACTTTAGTGATCCGAGCCTCCTCGCCGCGGCATGAATATTTGCCCGCCGCGGCGCAAGTGTAAAATTTGTATTTTCAACCATTGGATCAAATCCAATGGCTCATATTTTGTCTTTTCTTTTAGGTTTTTGTGTGAGCCCTATTTAAGGACATTTGGGCAGCCCATTTTGTAATCTTTGATCATTTTTAATGAAATTTGTTAGAAAACAAATTGTGAGAGCCATTGAGCTCCTTGCTTGATTTCAAGCCAAACCAAGAACTTATCAAAGGCATTTGCACTCCTTTGTGGCGTTCGCCCTCTCCTCCGATGTCACGTGAATGGCAAAGTCTGCAGCCTAATTATCGATGGGGGTTCTTGTACCAACCTTGCTAGCACAACCCTAGTTGAGAAGTTAGGGTTACCCACAACCAAACATCCTACACCTTATAAACTGCAATGGTTGAATGATCAAGGTGAGGAGAAGGTGGAACATCAAGCCTTGGTATCCTTTGCTATGGGGAATTATCAAGATGTTGCCTTATGTGATGTGGTACCAATGCAGACTGGGCATATGATTTTGGGCCGGCCTTGGCAATATGATCGACGGGTGACTTATGACGGTTATGCAAATAAGTACTCGTTCGAGAAAGATGGAAGCAAGATAACCCTTATCCCCCTTACCCCGAAAGAAGTGGTTGAGGATCAATTGAAGATCAAGAACAAGGGAGAACAAGAAAAGGGAAAGGGAAAAGAAAAAGAAGAAATGCCCAAGGAGAAAAAAGGGCAAACAAAAAAAAAGGAAGAAAAGAAAAAAATGAAAGAATGTCTATTTTCTTACTTTTCTTTCTTGCAGGGCTATTATGATGAGGAGCAAAACCGAGATGGGCTCCTACACTTACCCCGTGATGAAGGTCCGAATTCGAGGTCGAATTCTCTTTAAGAGGGAGGGAATGATACGAACCGGATCGCGCCACTAACAAGGCCCGACTCGTATCATGGACCAAGCCGAGAAGGGGGTGAAATAACGGCGTAGAAAGGCGCCACAAACACGAGCAAGGGCGCAAGCATGTTCGCCATGGGAGTGCCAAGCTAATTTGTGGAAAATTGCCAGTTTTGGAGCTGCGCCGCGGCATGACTTTCCCCCGCCGCGGCGGACAAGTTTCTGTTTTGGTGGGATTCTGGACAAGGCATTCTCGCCGCGGCATGAAATATGTGCGCCGTGGCGCCGATGTTTCTGTTTTGGGTATGCAGGCTGGGAGACGTGCGCGCAAGACGAGCAGACGCGCGCGCAAGTGTGGGCAGAGGTGCGCGCAGAGGACCAGGGACGTGCGCGCCGCGGCATGGCTTTTGGGCGCCGCGGCACAGACCTCTCGGGTTGAAGTGCAAGGTTCCTCGCCGCGGCATGTAATTTGTCCGCCGCGGCCCGCGTAGTTTTACTTTTGTGATCCGAGCCTCCCCGCCGCGGCATGAATGTTTGCCCGCCGCGGCGCCAATGTAAAATTTGTAATTTCAGCCCTTGGATCAAATCCAATGGCTCATATTTTGTCTTTTCTTTTTAGGTTTTGTGTGAGCCCTATAAATAGACATTTGGGCAGCCCATTTTGTATCTTTGATCATATTAATGAAATTTGTTAGAAAACAAATTGAGAGAGCCATGGAGCTCCTTGCTTGATTGCAAGCCTTTCCCCCAAGAACTTATCAAAGGTAGTTGCACCCCTTTGTGGCGTTCGCCCTCTCCTCCGCGCGTGGTGCGTAATATCCAAGTGTGGTGGTGAGTTTCCTGCAGCCAAATTTGTGTTTTGCTTAGAAATCCATGCCAATTTTGTTGTTTGGGTCTTGATCCGCTTCTTCTTGGTTCCCTAGCCTCGTAGCTAGGTGGGTCGATAGGAATCGCGTCCCTTGGTTCGCATCATTTTCTCTTCTCAAAATTTCAAGCACAGCACGTAAATGTTCAACATGCTCTTCTAATTTCTTGCTGTAAATGAGAATATCATCGAAATAGACAACCACAAATTTTCCAATTAAAGACCGTAAAACATGGTTCATTAATCTCATAAAAGTACTGGGTGCATTAGATAACCCGAAAGGCATAACTAACCACTCATACAACCCATGTTTCGTTTTAAAAGCGGTTTTCCATTCATCCCCTTCTTTCATCCTTATTTGATGATACCCACTTTTAAGGTCAATTTTTGAAAAGATGCTAGAGCCATGCAATTCATCTAACATGTCATCTAATCTAGGAATTGGGTGACGATATTTTACCGTAATGTTGTTGACGGCTCGGCAATCAACACACATACGACTTGACCCATCCTTCTTAGGCACAAGTAGCACTGGAACTGCACAAGGGCTTAAGCTTTCTCTGACTTGCCCCCTAGTCAAAAATTCTTCGACCTGCTTCTGGATCTCCTTGGTATCGTCCGGGTTGGTACGATAAGCCGGTCGGTTTGGAAGAGATGCCCCAAGAATGAAGTCAATCTGATGCTCAATCCCTCGCAATGGTGGCACACCATCCGGGATCTCTTCAGGAAACACATCTTCATATTCCTGTAACAAAGAAACAAAAACACTTGGCAACGCATTGTCAAGTTCATCAGTAGATAAATAAGTCTCTTTATACGAGAGTATAAGAACAGACCTTTTCGTCGAGACGGCGTGTTCTACATCACTTGCCTTTGCATAAAAATTTTCAACTTTTTTTTCGGTTTCTTTTTCTCTCTCTCCACTCTTCTCTCCTACTACACTCGTCTCTCCCAATTTCTCCTTTTTTTCTCTCACCATCTTTTTTTGGTCCTCAAAGACTTGCTTAGGAGTTAAGGGTGCAAGTGTAATCCTTTTTCCTTTCCACTCAAAGGAATACTTATTATTGAATCCATCATGTGTAGCCCTCCTATCATATTGCCATGGTCTTCCAAGCAATATATGTCCGGCTTGCATAGGGACCACATCACACATGATCTCATCCTTGTATTTTCCAATAGCAAAGGATACTAGTACTTGCTTGCTAACCTTTACTTCCCCGCTATCATTCAACCATTGGAGCTTGTAGGGTTTCGGGTGTTTAAGCGTTGGCAACCCTAGCTTCTCAACTAAGGTGGTACTAGCCACATTGGTACAACTCCCACCATCAATGATGACATTGCACACTTTAGAGTTCACATGACACCTCGTGTGAAATATGTTCTCTCGTTGTTGCTCCGCATCCTCATTCTTTCATCTAACCCGCTTGACAAACCTTTGCCAAGTGAAACTGTTTCCTTGTTGCAGGAATTTAATGATGTTTTTCCGGAGGAGATCCCGGATGGAGTGCCGCCAATTCGGGGGATCGAGCATCAAATCGATCTAATTCCGGGTGCCTCGCTTCCAAACCGACCCGCTTACAGGACCAACCCGGAAGACACTCGAGAGATTCAACGACAAGTTGAAGAGTTCTTGTCCAAGGGACAAGTAAAAGAGAGCATGAGTCCGTGTGCAGTACCAGTGTTGCTAGTGCCTAAGAAGGATGGATCCAACCGAATGTGCGTTGATTGTCGAGCAATCAACAATATTACGGTAAAATATCGACATCCTATTCCTAGACTAGATGACTTGCTTGATGAATTACATGGTGCATGGATATTTTCCAAAATAGATTTGAAAAGTGGTTATCATCAGATTAGGATGAAAGAGGGTGATGAATGGAAAACCGCTTTCAAAACTAAGTACGGACTGTATGAGTGGTTGGTCATGCCATTTTGGCTAGCTAACGCCCCTAGCACTTTTATGAGACTTATGAATCATGTGTTGCGTGCCTATATTGGGAAATTTGTAGTTGTTTACTTTGATGACATCCTCATTTATAGTAAAAACTTAGAAGAGCATGTGATACATTTAAGGTGTGTGCTAGAATTGCTTAGGAAGGAAAAACTTTATGCCAACTTGAACAAATGTCATTTTTGCATGGAAAAATTAGTCTTTTTGGGATTTGTTGTTAGCTCAAGGGGTATAGAGGTTGACCTAGAGAAGGTCAAGGCGATTAGGGATTGGTCCTCGCCTAAAACTGTCACAGACTAAAACTGTCACGGAGGTACGTAGTTTTCACGGCTTAGCTAATTTCTATTGTAGATTCGTCAGAGATTTTAGCACTATAGCCGCACCTCTCACCGAGGTCATCAAGAAAACAGTGGGTTTTAAATGGGAAAAGGAACAAGAAAATGCTTTTAATCTGTTAAAGGATAAGTTGTGTACTGCGCCTGTTTATCCTTACCTGATTTTACTAAAACTTTTGAAGTTGAGTGTGATGCATCAGGTATAGGCATAGGGGCTGTTTTGATGCAGGAAAAACGACCGATAGCCTATTTCAGTGAAAAGCTTGGAGGAACATCCCTTAATTACCCAACGTACGATAAGGAGCTTTACGCCTTGGTCAGAACTTTGGAAACTTGGCAGCATTACCTGTGGCCGAAAGAGTTCGTTATCCACACGGATCACGAGTCCTTGAAGCATTTGAGAAGCCAAGGAAAGTTGAACCGGCGACACGCGAGGTGGATGGAATTCATTGAGACCTTCCCTTATATCATTCAGTATAAGCGAGGTAAGGAAAACATTGTCGCGGATGCATTGTCAAGGAGGTATACCTTACTCTCTACTCTAAATGCTAGATTATTAGTGTTTGAGTATATTAAGGACTTATATGCTGATGATGATGAGTTTTCTGCTTTGTACAATGCGTGTCAAATAACTGCTTTTGAGAAATTTTACATGTTAGATGGGTATCTGTTTAGGGAAGATCTTTTGTGCATACCCAATTGCTCTATGAGAGAGTTGTTAGTGAGGGAGGCCCATGGGGGAGGCCTAATGGGACACTTCGGTGTTGCCAAAACTTTGGATGTTCTACGTGAACATTTCTTTTGGCCCAAGATGAGGCGTGATGTAGAGAGAGTTTGCTCTCGGTGCATCACATGTAGGCAAGCGAAGTCCAAAGTCCTACCTCAAGGACTGTATACACCCTTACCGGTGCCCAGCTCACCGTGGGTGGATATATCAATGGACTTCATTTTGTGCCTAGGACTAAGGGGGGAAAGGACTCCATTTTTGTGGTTGTTGACCGGTTTTCAAAAATGGCACACTTTATTGCGTGTCACAAAACCGATGACGCAACTAATGTGGCCAATCTATTTTTCAAAGAAATTGTGCGGCTCCATGGAGTCCCCAAAAGTATAGTGTCGGATAGGGACGTTAAGTTCCTTAGTTATTTTTGGAAAACCTTGTGGGCCAAGTTGGGAACAAAACTCTTATTTTCTACCACTTGCCACCCCCAAACCGATGGCCAAACAGAAGTAGTCAATCGCACGTTGTCTACTTTGTTACGTGCCATCATAAAAAGCAATTTGAAAAATTGGGAAGAGTGCTTACCTTTTGTAGAATTTGCATACAATAGGAGTGTACACTCAACCACGGATCACTCCCCGTTTGAGGTTGTATATGGCTTTAATCCACTAACCCCTATGGACTTGTTACCTTTACCAATTTCAGAAAGAACTAACTTGGAAGGAGCAAGGAAGGCTGAGGTGGTTAAGAGGATGCATGAGAGGGTTAGTGAGAACATTGAGAAGAAGAATAGAGAGAATGCCCTCAAAGCCAACAAGGGGAGGCGACAAGTTATTTTTGAACCCGGAGATTGGGTTTGGGTGCACCTAAGGAAAGAACGCTTTCCCGAGAAGCGAAGGTCAAAACTTCAACTGAGAGGAGATGGGCCGTTCCAAGTGATCGAGCGCATCAACGATAACGCCTACAAACTTGACCTTCCCGGTGAGTATAGTGTTAGTGCCTCATTTAATGTTGTTGATTTGTCTCTTTTTGATTATGCAGGTGACGATTCGAGGTCGAATCCTTTTCAAGAAGGAGGGAATGATACGAATCCTTCGTCACAACCACCGTCGCAACACCCGCTCCGGATCCCGCACTGGCCGATAATGAGGTCAAGAGCCAAACAACTTGAAGAGGCTCTAAATGGACTGGTCCGAGAGTCGATTAAAGGCCAAGGAGGCATAGGAATGGAGGTTGAGGCATGTGGGAGATCAACCAACCTGCTGGAGGCAAATTTGGAGCAAAGGGACTTGCGCCGCGGCATGGAAATATAGCCGCCGCGGCGAAGGAGTTTCTGTTTTGAAGGGCAAAATGGCGAGCTTGGCGCGCCGCGGCACAGGAATTGCACGCCGCAGCGAGGGAGTTTCTGTTTTGAAGGGAAAATGGAGAAGTTGGCGCGCGCCGCGGCACAGACATTTCACGCCTCGGCGAGGGAGTTTCTGTTTGGAACCGAAGACAAGTGCGCGCCGCGGCATACTTTTTGGGCGCTGCGGCGCGAGTGGACGTGCGGGTCCTGACAGGCCAGACCTGCGCGTTGACACGGACACCCCTCGACAGACGACGCCAGACCTGCGCGCCTGACACCAGACCCATACCGTGCGCGCCGCGGCATGGATATTTTGCCGCCGCGGCGGGGATTCAAATTTGTGTAATTTTCGGACCATTGATTTCAGATCAATGGCCAGGATGCTTTGCCCGTTTTTAATGTTTTATTTCTTGTATATATGAACCCTAGCAGCTGAAAAATGTAACCAAGTTCATTTCATTTTGTGAGAATACAAAAATTTGTCTTTGAGAGCTCAAAGCTTCAAGTGCATTTCCAACCGAAACTTATCAAAGGAGCTTGCAATCCCTTTGTGACGTTTCACCTCGTCTTAGCTTGTGGTGCGTAATATCCATTCGTTTAAGGTGAGTTTTCGTGCAATCAAAATCTAGTTCTTCTCGTAGGATTTGCGTGCTAACATTGGTGTCGGGTTCTTTGTCCGTATTTCTTGTGGTTGCCAAACCGCGTGATTTGGAGGTCATAGGAATCGTGGCGAGCGGTTTGCATCACCGGCATTCCAAGGAAAGAATGACCCGGAGCTTTACTTGGAGTGGGAGAAGAAGGTAGAGCATATCTTTGCGTGCCACAACTACTCGGACAAAAAAAAAAGTTAAGTTGGCCGTAATAGAATTCACCGACTATGCTTTAAGTTGGTGGGATCAACTAGTTGTAGTTAGGAGGAGAAATGGGGAAAGACCGGTTGATAGTTGGGAGAACATGAAAGCTGTCATGAGGAAGCGGTTTATTTCGAGCCATTACTACCGAGAGCTATATCAGAAGTTGCCAAGGCTCACTCAAGGATTTAGGTCGGTAGATGATTATTACAAGGATATGGAGATGACCATGGTTAGAGCCAATATTGAGGAGGATAGGGAAGCCACCATGGCTAGGTTTGTTAGTGGTATGAACCAAGAGATTGCCAATATTGTGGAGCTACATCACTATGTAGAGTTAGAGGACATGGTACATATGGCAATCAAGGTGGAGAGGCAATTGTGGAAGAAGAGCAGCCGAACTTTCCCACCTAAGGTTAACCCAACTACATCAAAACCCACCCCTACCACACCATGGAAAAATTGGAAGAAGGATGAGGCAACTAGCTCCAAGCCTAGGTTTGAATTGAATAAGGGCAAGGAATTGGAGACTAGTAAGGATAAGGGTAAGGTTGAAAACCCGACCCGATACCGAGACATCAAGTGTTTTAGGTGTCTTGGAACCGGACACATTGCATCCCAATGTCCGAATAAAAAGGTGATGATTGCTCAAGCTAATGGCGACGTTGAGACGGATGAGGATAGTGATGATGAAGAGATGTCATTGCTAGAAGAAGCTAGTGATGAGGAGATAGGGCCCGTGGAGGGAGAGGCTCTAGTGATAATGAGGTCCTTAAGTATCCAATATAAGGATGAGGATGTGGAGCAACAACGAGAGAACATATTTCACACAAGGTGTCATGTGAACTCTAAAGTGTGCAATGTCATCATTGATGGTGGGAGTTGCACCAATGTGGCTAGTACCACCTTAGTTGAGAAGCTAGGGTTGCCAACGATCAAACACCCGAAACCCTACAAGCTCCAATGGTTGAATGATAGTGGGGAAGTAAAGGTTAGCAAGCAAGTACTAGTATCCTTTGCTATTGGAAAATACAAGAATGAAGTAATGTGTGATGTAGTCCCTATGCAAGCTGGACTTATATTGCTTGGAAGACCATGGCAATATGATAGGAGGGCTACACATGATGGATACAATAATAAGTATTCCTTTGAGTGGAAAGGGAAAAGGATTACACTTGCACCCTTATCTCCTAAGCAAGTCTTTGAGGACCAAAAGAAGATGGTGAGAGAAAAAAAGGAGAAATTGGGAGAAACGAGTGTAGTTGGAGAGAAGAGTGGAGAGAGAGAAAAGAAACTGGAGAAAAAGTTGGAAATTTTTACGCAAAGGAGAGTGATGTAGAACATGCCGTCTTGGCGAAGAGGTCTGTTCTCATACTCTCATATAAAGAGACTTATTTATCTACTGATGAACTTGACAATGCGTTGCCAAGTGTTTTTGTTTCTTTGTTACAGGAATATGAAGATGTGTTTCCTGAAGAGATCCCGGACGGTGTGCCACCATTGCGAGGGATTGAGCATCAGATTGACTTCATTCCTGGAGCGTCTCTTCCAAACCGACCGGCTTATCGTACCAACACGGACGATACCAAGGAGATCCAAAAGCAGGTCGAAGAATTTTTAACTAGGGGGCAAGTCAGAGAAAGCTTAAGCCCTTGTGCAGTGCCAGTGCTACTTGTGCCTAAGAAGGATGGGTCGAGTCGTATGTGTGTTGATTGTCGAGCCGTCAACAACATTACAGTAAAGTATCGTCACCCAATTCCTAGATTAGATGACATGTTAGATGAATTGCATGGCTCTAGCATCTTTTCAAAAATTGACCTTAAAAGTGGATATCATCAAATAAGGATGAAAGAAGGGGATGAATGGAAAACCGCTTTTAAAACGAAACATGGGTTGTATGAGTGGTTAGTTATGCCTTTCGGGTTATCTAACGCACCCAGTACTTTTATGAGATTAATGAACCATGTTTTACGCTCTTTAATTGGAAAATGTGTGGTTGTCTATTTCGATGATATCCTCATTTACAGCAAAAATTTAGAAGAGCATGTTGAACATTTACGTGCTGTGCTTGAAACTTTGAGAAAAGAAAAACTGTATGCTAATTTAAAGAAGTGCTGTTTTTGCATGAGCAAGCTAGTTTGATGCGAACCCCGCAACACGATTCCTATCGACCCAACTAGCTACGAGGCTAGAGAACCAAAAGGGGACGGTTCAAGACCCAACAACAAATTGATAGGGATTCTAAGCACAAACCCACATATTTTGGTAGCAGAAAACTCACCACAACACATGGATATTATACACCACGCACAGAGAAGAAGGCGAACGCCACAAAGGGATGCAAATCCTTTGATAAGTTCTTGGTTTGCATTGAAGCAAAGAGCAACTTGGGCTTTCAATTTGTTTTCAAACAAATTTCTCATAAAATGATCAAAGATCTTATTTGGGCTGCTACCCTTGTCCTTATATAGTGTACAAATAAAACCTAAAAGAAAAGAAAAGATCTGGGCCATTGGATTTGATCCAATGGTCAATATTACACATTTTACATTTGCGCCGCGACGGGCAAATATTCATGCCGCGGCGAGGAGGCTCGGATTACAAAAGTTAAAGTAGGCGGGCCGCGGTGGAGTAAATTCCATGCCGCGGCGAGGAACCAAAGCATCCAACCCGAGAGGTTTGTGCTGCGGCGCCCAAAAGCCATGCCGCGGCGCGCACGTCCTTGATCCTCTGCGCGCACACCTGCCCAATGCTGCGCGCGTGTCTGCTTGTCCTGCGAGCACATCTGCCGAGCCCTCTTGTTCAAATAGAAACACTCGCGCCGCGGAACACATATTTGATGCCGCGGCGAGCACCTCTGGCCAAAAATCCCAACAAAACAGAAAGTTGTTCGCCGCGGCTGGGGAATGTCATGCCGCGGCGCAGTTCCAAAACTCAACAACTCCACAATTAGCTCGGCTGATGCGAACCCCGCAACACGATTCCTATCGACCCAACTAGCTACGAGACTAGAGAACCGACAGAAAACGGATCAAGACCCAACAACAAATTGGTAGGGATTTCTAAGGACAAAACCACAGATTTTGGTAGCAAGAAACTCACCTCAACACATGGATATTACGCACCACGTACGGAGAAGAGATGAACGCCACAAAGGGATGCAAATCCTTTGATAAGTTCTTGGTTTGCAATTGAGCAAAGAGTTTTGGCTCTCAAATTTGTTTGAAGAAAACAAATATTTTTCATAAAATGACAAGAGTTGCCTTTTGGGCTGCTACAATTTGTCTTATATAGGGTACAAAACAGACCTAAGGAAAAAGAAAGCTTTACAGCCATTGGATTTGATCCAATGGTCAAAATTACATCATTTAAACTTGCGCCGCGGCGGGGAAATAAGTATGCCGCGGCGAGGAGGCTCGGGTTACAACAAATTAAGTAGGCGGGCCGCAGCGGTGTAAATTCCATGCCCCGACGAGGAAACTTGACATTCAACCCGAGAGGTCTGGGCCGCGGAGCACAAAATCCATGCCGCGGCGCGCACACTCGTCCAGCTCTGCGCGCACATCTGCCCACATCCACGCGTGCTTGTCCAGTTGCCACGCCAAAACAGAACCTTCTGGGCCGCGGCGCAACAATTCCATGCCGCGGCGCGCATGCCTCGCCAAAATTCTTCCCAAAACAGAGGACCTCTCACCGCGGCGCCCATTAATCCATGCCGCGGCGCAGAACTTTTTCTTCCAATTCTGCCTCTATCACATTGCTTGGCCTCTCACAAGCTATGTGCTCATTCCTCATCATCCCTTGGCCTTGTAATAGCTCTTGGACAAGTCCGCTCAAGGCTTCCTTGAGTTGTCTTGCCTTCGACCTCGTGATTGGCCCGTTCGGGATGCGAAGTGGTGGTAGCGCCAACTGATTCGTATCATTGGCACTCCCATGTTTCGCATGTTGGTGCCCTTGCTCGTGTTGTGGTGCGCCTTTCTACGCCAAAATTTCACCCCTTCTTCGGCCGGGTCCATGATACATGTCGGGCCTTGTTGGTGGCGCGATCTGGTTCGTATCATAGTTTTTCTTGGATTTGTTGTAAGTGCTGAGGGAATAGAAGTAGATAAGGTAAAGGTCAAGGCGATTAGGGATTGGCCCTCGCCTAAGTCTGTTACGGAGGTTCGAAATTTCCATGGCTTAGCTAGTTTCTATCGAAGATTTGTTAGAGACTTTAGCACTGTAGCCGCACCTCTAACCGAGGTGATCAAGAAAACTGTAGGTTTTAGATGGGGAGTAGAACAAGAAACGGCTTTTAAGTTGTTAAAAGATAAATTATGTACTGCACCTGTTCTATCTTTGCCTGACTTTACTAAAACCTTCGAAGTTGAGTGTGATGCTTCAGGTATAGGTATAGGAGCTGTTTTAATGCAGGAAAAGCGACCTATCGCCTATTTCAGTGAGAAGCTCGGTGGAGCCTCCCTGAACTACCCAACGTATGACAAGGAGCTCTACGCTTTGGTTAGGACCCTGGAGACTTGGCAGCACTATCTATGGCCGAAAGAATTCGTCATCCACACGGATCATGAATCCTTGAAGCACCTAAAGAGCCAAGGAAAGTTGAATAGGCGGCATGCAAGATGGATGGAGTTCATTGAAACCTTTCCTTATATTATTCAATATAAGCGAGGTAAGGAAAATGTTGTCGCAGACGCTTTGTCAAGGAGGTATACCTTACTCTCTACTCTAAATGCTAGATTATTAGGGTTTGAGTATATTAAAGAACTGTATGCTGCTGATGATGATTTTTCTGCTATATATCATGCATGTCATAAGTCTGTTTTTGAGAAATTTTATTTGTTCAATGGGTATTTATATAGAGAAAACCATCTATGTATACCCAACTACTCTATGAGAGAGTTACTAGTGAGAGAGGCCCATGGTGGAGGTCTAATGGGACACTTCGGTGTGGCCAAGACCATGGATGTTCTGCGGGAACATTTCTTTTGGCCTAAGATGTGGCGTGATGTAGAAAGGATTTGCTTTAAGTGCATCACGTGTAGGCAAGCGAAGTCCAGAGTCCTACCTCAAGGACTGTATACACCCCTACCGGTGCCTAGTTCACCTTGGGTGGATATCTCCATGGACTTTATTTTGGGATTGCCTAGGTCTAGGGGCGGAAGAGATTCCATTTTTGTAGTTGTTTACAGGTTTTCAAAAATGGCACATTTTATTGCGTGTCACAAAACCGATGATGCAACTAACATTGCTAATCTTTTTTTTAAAGAGATTGTACGGTTGCATGGGGTTCCAAAAAGTATAATTTCTGACAGGGATGTCAAATTCCTGAGTTATTTTTGGAAAACTCTATGGGCTAAGTTGGGGACGAAGCTTTTGTTTTCTACTACTTGTCATCCCCAAACTGATGGCCAAACAGAGGTAGTTAATCGAACTTTATCTACTCTGTTACGAACGGTCATTCAAAAAAATTTGAAAAATTGGGAGGATTGTTTGCCTTTTATTGAATTTGCTTATAATAGGAGTGTGCATTCCACTACTAACCATGCACCTTTTGAAATTGTTTATGGTTTTAACCCACTCACTCCTATGGATTTATTGCCTTTACCTGTTTCAGTTAGGACAGATTTGACAGGTGCCAAGAAAGCTGAAATGGTGAAGAAACTACATGAGAGCATTCACGAGCGCATTGAGAAAAAGAATGAACAATTTGCGTTCAAGGCTAACAAAGGGCGACGTAGGGTCATTTTCGAACCCGGTGATTGGGTTTGGGTACATATGCGGAAGGAACTGTTTCCTGAAAAGCGAAAGTCCAAACTACAACCTCGGGGGGATGGGCTATTCCAAGTACTCGAACGTATCAACGACAATGCCTACAAGCTCGACCTTCCAGGTGAGTATAATGTTAGCGCATCTTTTAATGTTTCTGATCTTTCTCCTTTCGATTATGCAGGTGAAGATTCAAGGTCGAATCCTTTTCAAGAGGGGGGGAATGATACGAATCAGTTAGCGCTACCACCACTTCGCATCCCGAACGGGCCAATCACAAGGTCGAAGGCGAGACAACTCAAGGAAGCCTTGAGCGGACTTGTCTAAGAGCTATTACAAGGCCAAGGGATGATGAGGAATGAGCACATAGCTTGTAAGAGGCCAAGCAATGTGATAGAGGCAGAATTGGAAGAAAAGGTTCTGCGCCGCGGCATGGATTAATGGGCGCCGCGGCGAGAGGTCCTCTGTTTTGGGAAGAATTTTTGCGAGGCATGCGCGCCGCGGCATGGATTTGTTGCGCCGCGGCCCAGAAGGTTCTGTTTTGGCGTGGCAACTGGACAAGCGCGCGCGCGGATGTGGACAGATGTGCGCGCAGAGCTGGACAAGTGTGCGCGCCGCGGCATGAATTTTGTGCGCCGCGGCCCAGACCTCTCGGGTTGAATGTCAAGTTTCCTCGCCGCGGCATGGAATTTACTCCTCGCCGCGGCCCGCCTACATAATTTGTTGTAACCCGAGCCTCCTCGCCGCGGCATACTTATTTCCCCGCCGCGGCGCAAGTTTAAACGATGTAATTTTGACCATTGGTTGAAATCCAATGGCTGTAAAGCTTTCTTTTTCCTTAGGTTTGTTTTGTACCCTATATAAGACAAATTGTAGCAGCCCAAAAGGCAACTCTTGTCATTTATGAAAAATATTTGTTTTCTTCAAACAAATTTGAGAGCCAAAGCTCATTGCTTAATTTCAAACCAAGAACTTATCAAAGGATTTGCATCCCTTTGTGGCGTTCATCTCTTCTCCGTGCGTGGTGCGTAATATCCATGTGTTGAGGTGAGTTTCTTGCTACCAAAATCTGTGGTTTTGTGCTTAGAATCCCTACCAATTTGTTGTTGGGTCTTGAACCGTCTTCTCTTGGTTCTCTAGCCTCGTAGCTAGTTGGGTCGATAGGAATCGTGTTGCGGGGTTCGCATCACTTGGCCTCTCACAGGCTATGTGGTCATTCCTCATCATCCCTTGGCCTTTTATTATCTCTTGGACAAGTCCGTTCAAGGCTTCCTTGAGTTGTCTCGCCTTTGACCTCATGATTGGCCCGTTTGGGATGTGAAGTGGTGGTAGCGCCAGCTGATTTGTATCACGTCTGCTCTTGCCAGCATGCTCATAATTCATAGGGATAGTTTATTGTGAAGAAAGTTCAATTTTTGAGAGATTATTCTTCCACTTAATTACAATAGATTCTGTGATGCGAACCTAGCAACACAATTCCTACGACCTACAAGCACCAAGCACTAAGAAGAGAAGAAACGCCACAAAGGAATACAAATCTTTTGATAAGTTTGATTGAAAGGGACAAAGAGCTTTGAGCTCTCAACTTTGATTGAAAAATCAAAAATATCATATATGATCCAAGATTGTTCTTAGCTGCTACAATATGTCCTATTTATAGAGTACAAAAAAAACCTAAAGTGGGAAAAGGATCCCAGCCATTGGATTTGATCCAATAGTCAAAATTACACAAAATTAAATTGTACCGCGGTGGGTAAAACATTTGTGCCGCGGCGCGAAGGCTTGGGAAACAAATTAAAAATAGGCGGGCCGCGGTGGATGAAAATCCATGCCGCAACAGGGAACACACAAATTCAATCCGAGAAGCTTGTGCCCGATGCCCCAAAGCCATGCTGCGGCTCGCACACTCGTCCACCTCTGCACACACATCTGCCCACCTCTGCACACACGTCTGCCCATTAGGCGCACGTATCTGCCCAGCCTTCCTAACCAAACAGAGAGTCTTGTGCCACAGTACCCTAAACACATGCCGCGGCACGCACCTCTTGTAATATGTCCCAACCAAAAATAGAATGTTGTTAGCTGTGGCAGACAAATTACTTGCTGTGGCGCAACTCGAAATTTTGAATTTCCACCATTCTGGTTGGACACATCCATGCCTAACTTGTTTGCACATTTTCTCGTGTTGTGGTGTGCCTCTTTGCACTAATAATTTACCCAGTTTGTGGTTCAGTCCTTTATACGTGTCGTGCCTTGTTTGTGGCGCAATCTGGGTCATATCATTCTCTTCTTCTTCAAAAGAATTTGACCTCGAATTTGGACCTTCATCATGAGGTAAGTTTTGTAGTCCATCCTTGTTATCCTTGACATCATAATGGTCCTTTAAGAAAGAAAAGTTAGAAAATAAACACTCTCTCAATTGTTTCTTTTCTTCCTTTTTCTTGGTATACCCATTCTTCTCTTTGGGCTTTTCACCTTTTTTATTTTCCTTTTCTTGTTCTCCCTTGTTTTTGATTCTCAATTAATCTTCAAGTACTTCACTCAGGGTAAGGGATACAAGGGTTATGTTACTTCCATCCTTTTCAAATGAGTACCTATTTCTATACCCATCATAGGTCACTCTTCGATCATATTGCCAAGGTCTGCCCCATATCAAATGTCCAACTTGCATTGGTACCATATCACACAATATAACATCTTGATATTTTCCTATAGGAATGGATACTATCACTTGATGTTCTACCTTCACCTCGCCTTTATCGTTCAACCATTGTAGTTTATAAGGTGTAGGGTGTTCCATTGTGGGTAACCTAACTTCTCAATGAGGGTAGTACTAGCAATATTGGTACAACAACCCCCATCAATGATTAAGCTAAAGACTTTGCCATTCACATGACATCTTGTATGGAAAATGTTCTCTTTGTGGATCCATGTCACATTCCTTTAAGTGATCCATGGGCGCTCGCCTCAACAGGACCTATTTCCTGTAAGCAAGTCTCCCACAACAGGACCTATTACCTCCTCACTTGCTTCTTCCAATGGTGGCATCTCCTCATCTTCACTGTCATCATCAGTTGCCACCTCCCTATTGGCTTGTGTGATCATTGTTCTATTGTTCGAACATTGGGACGCGTAATGGCCCTTTCCAAGACAACGAAAACAATTAACATCACAATTTCGAGTAGAGGTCTCAACTTTTCCTTTATCCTTTCTAGCCTCCATCTCTTTGCCCTTGTTGGTTTCAAAGTTGGGCTTGGAGCTAGCTCCCTCTTCTTTCTTATAATCTTGTAACCAAGGTGTTGGAGCAATTGACTTTTGTGGTAGTAGTCGATTGCTTCTTGTCTTGAATTGCCCTTACACTTTAATTGCCATGTGGACTATGTCTTACAACTCCACATAATGATGAAGCTCCACAACATTAGCAATTTCTTGATTCAGTTCGCTCAAAAACCGAGCCATTGTGGCTTTTCTATCCTCCTCAATGTTAGCCCTAACCATGCCACCTCCATTTCCTTGTAGTACTCATCAACAGATCTAAATCCTTGGTTAAGTCTTTGCAATTTTTGATAGAGCTCTGTATAATAGTGGCTAGGAACAAACCTCTTCCACATGATTGCTTTCATGTCCTCCCAACTACTTATAGGTCTTCCCCATTCCTTCTTCGACTAACTACCAACTGATCGCACCAGTTCAATGCATAATTAGTAAACTCTATTACAACAAGCTTCACCTTTTTCTCCTCAGAATAGTTGTGGCATTCAAATATGTGCTCCACTTTCTTCTCCCACTCCAAATATAACTTCGAGTCATTCTTTCCTTGGAATACTGGCATTTTCATCTTAATGCTTCCTAAACTCCAATCAACCCCATCAAAGGGTCGAGGTGGAGGTCTCCTCATTCCTCCCCATACATGTCCACCTCTAGGACCATGTCTTCCTCCTAAGGGTATCCTCCCTTCGTCCTCATCAAATTCCTCCTCAACATAGGCTCTCCTATTAGGCCTCCCTACATTTGGAGCATCTTGCGGTGCCTCTTGCGGCAAGTTGGTGATAGTTGCCTCTTGTCTTTCCATCCGCTCATTCATATTTACCATGATGGCATTCATCCGTTCCATAGATTGTTGAAGCGCCCTCATTATAAAAGTGGTGTCAGGCCTTTCCTCGGAATTGTTCCTGTCAGACATTCTTAAAACAACTAACACGAACAAACAATTAGCACTTAACAAAAATTGGAAATTTCACTCGCTACCTCACGTGTTTAACACTCGATTTTGATTTCCTAAGCGCTTGAAGCCCGTTAGCAAACCAAACCATCCAAGCTTTCCAAACAATTGTAGAGTTTCTATCCTCAACAATTTGTAGTTCGCAATATCCAATGTTAAGCACAAAGGAAACTAACTCGAAAGTGTTTTGAAACTCTAACTCTAAGAATTTGGAAATAAGTTCAATTTGGCAATTTCAAACTCGTAATATGTAAACAAACAAAGAAACGATCCATTAAGCGTGAATGACACTATAACGAAAGAAATTTCGTAAATTCTTGGGAATTAAGAATTCACTCTCTTTTCTCATTTTTTTTTATATAAATTCCCAAAATATCTTCTTTCTTTTCTTTTTTTTATATAAAAATATCTAGCGAGATATTTTCACGAGATATTTTCTCTCCTCTTTTTTTTTTTTTTTAAATCCAAGAGATAGAGTTTTGTTCTAACTTTTCGATACGAACAAAACACAAGAGATTACTAAAATACCCTCCCTTTTACGAAAAAAAATTTAGAAAACTTTTCAAAATGAAAACCTCTCCAAATCAATTCAGAATAAGAAGGAAACAACAACACCAATCAAATTAATCCAGGAAATGCAATAAACAAGTAGAAACAAAGAAGAACACAGATTTTTTTGAAAGAAATTTTCTTGTTTGCTATGGAATTAAAAATGACAAAAATAAATATAGGAATCTGAAATCACAACCTAGAGCTCTGATACCAAATGATGCAAACCTAGCAACACGATTCCTATGACCCACAAGCAACAAGACTTGAGAACCACAAGAGATACGGTTCAAGACCCAACAACAAATTAGCATGAAATTTCTAAGCACAAAACAAGATTTTTGGTTACAAATACTCACCTTAACACATGGATATTACTCACCACGCACTAAGAAGAGAAGAAACACCACAAAGGGATGCAAATCCTTTGATAAGTTTGGTTGAAAGGGACAAAGAGTGTGATACGAACCGGATCGCGCCACTAACAAGGCCCGACTCGTATCATGGACCAAGCCGAGAAGGGGTTGAAATAACGGCGTAGAAAGGCGCCCCACAAACACGAGCTAGGGCGCAAGCATGTTCGCCATGGGAGTGCCAAGCTAATTTGTGGAATTGCCAGTTTTGGAGCTGCGCCGCGGCATGACAATCCCCCGCCGCGGCGACCAAGTTTCTGTTTTGCTGGAATTTTGGACGAGGCATGCTCGCCGCGGCATGAAATATGTGCGCCGCGGCGCCGATGTTTCTGTTTTGGGCATGAAGGCTGGGAGATGTGCGCGCAGGACGAGCAGACGCGTGCGCAAGTGTGGGCAGAGGTGCGCGCAAGTGTGGGCAGAGGTGCGCGCAGAGGACCAGGGACGTGCACGCCGCGGCATGGCTTTTGGGCGCCGCGGCACAGACCTCTCGGGTTGAAGTGCAAGGTTCCTCGCCGCGGCATGGAATTTGTCCACCGCGGCCCGCATACTTTTACTTTAGTGATCCGAGCCTCCTCGCCGCGGCATGAATATTTGCCCGCCACGGCGCAAGTGTAAAATTTGTATTTTCAACCATTGGATCAAATCCAATGGCTCATATTTTGTCTTTTCTTTTAGGTTTTTGTGTGAGCCCTATTTAAGGACATTTGGGCAGCTCATTTTGTAATCTTTGATCATTTAATGAAATTTGTTAGAAAACAAATTGTGAGAGCCATTGAGCTCCTTGCTTGATTTCAAGCCAAACCAAGAACTTATCAAAGGCATTTGCACTCCTTTGTGGCGTTCGCCCTCTCCTCCGCGCGTGGTGCGTAATATCCAAGTGTGGTGGTGAGTTTCCTGCAGCCAAATCTGTGTTTTGCTTAGAAATCCATGCCAATATTGTTGTTGGGTCTTGGTCCGTTTCTTCTTGGTTCTCTAGCCTCGTAGCTAGGTGGGTCGATAGGAATCGTGTTACGGGGTTCGCATCATTTGGTATCAGAGCTCTAGGTTGAGACTCTAGATTCCTATCTTAGTTTTTGTCAATTTCTATTTCATAGCAACAAGAAAATTGCTTCACAAAAAAAATTCTGTGTTCATCTTGTTTTTGTGTGTTTAATGCATTTCCTGGAATAACCTGTGTGATGTTGTTGTTTGCTTCTTATTTTGGTTGAATTTGGAGAGGATTTTGTGTTGGAAATTCCCCCAAATTTTCGTTTTTCTTGAAGAGGGGTATTTTGGTAATCTCACATGTGTTTTTCTTCTTGAAAAGTGAGAGCCAAACCTTTTCTCTTTATTTAAAAAAAAAAAAAAAAATATCTTCCGAAAATATCTCCCGAAAATATCTCGGAAAATATCTCACAAAAATATCTCGTGAAAATATCTCCCGAAAATATCTCGTTAGATATTTTATAAAAAAAAAAAAAAAAAATTTTAAAAGGAAGAGGATATTTCGGTGCTTATATATAAAAAAAAAAAAAAAAAAAAAAGAGAAAAAGAAGAGTGAATTCTTGATTTCCCGAGAATTTACGAAATTCGTCGTTTTAGCGTCGTTTGCGCTTTAACGGATCGTTTCTTTGTTTGTTTGCGTTTTTCGGATTGGATTTGCTAAACCGAACTTCTTTCCAAACTCATAGAGTTAGGGTTTCAAAACACATTGAGTTAGTTACCATTGTTCCATACATTTGGATATTGCAAGCTACACTTGTTGAGTGTGAAATTCTACATTGGTGTGGAAGACTTGGACGGTTTGGTTTGTCATAGGGCTTCGAGCGCTACGGCAATCAAAATTCGAGTGTAAACACGTGAGGTAACGAGTAAAAGTTCCAATTTTGTTGATTGTTAATTGTTTGTTTGTGTTAGTTGTTGTAAACATGTCTGACAGGAATAGCTCAGAGGAAAGGCCCGATACAACTCTTGTGATGAGGGCATTACAACAAGCCATGGAACGGATGAATGCCGTCATGGTTAACATAAATGAACGAATGGAACATCAAGAAGCAACTATCGCCAACTTAGGGCAAGAGGCGCCACAAGTCGCTCCTAATGTGGGAAGACCTAATAGGAGAGCCCTTTTTGAGGAAGAGTTGGATGAAGATAGTTTTGGAGAGAACTATAATGAAGATGAAGGGAGGATGCCCTTTGGAAGACGACATGGGCCTAGAGGTGGCCATGATCGGGGAGGAATAAGGAGGTACCCACGCCAACCTTATGATGAGGTTGATCGGAGCTTGGGTAGTATCAAAATGAAAATGCCGTCATTCCAAGGAAAGAATGACCCGGAGCTTTATTTAGAGTGGGAGAAGAAGGTTGAGCATATCTATGCTTGCCACAACTACTCCGATGAGAAAAAGGTCAAATTGGCGGTGATCGAATTTACTGACTACGCTTTAAACTGGTGGGATCAGTTGGTAGTTGGGAGAAGGAGGAATGGAGAGAGACCGATAAGTAGTTGGGAAGACATGAAAGCCATCATGCGGAAGAGATTTGTTCCGAGCCACTACTACCGAGAGCCTTATCAGAAATTGCAACGACTTCATCAAGGCTTTCGATCGGTTGATGAGTATTACAAGGAAATGGAGGTAGCCATGGTTAGAGCTAGCCTTGAGGAGGATAGAGAGGCCACTATGGCTCGGTTTCTGAGTGGACTAAATCCGGAAATTGCTAATGTTGTTGAGCTTCATCATTATGTGGAATTGGAAGACATGGTCCACATGGCAATCAAAGTAGAAGCGCAATTCAAAAGAAGAAGTAACCGGATGCAACCACCAAGGCCAATTTCTCCAACACCTTGGGTACAAGATTTTAGGAGAGAAGAAGGAACTAGCTCCAAGCCCCGCTTTGAAGTCAACAAGGGCAAAGAGATGGAGACTAGTCAAGATAAAGGAAAAGGTAAGGTTGAAACCTTTCCCCGAAATCGGGATGTGAGTTGTTTTCGTTGTCTTGGAAAAGGTCATTATGCATCCCAATGTCCGAACAAGAGAGCAATGATCATACAAGCAAATGGGGAGGTGGAGACTGATGAAGAGAGTGATGGTGAGGAGATGCCACCATTGGGAGAAGCAAGTGCGGAAGAGATAATTCCGGTGAAAGGAGACTTGCTTATGATAGGGCGAGTGCCCAAGGATGGCTCCAAGGAAAGTGACACGGATTCACAACGGGGAAACATTTTCCATACACGATGTCACGTGAACGACAAAGTCTGCAACCTAATTATCGATGGGGGTTGTTGTACCAACATAGCTAGTACTACCCTAGTTGAGAAGTTAGGGCTACCCACAACCAAACATCCCACTCCTTACAAACTTCAATGGTTGAATGATCAGGGTGAGGTGAAAGTGGAGCATCAAGTCTTGGTACCCTTTGCTATGGGAAATTATCAAGATGTTGTATTGTGTGATGTGGTAGCGGTGCAGGTTGGGCATATGATTTTGGGCCGGCCTTGGCAATATGATCGACGGGTGACTTATGACGGATATAAAAATAAGTACTCGTTCGACAAGGATGGAAGCAAGATAACCCTTATCCCCCTTACTCCAAAAGAAGTGGTTGAGGATCAATTGAAGATCAAGAACAAGGGAGAACAAGAAAAGGGAAAGGGAAAAGAAAAAGAAGAAATGCCCAAGGAGAAAAAAGGGCAAACAAAAAAAAAGGAAGAAAAGAAAAAAATGAAAGAATGCCTATTTTCTTACTTTTCTTTCTTGCAGGGCTATTATGATGAGGAGCAGAACCGAGATGGACTCCTACACTTACCCCATGATGAAGGTCCGAATTCGAGGTCGAATTCTCTTGAAGAGGGAGGGAATGATACGAACCGGATCGCGCCACTAACAAGGCCCGACTCGTATCATGGACCAAGAAAACTGTAGGTTTTAGATGGGGAGTAGAACAAGAAACGGCTTTTAAGTTGTTAAAAGATAAATTATGTATTGCACCTGTTCTATCTTTGCCTGACTTTACTAAAACCTTCGAAGTTGAGTGTGATGCTTCAGGTATAGGTATAGGAGCTGTTTTAATGCAGGAAAAGTGACCTATCGCCTATTTCAGTGAGAAGCTCGGTGGAGCCTCCCTGAACTACCCAACATATGACAAGGAGCTCTACGCTTTGGTTAGGACCCTGGAGACTTGGCAGCACTATCTGTGGCCGAAAGAATTCGTCATCCACACGGATCATGAATCCTTAAAGCACCTAAGAAGCCAAGGGAAGTTGAATAGGCGGCATGCAAGATGGATGGAGTTCATTGAAACCTTTCCTTATTTTATTCAATATAAGCGAGGTAAGGAAAATGTTGTCGCAGACGCTTTGTCAAGGAGGTTGATACGAATAATGCGCCGCTTCAGCCACTACAAATCCCGAACGGACCAATCACAAGATTGAAGGCCAAACGACTCCAAGAGGCTTTGAATGGGCTTATTCAAGAGTTGGAACAAGATCAAGGGATGATGGGAAAATAAGGTGTAGCTTGTGGGAGCCCAAGCATTGTGTTAAGGGCAAATTTTGGAAAATAAGACCTGCGCCACGGCATGGAATTTTAGCCGCTGCGACGAGAAACTTTTTGTTTTGGAAGGAGATCTCGACGTGGAAGCGCGCCGAGGCACGGATCGTTCTGTTTTGGTAGGAGAGGGACGACAGGCGCGCGCCCGGGTGCTGGCAGATGTGCGCGTAGACTTGCTACAATAGGCGCGCCGCGACATAAGAATTGTTCCGTCGTGGCACAGATGTTTCTGTTTTTCTCCGAGCAGTCCACAAAGAAGGCGCGCCGCGGCACAAGAATTTACCGGCCGCGGCATGGATCGACATTTCTTTAAAATCACCACCATTGGATTAGAATCAATGGCTAGGATTTAATTTTTCTTTTAGGTTTTGTTGTACCCTATATAAAGACAAATTGTGGCAGCTCTTTTGTAACTTTGTTCATTAAATACAATTTTGATTTGAAAATCAAATTTGAGAGCTCCAAAGCTCCATGTTCTTCCAACCCAAAACTTATCAAAGGTTTTGTAATCCTTTGTGGCGTTTTCTCTCGTCTTGTTGCATGGTGCGTAATATCCAGGTAAAAAGGTGAGTTCTTGCAACCCAAAAATCTGTTTTCCTCTAGGGATTTGAATGCTTAGATTGTGTGAAATCTGAAATCGTTTCTTTCGTAAGATTCGAGCTTTCTTGGTTCGCATCATTTGGTATCAGAGCTCTTGGTTGTGATTATCAGATTTCCTATCTTTAATTTTCCAATTTCAAATTTAAAAAAAAAAAAAAAATTCTGGAAGAAAAACTGTGTTCTTCATTGTTTCCTGCATTGTTCTTCATTTTCTGTTGTGTTTCTATCAATTCCTGTTTGTTCTTGATGTTTCTATGTGTTTATTGCATTTCCTGGAATAACTTGAGTGGTGTTGTTGTTTCCTTCTTATTCTGGTTTGTTTTGGAGAAGATTTCATGTTGAAAAATTCCCCCAAAAATCGTTTTTGTGGAAGAAGGGTATTTTGGTAATCTCACATGTGTTTTTTGTTTTGAAAAGTGAGAGCCAAACATTTTTCTCTTTATTTAAAAAAAAAAATATCTTCGGAAAATATCTCGTGAAAATATCTCCCGAAAATATCTCGTGGAAATATCTCCCGAAAATATCACGCTAGATATTTTATAAAAAAAAAGAAAAAAAAAGGACAAAAAGGATATTTCGGAGCTTATAAAAAAAAAAAAAAAAAAAAGAGAAAAGAAAGAAAGAAAGAGAAAAAGAGAGTGAATTCTTGATTTCCCGAGAATTTGCGAAATTTCTTCGTTTTAGCGTCGTTTATGCTTTAACGGATCGTTTCCTTGTTTGTTTACCTTTTTACGAGTTGAGTTTGCGAAATTGAACTTATTTCCAAAATCATAGAGTTAGCATTTCTAAAACACCTTGAGTTAGTTTCTTTTGTCCCTTACATTTGGATATTACAAACTACGCTTGGTGAGTGTGAAATTCTACAATTGTTTGGAAAATCCGGACGGTTTGGTTTGCTAAGAGCTACGAGCGCTTGGGCGATCAAATTCGAGAGTTAAACACGTGAGGTAACGAGTGAAATTTTCATTTTTTTTTGCTAATTGCTAATCGTTTGCTCGTGTTAGTTGTTGTTAAACATGTCTGGCAGGAATAGTCCCGAGGAAAGGCCCGATGCCGCATTTATGATGAGGGCACTCCAACAATCCATAGAACGGATGAATGCCGTCATGGCTAATATGAACACGCGTATGGAACAACAAGAAGCAATCATCTCCAATTTGAGGCAAGAGGCACCACGAGTCGCTCCTAATGTCGGAGGTACTAATAGGCGAGTTGAAGTTGAGGAAGAGTTGGATGAGGATAGTAATGAAGGAGAATTTGAAGAAGAGGAAGGAAGGGTACCCATGGGAGGTAGACATGGGCATAGGGGAGGAAGGCATGGAAGAGGCGGTAATTGGAGACCCCCGCAAAGGCCTAATGATGGAGTGGATAGAAGTTTGGGTAGCATCAAGATGAAGATGCCATCCTTCCAAGGGAAGAACGACCCGGAACTCTACTTGGAGTGGGAGAAAAAGGTGGAGCACATCTTTGAGTGCCACAACTACTCCGAAGAAAAGAAGGTAAAACTGGCTGTAATTGAATTCACTGATTACGCTTTAAATTGGTGGGATCAATTAATTGTAGGACGGAGAAGAAACAGAGAAAGGCCGATTGACAGTTGGGAGGAAATGAAGGCTATCATGAGGAAGCGCTTCATCCCTAGTCACTACTATAGGGAACTCTATCAAAGGTTGCAAAGACTCAACCAAGGGTATAAATCAGTTGATGATTATTATAAGGAGATGGAGGTGACTATGGTTAGGGCCAATGTAGAGGAGGATAGAGAAGCCACCATGGCTCGGTTTGTGAGTGGTCTGAATCCAGAAATAGCCAATGTAGTTGAACTTCATCACTATGTGGAGTTAGAAGATATGGTACATATGGCGATAAAGGTGGAGAGGCAACTAAGAAAAAGGGGTGTTCGGTCATTTCCACCCAAGACAAGTACTTCAGCACAAAAGCCGAATCCCACTACACCTTGGAAAGCAAATTGGAAGAAAGAAGATGGCACTAGCTCTAAGCCAAGGTTCGACTCCAACAAAGGCAAAGAAGTTGAGCTTAATAAGGATAAAGGTATCCTCGAGAACCCTACTCGTAATCGTGACATAAAATGTTTTCGTTGTCTTGGTAGGGGCCACTATGCATCCCATTGTCCAAACAAGAGAGTCATGATTGTTCAAGCTAATGGAGAAGTTGGAACGGATGATGAAAGTGAGGATGAGGAGATGCCACCACTAGAAGAAGCTAGTGATGAAGAAGTAGGACCCGTTGAAGGGGAAGCTCTTATGATAAGGAGAACTTTAAGTGTTCAACTAAAGGATGAGGGTGTGGATCAACAAAGAGAGAACATCTTTCACACCAAGTGTCATGTGAGTGGAAAGGTGTGCAACATGATCATTGATGGGTGAAGTTGTACTAATGTTGCTAGCACTACCTTAGTTGGGAAACTAGGGTTAGCCACCATCAAACACCCGAAGCCCTACAAATTGCAATGGTTGAATGAAACTGGAGTAGTAAAAGTTGATCAACAAGTTTTGGTGTCCTTCTCCATTGGGAAGTATAAGGATGAAGTTATGTGTGACGTTGTACCGATGCAAGCCGGACATATATTGCTAGGGAGACCTTGGCAATATGATAGGAGAGTCATTCATGATGGATTTAAGAATAAGTACTCATTTGAGAAGGAGGGGAAAAAGATGACTCTCGTACCTCTGACTCCAAAACAAGTTTTTGAGGAGCAAGTGCGGATGAGTAAGGACAAGGGCAAGGAAGAAAAAAAGGAAGTGGAGGAAGTTAAATCAAGTTTTTATGCGAGGGAGCACGATTTAAAAAGAGCCATTTTGGCAAAACGACTTATACTTGTACTTTTGTACAAGGAAGTCCATTTTTCTAACGAACTTGACAAAACTTTGCCAAGTGTCACTGTTTCCTTGTTACAGGAATTTGAAGACTTATTTCCAGATGAGATTCCAGATGGATTTCCACCAATCCGGGGAATCGAGCACCAAATTGACTTTGTGCCTGGTGCGTCACTTCCAAACCGGCCCGCCTACAGAACCAACCCCGAGGACACCAAGGAGATTCAACGACAGGTTGAAGAATTCTTGTCCAAGGGACAAGTGAGGGAGAGCTTAAGTCCATGTGCGGTACCAGTGTTAGTCGTACCTAAGAAGGATGGAACCAACCGGATGTACGTTGATTGTCGAGCGATCAACAACATTACGGTAAAATATCGACATCCCATTCCTAGGTTAGATGACATGCTTGATGAACTACATGGTGCATGCATATTTTCTAAAATTGATTTGAAAAGTGGTTACCACCAAATTAGAATGAAAGAAGGTGACGAATGAAAAACTGCTTTCAAAACTAAATATGGACTGTATGAATGGTTAGTCATGCCATTTGGGCTATCTAACGCCCCTAGTACCTTTATGAGGCTTATGAACCATGTATTGCGTGCTTACATTGGAAAGTTTGTAGTTGTTTACTTTGATGATATCCTCATTTATAGTAAAGACTTAGAAGAGCATGTATTACATTTAAGGTTTGTGCTTGAACTGCTAAGAAAGGAAAAACTTTATGCTAATCTGAAAAAGTGTTGCTTTTGCATGGAAAAGTTAGTCTTTCTTGGATTTGTTGTTAGCTCTAAGGGTATAGAAGTTGACTTTGAGAAAGTCAAGGCGATTAGGGATTGGCCCTCGCCTAAGTCTGTTTCTGATGTTCGCAGTTTTCATGGTTTAGCTAGTTTTTACCGAAGGTTTGTCAAGGATTTTAGTACACTAGCTGCTCCTCTAACCGAGGTCATAAAAAAAACTGTTGGATTCAAGTGGGGTGATGAACAAGAGAAAGCGTTCAATCTGTTAAAGGATAAGTTGATTTTTGCCCCTGTATTATCTTTGCTTGATTTTACTAAAACATTTGAAGTTGAGTGCGATGCTTCAAGTGTAGGCATAGGTGCTGTTTTGATGCGGGAGAAACGACCAGTTGCCTTTTTCAGCGAGAAGCTTGGTGGAGCAACCCTGAATTACCCTACATACGACAAAGAGCTCTACGCATTGGTTAGAACTCTAGAGACATGGCAGCATTACCTTTGGCCAAAGGAGTTCGTCATCCACACAGATCACGAATCCTTGAAGCATTTGAAGATTTTTGGCGAGGCATGCGCGCCGCGGCATGGAGTTGTTGCGCCGCGGCTCAGAAGGTGCTGTTTTGGCGTGGCAACTGGACAAGCGCGCGCGCGGATGTGGGCAGATGTGTGTGCAGGGCTGGACGAGTGTGCGCGCCGCGGCATGGAATTTGTGCGCCGCGGCCCAGACCTCTCGGGTTGAATGTCAAGTTTCCTCGCCGCGGCATGGAATTTACTTCGCCGCAGCCCCCTACTTATTTTGTTGTAACACGAGCCTCCTCGCCGCGGCATACTTATTTCCCCGCCGCGGCACCAGTTTAAATGATGTAATTTTGACCATTGGATCAAATCCAATGGCTGTAAAGCTTTCTCTTTCCTTAGGTCTGTTTTGTACCCTATATAAGAAAAATTGTAGCAGCCCAAAAGGCAACCCTTGTCATTTATGAAAAATATTTGTTTTCTTCAAACAAATTTGAGAGCCAAAGCTCTTTGCTTAATTGCAAACCAAGAACTTATCAAAGGATTTGCATCCTTTTGTGGCGTTCATCTCTTCTCCGTGCGTGGTGCGTAATATCCAAGTGTGGAGGTGAATTTCCTGCAACCAAATCTGTGTTTTGCTTAGAAATCCCTACCAATTTTGTTGTTGGGTCTTGATCCATTTCTTCTTGGTTCTCTAGCCTCGTAGCTAGTTGGATCGTTAGGAATCGTGTTGCGGGGTTCGCATCACTTGGCTTCTCACAAGCTAATATTATACTCACCTGGAAGGTCGAGCTTGTAGGCATTGTCGTTGATACGTTCGAGTACTTAGAATGGCCCATCTCCTCGAGGTTGTAGTTTGGACCTTCGCTTTTCAAGAAAGCGTTCTTTCCTCATATGTACCCAAACCCATTCACCGGGTTCGAAAACGACCCTACGTCGCCCTTTGTTAGCCTTGAACGCAAATTCTTCATTCTTTTTCTCAATGCGCTCGTGAATGGTCTCATGTAGTTTCTTTACCATTTCAGCTTTCTTGGCACCAGTCAAATCTGTCCTAACTGAAACAGGTAGAGGCAATAAATCCATAGGAGTGAGTGGGTTAAAACCATAAACAATTTCAAAAGGCGTATGGTTAGTAGTGGAATGCACCTCCTATTATAAGCAAATTCAATGAAAGGCAAACAATCCTCCCAATTTTTCAACTTTTTCTGAATGACTGTTCGTAACAGAGTAGATAAAGTTCGATTAACTACCTCTGTTTGGCCATCAGTTTGGGGATGACAAGTAGTAGAAAACAAAAGCTTCGTCCCCAACTTAGCCCATAGAGTTTTCCAAAAATAACTCAGGAATTTGACATCCCTGTCAGAAATTATACTTTTTGGAACCCCATGCAACCGTACAATCTCTTTAAAAAAAGGATTAGCAATGTTAGTTGCATCATCGGTTTTGTGACACCCAATAAAATGTGCCATTTTTGAAAACCTGTCAACAACTACAAAAATGGAATCTCTTCCGCCCCTAGACCTAGGCAATCCCAAAATAAAGTCCATGGAGATATCCACCCAAGGTGACCTAGGCACCGGTAGGGGTGTATACAGTCCTTGAGGTAGGTGATGCGAACCGCTTGCCACGATTCCTATGACCTCCAAATCACGCGGTTTGGCAACCACAAGAAATACGGACAAAGAACCCGACACCAATGTTAGCACACAAATCCTACGAGAAGAACTAGATTTTGATTGCACGAAAACTCACCTTAAACGAATGGATATTACGCACCACAAGCTAAGACGAGGTGAAACGCCACAAAGGGATTGCAAGCTCCTTTGATAAGTTTCGGTTGGAAATGCACTTGGAGCTTTGAGCTCTCAAAGACAAATTTTTGTATTCTCACAAAATGAAATGAACTTAGTTACATTTTTCAGCTGCTAGGGTTCATATATACAAGAAATAAAACATTAAAAACGGGCAAAGCATCCTGGCCATTGATCTGAAATCAATGGTCCAAAAATTACACAAATTTGAATCCCCGCCGCGGCGGCAAAATATCCATGCCGCGGCGCGCACGGTATGGGTCTGGTGTCAGGCGCGCAGGTCTGGCGTCGTCTGTCGAGGGGTGTCCGTGTCAGCGCGCAGGTCTGGCCTGTCAGGACCCGCATGTCCACTTGCGCCGCAGCGCCCAAAAAGTATGCCGCGGCGCGCACTTGTCTTCGGTTCCAAACAGAAACTCCCTCGCCGCAGCGTGAAATGTCTGTGCCGCGGCGCGCGCCAACTTCGCCATTTTCCCTTCAAAACAGAAACTCCCTCTCCGCGGCGTGCAATTCCTGTGCCGCGGCGCGCCAAGCTCGCCATTTTGCCCTTCAAAACAGAAACTCCCTCGCCGCGGCGGCTATATTTTCATGCCGCGGAGCAAGTCCCTTTGCTCCAAATTTGCCTCCAGCAGGTTGGTTGATCTCCCACATGCCTCAATATTGTTGATTGCTCGACATGTAATTCATCAAGCAAGTCATCTAGTCTAGGAATAGGATGTCGATATTTTACCGTAATATTGTTGATTGCTCGACAATCAACGCACATTCGGTTGGATCCATCCTTCTTAGGCACTAGCAACACTGGTACTGCACACGGACTCATGCTCTCTCTTACTTGTCCCTTGGACAAGAACTCTTCAACTTGTCGTTGAATCTCTCGAGTGTCTTCCGGGTTGGTCCTGTAAGCGGGTCGGTTTGGAAGCGAGGCACCCAAAATTAGATCGATTTTATGCTCGATCCCCCGAATTGGCGGCACTCCATCCGGGATCTCCTCCGGAAAAACATCATTAAATTCCTGCAACAAGGAAACAGTTTCACTTGGCAAAGGTTTGTCAAGCGGGTTAGATGAAAAGTTGACCTCCTTGTACAAGAGCACAAGTACCGGTCGTTTTGCCAAAATGGCTCGTTTTAAATCACGTTCCCGTGCATAAAAATTTGTTTTCTTTTTTTCCATTTCTTCCTCCTTCTCCTCCCCTTCCTTCTTTCCCTTCTCCTTGTTCATCCTCACTTGGTCTTCATATACTTGCTTTGGAGTCAAGGGTGCTAGGGTGATCTTTTTACCCTCCTTCTCAAACGAATACTTATTCTTGAATCCGTCATGGGTGACCTTTCTGTCATATTGCCATGGTCTCCCGAGCAATATGTGCCCCGCTTGCATTGGTACCACATCACACATGACTTCGTCCTTGTACTTTCCAATTGAGAAGGACACTAGCACTTGCTTACTAACCCTCACTTCCCCACTGTCATTCAACCATTGTAGTCGGTAAGGCTTTGGGTGTTTGAGCGTTGGTAACCCTAGTTTCTCTACTAAGGTAGTGCTAGCCACATTGGTGCAACTCCCACCATCTATGATCACATTACACACCTTGGAGTTCACATGGCACCTTGTGTGAAAAATATTTTCCCTTTGCAACTCCACATCATCATCCTTGTGTTGGATGCTCAAAGACCTCATTATCACTAAGGCCTCTCCTTCAACCGGCCCAATCTCTTCCTCACTAGCTTCCTCTAGTGGGGGCATCTCCTCTTCTCCACTCTCTTCCTCAGATTCTATATCTCCATTAGCCAAGGCAATCATGGTTTTCTTGTTAGGGCATTAATGAGCAATGTGTCCTCGCCCAAGACACCGAAAACATACAATCTCTCGGTTCTTAATTGGGACCTCAACATTGGCCTTTCCCTTGCCAACTTCCACTTCCTTGCCTTTGTAAGAATCAATCCTAGGCTTGGAACTAGTCTCCCCTTCCTTCCTCCAATTGGTCTTCCAAGGTGAGGTAAGGTTTGGTTTTGGTACCGGGAAAGCGGGTTTTGGTGGCATCATAGAACTACTCCTTGATACGAATCATTTGGCGCTACCACCACTTCGCATCCCGAACGGGCCAATCACGAGGTCGAAGGCGAGGCAACTCAAGGAAGCCTTGAGCGGACTTGTCCAAGAGCTATTACAAGGCCAAGGGATGATGAGGAATGAGCACATAGCTTGTGAGAGGCCAAGCAATGTGATAGAGGTAGAATTGGAAGAAAAGGTTCTGCGCCGCGGCATGGATTAATGGGCGCCGCGGCGAGGGGTCCTCTGTTTTGGGAAGATTTTTGGCGAGGCAAGCGCGCCGCGGCATGGAATTGTTGCGCCGCGGCCCAGACCTCTCGGGTTGAATGTCAAGTTTCCTCGCCGCGGCATGGAATTTACTCCGCCGCGGCCCGCCTACTTAATTTGTTGTAACCTGAGCCTCCTCGCCGCGGCATACTTATTTCCCCGCCGCGGCGCCAGTTTAAATGATGTAATTTGGACCATTGGATCAAATCCAATGGCTGTAAAGCTTTCTCTTTCCTTAGGTCTGTTTTGTACCCTATATAAGACAAATTGTAGCAGCCCAAAAGGCAACTTTTGTCATTTATGAAATTTATTTGTTTTCTTCAAACAAATTTGAGAGCCAAAGCTCTTTGCTCAATTGCAACCAAGAACTTATCAAAGGATTTGCATCCCTTTGTGGCGTTCAACCTCTTCTTCGTGCGTGGTGCGTAATATCCAAGTGTGGAGGTGAGTTTTCCTGCAGCCAAATCTGTGGTTTTGCTTAGAAATCCCTACCAATATTGTTGTTGGGTCTTGAACCATTCTCTTTCGGTTCTCTAGCCTCGTAGCTAGTTGGGTCGATAGGAATCGTGTTGTGGGGTTCGCATCATTTGGTATCAGAGCTCTAGGTTGAGACTCTAGATTCCTATCTTAAATTTCTGTCATTTTTTTGTTTCATAGCAACAAGAAAATTCCTTCAAAAAAAAATTCTGTGTTCTTCATTTTTCTATGTGTTTATTGCAATTCCTGGAATAACCTGATTGGTGTTGTTGTTTCTCTCTTATTCTGATTTAATTTGGAGAAGATTTCATGTTGAAAAATTCCCCCAAAAATCGTTTTTGTGGAAGAGGGGTATTTTGGTAATCTCACATGTGTTTTTCGTCTTGAAAAGTGAGAGCCAAACATTTTTCTCTTTATTTAAAAAAAAAAAAAAAATCTTCCGAAAATATCTCACGAAAATATCTCGTGAAAATATCTCACGAAAATATCTCGTGAAAATATCTCCCGAAAATATCTCGCTAGATATTTTATAAAAAAAAAAAAAAAGAAAGAGGATATTTCGGACAATATAAAAAAAAAAAAAAGAGAAAAAGAAAAAAAGGAGTGAATTCTTGATTTTCCGAGAATTTACGAAATTTCTTCGTTTTAGCGTCGTTTACGCTTTAACGGATCGTTTTCTTATTTGTTTGCTTTTACGAGTTTGATTTTGCTAAATTAGACTTGTTTCCGAACTAATAGAGTTAGAGTTTCAAAACACTTCGAGTTAGTTTCCTTTGTGCTCCACATTGGATATTGCAAACTACGGATTGTTGAGGACGAGAACTCTACTATTGGGTGGAAACCTTGGATGGTTTGGTTTGTCATAGGGCTTCGAGAGCTTGGACAATCAAATTCGAGTGTAAACACGTGAGGTAACGAGTGAAAGTTCCATTTTTTGTTAATTGCTAATTGTTTGCTTGGATTAGTGTAATTAAGCATGTCTAACAGGAATAGCTCGGAGGAAAGGCCCGACACAGCTTTTATGATGAGGGCGCTACAACAGTTCATGGAACGGATGAATGCCGTCATGGCTAATGTGAATGAGCGGTTGGAGAGACAAAAGGCAACTATCGCCAACTTGCGGCAAGAAGCACCGCAAAACGCTCCTAATGTAGGAAGGCCTAATAGGAGGGCCCATATTGAGGAGGAGTTGGAGGAGGATAGTTTTGGTGAGGATGACTATGAGGGTGAAGGGAGAATGCCCTTTGGAGGAAGACATGGGCCTAGAGGAGGCCATGGTGGGGGAGGAGTTAGGAGACCCCCACATCGACCCTATGACGGGGTTGATAGGAACTTGGATAGCATTAAAATGAAAATGCCGGCATTCCAAGGAAAGAATGACCCGGAGCTTTACTTGGAGTGGGAGAAGAAGGTAGAGCATATCTTTGCGTGCCACAACTACTCGGACGAAAAAAAAGTTAAGTTGGCCGTAATAGAATTCACCGACTATGCTTTAAATTGGTGGGATCAACTAGTTGTAGCTAGGAGGAGGAATGGGGAAAGACCGATTGATAGTTGGGAGAACATGAAAGCTGTCATGAGGAAGCGGTTTATTCCGAGCCATTACTACTGAGAGCTATATCAGAGGTTGCAAAGGCTCACTCAAGGATTTAGGTCGGTAGATGATTATTACAAGGATATGGAAATGACCATGGTTAGAGCCAATATTGAGGAGGATAGGGAAGCCACTATGGCTAGATTTGTTAGTGGTTTGAACCAAGACATTGCCAATATTGTGGAACTACATCACTATGTAGAGTTAGAGGACATGGTTCATATGGCAATCAAGGTGGAGAGGCAATTGCGGAAGAAGAGCAGCCGAACTTTTCCACCTAAGGTTAACCCCACTACATCTAAACCCACCCCTACCACACCATGGAAAAATTGGAAGAAGGATGAGGCAACTAGCTCCAAGCCTAGGTTTGAATTGAATAAGGGCAAGGAATTGGAGACTAGCAAGGATAAGGGTAAGATTGAAAACCCGACCCGATACCGAGACATCAAGTGTTTTAGGTGTCTTGGAACCGGACACATTGCATCCCAATGTCCGAATAAAAAGGTGATGATCGCTCAAGCTAATGGCGACATTGAGACGGATGAGGATAGTGATGATGAAGAGATGCCATTGCTAGAAGAAGCTAGTGATGAGGAGATAGGGCCCGTGGAGGGAGAGGCTCTAGTGATAATGAGGTCCTTAAGTATCCAATATAAGGATGAGGATGCGGAGCAACAACGAGAGAACATATTTCACACAAGGTGTCATGTGAACTCTAAAGTGTGCAATGTCATCATTGATGGTGGGAGTTGCACCAATGTGGCTAGTACCACCTTAGTTGAGAAGCTAGGGTTGCCAAAGATCAAACACCCGAAACCCTACAAGCTCCAATGGTTGAATGATAGCGGGGAAGTAAAGGTTAGCAAGCAAGTACTAGTATCCTTTGCTATTGGAAAATACAAGGATGAAGTAATGTGTGATGTAGTCCCTATGCAAGCTGGACATATATTGCTTGGAAGACCTTGGCAATATGATAGGCGGGCTACACACGATGGATTCAATAATAAGTATTCCTTTGAGTGGAAAGGGAAAAGGATTACACTTGCACCCTTATCTCCTAAGCAAGTCTTTGAGGACCAAAAGAAGATGGTGAGAGAAAAAAAGGAGAGATTGGGAGAGACGAGTGTAGTAGGAGAGAAGAGTGGAGAGAGAGAAAAAGAAACTGAAAAAAAAGTTGAAAATTTTTACGCAAAAGCAAGTGATGTAGAACACGCCGACTTGGCGAAGAGGTCTGTTCTTGTACTCTCGTATAAGGAGACTTATTTATCTACTGATGAACTTGACAATGCGTTGCCAAGTGTTTTTGTTTCTTTGTTACAGGAATATGAAGATGTGTTTCTTGAAGAGATCCCGGACGGTGTGCCACCATTGCGAGGGATTGAGCATCAGATTGACTTCATTCCTGGAGCGTCTCTTCCAAACCGACCAGCTTATCGTACCAACCCGGCCGATACCAAGGAGATCCAGAAGCAGGTCGAAGAATTTTTGACTAGGGGGCAAGTCAGAGAAAGCTTAAGCCCTTGTGCAGTGCCAGTGGTACTTGTGCCTAAGAAGGATGGGTCAAGTCGTATGTGTGTTGATTGTCGTGCCGTCAACAACATTACGGTAAAGTATCGTCACCCAATTCCTAGATTAGATGACATGTCAGATGAATTGCATGGCTCTAGCATCTTTTCAAAAATTGACCTTAAAAGTGGATATCATCAAATAAGGATGAAAGAAGGGGATGAATGGAAAACCGCTTTTAAAACAAAACATGGGTTGTATGAGTGGTTAGTTATGCCTTTCGGGTTATCTAACGCACCTAGTACTTTTATGAGATTAATGAACCATGTTTTACGCTCTTTAATTGGAAATTGTGTGGTTGTCTATTTCGATGATATCCTCATTTACAGCAAAAATTTAGAAGAGCATGTTGAACATTTACGTGCTGTGCTTGAAATTTTGAGAAAAGAAAAACTGTATGCTAATTTAAAGAAGTGTTGTTTTTGCATGAGCAAGCTAGTTTTTCTTGGATTTGTTGTAAGTGCTGAGGGAATAGAGGTAGATAAGGAAAAGGTCAAGGCGATTAGGGATTGGCCCTCGCCTAAGTCTGTTACGGAGGTCCGAAGTTTCCATGGCTTGGCTAGTTTCTATCGAAGATTTGTTAGAGACTTTAGCACTGTAGCTGCACCTCTAACCGAGGTGATCAAGAAAACTGTAGGTTTTAGATGGGGAGTAGAACAAGAAACTGCTTTTAAGTTGTTAAAAGATAAATTATGTACTGCACCTGTTCTATCTTTGCCTAACTTTAATAAAACCTTCGAAGTTGAGTGTGATGCTTCAGGTATAGGTATAGGAGCTGTTTTAATGCAGGAAAAGCGACCTATCGCCTATTTCAGTGAGAAGCTCGGTGGAGCCTCCCTGAACTACCCAACGTATGATAAGGAGCTCTACGCTTTGGTTAGGACCCTGGAGACTTGGCAGCACTATCTGTGGCCGAAAGAATTCGTCATCCACACGGATCATGAATCCTTGAAGCACCTAAGAAGCCAAGGGAAGTTGAATAGGCGGCATGCAAGATGGATGGAGTTCATTGAAACCTTTTCTTATATTATTCAATATAAGCGAGGTAAGGAAAATGTTGTCGCAGACGCTTTGTCAAGGAGGTATACCTTACTCTCTACTCTAAATGCTAGATTATTAGGGTTTGAGTATATTAAAGAACTGTATGCTGCTGATGATGATTTTTTTGCTATATATCATGCATGTCATAAGTCTGTTTTTTAGAAAATTTTTTTGTTCAATGGGTATTTATATAGAGAAAACCATCTATGTATACCCAACTGCTCTATGAGAGAGTTGCTAGTGAGAGAGGCCCATGGTGGAGGTCTAATGGAACACTTCGGTGTGGCCAAGACCATGGATGTTCTGCGGGAACATTTCTTTTGGCCTAAGATGAGGCGTGATGTAGAGAGGATTTGTTTTAAGTGCATCACGTGCAGGCAAGCGAAGTCTAGAGTCCTACCTCAAGGACTGTATACACCCCTACCGGTGCCTAGTTCACCTTGGGTGGATATCTCCATGGACTTCATTTTGGGTTTGCCTAGATCTAGGGCGGAAGAGATTCCATTTTTGTGGTTGTTGACAGGTTTTCAAAAATGGCATATTTTATTGCGTGTCATAAAACCGATGATGCAACTAACATTGCTAATCTTTTTTTTAAAGAAATTGTACGGTTGCATGGGGTTCCAAAGAGTATAATTTCTGATAGGGATGTCAAATTCCTGAGTTATTTTTGGAAAACTCTATGGGCTAAGTTGGGGACGAAGCTTTTGTTTTCTACTACTTGTCATCCCCAAACTGATGGCCAAACAGAGGTAGTTAATCGAACTTTATCTACTCTGTTACGAACGGTCATTCAGAAAAATTTGAAAAATTGGGAGGATTGTTTGCCTTTTATTGAATTTGCTTATAATAGGAGTGTGCATTCCACTACTAACCATACACCTTTTGAAATTGTTTATGGTTTTAACCCACTCACTCCTATGGATTTATTGCCTTTACCTGTTTCAGTTAGGACAGATTTGACAGGTGTCAAGAAAGCTGATGATACGAACCAGATCGCGCCACTGATAAGGCCCGACACGTATCATGGACCAAGCCGAGAAGGGGGTGAAATAACGGCGTAGAAAGGCGCACCACAACACGAGCAAGGGCACCAACATGCGAAACAAGGGAGTGCCGAGCTAATTGTGGAGTTGCTGAGTTTTGGAGCTGCGCCGCGGCATGACATTCCCCCGCCGCGGCGAAGGACTTTCTGTTTTGGTAGGATTTTGTACGAGGCATGCTCGCCGCGGCATGAAATACGTGCGCCGCGGCGCAGGTGTTTCTGTTTTGGGCATGAAGGCTGGGAGATGTGCGCGCAGGACGAGCAGACGCGCGCGCAAGTGTGGGCAGAGGTGCGCGCAGAGGACCAAGGACGTGCGCGCCGCGGCATGGCTTTTGGGCGCCGCGGCACAGACCTCTCGGGTTGATGGCCAAGGTTCCTCGCCGCGGCATGGAATTTACTCCGCCGCGGCCCGCCTACTATTGCTTTTGTAATCCGAGACTCCTCGCCGCGGCATGAATATTTGCCCGCCGTGGCGCCAATGTAAAAATTGTAATTTTAACCATTGGATCAAATCCAATGGCTCAGATCTTGTCTTTTCTTTTAGGTTTTTGTGTGAGCCCTATTTAAAGACATTTGGGCAGCTCATTTTAAAAACTTTTGTTCATTTATGAAATTTGTTAGAAAACAAATTGAGAGCCCTTGAGCTCCTTGCTTGATTTCAAGCCAACCCAAGAACTTATCAAAGGTCTTTGCACCCCTTTGTGGCGTTCGCCCTCTCCTCCGTGCGTGGTGCGTAATATCCATGTGTGTAGGTGAGTTTCCTGCAGCCAAATCTGTTGTGTTGCTTAGATTTCTCCTCCCAATATTGTTGTTGGGTCTTGGACCGTTTCTTTTGGTTCTCTAGCCTCGTAGCTAGGTGGGTCGATAGGAATCGCGTTCCTCGGTTCGCATCAGCTGAAATGGTAAAGAAACTACATGAGAGCATTCACGAGCGCATTGAAAAAAAGAATGAAGAATTTGCGTTCAAGGCCAACAAAGGGCGACGTAGGGTCATTTTCGAACCCGGTGATTGGGTTTGGGTACATATGCGGAAGGAACGGTTTCCCGAAAAGCGAAAGTCCAAACTACAACCTCGGGGGGATGGGCCATTCCAAGTACTCGAACGTATCAACGACAATGCCTACAAGCTCGACCTTCCAGGTGAATATAATATTAGCGCATCTTTTAACGTTTCTGATCTTTCTCCTTTCGACTATGCAGGTGAAGATTCGAGGTCGAATCCTTTTCAAGAGGGGGGGAATGACACGAATCATTTGGCGCTACCACCACTTCGCATCCCGAACGGGCCAATCACGAGGTCGAAGGCGAGGCAACTCAAGGAAGCCTTGAGCGGACTTGTCCAAGAGCTATTACAAGGCCAAGGGATGATGAGGAATGAGCACATAGCTTGTGAGAGGCCAAGCAATGTGATAGAGGCAGAATTGGAAGAAAAGATTCTGCGCCGCGGCATGGATTAATGGGCGCCGCGGCGACGGGTCCTCTGTTTTGGGAAGATTTTTGGCGAGGCAAGCGCGCCGCGGCATGGAATTGTTGCGCCGCGGCCCAGAAGGTTCTGTTTTGGCGTGGCAACTGGACAAGCGCGCGCGCGGATGTGGGCAGATGTGCGCGCAGGGCTGGACGAGTGTGCGCGCCGCGGCATGGAATTTGTGCGCCGCGGCCCAGACCTCTCGGGTTGAATGTCAAGTTTCCTCGCCGCGGCATGGAATTTACTCCGCCACGGCCCGCCTACTTAATTTGTTGTAACCCGAGCCTCCTCGCCGCGGCATACTTATTTCCCCGCCGCGGCGCCAGTTTAAATGATGTAATTTGGACCATTGGATCAAATCCAATGGCTGTAAAGCTTTCTCTTTCCTTAGGTCTGTTTTGTACCCTATATAAGACAAATTGTAGCAGCCCAAAAGGCAACTTTTGTCATTTATGAAATTTATTTGTTTTCTTCAAACAAATTTGAGAGCCAAAGCTCTTTGCTCAATTGCAACCAAGAACTTATCAAAGGATTTGCATCCCTTTGTGGCGTTCAACCTCTTCTCCGTGCGTGGTGCGTAATATCCAAGTGTGGAGGTGAGTTTTCCTGCAGCCAAATCTGTGGTTTTGCTTAGAAATCCCTACCAATATTGTTGTTGGGTCTTGAACCATTCTCTTTCGGTTCTCTAGCCTCGTAGCTAGTTGGGTCGATAGGAATCGTGTTGCGGGGTTCGCATCACTCCTCCTCCTCAATTGCCTTTCCACCTTAATGGCCATTTGCACCATATCATCCAACTCCACATAATGATGCAACTCCACAATGTTGGCAATGTTAGAGTTCAACCCGCTTATAAACCGAGCCATGGTTGCCTCTCTCTCCTCCTCCACATTTGCCTTAACCATGGTCATCTCCATTTCCTTGAAGTATTCATCCACTGATCGGGACCCTTGTGATGCGAACCGCTCGCCACGACTCCTATGACCTCCAAATCACGCGGCTTGGCAACCACAAGAAATACGAACGATGACCCGACAACAATGTTAGCACGTAGATTCTACGAAGAACGCTCGACTATGGTAGCAAGGAACTCACCTCCACCCTTGGATATACGCACCACGAGCCGAGATGAGGAGAAACGCCACAAAGGGTTGCTAGTTCCTTTGATAAGTTTCTTGATAGAACAAGAGAAGCACTTATGCTCTCTCTCAATTTGAAATCACTCCAAATTGTTTTTCAATGAAGAAAATTCATGTTTTTGATTAATTGGTTGAATAATTACAATGGGCAGCTGCCTTACATATAAATAGACACAAAGAAAACCTAAAAATTGTCTCAGGAAATCCTAGCCATTGATCTGGATCCAATGGTCCAAAAATTACAACATTTTGAATCTCCGCCGCGGCGGGGAAATATTCATGCCGCGGCGCGCCCCTTTCTGTTTGCCACCCGCGAAGCCTCGCCGCGGCGCACAAAAGTTCATGCCGTGGCGCGCACTTTCAGGATCTGCGCGCAGGTCTGGCTGTCAGGCGCGCATGTCCGTGTCAGCGCGCAGGTCTAGCATGTCAACGCGCGCACGTCTCGGCCTGTCCTCGTCATGCCGCGGCACATGGAAACTCATGCCGCGGCGCGCATGCCCCTTCGTCCAAAACAGAAACTATCTCGCCGCGGCGCCACTTTCTTGTGCCGCGGCGCGCACGCTTCTTCAATTCAAAACAGAACGCCCTTCGCCGCGGCGCACCAAATCCATGCCACGACGCGCATATGTGTCAATTTCCCCCTCCAATGCAGAAACCTCCTCGCCGCGGCGCACAATATCTATGCCACGGCGCAGATCCAATTTTTGGAATTGACACTTGCATTCTTCTCCTTCTCTTCCATGGTGCTTGCATGCTTGTTTTTGATGTTGCATGCCTTTTTGCACCCTCTTGAGGCCCTTCTCAAGAGGCGGCTCTTGGCGCGTGTCGGGCCGACTTCGGGAGGGGGTCCGATTCGTATCATTCCCTCCTTCTTCGAAAGAATTCGACCTCGAATTTGGACCTTTGTCATAGGGCAAGTGTTGCAGGCCATCCTTGTTTTGTTTTTCATCATATGACCCCTGCAAAAAAGAAAAGTTAGAATATAAACATTGTCGGGTCCTTTTTCTTTCCTTCTTCCCCCTTGAGGGCCCCTCCTCCTCCTTGGGCTCTCCTTCCAACCTCTTTCCCTTTCTCTCCTCCACTTCTGTTAACAGCTTGTCGGACATTTGTCGCGGAGTCAAAGGCAAAAGAGTAAACTTCCTCCCTTCCCTCTCAAGGGAATACTCGTTCTTGTATCCGTCATAGGTGACCTTCCTATCGTATTGCCATGGCCGCCCTAGCAATACATGCCCAGCTTGCATGGGTAATACGTCACAAATCACCTCATCCTTATATCGACCAATGGAAAAGGTTACAAGTACTTGCTCTTCAACCTTCGCTTCTCCATTGTCATTTAGCCACTGTAGCTTGTACGGTTGGGGATGTTTGCTCGGAGTCAACCCTAGCTTCTCAACTAAAGTTGTGCTCGCAATGTTGGTGCAACTCCCACTATCAATTATCAACTGGCACACCTTATCATTCACATGGCATCTCGTCTGAAAAGTATGAACTCTTTGGGATCCCATGTCAAGTTCTCGGTAATGATCCAATGGTGCCCGTCGTACTACAAGTAACTCTCCCGTGACTGGATACACTTCCTCGTCATTATCCTCCTCCAATGACGGCTTCTCCCCTTCATCACTGTCATCATCGGTCGCCACCTCCCCGTTGGCTTGCACGATCATTGTTCTTTTGTTCGGACATTGATGAACGTAATGACCCTTTCCAAGGCAACGGTAACAATGTATGTCACGACTTCGATGGACGGTTCCTCCTTCATCCTTTCCCTTATCTCTCCTCAACTCCCTTTCTTTGCCCTTGTTCTCAAAATTGGGCTTGGAGCTACCTTCCCCTTCCTTCCTTCCACTAGGCTTCCAAGGCGGAATTGGGTTCGGTGTCGGTGTCGGAAAAGTGGTGTCCTGATTGTTCTCTACGGGTATGGTATGGCTACTCCTCCTCTTCAATTGCCTTTCTGATACGAATCGGATCGTGCCATAATCAAGGCACGACACGGGGCAAGAACTATGCCGATAAAAGGGTCAAATATCAGCTCAAAGAAGCACGCCACAAACACGAGCTAGGGCGCAAACATGTTAGCCATGGAAGTGCCAGCTAATTTGTGGAAATTCAGAATTTTGGAGCTGCGCTGCGGCATGGCTTTTATGCGCCGCGGCACGGGAGTTTCTGCTTTTGCAGAATTTTGGACGAGGCATGCTCGCCGCGGCATGAAATATGTGCGCCGCGGCGCGGGTGTTTCTGTTATGGGCGTGAAGGCTGGGAGATGTGCGCGCAGGACGAGCAGACGCGCGCGCAAGCGTGGGCAGAGGTGCGCGCAGAGGACCAGGGACGTGCGCGCCGCGGCATGGCTTTTGGGCGCCGCGGCACAGACCTCTCGGGTTGAAGTGCAAGGTTCCTCGCCGCGGCATGGAATTTGTCCGCCGCGGCCCGCATACTTTTACTTTAGTGATCTGAGCCTCCTCGCCGCGGCATGAATATTTGCCCGCCGCGGCGCAAGTGTAAAATTTGTAATTATGACCCTTGGATCAAATCCAATGGCTCAAATCTTGTCTTATTTTTTTTTAGGTTTTGTGTGAGCCCTATTTAAAGACATTTGGGCAGCTCTTGTTTGTAACTTTTGTTCATTTATGAAATTTGTTAGAAAACAAATTGTGAGAGCCCATGAGCTCCTTGCTTGATTGCAAGCCAACCCCCCAAGAACTTATCAAAGGTCTTTGCACCCCTTTGTGGCGTTCGCCCTCTCCTCCGTGCGTGGTGCGTAATATCCATGTGTGTAGGTGAGTTTCCTGCAGCCAATCTGTTGTTTTGCTTGGATTTCTCCTCCCAATTTGGTTGTTGGGTCTTGGTCCGCTTCTTCTTGGTTCTCTAGCCTCGTAGCTAGGTGGGTCGATAGGAATCGCGTTCCGACGGTTCGCATCATTTGGTATCAGAGCTCTAGGTTGAGACTCTAGATTCCTATCTTAATTTTTGTCAAATTCTATTTCCTAGCAACAAGAAAATTGCTTCACAAAAAAAAATCTGTGTTCATCTTGTTTTTGTGTGTTTAATGCATTTCCTGGAATAACCTGTGTGATGTTGTTGTTTGTTTCTTATTTTGGTTGAATTTGGAGAGGATTTTGTGTTGGAAATTCCCCCAAATTTTCGTTTTTCTTGAAGAGGGGTATTTTGGTAATCTCACATGTGATTTTTCTTCTTGAAAAGTGAGAGCCAAACTTTTCTCTTTATTTTAAAAAAAAAAAAATATTTTCCGAAAATATCTCCCGAAAATATCTCGGAAAATATCTCACGAAAATATCTCGTGAAAATATCTCCCGAAAATATCTCGTTAGATATTTTTATAAAAAAAAAAAAAAAAAAATCTAGAAATTCAATTTCCAAGAATTTTACAAAACTTCGTTAAAGTGTCATTCACACTTTTAACGGATCGTATTTTTGTTTGTTTGGATATCGTTTTCGTGAATTTGACCTAAATCCCAATTCTTTCCAAAATTTCTAGAGTTAGGATTTCCAAACACATTGAGTTAGTTTCTTTTGTCCCTTACATTGGATATTACAAACTACACTTGGTGTTTACGGAATATTGCAATTGTTCGGAAAATTTTGGATGGTTTGATTGCTTAGTAGCTAAAGTGCTTGAGAGATCATTCTAAGGGTTAAACACGAAGGGTATTTTGTTAGCATTTGGAAGTATGTTTCGCACTAGGTGCCATGTGAACGAGAAAGTGTGTCGTGTGGTCATTGATGAAATGCTTCATGCTAACTATGCTAGCACTACTTTGGTGAAGAAATTGAATTTGCCAACCTTACAACATCCAAAACCATATATGCTACCATGGATGAATGAGTTTGGTGAATTGGAGATTAGCAAGCATGTTTTGGTGCCATTCTCAATAGGGAGGTATAAAGATGAAATACTTTGTGATATAAGTCCCATGACTTATTGTCATCTATCATTGGGAAGGACATGGCAATTGGAGAGAGGAGCTAAGCATGATAAGATCACAAATAGGTATGAATTTGTGAGAGACAACAAAAGAATCGCTCTTGTGCCTTTATCCGAGCAAGAAGTGTATGAAGAGGAGAAGAGAATTCTTGAGGTTGAAAAAAAAGATAGAAAAGAGGTTGAAGACAAGAGAGATGAATGTGAGAAGAAGAATGAGGTTCCGGTTGTTGTGGAAAGCAATGAGGAAAACATAACTTTTGAGCTTACTAATGACAATTTGTCTCTACCTATTGTTGCTAACTTTATTTTACAGGATCAAACAATTGACTTCATTGGAGTTGAGCAACATGGTGATGTCAAAATTGAACAACCGTTGGTACATTCAATCCTAGAACAAACAATCTTCAGAAGGCCGATCAAGAGTGTGATTCAACGTGCCTTCGATTCAACCATTGCGAATTCAGCAATCCCCATCACAATAGCTAAGATTCGAGGACGAATCTTCTTAAAGAAAGGGGGTCTGATACGAACCGGATCGTGCCATAATCAAGGCACGACACGGGGCAAGAACTATGCCGATAAAAGGGTCAAATATCGGCTCAAAGAAGCACTCCACAAACACGAGCTAGGGCGCAAACATGTTAGCCATGGAAGTGCCAGCTAATTTGTGGAAATTCAGAATTTTGGAGCTGCGCCGCGGCACGGGAGTTTCTGCTTTTGCAGAATTTTGGACGAGGCATGCTCGCCGCGGCATGAAATATGTGCGCCGCGGCGCGGGTGTTTCTGTTATGGGCGTGAAGGCTGGGAGATGTGCGCGCAGGACGAGCAGACGCGCGCGCAAGCGTGGGCAGAGGTGCGCGCAGAGGACCAGGGACGTGCGCGCCGCGGCATGGCTTTTGGGCGCCGCGGCACAGACCTCTCCGGTTGAAGTGCAAGGTTCCTCGCCGCGGCATGGAATTTGTCCGTCGCGGCCCGCATACTTTTACTTTAGTGATCCGAGCCTCCTCGCCGCGGCATGAATATTTGCCCGCCGCGGCGCAAGTGTAAAATTTGTAATTATGACCCTTGGATCAAATCCAATGGCTCAAATCTTGTCTTATTTTTTTTTAGGTTTTGTGTGAGCCCTATTTAAAGACATTTGGGCAGCTCTTGTTTGTAACTTTTGTTCATTTATGAAATTTGTTAGAAAACAAATTGTGAGAGCCCATGAGCTCCTTGCTTGATTGCAAGCCAACCCCCCCAAGAACTTATCAAAGGTCTTTGCACCCCTTTGTGGCGTTCGCCCTCTCCTCCGTGCGTGGTGCGTAATATCCATGTGTGTAGGTGAGTTTCCTGCAGCCAATCTGTTGTTTTGCTTGGATTTCTCCTCCCAATTTGGTTGTTGAGTCTTGGTCCGCTTCTTCTTGGTTCTCTAGCCTCGTAGCTAGGTGGGTCGATAGGAATCGCGTTCCTTGGTTCGCATCACTTTCTACCTTGATGGCCATTTGCACCATATCCTCCAACTCGACATAGTGGTGCAACTCCACAATGTTGGCAATGCTAGAATTCAACCCGCTCAAGAACCGAGCCATAGTGGCCTCCCTATCTTCCTCCACACTAGCCCTCACCATAGTCATCTCCATCTCCTTGAAATACTCATCAACGGACCGATGACCTTGATTAAGCCTTTGTAGCCTCTGATAGAGTTCCCGGTAATAGTGGCTTGGGACAAACCGCTTCCTCATTACGGCCTTCATCTCACCCCAATTATCAATGGGCCTCTCTTCATTCCTCCTCCTTGAGACCACTAATTGGTCCCACCAATTTAGGGCGTAGTCGCTAAACTCAACTACCGCCAACTTCACTTTCTTCTCCTCGGAATATTGGTGACAATCAAAAACATGTTCAACCCGCTTCTCCCACTCCAAGTATAACTCCGGATCATTCTTCCCTCGGAATGTAGGCATCTTGATTTTGATGTTGTCCAAATTCCGGTCAACCCCGTCATAGGGCCGAGGTGGGGGTCTCCACAAACCTTCCCGACCATTCCTTCTTCCTCTATATTCATCCCTTCCTCCATAGGGCCTCCTCCGTTCCTCATTCTCAAACTCTTCATCCCAATTCTCCTCATCCACTAAGGGCCTCCTAACTTCCGGTCTCCTAACTTCCGGAACCCCTTCGGGTGCTCTTCGTTGTAAATTAGCAACCGCCGCTTCTTGCCGTTCTACCCGCTCATCAAGATTTTCCATGACGGCACTCAACCGTTCCATGGATTGTTGTATTGCACGCAACAAAGATGCGGTATCCGGACGCTCTTCGGAGTTGCTCCTGTTAGACATAATTCCACAACTTTCACACAAAGAGAATTAGTTAAACAATTTAAGAACAGAAAAATTTCACTTTGTTACCTCACGTGTTTAATCGCTCGGATTGATTGCTCAAGCACTTCTCGTTCTATGGCAAGTCAATTTCCGAAACTTTCAACCCGAGGTAGAATTCCACGACTCACCCGCTTAGTGGCGTATTATCCAATTCAAGGCAAGCAAGGAACTAACTCAAAGTGTTTGGAGTTCTAACTCAATAAAAAAAAAGGAATATTTGATTCAAACAAAATTTAGAACCGAGAGGATTCAAAGAACGACTTTGTAAAAATTTCTCGGAAAAGAAATTTTCACACTCTTTTTTTTTTTTTTTTTTATAAAAAAACTGTTTGGAACGTAAAATACGAACAAACACGAGATACAAACAGAAATGATGCGAACAAAACACGAGAGCACAGTAAAATTACCAAAATACCCTTTTCGTTACGAACAGATTTTCAGAAAAATTTCCAACACGAAAACCTTTCCAAAACACAACAGAATTTCAGAAAACACAAAAACATTATCTGAAACTTTTTTTTTTAGCAACAGCAGAATAAATTCCAGAAAATCAGAAAAACAAAAACACAATTCTGAAATTTCAACAACAGCAGAATTTCCAGAAATCAGAATCACAAACACAATCTGAAAATTTTCAGGAAATCAAAAACAACAATTTCAATCTGAAATTTTCAGGAAAACAGAATCAACAAAACAGGAAACAACAATACACATCAGAATTGATTTCAGAAACACATTACAATCAAAATTTTTGCAAGAACAAGATGAAAAATTCTGGAAAATTGAAGAACAACACAGGATTTTGAAAAAGTGCACAGATTTTGTTTTTGCACACAAAATTGACAACACAAAACAGAAACGATTCCAGGAACACAAACACAAACAGAATTTTGCAAGAACAACAAGAAAAATTCTGGAAAGATGAAGAACACACAGATTTTTTTTTTTTTTTTTTATATAATGAAAAAGACAATAAAGATAGGAGTCTAGAATTACAACCTAGAGCTCTGATACCAAATGATGCGAACCGCTCGCCACGACTCCTATGATCTCCAAATCACGCGGCTTGGCAACCACAAGAAATACGAACGATGACCCGACAACAATGTTAGCACGCAGATTCTACGAAGAACGCTCGACTATGGTAGCAAGGAACTCACCTCCACCCTTGGATATACGCACCACGAGCCGAGATGAGGCGAAACGCCACAAAGGGTTGCTAGTTCCTTTGATAAGTTTCTTGATAGAACAAGCGAAGCACTTGTGCTCTCTCTCAATTTGAAATCACTCCAAATTGTTTTTCAATGAAGAAAATTCATGTTTTTGATTAATTGGTTGAATAATTACAATGGGCAGCTGCCTTACATATAAATAGACACAAAGAAAACCTAAAAATTGTCTCAGGAAATCCTAGCCATTGATCTGGATCCAATGGTCCAAAAATTACAACATTTTGAATCTCCGCCGCGGCGGGGAAATATTCATGCCGCGGCGCGCCCCTTTCTGTTTGCCACCCGCGAAGCCTCGCCGCGGCGCACAAAAGTTCATGCCGCGGCGCGCACTTTCAGGATCTGCACGCAGGTCTGGCTGTCAGGCGCGCATGTCCGTGTCAGCGCGCAGGTCTGGCATGTCAGCGCGCGCACGTCTCGGCCTGTCCTCGTCATGCCGCGGCGCGCATGCCCCTTCGTCCAAAACAGAAACTATCTCGCCGCGGCGCCACTTTCTTGTGCCGCGGCGCGCACGCTTCTTCAATTCAAAATAGAACGCCCTTCGCCGCGGCGCACCAAATCCATGCCGCGGCGCGCATATGTGTCAATTTCCCCCTCCAATGCAGAAACCTCCTCGCCGCGGCGCACAATATCTATGCCGCGGCGCAGATCCAATTTTTGGAATTGACACTTGCACTCTTCTCCTTCTCTTCCATGGTGCTTGCATGCTTGTTTTTGATGTTGCATGCCTTTTTGCACCCTCTTGAGGCCCTTCTCAAGACGCGGCTCTTGGCGCGTGTCGGGCCGACTTCGGGAGGGGGTCCAATTCGTATCACCTTGGTTAAGTCTTTGAAGCTTCTGATAGAGCTCCCGGTAATAATGACTCGGGACGAACCGTTTTCTCATGACAGCCTTCATCTCCCTCCAACTGTCAATGGCTCTCTCACCACTCCTCCTCCTAAGGACCACTAGTTGATCCCACCAATTCAAGGCGTAATCGCTAAACTCGATTACCGCCAACTTCATCTTCTTCTCGTCGGAGTAATTATGACACTCAAAAACATGTTCTACCTTCTTTTCCCACTCCAAGTACAACTCCGGGTCGTTCTTGCCTTGGAATGTTGGCATCTTAATCTTTATATTGCCCAAATTCCGATCAACCCCGTCATAGGGTCGAGGTGGGGGTCTCCACATACCACCCCGTCCATTTCTTCCTCCTCCATGCCCATTCCTACCACCATAGGGCATCCTCCTATCTTCATCCTCATACTCGTCTTCCCAATTTTCTTCATCTAACTCCTCCTCCACTATAGGTCTCCTAACTTCCGGAGCCTCTTGGGGTGCTCGTTGTTGCAAGGCGGCAATCGTAGCCTCTTGTCGTTCTACCCGGTCACTTAGGTTTACCATGACGGCATTCATCCGTTCCATGGATTGTTGCAATGCTCGCAACAAAAATGCGGTATTCGGGCGCTCTTCGGAACTGTTCCTGTCAGACATTTTCACAACAACTTTCGCAAGCAGAGAATTAGTTAATCAAGTAAAAACTGAAAATATATTTCTTTACCTCACGTGTTTCAATCACTCGGGTTTGATTGCTCAAGCACTCCTCGTCCTTTTACAAACCAAAACCTCAAGAATCTTTCCAATCACCAATAGCGTTTCACACACACTCAAGTAATTTGCAATATCCAATCAAGGCTAAAACAAGAAACTAACTCAAAGTGTTTGGCAAACTCTAACTCAATGAAAAGAATATTTCTTTCAAGTAATTCAAATCAAACTCGTGAAGAAGTAACGAGTAATAAACGAGAATTTGTAAACTTTTCTTGGGCTTCAAATTTTCTTCCTCTCTTTTTTTTTTTTTTTTTTTTTTATATAATTCCCAAATTCATAAGTTTTTTTTTTTTTTTTTTTAAACTTTCGGAAATTTTCAACATGAACAAAACACGAGACTTTTGTTAAATGACCAAAATGCCCTTCACTTAACGAGCAGTTTTTAGAAAAATTTTTCAACACGAAAAACTTTCCACACAGCCCACAAATTCAAAATTCAACAACACACAATCTGAAATTCTTCAATAACAATCAGGAAATCTCAGAATTAGAAGGAAATAATCAGGAACAACAACAACAATGCAGAATTTGACAGAATTCAAGAAGAAGCAAACAAGAAACACAACACAAATCAGAGTTAATTTTCAGGAACACATACACAATCAGAATTTTGCAAGAACAACAAGAAAAATTCTGGAAAATGAAGAACAACACAGAATTTGAAAAGATGCACAGAATTTTTTTTTTTTTTTTTGTAGAAGAAAACAACAACACAAAGGGATAGGAATCTAGAGTCACAACCTAGGCTCTGATACCAAATCAGAATTTTTTTAAAGGAATCAACCCAACCCATTCTACTAAAACCAATTGGTGTCAGTAGGGGCGGACCTAAACCTTATAACCTGTGCCAGACCGTCCCAGACCCAAAGCCCAATGCCAACGCCAACCCTTTGGACACTAGTGACATGGGCCAATCGCTGAAACCCACCACCCCACAAGCCCAAGGAACGCATCATTCCCTCCTTCTTAAAGGAAGTTCGTCCTCGAACTTGCAGTTGACAGTCCGCCAAACCTGCGCCAGACAGGACTCGAACCTGGGAGCTGGCTCTGATACCAATTAAAGGAATCAACCCAACCCATTCTACTAAAACCAATTGGTGTCAGTAGGGGCGGACCTAAACCTTATAACCTGTGCCAGACCGTCCCAGACCCAAAGCCCAATGCCAACGCCAACCCTTTGGACACTAGTGACATGGGCCAATCGCTGAAACCCACCACCCCACAAGCCCAAGGAACGCATCAGTAGGACTCTGGACTTGTGCCTAAGAAGGATGGGTCAAGTCGTATGTGTGTTGATTGTCGAGCCGTCTACAACATTACGGTAAAGTATCGTCACCCAATTCCTAGATTAGATGACATGTTAGATGAATTGCATGGCTCTAGCATCTTTTCAAAAATTGACCTTAAAAGTGGATATCATCAAATAAGGATGAAAGAAGGGGATGAATGGAAAACCGCTTTTAAAACGAAACATGGGTTGTATGAGTGGTTAGTTATGCCTTTCGGGTTATCTAACGCACCCAGTACTTTTATGAGATTAATGAACCATGTTTTACGTTCTTTATTGGAAAATGTGTGGTTGTCTATTTCGATGATATCCTCATTTACAGCAAAAGTTTAGAAGAGCATGTTAAACATTTACGTGCTGTGCTTGAAACTTTAAGAAAAGAAAAACTGTATGCTAATTTAAAGAAGTGTTGTTTTTGCATGAGCAAGCTAGTTTTTCTTGGTTTTGTTGTAAGTGCTGAGGGAATAGAGGTAGATAAGGAAAAGGTCAAGGCGATTAGGGATTGGCCCTTGCCTAAGTTTGTTACGGAGGTTCGAAGTTTCCATGGCTTAGCTAGTTTCTATCGAAGATTTGTTAGAGACTTTAGCACTGTAGCCACACCTCTAACCGAGGTGATCAAGAAAACTGTAGGTTTTAGATGGGGAGTAGAACAAGAAACGGCTTTTAATTTGTTAAAAGATAAATTATGTACTACACCTATTCTATCTTTGCCTGACTTTACTAAAACCTTCGAAGTTGAGTGTGATGCTTCAGGTATAGGTATAGGAGCTGTTTTAATGCAGGAAAAGCGACCTATCGCCTTTTTCAGCGAGAAGCTTGGTGGAGCAACCCTGAATTACCCTACATACGACGAAGAGCTCTACGCATTGGTTAGAACTCTAGAGACATGGCAGCATTACCTTTGGCCAAAGGAGTTCGTCATCCACACAGATCACGAATCCTTGAAGCATCTGAAGAGCCAGAGGAAATTGAACCGTCGACATGCAAAATGGATGGAATTCATCGAAACCTTCCCTTATGTTATTCAATATAAGCGAGGTCAAGAAAATATTGTTGCTGATGCATTATCTCGAAGGTATACCCTGCTTTCTGCTTTGAATGCTAGGTTGTTAGGGTTTGAGCACATAAAAGAGATGTATGCTGATGATGATGATTTTTCTGTCATTTTTAATGCATGTTTCAAAATTGCTTTTGGAAAGTTTTACAAGTTAGATGGGTATTTTGATGCGAACCCCGCAACACGATTCCTATCGACCCAACTAGCTACGAGGCTAGAGAACCAAAAGGGGACGGTTCAAGACCCAACAACAAATTGGTAGGGATTCTAAGCACAAACCACAGATTTTGGTAGCAAGAAACTCACCTCAACACATGGATATTACGCACCACACACGGAGAAGAGGGCGAACGCCACAAAGGGATGCAAATCCTTTGATAAGTTCTTAGTTTGCATTGAAGCAAAGAGCATCTTGGGCTCTCAACTTGTTTCCAAACAAATTTCTCATAAAATGATCAAAGATGTTATTTGGGCTGCTACCCTTGTCCTTATATAGTGTACAAATAAAACCTAAAAGAAAAGACAAGATCTGGGCCATTGGATTTGATCCAATGGTCAATATTACAAATTTTACATTTGCGCCGCGGCGGGCAAATATTCATGCCTCTGCGAGGAGGCTCGGATTACAAAAGTTAAAGTAGGCGGGCTGCGGCGGAGTAAATTCCATGCCGCGGCGAGGAACCAAAGCATCCAACCGGAGAGGTTTGTGCCGCGGCGCGCACGTCCTTGATCCTCTGCGCGCACACCTGATCTCTTGCGCCCATTCCTGTCCCGTCTGCTCGCGCGTATCCCAGCCTTCATGCCCAAAACAGAAACACCTGCGTCGCGGCGCATATAATCCATGCCGCGGCGAGAACCTCTTGCCAAAATTTCCAACAAAACAGAAAGTTGTTCACCGCGGCGGGGGAATATCATGCCGCGGCGCAGCTCCAAAATCTGAAATTCCACAAATTAGCTTGGCACTCCCATGGCTAACATGTTTGCACCCTAGCTCGTGTTTGTGGCGTGCCTCTTTGTGCCGATATTTGACCCTTTTATTGGCATTGTCCTTGCCCCGTGTCATGCCTTGATTATGGCACGATCCGGTTCGTATCATATTTTTTAAAGAAAATCTTTTGTGCATACCCAACTTGATGCGAACCGCTCGCCACGACTCCTATGACCTCCAAATCACGCGGTTTGGCAACCACAAGAAATACGGACAGAAACCCGACACCAATCTTAGCACGCAGATTCTACGAACAACGCTCGACTATGGTAGCAACGAACTCACCTCCACCCTTGGATATACGCACCACGACCCGAGATAAGGCGAAACGCCACAAAGGGTTGCTAGTTCCTTTGATAAGTTTCTTGAAAGAACAAGAGAAGCACTTGTGCTCTCTCAATTTGAAATCACTTCAAATTGTTTTTCATTGATGAAAATTCATGATAATTGTATTTTCTTTACAATGGCAGCTGCTTTACATATATATAGATACAATGAAAACCTAAAAATTGTCTCAAGAAATCCTAGCCATTGATTCGGATCCAATGGTCCAAAAATTACAACATTTTGAATACTCGCCGCGGCGCGCCCTGTTCTGTTTGCCACTCGCGAAGCCATACCGCAGCACACAAAAGTTCATGCCGCGGCGCGCATATTCAGGGTCTGCGCGCAGGTCTGGCTGTCAGGCGCGCTTGTTCGTGTCAGCGCGCAGGTCTAGCATGTCAGCGCGCGCACGTCTCGCCCAGTCCTCGTCATGCCGCGGCGCATGGAATTTCATGCCGCCGCGCGCATGCACCTTCGGTCCAAAACAGAAACCTCCTCGCTGCGGTGCCACTTTCTTGTGCCGCGGCGCGCACGTTTCCTTCGATCCAAAACAGAACGGCCTGTGCCGCGGCGCACCAAATCCATGTCGCGGCGCGCTTGTGTGACAATTCCATCCTCCAATGCAGAAACCTTCTCGCCGCGGCGCACAAAATCTATGCCGCGGCGCAACTCCAAATTTTGGAATTTGCCACTTGCACTCTTCTTCTCCTCTTCCATTGTGCTTGCATGCTTGTTTTTGATGTTGCATGCCATTTTGCACTTCCTCGAGGCCCTACTCAAGGCACGGCTCTCGGCTCGTGTCGGGCCGACTTCGGGAGGGGGTCCGGTTCATATCATTCCCTCCTTCTTCGAAAGAATTCGATCTCGAATTCGGACCTTTGTCATAGGGCAAGTTTCGCAGGCCATCTTCGTTTTGGTTTTCATCATAAGATTCCTGCAAAAAAGAAAAGTTAGAAAATAAGCATTGTTTGGACATTTTCCTTTCCTTCTTCCCCCTTGATTGCCCCTCCTTCTCCTTGGGCTCTCCCTCCAATCTCTTCCCCTTTTTCTCCTCAACTTCCCTTAAGAGCTTGTTGCATATTTGTTGCGGAGATAAAGGCAAACAGGTAAGCTTCTTCCCTTCCTTCTCGAGGGAATACTCGTTCTTGTATCCGTCATAGGTGACCTTCCTATCGTATTGCCATGGCCGCCCTAGCAATATATGCCCAGCTTGCATGGGGAATACATCACATATCACCTCATCCTTATATCGACCAATGGAAAAGGCTACAAGTACTTGCTGTTCAACCTTCGCTTCTCCATTGTCATTTAGCCACTGTAGCTTGTACGGTTGGGGATGCTTGTTCGTAGTCAACCCTAGCTTCTCAACTAAAGTTGTGCTAGCAATGTTGGTGCAACTCCCACTATCAATGATTAACTGGCACACCTTATCACTCACATGGCATCTCGTATGAAAAGTATTAACTTTTTGGGATCCCATGTCAACTTCTCTGTAATGATCCAATGGTGCCCGCCGTACCACAAGCAACTCTCCCGTTACTGGATACACTTCCTCGTCATTAACCTCCTCTAATGACGGTTTCTCCCCTTCGTCACTGTCATCATCGGTCGCCACCTCCCCGTTGGCTTGCACGATCATTGTCCTTTTGTTCGGACATTGATGAGCGTAATGACCCTTTCCAAGGCAACGGTAACAATTTACTTCACGACTTCGATGGACGGTTCCTCCTTCATCCTTCCCCTTATCTCTCCTCATCTCCTTTTCTTTGCCCTTGTTCTCAAAATTGGGCTTAGAACCACCTTCCCCTTCCTTCCTCCCATTAGACTTCCAAGGCGGAATTGGGTTCGGTGTTGGTGTCGGAAAAGTGGTGTCCTGATTGTTCTCTACGGGTATGATATGGCTATTCCTCGTCTTCAATTGCCTTTCTACCTTGATGGCCATTTGCACCATATCCTCCAACTCTACATAGTGGTGCAACTCCACAATGTTAGCAATGCTAGAATTCAACCCGCTTAAGAACCGAGCCATGGTGGCCTCCCTATCTTCCTCCACACTTGCTCTCACCATAGTCATCTCCATCTCCTTGAAATACTCATCAACGGACCGATGACCTTGATTAAGCCTTTGTAGCTTCTGATAGAGTTCCCGGTAGTAGTGGCTTGGGACAAACCGCTTCCGCATTATGGCTTTCATCTCACCCCAATTATCAATGGGCCTCTCTCCACTCCTCCTCCTTGAGACCACTAATTGGTCCCACCAATTTAAGGCGTAATCGCTAAACTCGACTACCGCCAATTTTACTTTCTTCTCCTCGGAATAATGGTGACAATCAAAAACTTGCTCAACCCGTTTCTCCCATTCCAAGTACAACTCCGGATCATTCTTTCCTTGGAATGTAGGCATCTTCATTTTGATGTTGTCCAAATTTCGGTCAACCCCGTCATAGGGCCGAGGTGGGGGTCTCCACAAACCTTCCCGACCATTTCTTCCTCCCCGATGTTCATCCCTTCCTCCATAAGGCATCCTCCTTTCTCCGTTATCAAATTCTTCATCCCAATTCTCCTCATCCACTAAGGGCCTCCTATTCGGTCTTCTAACTTCCGGAGCCTCTTCGGGTGCTCTTCGTTGTAAGTTGGCAACCGTAGCTTCTTGTCGTTCTACCCGCTCATCTAGATTTACCATGACGGCATTCAACCGTTCCATGGATTGTTGCAATGCACGCAACACAGATACAGTATCCGGACGCTCTTCGGAATTGCTCCTGTTAGACATAATTCCACAACTGTCGCACACAGAGAATTAGTTAAACAATTTAAGAACAGAAAAATTCACTTTGTTACCTCACGTGTTTATTCGCTCGGATTGATTGCTCAAACACTTCTCGTTCTATAGCAAGTCAACTTCCGAAACTTTCAACCCGAGGTAGAATTCCACACTCACCCACTAGTGGCGCAATATCCAATTCAAGGCAAGCAAGGAACTAACTCAAAGTGTTTAGAGTTCTAACTCAATGACAAAATTTAGATTCGAGAGGAATCAAATAACGACTTTGTAAAAATTTCTCGGAAAAGAAATTTTCACCTCTTTTTTTTTTTTTTTTTTATAATCTGTTTGGAACGTAAAACACGAAGAAAACACGAAATACGAACAGAATTACGAGAGCACGGTAAAATTACCAAAATACCCTTTTCGTTACGAACAGATTTTTCAGAAAAATTTTCAACACGAAATCTCTTCCAAAACACAACAGAAATTCAGAAACAATAAAACACAATCTGAAATTTTTCAACAACAGCAGAATAATTCCCGAAAATCAGAAACACAACACAATTCTGAAATTTTCAACACAGCAGAAAATTTCCAGAAAATCAGAAACACAAAACAGGAAACAACAATACAAATCAGGATTGATTTCAGAAACACAATACAATCAGAATTTTTGCAAGAACAAGATGAAAAATTCTGGAAAATGAAGAACAATACAGAATTTGATAAAGTGCACAGATTTTGTTTTTGTAAACAAAAAATGACAACACAAAACAGAAACGATTTCAGGATCACAACACAATCAGAATTTTTGCAAGAACAACAAGAAAAATTTTGGAAAATGAAGAACAACACAGATTTTGCAAAGTGCACATAAATTTTTTTTTTTTTTTTGTAATGGAAAATGACAATAAAAGATAGGAGTCTAGAATTACAACCTAGAGCTCTGATACCAACCTGCACCGCTACCACATCACACAATACAACATCTTGATAATTTCCCATAGCAAAGGGTACCAAGACTTGATGTTCCACTTTCACCTCACCCTGATCATTCAACCATTGAAGTTTGTAAGGAGTGGGATGTTTGGTTGTGGGTAGCCCTAACTTCTCAACTAGGGTAGTACTAGCTATGTTGGTACAACAACCCCCATCGATAATTAGGTTGCAGACTTTGCCATTCACGTGACATCGTGTATGGAAAATGTTTCCCCGTTGTGAATCCATGTCACTTTCCTTGGAGCCATCCTTGGGCACTCGCCCTATCATAAGCAAGTCTCCTTTCACCGGAATTATCTCTTCCGCACTTGCTTCTCCCAATGGTGGCATCTCCTCACCATCACTCTCTTCATCAGTCTCCACCTCCCCATTTGCTTGTATGATCATTGCTCTCTTGTTCGGACATTGGGACGCATAATGACCTTTTCCAAGACAACGAAAACAACTCACATCCCGATTTCGGGGAAAGGTTTCAACCTTACCTTTTCCTTTATCTTGACTAGTCTCCATCTCTTTGCCCTTGTTGACTTCAAAGCGGGGCTTGGAGCCAGTTCCTTCTTCTCTCCTAAAATCTTGTACCCAAGGTGTTGGAGAAATTGGCCTTGGTGGTTGCATCCGGTTACTTCTTCTTTTGAATTGCGCTTCTACTTTGATTGCCATGTGGACCATGTCTTCCAATTCCACATAATGATGAAGCTCAACAACATTAGCAATTTCCGGATTTAGTCCACTCAGAAACCGAGCCATAGTGGCCTCTCTATCCTCCTCAAGGCTAGCTCTAACCATGGCTACCTCCATTTCCTTGTAATACTCATCAACCGATCGAAAGCCTTGATGAAGTCGTTGCAATTTCTGATAAAGCTCTCGGTAGTAGTGGCTCGGAACAAATCTCTTCCGCATGATGGCTTTCATGTCTTCCCAACCACTTATCGGTCTCTCTCCATTCCTCCTCCTACCAACTACTAACTGATCCCACCAGTTCAAAGCGTAGTCAGTAAACTCGATCACCGCCAATTTGACCTTCTTTTCTTCGGAGTAGTTGTGGCATTCAAATATATGCTCCACCTTCTTCTCCCACTCCAAATAAAGTTCCTGGTCATTCTTTCCTTGGAACGCCGGCATTTTGATCTTAATACTTCCTAAACTCCGATCAACCCCATCAAAAGGTTGGTGTGGGTATCTCCTTATTCCTCCCCGATCATGGCCACCTCTAGGCCCATGTCGTCTTCCAAAGGGCATCCTCCCTTCATCTTCATTATAGTTCTCTCCAAAACTATCTTCATCCAACTCTTCCTCAAAATGGGCTCTCCTATTAGGTCTTCCCACATTAGGAGCGACTTGTGGCGCCTCTTGCCCTAAGTTGGCGATAGTTGCTTCTTGACGTTCCATTCGTTCATTTATGTTAACCATGACGGCATTCATCCGTTCCATGGCTTGTTGTAAAGCCCTCATCACAAGAGTTGTATCGGGCCTTTCCTCTGAGCTATTCCTGTCAGACATGTTTACAACAACTAACACAAACAAACAATTAACAATCAACAAAATTGGAACTTTTACTCGTTACCTCACGTGTTTACACTTGAATTTTGATTGCCGTAGCGCTCGAAGCCCTATGACAAACCAAACCGTCCAAGTCTTCCACACCAATGTAGAATTTCACACTCAACAAGTGTAGCTTGCAATATCCAAATGTATGGAACAAAGGAAACTAACTCAATGTGTTTTGAAACCCTAACTCTATGAGTTTGGAAGGAAGTTCGATTTAGCGAATCTAATCCGAAAAATTGCAAACAAACAAAGAAACGTTCCGTTTAAGCGCAAACGACGCTAAAACAAGGAAATTTCGTAAATTCTCGGGAAATCAAGAATTCACTCTCCTTTTTCACTTTCTTTTTTTTTTTTTTTTTTTATAATCACCGAAGTATCCTCTCCCTTTTTTTTTCTAAATTTTTTTTTTTTTTTTTTTATAAAAATATCTAACGAGATATTTTCGGGAGATATTTTCACGAGATATTTTCGTGAGATATTTTCCGAGATATTTTCGGGAGATATTTTCGGAAGATATTTTTTTTTTTTTTTTTTTTTAAAATAAAGAGAAAAGTTTGGCTCTCACTTTTCAAGAAGAAAAATCACATGTGAGATTACCAAAATACCCCTCTTCAAGAAAAACGAAAATTTGGGGGAATTTCCAACACAAAATCCTCTCCAAATTCAACAAAGATAAGAATCAAACAACAACATCACACAGGTTATTCCAGGAAATGCATTAAACACACAAAAACAAGATGAACACAGAATTTTTTCTTGTGAAGCAATTTTCTTGTTGCTAGGAAAACAAAAAAACAGAAATTTAAGATAGGAATCTAGAGTCTCAACCTAGAGCTCTGATACCAAATGATGCGAACCAAGGAAACGCGATTCCTATCGACCCACCTAGCTACGAGGCTAGAGAACCAAGAAGAAGCGGACCAAGACCCAACAACAATATTGGCATGGATTTCTAAGCAAAACACAGATTTGGCTGCAGGAAACTCACCACCACACTTGGATATTACGCACCACGCGCGGAGGAGAGGGCGAACGCCACAAAGGAGTGCAAATGCCTTTGATAAGTTCTTGGTTTGGCTTGAAATCAAGCAAGGAGCTCAATGGCTCTCACAATTTGTTTTCTAACAAATTTCATTAAAAATGATCAAAGATTACAAAATGGGCTGCCCAAATGTCCTTAAATAGGGCTCACACAAAAACCTAAAAGATAAGACAAAATATGAGCCATTGGATTTGATCCAATGGTTGAAAATACAAATTTTACACTTGCGCCGCGGCGGGCAAATATTCATGCCGCGGCGAGGAGGCTCGGATCACTAAAGTAAAAGTATGCGGGCCGCGGCGGACAAATTCCATGCCGCGGCGAGGAACCTTGCACTTCAACCCGAGAGGTCTGTGCCGCGGCGCCCAAAAGCCATGCCGCGGCGCGCACGTCCCTGGTCCTCTGCGCGCACCTCTGCCCACACTCGCGCGCGCGTCTGCTCGTCCTGCGCGCACATCTCCCAGCCTTCATGCCCAAAACAGAAACATCGGCGCCGCGGCGCACATATTTCATGCCGCGGCGAGAATGCCTCGTCCAAAATTCCACCAAAACAGAAACTTGGTCGTCGCGGCAGGGGATTGTCATGCCGCGGCGCAGCTCCAAAACTGGCAATTCCACAAATTACCTTGGCACTCCCATGGCGAACATGCTTGCGCCCTAGCTCGTGTTTGTGGGGCGCCTTTCTACGCCGTTATTTCACCCCCTTCTCGGCTTGGTCCATGATACGAGTCGGGCCTTGTTAGTGGCGCGATCCGGTTCGTATCACCAGGTGAGTATAATGTTAGCGCATCTTTTAATGTTTCTGACCTTTCTCTTTTTGATAATGCAGATGAAGATTCGAGGTCGAATCCTTTTCAAGAGAGGGGGAATGATACGAATAATGCGCCGCTTCAGCCACTACAAATCCCGAACGGACCAATCACAAGATTGAAGGCCAAACGACTCCAAGAAGCTTTGAATGGGCTTATTCAAGAGTTGGAACAAGATCAAGGGATGATGGGGAAAGAAGGTGTAGCTTGTGAGAGGCCAAACATTGTTTTAAGGGCAGATTTTGGAAAAGAAGACCTGTGCCGCGGCATGTAATAATAGCCGCCGCGGCGAGTAACTTTCTGTTTTGGAAGGAGATTTGGACGTGGAAGCGCGCCGCGGCATAGATTTAGGGCGCCGCGGCACGGACCGTTCTGTTTTGGTAAGAGAGGAGCGACAGGCGTGCGCGCGGGTGCTGGCAGATGTGCGCGCAGACTTGCTACAATAGGCGCGCCGCGGCATGAGAATTGTTCCGCCGCGGCACAAGAATTTACCCGCCGTGGCATGGATCGACATTTCTTTAAAATCACCACCATTGGATTAAAATCAATGGCTAGGATTTAATTTTTCTTTTAGGTTTTGTTGTACCCTATATAAAGACAAATTGTGGCAGCTCTTTTGTAACTTTGTTCATTAAATACAATTTTGATTTGAAAATCAAATTTGAGAGCTCCAAAGCTCCATGTTCTTCCAACCCAAAACTTATCAAAGGTTTTGCAATCCTTTGTGGCGTTTTCTCTCGTCTTGTTGCGTGGTGCGTAATATCCAGGTAAAAAGGTGAGCTCTTGCAACCCAAAAATCTGTTTTCCTCTAGGGATTTGAATGCTTTGATTGTGTGAAATCTAAAATCGTTTCTTTCGTAAGATTCGAGCTTTCTTGGTTCGCATCATTTGGTATCAGAGCTCTTGGTTGTGATTATCAGATTTCCTATCTGTAATTTTCCATTATCAAATTTAAAAAAAAAAAAAAAAATTCTGGAAGAAAAACTGTGTTCTTCATTGTTTCCTGCATTGTTCTTCATTTTCTGTTGTGTTTCTGTCAATTCCTGTTTGTTCTTGATGTTTCTATGTGTTTATTGCATTTCCTGGAATAACTTGAGTGGTGTTGTTGTTTCCTTCTTATTCTGATTTGTTTTGGAGAAGATTTCATGTTGAAAATTTCCCCCAAAATTCGTTTTAGTGGAAGAAGGGTATTTTGGTAATCTCACATGTGTTTTTCGTCTTGAAAAGTAAGAGCCAAACATTTTTCTCTTTATTAAAAAAAAAAATATCTTCCGAAAATATCTCACGAAAATATCTCACGAAAATATCTCGTGGAAATATCTCCCGAAAATATCTCGTTAGATATTTTATAAAAAAAAAAGGAGAGAAAAAGGATATTTCGGAGCTTATAAAAAAAAAAAAAATAGAGAAAAAGAGAGTGAATTCTTGATTTCCCGAGAATTTGCGAAATTTCTTCGTTTTAGCGTCGTTTACGCTTTAACGGATCGTTTCCTTGTTTGTTTGCCTTTTTACGAGTTGAGTTTGCGAAATTGAACTTGTTTCCAAAATCATAGAGTTAGCATTTCTAAAACACCTTGAGTTAGTTTCTTTTGTTCCTTACATTTGGATATTACAAACTACATTTGGTGAGTGTGAAATTCTACAATTGTTTGGAAAACCCGGACGGTTTGGTTTGCTAAGAGCTACGAGCGCTTGGGCGATCAAATTCGAGAGTTAAACACGTGAGGTAACGAGTGAAATTTTCATTTTTTTTTTGCTAATTGGTAATCGTTTGATCGTGTTAGTTGTTGTTAAACATGTCTGGCAGGAATAGCCCCGAGGAAAGGCCCGATGTCGCATTTATGATGAGGGCACTCCAACAATCCATAGAACGGATGAATGCCGTCATGGCTAATATGAACGAGCATATGGAACGACAAGAAGCAATCATCTCCAATTTGAGGCAAGAGGCACCACGAGTCGCTCCTAATGTCGGAGGTGCTAATAGGCGAGTCGAAGTTGAGGAAGAGTTGGATGAGGATAGTAAGGAAGGAGAATTTGAAGAAGAGGAAGGAAGGATACCCATGGGAGGTAGACATGGGCATAGAGGAGGAAGGCATGGAAGAGGCGGTAATTGGAGACCCCCGCAAAGGCCTAATGATGGAGTGGATAGAAGTTTGGGTAGCATCAAGATGAAGATGCCATCCTTCCAAGGGAAGAACGACCCGGAACTCTACTTGGAGTGGGAGAAAAAGGTGGAGCACATCTTTGAGTGCCACAATGATGCGAACTAATCGCCACGATTCCTATGACCTCCAAAGCACACGGTTTGGCAACCACGAGAAATACGAACAAATGACCCGACACCAATGTTAGCACACAAATCCTACGAGAAGAACTAGATTTTGATTGCACGAAAACTCACCTTAGACGAATGGATATTACGCACCACAAGCTAAGACGAAGTGAAACGCCACAAAGGGATTGCAAGCTCCTTTGATAAGTTTCGGTTGAGATAGCACTTGGAGCTTTCAGCTCTCAAACAAGAAATTTGTATTTCTCACAAATGAAAATGAACTAAGTTACAATATTCAGCTGCTAGGGTTCATATATACAAGAAAATAAACATTAAAAACGGGCAAGGCATCCTGGCCATTGATCTGAAATCAATTGATACGAACCGGATCGTACCATAATCAAGGCACGACACGGGGCAAGGACTATGCCAATAAAAGAGTCAAATATCGGCGCAAAGAGGCACGCCACAAACACGAGCAAGGGCGCAAGCATGTTCGCCATGGAGTGCCAAGGTAATTTGTGGAAATTGCCAATTTTGGAGCTGCGCCGTGGCATGGATTATATGCGCCGCGGCACGGGAGTTTCTGCTTTTGTAGAATTTTGGACGAGGCTTGCTCGCCGCGGCATGAAATATGTGCGCCGCGGCGCCGATGTTTCTGTTTTGGGCGTGAAGGTTGGGAGATGTGCGCGCAGGACGAGCAGACGTGCGCGCAAGTGTGGGCAGAGGTGCGCGCAGAGGACGAGGGACGTGCGAGCCGCGGCATGGCTTTTGGGCGCCGCGGCACAGACCTCTCGGGTTGAAGTGCAAGGTTCCTCGCCGCGGCATGGAATTTGTCCGCCGAGGCCCGCCTACTAATGCTTTTGTGATCCGAGCCTCCTCGCCGCGGCATGAATAATTGCCCGCCGCGGCGCAAGTGTAAAATTTGTAATTATGACCCTTGGATCAAATCCAATGGCTCAAATCTTGTCTTTTCTTTTTAGGTTTTGTGTGAGCCCTATTTAAAGACATTTGGGCAGCTCTTGTTTGTATCTTTGATCATTTTAATGAAATTTGTTAGAAAACAAATTGAGAGCCCTTGAGCTCCTTGCTTGATTTCAAGCCAACCCAAGAACTTATCAAAGGCATTTGCACTCCTTTGTGGCGTTCGCCCTCTCCTCCGTGCGTGGTGCGTAATATCCATGTGTGTAGGTGAGTTTCTTGCAGCCCAATCTGTGTTTTGCTTGGATTTCTCCTCCCAATTTTGTTGTTGGGTCTTGGACCGCTTCTTCTTGGTTCTCTAGCCTCGTAGCTAGGTGGGTCGATAGGAATCGTGTTGCGGGGTTCGCATCATTTGGTATCAGAGCTCTAGGTTGAGACTCTAGATTCCTATCTTAATTTTTGTCAAATTCTATTTCATAGCAACAAGAAAATTGCTTCACAAAAAAAATTCTGTGTTCATCTTGTTTTTGTGTGTTTAATGCATTTCCTGGAATAACCTGTGTGATGTTGTTGTTTGCTTCTTATCTTGGTTGAATTTGGAGAGGATTTTGTGTTGGAAGTTTTCCCCAAAATTCGTTTTTGTGAGAGAGGGGTATTTTGGTAATCTCACATGTGATTTTTCTTCTTGAAAAGTGAGAGCCAAACTTTTCTCTTTATTTAAAAAAAAAAAAAAAAAAAAAATCTCCCGAAAATATCTCGGAAAATATCTCACGAAAATATCTCGTGAAAATATCTCCCGAAAATATCTCGTTAGATATTTTTATAAAAAAAAAAAAAAAAATCTGGAAATTCAATTTCCAAGAATTTTACAAAACTTTCGTTAAAGTGTCATTCACACTTTTAACGGATCGTATTTTTGTTCGTTTGGATATCGTTTTCGTGAATTTGACCTAAATCCCAATTCTTTCCAAAATTTCTAGAGTTAGGATTTCCAAACACATTGAGTTAGTTTCTTTTGTCCCTTACATTGGATATTACAAACTACACTTGGTGTTTACGGAATATTGCAATTGTTTGGAAAATTTTGGATGGTTTGATTGCTTAGTAGCTAAAGTGCTTGAGAGATCATTCTAAAGGTTAAACACGAAGGGTATTTTGTTAGCATTTGGAAGTATGTTTCGCACTAGGTGCCATGTGAACGAGAAAGTGTGTCGTGTGGTCATTGATGAAATGCTTCGTGCTAACTATGCTAGCACTACTTTGGTGGAGAAATTAAGTTTGCCAACTTTACAACATCCAAGACCATATATGCTACCATGGATGAATGAGTTTGGTGAATTGGAGATTAGCAAGCAAGTTTTGGTGCCTTTCTCAATAGGAAAGTATAAGGATGAAATACTTTGCGACATAAGTCCCATGACTTATTGTCATATCTCATTGGGGAAGTCATGGCAATTGGAGAGAGGAGCTAAGCATGATAAGATCACAAATAGGTATGAATTTGTGAGAGACAACAAAAGAATCGCTCTTGTGCCTTTATCCGAGCAAGAAGTGTATGAAGAGGAAAAGAGGGTTTTTGAGGTTGAAAGGAATAGGAAAAAGGCTGAAGAAAAAAAAAATGAATGTGAGAAGATGAATGAGGTTCCGGTTGTTGTGGAAAGCAATGAGGAAAACATAACTTTTGAGCTTACTAATGACAATTTGTCTCTACCTATTGTTGCTAACTTTATTTTACAGGACCAAACAATTGACTTCATTGGAGTTGAGCAACATGGTGATGTCAAAGTTGAACAACCGTTGGTACATTCCATTCTCGAACAAACAACTTTCAGAAGGCCATTCAAGAATTTGCTTCGACATGCCTTCGATTCAGCCATTGTGAATTCAGCAATCCCCATTACAATAGCTAAGATTCGAGGACGAATCTTCTTAAAGAAAGGGGGTCTGATACGAACCGGATCGTACCATAATCAAGGCACGACACGGGGCAAGGACTATGCCAATAAAAGAGTCAAATATCGGCGCAAAGAGGCACGCCACAAACACGAGCAAGGGCGCAAGCATGTTCGCCATGGAGTGCCAAGGTAATTTGTGGAAATTGCCAATTTTGGAGCTGCGCCGCGGCATGGATTATATGCGCCGCGGCACGGGAGTTTCTGCTTTTGTAGAATTTTGGACGAGGCATGCTCGCCGCGGCATGAAATATGTGCGCCGCGGCGCCGATGTTTCTGTTTTGGGCGTGAAGGCTGGGAGATGTGCGCGCAGGACGAGCAGACGCGCGCGCAAGTGTGGGCAGAGGTGCGCGCAGAGGACCAGGGACGTGCGCGCCGCGGCATGGCTTTTGGGCGCCGCGGCACAGACCTCTCGGGTTGAAGTGCAAGGTTCCTCGCCGCGGCATGGAATTTGTCCGCCGCGGCCCGCCTACTAATGCTTTTGTGATCCGAGCCTCCTCGCCGCGGCATGAATAATTGCCCGCCGCGGCGCAAGTGTAAAATTTGTAATTATAATCCTTGGATCAAATCCAATGGCTCAAATCTTGTCTTTTCTTTTTAGGTTTTGTGTGAGCCCTATTTAAAGACATTTGGGCAGCTCTTGTTTGTATCTTTGATCATTTTAATGAAATTTGTTAGAAAACAAATTGAGAGCCCATGAGCTCCTTGCTTGATTTCAAGCCGAACCAAGAACTTATCAAAGGCATTTGCACTCCTTTGTGGCGTTCGCCCTCTCCTCCGTGCGTGGTGCGTAATATCCATGTGTGTAGGTGAGTTTCTTGCAGCCCAATCTGTGTTTTGCTTGGATTTCTCCTCCCAATTTTGTTGTTGGGTCTTGGACCGCTTCTTCTTGGTTCTCTAGCCTCGTAGCTAGGTGGGTCGATAGGAATCGTGTTGCGGGGTTCGCATTATCAATGGTCCAAAAAAATTACAAATTTGAACTCCCGCCGCGGCGGCAAAATATCCATGCCGCGGCGCGCACGGTATGGGTCTGGTGCCAGGCGCGCAGTCTGGCGTCGTCTGTCAAGGGGTGTCCGTGTCAGCGCGCAGGTCTAGCCTGTCAGCACCCGCACGTCCATTCTCGCCGCGGCGCCCAAAATGTATGCCGCGGCGCGCACATGTTTTCGGTTCCAAACAGAAACTCCTTCGCCGCGGCGTGCAATATATGTGCCGCGGCGCGCGCCATCTTCGTATTCTGCCTTCCAAAAGAGAAACTCCCTGCCGCGGCGTGCATTTCCTGTGCCGCGGCGCGCTACGCTTGCCAATTGCCCTCCAACACAGAAACTTATTCGCCGCGGTGTGCAATATCTGTGCCGCGGCGCAAGTCATTTTGTGCCTATTTTGCCTCCAGCAGGTTGGTTGGCCTCCCACATGCCTCAACCTCCATTCCCATGCCCTCTTGGTCTTTAATCGACTCTCGGACCAGTCCATTTAGAGCCTCTTCAAGTTGTCTGGCTCTTGATCTCATGATTGGCCCGTGCGGGATCCGGAGAGGGTGTTGCGACGGTGGTTGTGACGAAGGATTCGTATCATTCCCTCCTTCTTGAAAAGGATTCGACCTCGAATCGTCACCTGCATAATCAAAAAGAGACAAGTCAGCAACATTAAATGAAGCACTAACATTATACTCACCGGGAAGGTCAAGTTTGTAGGCGTTATCGTTGATGCGCTCGATCACTTGGAACGGCCCATCTCCTCTCGGTTGAAGTTTTGACCTCCGCTTCTCAGGAAAGCGTTCTTTCCTTAGGTGCACCCAAACCCAATCTCCGGGTTCAAAAACAACTTGTCACCTCCCCTTGTTGGCTTTGAGGGCATTCTCTCTATTCTTTTTCGCAATGTTCTCACTAACCCGCTCATGTAGCCTCTTAACCACCTCCGCCTTCCTTGCTCCTTCCAAATTAGTCCTTTCTGAAATAGGTAAAGGTAACAAGTCCATAGGGGTTAGTGGATTAAAGCCATATACAACCTCAAATGGGGAGTGATCCGTGGTTGAGTGTACATTCCTATTGTAAGCAAATTCTACAAAAGGTAAACACTCTTCCCAGTTTTTCAAATTGCTTTTTATGATGGCACGTAACAAAGTAGACAATGTGCGATTGACTACTTCCGTTTGGCCATCGGTTTGGGGGTGACAAGTGGTGGAGAACAAAAGTTTTGTCCCCAACTTAGCCCACAAGGTCTTCCAAAAATAGCTAAGGAACTTAACGTCCCTATCCGACACTATACTCTTGGGGACTCCATGTAGCCGCACAATTTCTTTGAAAAACAAATTGGCTACATTAGTTGCATCATCGGTTTTGTGACACGCAATAAAATGTGCCATTTTTGAAAACCGATCAACAACTACAAAAATTGAGTCTTTTCCCCCCTTAGACCTAGGCAATCCCAGAATGAAGTCCATTGATATATCCACCCATGGTGAACTTGGCACCGGTAGGGGTGTATATAGTCCTTGAGGTAGGACTTTGGACTTCGCTTGCCTACATGTGATGCACCGAGAGCAAGTTCTCTCTACATCACGCCTCATCTTGGGCCAAAAGAAATGTTCTTTTAAAACATCCAAAGTTTTGGCAACACCGAAGTGTCCCATTAGGCCTCCCCCATGGGCCTCCCTCACCAACAACTCTCTCATAGAGCAATTAGGTATACACAAAAGGTCTTTCCTAAACAGATACCCATCTAACATGTAAAATTTATCAACAGCAGAAATTTGACACGCATGGTACAAAGCAGAAAACTCATCATCATCAGCATATATATCTTTGATATACTCAAACCCTAATAATCTAGCATTTAGAGTAGAGAGTAAGGTATACCTCCTTGACAATGCATCCGCGACAATGTTTTCCTTACCTCGCTTATACTGAATGATATAAGGGAAGGTTTCAATAAACTCCATCCACCTCGCGTGTCGCCGGTTCAACTTTCCTTGGCTCCTCAAGTGCTTCAAGGACTCGTGATCCGTGTGGATAACGAACTCTTTCGGCCACAGGTAGTGCTGCCAAGTTTCCAAAGTCCGGACCAAGGCGTAGAGCTCCTTGTCGTACGTTGGGTAGTTAAAGGACGTTCCTCCAAGCTTCTCACTGAAATAGGCTATCGGTCGTCTTTCCTGCATCAAAACAGCCCCTATGCCTATACCTGATGCATCACACTCAACTTCAAAAGTTTTAGTAAAGTCAGGTAAGGATAAAACAGGCGCAGTACACAACTTATCCTTTATCAGATTAAAAGCATCTTCTTGTTCCTTTCCCCACTTAAAACCCACTGTTTTCTTTATGACCTCAGTGAGAGGTGCGGCTATAGTGCTAAAATTTCTAACGAATCTACGATAGAAATTAGCTAAGCCGTGAAAACTACGTACTTCCGTAACAGTTTTAGGCGAGGGCCAATCCCTAATCGCCTTGACCTTCTCAAGGTCAACCTCTATACCCCTTGAGCTAACAACAAATCCCAAAAAGACTATCTTTTCCATGCAAAAATGACATTTGTTCAAGTTGGCATAAAGTGATACGAATCATGTAGCGCTACCACCACTTCGTATCCCGAACGGGCCAATCACGAGGTCGAAGGCGAGGCAACTCAAGGACGCCTTGAGTGGACTTATTCAAGAGCTATTACAAGGCCAAGGGATGATGAGGGATGAGCACATGGCTTGTGAGAGGCCAAGTAATGTGCTAGAGGCAGAATTGGAGAAAAAGGGTCTGCGCCGCGGCATGGAATAATGGCGCCGCGGCGAGCAACGTTCTGCTTTGATTAGGAATTCTGGACGTGGGAGCGCGCCGCGGCATAGAATTGTTCCGCCGCGGCACGGACCGTTCTGTTTTTCTCCGAGCAGTCCAAAAAGAGGGCGCGCCGCGGCACAAGAAACACCCGCCGCGGCATGGATCGATTTGTGCTTTAAAATTACCACCATTGGATTAGAATCAATGGCTAGGATTTTATATTTTCTTTTAGGTTTTCTTGTAACCTATATAAAGACATATTGTAGCAGCTCTTGGGACACTTCCCATTTTGATGAAAAATACTTGTTTGTTGCAAACAAATTTGAGAGCCAAAGCTCTCCTTGCTTAATTGCAAACCAAGAACTTATCAAAGGATTTGCATCCCTTTGTGGCGTTCAACCTCTTCTCCGTGCGTGGTGCGTAATATCCAAGTGTGGAGGTGAGTTTCCTGCAGCCAAATCTGTGTTTTGCCAAGAAATCCTTACCAATTTTGTTGTTGGGTCTTGAATCGTTTCTTCTTGGTTCTCTAGCCTCGTAGCTAGTTGGGTCGATAGGAATCGTGTTGCGGGGTTCGCATCATTTGGTATCAGAGCTCTAGGTTGAGACTCTAGATTCCTATCTCAATTCTTGTCAATTTCTATTTCATAGCACATAAGAAAATCTCTTCAAAAAAAAAAAAAAAATTTCTGTGTTCTTGTTGTTTCTATGTGTTTATTGCAATTCCTGGAATAATCTGATTGATGTTGTTGTTTCTCTCTTATCTTGATTGAATTTGGAGAAGATTTCATGTTGAAAAATTCCCCCAAAATTCGTTTTTGTGGGAGAGGGGTATTTTGGTAATCTCACATGTGATTCTCGTTTTGAAAAAGTGAGAGCCAAACGTTTTCTCTGCATTTTATAAAAAAAAAAAAAAAAAAATATCTTCCGAAAATATCTCCCGAAAATATCTCGGAAAATATCTCACGAAAATATCTCGTGAAAATATCCCCCGAGAAATATCTCGTTAGATATTTATAAAAAAAAAAAAAAAGAAATTAATTTAAAGAGGATATTTCGGAAATTATATATAAAAAAAAAAAAAAAAAAAAGAGAAAAGAGAGTAAATTCTTGATTTTTCCGAGAATTTACGGAATTTCTTCGTTTTAGCGTCGTTTACGCTTAACGGATCGCTTCTTTGTTTGTTTACATAATTACGAGTTTGAATTTGTTAAATTGAACTTGATTCCGAACTAATAGAGTTAGAGTTTCAAAACACTTCGAGTTAGTTTCCTTTGTGCTTAACATTGGATATTGCAAACTACGGGTTGTTGAGGACGAAAACTCTACTTTGGGTGGAAATCTTGGTTGGTTTGGTTTGTCATAAGGCTTCGAGTGCTTGGGCAATCACATTCGAGTGTAAACACGTGAGGTAACGAGTGAAAGTTCCACTTTATTAATTGCTAATTTGTTTGTTTGTGTTAGTATCATTGAATATGTCTAACAGGAATAGCTCCGAGGAAGGGCCCGATACGACTTTTATGATGAGGGCGTTACAACAGTCCATGGAACGGATGAATGCCGTCATGGTCAATGTGAATGAGCGGTTAGAGAGACAAGAGGCAACTATCGCCAACATGCGGCAAGAAGCACCGCAAAACGCTCCTAATGTGGGAAGGCCTAATAGGAGGGTCCATATTGATGAGGAGTTTGAGGACGATAGTTTTGGTGAGGATGTTAATGAGGAAGAAGGGAGGATGCCCTTTGGAGGACGACATGGGCCTAGAGGTGGCCATGGTCGGGGAGGTTTTAGGAGACCCCCACAACGACCCAATGACGGGGTTGATAGGAGCTTGGATAGCATTAAAATGAGAATGCCGGCATTCCAAGGAAAGAATGACCCGGAACTCTATTTGGAGTGGGAAAAGAAGGTTGAGCATATCTTTGCGTGCCACAATTATTCGGATGAAAAAAAGGTTAAGTTGGCCGTACTAGAATTCACCGACTATGCTTTAAATTGGTGGGATCAACTAGTTGTAGCTAGGAGGAGAAATGGTGAAAGACCGATTGATAGTTGGGAGAATATGAAGGCTATCATGAGAAAACGGTTTATTCCAAGCCATTACTACCGAGAGCTATATCAGAAGTTGCAAAGGCTCACTCAAGGATTTAGGTCGGTAGATGATTATTACAAGGATATGGAGATGACCATGGTTAGAGCCAATATTGAGGAGGATAGGGAAGCCACCATGGCTAGGTTTGTTAGTGGTTTGAACCAAGAGATTGCCAATATTGTGGAGCTACATCACTATGTAGAGTTAGAGGACATGGTCCATATGGCAATCAAGGTGGAGAGGCAATTGAGGAAGAAGAGCAGCCGCACTTTCCCACCTAAGGTTAACCCAACTACATCAAAACCCACCCCTACCACACCATGGAAAAATTGGAAGAAAGATGAAGCGACTAGCTCCAAGCCTAGTGATGCGAACCAAGAAAGCTCGAATCTTACGAAGAAACGATTTTCAGATTTCACACAATCTAAGCATACAAATCCCTAGAGGAAAACAGATTTTGGGGCTGCAAGAACTCACCTTTTTACCTGGATATTACACACCACGCAACAAGACGAGAGAAAACGCCACAAAGGATTGCAAAACCTTTGATAAGTTTGATTGGGGAAGAAGCATGAGCTTTGGAGCTCTCAAATTTGATTTCAAAATCAAAAGTGTATTTTATGAACAAAGTTACAAAATAGCTGCCACAAATTGTCTTTATATAGGGTACAACAAAACCTAAAAGAAAGATTACATCTCAGCCATTGATTCTAATCCAATGGTGAGAATTTTAAAGAAATGTCGACCCATGCCGCGGCGGGTGTTTTCTTGTGCCGCGGCGCGCCTTTTTGTGGACTGCTCGGAGGAAAACAGAAACTCCCGGGCCGCGGCGGACAATTCACATGCCGCGGCACGCTTTTTTTGTGGACTGCTCGGAGGAAAACAGAAACTCCCGGGCCGCGGCGGACAATTCTCATGCCGCGGCGCGCCTAGTGAAGCACGTCTGCGCGCACATCTGCCAGGACCCGCGCGCGCGCCTGTCGCCCCCCTTCCAACCAAAACAGAACGATCCTTGCCGCGGCGCGCCAAATCTATGCCGCGGCGCGCTTCCTCGTCCAGATCTTCTCCCAAAACAGAAAGTCTCTCGCCGCGGCGGCTATATTTCCATGCCGCGGCGCAGGTCTTCCTTCCCAAAATCTGCCCTTATCACCATGCTAGGCCTCTCACAAGCTTCACCTCTTTTTCCCATCACCTCTTGACCTTGTTCCAAGTCTTGAATGAGCCCATTCAAGGCTTCTTGAATTCTTTTGGCCTTCAATCTTGTGATTGGTCCATTGGGGATTCGTAGGGGCTGAAGTGGCGCATTATTCGTATCATTCCCCCTCTCTTGACAAGGATTCAACCTCGAATCTTCATCTGTATTATCAAAAAGAGAAAGGTCAGAAACATTGAAAGACGCGCTAACACTATACTCACCTGGAAGGTCGAGCTTGTAGGCATTGTCGTTGATGCGCTCGAGTACTTGGAATGGCCCATCCCCCCGAGGTTGTAGCTTGGACTTTCGCTTTTCGGGAAACCGTTCCTTTCGCATATGTACCCAAACCCAATCACCGGGTTCGAAAATGACCCTACGTCGCCCTTTGTTGGCCTTGAACGCAAACTCTTTATTCTTTTTCTCAATGCGCTCGTGAATGCTTTCATGTAGTTTCTTTACCATTTCAGCTTTCTTGGCACCTGTCAAATCTATCCTAACTGAAACAGGTAAAGGCAATAAATCCATAGGAGTGAGTGGGTTAAAACCATAAACAATTTCAAAAGGCGTATGGTTAGTAGTGGAATGCACACTCCTATTATAAGCAAATTCAATAAAAGGCAAACAATCCTCCCAATTTTTCAAATTTTTCTGAATGACCGTTCGTAACAGAGTAGATAAAGTTCGATTTACTACCTCTGTTTTGCCATCAGTTTGGGGATGACAAGTAGTAGAAAACAAAAGTTTCGTCCCCAACTTGGCCCATAGAGTTTTCCAAAAATAACTTAGGAATTTAACATCCCTATCGGAAATTATACTTTTTGGAACCCCATGCAACCGTACAATCTCTCTAAAAAAAAGATTAGCAATGTTAGTTGCATCATCGGTTTTGTGACACGCGATAAAATGTGCTATTTTTGAAAACCTGTCAACAACTACAAAAATGGAATCTCTTCCACTCCTAGATCTAGGCAAACCCAAGATAAAGTCCATGGAAATATCCACCCATGGTGAACTAGGCACCGGTAAGGGTGTATACAGTCCTTGAGGTATGACTCTGGACTTCGCTTGCCTACAAGTGAGGCACCTAGAGCATATGCGCTCTACATCCCGCCTCATCTTCGGCCAGAAGAAATGTTCGTGTAGAACATCTAGGGTCTTTTTAACACCGAAGTGTCCCATAAGACCTCCTCCATGGGCCTCTCTCACTAACAACTCTCGCATTGAACAGTTGGGTACGCACAAAAGATTTTCTTTAAACAAATACCCATCTAACTTGTAAAACTTTCCAAAAGCAGTTTTGAAACATGCATTAAAAATGACAGAAAAATCATCATCATCAGCATACATCTCTTTTATGTGCTCAAATCCTAACAACCTAGCATTCAAAGCGGAAAGTAGTGTATACCTTCGAGATAATGCATCAGCAACAACATTTTCTTTACCTCGCTTATATTGAATAACATAAGGGAAGGTCTCGATGTATTCCATCCATTTTGCATGTCGTCTATTCAATTTTCTCTGGCTCTTCAGATGCTTCAAGGACTCGTGATCGGTGTGGATGACGAATTCCTTTGGCCAAAGATAATGCTGCCACGTCTCTAGAGTTCTCACCAATGCGTAGAGCTCTTTGTCGTATGTTGGGTAATTCAGGGTTGCTCCTCCAAGCTTCTCGCTGAAAAAGGCAACTGGTCGTTTCTCCTGCATTAAAACTGCACCTATGCCAACACCTGAAGCATCGCATTCAACTTCAAATGTTTTAGTAAAATCAGGCAAAGATAATACAGGAGCAGAAATTAACTTATCCTTTAACAGTTTGAATGCTTTCTCTTGCTCAGCACCCCATTTGAATCCGACAGTTTTCTTGATGACCTCGGTCAGAGGAGCAACTAGTGTACTAAAATCCTTCACAAACCTGCGGTAAAAACTAGCTAAACCATGAAAACTGCGAACATCAGTAACAGATTTAGGCGAGGGCCAATCCCTAATCGCCTTGACTTTTTCAGAGTCAACTTCTATACCCTTAGAGCTAACAACAAATCCAAGAAAGACTAACTTTTCCATGCAAAAACAACACTTTTTCAGATTAGCATAAAGTTTTTCTTTTCTTAGCAGTTCAAGCACAAACCTTAAATGTAATACATGCTCTTCTAAGTCTTTACTATAAATGAGTATGTCATCAAAGTAAACAACTACGAATTTTCCAATGTAAGCACGTAAGACATGGTTCATAAGCCTCATAAAGGTACTAGGGGCGTTAGATAGCCCAAATGGCATGACTAACCATTCATACAGTCCATATTTAGTTTTGAAAGCGGTTTTCCATTCGTCACCTTCCTTCATTCTAATTTGGTGGTAACCACTTTTCAAATCTATCTTAGAAAATATGCATGCACCATATAGTTCATCAAGCATGTCATCTAACCTAGGAATGGGATGTCGATACTTTACCGTGATATTGTTGATCGCTCGACAATCAACGCACATCCGGGTGGTTCCATCCTTCTTAGGCACGACTAACACGGGTACCGCACATGGACTTAGGCTTTCCCTCACTTGTCCTTTGGACAAGAACTCTTCAACCTGCCGTTGAATTTCCTTGGTGTCCTCGGGGTTGGCTCTGTAGGCGGGCCTGTTTGGAAGTGACGCACCAGGCACAAAGTCTATTTGGTGCTCGATTCCCCGGATTGGTGGTAATCCATCTGGAATCTCATCTGGAAACACGTCTTCAAATTCCTGTAACAAGGAAACAGTCACACTTGGCAAAGTTTTGTCAAGCTCGTTAGAAAAATGAACTTCCTTGTACAAAAGTACAAGTACAAGTTGTTTTGCCAAAATGGCTCTTTTTAAATCGTGCTCCCTTGCATAAAAACTTGATTTAACTTCCTCCACTTCCGTTTTTCCATCCTTGCCCTTATCCTTACTCATCCGCACTTGCTCCTCAAAAACCTGTTTTGGAGTCAAAGGTACGAGAGTAATCTTTTTCCCCTCCTTCTCAAATGAGTACTTGTTCTTAAATCCATCATGAATGACTCTCCTATCATATTGCCAAGGCCTCCCTAGCAATATATGTCCGGCTTGCATCGGAACAACGTCACACATAACTTCATCCTTGTACTTCCCAATGGAGAAGGACACCAAAACTTGTTGATCAACCTTTACTACCCCAGATTCATTCAACCATTGCAATTTATAGGGCTTCGGGTGTTTGATGGTGGCTAACCCTAGTTTCCCAACTAAGGTAGTGCTAGCTACATTTGTACAACTTCCTCCATCAATGATCATATTGCACACCTTTCCACTGACATGACACTTGGTGTGAAAGATGTTCTCTCTTTGTTGATCAATACCCTCATCCTTTAGTTGAGCACTCAAAGTTCTCCTAATCATAAGAGCCTCCCCCTCTACGGGTCCTACCTCCTCATCACTAGCTTCCTCTAGTGGTGGCATCTCCTCATCCTCACTCTCATCATCCGTTCCAACCTCTCCATTTGCTTGAACAATCATGACTCTCTTGTTTGGACAATTGGATGCATAGTGGCCCCTACCAAGACAACGAAAACATTTAATGTCACGATTACGAGTAGGGTTCTCGAGGATACCTTTATCCTTACTAAGCTCAACTTCTTTGCCTTTGTTGGAATCGAACCTTGGCTTAGAGCTAGTGCCCTCTTCTTTCTTCCAACTTGCTTTCCAAGGTGTAGTGGGATTCGATTTTTGTGCCGAAGTACTTGTCTTGGGTGGAAATGACCGAACACCCCTTTTTCTTAGTTGCCTCTCCACCTTTATAGCCATGTGTACCATATCCTCTAACTCCACATAGTGATGAAGTTCAACAACATTGGCTATTTCCAGATTTAATCCGCTCACAAAGCGAGCCATGGTGGCCTCCCTATCCTCCTCGACATTGGCCCTAACCATAGTCACCTCCATCTCCTTATAATAGTCATCAACCGATTTATATCCTTGGTTGAGTCTTTGCAACCTTTGATAGAGTTCCCTATAGTAGTGACTAGGGATGAAACGCTTCCTCATGAGAGCCTTCATTTCCTCCCAACCGTCAATCGGCCTTTCTCCGTTTCTTCTCCGCCCTACCACTAATTGATCCCACCAGTTTAAAGCATAATCGGTGAATTCAATTACGGCCAGTTTTACCTTCTTCTCTTCGGAGTAGTTGTGGCACTCAAAGATGTGCTCCACTTTCTTCTCCCATTCCAAGTAGAGTTCTGGGTCGTTCTTTCCTTGAAACGACGGCATCTTCATTTTGATGTTACCCAAACTCCGGTCTACTCCATCATTAGGCCTTTGCGGGGGTCTCCAATTTCCACCTCTTCCATTCCTTCCTCCCCTATGCCCATATCTACCTCCTATGGGTATCCTTACTTCATCTTCTTCAAATTCTCCTTCATTACTATTCTCTCCCAACTCCTCCTCATCTTCAACTCGCCTATGAGCACCTCCGACATTAGGGGCGACTCTTGGGGCCTCTCGCCTCAAATCGGCGATAATTGCTTCTTGTCGATCCATACGCTCGTTCATATTAGCCATGACGGCGTTCATCCTTTCTATTGACTGTTGGAGTGCCCTCATCATAAATGCGGCGTCGGGCCTTTCTTCGGGACTACCCCTGTTAGACATGTTTAACAAAAAAGGAAACTACACAAGCAAACAATTAGCGATTAGCAAGAAAATAGAAATTTCACTCGTTACCTCTCGTGTTTAACTCTCGGATTTGATCGCCCAAGCGCTCGTAGCTCTTAGCAAACCAAACCGTTCGGGTTTTCCAAACAATTGTAGAATTTTGCACTCACCGAGGGTAGTTTGCAATATCCAAATGTAAGGGACTAAAGAAACTAACTCAAAGTGTTTTAGAAGTGCTAACTCTATGATTTTTGGAAACAAGTTCAATTTTGCAAATTCAACCCGTATAAGCAATCACACAAGAAAACGATCCGTTAAAGCGTAAACGACGCTAAAACGAGGGAATTCCGCAAATTCTCGGGAAATCAAGAATTCACTCTCTTTTTCTCTTTTCTCTCTCTTTTTTTTTTATAAGCACGAAATATCCTTTCTCCTTTTTTTTTTTTTTTTTTTTTATAAAATATCTAGCGAGATATTTTTCGGGAGATATTTCACGAGATATTTTCGTGAGATATTTTCACGAGATATTTTCGTGAGATATTTTTTTTTTTTTTTTTTTTTTTTAAATCAGAGAAAAAGTTTGGCTCTCACTTTTCAAGAAGAAAAAATCACATGTGAGATTACCAAAATACCCTTCTTGAAAAAAACGAAAATTGGGGTTAATTTTCAACATGAAATATGCTCCAATTTCAATCAAGATAAGAGGGAAAACAACAACACCACTCAGGTTAATCAGGAAATGCAATAAACACTTAGAATCATCAAGAACAAACAGGAATTGAAAAACAATGCAAGAAACAATGAAGAACACAGATTTTCTTCCAGAATTTTTTTTTTTTTTTTTTTTTAAATTCGAAAATGGAAATTAAAGATAGGAAATCTGATAATCACAACCAAGAGCTCTGATACCAAATGATGCGAACCAAGGGACGCGATTCCTATCGACCCACCTAGCTACGAGGCTAGGGAACCAAGAAGAAGCGGATCAAGACCCAAACAACAAAATTGGCATGGATTTCTAAGCAAAACACAGATTTGGCTGCAGGAAACTCACCACCACACTTGGATATTACGCACCACGCGCGGAGGAGAGGGCGAACGCCACAAAGGGGTGCAACTATCTTTGATCATATTAATGAAATTTGTTAGAAAACAAATTGAGAGAGCCATGGAGCTCCTTGCTTGATTGCAAGCCTTTCCCCCAAGAACTTATCAAAGGTAGTTGCACCCCTTTGTGGCGTTCGCCCTCTCCTCCGCGCGTGGTGCGTAATATCCAAGTGTGGTGGTGAGTTTCCTGCAGCCAAATCTGTGTTTTGCTTAGAAATCCATGCCAATTTTGTTGTTTGGGTCTTGATCCGCTTCTTCTTGGTTCCCTAGCCTCGTAGCTAGGTGGGTCGATAGGAATCGCGTCCCTTGGTTCGCATCACCTAGGTTTGAATTGAATAAGGGCAAGGAAGTGGAGACTAGTAGGGATAAGGGTAAGGTTGAAAACCCGATCCGATCCCGAGATGTCAAGTGTTTTAGGTGTCTTGGAACCGGACACATTGCATCCCAATGTCCGAATAAAAAGGTCATGATCGTCCAAGCCAATGGCGACATTGAAACGGATAGGGATAGTGATGAAGAAGAAATGCCATTACTAGAAGAAGCTAGTGATGAGGAAATAGGGCCCGTGGAGGGAGAGGCCCTAGTGGTAATGAGATCCTTGAGTATCCAATATAAGGATGAGGATGCGGAGCAACAACGAGAGAACATATTTCACACAAGGTGTCATGTGAACTCTAAAGTGTGTAATGTCATCATTGATGGTGGGAGTTGCGCCAACGTGGCTAGTACTACCTTAGTTGAAAAGCTAGGGTTGCCAATGATCAAACACCCGAAACCCTACAAGCTACAATGGTTGAATGATAGCGGGGAAGTAAAGGTTAGCAAACAGGTACTAGTATCCTTTGCCATTGGAAAGTACAAGGATGAAGTATTGTGCGATGTAGTCCCCATGCAAGCTGGGCATATATTGCTTGGGAGACCATGGCAATATGATCTGAGGGCTACACATGATGGGTACAATAATAAGTATTCATTTGAGTGGAAAGGAAAAAGGATTACACTTGCACCCTTATCTCCTAAGCAAGTTTTTGAGGACCAAAAGAAGATGGTTAAAGAAAAAAAGGAGAGAGTGGGAGAAAAGAGTGAGGGAGAGAAGAGTGGAGAGAGAGAAAAAGAAACCGAAAAAAAGGTTGAAAATTTTTACGCAAAGGCAAGTGATGTAGAACACGCCGTCTTGGCGAAGAGGTCTGTTCTTATACTCTGGTATAAGGAGACTTATTTATCTACTGATGAACTTGACAATGCGTTGCCAAGTGTTTTTGTTTCTTTGTTACAGGAATATGAAGACGTGTTTCCTGAAGAGATCCCGGACGGTGCGCCACCATTGCGAGGTGATACGAATAATGCACCACTTCAGCCCCTACGAATCCCCAATGGACCAATCACAAGATTGAAGGCCAAAAGAATTCAAGAAGCCTTGAATGGGCTCATTCAAGACTTGGAACAAGGTCAAGAGGTGATGGGAAAAAGAGGTGAAGCTTGTGAGAGGCCTAGCATGGTGATAAGGGCAGATTTTGGGAAGGAAGACCTGCGCCGCGGCATGGAAATATAGCCGCCGCGGCGAGAGACTTTCTGTTTTGGGAGAAGATCTGGACGAGGAAGCGCGCCGCGGCATAGATTTGGCGCGCCGCGGCAAGGATCGTTCTGTTTTGGTTGGAAGGGGGGCGACAGGCGCCCGCGCGGGTCCTGGCAGATGTGCGCGCAGACGTGCTTCACTAGGCGCGCCGCGGCATGAGAATTGTCCGCCGCGGCCCGGGAGTTTCTGTTTTCCTCCGAGCAGTCCACAAAAAAGGCGCGCCGCGGCATGAGAATTGTCCGCCGCGGCCCGGGAGTTTCTGTTTTCCTCCGAGCAGTCCACAAAAAGGCGCGCCGCGGCACAAGAAAACACCCGCCGCGGCATGGGTCGACATTTCTTTAAAATTCTCACCATTGGATTAGAATCAATGGCTGAGATGTAATCTTTCTTTTAGGTTTTGTTGTACCCTATATAAAGACAATTTGTGGCAGCTATTTTGTAACTTTGTTCATTAAATACAATTTTGATTTTGAAATCAAATTTGAGAGCTCCAAAGCTCATGCTTCTTCCCCAATCAAACTTATCAAAGGTTTTGCAATCCTTTGTGGCGTTTTCTCTCGTCTTGTTGCGTGGTGTGTAATATCCAGGTAAAAAGGTGAGTTCTTGCAGCCCAAAATCTGTCTTCCTCTAGGGATTTGTATGCTTAGATTGTGTGAAATCTGAAAATCGTTTCTTCGTAAGATTCGAGCTTTCTTGGTTCGCATCATTTGGTATCAGAGCTCTTGGTTGTGATTATCAGATTTCCTATCTTTAATTTCCATTTTCGAATTTAAAAAAAAAAAAAATTCTGGAAGAAAATCTGTGTTCTTCATTGTTTCCTGCATTGTTTTTCAATTCCTGTTTGTTCTTGATGATTCTAAGTGTTTATTGCATTTCCTGATTAACCTGAGTGGTGTTGTTGTTTTCCCTCTTATCTTGATTGAAATTGGAGCATATTTCATGTTGAAAATTAACCCCAATTTTCGTTTTTTTCAAGAAGGGTATTTTGGTAATCTCACATGTGATTTTTTCTTCTTGAAAAGTGAGAGCCAAACTTTTTCTCTGATTTAAAAAAAAAAAAAAAAAAAAAAAAAATATATCTCACGAAAATATCTCGTGAAAATATCTCACGAAAATATCTCGTGAAATATCTCCCGAAAATATCTCGCTAGATATTTTATATAAAAAAAAAAAAAAAAAAAAAAAAGGAGAAAGGATATTTCGTGCTTATAAAAAAAAAAAAAAAAAAAAGAGAAAAGGGAAAAAGAGAGTGAATTCTTGATTTCCCGAGAATTTGCGGAATTTCTTCGTTTTAGCGTCGTTTACGCTTTAACGGATCGTTTTCTTGTGTGATTGCTTTTACGGGTTGAATTTGCAAAATTGAACTTGTTTCCAAAAATCATAGAGTTAGCACTTCTAAAACACTTTGAGTTAGTTTCTTTAGTCCCTTACATTTGGATATTGCAAACTACCCTCGGTGAGTGCAAAATTCTACAATTGTTTGGAAAACCCGAACGGTTTGGTTTGCTAAGAGCTACGAGCGCTTGGGCGATCAAATCCGAGAGTTAAACACGAGAGGTAACGAGTGAAATTTCTATTTTTTTCTTGCTAATCGCTAATTGTTTGCTTGTGTAGTTTCCTTTTTTGTTAAACATGTCTAACAGGGGTAGTCCCGAAGAAAGGCCCGACGCCGCATTTATGATGAGGGCACTCCAACAGTCAATAGAAAGGATGAACGCCGTCATGGCTAATATGAACGAGCGTATGGATCGACAAGAAGCAATTATCGCCAATTTGAGGCAAGAGGCCCCAAGAGTCGCCCCTAATGTCGGAGGTAGGAATGGCAATGGGGCAGTTCGGGTCAAAACCGACCCGACCCGAACTGACCCGCGGGGCAAAAAATCCGGTGTGATTTGGATCTTTCGGTTTCGGTTTCGGGTCAGGTTATAACCGCGGGTCAAAAACCCGACCCGTTGACCCGTTGACCCTTTTTTTTTTATTTTTTATTTTTTTTTTATTTTTATTATTATTTTTTTTAACCTTAGAAAGGACTTAACAGATCAATGATCTCATACTTAGCATCACTTGGACCATCTTCATAGCAAGACTCAAAGATTGGTCCTGTATTTGGATTAATGTTTGAGGCAACCATGAATTTCCTGATATCACTTCTATACACGACTACTTGTAAAAGAACAAAGAACCAGGGAATATGTAAAATATGTAACTTGGATCACCAAGGGCATAATCAAAAGTAAATGCAACTGAAAATAACATTTTACTTCCAAATCTATATAACTTAAAGAAATTGTCTGCTTAATGTTAGAAATTCAGTAATTATATATCTCAGTGGGTAGTATTCTTAAGTAGGAAATAAAGTAAAGTGGGCTCCATCTCTTCAATTGAGGCACAGAGGCAGTAACAAATCTGAAGATGATCGACTGTGTGTGATATAATTGGCAACGTGAAGTTATATTGAGAAGGACATGGCATGCACTTAAAGAAAGGAACTTACAGTGATTTAAGATACTCCAATTTCTCGAAACTGTCTGCTTCTTTATTTCAATTGGAACTCGACTGGACCAAGAACACAAATTACAATCACACATCAGATTTGGATCAAACCCAAGTTGTGAAAAATTACAAGAACACATCATATTTGAATCAGATTTGAAAAATTACAAGAACACATCATAAATCAGAAGCTGCTCGAAATGTACCACTAACACAAATCAGCAAAAAAAGAAAAAATTTAGACTTACTGGGTTACCGAACCCAACTATATTTTTAAAAGTTTGTGACTTACAGTAACTGAGTGTTAAACCTGAGGAAGTTAACGGCACAAACCTGAGGAACCTTGGCGACTGCTAGAGGCGAAGTCGATTGCAGATTTCTGGCGGCTATAGGCGAAGTCAACGGAAGATTGCTGGCGAGTAGAGGCGAAGTCGACTGCTGGCGAACGGGACCGGAGCTTGCTGGGCTGGCGAGTGGTGACTGAATCTGAAAGTGGCTTAGGGAGAGAGACAGAGACTGTGGGTAATTTAAAAACGGATACCCGTATGGAGCCCCGATCCGATCCGTTTCTGACCCGAATTTTATTTCAAAAAATGGATATTATACCGACCCGTATCCGCCCCGAACCGATCTGCCCCGTTTTAGTCCAAACGGTTCGGGTACCCGCGGGGCCCCGACCCGATGGATAAAATTGCCATTCCTAGTCGGAGGTGCTCATAGGCGAGTTGAAGATGAGGAGGAGTTGGGAGAGAATAGTAATGAAGGAGAATTTGAAGAAGATGAAGGAAGGATACCCATAGGAGGTAGATATGGGCATAGGGGAGGAAGGAATGGAAGAGTTGGAAATTGGAGACCCCCGCAAAGGCCTAATGATGGAGTAGACCGGAGTTTGGGTAACATCAAAATGAAGATGCCGTCTTTTCAAGGAAAGAACGACCCAGAACTCTACTTGGAATGGGAGAAGAAAGTGGAGCACATCTTTGAGTGCCACAACTACTCCGAAGAGAAGAAGGTAAAACTAGCCGTAATTGAATTCACCGATTATGCTTTAAACTGGTGGGATCAATTAGTGGTAGGACGGAGAAGAAACGGAGAAAGGCCGATTGACAGTTGGGAGGAAATGAAGGCTCTCATGAGGAAGCGTTTCATCCCTAGTCACTACTATAGGGAACTCTATCAAAGGTTGCAAAGACTCAACCAAGGATATAAATCAGTTGATGACTATTATAAGGAGATGGAGGTGACTATGGTTAGGGCCAATGTCCAGGAGGATAGAGAGGCCACCATGGCTCGCTTTGTGAGCGGTTTAAATCCGGAAATAGCCAACGTTGTTGAACTTCATCACTATGTGGAGTTAGAGGATATGGTACACATGGCTATAAAGGTGGAGAGGCAACTAAGAAAAAGGGGTGTTCGGTCATTTCCACCCAAGACAAGTACTTCGGCACAAAAACCGAATCCCACTACACCTTGGAAAGCAAGTTGGAAGAAAGAAGAGGGCACTAGCTCTAAGCCAAGGTTCGATTCCAACAAAGGCAAAGAAGTTGAGCTTAGTAAGGATAAAGGTATCCTCGAGAACCCTACTCGTAATCGTGACATTAAATGTTTTCGTTGTCTTGGTAGGGGCCACTATGCATCCAATTGTCCAAACAAGAGAGTCATGATTGTTCAAGCAAATGGAGAGGTTGGAACGGATGATGAGAGTGAGGATGAGGAGATGCCACCACTAGAGGAAGCTAGTGATGAGGAGGTAGGACCCGTAGAGGGGGAGGCTCTTATGATTAGGAGAACTTTGAGTGCTCAACTAAAGGATGAGGGTATTGATCAACAAAGAGAGAACATCTTTCACACCAAGTGTCATGTGAGTGGAAAGGTGTGCAATATGATCATTGATGGAGGAAGTTGTACAAATGTAGCTAGCACTACCTTAGTTGGGAAACTAGGGTTAGCCACCATCAAACACCCGAAGCCCTATAAATTGCAATGGTTGAATGAATCTGGGGTAGTAAAGGTTGATCAACAAGTTTTGGTGTCCTTCTCCATTGGGAAGTACAAGGATGAAGTTATGTGTGACGTTGTTCCGATGCAAGCCGGACATATATTGCTAGGGAGGCCTTGGCAATATGATAGGAGAGTCATTCATGATGGATTTAAGAACAAGTACTCATTTGAGAAGGAGGGGAAAAAGATTACTCTCGTACCTTTGACTCCAAAACAGGTTTTTGAGGAGCAAGTGCGGATGAGTAAGGATAAGGGCAAGGATGGAAAAACGGAAGTGGAGGAAGTTAAATCAAGTTTTTATGCAAGGGAGCACGATTTAAAAAGAGCCATTTTCGCAAAACAACTTGTACTTGTACTTTTGTACAAGGAAGTTCATTTTTCTAACGAGCTTGACAAAACTTTGCCAAGTGTGACTGTTTCCTTGTTACAAGAATTTGAAGACGTGTTTCCAGATGAGATTCCAGATGGATTACCACCAATCCGGGGAATCGAGCACCAAATAGACTTTGTGCCTGGTGCGTCACTTCCAAACAGGCCCGCCTACAGAGCCAACCCCGAGGACACCAAGGAAATTCAACGGCATGTTGAAGAGTTCTTGTCCAAAGGACAAGTGAGGGAAAGCCCAAGTCCATGTGCGGTACCCGTGCTAGTCGTGCCTAAGAAGGATGGAACCACCCGGATGTGCGTTGATTGTCGAGCGATCAACAATATCACGGTAAAGTATCGACATCCCATTCCTAGGTTAGATGACATGCTTGATGAACTATATGGTGCATGCATATTTTCTAAGATAGATTTGAAAAGTGGTTACCACCAAATTAGAATGAAGGAAGGTGACGAATGGAAAACCGCTTTCAAAACTAAATATGGACTGTATGAATGGTTAGTCATGCCATTTGGGCTATCTAACGCCCCTAGTACCTTTATGAGGCTTATGAACCATGTCTTACGTGCTTACATTGGAAAATTCGTAGTTGTTTACTTTGATGACATACTCATTTATAGTAAAGACTTAGAAGAGCATGTATTACATTTACGGTTTGTGCTTGAACTGCTAAGAAAAGAAAAACTTTATGCTAATCTGAAAAAGTGTTGTTTTTGCATGGAAAAGTTAGTCTTTCTTGGATTTGTTGTTAGCTCTAAGGGTATAGAAGTTGACTCTGAAAAAGTCAAGGCGATTAGGGATTGGCCCTCGCCTAAATCTGTTACTGATGTTCGCAGTTTTCATGGTTTAGCTAGTTTTTACCGCAGGTTTGTGAAGGATTTTAGTACACTAGCTGCTCCTCTGACCGAGGTCATCAAGAAAACTGTCGGATTCAAATGGGGTGCTGAGCAAGAGAAATCATTCAAACTGTTAAAGGATAAGTTAATTTCTGCTCCTGTATTATCTTTGCCTGATTTTACTAAAACATTTGAAGTTGAATGCGATGCTTCAGGTGTTGGCATAGGTGCAGTTTTAATGCAGGAGAAACGACCAGTTGCCTTTTTCAGCGAGAAGCTTGGAGGAGCAACCCTGAATTACCCAACATACGACAAAGAGCTCTACGCATTGGTGAGAACTCTAGAGACGTGGCAGCATTATCTTTGGCCAAAGGAATTCGTCATCCACACCGATCACGAGTCCTTGAAGCATCTGAAGAGCCAGAGAAAATTGAATAGACGACATGCAAAATGGATGGAATACATCGGGACCTTCCCTTATGTTATTCAATATAAGCGAGGTAAAGAAAATGTTGTTGCTGATGCATTATCTCGAAGGTATACACTACTTTCTGCTTTGAATGCTAGGTTGTTAGGATTTGAGCACATAAAAGAGATGTATGCTGATGATGATGATTTTTCTGTCATTTTTAATGCATGTTTCAAAACTGCTTTTGGAAAGTTTTACAAGTTAGATGGGTATTTGTTTAAAGAAAATCTTTTGTGCGTACCCAACTGTTCAATGCGAGAGTTGTTAGTGAGAGAGGCCCATGGAGGAGGTCTTATGGGACACTTCGGTGTTAAAAAGACCCTAGATGTTCTGCACGAACATTTCTTCTGGCCGAAGATGAGGCGGGATGTAGAGCGCATATGCTCTATGTGCCTCACTTGTAGGCAAGCGAAGTCCAGAGTCCTACCTCAAGGACTGTATACACCCCTACCGGTGCCTAGTTCACCATGGGTGGATATTTCCATGGACTTTATCTTGGGTTTGCCTAGATCTAGGGGTGGAAGAGATTCCATTTTTGTAGTTGTTGACAGGTTTTCAAAAATGGCACATTTTATTGCGTGTCACAAAACCGATGATGCAACTAACATTGCTAATCTTTTTTTTAGAGAGATTGTACGGTTGCATGGGGTTCCAAAAAGTATAATTTCCGATAGGGATGTAAAATTCCTAAGTTATTTTTGGAAAACTCTATGGGCCAAGTTGGGGACGAAACTTTTGTTTTCTACTACTTGTCATCCCCAAACTGATGGCCAAACAGAGGTAGTAAATCGAACTTTATCTACTCTGTTACGAACGGTCATTCAGAAAAATTTGAAAAATTGGGAGGATTGTTTGCCTTTTATTGAATTTGCTTATAATAGGAGTGTGCATTCCACTACTAACCATACGCCTTTTGAAATTGTTTATGGTTTTAACCCACTCACTCCTATGGATTTATTGCCTTTACCTGTTTCAGTTAGGATAGATTTGACAGGTGCCAAGAAAGCTGAAATGGTAAAGAAACTACATGAAAGCATTCACGAGCGCATTGAGAAAAAGAATAAAGAGTTTGCGTTCAAGGCCAACAAAGGGCGACGTAGGGTCGTTTTCGAACCCGGTGATTGGGTTTGGGTACATATGCGAAAGGAACGGTTTCCCGAAAAGCGAAAGTCCAAACTACAACCTCGGGGGGATGGGCCATTCCAAGTACTCGAGCGCATCAACGACAATGCCTACAAGCTCGACCTTCCAGGTGAGTATAGTGTTAGCGCGTCTTTCAATGTTTCTGACCTTTCTCTTTTTGATAATACAGATGAAGATTCGAGGTCGAATCCTTGTCAAGAGAGGGGGAATGATACGAATAATGCACCACTTCAGCCCCTACGAATCCCCAATGGACCAATCACAAGATTGAAGGCCAAAAGAATTCAAGAAGCCTTGAATGGGCTCATTCAAGACTTGGAACAAGGTCAAGAGGTGATGGGAAAAAGAGGTGAAGCTTGTGAGAGGCCTAGCATGGTGATAAGGGCAGATTTTGGGAAGGAAGACCTGCGCCGCGGCATGGAAATATAGCCGCCGCGGCGAGAGACTTTCTGTTTTGGGAGAAGATCTGGACGAGGAAGCGCGCCGCGGCAAGGATCGTTCTGTTTTGGTTGGAAGGGGGGCGACAGGCGCGCGCGCGGGTCCTGGCAGATGTGCGCGCAGACGTGCTTCACTAGGCGCGCCGCGGCATGAGAATTGTCCGCCGCGGCCCGGGAGTTTCTGTTTTCCTCCGAGCAGTCCACAAAAAAGGCGCGCCGCGGCATGAGAATTGTCCGCCGCGGCCCGGGAGTTTCTGTTTTCCTCCGAGCAGTCCACAAAAAGGCGCGCCGCGGCACAAGAAAACACCCGCCGCGGCATGGGTCGACATTTCTTTAAAATTCTCACCATTGGATTAGAATCAATGGCTGAGATGTAATCTTTCTTTTAGGTTTTGTTGTACCCTATATAAAGACAATTTGTGGCAGCTATTTTGTAACTTTGTTCATTAAATACAATTTTGATTTTGAAATCAAATTTGAGAGCTCCAAAGCTCATGCTTCTTCCCCAATCAAACTTATCAAAGGTTTTGCAATCCTTTGTGGCGTTTTCTCTCGTCTTGTTGCGTGGTGTGTAATATCCAGGTAAAAAGGTGAGTTCTTGCAGCCCAAAATCTGTCTTCCTCTAGGGATTTGTATGCTTAGATTGTGTGAAATCTGAAAATCGTTTCTTCGTAAGATTCGAGCTTTCTTGGTTCGCATCACGAGGGATTGAGCATCAGATTGACTTCATTCCTGGAGCGTCTCTTCCAAACCGACCGGCTTATCGTACCAATCCGGATGATACCAAGGAGATCCAGAAGCAGGTCGAAGAATTCTTGACTAGAGGGCAAGTCAGAGAAAGCCTAAGCCCTTGTGCAGTGCCAGTGCTACTTGTACCTAAGAAGGATGGGTCAAGTCGTATGTGTGTTGATTGTCGAGCCGTCAACAACATTACGGTAAAGTATCGTCACCCAATTCCTAGGTTAGATGACATGTTAGATGAATTGCATGGCTCTAGCATATTTTCAAAAATTGACCTTAAAAGCGGGTATCATCAAATAAGGATGAGGGAAGGAGATGAATGGAAAACCGCTTTTAAAACAAAACATGGGTTGTATGAGTGGTTAGTTATGCCTTTCGGGTTATCTAATGCACCAAGTACTTTTATGAGATTAATGAACCATGTTTTACGACCTTTAATTGGAAAATTTGTGGTTGTCTATTTCGATGATATTCTCATTTACAGCAAAAATTTAGAAGAGCATGTTGAACATTTACGTGCTGTGCTTGAAATTTTGAGAAGAGAAAAACTGTATGCTAATTTAAAGAAGTGCTGTTTTTGCATGAGCAAGCTGGTTTTTCTTGGTTTTGTTGTGAGTGCTGAGGGAATAGAAGTAGATAAGGAGAAGGTCAAGGCGATTAGGGATTGGCCCTCGCCTAAGTCCGTTACGGAGGTTCGCAGCTTCCATGGCTTGGCTAGTTTCTATCGAAGGTTTATTAGAGACTTTAGCACTGTAGCCGCACCTTAACCGAGGTGATTAAGAAAACTGTAGGTTTTAGATGGGGAGTAGGACAAGAGATAGCTTTTAATTTATTGAAAGATAAATTATGTACTGCACCTGTTTTATCTTTGCCTGATTTTACTAAAACCTTTGAAGTTGAGTGTGATGCTTCAGGTATAGGTATAGGGGCTGTTTTAATGCAAGAAAAGCGACCTATATCCTATTTCAGTGAGAAGCTCGGAGGAGCCTCCCTGAAATACCCAACGTATGACAAGGAGCTCTACGCTTTGGTTAGGACCCTGGAGACTTGGCAGCACTATCTATGGCCGAAAGAATTCGTCATCCACACGGATCATGAATCCTTGAAGCACTTAAAGAGCCAAGGGAAGTTGAATAGGCGACATGCAAGGTGGATGGAGTTCATCGAAACATTTCCTTATATTATTCAATATAAGCGAGGTAAGGAAAATGTTGTCCCAGATGCTTTGTCGAGGAGGTATACCTTACTTTCTACTTTAAATGCTAGATTATTAGGGTTTGAGTATGTTAAAGAACTGTATGCTGATGATGATGATTTTTCTGCTATATATCATGCATGTCATAAGTCTGGTTTTGAGAAATTTTATTTGTCCAATGGGTATCTATACAGGGAAAACCATTTATGTATACCCAACTGCTCTATGAGAGAGTTATTGGTGAGAGAGGCCCATGGTGGAGGTTTAATGGGACACTTCGGTGTGGCCAAGACCATGGATGTTCTGCGGGAACATTTCTTTTGGCCTAAGATGAGACATGATGTAGAGAGGATTTGCTTTAAGTGCATCACGTGTAGGCAAGCAAAGTCCAGAGTCCTACCTCAAGGACTATATACACCCCTACCGGTGCCTAGTTCACCTTGGGTGGATATCTCGATGGACTTTATTTTGGGGTTGCCTAGATCTAGGGGCGGAAGAGATTCTATTTTTGTAGTTGTTGACAGGTTTTCAAAAATGGCACATTTCATTGCGTGTCACAAAACCGATGATGCAACTAACATTGCCAATCTTTTTTTTAAAGAGATTGTACGGTTGCATGGAGTTCCAAAAAGTATAATTTCTGATAGGGATGTCAAATTCCTAAGTTATTTTTGGAAGACTCTATGGGCTAAGTTGGGGACGAAGCTTTTGTTTTCTACTACTTGTCATCCCCAAACTGATGGCCAAACAGAGGTAGTTAATCGAACTTTATCTACTCTGTTACGAACGGTCATTCAGAAAAATTTGAAAAATTGGGAGGATTGTTTGCCTTTTATTGAATTTGCTTATAATAGGAGTGTGCATTCCACTACTAACCATACGCCTTTTGATATTGTATATGGTTTTAACCCACTCACTCCTATGGATTTATTGCCTTTACCTGTTTCAGTTAGGACGGATTTGACAGGTGCCAAGAAAGCTGAAATGGTGAAGAAACTACATGAGAGCATTCACGAGCGCATTGAAAAAAAGAATGAAGAAGTTGCGTTCAAGGCTAACAAAGGGCGACGTAGGATCATTTTTGAACCCGGTGATTGGGTTTGGGTACATATGCGGAAGGAACGGTTTCCCGAAAAGCGAAAGTCCAAACTACAACCTCGGGGGGATGGGCCATTCCAAGTACTCGAACGTATCAACGACAATGCCTACAAGCTCGACCTTCCAGGTGAGTATAATATTAGCGCCTCTTTTAATGTTTCTGATCTCTCTCCTTTCGATTATGCAGGTGAAGATTCGATGTCGAATCCTTTTCAAGAGGGGGGGAATGATACGAATCATGTAGCGCTACCACCACTTCGTATCCCGAACGGGCCAATCACGAGGTCGAAGGCGAGGCAACTCAAGGACGCCTTGAGTGGACTTATTCAAGAGCTATTACAAGGCCAAGGGATGATGAGGGATGAGCACATGGCTTGTGAGAGGCCAAGTAATGTGCTAGAGGCAGAATTGGAGAAAAAGGGTCTGCGCCGCGGCATGGAATAATGGCGCCGCGGGGAGCAACGTTCTGCTTTGATTAGGAATTCTGGACGTGGGAGCGCGCCGCGGCATAGAATTGTTCCGCCGCGGCACGGACCGTTCTGTTTTTCTCCGAGCAGTCCAAAAAGAGGGCGCGCCGCGGCACAAGAAACACCCGCCGCGGCATGGATCGATTTGTGCTTTAAAATTACCACCATTGGATTAGAATCAATGGCTAGGATTTTATATTTTCTTTTAGGTTTTCTTGTAACCTATATAAAGACATATTGTAGCAGCTCTTGGGACACTTCCCATTTTGATGAAAAATACTTGTTTGTTGCAAACAAATTTGAGAGCCAAAGCTCTCCTTGCTTAATTGCAAACCAAGAACTTATCAAAGGATTTGCATCCCTTTGTGGCGTTCAACCTCTTCTCCGTGCGTGGTGCGTAATATCCAAGTGTGGAGGTGAGTTTCCTGCAGCTAAATCTGTGTTTTGCCAAGAAATCCTTACCAATTTTGTTGTTGGGTCTTGAATCGTTTCTTCTTGGTTCTCTAGCCTCGTAGCTAGTTGGGTCGGTAGGAATCGTGTTGCGGGGTTCGCATCATAAAGCTTTTCTTTTCTAAGCAATTCTAGCACACATCTTAAATGTATTACATGCTCTTCTAAGTTTTTACTATAAATGAGGATGTCATCAAAGTAAACAACTACAAACTTTCCAATATAAGCACGCAACACATGATTCATAAGTCTCATAAAAGTGCTAGGGGCGTTAGCTAGCCCAAATGGCATGACCAACCATTCATACAGTTCGTACTTAGTTTTGAAAGCGGTTTTCCATTCATCTCCTTCTTTCATCCTAATCTGATGATAACCACTTTTCAAATCTATTTTGGAAAATATGCATGCACCATGTAATTCATCTAGCATGTCATCTAGTTTAGGGATAGGATGTCGATATTTTACCGTAATATTGTTGATTGCTCGACAATCAACGCACATTCGGCTGGAACCATCCTTCTTGGGCACTAGTAACACGGGCACTGCACACGGACTCATACTCTCTCTTACTTGCCCCTTGGACAAGAACTCTTCAACTTGTCGTTGAATCTCCCGAGTGTCTTCCGGGTTGGTCCTGTAAGCGGGTCGGTTTGGAAGCGAGGCACCCGGAATAAGATCGATTTGATGCTCGATCCCCCGAATTGGCGGCACTCCATCCGGGATCTCCTCCGGAAACACATCATCAAATTCCTGCAACAAGGAAACAGTTTCACTTGGCAAAGGTTTGTCAAGTGGGTTAGATGAAAAATTGACCTCCTTGTACAAGAGTACAAGTACCGGTCGTTTTGCCAAAATGGCTCGTTTTAAATCATGTTCCCGTGCATAAAAATTTGTTTTCTTTTTTTCCACTGTTTCCTCCTTCTCCTCCTCTTCTTTCTTCCCCTTCTCCTTGTTCATCCTCACTTGGTCTTCATATACTTGCTTTGGAGTCAAGGGTGCTAGGGTGATCTTTTTACCCTCCTTCTCAAACGAATACTTATTCTTAAAACCGTCATGGATGACCCTTCTGTCATATTGCCATGGTCTACCAAGCAATATGTGCCCTGCTTGCATTGGCACCACATCACACATGACTTCGTCCTTATACTTTCCAATTGAGAAGGACACTAACACTTGCTTACTAACCCTTACTTCCCCACTATCATTCAACCATTGTAATCGATAGGGCTTCGGGTGTTTAAGCGTTGTTAACCCTAATTTCTCCACTAAGGTAGTGCTAGCCACATTGGTGCAACTCCCACCATCTATGATCACATTACACACTTTGGAGTTCACATGGCACCTTGTGTGAAAAATATTTTCCCTTTGCAACTCCACATCATCATCCTTGTGTTGGATGCTCAAAGACCTCATTATAACTAGGGCCTTTCCTTCAACTGGCCCAATCTCCTCCTCACTAGCCTCCTGATACGAATAATGCGCCGCTTGAACCACTACAAATCCTGAACGGACCAATCACAAGATTGAAGGCCAAACGACTCCAAGAAGCTTTGAATGGACTTATTCAAGAGTTGGAACAAGATCAAGGGATGATAGGGAAAGAAGATGTAGCTTGTGAGAGGCCAAGCATTGAGTTAAGGGCAAATTTTGGAAAAGAAGATCTGCACCGCGGCATGGAAAATATGCGCCGCGGCGAGCAACTTTCTGTTTGAAGAGGCAATTTTGCAAAGGAAGCGCGCCGCGGCGGGGGTTTTCTGCGCCTAGGCGGGGAACGTTCTGTTTTTGTCTGAATGCTGGAAAATGGAGGCGCGCCGCGGCATGAAAATTTGTGCGCCGCGGCACAGTGTTAAAATTCATGTTTTTTTTTTTGTGGCCATTGGATCAAAATCAATGGCAATGATTTAATTTTCCTTTTTAGGTTTTGTTGTATCCTATATAAGGAACCTTTTGGCAATGATTTAATTTTCCTTTTTAGGTTTTGTTGCATCCTATATAAGGAACCTTTTGTAGCAGCTTTGAACAACTTGGATTTTATTTAATACAATTTTGGTTTTGAAAAATCAAATTTGAGAGCTCCAAAGCTCATGTTCTTCCCAACCAAACTTATCAAAGGTTTTGCAATCCTTTGTGGCGTTTTCTCTCGTCTTGTTGCGTGGTGCGTAATATCCAGGTAAAAAGGTGAGATCTTGCAACCCCAAAATCTATTTTCCTCTAGGGATTTGAATGCTTAGATTGTGTGAAATCTGAAATCGTTTCTTTCGTAAGATTCGAGCTTTCTTGGTTCGCATCATTTGGTATCAGAGCTCTTGGTTGTGATTATCAGATTTCCTATCTTTAATTTTCCATTGTCAAAAAAAAAAAAAAAAAAAAAATTATGGAAAAAAAAAAAAATCTGTGTTCCTCATTGTTTCCTGCATTGTTTTTCAATTCCTGTTTGTTCTTGATGATTCTAAGTGTTTATTGCATTTCCTAATTAACCTGAGTGATGTTGTTGTTTCCCTCTTATCTTGATTGAATTTGGGGCAGATTTCTTGTTGGAATTTTCCCCCAAAAATCGTTTTTGTGGAAGAGGGGTATTTTGGTAAACTCACCTGTGATTTTTTCTTCTTGAAAAGTGAGAGCCAACATTTTTCTCTTTATTAAAAAAAAAAAAAAATCTTCTGAAAATATCTTCCAAAAATATCTCGCTAGATATTTTATATATATAAAAAAAAAAAAAAAAAAAAGATATTTCGGTGCTTATATAAAAATAAAAAAAAATAAAAAAAAAGGGAGAAAAAGAGAGTGAAATCTTGATTGTCCGAGAATTTACGAAATTTCTTCGTTTTAGCGTCGTTTACGCTTTAACGGATCGTTTTCTTGATTGTTTGCTTTTACGAGTTTGATTTTGCTAGATTAAACTTGTTTCCGAACTAATAGAGTTAGAGTTTCAAAACACATTGAGTTAGTTTCTTTTGTCCCTTACATTTGGATATTACAAACTACCCTTGGTGAGTGTGAGATTCTACAATAGTTTGGAAAAACCTGGACGGTTTGGTTTGCTAAGAGTTACGAGCGCTTGGGCGATCAAATTCGAGAGTTAAACACGTGAGGTAACGAGTGAAATTTTTATTTCTTGCTAATTGCTGATCATTTGTTCGTGTAGTTGTTGTTAAACATGTCTAACAGGGATAGCCCCGAAGAAAGGCCCGATGCCGCATTTAGGATGAGGGCACTACAACAATCCATAGAACGGATGAATGCCGTTATGGCTAACATGAACGATCGTATGGAACGACAAGAAGCAATCATCGCCAACTTGAGGCAAGAGGCACCACAAGTCGCTCCTAATGTCAGAGGTGCTAATAGGCGAGTCGAAGTTGAGGAGGAATTGGATGAGGATAGTAATGAATGAGAATTTGAAGAAGAGGAAGAAAGGATACCCATGGTAGGTAGACATGGTTATAGAGGAGGAAGGCGTGGAAGAGGAGGTAATTGGAGACCCCCACAAAGGCCTAATGATAGAGTGGACAGAAGTTTGGATAACATTAAGATGAAGATGCCATCCTTCCAAGGAAAGAACGACCCGGAACTCTACTTGGAGTGGGAGAAGAAGGTAGAGCACATTTTTGATTGCCACAACTACTCCGATGAGAAGAAGGTAAAACTGGCCGTAATTGAATTCACCGATTATGCTTTAAACTGGTGGGATCAATTAATGGTAGGAAGGAGAAGAAATGGAGAAAGGCCAATTGACAGTTGGGAGGAAATGAAGGCCATCATGAGGAAGCGTTTCATCCCTAGTCACTACTATAGGGAACTCTATCAAAGGTTGCAAAGACTCAACCAAGGGTATAAATCGGTTGATGATTACTATAAAGAGATGGAGGTGACTATGGTTAGGGCCAATGTAGAGGAGGATAGAGAAGCCACCATGGCTCGCTTTGTGAGTGGTTTGAATCCAAAAATAGCCAATGTAGTTGAACTTCATCACTATATAGAGTTGGAAGATATGGTACACATGGCTATAAAGGTGGAGAGGCAGCTAAGAAAAAGGGGTGTTCGGTCATTTCCACCAAAGACAAGTACTTCAGCACAAAAACCGAATCCCACTTTGCCTTGGAAAGCAAATTGGAAGAAAGAAGAGGGCACTAGCTCTAAGCCAAGGTTTGACTCCAACAAGGGCAAAGAAAGTGAGCTTAGTAAGGATAAAGGTATCCTCGAGAACCCTACTCGTAATCGTGACATTAAGTGTTTTCGTTGTCTTGGTAGGGGTCACTATGCATCCCATTGTCCAAACAAGAGAGTCATGATTGTTCAAGCTAATGGAGAAGTTGGAACGGATGATGAGAGTGAGGATGAGGAAATGCCACCACTAGAAGAAGCTAGTGATGAGGAGGTAGGACCCGTTGAAGGGGAGGCTCTTATGATAAGGAGAACTTTAAGCGTTCAACTAAAAGATGAGGGTATGGATCAACAAAGAGAGAATATCTTTCACACCAAGTGTCATGTGAGTGGAAAGGTGTGCAATGTGATCATTGATGGGGGAAGTTGTACTAATGTTGCTAGCACTACCTTGGTTGGGAAACTAGGGTTGACCACCATCAAACACCCGAAGCCCTACAAATTGCAATGGTTGAATGAATCTGGGGTAGTAAAGGTTGATCAACAAGTTTTGGTGTCCTTCTCCATTGGGAAGTATAAGGATGAAGTTATGTGTGACGTTGTGCCGATGCAAGCCGGACATATATTGCTAGGGAGGCCTTGGCAATATGATAGGAGAGTCATTCATGATGGATTCAAGAATAAGTACTCGTTTGAGAAGGAGGGGAAAAAGATCACTCTCGTACCTCTGACTCCTAAACAAGTTTTTGAGGAGCAAGTGCGGATGAGTAAGGACAAGGGCAAGGGCAAGGAAGAGAAAAAGGAAGTGGGGGAAGTTAAATCAAGTTTTTATGCAAGGGAGCACGATTTAAAAAGAGCCATTTTGGCAAAACGACTTATACTTGTACTTTTGTACAAGGAAGTCCATTTTTCTAACGAGCTTGACAAAACTTTGCCAAGTGTCGCTGTTTCTTTGTTACAGGAAATTGAAGACGTATTTCCAGACGAGATTCCAGATGGATTACCACCAATCCGGGGAATCGAGCACCAAATTGACTTTGTGCCTGGTGCGTCACTTCCAAACCGGCCCGCCTACAGAACCAACCCCGAGGACACCAAGGAGATTCAACGACAGGTTGAAGAATTCTTGTCCAAGGGACAAGTGAGGGAGAGCTTAAGTCCATGTGCGGTACCAGTGTTAGTCGTACCTAAGAAGGATGGAACCAGCCAGATGTGCGTTGATTGTCGAGCGATCAACAATATTACGGTAAAATATCGACATCCCATTCCTAGGTTAGATGACATGCTTGATGAACTACATGGTGCATGCATATTTTCTAAAATAGATTTGAAAAATGGTTACCACCAAATTAGAATGAAAGAGGGTGATGAATGGAAAACTGCTTTCAAAACTAAATATGGACTGTATGAATGGTTAGTTATGCCATTTGGGCTATCTAACGCCCCTAGTACCTTTATGAGGCTTATGAACCATGTATTACGTGCTTACATTGGAAAATTTGTAGTTGTTTACTTTGATGACATCCTCATTTATAGTAAAGACTTAGAAGAGCATGTATTACATTTACGGTTTGTGCTTGAACTGCTAAGAAAGGAAAAACTTTATGCTAATCTGAAAAAGTGTTATTTTTGCATGGAAAAGTTAGTCTTTCTTGGATTTGTTATTAGCTCTAAGGGTATAGAAGTTGACTTTGAGAAGGTCAAGGCGATTAGGGATTGGCCCTCGCCTAAATCTGTTACTGATGTTCGCAGTTTTCATGGTTTAGCTAGTTTTTACCGCAGGTTTGTGAAGGATTTTAGTACACTAGCTGCTCCTTTAACCGAGGTCATAAAGAAAACTGTTGGATTCAAGTGGGGTGTTGAACAAGAGAAAGCGTTCAATCTGTTGAAGGATAAGTTGATTTCTGCTCCTGTATTATCTTTGCCTGATTTTACTAAAACATTTGAAGTTGAGTGTGATGCTTCAGGTGTTGGCATAGGTGCTGTTTTGATGCAGGAGAAGCGACCAGTTGCCTTTTTCAGCGAGAAGCTTGGAGGAGCAACTCTGAATTACCCTACATACGACAAAGAGCTCTATGCATTGGTTAGAACTCTAGAGACATGGCAGCATTACCTTTGGCCAAAGGAGTTCGTCATCCACACAGATCACGAGTCCTTGAAGCATCTGAAGAGCCAGAGGAAATTGAACCGACGACATGCAAAATGGATGGAATTCATCGAAACCTTCCCTTATGTTATTCAATATAAGCGAGGTAAAGAAAATATTGTTGCTGATGCATTATCTCGAAGGTATACCCTGCTTTCTGCTTTGAATGCTAGGTTGTTAGGGTTTGAGCACATAAAAGAGATGTATGCTAATGATGATGATTTTTCTGTCATTTTTAATGCATGTTTCAAAACTGCTTTTGGAAAGTTTTACAAGTTAGATGGGTATTTGTTCAAAGAAAACCTTTTGTGCGTACCCAACTGTTCAATGCGAGAACTATTAGTGAGGGAGGCCCATGGAGGAGGTCTTATGGGACACTTCGGTGTTAAAAAGACCATAGATGTTCTGCACGAACATTTCTTCTGGCCGAAGATGAGGCAGGATGTAGAGCGCTTATGCTCTAGATGCCTCACTTGTAGGCAAGCAAAGTCCAAAGTCTTACCACAAGGACTATATACACCCTTACCGGTGCCTAGCTCACCTTGGGTGGATATTTCTATGGACTTTATTTTGGGCTTGCCTAGGTCCAAAGGGGGTAGAGACTCCATTTTTGTAGTTGTAGATAGGTTTTCAAAAATGGCACATTTCATTGCGTGTCACAAAACCGACGATGCAACTAATGTAGCAAACTTATTTTTCAAGGAAATTGTTCGGCTCCACGGAGTCCCAAAAAGTATTGTTTCTGATAGGGATGTTAAATTTCTTAGCTATTTTTGGAAAACTTTGTGGGCTAAGTTGGGGACAAAACTTTTATTTTCTACAACTTGTCATCCCCAAACTGATGGCCAAACAGAAGTAGTTAATCGGACATTGATGGCCATTCACGTGACATCGTGTATGGAAAATGTTTCCTCGTTGTGAATCCATGTCACTTTCCTTGGAGCCATCCTTGGGCACTCGCCCTACCATAAGCAAGTCTCCTTTCACCGGAACTATCTCTTTCGCACTTACTTCTTCCAATGGTGGCATCTCCTCACCATCACTCTCTTCATCAGTCTCCACCTCCCCATTTGCTTGCATGATCATCGCTTTCTTGTTCGGACATTGGGACGCATAATGACCTTTTCCAAGACAACGAAAACAACTCACATCTCAATTTCGGGGAAAGGTTTCAACCTTACCTTTTCCTTTATCTTGACTAGTCTCCATCTCTTTGCCCTTGTTGACTTCAAAGCGGGGCTTGGAGCTAGTTCCTTCTTCTCTCCTAAAATCTTGTACCCAAGGTGTTGGAGAAATTGGCCTTGGTGGTTGCATCCGGTTACTTCTTCTCATGAATTGCGCTTCCACTTTGATTGCCATGTGGATGTCTTCCAATTCCACATAATGATGAAGCTCCACAACATTGGCAATTTCCGGATTTAGCCCACTCAGAAACCGAGCCATAGTGGCCTCTCTATCCTCCTCAAGGCTAGCCCTAACCATGGCGACCTCCATTTCCTTGTAATACTCATCAACCGATCGAAAGCCTTGATGAAGTCGTTGCAATTTCTGATAAAGCTCTCGGTAGTAGTGGCTCGGAACAAATCTCTTCCGCATGATGGCTTTCATGTCTTCCCAACTACTTATCGGTCTTTCTCCATTTCTCCTTCTTCCAACTACCAACTGATCCCACCAGTTTAAAGCGTAGTCAGTAAACTCGATCACCGCCAGTTTAACCCTTTTTTCATCGGAGTAGTTGTGGCAAGCAAAGACATGCTCAACCTTCTTCTCCCACTCTAAATAAAGTTCCGGGTCATTCTTTCCTTGGAATGACGGCATTTTCATTTTGATACTTCCCAAGCTCCGATCAACCTCATCATAAGGTTGGCGTGGGTACCTCCTTATTCCTCCCCGATCATGGCCACCTCTAGGCCCATGTCGTCTACCAAAGGGCATCCTCCCTTCATCTTCATTATAGTTCTCTCCAAAACTATCTTCATCCAACTCTTCCACAAAATGGGCTCTCCTATTAGGTCTTCCTACATTAGGAGCGACTTGGGGTGCCTCTTGCCCTAAGTTGGCGATAGTTGCTTCTTGACGTTCCATTCGCTCATTTATGTTAACCATGACGGCATTCATCCGTTCCATGGATTGTTGTAATGCCCTCATTATAAAAGTTGTATCGGGCCTTTCCTCTGAGCTATTCCTGTCAGACATGTTTACAACAACTAACACAAACAAACAATTAACAATCAACAAATTGGAACTTTTACTCGTTACCTCACGTGTTTACACTCGAATTTGATTGCCGTAGCGCTCGAAGCCCTATGACAAACCAAACCGTCCAAGTCTTCCACACAAATATAGAATTTCACACTCAACAAGTGTAGCTTGCAATATCCAAATGTATGGAACAAAGGTGATGCGAACGGGTCCTCCGGCAAGCCGGCCCCCCGCAACAGTGCTAGCAGCACGTCGCCCCCAACCCATCTCAGGCCACGGTCTGGACACTGGCGAGCGGATATTACTCACCGCCGCCCCCACAGGATGTTACACACCCATGAGTTGACAGTCCTCGCCGCGGCGTGCAGGTTGTTCATACCAGGACTCGAACCCTGATATGCTTTGATATCATGTGCTGATACCACCATTAGGCTGCAGCCTAATGGTTGGTACCATGTGCTGGTATCAAGCAGGTCAGGGCTTCGAATCCTGGCTTGAACAACCTACCAGTGGGATAAAACTCCTGGAGAGCTGGTTGGGGGGGGGCGCGTCTGCAGGCGCTTGGTGCGAACCATGGTGCGTAACATCCATGGGTCTGGTTGGTGCCAGATTACACTGTGGTGCGTAGTATCCACGGCGTACCAAAAAGAGCAACCTTTTTATGATGCGAACGGGAAGCCCCCTGGCCGACTAAAGCCGGGCCCGCCGCAACAGTGCTAGCAGCACGTCGCCCCCAACCCATCTTAGGCCACAGTTTGGACACTGGCGAGCGGATATTACTCACCGCCGCCCCCACAGGATGTTACACACCCATGAGTTGACAGTCCTCCCCACAGCGCTGCAGGTTGTTTACTCCAAGGTTCGAACCCTTGAAGTACTTGATATCATGTGCTGATACCGGACATTGAGCTGCAAGATGATGCGAACGGGAAGCCCCCTGGCCGACTAAAGCCGGGCCCGCCGCAACAGTGCTAGCAGCACGTCGCCCCCAACCCATCTCAGGCCACAGTTTGGACACTGGCGAGCGGATATTACTCACCGCCGCCCCCACAGGATGTTACACACCCATGAGTTGACAGTCCTCCCCACAGCGCTGCAGGTTGTTTACTCCAAGGTTCGAACCCTTGAAGTACTTGATATCATGTGCTGATACCATCCATTGAGCTGCAGCTCAATGGATGGTATCAGCACATGATATCAAGTACTTCAAGAGTTCGAACCTTGGAGTAAACAACCTGCAGTGCTGTGGGGAGGACTGTCAACTCATGGGTGTGTAACATCCTGTGGGGGCGGCGGTGAGTAATATCCGCTCGCCAGTGTCCAAACTGTGGCCTGAGATGGGTTGGGGGCGACGTGCTGCTAGCACTGTTGCGGCGGGCCCGGCTTTAGTCGGCCAGGGGGCTTCCCGTTCGCATCAAAAGGAAACTAACTCAATGTGTTTTGAAACCCTAACTCTATGAGTTTGGAAAGAAGTTCGATTTAGCAAATCCAATCCGAAAAATTGCAAACAAACAAAGAAACGATCCGTTAAAGCGCAAACGACGCTAAAACGAAGAAATTTCGCAAATTCTCGGGAAATCAAGAATTCACTCTCTTTTTCTCTTCTTTTTTTTTTTTTTTTTAAATAAATAAGCACCGAAATATCCTCTCTCTCTCTGTTTTTTTTTTTTTTTATAAAATATCTAGCGAGATATTTTCGGGAGATATTTTCACGAGATATTTTCGTGAGATATTTTCCGAGATATTTTCGGGAGATATTTTTCGGAAGATATTTTTTTTTTTTTTAAATAAAGAGAAAAGTTTGGCTCTCACTTTTCAAGAAGAAAAATCACATGTGAGATTAACAAAATACCCCTCTTTCACAAAAACGAATTTTGGGGAAAATTTCCAACACAAAATCCTCTCCAAATTCAACTAAGATAAGAAACAAACAACAACATCACACAGGTTATTCCAGGAAATGCATTAAACACACAAAAACAAGATGAACACAGAATTTTTTTGTGAAGCAATTTTCTTGTTGCTAGGAAAACAAAAAGACAGAAATTTAAGATAGGAATCTAGAGTCTCAACCTAGAGCTCTGATACCAAATGATGCAAACCCCGCAACACGATTCCTATCGACCCAACTAGCTACGAGGCTAGAGAACCAAGAAGAAACGGATCAAGACCCAACAACAATATTGGCATGGATTTCTAAGCAAAACACAGATTGGGCTGCAAGAAACTCACCTACACACATGGATATTACGCACCACGCACGGAGGAGAGGGCGAACGCCACAAAGGGGTGCAAAGACCTTTGATAAGTTCTTGGGTTGGCTTGAAATCAAGCAAGGAGCTCAAGGGCTCTCAATTTGTTTTCTAACAAATTTCATTAATTTGAACAAAGTTACAAACAAGAGCTGCCTAAATGTCCTTAAATAGGGCTCACACAAAAACCTAAAAGAAAAGACAAGATCTGAGCCATTGGATTTGATCCAATGGTTGAAATTACAAATTTTACACTTGCGCCGCGGCGGGCAAATATTCATGCCGCGGCGAGGAGGCTCGGATCACTAAAGCAATAGTAGCCGGGCCGCGGCGGAGTAAATTCCATGCCGCGCCGAGGAAGCTTGCATCCAACCCGAGAGGTCTGTGCCGCGGCGCCCAAAAGCCATGCCCCGACGCGCACGTCCTTGGCCCTCTGCGCGCACCTCTGCCCACACTTGCGCGCGCGTCTGCTCGTCCTGCGCGCACATTTCCCAGCCTGCATGTCCAAAACAGAAACACCGGCACCGCGGCGCACATATTTCATGCCGCGGCGAGAATGCCTCGTCCAAAATTCCACCAAAACAGAAACTTGTTCGCCGCGGCGGGGGATTGTCATGCCGCGGCGCAGCTCCAAAACTGGCAATTCCACAAATTAGCTTGGCACTCCCATGGCGAACATGCTTGCGCCCTAGCTCGTGTTTGTGGGGCGCCTTTCTACGCCGTTATTTCACCCCCTTCTCGGCTTGGTCCATGATACGAGTCGGGCCTTGTTAGTGGCGCGATCCGGTTCGTATCATTCCCTCCCTCTTCAAGAGAATTCGACCTCGAATTCGGACCTTCATCATGGGGTAAGTGTAGGAGTCCATCTCGGTTCTGCTCCTCATCATAATAGCCCTGCAAGAAAGAAAAGTAAGAAAATAGACATTCTTTCATTTTTTTCTTTTCTTCTTTTTCTTTGGTATGCCCAATCTTCTCTTTGGGCACTTCACCCTTTTCTTTCTCCTTTCCCTTTCCCTTTTCTTGCTCTCCCTTGTTCTTGAGCTTTAATTGATCTTCAACCACTTCTTTCGGGGTAAGGGGGACAAGGGTTATCTTACATCCATCCTTGTCGAACGAGTACTTATTTTTATATCCGTCATAAGTCACCCGTCGATCATATTGCCAAGGCCGGCCCAAAATCATATGCCCAACCTGCACCGCTACCACATCACACAATACAACATCTTGATAATTTCCCATAGCAAAGGGTACCAAGACTTGATGTTCCACTTTCACCTCACCCTGATCATTCAACCATTGAAGTTTGTAAGGAGTGGGATGTTTGGTTGTGGGTAGCCCTAACTTCTCTACTAGGGTTGTGCTAGCAATGTTGGTACAACAACCCCCATCAATGATTAGGCTGCAGACTTTGCCATTCACGTGACATCGTGTATGGAAAATGTTTCCTCGTTGTGAATCCATGTCACTTTCCTTGGAGCGATCCTTGGGCACTCGCCCTATCATAAGCAAGTCTCCTTTCACCGGAATTATCTCTTCCGCACTTGCTTCTTCCAATGGTGGCATCTCCTCACCATCACTCTCTTCATCAGTCTCCACCTCCCCATTTGCTTGTATGACCATTGCTTTCTTGTTCGGACATTGGGACGCATAATGACCTTTTCCAAGACAACGAAAACAACTCACATCCCGATTTCGGGGAAAGGTTTCAACCTTACCTTTTCCTTTATCTTTACTAGCCTCCATCTCTTTGCCCTTGTTGACTTCAAAGCGGGGCTTGGAGCTAGTTCCTTTTTCTCTCCTAAAATCTTGTACCCAAGGTGTTGGAGAAATTGGCCTTGGTGGTTGCATCCGGTTACTTCTTCTTTTGAATTGCGCTTCTACTTTGATTGCCATGTGGACCATGTCTTCCAATTCCACATAATGATGAAGCTCAACAACATTAGCAATTTCCGGATTTAGTCCACTCAGAAACCGAGCCATAGTGGCCTCTCTATCCTCCTCAAGGCTAGCCCTAACCATGGCTACCTCCATTTCCTTGTAATACTCATCAACCGATCGAAAGCCTTGATGTAGTCGTTGCAATTTCTGATAAAGCTCTCGGTAGTAGTGGCTCGGAACAAATCTCTTCCGCATGATTGTTTTCATGTCCTCCCAACTACTTATCGGCCTCTCTCCATTCCTCCTCCTACCAACTACTAACTCGATCACCGCCAATTTGACCTTCTTTTCTTCGGAGTAGTTGTGGCATTCAAATATATGCTCCACCTTCTTCTCCCACTCCAAATAAAGTTCCGGGTCATTCTTTCCTTGGAACGCCGGCATTTTGATCTTAATACTTCCTAAACTCCGATCAACCCCATCAAAAGGTTGGTGTGGGTATCTCCTTATTCCTCCCCGATCATGGCCACCTCTAGGCCCATGTCGTCTTCCAAAGGGCATCCTCCCTTCATCTTCATTATAGTTCTCTCCAAAACTATCTTCATCCAACTCTTCCTCAAAATGGGCTCTCCTATTAGGTCTTCCCACATTAGGAGCGACTTGGGGTGCCTCTTGCCCTAAGTTGGCGATAGTTGCTTCTTGACGTTCCATTCGTTCATTTATGTTAACCATGACGGCATTCATCCGTTCCATGGCTTGTTGTAATGCCCTCATCACAAGAGTTGTATCGGGCCTTTCCTCTGAGCTATTCCTGTCAGACATGTTTACAACAACTAACACAAACAAACAATTAACAAACAACAAAATTGGAACTTTTACTCGTTACCTCACGTGTTTACACTCGAATTTTGATTGCCGTAGCGCTCGAAGCCCTATGACAAACCAAACCGTCCAAGTCTTCCACACCAATGTAGAATTTCACACTCAACAAGTGTAGCTTGCAATATCCAAATGTATGGAACAAAGGAAACTAACTCAATGTGTTTTGAAACCCTAACTCTATGAGTTTGGAAGGAAGTTCGATTTAGCGAATCCAATCCGAAAAATTGCAAACAAACAAAGAAACGTTCCGTTAAAGCGCAAACGACGCTAAAACGACGAAATTTCGTAAATTCTCGGGAAATCAAGAATTCACTTATCTTTTTCTCTCTTCTCTTTTTTTTTTTTTTTTTTTTTAAAAGCACCGAAATATCCTCTTCTTTTTAAAAAAATTTTTTTTTTTTTATAAAATATCTAACGAGATATTTTCGGGAGATATTTTCACAAGATATTTTCGTGAGATATTTTTCGAGATATTTTCGGGAGATATTTTCGGAAGATATATTATTTTATTTTATTTTTTTTTTAAAATAAAGAGAAAAGTTTGGCTCTCACTTTTCAAGAAGAAAAATCACATGTGAGATTACCAAAATACCCCTCTTTCACAAAAACGAATTTTGGGGAAAATTTCCAACACAAAATCCTCTCCAAATTCAACAAAGATAAGAATCAAACAACAACATCACATAGGTTATTCTAGGAAATGCATTAAACACACAAAAACAAGATGAACACAGAAATTTTTTTTTTGTGAAGAATTTTCTTGTTGCTATGAAATAGAAATTGACAAAAACTAAGATAGGAATCTAGAGTCTCAATCTAGAGCTCTGATACCAAATGATGCGAACCGAGGAACGCGATTCCTATCGACCCGCCTAGCTACAAGGCTAGAGAACCGAAAGAAACGGTCCAAGACCCAACAACAATATTGGGAGGAGAAATCCAAGCAAAACACAGATTGGGCTGCAAGAAACTCACCTACACACATGGATATTACGCACCACGCACGGAGGAGAGGGCGAACGCCACAAAGGGGTGCAAAGACCTTTGATAAGTTCTTGGGTTGGCTTGAAATCAAGCAAGGAGCTCAAGGGCTCTCAATTTGTTTTCTAACAAATTTCATTAATTGAACAAAGTTACAAACAAGAGCTGCCCAAATGTCTTTAAATAGGGCTCACAAAAAACCTAAAAAGAAAAGACAAGATTTGAGCCATTGGATTTGATCCAAGGGTCATAATTACAAATTTTACACTTGCGCCGCGGCGGGCAATTATTCATGCCGCGGCGAGGAGGCTCGGATCACAAAAGCATTAGTAGGCGGGCCGCGGCGGACAAATTCCATGCCGCGGCGAGGAACCTTGCACTTCAACCCGAGAGGTCTGTGCCGCGGCGCCCAAAAGCCATGCCGCGGCGCGCACGTCCCTGGTCCTCTGCGCGCACCTCTGCCCACACTTGCACGCGCGTCTGCTCGTCCTGCGCGCACGTCTCCCATCTTGCATGCCCAAAACAGAAACACCCGCGCCGCGGCGCACATATTTCATGCCGCGGCGAGCATGCCTCGTCCAAAATACCAGCAAAACAGAAACTTGGTCGCCGCGGCGGGGGATTGTCATGCCGCGGCTGATGCGAACCAAGAAAGCTCGAATCTTACGAAGAAACGATTTTCAGATTTCACACAATCTAAGCATACAAATCCCTAGAGGAAAACAGATTTTGGGGCTGCAAGAACTCACCTTTTTACCTGGATATTACACACCACGCAACAAGACGAGAGAAAACGCCACAAAGGATTGCAAAACCTTTGATAAGTTTGATTGGGGAAGAAGCATGAGCTTTGGAGCTCTCAAATTTGATTTCAAAATCAAAAGTGTATTTTATGAACAAAGTTACAAAATAGCTGCCACAAATTGTCTTTATATAGGGTACAACAAAACCTAAAAGAAAGATTACATCTCAGCCATTGATTCTAATCCAATGGTGAGAATTTTAAAGAAATGTCGACCCATGCCGCGGCGGGTGTTTTCTTGTGCCGCGGCGCGCCTTTTTGTGGACTGCTCGGAGAAAAACAGAAACTCCCGGGCCGCGGCGGACAATTCACATGCCGCGGCGCGCTTTTTTTGTGGACTGCTCGGAGGAAAACAGAAACTCCCGGGCTGCGGCGGACAATTCTCATGCCGCGGCGCGCCTAGTGAAGCACGTCTGCGCGCACATCTGCCAGGACCCGCGCGCGCGCCTGTCGCCCCCCTTCCAACCAAAACAGAACGATCCTTGCCGCGGCGCGCCAAATCTATGACGCGGCGCGCTTCCTCGTCCAGATCTTCTCCCAAAACAGAAAGTCTCTCGCCGCGGCGGCTATATTTCCATGCCGCGGCGCAGGTCTTCCTTCCCAAAATCTGCCCTTATCACCATGCTAGGCCTCTCACAAGCTTCACCTCTTTTTCCCATCACCTCTTGACCTTGTTCCAAGTCTTGAATGAGCCCATTCAAGGCTTCTTGAATTCTTTTGGCCTTCAATCTTGTGATTGGTCCATTGGGGATTCGTAGGGGCTGAAGTGGCGCATTATTCGTATCATTCCCCCTCTCTTGACAAGGATTCGACCTCGAATCTTCATCTGTATTATCAAAAAGAGAAAGGTCAGAAACATTGAAAGACGCGCTAACACTATACTCACCTGGAAGGTCGAGCTTGTAGGCATTGTCGTTGATGCGCTCGAGTACTTGGAATGGCCCATCCCCCCGAGGTTGTAGTTTGGACTTTCGCTTTTCGGGAAACCGTTCCTTTCGCATATGTACCCAAACCCAATCACCGGGTTCGAAAATGACCCTACGTCGCCCTTTGTTGGCCTTGAACGCAAACTCTTTATTCTTTTTCTCAATGCGCTCGTGAATGCTTTCATGTAGTTTCTTTACCATTTCAGCTTTCTTGGCACCTGTCAAATCTATCCTAACTGAAACAGGTAAAGGCAATAAATCCATAGGAGTGAGTGGGTTAAAACCATAAACAATTTCAAAAGGCGTATGGTTAGTAGTGGAATGCACACTCCTATTATAAGCAAATTCAATAAAAGGCAAACAATCCTCCCAATTTTTCAAATTTTTCTGAATGACCGTTCGTAACAGAGTAGATAAAGTTCGATTTACTACCTCTGTTTGGCCATCAGTTTGGGGATGACAAGTAGTAGAAAACAAAAGTTTCGTCCCCAACTTGGCCCATAGAGTTTTCCAAAAATAACTTAGGAATTTAACATCCCTATCGGAAATTATACTTTTTGGAACCCCATGCAACCGTACAATCTCTCTAAAAAAAAGATTAGCAATGTTAGTTGCATCATCGGTTTTGTGACACGCGATAAAATGTGCCATTTTTGAAAACCTGTCAACAACTACAAAAATGGAATCTCTTCCACCCCTAGATCTAGGCAAACCCAAGATAAAGTCCATGGAAATATCCACCCATGGTGAACTAGGCACCGGTAAGGGTGTATACAGTCCTTGAGGTAGGACTCTGGACTTCGCTTGCCTACAAGTGAGGCACCTAGAGCATATGCGCTCTACATCCCGCCTCATCTTCGGCCAGAAGAAATGTTCGTGTAGAACATCTAGGGTCTTTTTAACACCGAAGTGTCCCATAAGACCTCCTCCATGGGCCTCTCTCACTAACAACTCTCGCATTGAACAGTTGGGTACGCACAAAAGATTTTCTTTAAACAAATACCCATCTAACTTGTAAAACTTTCCAAAAGCAGTTTTGAAACATGCATTAAAAATGACAGAAAAATCATCATCATCAGCATACATCTCTTTTATGTGCTCAAATCCTAACAACCTAGCATTCAAAGCGGAAAGTAGTGTATACCTTCGAGATAATGCATCAGCAACAACATTTTCTTTACCTCGCTTATATTGAATAACATAAGGGAAGGTCTCGATGTATTCCATCCATTTTGCATGTCGTCTATTCAATTTTCTCTGGCTCTTCAGATGCTTCAAGGACTCGTGATCGGTGTGGATGACGAATTCCTTTGGCCAAAGATAATGCTGCCACGTCTCTAGAGTTCTCACCAATGCGTAGAGCTCTTTGTCGTATGTTGGGTAATTCAGGGTTGCTCCTTCAAGCTTCTCGCTGAAAAAGGCAACTGGTCGTTTCTCCTGCATTAAAACTGCACCTATGCCAACACCTGAAGCATCGCATTCAACTTCAAATGTTTTAGTAAAATCAGGCAAAGATAATACAGGAGCAGAAATTAACTTATCCTTTAACAGTTTGAATGCTTTCTCTTGCTCAGCACCCCATTTGAATCCGACAGTTTTCTTGATGACCTCGGTCAGAGGAGCAGCTAGTGTACTAAAATCCTTCACAAACCTGCGGTAAAAACTAGCTAAACCATGAAAACTGCGAACATCAGTAACAGATTTAGGCGAGGGCCAATCCCTAATCGCCTTGACTTTTTCAGAGTCAACTTCTATACCCTTAGAGCTAACAACAAATCCAAGAAAGACTAACTTTTCCATGCAAAAACAACACTTTTTCAGATTAGCATAAAGTTTTTCTTTTCTTAGCAGTTCAAGCACAAACCGTAAATGTAATACATGCTCTTCTAAGTCTTTACTATAAATGAGTATGTCATCAAAGTAAACAACTACGAATTTTCCAATGTAAGCACGTAAGACATGGTTCATAAGCCTCATAAAGGTACTAGGGGCGTTAGATAGCCCAAATGGCATGACTAACCATTCATACAGTCCATATTTAGTTTTGAAAGCGGTTTTTCATTCGTCACCTTCCTTCATTCTAATTTGGTGGTAACCACTTTTCAAATCTATCTTAGAAAATATGCATGCACCATATAGTTCATCAAGCATGTCATCTAACCTAGGAATGGGATGTCGATACTTTACCGTGATATTGTTGATCGCTCGACAATCAACGCACATCCGGGTGGTTCCATCCTTCTTAGGCACGACTAACACGGGTACCGCACATGGACTTAGGCTTTCCCTCACTTGTCCTTTGGACAAGAACTCTTCAACCTGCCGTTGAATTTCCTTGGTGTCCTCGGGGTTGGCTCTGTAGGCGGGCCTGTTTGGAAGTGACGCACCAGGCACAAAGTCTATTTGGTGCTCGATTCCCCGGATTGGTGGTAATCCATCTGGAATCTCATCTGGAAACACGTCTTCAAATTCCTGTAACAAGGAAACAGTCACACTTGGCAAAGTTTTGTCAAGCTCGTTAGAAAAATGAACTTCCTTGTACAAAAGTACAAGTACAAGTTGTTTTGCCAAAATGGCTCTTTTTAAATCGTGCTCCCTTGCATAAAAACTTGATTTAACTTCCTCCACTTTCGTTTTTCCATCCTTGCCCTTATCCTTACTCATCCGCACTTGCTCCTCAAAAACCTGTTTTGGAGTCAAAGGTACGAGAGTAATCTTTTTTCCCTCCTTCTCAAATGAGTACTTGTTCTTAAATCCATCATGAATGACTCTCCTATCATATTGCCAAGGCCTCCCTAGCAATATATGTCCGGCTTGCATCGGAACAACGTCACACATAACTTCATCCTTGTACTTCCCAATGGAGAAGGACACCAAAACTTGTTGATCAACCTTTACTACCCCAGATTCATTCAACCATTGCAATTTATAGGGCTTCGGGTGTTTGATGGTGGCTAACCCTAGTTTCCCAACTAAGGTAGTGCTAGCTACATTTGTACAACTTCCTCCATCAATGATCATATTGCACACCTTTCCACTTACATGACACTTGGTGTGAAAGATGTTCTCTCTTTGTTGATCAATACCCTCATCCTTTAGTTGAGCACTCAAAGTTCTCCTAATCATAAGAGCCTCCCCCTCTACGGGTCCTACCTCCTCATCACTAGCTTCCTCTAGTGGTGGCATCTCCTCATCCTCACTCTCATCATCCGTTCCAACCTCTCCATTTGCTTGAACAATCATGACTCTCTTGTTTGGACAATTGGATGCATAGTGGCCCCTACCAAGACAACGAAAACATTTAATGTCACGATTATGAGTAGGGTTCTCGAGGATACCTTTATCCTTACTAAGCTCAACTTCTTTGCCTTTGTTGGAATCGAACCTTGGCTTAGAGCTAGTGCCCTCTTCTTTCTTCCAACTTGCTTTCCAAGGTGTAGTGGGATTCGGTTTTTGTGCCGAAGTACTTGTCTTGGGTGGAAATGACCGAACACCCCTTTTTCTTAGTTGCCTCTCCACCTTTATAGCCATGTGTACCATATCCTCTAACTCCACATAGTGATGAAGTTCAACAACATTGGCTATTTCCGGATTTAATCCGCTCACAAAGCGAGCCATGGTGGCCTCCCTATCCTCCTCGACATTGGCCCTAACCATAGTCACCTCCATCTCCTTATAATAGTCATCAACCGATTTATATCCTTGGTTGAGTCTTTGCAACCTTTGATAGAGTTCCCTATAGTAGTGACTAGGGATGAAACGCTTCCTCATGAGAGCCTTCATTTCCTCCCAACTGTCAATCGGCCTTTCTCCGTTTCTTCTCCGTCCTACCACTAATTGATCCCACCAGTTTAAAGCATAATCGGTGAATTCAATTACGGCCAGTTTTACCTTCTTCTCTTCGGAGTAGTTGTGGCACTCAAAGATGTGCTCCACTTTCTTCTCCCATTCCAAGTAGAGTTCTGGGTCGTTCTTTCCTTGAAAAGACGGCATCTTCATTTTGATGTTACCCAAACTCCGGTCTACTCCATCATTAGGCCTTTGCGGAGGTCTCCAATTTCCACCTCTTCCATTCCTTCCTCCCCTATGCCCATATCTACCTCCTATGGGTATCCTTACTTCATCTTCTTCAAATTCTCCTTCATTACTATTCTCTCCCAACTCCTCCTCATCTTCAACTCGCCTATGAGCACCTCCGACATTAGGGGCGACTCTTGGGGCCTCTCGCCTCAAATCGGCGATAATTGCTTCTTGTCGATCCATACGCTCGTTCATATTAGCCATGACGGCGTTCATCCTTTCTATTGACTGTTGGAGTGCCCTCATCATAAATGCGGCGTCGGGCCTTTCTTCGGGACTACCCCTGTTAGACATGTTTAACAAAAAAGGAAACTACACAAGCAACAATTAGCGATTAGCAAGAAAATAGAAATTTCACTCGTTACCTCTCGTGTTTAACTCTCGGATTTGATCGCCCAAGCGCTCGTAGCTCTTAGCAAACCAAACCGTTCGGGTTTTCCAAACAATTGTAGAATTTTGCACTCACCGAGGGTAGTTTGCAATATCCAAATGTAAGGGACTAAAGAAACTAACTCAAAGTGTTTTAGAAGTGCTAACTCTATGATTTTTGGAAACAAGTTCAATTTTGCAAATTCAACCCGTATAAGCAATCACACAAGAAAACGATCCGTTAAAGCGTAAACGACGCTAAAACGAGGAAATTCCGCAAATTCTCGGGAAATCAAGAATTCACTCTCTTTTTCTCCTCTCTTTTTTTTTTTTTTTTATAAGCACGAAATATCCTTTCTCCCTTTTTTTTTTTTTATTTTTTTTTTTTTTATAAAATATCTAGCGAGATATTTTTCGGGAGTATTTCACGAGATATTTTCGTGAGATATTTTCACGAGATATTTTCGTGAGATATTTTTTTTTTTTTTTTTTTTTTTTTTTTTTTAAATCAGAGAAAAAGTTTGGCTCTCACTTTTCAAGAAGAAAAAACCACATGTGAGATTACCAAAATACCCTTCTTGAAAAAAACGAAAATTGGGGTTAATTTTCAACATGAAATATGCTCCAATTTCAATCAAGATAAGAGGGAAAACAACAACACCACTCAGGTTAATCAGGAAATGCAATAAACACTTAGAATCATCAAGAACAAACAGGAATTGAAAAACAATGCAGGAAACAATGAAGAACACAGATTTTCTTCCAGAATTTTATTTTTATTTTTTTTTATTTTTTATTTTTTATTTTTATTTTATTTTTTTTTTTAAATTCGAAAATGGAAATTAAAGATAGGAAATCTGATAATCACAACCAAGAGCTCTGATACCAAATGATGCGAACCAAGAAAGCTCGAATCTTACGAAGAAACGATTTTCAGATTTCACACAATCTAAGCATACAAATCCCTAGAGGAAAACAGATTTTGGGGCTGCAAGAACTCACCTTTTTACCTGGATATTACACACCACGCAACAAGACGAGAGAAAACGCCACAAAGGATTGCAAAACCTTTGATAAGTTTGATTTGGGAAGAAGCATGAGCTTTGGAGCTCTCAAATTTGATTTCAAAATCAAAAGTGTATTTTATGAACAAAGTTACAAAATAGCTGCCACAAATTGTCTTTATATAGGGTACAACAAAACCTAAAAGAAAGATTACATCTCAGCCATTGATTCTAATCCAATGGTGAGAATTTTAAAGAAATGTCGACCCATGCCGCGGCGGGTGTTTTCTTGTGCCGCGGCGCGCCTTTTTGTGGACTGCTCGGAGGAAAACAGAAACTCCCGGGCCGCGGCGGACAATTCACATGCCGCGGCGCGCTTTTTTTGTGGACTGCTCGGAGGAAAACAGAAACTCCCGGGCCGCGGCGGACAATTCTCATGCCGCGGCGCGCCTAGTGAAGCACGTCTGCGCGCACATCTGCCAGGACCCGCGCGCGCGCCTGTCGCCCCCCTTCCAACCAAAACAGAACGATCCTTGCAGCGGCGCGCCAAATCTATGCCGCGGCGCGCTTCCTCGTCCAGATCTTCTCCCAAAACAGAAAGTCTCTCGCCGCGGCGGCTATATTTCCACGCCGCGGCGGCTATATTTCCATGCCGCGGCGCAGGTCTTCCTTCCCAAAATCTGCCCTTATCACCATGCTAGGCCTCTCACAAGCTTCACCTCTTTTTCCCATCACCTCTTGACCTTGTTCCAAGTCTTGAATGAGCCCATTCAAGGCTTCTTGAATTCTTTTGGCCTTCAATCTTGTGATTGGTCCATTGGGGATTCGTAGGGGCTGAAGTGGCGCATTATTCGTATCAGCGGCGCAGCTACAAAACTGGCAATTCCACAAATTAGCTTGGCACTCCCATGGCGAACATGCTTGCGCCCTAGCACGTGTTTGTGGGGCGCCTTTCTACGCCGTTATTTCACCCCCTTCTCGGCTTGGTCCATGATACGAGTCGGGCCTTGTTAGTGGCGCGATCCGGTTCGTATCACAGAGAAAATTGAACCGTCGACATGCAAAATGGATGGAATTCATCGAGACCTTCCCTTATGTTATTCAATATAAGCGAGGTAAAGAAAATATTGTTGTTGATGCATTATCTCGAAGGTATACCCTGCTTTCTGCTTTGAATGCTAGGTTGTTAGGGTTTGAGCACATAAAAGAGATGTATGCTGATGATGATGATTTTTCTGTCATTTTTAATGGATGTTTCAAAACTGCTTTTGGAAAGTTTTACAAACTAGATGGGTATTTGTTTAAAGAAAATCTTTTGTGCATACCCAACTGTTCAATGCGAGAGTTGTTAGTAAGAGAGGCCCATGGAGGAGGTCTTATGGGACACTTCGGTATTAAAAAGACCTTAGATGTTCTACGCAAACATTTCTTCTGGCCGAAGATGAGGCGGGATGTAGAGCGCTTATGCTCTAGGTGCCTCACTTGTAGGCAAGCAAAGTCCAAAGTCTTACCACAAGGACTATATACACCCTTACCGGTGCCTAGCTCACCTTGGGTGGATATTTCTATGGACTTTATCTTGGGATTGCCTAGGTCCAAAGGAGGTAGAGACTCCATTTTTGTAGTTGTAGATAGGTTTTCAAAAATGGCACATTTTATTGCGTGTCATAAAACCGATGATGCAACTAATGTAGCAAACTTATTTTTCAAGGAAATTGTTCGGCTCCACGGAGTTCCCAAAAGTATCGTTTCTGATAGGGATGTTAAATTCCTTAGCTATTTTTGGAAAACTTTGTGGGCTAAGTTGGGTACAAAACTTTTATTTTCTACAACTTGTCATCCCCAAACTGATGGCCAAACGGAAGTAGTCAATCGGACATTGTCTACTTTATTGCGTACGGTCATACAAAAGAACTTGAAAAATTGGGAAGATTGTCTCCCCTTTGTTGAATTTGCATATAATAGGAGTGTGCATTCTACCACTGAACATTGACCTTTTGAAATAGTTTATGGTTTTAATCCACTTACTCCTATGGATTTGTTGCCTATACCTGTTTCAGAAAGAACTAACCTTGAAGGTACTAAGAAAGCTGAAATGGTGAAAAGGCTGAATGAAAGCATCTTTGAGCGTATTGAAAAGAAGAATAAAGAAAATGCTTTCAAGGCAAACAAGGGGCGACGAAGGGTCGTTTTTGAACCAGGCGATTGCGTCTGGTTACATTTGAGAAAAGAGCGGTTTCCTGACAAGCGTCGATCAAAGCTACAACCACGAGGGGATGGACCGTTTCAAATTTTAGAAAGGATTAACGACAATGCCTATAAATTAGACCTCCCAGGTGAGTATAATGTTAGCGCATCTTTTAATGTTTCTGACCTTTCTCTTTTTGATAATGCAGATTGATACGAACCGGATCGCGCCACTAACAAGGCCCGACTCGTATCATGGACCAAGCCGAGAAGGGGGTGAAATAACGGCGTAGAAAGGCGCCCCACAAACACGAGCTAGGGCGCAAGCATGTTCGCCATGGGAGTGCCAAGCTAATTTGTGGAATTGCCAGTTTTGGAGCTGCGCCGCGGCATGACAATCCCCCGCCGCGACGACCAAGTTTCTGTTTTGCTGGTATTTTGGACGAGGCATGCTCGCCGTGGCATGAAATATGTGCGCTGCGGCGCGGGTGTTTCTGTTTTGGGCATGCAGGCTGGGAGACGTGCACGCAGGACGAGCAGACGCTCGCAAGTGTGGGCAGAGGTGCGCGCAGAGGACCAGGGACGTGCGCGCCGCGGCATGGCTTTTGGGCGCCGCGGCACAGACCTCTCGGGTTGAAGTGCAAGGTTCCTCGCCGCGGCATGGAATTTGTCCGCCGCGGCCCGCCTACTAATGCTTTTGTGATCCGAGCCTCCTCGCCGCGGCATGAATAATTGCCCGCCGCGGCGCAAGTGTAAAATTTGTAATTATGACCCTTGGATCAAATCCAATGGCTCAAATCTTGTCTTTTCTTTTTAGGTTTTGTGTGAGCCCTATTTAAAGACATTTGGGCAGCTCTTGTTTGTATCTTTGATCATTTTAATGAAATTTGTTAGAAAACAAATTGAGAGCCCATGAGCTCCTTGCTTGATTTCAAGCCAACCCAAGAACTTATCAAAGGTCTTTGCACCCCTTTGTGGCGTTCGCCCTCTCCTCCGTGCGTGGTGCGTAATATCCATGTGTGTAGGTGAGTTTCTTGCAGCCCAATCTGTGTTTTGCTTGGATTTCTCCTCCCAATATTGTTGTTGGGTCTTGGACCGTTCTCTTTCGGTTCTCTAGCCTCGTAGCTAGGTGGGTCGATAGGAATCGCGTTCCACGGTTCGCATCATTTGGTATCAGAGCTCTAGGTTGAGACTCTAGATTCCTATCTTAAATTTCTGTCTTTTTGTTTTCCTAGCAACAAGAAAATTGCTTCACAAAAAAAAAATTCTGTGTTCATCTTGTTTTTGTGTGTTTAATGCATTTCCTGGAATAACCTGTGTGATGTTGTTGTTTGCTTCTTATTTTGGTTGAATTTGGAAAGGATTTTGTGTTGGAAGTTTTCCCCAAAATTCGTTTTTGTGAGAGAGTGGTATTTTGGTAATCTCACATGTGATTTTTCTTCTTGAAAAGTGAGAGCCAAACTTTTCTCTTTATTTAAAAAAAAAAAAAAAAAATATCTTCCGAAAATATCTCCCGAAAATATCTCGGAAAATATCTCACGAAAATATCCCGTGAAAATATCTCCCGAAAATATCTCGTTAGATATTTTATAAAAAAAAAAAAAAAAAAAAAAATTTAAAAAGAAGAGGATATTTCGGTGCTTATAAAAAAAAAAAAAAAGAGGAGAGAAAAAGAGAAGTGAATTCTTGATTTCCCGAGAATTTACGAAATTTCGTCGTTTTAGCGTCGTTTGCGCTTTAACGGAACGTTTCTTTGTTTGTTTGCAATTTTTCGGATTAGATTCGCTAAATCGAACTTCCTTCCAAACTCATAGAGTTAGGGTTTCAAAACACATTGAGTTAGTTTCCTTTGTTCCATACATTTGGATATTGCAAGCTACACTTATTGAGTGTGAAATTCTACATTGGTGTGGAAGACTTGGACGGTTTGGTTTGTCATAGGGCTTCGAGCGCTACGGCAATCAAAATTCGAGTGTAAACACGTGAGGTAACGAGTAAAAGTTCCAATTTTGTTGATTGTTAATTGTTTGTTTGTGTTAGTTGTTGTAAACATGTCTGACAGGAATAGCTCAGAGGAAAGGCCCGATACAACTCTTGTGATGAGGGCGTTACAACAAGCCATGGAACGGATGAATGCCGTCATGGTTAACATAAATGAACGAATGGAACGTCAAGAAGCAACTATCGCCAACTTAGGGCAAGAGGCGCCACAAGTCGCTCCTAATGTGGGAAGACCTAATAGGAGAGCCCATTTTGAGGAAGAGTTGGATGAAGATAGTTTTGGAGAGAACTATAATGAAGATGAAGGGAGGATGACCTTTGGAAGACGACATGGGCCTAGAGGTGGCCATGATCGGGGAGGAATAAGGAGATACCCACACCAACCTTTTGATGGGGTTGATCGGAGTTTAGGAAGTATTAAGATCAAAATGCCGGCGTTCCAAGGAAAGAATGACCCGGAACTTTATTTGGAGTGGGAGAAGAAGGTGGAGCATATATTTGAATGCCACAACTACTCCGAAGAAAAGAAGGTCAAATTGGCGGTGATCGAGTTTACTGACTACGCTTTGAACTGGTGGGATCAGTTGGTAGTTGGGAAAAGGAGAAATGGAGAAAGACCGATAAGTGGTTGGGAAGACATGAAAGCCATCATGCGGAAGAGATTTGTTCCGAGCCACTACTACCGAGAGCTTTATCAGAAATTGCAACGACTTCATCAAGGCTTTCGATCGGTTGATGAGTATTACAAGGAAATGGAGGTCGCCATGGTTAGGGCTAGCCTTGAGGAGGATAGAGAGGCCACTATGGCTCGGTTTCTGAGTGGACTAAATCCGAAAATTGCTAATGTTGTTGAGCTTCATCATTATGTGGAATTGGAAGACATGGTCCACATGGCAATCAAAGTAGAAGCGCAATTCAAAAGAAGAAGTAACCGGATGCAACCACCAAGGCCAATTTCTCCAACACCTTGGGTACCAGATTTTAGGAGAGAAGAAGGAACTAGCTCCAAGCCCCGCTTTGAAGTCAACAAGGGCAAAGAGATGGAGGCTAGTAAAGATAAAGGAAAAGGTAAGGTTGAAACCTTTCCCCGAAACCGAGATGTTAGTTGTTTTCGCTGTCTTGGAAAGGGTCATTATGCGTCCCAATGTCCGAACAAGAAAGCAATGATCATACAAGCAAATGGGGAGGTGGAGACAGATGAAGAGAGTGATGGTGAGGAGATGCCACCATTGGAAGAAGCAAGTGCGGAAGAGATAATTCCGGTGAAAGGAGACTTGCTTATGATAGGGCGAGTGCCCAAGGATCGCTCCAAGGAAAGTGACATGGATTCGCAACGAGGAAACATTTTCCATACTCGGTGTCACGTGAATGGCAAAGTCTGCAGCCTAATTATCGATGGGGGTTGTTGTACCAACATAGCTAGTACTACCCTAGTTGAGAAGTTAGGGCTACCCACAACCAAACATCCCACTCCTTACAAACTTCAATGGTTGAATGATCAGGGTGAGGTGAAAGTGGAACATCAAGTCTTGTTACCCTTTGCTATGGGAAATTATCAAGATGTTGTATTGTGTGATGTGGTAGCGGTGCAGGTTGGGCATATGATTTTGGGCCGGCCTTGGCAATATGATCGACGGGTGACTTATGACGGATATAAAAATAAGTACTCGTTCGACAAGGATGGATGTAAGATAACCCTTGTCCCCCTTACCCCGAAAGAAGTGGTTGAAGATCAATTGAAGCTCAAGAACAAGGGAGAGCAAGAAAAGGGAAAGGGAAAGGAGAAAGAAAAGGGTGAAGTGCCCAAAGAGAAGATTGGGCATACCAAAGAAAAAGAAGAAAAGAAAAAAATGAAAGAATGTCTATTTTCTTACTTTTCTTTCTTGCAGGGCTATTATGATGAGGAGCAGAACCGAGATGGACTCCTACACTTACCCCATGATGAAGGTCCGAATTCGAGGTCGAATTCTCTTGAAGAGGGAGGGAATGATACGAACCGGATCGCGCCACTAACAAGGCCCGACTCGTATCATGGACCAAGCCGAGAAGGGGGTGAAATAACGGCGTAGAAAGGCGCCCCACAAACACGAGCTAGGGCGCAAGCATGTTCGCCATGGGAGTGCCAAGCTAATTTGTGGAATTGCCAGTTTTGGAGCTGTGCCGCGGCATGACAATCCCCCGCCGCGGCGACCAAGTTTCTGTTTTGCTGGTATTTTGGACGAGGCATGCTCGCCGCGGCATGAAATATGAGCGCCGCGGCGCGGGTGTTTCTGTTTTGGGCATGCAGGCTGGGAGACGTGCGCGCAGGACGAGCAGACGCGCGCGCAAGTGTGGGCAGAGGTGCGCGCAGAGGACCAGGGACGTGCGCGCCGCGGCATGGCTTTTGGGCGCCGCGGCACAGACCTCTCGGGTTGAAGTGCAAGGTTCCTCGCCGTGGCATGGAATTTGTCCGCCGCGGCCCGCCTACTAATGCTTTTGTGATCCGAGCCTCCTCGCCGCGGCATGAATAATTGCCCGCCGCGGCGCAAGTGTAAAATTTGTAATTATGACCCTTGGATCAAATCCAATGGCTCAAATCTTGTCTTTTCTTTTTAGGTTTTGTGTGAGCCCTATTTAAAGACATTTGGGCAGCTCTTGTTTGTATCTTTGATCATTTTAATGAAATTTGTTAGAAAACAAATTGAGAGCCCATGAGCTCCTTGCTTGATTTCAAGCCAACCCAAGAACTTATCAAAGGTCTTTGCACCCCTTTGTGGCGTTCGCCCTCTCCTCCGTGCGTGGTGCGTAATATCCATGTGCGTAGGTGAGTTTCTTGCAGCCCAATCTGTGTTTTGCTTGGATTTCTCCTCCCAATATTGTTGTTGGGTCTTGGACCGTTCTCTTTCGGTTCTCTAGCCTCGTAGCTAGGTGGGTCGATAGGAATCGCGTTCCACGGTTCGCATCACAGATGAAGATTCGAGGTCGAATCCTTTTCAAGAGAGGGGGAATGATACGAATCATGCGCCGTTTCAGCCACTACAAATCCCGAATGGACCAATCACAAGATTGAAGGCCAAACGACTTCAAGAAGCTTTGAATGGGCTTATTCAAGAATCGGAACAAGGTCAAGGGATGATGGGGAAAGAAGGTGAAGCTAGTGGGAGGCCAAGCATTGTGTTAAGGGCAGATTTTGGAAAAGAAGGCCTGCGCCGCGGCATGGAATTATAGCCGCCGCGGCGAGCAACTTTCTGTTTTTGGAGGAGATCTGGACGTGGAAGCGCGTCGCGGCATAGAATTTGGGCGCCGCGGCACGGACCGTTCTGTTTTGGTTGGAGAGGACGACAGGCGCCCGCGCGGGTGCTGGCAGATGTGCGCGCAGACATGCTTCAGTAGGCGCGCCGCGGCATGAGAATTGTTCCGCCGCGGCACAGAAGGTTCTGTTTTTCTCCGGGCAGCCCACAAAAAGGCGCGCCACGGCACAAGAATTCACCCGCCGCGGCATGGGTCGACATTTCTTTAAAATCCTCACCATTGGATTAGAATCAATGGCTGAGATTTAATTTTTCTTTTAGGTTTTGTTGTACCCTATATAAAGACAAATTGATACGAATCGGACCCCCTCCCGAAGTCGGCCCGACACGCGCCGAGAGCCGCGTCTTGAGAAGGGCCTCAAGAGGGTGCAAAAAAGGCATGCAACATCAAAAACAAGCATGCAAGCACCATGGAAGAGAAGGAGAAGAGTGCAAGTGTCAATTCCAAAAATTGGAGCTGCGCCGCGGCATAGATATTGTGCGCCGCGGCGAGGAGGATTTTGCATTGGAGGGGGAAATTGACACATATGCGCGCCGCGGCATGGATTTGGTGCGCCGCGGCGAAGGGCGTTCTGTTTTGAATTGAAGAAGCGTGCGCGCCGCGGCACAAGAAAGTGGCGCCGCGGCGAGGTAATTTCTGTTTTGGACGAAGGGGCATGCGCGCCGCGGCATGACGAGGACAGGCCGAGACGTGCACTCGCTGACATGCCAGACCTGCACGCTGACACGGACATGCGCGCCTGACAGCCAGACCTGCGCGCAGATCCTGAAAGTGCGCGCCGCGGCATGAACTTTTGTGCTCCGCGGCGAGGCTTCGCGGGTGGCAAACAGAAAGGGGCGCGCCGCGGCATGAATATTTCCCCGCCGCGGCGGAGATTCAAAATGTTGTAATTTTTGGACCATTGGATCCAGATCAATGGCTAGGATTTCCTGAGACAATTTTTAGGTTTTCTTTGTGTCTATTTATATGTAAGGCAGCTGCCCATTGTACATTATTCAACCAATTAATCAAAAATATGAATTTTCTTCATTGAAAAACAATTTGGAGTGATTTCAAATTGAGAGAGAGCACAAGTGCTTCTCTTGTTCTATCAAGAAACTTATCAAAGGAACTAGCAACCCTTTGTGGCGTTTCGCCTCATCTCAGCTTGTGGTGCGTATATCCAAGGGTGGAGGTGAGTTCCTTGCTACCATAGTCGAGCGTTCTTCGTAGAATCTGCGTGCTAACATTGTTGTCGGGTCATCGTTCGTATTTCTTGTGGTTGCCAAGCCGCGTGATTTGGAGGTCATAGGAGTCGTGGCGAGTGGTTCGCATCACAAATTGTGGCAGCTCTTTTGTAACTTTTGTTCATTAAATACAATTTTGATTTGAAAATCAAATTTGAGAGCTCCAAAGCTCATGTTTCTTCCCAACCAAAACTTATCAAAGGTTTGCAATCCTTTGTGGCGTTTTCTCTCGTCTTGTTGCGTGGTGTGTAATATCCAGGTAAAAAGGTGAGTTCTTGCAACCCCAAAATCTGTTCTCCTCTAGGGATTTGAATGCTTAAATTGTGTGAAATCTGAAATCGTTTCTTTTGTAAGATTCGAGCTTTCTTGGTTCGCATCACTAACGCCCCTAGTACCTTTATGAGGCTTATGAACCATGTATTGCGTGCTTACATTGGAAAGTTTGTAGTTGTTTACTTTGATGATATCCTCATTTATAGTAAAGACTTAGAAGAGCATGTATTACATTTACGGTTTGTGCTTGAACTGCTAAGAAAGGAAAAACTTTATGCTAATCTGAAAAAGTGTTGCTTTTGCATGGAAAAGTTAGTCTTTCTTGGATTTGTTGTTAGCTCTAAGGGTATAGAAGTTGACTTTGAGAAGGTCAAGGCGATTAGGGATTGGCCCTCGCCTAAGTCTGTTACTGATGTTCGCAGTTTTCATGGTTTAGCTAGTTTTTACAGCAGGTTTGTCAAGGATTTTAGTACACTAGCTGCTCCTCTAACCGAGGTCATAAAGAAAACTGTTGGATTCAAGTGGGGTGATGAACAAGAGAAAGCGTTCAAACTGTTAAAGGATAAGTTGATTTCTGCCCTTGTATTATCTTTGCCTGATTTTACTAAAACATTTGAAGTTGAGTGCGATGCTTCAGGTGTAGGCATAGGTGCTGTTTTGATGCAGGAGAAACGACCAGTTGCCTTTTTCAGCGAGAAGCTGGGTGGAGCAACCCTGAATTACCCTACATACGACAAAGAGCTCTACGCATTGGTTAGAACTCTAGAGACATGGCAGCATTACCTTTGGCCAAAGGAGTTCGTCATCCACACAGATCACGAATCCTTGAAGCATCTGAAGAGCCAGAGGAAATTGAACCGTCGACATGCAAAATGGATGGAATTCATCGAAACCTTCCCTTATGTTATTCAATATAAGCGAGGTAAAGAAAATATTGTTGCTGATGCATTATCTCGAAGGTATACCCTGCTTTCTGATTTGAATGCTAGGTTGTTAGCGTTTGAGCACCTAAAAGAGATGTATGCTGATGATGATGATTTTTCTGTCAATTTTAATTCATGTTTCAAAACTGCTTTTGGAAAGTTTTACAAGTTAGATGGGTATTTGTTTAAAGAAAATCTTTTGTGCATACCCAACTGTTCAATGCGAGAATTGCTAGTGAGAGAGGCCCATGGAGGAGGTCTTATGGGACACTTCGTTGTTAAAAAGACCTTAGATGTTCTGCGCGAACATTTCTTCTGGCCGAAGATGAGGCGGGATGTAGAGTGCTTATGCTCTAGATGCCTCACTTGTAGGCAAGCCAAGTCCAAAGTCTTACCACAAGGACTATATACACCCTTACCGGTGCCTAGTTCACCTTGGGTGGATATTTCTATGGACTTTATTTTGGGATTGCCTAGGTCCAAAGGAGGTAGAGACTCCATTTTTGTAGTTGTAGATAGGTTTTCAAAAATGGCACATTTCATTGCGTGTCACAAAACCGACGATGCAACTAATGTAGCAAACTTATTTTTCAAGGAAATTGTTCGGCTCCACGGAGTTCCAAAAAGTATTGTTTCTGATAGGGATGTTAAATTCCTTAGCTATTTTTGGAAAACTTTGTGGGCTAAGTTGGGGACAAAACTTTTATTTTCTACAACTTGTCATCCCCAAACTGAAGGCCAAACGGAAGTAGTCAATCGGACTTTGTCTACTTTATTACGTACGGTCATACAAAAGAACTTGAAAAATTGGGAAGATTGTCTTCCCTTTGTTGAATTTGCGTATAATAGGAGTGTGCATTCCACCACTGAACATTCACCTTTTGAAATAGTTTATGGTTTTAATCCACTTACTCCTATGGATTTGTTGCTTATACCTATTTCAGAAAGAACTAACCTTGAAGGTACTAAGAAAGCTGAAATGGTGAAAAGGCTGCATGAAAGCATTTCTGAACGTATTGTGAAGAAGAATAGAGAGAATGCTTTCAAGGCAAACAAGGGGTGACGAAGAGTCATTTTTGAACCAGGCGATTGGGTTTGGTTACATTTGAGAAAAGAGCGGTTTCCTGACAAGCGTAGATCAAAGCTACAACCAAGAGGGGATGGACCGTTTCAAGTTTTAGAAAGGATTAACGACAATGCCTACAAATTAGACCTCCCAGGTGAGTATAATGTTAGCGCATCTTTTAATGTTTCTGACCTTTCTCTTTTTGATAATGCAGATGAAGATTCGAGGTCGAATCCTTTTCAAGAGAGGGGGAATGATACGAATAATGCGCCGCTTCAGCCACTACAAATCCCGAACGGACCAATCACAAGATTGAAGGCCAAACGACTCCAAGAAGCTTTGAATGGGCTTATTCAAGAGTTGGAACAAGATCAAGGGATGATGGGGAAAGAAGGTGTAGCTTGTGAGAGGCCAAGCATTGTTTTAAGGGCAGATTTTGGAAAAGAAGACCTGCGCCGCAGCATGGAATAATAGCCGCCGCGGCGAGTAACTTTCTATTTTGGAAGGAGATTTGGACGTGGAAGCGCGCCGCGGCATAGATTTGTGGCGCCGCGGCACAGACCGTTCTGTTTTGGTAGGAGAGGAGCGATAGGCGCGCGCGCGGGTGCTGGCAGATGTGCGCGCAGACTTGCTACAATAGGCGTGCCTCGGCATGAGAATTGTTCCGCCGCGGCATAGATGTTTCTGTTTTTCTCAGAGCAGTCCACAAAAAAGGCGCGCCGCGGCACAAGAATTTACCCGCCGCGGCATAGATCGACATTTCTTTAAAATCACCACCATTGGATTAAAATCAATGGCTAGGATTTAATTTTTCTTTTAGGTTTTGTTGTACCCTATATAAAGACAAATTGTGGCAGCTCTTTTGTAAGTTTGTTCATTAAATACAATTTTGATTTGAAAATCAAATTTGAGAGCTCCAAAGCTCCATGTTCTTCCAACCCAAAACTTATCAAAGGTTTTGCAATCCTTTGTGGCGTTTTCTCTCGTCTTGTTGCGTGGTGCGTAATATCCAGGTAAAAAGGTGAGCTCTTGCAACCCAAAAATATGTTTTCCTCTAGGGATTTGAATGCTTTGATTGTGTGAAATCTGAAATCGTTTCTTTCGTAAGATTCGAGCTTTCTTGGTTCGCATCACCATTGGATTAAAATCAATGGCTAGGATTTAATTTTTCTTTTAGGTTTTGTTGTACCCTATATAAAGACAAATTGTGGCAGCTCTTTTGTAACTTTGTTCATTAAATATAATTTTGATTTGAAAATCAAATTTGAGAGCTCCAAAGCTCCATGTTCTTCCAACCCAAAACTTATCAAAGGTTTTGCAATCCTTTGTGGCGTTTTCTCTCGTCTTGTTGCGTGGTGCGTAATATCCAGGTAAAAAGGTGAGCTCTTGCAACCCAAAAATCTGTTTTCCTCTAGGGATTTGAATGCTTTGATTGTGTGAAATCTGAAATCGTTTCTTTCGTAAGATTCGAGCTTTCTTGGTTCGCATCACCATTGGATTAAAATCAATGGCTAGGATTTAATTTTTCTTTTAGGTTTTGTTGTACCCTATATAAAGACAAATTGTGGTAGCTCTTTTGTAACTTTGTTCATTAAATATAATTTTGATTTGAAAATCAAATTTGAGAGCTCCAAAGCTCCATGTTCTTCCAACCCAAAACTTATCAAAGGTTTTGCAATCCTTTGTGGCGTTTTCTCTCGTCTTGTTGCGTGGTGCGTAATATCCAGGTAAAAAGGTGAGCTCTTGCAACCCAAAAATCTGTTTTCCTCTAGGGATTTGAATGCTTAGGTTGTGTGAAATTTGAAATCGTTTCTTTCGTAAGATTCGAGCTTTCTTGGTTCGCATCAATCATGCATGTCATAAGTCTATTTTTGAGAAATTTAATTTGTTCAATGGGTATTTATATAGAGAAAACCATCTATGTATACCCAACTGCTCTATGAGAGAGTTACTAGTGAGAGAGGCCCATGGTGGAGGTCTAATGGGACACTTCGGTGTGGCCAAGACCATGGATGTTCTGCAGGAACATTTCTTTTGGCCTAAGATGTGGCGTGATGTAGAAAGGATTTGCTTTAAGTGCATCACGTGTAGGCAAGCGAAGTCCAAAGTCCTACCTCAAGGACTGTATACACCCCTACCGGTGCCTAGTTCACCTTGGGTGGATATCTTCATGGACTTTATTTTGGGATTGCCTAGGTCTAGGAGCGGAAGAGATTCCATTTTTGTAGTTGTTGAGAGGTTTTCAAAAATGGCACATTTTATTGCGTGTTACAAAACCAATGATGCAACTAACATTACTAATCTTTTTTTACGAGCAAACGCAGATTTGGCAACTATAAGAAATACGGATAGAAACCCGACACCAATCTTAGCACGCAGATTCTACGAGCAAACGCTAGACTATGGTAGCAAGCAACTTACCTCCACGCATGGATATACGCACCACGAGCCGAGACAAGGCGAAACGCCACAAAGGGTTGCTAGTTCCTTTGATAAGTTTCTTATAGAACAAGAGAAGCACTTGTGCTCTCAAATTTTGAAATCACTTCAAAATATTTTCATTGATAAAATTCATGTCATTTTACAATGGGCAGCTGCTATACATATATATAGATACAAAGGAAAACCTAAAAATGCCACAAGAAATCCTAGCCATTGATTTGGATCCAATGGCCCAAAATTACAACAATTTGAATCTGTGCCGCGGCGGGGAAATATTCATGCCGCGGCGCGCCCTATTCTGTTTGCCACACTCGTAGCCATGCCGCGGCGCACAAATGTTCATGCCGCGGCGCGCACATTCAGGATCTGCGCGCAGGTCTGGCCGTCAGGCGCGCTTGTCCGTGTCAGCGCGCACATGTCTGCCCGTGTCCTCGTCATGCCGCGGCACGCATGCATCTTCGTCCCAAAACAGAAAGTCCCACGCTGCGGTGCCATATTCTCGTGCCGCGGCGTGCATGTTTCCTTTGCTTCAAAACAGAACGCCCTGTGCCGCGGCGCCCAATTACCATGCTGCGGCGCGCATGATTGGCAAATCCTCCAACCAAAACAGAAACCCTTGCGCCGCGGCGAAGCTCCAACTTTTGGATTTGCCTTCTACACTTGCCTTCACCATTTCCTTTGTGCTTGCATGCTTGTTTGTGATGTTGCATGCCCTTTTGCACAATCTTGAGCCCCTTTTCAAGGCACGGCCCTAGGCTCGTGTCAGGCCGTCTTCAGAAGGGGTTCCGGTTCGTATCATTAGCCGATAGAGTTTTCCAAAAATAACTCAGGAATTTGACATCCCTGTTAGAAATTATACTTTTTGGAACCCCATGCAACCGTACAATCTCTTTAAAGAAAAGATTAGCAATGTTAGTAGCATCATCGGTTTTGTGACACGCAATAAAATGTGCCATTTTTGAAAACCTGTCAACAACTACAAAAACGGAATCTCTTCCGCCCCTAGACCTAGGCAATCCCAAAATAAAGTCCATAGAGATATCCACCCAAGGTGAACTAGGCACCGGTAGGGGTGTATACAGTCCTTGAGGTAGGACTCTGGACTTCGCTTGCCTACACGTGATGCACTCAAAGCAAATCCTTTCTACATCACGCCTCATCTTAGGCCAAAAGAAATGTTCCTGCAAAACATCCATTGATGCGAACCCCGCAACACGATTCCTATCGACCCAACTAGCTACGAGGCTAGAGAACCAAAAGGGGACGGTTCAAGACCCAACAACAATATTGGTAGGGATTTCTAGCAAAACCACAGATTTTGGTTGCAGGAAACTCACCTCAACACGCGGATATTACGCACCACGCACGGAGAAGAGGGCGAACGCCACAAAGGGGTGCAAAGACCTTTGATAAGTTCTTGGGGGGTTGGCTTGCAATCAAGCAAGGAGCTCATGGGCTCTCACAATTTGTTTTCAAACAAATTTCATAAAATGATCAAAAGATTACAAGAGAGCTGCACATATGGTCCTATTTATAGAGTACACATAAAACCTAAAAGAAAAGACAAGATCTGGGCCATTGGATTTGATCCAATGGTCAATATTACACATTTTACACTTGCGCCGCAGCGGGCAAATATTCATGCCACGGCGAGGAGGCTCGAATTACAAAAGTAAAAGTAGGCGGGCCGCGGCGGAGTAAATTCCATGCCGCGGCGAGGAACCAAAGCATCCAACCCGAGAGGTCTGTGCCGCGGCACCCAAAAGCCATGCCGCGGCGCGCACGTCCATGATCCTCTGCGAGCACACCTGCCCACACTTGCGCGCATGCCTGTTCCGTCTGCGCGCGCGTATCCCAGCCTTCATGCCCAAAACAGAAACACCTGCGCCGCGCCGCATATAATCCATGCCGCGGCGAGCATGTCTCACCCAAATCCTACCAAAACAGAAAGTTATTCGCCGCGGCGGGGGAATGTCATGCCGCGGCGCAGCTCCAAAACTCAGCAACTCCACAATTAGCTCGGCACTCCCATGTGTCGCATGTTGGTGCCCTTGCTCGTGTTGTGGTGCACCTTTCTACGCCAATATTTCACCCCCTCTTCGGCCGGGTCCATGATACGTGTCGGGCCTTGTTGGTGGCGCGATCTGGTTCGTATCATCCATGGTCTTGGCCACACCGAAGTGTCCCATTAGACCTCCACCATGGGCCTCTCTCACTAGTAACTCTCTCATAGAGCAGTTGGGTATACATAGATGGTTTTCTCTATATAAATACCCATTGAACAAATAAAATTTCTCAAAAACAGACTTATGACATGCATGATACATAGCAGAAAAATCATCATCAGCAGCATACAGTTCTTTAATATACTCAAACCCTAATAATCTAGCATTTAAAGTAGAGAGTAAGGTATACCTCCTTGACAAAGCATCTGCGACAACATTTTCCTTACCTCGTTGATATTGAATAATATAAGGAAAGGTTTCGATGAACTCCATCCATCTTGCATGCCGCCTATTCAACTTTCCTTGGCTCTTTAGGTGCTTCAAGGATTCATGATCCGTGTGGATGACGAATTCTTTCGGCCATAGATAGTGCTGCCAAGTCTCCAGGGTCCTAACCAAAGCGTAGAGCTCCTTGTCATACATTGGGTAGTTCAGGGAGGCTCCACCGAGCTTCTCACTGAAATAGGCGATAGGTCGCTTTTCCTGCATTAAAACAGCTCCTATACCTATACCTGAAGCATCACACTCAGCTTCGAAGGTTTTAGTAAAGTCAGGCAAAGATAGAACAGGTGCAGTACATAATTTACCTTTTAACAAATTAAAAGCCGTTTCTTGTTCTACTCCCCATCTAAAACGTACAGTTTTCTTGATCACCTCGGTTAGAGGTGCGGCTACAGTGCTAAAGTCTCTAACAAATCTTCGATAGAAGCTAGCTAAGCCATGGAAACTTCGAACCTCCGTAATAGACTTAGGCGAGGGCCAATCCCTAATCGCCTTGACCTTTTCCTTATCTACCTCTATTCCCTCAGCACTTACAACAAAACCAAGAACTAGCTTGCTCATGCAAAAACGCACTTCTTTAAATTAGCATACAGTTTTTCTTTTCTTAAAGTTTCAAGCACAGCACGTAAATGTTTAACATGCTCTTCTAAACTTTTGCTGTAAATGAGGATATCATCGAAATAGACAACCACACATTTTCCAATTAAAGAACGTAAAACATGGTTCATTAATCTCATAAAAGTACTGGGTGCGTTAGATAACCCGAAAGGCATAACTAACCACTCATACAACCCATGTTTTGTTTTAAAAGCGGTTTTTCATTCATCCCCTTTTTTCATCCTTGTTTGATGATATCCACTTTTAAGGTCAATTTTTGAAAATATGCTAGAGCCATGCCATTCATCTAACATGTCATCTAATCTAGGAATTGAGTGACGATACTTTACCGTAATGTTGTTGACGGCTCGACAATCAACACACATACGACTTGACCCATCCTTCTTAGGCACAAATAGCACTGGCACTGCACAAGGGCTTAAGCTTTCTCTGACTTGCCCCCTAGTCAAAAATTCTTCGACCTGCTTCTGGATCTCCTTGGTATCGTCCGGGTTGGTACGATAAGCCGGTCGGTTTGGAAGAGACGCTCCAGGAATGAAGTCAATTTGATGCTCAATCCCTCGCAATGGTGGCACACCGTCCGGGATCTCTTCAGGAAACACATCTTCATATTCCTGTAACAAAGAAACAAAAATACTTGGCAACGCATTGTCAAGTTCATCAGTAGATAAATAAGTCTCTTTATACGAGAGTATAAGAACAGACCTCTTCGCCAAGACGGCGTGTTCTACATCACTTGCCTTAGCGTAAAAATTTTCAACTTTTTGTCCGGTTTCTTTTTCCCTCTCTCCACTCTTCTCTCCTACTACACTCTTTTCTCCCAATTTCTCCTTTTTTTCTCTGACCATCTTCTTTTGGTCCTTAAAGACTTGCTTAGGAGATAAGGGTGCAAGTGTAATCCTTTTCCCTTTCCACTCAAAGGAATACTTATTATTGTATCCATCATGTGTAGCCCTCCTATCATATTGCCATGGTCTTCCAAGCAATATATGTCCAGCTTGCATAGGGACTACATCACACATTACTTCATCCTTGTATTTTCCAATAGCAAAGGATACTAGTACTTGCTTGCTAACCTTTACTTCCCCACTATCATTCAACCATTGGAGCTTGTAGGTTTTCGGGTGTTTGATCGTTGGCAACCCTAGCTTCTCAACTAAGGTGGTACTAGCCACATTGGTGCAACTCCCACCATCAATGATGACATTGTACACTTTAGAGTTCACATGACACCTTGTGTGAAATATGTTCTCTCGTTGTTGCTCCGCATCCTCATCCTTATATTGGATACTTAAGGACCTCATTATCACTAGAGCCTCTCTCTCCATGGGCCCTATCTCCTCATCACTAGCTTCTTCTAGCAATGGCATCTCTTCATCATCACTATCCTCATCCGTCTCAATGTCGCCATTAGCTTGAGCGATCATTACCTTTTTATTCGGACATTGGGATGCAATGTGTCCGGTTCCAAGACACCTAAAACATTTGATGTCTCGGTATCGGGTCGAGTTTTCAACCTTACCTTATCCTTACTACTCTCCAATTCCTTGCCCTTATTCAATTCAAACCTAGGCTTGGAGCTAGTTGCCTCATCCCTCTTCCAATTTTTCCATGGTGTGGTAAGGGTGGGTTTTGATGTAGTTGGGTTAACCTTAGGTGGGAAAGTTCGGCTGCTCTTCTTCCGCAATTGCCTCTCCACCTTGATTGCCATATGTACCATGTCCTCTAACTCTACATAGTGATGTAGCTCCACAATATTGGCAATGTCTTGGTTCAAACCACTAACAAACCTAGCCATGGTGGCTTCCCTATCCTCCTCAATATTGGCTCTAACCATGGTCATCTCCATATCCTTGTAATAATCATCTACCGACCTAAATCCTTGAGTGAGCCTTTGCAACTTCTGATATAGCTCTCGGTAGTAATGGCTCGGAATAAACCGCTTCCTCATGACAGCTTTCATGTTCTCCCAACTATCAATCGGTCTTTCCCCATTTCTCCTCCTAGCTACAACTAGTTGATCCCACTAATTTAAAGCATAGTCGGTGAATTCTATTACGGCCAACTTAACTTTTTTTTCGTCCGAGTAGTTGTGGCACGCAAAGATATGCTCTACCTTCTTCTCCCACTCCAGTAAAGCTCCGGGTCATTCTTTCCTTGGAATGCCGGCATCTTCATTTTAATACTATCCAAGTTCCTATCAACCCCGTCATAGGGTCGTTGTGGGGGTCTCCTAACTCCTCCCCGACCATGGCCTCCTCTAGGCCCATGTCGTCCTCCAAAGGGCATCCTCCCTTCACCCTCATAATCATCCTCACCAAAACTATCCTCCTCCAACTCCTCCTCAATATGGGCCCTCCTATTTGGCCTTCCTACATTAGGAGCGTTTTGCGGTGCTTCTTGCCGCAAGTTGGCGATAGTTGCCTCTTGTCTCTCCAACCGCTCATTCACATTGGCCATGACGGCATTCATCCGTTCCATGGACTGTTGTAACGCCCTCATCATAAAAGCTGTGTCGGGCCTTTCCTCTGAGCTATTCCTGTTAGACATACTTAATAACACTAATTCAAGCAAACAATTAGCAATTAACAAAAATGGAACTTTCACTCGTTACCTCACGTGTTTACACTCGAATTTGATTGCCCAAGCCCTCGAAGCCCTATGACAAACCAAACCATCCAAGGTTTCCACCCAATAGTAGAGTTCTCGTCCTCAACAATCCGTAGTTTGCAATATCCAATGTTGAGCACAAAGGAAACTAACTCGAAGTGTTTTGAAACTCTAACTCTATTAGTTCGGAAACAAGTTCAATCTAGCAAATTCAAACTCGTAAAAGCAAACAAACAAGAAAACGATCCGTTAAAGCGTAAACGACGCTAAAACAAAGAAATTTCGCAAATTCTCGGGAAATCAAGAATTCACACTTTTTTCTCTTTTTTTTTTTTTTTTTTTTTTATAAGCTCCGAAATATCCTCTTTCTCTTTTTTTTTTTTTTTTTATAAAATATCTAGCGAGATATTTTCGGGAGATATTTTCGTGAGATATTTTCGGAAGATATATTTTTTTTTTTTAAATAAAGAGAAAAATGTTTGGCTCTCACTTTTCAAGACGAAAAATACATGTGAGATTACCAAAATACCCTTCATCCACAAAAACGATTTTTTGGGAAAATTTTCAACATGAAAACTCTTCCAAATTCAATCAAGATAAGAAGGAAACAACAACACCACTCAAGTTAATCCAGGAAATGCAATAAACACATAGAAACAAGAAGAACACAGAATTTTTTTTTGTGAAGAATTTTCTTATGTGCTATGAAATAGAAATTGACACAAATTAAGATAGGAATCTAGAGTCTCAACCTAGAGCTCTGATACCAAATGATGCGAATCCCGCAACACGATTCCTATCGACCCAACTAGCTACGAGGCTAGAGAACCAAGAGAAGACGGTTCAAGACCCAACAACAAATTAGCATGCGAATTCTAAGCACAACAACAGATTTTGGCTGCAAGAAACTCACCTCAACACATGGATATTACGCACCAAGCACGGAGAAGAGATGAACGCCACAAAGGGATGCAAATCCTTTGATAAGTTCTTGGTTTGCAATTAAGCAAAGAGCTTTGGCTCTCAAATTTGTTGCCTTTTGGGCTGCTTCAATTTGTCTTATATAGAGTACAAACAAAACCTAAGGAAAAAGAAAGCTTTACAGACATTGGATTTGACCCAATGGTCAAAATTACATCATTTAAACTTGCGCCGCGGCAGGGAAATAAGTATGCCGCGGCGAGGAGGCTCGGGTTACAATAATTTGAGTAGGCGGGCCACGGCGGAGTAAATTCCATGCCGTGGCGAGAAATCTTGACATCCAACCCGAGAGGCTTGTGCCGCGGTGCATCAAATCCATGCCGCGGCGCGCACACTAGCCCATCAGTGCGTGCACATATGCCCACATCCGCGCGCGCGCTCGTCCAGTTGCCATGCCAAAACAGAACCCTCTGGGCCGCGTCGCAACAAATCCATGCCGCAGCGCGCATGCCTCACCAAAAATCTCCCAAAACAGAGGACCCCTCACTGCTGCGGCTATAAATCCATGCCGCGGCGCAGAACTTTTGCTTCCAATTCTGCCTCTATCACATTGCTTGGCCTCTCACAAGCTATGTGCTCATCCCTCATCATCCCTTGGCCTTGTAACAGCTCTTGGACAAGTCCGCTCAAGGCTTCCTTGAGTTGTCTCGCCTTCGAGCTTGTGATTGGCCCGTCGGGATGCGAAGTGGTGTGATGCGAACCCCGCAACACGATTCCTATCGAACCAACTAGCTACGAGGCTAAAGAACCAAAAGGGGACGGTTCAAGACCCAACAATAAATTGGTAGGGATTCTGAGCACAAAACCACAGATTTTGGTAGCAAGAAACTCACCTCAACACATGGATATTACGCACCACGCACGGAGAAGAGGGCGAACGCCACAAAGGGATGCAAATCCTTTGATAAGTTCTTGGTTTGCATTGAAGCAAAGAGCATCTTGGGCTCTCAATTTGTTTTCAAACAAATTTCTCATAAAATGATCAAAGATTGTATTTGGGCTGCTACCCTTGTCCTTATATAGTGTACAAATAAAACCTAAAAGAAAAGACAAGATCTAGGCCATTGGATTTGATCCAATGGTCAATATTACAAATTTTACATTTGCGCCGCGGCGGGCAAATATTCATGCCGCGGCGAGGAGGCTCGGATTACAAAATTTAAAGTAGGCGGGCCGCGGCGGAGTATATTACATGCCGCGACGAGGAACCAAAGCATGCAACCTGAGTGGTTTGTGACGCGGCGCCCAAAAGCCATGCCGCGGCGCGCACGTCCTTGATCCTCTGCGCGCGCACCTGATCTCTTGCGCGCATTCCTGTCCCGTCTGCTCGCGCGTATCCCAGCCTTCATGCCCAAAACAGAAACATCTGCGCCGCGGCGCATATAATCCATGCCGCGGCGAGAACCTCTTGCCAAAATTTCCAACAAAACAGAAAGTTGCTAGCCGCGGCGGGGGAATATCATGCCGCAGCGCAGCTCCAAAACTCAGCAACTCCACAATTAGCTCGGCACTCCCATGTTTCACATGTTGGTGCCCTTGCTCGTGTTGTGGTGCTCCTTTCTAAGCCAATATTTCACCCCCTTCTCGGCTTGGTCCATGATACGTGTCGGGCCTTGTTGGTGGCGCGATCTGGTTCGTATCATTCCCTCCCTCTTCAAGAGAATTCGACCTCGAATTCGGACCTTCATCACGGGGTAAGTTTAGGAGTCCATCCCTATTTCTCGTCATCATAATAGTCCAGCAAGAAAGAAAAGTAAGAAAATAGACATTCTTTCATTTTTTTTCTTTTCTTCTTTTTTTTTGGTATGCCCATTCTTCTCTTTGGGTACTTCACCCTTTTCTTTTTCTTTTCCCTTTCCCTTTTCTTGTTCTCCCTTGTTCTTGATTCTTAATTGATCTTCAAGTACTTCTTTCGGGGTAAGGGGGACAAGGGTTATTTTACTTCCTTCCTTCTCGAACGAGTACTTATTTTTATAACCGTCATAAGTCACCCGTCGATCATATTGCCAAGGCCTGCCCAATATCATATGCCCAACCTGCATCGGTACCACATCACATAATACAACATCTTGATAATTTCCCATAGCAAAGGATACCAAGACTTGATCATTCAACCATTGTAGTTTATAAGGTGTGGGATGTTTGGTTGTAGGTAACCCCAACTTCTCAATTAGGGTGGTACTAGCAATATTGGTACAACAACCCCCATCAATGATTAGGTTGCAGACTTTGCCATTCACGTGACATCTTGTATGGAAAATGTTTCCTCTTTGTGAATCCTTGTCACATTCCTTTAATTGATCCTGGGGCGTTCGCCCTACCATAAGCAAGTCTCCCGTAACTGGAACTATTTCTTCCTCACTTGCTTCTTCCAATGGTGGCATCTCCTCACCATCACTCTCTTCATCAGTCGCCACCTCCCCATTGGCTTGCATGATCATTGCTTTCTTGTTCAGACATTGGGATGCATAATGACCCTTTCCAAGACAGCGAAAACAACTAACATCTCGATTTCGGGGAAAGGTTTCAACTTTTCCTTTTCCTTTATCCTTACTAGCCTCCATCTCTTTGCCCTTGTTGACTTCAAAGCGGGGCTTGGAGCTAGATCCTTCTTCTCTCTTAGAATCTTGTACCCAAGTTGTTGGAGTAATTGGCCTTTGTGGTTGCATCCGGTTGCTTCTTCTCTTGAATTGCCCTTCCACTTTGATTGCCATGTGGACCATGTCTTCCAACTCCACATAATGATGAAGCTCCACAACATTGGCAATTTCCGAATTTAGCCCACTCAAAAACCGAGCCATAGTGGCTTCTCTATCCTCCTCAATGTTAGCCCTAACCATGGCTACCTCCATTTCCTTGTAATACTCATCAACCGATCGAAAGCCTTGATTGAGCCGTTGCAATCTCTGACAAAGCTCTCGGTAGTAGTGGCTCGGAACAAACCTCTTCCACATGATTGCTTTCATATCCTCCCAACTACTTATCGGCCTTTCTCCATTCCTCCTCTTACCAACTACCAACTGATCCCACCAGTTCAAAGCATAGTCAGTAAACTCTATCACCGCCAATTTAACCTTTTTTTCATCGAAGTAGTTGTGGCATTCAAATATATGCTCCACCTTCTTCTCCCACTCTAAATATAATTCCGGGTCATTCTTGCCTTGGAATGCCGGCATTTTCATCTTAATGTTTCCTAAGCTCCGATCAACCCCATCAAAAGGTTGGTGTGGGGGTCTCCTCATTCCTCCCCTCCTATGGCCACCTCTAGGCCCATATCTTCCTCCGAAGGGCATCCTCCCTTCATCATCATTATGATTCTCTCCAAAGCTATCTTCATCCAACTCCTCCACAAAATGAGCTCTCCTATTAGGTCTTTCTACATCAGGAGTGACTTGTGGTGCCTCTTGCCCTAAGTTGGCGATAGTTGCTTCATTTCGTTCCATTCGCTCGTTCATATTAACCATGACGGCATTCATCCGTTCCATGGATTGTTGTAATGCCCTCATCATAAAAGCGGTGTCGGGCCTTTCCTCTGAGCTGTTCCTGTCAGACATACTCAACAACAACTAATACAAACAAACGATTAACAATTAGCAAATTGGAACTTTCACTCGTTACCTCACGTGTTTACACTAGAATTTGATTGCCGTAGCGCTCGAAGCCCTATGACAAACCAAACCGTCCAAGTCTTCCACCCAATTGTAGAGTCTCGTCCTCAACAATCCGTAGTTTGCAATATCCAATGTTTTTTTTTTTAAATAAAGGTTATAGTTAGCAGTTTTCAGTGAGTGCACCGGGACATCCCAACTAGGTTGGCACCTCCTTGGCACCTTCTTCATGAAACTGCTCAACTATTAATATTATTAAATAACAATAAAATTTAAATTACAAATAAATATTCTCAACAAAACCTGTAATTAGGTTTGTTGTTAGCATCTGAATGGATAAAAGAGGTAGCGAAAGATGGGGCATTCCACCACCAAGTCGCTGTACATAAACTAGGAGCCCTAGAAGCTAAACTATCAGCTGCAGCATTACCCTCCCTGTAAATATGTGAGCAGTGGAACTCCATGTTGGTTATTTTATCTAAACAATCCGCCCAAGCAGAATACCATCTCCAAGGTACCGAAGAAGATCGAGTATGAAAGAGAGTGACAACATATGTTGAGTCTGATTCCAACCATAGTCGTCTCCATCGAAATTGATATGCATATCTCACCGCCTGAATGGCTACCGCTAGTTCAGCCTCAAAAGCATAAGATACTCCAAGTGGAATACAGAAACAACCCTTAACAAATGATCTGGAAGTTCGAAAAACACCTGCACAACCAGATAATCCTGGTGCTCCAAAAGCAGCACCATCTGTATTAACTTCTATCCAACCCGAAGGCGGTGGCCTCCAGATGACCTCTATAATCCTTGGAGCCCGTCGTGGTATGCCTTGTATTCGAAGACGCTTAAGTACTTGTAGGTCGTCCACAGTATTTCCAATGTTGAACACAAAGGAAACTAACTCGAAGTGTTTTGAAACTCTAACTCTATTAGTTTGGAAACAAGTTCAATTTAGCAAATTCAAACTCGTAAAATGCAAACAAACAAGAAAACGATCCGTTAAAGCGTAAACGACGCTAAAACGAAGAAATTTCGCAAATTCTCGGGAAATCAAGAATTCACTCTTTTTTCTCTCTTTTTTTTTTTTTTTTTTATAAGCTCCTAAATATCCTCTTTTTTCTCTTTCTCAATGGCTCTCAATTTGTTTTCTAACAAATTTCATTAATTGATCAAAGATACAAACAAGAGCTGCCCAAATGTCCTTAAATAGGGCTCTCACAAAAACCTAAAAGAAAAGACAAAATATGAGCCATTGGATTTGATCCAATGGTTGAAAATACAAATTTTACATTGGCGCCGCGGCGGGCATTTATTCATGCCGCGGCGAGGAGGCTCGGATCACAACAGCAATAGTAGGCGGGCCGCGGCGGACAAAATCCATGCCGCGGCGAGGAACCTTGCACTTCAACCCGAGAGGTCTGTGCCGCGGCGCCCAAAAGCCATGCCGCGGCGCGCACGTCTCTGGTCCTCTGCGCGCACCTCTGCCCACACTTGCGCGCGCGTCTGCTCGTCCTGCGCGCACGTCTCCCAGCCTGCATACCCAAAACAGAAACATCGGCGCCGCGGCGCACATATTTCATGCCGCGGCGAGAATGCCTCGTCCAGAATTCCACCAAAACAGAAACACCCGTGCCGCGGCGGGGGATTGTCATGCCGCGGCGCAGCTCCAAAACTAGCAATTCCACAAATTAGCTTGGCACTCCCATGGCTAACATGTTTGCGCCTTGGCTCGTGTTTGTGGGGCGCCTTTCTACGCCGTTATTCCACCCCCTTCTCGGCTTGGTCCATGACACGAGTCGGGCCTTATTAGTGGCGCGATCCGGTTCGTATCATTCCCTCCCTCTTCAAGAGAATTCGACCTCGAATTCGGACCTTCATCATGGGGTAAGTGTAGGAGTCCATCTCGGTTCTGCTCCTCATCATAATAGCCCTGCAAGAAAGAAAAGTAAGAAAATAGACATTCTTTCATTTTTTTTCTTTTCCTCCTTTTTTTTTGTTTGCCCACTTTTCTCCTTGGGCATTTCTTCTTTTTCTTTTCCCTTTCCCTTTTCTTGTTCTCCCTTGTTCTTGATCTTCAATTGATCCTCAACCACTTCTTTCGGGGTAAGGGGGATAAGGGTTATCTTGCTTCCATCCTTGTCGAACGAGTACTTATTTTTATATCCGTCATAAGTCACCCGTCGATCATATTGCCAAGGCCGGCCCAAAATCATATGCCCAACCTGTACCGCTACCACATCACACAATACAACATCTTGATAATTTCCCATAGCAAAGGGTACCAAGACTTGATGTTCCACTTTCACCTCACCTTGATCATTCAACCATTGAAGTTTGTAAGGAGTGGGATGTTTGGTTGTGGGTAGCCCTAACTTCTCAACTAGGGTAGTACTAGCTATGTTGGTACAACAACCCCCATCGATAATTAGGCTGCAGACTTTGCCATTCACGTGACACCGAGTATGGAAAATGTTTCCTCGTTGCGAATCCATGTCACTTTCCTTGGAGCGATCCTTGGGCACTCGCCCTATCATAAGCAAGTCTCCTTTCACCGGAATTATCTCTTCCGCACTTGCTTCTTCCAATGGTGGCATCTCCTCACCATCACTCTCTTCATCTGTCTCCACCTCCCCATTTGCTTGTATGATCATTGCTTTCTTGTTCGGACATTGGGACGCATAATGACCTTTTCCAAGACAACGAAAACAACTCACATCTCGATTTCGGGGAAAGGTTTCAACCTTACCTTTTCCTTTATCTTTACTAGCCTCCATCTCTTTGCCCTTGTTGACTTCAAAGCGGGGCTTGGAGCTAGTTCCTTCTTCTCTCCTAAAATCTTGTACCCAAGGTGTTGGAGAAATTGGCCTTGGTGGTTGCATCCGGTTGCTTCTTCACTTGAATTGCGCTTCTACTTTGATTGCCATGTGGACCATGTCTTCCATCTCCACATAATGATGAAGCTCAACAACATTGGCAATTTTCGGATTTAGCCCACTCAGAAACCGAGCCATAGTGGCCTCTCTATCCTCCTCAAGGCTAGCCCTAACAATGGCTACCTCCATTTCCTTGTAATACTCATCAACCGATCGAAAGCCTTGATGAAGTCGTTGCAATTTCTGATAAAGCTCTCGGTAGTAGTGGCTCGGAACAAATCTCTTCCGCATGATTGTTTTCATATCCTCCCAACTACTTATCGGTCTCTCTCCATTCCTCCTCCTACCAACTACTAACTGATCCCACCAGTTCAAAGCGTAGTCAGTAAACTCAATCACCGCCAATTTAACCCTTTTTTCATCGGAGTAGTTGTGGCAAGCAAAGATATGCTCAACCTTCTTCTCCCACTCTAAATAAAGTTCCGGGTCATTCTTTCCTTGGAATGATGGCATTTTCATTTTGATACTTCCCAAGCTCCGATCAACCTCATCATAAGGTTGACGTGGGTATCTCCTTATTCCTCCCCGATCATGGCCACCTCTAGGCCCATGTCGTCTTCCACAGGGCATCCTCCCTTCATCTTCATTATAGTTCTCTCCAAAGCTATCTTCATCCAACTCTTCCACAAAATGGGCTCTCCTATTAGGTCTTCCTACATTAGGAGCGACTTGTGGTGCTTCTTGCCCTAAGTTGGCGATAGTTGCTTCTTGACGTTCCATTCGTTCATTTATGTTAATCATAACGGCATTCATCCGTTCCATGGATTGTTGTAATGCCCTCATCATAAAAGTTGTATCGGGCCTTTCCTCTGAGCTATTCCTGTCAGACATGTTTACAACACTAACACAAGCAAACAATTAACAATCAACAAATTGGAACTTTTACTCGTTACCTCACGTGTTTACCCTCGAATTTGATTGCCGTAGCGCTCGAAGCCCTCTGACAAGCCAAACCGTCCAAGTCTTCCACACAATTTGTAGAATTTCACACTCAACAAGTGTAGCTTGCAATATCCAAATGTATGGAACAATGGAAACTAACTCAATGTGTTTTGAAACCCTAACTCTATGAGTTTGGAAAGAAGTTTGATTTAGCAAATTCAATCCGAAAAACGCAAACAAACAAAGAACGATCCGTTAAAGCGCAAATGACGCTAAAACGAAGAAATTTCGTAAATTCTCGGGAAATCAAGAATTCACTCTCTTTTTCTCTTTTTTTTTTTTTTTTTTTTAACCGAAATATCCTCTTCCTTTTTTTTTTTTTTTTCTAAATTATTATATATATATATTTTTTTTTTATAAAATATCTAACGAGATATTTTCGGGAGATATTTTCACGAGATATTTTCGTGAGATATTTTCCGAGATATTTTCGGGAGATATTTTTTTTTTTTTTTTTTTTTTAAATAAAAGAAAAGTTTGGCTCTCACTTTTCAAGAAGAAAAATCACATGTGAGATTACCAAAATACCCCTCTTTCACAAAAACGAATTTTGGGGAAAATTTCCAACACAAAATCCTCTCCAAATTCAACCAAAATAAGAAGCAAACAACAACATCACACAGGTTATTCCAGGAAATGCATTAAACACACAAAAACAAGATGAACACAAAATTTTTTTTTGTGAAGCAATTTTCTTGTTGCTATGAAATAGAAATTGACAAAAACTAAGATAGGAATCTAGAGTCTCAACCTAGAGCTCTGATACCAAATGATGCGAACCCCGCAACACGATTCCTATCGACCCAACTAGCTACGAGGCTAGAGAACCGAGAGAAACGGTCCAAGACCCAACAACAATATTGGGAGGAGAAATCCAAGCAAAACAACAGATTGGCTGCAGGAAACTCACCTACACACATGGATATTACGCACCACGCACGGAGGAGAGGGCGAACGCCACAAAGGGGTGCAACTTCCTTTGATAAGTTCTTGGTTTGGCTTGCATGGAAGCAAGGAGCTCAATGGCTCTCAATTTGTTTTCTAACAAATTTCATTAATTGATCAAAGATACAAACAAGAGCTGCCCAAATGTCCTTAAATAGGGCTCTCACAAAAACCTAAAAGAAAAGACAAAATATGAGCCATTGGATTTGATCCAATGGTTGAAAATACAAATTTTACATTGGCGCCGCGGCGGGCATTTATTCATGCCGCGGCGAGGAGGCTCGGATCACAACAGCAATAGTAGGCGGGCCGCGGCGGACAAAATCCATGCCGCGGCGAGGAACCTTGCACTTCAACCCGAGAGGTCTGTGCCGCGGCGCCCAAAAGCCATGCCGCGGCGCGCACGTCTCTGGTCCTCTGCGCGCACCTCTGCCCACACTTGCGCGCGCGTCTGCTCGTCCTGCGCGCACGTCTCCCAGCCTGCATACCCAAAACAGAAACATCGGCGCCGCGGCGCACATATTTCATGCCGCGGCGAGAATGCCTCGTCCAGAATTCCACCAAAACAGAAACACCCGTGCCGCGGCGGGGGATTGTCATGCCGCGGCGCAGCTCCAAAACTAGCAATTCCACAAATTAGCTTGGCACTCCCATGGCTAACATGTTTGCGCCTTGGCTCGTGTTTGTGGGGCGCCTTTCTACGCCGTTATTCCACCCCCTTCTCGGCTTGGTCCATGACACGAGTCGGGCCTTATTAGTGGCGCGATCCGGTTCGTATCATTCCCTCCCTCTTCAAGAGAATTCGACCTCGAATTCGGACCTTCATCATGGGGTAAGTGTAGGAGTCCATCTCGGTTCTGCTCCTCATCATAATAGCCCTGCAAGAAAGAAAAGTAAGAAAATAGACATTCTTTCATTTTTTTTCTTTTCCTCCTTTTTTTTTGTTTGCCCACTTTTCTCCTTGGGCATTTCTTCTTTTTCTTTTCCCTTTCCCTTTTCTTGTTCTCCCTTGTTCTTGATCTTCAATTGATCCTCAACCACTTCTTTCGGGGTAAGGGGGATAAGGGTTATCTTGCTTCCATCCTTGTCGAACGAGTACTTATTTTTATATCCGTCATAAGTCACCCGTCGATCATATTGCCAAGGCCGGCCCAAAATCATATGCCCAACCTGTACCGCTACCACATCACACAATACAACATCTTGATAATTTCCCATAGCAAAGGGTACCAAGACTTGATGTTCCACTTTCACCTCACCTTGATCATTCAACCATTGAAGTTTGTAAGGAGTGGGATGTTTGGTTGTGGGTAGCCCTAACTTCTCAACTAGGGTAGTACTAGCTATGTTGGTACAACAACCCCCATCGATAATTAGGCTGCAGACTTTGCCATTCACGTGACACCGAGTATGGAAAATGTTTCCTCGTTGCGAATCCATGTCACTTTCCTTGGAGCGATCCTTGGGCACTCGCCCTATCATAAGCAAGTCTCCTTTCACCGGAATTATCTCTTCCGCACTTGCTTCTTCCAATGGTGGCATCTCCTCACCATCACTCTCTTCATCTGTCTCCACCTCCCCATTTGCTTGTATGATCATTGCTTTCTTGTTCGGACATTGGGACGCATAATGACCTTTTCCAAGACAACGAAAACAACTCACATCTCGATTTCGGGGAAAGGTTTCAACCTTACCTTTTCCTTTATCTTTACTAGCCTCCATCTCTTTGCCCTTGTTGACTTCAAAGCGGGGCTTGGAGCTAGTTCCTTCTTCTCTCCTAAAATCTTGTACCCAAGGTGTTGGAGAAATTGGCCTTGGTGGTTGCATCCGGTTGCTTCTTCACTTGAATTGCGCTTCTACTTTGATTGCCATGTGGACCATGTCTTCCATCTCCACATAATGATGAAGCTCAACAACATTGGCAATTTTCGGATTTAGCCCACTCAGAAACCGAGCCATAGTGGCCTCTCTATCCTCCTCAAGGCTAGCCCTAACAATGGCTACCTCCATTTCCTTGTAATACTCATCAACCGATCGAAAGCCTTGATGAAGTCGTTGCAATTTCTGATAAAGCTCTCGGTAGTAGTGGCTCGGAACAAATCTCTTCCGCATGATTGTTTTCATATCCTCCCAACTACTTATCGGTCTCTCTCCATTCCTCCTCCTACCAACTACTAACTGATCCCACCAGTTCAAAGCGTAGTCAGTAAACTCAATCACCGCCAATTTAACCCTTTTTTCATCGGAGTAGTTGTGGCAAGCAAAGATATGCTCAACCTTCTTCTCCCACTCTAAATAAAGTTCCGGGTCATTCTTTCCTTGGAATGATGGCATTTTCATTTTGATACTTCCCAAGCTCCGATCAACCTCATCATAAGGTTGACGTGGGTATCTCCTTATTCCTCCCCGATCATGGCCACCTCTAGGCCCATGTCGTCTTCCACAGGGCATCCTCCCTTCATCTTCATTATAGTTCTCTCCAAAGCTATCTTCATCCAACTCTTCCACAAAATGGGCTCTCCTATTAGGTCTTCCTACATTAGGAGCGACTTGTGGTGCTTCTTGCCCTAAGTTGGCGATAGTTGCTTCTTGACGTTCCATTCGTTCATTTATGTTAATCATAACGGCATTCATCCGTTCCATGGATTGTTGTAATGCCCTCATCATAAAAGTTGTATCGGGCCTTTCCTCTGAGCTATTCCTGTCAGACATGTTTACAACACTAACACAAGCAAACAATTAACAATCAACAAATTGGAACTTTTACTCGTTACCTCACGTGTTTACCCTCGAATTTGATTGCCGTAGCGCTCGAAGCCCTCTGACAAGCCAAACCGTCCAAGTCTTCCACACAATTTGTAGAATTTCACACTCAACAAGTGTAGCTTGCAATATCCAAATGTATGGAACAATGGAAACTAACTCAATGTGTTTTGAAACCCTAACTCTATGAGTTTGGAAAGAAGTTTGATTTAGCAAATTCAATCCGAAAAACGCAAACAAACAAAGAACGATCCGTTAAAGCGCAAATGACGCTAAAACGAAGAAATTTCGTAAATTCTCGGGAAATCAAGAATTCACTCTCTTTTTCTCTTTTTTTTTTTTTTTTTTTTTAACCGAAATATCCTCTTCCTTTTTTTTTTTTTTTTCTAAATTATTATATATATATATTTTTTTTTTATAAAATATCTAACGAGATATTTTCGGGAGATATTTTCACGAGATATTTTCGTGAGATATTTTCCGAGATATTTTCGGGAGATATTTTTTTTTTTTTTTTTTTTTTAAATAAAAGAAAAGTTTGGCTCTCACTTTTCAAGAAGAAAAATCACATGTGAGATTACCAAAATACCCCTCTTTCACAAAAACGAATTTTGGGGAAAATTTCCAACACAAAATCCTCTCCAAATTCAACCAAAATAAGAAGCAAACAACAACATCACACAGGTTATTCCAGGAAATGCATTAAACACACAAAAACAAGATGAACACAAAATTTTTTTTTGTGAAGCAATTTTCTTGTTGCTATGAAATAGAAATTGACAAAAACTAAGATAGGAATCTAGAGTCTCAACCTAGAGCTCTGATACCAAATGATGCGAACCCCGCAACACGATTCCTATCGACCCAACTAGCTACGAGGCTAGAGAACCGAGAGAAACGGTCCAAGACCCAACAACAATATTGGGAGGAGAAATCCAAGCAAAACAACAGATTGGCTGCAGGAAACTCACCTACACACATGGATATTACGCACCACGCACGGAGGAGAGGGCGAACGCCACAAAGGGGTGCAACTTCCTTTGATAAGTTCTTGGTTTGGCTTGCATGGAAGCAAGGAGCTCAATGGCTCTCAATTTGTTTTCTAACAAATTTCATTAATTGATCAAAGATACAAACAAGAGCTGCCCAAATGTCCTTAAATAGGGCTCTCACAAAAACCTAAAAGAAAAGACAAAATATGAGCCATTGGATTTGATCCAATGGTTGAAAATACAAATTTTACATTGGCGCCGCGGCGGGCATTTATTCATGCCGCGGCGAGGAGGCTCGGATCACAACAGCAATAGTAGGCGGGCCGCGGCGGACAAAATCCATGCCGCGGCGAGGAACCTTGCACTTCAACCCGAGAGGTCTGTGCCGCGGCGCCCAAAAGCCATGCCGCGGCGCGCACGTCTCTGGTCCTCTGCGCGCACCTCTGCCCACACTTGCGCGCGCGTCTGCTCGTCCTGCGCGCACGTCTCCCAGCCTGCATACCCAAAACAGAAACATCGGCGCCGCGGCGCACATATTTCATGCCGCGGCGAGAATGCCTCGTCCAGAATTCCACCAAAACAGAAACACCCGTGCCGCGGCGGGGGATTGTCATGCCGCGGCGCAGCTCCAAAACTAGCAATTCCACAAATTAGCTTGGCACTCCCATGGCTAACATGTTTGCGCCTTGGCTCGTGTTTGTGGGGCGCCTTTCTACGCCGTTATTCCACCCCCTTCTCGGCTTGGTCCATGACACGAGTCGGGCCTTATTAGTGGCGCGATCCGGTTCGTATCACTAACTCAATGTGTTTTGAAACCCTAACTCTATGAGTTTGGAAGGAAGTTCGATTTAGCGAATCCAATCCGAAAAATTGCAAACAAACAAAGAAACGTTCCGTTAAAGCGCAAACGACGCTAAAACGACGAAATTTCGTAAATTCTCGGGAAATCAAGAATTCACTTCTCTTTTTCTCTCTTCTCTTTTTTTTTTTTTTTTTTATAAGCACCGAAATATCCTCTTCTTTTTAAAAAATTTTTTTTTTTTTTATAAAATATCTAACGAGATATTTTCGGGAGATATTTTCACGAGATATTTTCGTGAGATATTTTCCGAGATATTTTCGGGAGATATTTTCAGAAGATATATTATTTTTTTTTTTTTTTTTTAAATAAAGAGAAAAGTTTGGCTCTCACTTTTCAAGAAGAAAAATCACATGTGAGATTACCAAAATACCCCTCTTTCACAAAAACGAATTTTGGGGAAAATTTCCAACACAAAATCCTCTCCAAATTCAACAAAGATAAGAATCAAACAACAACATCACACAGGTTATTCCAGGAAATGCATTAAACACACAAAAACAAGATGAACACAAAAATTTTTTTTTTGTGAAGAATTTTCTTGTTGCTATGAAATAGAAATTGACAAAAACTAAGATAGGAATCTAGAGTCTCAACCTAGAGCTCTGATACCAAATGATGCGAACCGAGGAACGCGATTCCTATCGACCCGCCTAGCTACGAGGCTAGAGAACCAAAAGAAACGGTCCAAGACCCAACAACAATATTGGGAGGAGAAATCCAAGCAAAACACAGATTGGGCTGCAAGAAACTCACCTACACACATGGATATTACGCACCACGCACGGAGGAGAGGGCGAACGCCACAAAGGGGTGCAAAGACCTTTGATAAGTTCTTGGGTTGGCTTGAAATCAAGCAAGGAGCTCAAGGGCTCTCAATTTGTTTTCTAACAAATTTCATTAATTGAACAAAGTTACAAACAAGAGCTGCCCAAATGTCTTTAAATAGGGCTCACAAAAAACCTAAAAAGAAAAGACAAGATTTGAGCCATTGGATTTGATCCAAGGGTCATAATTACAAATTTTACACTTGCGCCGCGGCGGGCAATTATTCATGCCGCGGCGAGGAGGTTCGGATCACAAAAGCATTAGTAGGCGGGCCGCGGCGGACAAATTCCATGCCGCGGCGAGGAACCTTGCACTTCAACCCGAGAGGTCTGTGCCGTGGCGCCCAAAAGCCATGCCGCGGCGCGCACGCCCCTGGTCCTCTGCGCGCACCTCTGCCCACACTTGCGCGCGCGTCTGCTCGTCCTGCGCGCACGTCTCCCAGCCTGCATGCCCAAAACAGAAACACCCGCGCCGCGGCGCACATATTTCATGCCGCGGCGAGCATGCCTCGTCCAAAATACCAGCAAAACAGAAACTTGGTCGCCGCGGCGGGGGATTGTCATGCCGCGGCGCAGCTCCAAAACTGGCAATTCCACAAATTAGCTTGGCACTCCCATGGCGAACATGCTTGCGCCCTAGCTCGTGTTTGTGGGGCGCCTTTCTACGCCGTTATTTCACCCCCTTCTCGGCTTGGTCCATGATACGAGTCGGGCCTTGTTAGTGGCGCGATCCGGTTCGTATCAGAGGGGATGGGCCATTCCAAGTACTCGAATGTATCAATGACAATGCCAACAAGCTCGACCTTCCAGGTGAGTATAATATTAGCGCATCTTTTAATGTTTCTGATCTTTCTCCTTTCGATTACGCAGGTGAAGATTCGAGGTCGAATCCTTTTCAAGAGGGGGGAATGATACGAATCAACTAGCGCTACCGCCACTTTGCATCCCGAACGGGCCAATCACGAGGTCGAAGGCGAGAGAACTCAAGGAAGCCTTGAGCGGACTTGCCCAAGAGCTGTTACAAGGCCAAGGGATGATGAGGAATGAGCACATAGCTTGTGAGAGGCCAAGCAGTGTGATAGAGGCAGAATTGGAAGAAAAAGTTCTGCGCCGCGGCATGGATTTATAGCTGCCGCGGCGAGAGGTCCTCTGTTTTGGGAAGAATTTTGGTGAGGCATGCGCGCCGCGGCATGGATTTGTTGCGCCGCAGCCCAGAGGGTTCTGTTTTGGCATGGCAACTGGACGAGCGCGCGTGCGAAAGTGGTCAGATGTGCGCGCAGAGATGGGCGAGTGTGCGGGCCGCGGCATGGATTTGGTGCGCCGTCGCACAAGCCTCTCGGGTTGGATATCAAGATTTCTCGCTGCGGCATGGAATTTACTCCGCCGCGGCCCGCCTACTCAAATTGTTGTAACCCGAGCCTCCTCGCCGCGGCATACTTATTTACCCGCCGCGGCGCAAGTTTAAATGATGTAATTTTGACCATTGGATCAAATCCAATGGCTGCAAAGCTTTCTTTTTTCTTAGGTTTTGTTTGTACTCTATATAAGACAAATTGTAGCAGCCCAAAAGGCAACTCTTGTCATTTATGAAATTATTTGTTTTCTTCCAAACAAATTTGAGAGCCAAAGCTCTTTGCTTAATTACAAACCAAGAACTTATCAAAGGATTTGCATCCCTTTGTGGCGTTCATCCTCTTCTCCGTGCGTGGTGCGTAATATCCATGTGTTGAGGTGAGTTTCTTGCAGCCAAAATCTGTTGTTGTGCTTAGAATTCACATGCTAATTTGTTGTTGGGTCTTGAACCGTCCTCTTGTGGTTCTCTAGCCTCGTAGCTAGTTGGGTCGTAGGAATCGTGTTGCGGGGTTCGCATCACTAATGTTGAGGTCCCAATAAAGAACCGTGAGATTGTATGTTTTCGGTGTCTTGGACGAGGACACATTGCTCATCAATGTCCTAATAAGAAAACAATGATTGCCTTAGCTAATGGTGATATTGAATCCGTGGAAGATAGTGAGGAGGAGGAGATGCCCCCACTAGAGGAAGCTAATGAGGAAGAAGTTGGGCCGGTTGAAGGAGAGGCCTTAGTCATAATGAGATCCTTGAGCATCCAACACAAGGATGATGATGTGGAGTTACAAAGGGAGAACATCTTTCACACAAGGTGCCATGTAAACTCCAAGGTGTGTAATGTGATCATTGATGGTGGGTGATGCGAACCCCGCAACGCGATTCCTATCGACCCAACTAGCTACGAGGCTAGAGAACCGAAAGAAACGGTCCAAGACCCAACAACAAAATTGGGAGGAGAAATCCAAGCAAAACACAGATTGGGCTGCAAGAAACTCACCTACACACATGGATATTACGCACCACGCACGGAGGAGAGGGCGAACGCCACAAAGGGGTGCAAAGACCTTTGATAAGTTCTTGGGTTGGCTTGAAATCAAGCAAGGAGCTCAAGGGCTCTCAATTTGTTTTCTAACAAAATTCATTAATTGAACAAAAGTTACAAACAAGAGCTGCCCAAATGTCTTTAAATAGGGCTCACACAAAACCTAAAAAAATAAGACAAGATCTGAGCCATTGGATTTGATCCAATGGTTAAAATTACAATTTTTACATTGGCGCCGCGGCGGGCAAACATTCATGCCGCGGCAAGGAGGCTCGGATCACAAAAGCAATGGTAGGCGGGCCGCGGCGGAGTAAATTCCATGCCGCGGCGAGGAACCTTGGCCTTCAACCCGAGAGGTCTGTGCCGCGGCGCGCACGTCCCTGGTCCTCTGCGCGCACCTCTGCCCACACTTGCGCGCGCGTCTGCTCGTCCTGCGCGCACATCTCCCAGCCTTCATGCCCAAAACAGAAACATCGGCGCCGCGGCGCACATATTTCATGCCGCGGCGAGCATGCCTCGTCCAAAATACCACCAAACAGAAACTTGTTCGCCGCGGCGGGGGATTGTCATGCCCGGCGCAGCTCCAAAACTGGCAATTCCACAAATTAGCTTGGCACTCTCATGGCTAACATGCTTGCGCCCTAGCTCGTGTTTGTGGGGCGCCTTTCTACGCCAATTCTTCACCCCCTTCTCGATTCGATCCATGATACGGGTCGGGCCTTATTAGTGGCGCGATCTGGTTCGTATCAGTGGGAGTTGCCCAATGTGGCTAGCACTACCTTAGTAGAGAAATTAGGGTTACCCACGCTCAAACACCCGAGGCCTTACCGATTACAATGGTTGAATGATAGTGGGGAAGTGAAGGTTAGAAAACAAGTGCTGGTGTCCTTCTCGATTGGAAAATATAAGGACGAAGTTATGTGTGATGTGGTGCCTATGCAAGCCGGACATATATTGCTACGTAGACCTTGGCAATATGACAGCAAGGTTACTCATGATGGGTTCAAGAATAAGTACTCGTTTGAGAAGGAGGGAAAGAAGATCACCCTCGTACCCTTAGCTCCAAAGCAAGTGTATGAGGACCAAGTAAGGATGAATAAGGAGAAGGGAAAAAAGGAAGGGGAGGAGAAGGAGGAAGCAATGGAAAGGAGAAAAACAAATTTCTATGCAAGGGAATGTGATTTGAAAAGAGCCATTTTGGCAAAACGAACCGTACTTGTACTTTTGTACAAGGAGGTCAACTTTTCCTCTAACAAGCTTGACAAATCTTTGCCAAGTGAAACTGTTTCTTTGTTGCAGGAATTTGATGATGTGTTCCTAGAGGAGATCCCGGATGGAGTGCCCCCAATTCGGGGAATCGAGCATCAAATTGACCTTATTCCGGATGCATCGCTTCCGAACTGACCCGCTTATAGAACCAACCCAGAAGACACTAGGGAGATTCAACGACAAGTTGAAGAATTCTTGTCCAAGGGGCAAGTGAGAGAAAGTTTAAGTCCGTGTGCGGTACCGATGTTGCTAGTGCCTAAGAAGGATGGATCAAGCCGAATGTGCGTTGATTGTCGGGCAATCAACAATATTACGATAAAATATCGACATCCTATTCCTAGATTAGATGACATGCTTGATGAATTACATGGTGCATGCATATTTTCTAAAATTGATTTGAAAAGTGGTTATCATCAAATTAGGATGAAATAGGGTGATGAGTGGAAAACTACTTTCAAAACTAAATACAGACTGTATGAATGGTTGGTCATGCCATTTGGGCTAGCTAACGCCCCTAGCACCTTTATGAGTGATGCGAACCCCGCAACACGATTCCTATCGACCCAACTAGCTACGAGGTTAGAGAACCAAAAGAGAACGGATCAAGACCCAACAACAAATTGGTAGGGATTTCTAAGCACAAACCACAGATTTTGGTAGCAAGAAACTCACCTCAACACATGGATATTACGCACCACGCACGGAGAAGAGGGTGAACACTACAAAGGGATGCAAATCCTTTGATAAGTTCTTGGTTTGCATTGAAGCAAAGAGCATCTTGGGCTCTCAATTTGTTTTCAAACAAATTTCTCATAAAATGATCAAAGATGTTATTTGGGCTGCTACCCTTGTCCTTATATAGTGTACAAATAAAACCTAAAAGAAAAGACAAGATTTGGGCCATTGGATTATATTACAAATTTTACATTTGCGCCGTGGCGGGCAAATATTCATGCCGCGGCGAGGAGGCTCGGATTACAAAAGTTAAAGTAGGCGTGCCGCGGCGGAGTAAATTTCATGCCGCGGCGAGAACCAAAGCATCCAACCCGAGAGGTTTGTGCCGTGGCACCCAAAAGACATGCAGTGGCGCGCACGTCCTTGATCCTCTGCGTGCACACCTGATCTCTTGCGCGCATTCCTGTCCCGTCTGGCCGAGCGTATCCCAGCCTTCATGCCCAAAACAGAAACACCTGCGCCGCGGCGCATATAATCCATGCCGCGGCGAGAACCTCTTACAAAAATTTCCAACAAAACAGAAAGTTGCTAGCCGCGGCGGGGGAATATCATGCCGCGGCGCAGCTCGAAAACTCAGCAACTCCACAATTAGCTCGGCACTCCCATGTTTCGCATGTTGGTGCCCTTGCTCGTGTTGTGGTGCGCCTTTCTACGCCAATATTTCACCCCCTTCTCGGCTTGGTCCATGATACATGTCGGGCCTTATTGGTGGCGCGATCTGGTTCGTATCAATGAGACTTATGAACCATGTATTGCGTGCTTATATTGGAAAATTTGTAGTTGTTTACTTTGATGGTATTCTCATTTATAGTAAAAACTTAGAAGAGCATGTGATACATTTAAGGTGTATGCTTGAATTGCTAAGAAAGGAAAAACTTTATGCCAATTTGAACAAGTTTCATTTTTGCATGGAAAAGTTAGTCTTTTTAGGATTTGTTGTTAGCTCTGAGGGGATAGAGGTTGACCTTGAGAAGGTCAAGGCGATTAGGGATTGGCCCTCACCTAAAACTGTTATGGAAGTACGTAGTTTTCATGGCTTAGCTAATTTCTATCGTAGATTTGTTAGAGATTTTAGCACTTTAGCCGCACCTGATGCGAACCCCGCAACACGATTCCTATCGACCCTACTAGCTACAAGGCTAGAGAACGAAAAGAAATGGTCCAAGACCCAACAACAAATTGATAGAGGTCTCTAAACACAAACCCACAGATTTTGGTAGCAAGAAACTCACCTCAACACATGGATATTACGCACCACGCACGGAGAAGAGGTTGAACGCCACAAAGGGATGCAAATCCTTTGATAAGTTCTTGGTTGCAATGAAGCAAAGAGCTTTGGCTCTCAAATTTTGTTTGTAGCAAACAAAGAAATTTCATTTATGATAAAAGGTGCCTTTTGGGCTGCTACACTTTGTCTTATATAGAGTACAAAACAGACCTAAGAAAGAGAAAGCTTTACAGCCATTGGATTTGATCCAATGGTCCAAATTACAACATTTAAAAGGGCGCCGCGGCGGGGAATTAAGCATGCCGCGGCGGGGATACACGGGTTACAAAAAGTAATGTAGGCGGGCCGCGGCGGACAAAATCCATGCCGCGGCGAGGAAACTTGAAAATCAACCCGAGAGGCCTGGGCCGCGGCGCACAAAATCCATGCCGCGGCGCGCACACTCGTTCAGCCCTGCGCGCACATCTGCCGACACCCGCGCGCGCGCGCTTGTCCAGTTCCCACGCCAATGCAGAACCTTCTGGGCCGCGGCGCAACAATCCTATGCCACGGCGCGCGTGCCTCGCCAAAAATCATCCCAAAACAGAACCTTCGGGGCCGCGGCGCAACAATCCCATGCCGCGGCGCGCATGGCTCGGCCAAAATCACTCCAAAACAGAGAACCCCTCGCCGCGGCGCAAATAATCCATGCCGCGGCGCAGAACCTTTTCTTCAAAATTTTGCCTCAAGCACATTGCTTGGCCTCTCACAAGCCATGTGCTCATTCCTCATCATCCCTTGGCCTTGTAATAGCTCTTGGACAAGTCCACTCAAGGCTTCCTTAAGTTGTCTCGCCTTTGACCTCGTGATTGGCCCGCTCGGGATGCGAAGTGGTGGTAGCGCTGACTGGATCGTATCATCCCCCCCTTCTTGAAAAGGATTCGACCTCGAATCTTCACCTGCATAATCGAAAGGAGAAAGATCAGAAACATTAAAAGATGCGCTAACACTATACTCACCTGGAAGGTCGAGCTTGTAGGCATTGTCGTTGATGCGCTCAAGTACTTGGAATGGCCCATCCCCCCGAGGTTGTAGTTTGGATTTTCGCTTTTCGGGAAACCGTTCCTTCCGCATATGTACCCAAACCCAATCACCGGGTTCGAAAATGACCCTACGTCGCCCTTTGTTGGCCTTGAACGCAAATTCTTCATTCTTTTTCTCAATGCGCTCGTGAATGCTTTCATGTAGTTTCTTTACCATTTCAGCTTTCTTGGCACCTGTCAAATCTGTCCTAACTGAAACAGGTAAAGGCAATAAATCCATAGGAGTGAGTGGGTTAAAACCATAAACAATTTCAAAAGGCGTATGGTTAGTAGTGGAATGCACACTCCTATTATAAGCAAATTCAATAAAAGGCAAACAATCCTCCCAATTTTTCAAATTCTTCTGAATGACCGTCCGTAACAGAGTAGATAAAGTTCGATTAACTACCTCTGTTTGGCCATCAGTTTGGGGATGACAAGTAGTAGAAAACAAAAGTTTCGTCCCCAACTTAGCCCATAGAGTTTTCCAAAAATAACTCAGGAATTTGACATCCCTGTCGGAAATTATACTTTTTGGAACCCCATGCAACCGTACAATCTCTCTAAAAAAAAGATTAGCAATGTTAGTTGCATCATCGGTTTTGTGACACGCGATAAAATGTGCCATTTTTGAAAACCTGTCAACAACTACAAAAATGGAATCTCTTCCGCCCCTAGATCTAGGCAAACCCAAGATAAAGTCCATGGAAATATCCACCCAGGGTGAACTAGGCACCGGTAGGGGTGTATACAGTCCTTGAGGCAGGACTCTGGACTTCGCTTGCCTACACGTGATGCACTTAAAACAAATCCTCTCTACATCACGTCTCATCTTAGGCCAAAAGAAATGTTCCCGCAGAACATCCATGGTCTTGGCCACACCGAAGTGTCCCATTAGACCGCCACCATGGGCCTCTCTAACTAGCAACTCTCTCATAGAGCAGTTGGGTATACATAGATGATTCTCCCTATATAAATACCCATTGAACAAATAGAATTTCTCAAAAACAGACTTATGACATGCATGATATACAGCAGAAAAATCATCATCAGCAGCATACAGTTCTCTGATATACTCAAACCCTAATAATCTAGCATTTAGAGTAGAGAGTAAGGTATACCTCCTTGACAACGCGTCTGCGACAACATTTTCCTTACCTCGCTTATATTGAATAATATAAGGAAAGGTTTCGATGAACTCCATCCATCTCGCATGCCGCCTATTTAACTTCCCTTGGCTCTTTAGGTGCTTCAAGGATTCATGATCCGTGTGGATGACGAATTCTTTAGGCCACAGATAGTGCTGCCAAGTTTCCAGGGTCCTAACCAACGCGTAAAGCTCCTTGTCATACGTTGGGTAGTTCAGGGATGCTCCTCCAAGCTTCTCACTGAAATAGGCGATAGGTCGCTTTTCCTGCATTAAAACAGCTCCTATACCTATACCTGAAGCATCACACTCAACTTCGAAGGTTTTAGTAAAGTTAGGCAAAGACAGAACAGGTGCAGTACATAATTTTTCTTTTAACAATTTAAACGCTGTCTCTTGTTCCACTCCCCATCTAAAACCTACAGTTTTCTTAATCACCTCAGTTAGAGGTGCGGCTACAGTGCTAAAGTCTCTAACGAATCTTCGATAGAAACTAGCTAAGCCATGGAAGCTTCGAACCTCCGTAACGGACTTAGGCGAGGGCCAATCCCTAATCGCCTTGACCTTTTCCTTATCTACCTCTATCCCCTCAGCACTTACAACAAATCCAAGAAAAACTAGCTTGCTCATGCAAAAACAACACTTTTTTAAATTAGCATACAGTTTTTCTTTTCTCAAAATTTCAAGCACAGCACGTACATGTTCAACATGCTCTCCTAAACTTTTGCTGTAAATGAGGATATCATCGAAATAGACAACCACACAATTTCCAATTAAAGAACGCAAAACATGGTTCATTAATCTCATAAAAGTGCTGGGTGCGTTAGATAACCCGAAAGGCATAACTAACCACTCATACAATCCATGTTTCGTTTTAAAAGCGGTTTTCCATTCATCCCCTTCTTTCATCCTTATTTGATGATACCCACTTTTAAGGTCAATTTTTGAAAAGATGCTAGAGCCATGCAATTCATCTAACATGTCATCTAATCTAGGAATTGGGTGACGATATTTTACCGTAATGTTGTTGACGGCTCGGCAATCAACACACATACGACTTGACCCATCCTTCTTAGGCACAAGTAGCACTGGCACTGCACAAGGGCTTAAGCTCTCTCTGACTTGCCCCCTAGTCAAAAATTCTTCGACCTGCTTCTGGATTTCCTTGGTATCGTCCGGGTTGGCACGATAAGCCGGTCGGTTTGGAAGAGATGCTCCAGGAATGAAGTCAATCTGATGCTCAATCCCTCGCAATGGTGGAACACCGTCCGGGATCTCTTCAGGAAACACATCTTCATATTCCTGTAACAAAGAAACAAAAACACTTGGCAACGCATTGTCAAGTTCGTCAGTAGATAAGTAAGCCTCCTTATATGAGAGTATAAGTACAGACCTCTTCGCCAAGACGGCGTGCTCTACATCACTTGCCTTTGCGTAAAAATTTTCAACTTTTTTTTCTGTTTCTTTTTCTCTCTCTCCACTCTTCTCTCCTACTACACTTGTCTCTCCCAATCTCTCCTTTTTTTCTCTCACCATTTTTTTTTGGTCCTCAAAGACTTGCTTAGGAGTTAAGGGTGCAAGTGTAATCCTTTTCCCTTTCCACTCAAAGGAATACTTGTTATTGAATCCATCATGTGTAGCCCTCCTATCATATTGCCATGGTCTTCCAAGCAATATATGTCTGGCTTGCATAGGGACCACATCACACATGACCTCATCCTTGTATTTTCCAATAGCAAAGGAGACTAGTTGATACGAACCATGCGCCGATACAACCACCACAAATCCCGAATGGACCAATCACAAGATTGAAGGCCAAAAGAATTCAAGAAGCCTTGAATGGGCTCATTCAAGACTTGGAACAAGGTCAAGAGATGGTGGGAAAAAGAGGTGGAGCTTGGGAGATGCCATGCATTGTGTTAAGGGCTGAATTTGGGAAGGAAGACCTGCGCCGCGGCATGGAATAATGGCCGCCGCGGCGAGCAACTTTCTGTTTTGGGAGAAGATCTGGACGTGGGAGCGCGCCGCGGCATATATTTGGCACGCCGCGGCGATGGACTTTCTGTTTTGGGATCAGAATTGGACGAGGACGCGCGCCGCGGCATAGAATTGGCACGCCGCGGCCCGGGAGTTTCTGTTTTCCTCCGAGCAGTCCACAAAATAGGCGCGCCGCGGCACAAGAAAACACCCGCCGCGGCATGGGTCGACATTTCTTTAAAATTCTCACCATTGGATTAGAATCAATGGTTGAGATGTAATCTTTCTTTTAGGTTTTGTTGTACCCTATATAAAGACAATTTGGGCAGCTCTTTTTGTAACTTTGTGAATGAAATATCATTTTGATTTAAAAATCAAGTTTGAGAGCTCCAAAGCTCATGCTTCTTCCCCAACCAAACTTATCAAAGGTTTTGCAACCCTTTGTGGCGTTTTCTCTCGTCTTGTTGCGTGGTGTGTAATATCCATGTAAAAAGGTGAGTTCTTGCTTCCCCAAAATCTAATTTTCCTCTAGGGATTTGAGTGCTAGATTGTGTGAAATCTGAAAATCGTTTCTTTCGTAAGATTCGAACTTTCTTGGTTCGCATCATTTGGTATCAGAGCTCTTGGTTGTGATTATCAGATTTCCTATCCCTTAATTTCCATTTTCGAAAAAAAAAAAAAAAAAAAAATTTCTAGAAGAAAATCTGTGTTCTTCATTGTTTCTTGCATTGTTTTTCAATTCCTGTTTTTTCTTGATGATTCTAAGTGTTTATTGCATTTCCTGATTAACCTGAGTGGTGTTGTTGATTTGCCTCTTATCTTGATTGAAATTGGAGCACATTTCATGTTGGAAATTACCCCCAATTTTCGTTTTTTTTCAAGAAGGGTATTTTGGTCATTTCACATGTGAATTTTCTTCTTGAAAAGTGAGAGCCAAACTTTTTCTCTGATTTTAAAAAAAAAAAAAAAAAATATCTCACGAAAATATCTCGTGAAAATATCTCACGAAAATATCTCGTGAAATATCTCCCGAAAATATCTCGCTAGATATTTTTATAAAAAAAAAAAAAAAAAAAAAAAAAGGAGAAAGGATATTTCGTGCTATATAAAAAAAAAAAAAAAAAAAAAAGGAAAAGAGAAAAAGAAAGTGAATTCTTGAATTCCCGAGAATTTGCGGAATTTCCTCGTTTTAGCGTCGTTTACGCTTTAACGGACCGTTTTCTTGTTTGTTTGCTTTTTTCGGGTCGAAGTTGCAAAATTGAACTTGTTTCCAAAAATCATAGAGTTAGCACCTCTAAGACACCTTGAGTTAGTTTCTTTTGTCCCTTACATTTGGATATTGCATACTACCCTTGGTGAGTGTGAGAATTCTACAATTGTTTGGAAAACCCGAACGGTTTGGTTTGCTAAGGGCTACGAGCGCTTGGGCGATCAAATCCGAGAGTTAAACACGAGAGGTAACGAGTGAAATTTCTATTTATTGCTAATCACTAATTGTTTGCTTGTGTTAGTTTCCTTTTGTTAAACATGTCTAACAGGGGTAGTCCCGAAGAAAGGCCCGACGCCGCATTTATGATGAGGGCACTCCAACAGTCAATAGAAAGGATGAACGCCGTCATGGCTAACATGAACGAGCGTATGGATCGACAAGAAGCAATCATCGCCGATTTGAGGCAAGAGGCCCCAAGAGTCGCTCCTAATGTCGGAGGTGCTCATAGGCGAGTTGAAGTTGAGGAGGAGTTGGGAGAGAATAGTAATGAAGGAGACTTTGAAGAAGATGAAGGAAGGATACCCATAGGAGGTAGATATGGGCATAGGGGAGGAAGGAATGGAAGAGGTGGAAATTGGAGACCCCCGCAAAGGCCTAATGATGGAGTAGACCGGAGTTTAGGAAACATCAAAATGAAGATGCCGGCGTTTCAAGGGAAAAACGACCCGGAACTCTATTTGGAATGGGAGAAGAAAGTGGAGCACATCTTTGAGTGCCACAATTACTCCGATGAGAAGAAGGTCAAACTTGCCGTAATTGAATTCACGGATTATGCTTTAAACTGGTGGGATCAACTGGTGGTAGGACGGAGAAGAAACGGAGAAAGGCCGATTGACAGTTGGGAGGAAATGAAGGCTCTAATGAGGAAGCGCTTCATCCCTAGTCACTACTATAGGGAGCTCTATCAAAGGTTGCAAAGACTCAACCAAGGATACAAATCGGTTGATGATTATTATAAGGAGATGGAGGTAACTATGGTAAGGGCCAATGTCGAGGAGGATAGAGAGGCCACCATGGCTCGCTTTGTGAGCGGTTTGAATCCGGAAATAGCCAATGTAGTTGAACTTCACCACTATGTGGAGTTAGAAGATATGGTACACATGGCTATAAAGGTGGAGAGGCAACTAAGAAGAAGGGGTGTTCGATCATTTCCACCCAAGACCGGTACCACGGCACAAAAACCGAATCCCACTACACCTTGGAAAACAAGTTGGAAGAAAGAAGAGGGCACTAGTTCTAAGCCAAGGTTCGACTCCAACAAAGGCAAGGAAGTTGAGATTAGTAAGGATAAAGGTATCCTCGAGAACCCTACTCGTAATCGTGACATTAAATGTTTTCGTTGTCTTGGTAGGGGTCACTATGCATCCAATTGTCCAAACAAGAGAGTCATGATTGTTCAAGCTAATGGAGAGGTTGGAACGGATGATGAGAGTGAGGATGAGGAGATGCCACCACTAGAGGAAGCTAGTGATGAGGAGGTAGGACCCGTAGAGGGGGAGGCTCTTATGATTAGGAGAACTTTGAGTGCTCAACTAAAGGATGAGGGTATTGATCAACAAAGAGAGAACATCTTTCACACCAAGTGTCATGTGAGTGGAAAGGTGTGCAATATGATCATTGATGGGGGAAGTTGTACAAACGTAGCTAGCACTACCTTAGTTGGGAAACTAGGGTTGGCCACCATCAAACACCCGAAGCCCTATAAATTGCAGTGGTTGAATGAATCTGGAGTAGTAAAGGTTGATCAACAAGTTTTGGTGTCCTTCTCTATTGGGAAGTACAAGGATGAAGTTATGTGTGACGTTGTTCCGATGCAAGCTGGACATATATTGCTAGGGAGGCCTTGGCAATATGATAGGAGAGTCATTCATGATGGATTTAAAAACAAGTACTCATTTGAGAAGGAGGGGAAAAAGATTACTCTAGTACCGTTGACTCCAAAACAGGTTTTTGAGGAGCAAGTGCGGATGAGTAAGGGCAAGGATGGGAAAAAGGAAGTGGAGGAAGTTAAATCAAGTTTTTATGCAAGGGAGCACGATTTAAAAAGAGCCATTTTGGCAAAACAACTTGTACTTGTACTTTTGTACAAGGAAGTTCATTTTTCTAACGAGCTTGACAAAACTTTGCCAAGTGTGACTGTTTCCTTGTTACAGGAATTTGAAGACGTGTTTCCAGATGAGATTCCAGATGGATTACCACCAATCCGGGGAATCGAACACCAAATAGACTTTGTGCCTGGTGCGTCACTTCCAAACAGGCCCGCCTACAGAACCAACCCCGAGGACACCAAGGAAATTCAACGGCAGGTTGAAGAGTTCTTGTCCAAAGGACAAGTGAGGGAAAGCCTAAGTCCATGTGCGGTACCCGTGTTAGTCGTGCCTAAGAAGGATGGAACCACTCGGATGTGCGTTGATTGTCGAGCGATCAACAATATCACGGTAAAATATCGACATCCCATTCCTAGGTTAGATGACATGCTTGATGAACTATATGGTGCATGCATTTTTTCTAAGATAGATTTGAAAAGTGGTTACCACCAAATTAGAATGAAGGAAGGTGACGAATGGAAAACCGCTTTCAAAACCAAATATGGACTGTATGAATGGTTAGTTATGCCATTTGGGCTATCTAACGCCCCTAGTACCTTTATGAGGCTTATGAACCATGTCTTACGTGCTTACATAGGAAAATTTGTAGTCGTTTACTTTGATGACATCCTCATTTACAGTAAAGACTTAGAAGAGCATGTATTACATTTACGGTTTGTGCTTGAACTGTTAAGAAAGGAAAAACTTTATGCTAATCTGAAAAAGTGTTGCTTTTGCATGGAAAAGTTAGTCTTTCTTGGATTTGTTGTTAGCTCTAAAGGTATTGAAGTTGACTCTGAAAAGGTCAAGGCGATTAGGGATTGGCCCTCGCCTAAATCTGTTACTGATGTTCGCAGTTTTCATGGTTTAGCTAGTTTTTACCGCAGGTTTGTGAAGGATTTTAGTACACTAGCTGCTCCTCTGACCGAGGTCATCAAGAAAACTGTCGGATTCAAATGGGGTGCTGAGCAAGAGAAGGCATTCAAACTGTTAAAGGATAAGTTAATTTCTGCTCCTGTATTATCATTACCTGATTTTACTAAAACATTTGAGGTTGAGTGCGATGCTTCAGGTGTTGGCATAGGTGCTGTTTTAATGCAGGAGAAACGACCAGTTGCCTTTTTCAGCGAGAAGCTTGGAGGAGCAACCCTGAATTATCCAACATACGATAAAGAGCTCTACGCATTGGTGAGAACTCTGGAGACATGGCAGCATTATCTTTGGCCAAAGGAATTCGTCATCCACACCGATCACGAGTCCTTGAAGCATCTGAAGAGCCAGAGAAAATTGAACAGACGGCATGCAAAATGGATGGAATACATCGAAACCTTCCCTTATGTTATTCAATATAAGAGAGGTAAAGAAAATGTTGTTGCTGATGCATTATCTCGAAGGTATACCCTACTTTCTGCTTTGAATGCTAGGTTGTTAGGATTTGAGCACATAAAGGAGATGTATGCTGATGATGATGATTTTTCTGTCATTTTTAATGCATGTTTTAAAACTGCTTTTGGAAAGTTTTACAAGTTAGATGGGTATTTGTTTAAAGAAAATCTTTTGTGCATACCCAACTGTTCAATGCGAGAGTTGTTAGTGAGAGAGGCCCATGGAGGAGGTCTTATGGGACACTTCGGTGTTAAAAAGACCCTAGATGTTCTACACGAACATTTCTTCTGGCCGAAGATGAGGCGGGATGTAGAGCGCACATGCTCTAGATGCCTCACTTGTAGGCAAGCCAAGTCCAAAGTCTTACCGCAAGGACTGTATACACCCTTACCGGTGCCTAGTTCACCTTGGGTGGATATTTCTATGGACTTCGTCTTGGGGTTGCCTAGGTCCAAAGGAGGTCGAGACTCCATTTTTGTAGTTGTAGATAGGTTTTCAAAAATGGCACATTTCATTTCGTGTCATAAAACCGACGATGCAACTAATGTCGCAAACTTATTTTTCAAGGAAATTGTTCGGCTCCACGGAGTTCCAAAAAGTATTGTTTCTGATAGGGATGTTAAATTCCTAAGCTATTTTTGGAAAACTTTGTGGGCCAAGTTGGGGACAAAACTTTTATTTTCTACAACTTGTCATCCCCAAACCGATGGCCAAACGGAAGTAGTCAATAGGACATTGTCTACTTTATTGCGTACGGTCATACAAAAAAACTTGAAAAATTGGGAAGACTGTCTCCCCTTTGTTGAATTTGCATATAATAGGAGTGTGCATTCTACCACTGAGCATTCACCTTTTGAGATAGTTTATGGTTTTAATCCACTTACTCCTATGGATTTGTTGCCTATACCTGTTTCGGAAAGAACTAACCTTGAAGGTACAAAGAAAGCTGAAATGGTGAAGAGGTTGCATGAAAGCATCTCTGAACGTATTGAAAAGAAGAATAGAGAAAATGCTTTCAAGGCAAACAAGGGGCGACGACGAGTCGTTTTTGAACCAGGCGATTGGGTCTGGTTACATTTGAGAAAAGAGCGGTTCCCTGACAAGCGTAGATCAAAGCTACAACCAAGAGGGGATGGACCGTTTCAAGTTTTGGAAAGGATTAACGACAATGCCTACAAATTAGACCTCCCAGGTGAGTTTAATGTTAGCGCAACTTTTAATGTTTCTGACCTTTCTCTTTTTGATAATGCAGATGAAGATTCGAGGCCGAATCCTTTTCAAGAGAGGGGGAATGATACGAACCATGCGCCGATACAACCACCACAAATCCCGAATGGACCAATCACAAGATTGAAGGCCAAAAGAATTCAAGAAGCCTTGAATGGGCTCATTCAAGACTTGGAACAAGGTCAAGAGATGGTGGGAAAAAGAGGTGGAGCTTGGGAGATGCCATGCATTGTGTTAAGGGCTGAATTTGGGAAGGAAGACCTGCGCCGCGGCATGGAATAATGGCCGCCGCGGCGAGCAACTTTCTGTTTTGGGAGAAGATCTGGACGTGGGAGCGCGCCGCGGCATATATTTGGCACGCCGCGGCGATGGACTTTCTGTTTTGGGATCAGAATTGGACGAGGACGCGCGCCGCGGCATAGAATTGGCACGCCGCGGCAAGGATCGTTCTGTTTTGGTTAAAAAGGGGGCGACAGGCGCGCGCGCGGGTCCTGGCAGATGTGCGCGCAGACGTGCTTGACTAGGCGCGCCGCGGCATGAGAATTGTCCGCCGCGGCCCGGGAGTTTCTGTTTTCCTCCGAGCAGTCCACAAAATAGGCGCGCCGCGGCACAAGAAAACACCCGCCGCGGCATGGGTCGACATTTCTTTAAAATTCTCACCATTGGATTAGAATCAATGGTTGAGATGTAATCTTTCTTTTAGGTTTTGTTGTACCCTATATAAAGACAATTTGGGCAGCTCTTTTTGTAACTTTGTGAATGAAATATCATTTTGATTTAAAAATCAAGTTTGAGAGCTCCAAAGCTCATGCTTCTTCCCCAACCAAACTTATCAAAGGTTTTGCAACCCTTTGTGGCGTTTTCTCTCGTCTTGTTGCGTGGTGTGTAATATCCATGTAAAAAGGTGAGTTCTTGCTACCCCAAAATCTAATTTTCCTCTAGGGATTTGAGTGCTAGATTGTGTGAAATCTGAAAATCGTTTCTTTCGTAAGATTCGAACTTTCTTGGTTCGCATCACTAGTACTTGCTTGCTAACCTTTACTTCCCCGCTATCATTCAACCATTGGAGCTTGTAGGGTTTCGGGTGTTTAAGCGTTGGCAACCCTAGCTTCTCAACTAAGGTGGTACTAGCCACATTGGTGCAACTCCCACCATCAATGATGACATTGCACACTTTAGAGTTCACATGACACCTTGTGTGAAATATGTTCTCTCGTTGTTGCTCCGCATCCTCGTCCTTGTATTGGATACTCAAAGACCTCATGACCACTAGAGCCTCTCCCTCTACGGGCCCTATCTCCTCATCACTAGCTTCCTCTAGCAATGGCATCTCCTCATCACCGCTATCCTCATCCGTTTCAATGTCGCCATTGGCTTGGGCGATCATCACCTTTTTATTCGGACATTGGGATGCAATGTGTCCGGTTCCAAGGCACCTAAAACACTTGATGTCTCGGTATCGGGTCGGGTTTTCAATCTTACCCTTATCCTTGCTAGTCTCCAATTCCTTGCCCTTATTCAACTCAAACCTAGGCTTGGAGCTAGTTGCTTCATCTTTCTTCCAATTTTTCCATGGTGTGGTAGGGGTGGGTTTTGATGTGGTTGGGTTAACCTTAGGTGGGAAAGTGCGGCTGCTCTTCTTTCTCAATTGCCTCTCCACCTTGATTGCCATATGAACCATGTCCTCCAACTCTACATAGTGATGTAGCTCCACAATATTGGCAATGTCTTGGTTCAAACCACTAACAAACCTAGCCATGGTGGCTTCCCTATCCTCCTCAATATTGGCTCTAACCATGGTCATCTCCATATCTTTGTAATAATCATCTACCGACCTAAATCCTTGGGTGAGTCTTTGCAACCTCTGATATAGCTCTCGGTAGTAATGGCTCGGAATAAACCGCTTCCTCATGATAGCTTTCATGTCCTCCCAACTATCAACCGGTCTTTCCCCATTCCTCCTCCTAGCTACAACTAGTTGATCCCACCAATTTAAAGCATAGTCGGTGAATTCTATTACGGCCAACTTAACTTTCTTTTCGTCCGAGTAGTTGTGGCACGCAAAGATATGTTCAACTTTCTTCTCCCATTCTAAGTAAAGTTCCGGGTCATTCTTTCCTTGGAATGCCGGCATTTTCATTTTAATACTATCCAAGCTCCTATCAACCCCATCATGGGGTCGTTGTGGGGGTCTCCTGAAACCTCCCCGACCATGGCCACCCCTAGGCCCATGGCGTCCTCCAAAGGGCATCCTCCCTTCACCCTCATACTCATCCTCACCAAAACTATCCTCCTCCAACTCCTCCTCCATTTGGGCCCTCCTTTGAGGCCGTCCTACATTAGGAGCATTTTGCGGTGCTTCTTGCCGCAAGTTGGCGATAGTTGCCTCTTGTCTCTCCAACCGCTCATTCACATTGGCCATGACGGCATTCATCCGTTCCATGGACTGTTGTAACGCCCTCATCATAAAAGCGGTGTCGGGACGTTCCTCCGAGCTATTCCTGTTTGACATATTTAATAACACTAATCCAAGCAAACAATCAGCAATAAACAAAATTAGAATTTTCACTCGTTACCTCACGTGTTTACACTCGAATTTGATTGTCCAAGCGCTCGAAGCCTTATGACAAACCAAAACCAACCAAGATTTCCACCCAAAGGTAGAGTTCTCGTCCTCAACAATCCGTAGTTCGCAATATCCAATGTTGTGCACAAAGGAAACTAACTCGAAGTGTTTTGAAACTCTAACTCTATTAGTTTGGAAACAAGATCAATTTGACAAATTCAATCCGAAAAAGCAAACAAACAAGAAAACGGTCCGTTAAAGCGTAAACGACGCTAAAACGAAGAAATTCCGCAAATTCTCGGGAAATCAAGAATTCACTCTCTTTTTCTCTTTTCTCTTTTTTTTTTTTTTTTTTTTGTTGTATGGTCCGAAATATCCTCTTTCTCCTTTTTTTTTTTTTTATAAAATATCTAGCGAGATATTTTCGGGAGATATTTTCACGAGATATTTTCGTGAGATATTTTCCGAGATATTTTCGGGAGATATTTTTTTTTTTTTTTTTTTTTTTTTAAATAAAGAGAAAAGTTTGGCTCTCACTTTTCAAGAAGAAAAAATAACATGTGAGATTACCAAAATACCCCTCTTCAAAAAAAAACGAAAATTTGGGGGAATTTTCAACATGAAATATGCTCCAATTTCAATCAAGATAAGAGGGAAAACAACAACACCACTCAGGTTAATCAGGAATTGCAATAAACACTTAGAAAAAAAGGAAGAACACAGAATTTTTTTTTGTGAAGAGATTTTCTTATGTGCTATGAAATAGAAATTGACAAAAACTAAGATAGGAATCTAGAGTCTCAACCTAGAGCTCTGATACCAAATGATGCGAACCCCGCAACACGATTCCTATCGACCCTACTAGCTACAAGGCTAGAGAACCAAAAGAAATGGTCCAAGACCCAACAACAAATTGATAGAGGTCTCTAAACACAAACCCACAGATTTTGGTAGCAAGAAACTCACCTCAACACATGGATATTACGCACCACGCACGGAGAAGAGGTTGAACGCCACAAAGGGATGCAAATCCTTTGATAAGTTCTTGGTTGCAATGAAGCAAAGAGCTTTGGCTCTCAAATTTTGTTTGTAGCAAACAAAGAAATTTCATTTATGATAAAAGGTGCCTTTTGGGCTGCTACACTTTGTCTTATATAGAGTACAAAACAGACCTAAGAAAGAGAAAGCTTTACAGCCATTGGATTTGATCCAATGGTCCAAATTACAACATTTAAAAGGGCGCCGCGGCGGGGAATTAAGCATGCCGTGGCGGGGATACACGGGTTACAAAAAGTAATGTAGGCGGGCCGCGGCGGACAAAATCCATGCCGCGGCGAGGAAACTTGAAAATCAACCCGAGAGGCCTGGGCCGCGGCGCACAAAATCCATGCCGCGGCGCGCACACTCGTTCAGCCCTGCGCGCACATCTGCCGACACCCGCGCGCGCGCGCTTGTCCAGTTCCCACGCCAATGCAGAACCTTCTGGGCCGCGGCGCAACAATCCTATGCCGCGGCGCGCGTGCCTCGCCAAAAATCATCCCAAAACAGAACCTTCGGGGCCGCGGCGCAACAATCCCATGCCGCGGCGCGCATGGCTCGGCCAAAATCACTCCAAAACAGAGAACCCCTCGCCGCGGCGCAAATAATCCATGCCGCGGCGCAGAACCTTTTCTTCAAAATTTTGCCTCTAGCACATTGCTTGGCCTCTCACAAGCCATGTGCTCATTCCTCATCATCCCTTGGCCTTGTAATAGCTCTTGGACAAGTCCACTCAAGGCTTCCTTAAGTTGTCTCGCCTTTGACCTCGTGATTGGCCCGCTCGGGATGCGAAGTGGTGGTAGCGCTGACTGGATCGTATCAGCACCTCTCATTGAGGTAATTAAGAAAACAGTGGGTTTTAATTGGGAAAAAGAACAAGAAAACGCTTTTAATCTGTTAAAGGATAAGTTGTGTACTGCGCCTGTTTTATGTTTTCCTGACTTTACTAAAACTTTTGAAGTTGAGTGTGATGCATCAGGTATAGGCATAGGGACTGTTTTGATGTAGGAAAAATGACCAATAGCTTTTTTCAGTGAGAAGCTTGGTGGAGCGTCCCTTAATTACCCGACATACGACAAGGAGCTCTACGCATTGGTTAGAACTCTGGAGACTTGGCAACATTACCTGTGGCCGAAAGAGTTCGTTATCCACACGGATCACGAATCCTTGAAGCATTTGAAGAGCCAAGGAAAGTTGAACCGACGACATGCGAGGTGGATGGAATTCATCGAAACCTTCCCTTATATTATTCAATATAAGCGAGGTAAGGAAAATATTGTCTCGGATGAATTATCTAGAAGGTATACCTTACTCTCTACTCTAAATGCTAGTTTGTTAGGGTTTGAGTATATTAAAGAGATATTTGATGATGATGAAGATTTTTCTACTGTGTACAATGCATGTCAAATATCTGCTTTTGAAAAATTTAACATGTTAGATGGGTATCTGTTTAGAAAAAATCTTTTGTGCATACCTAATTGCTCTATGAGAGAGTTATTAGTGAAAGAGGCCCATGGGGGAGGCCTAATGGGACACTTTGGTGTAACCAAGACCATGGAGGTTTTACGTGAACATTTTTTTTGGCCTAAATTGAGGTGTGATGTAGAGAGAATTTGCTCTAGCTGCATCACTTGTAGGCAAGCAAAGTCCAAAGTCCTACCTCAAGGACAGTGATACGAACCAGATCGCGCCACTAATAAGGCCCGACCCGTATCATGGATCGAACCGAGAAGGGGGTGAAGAATTGGCGTAGAAAGGCGCCCCACAACACGAGTAAGGGCACCAACATGCGAGACAAGGGAGTGCCAAGCTAATGTGTGGAAATTCAAGTTTTGGAGCTGCGCCGCGGCATGACTTTCCCCCGCCGCGGCGACCAAGTTTCTGTTTTGTTGGAATTCTGGACGAGGCATGCTCGCCGCGGCATGAAATATGTGCGCCGCGGCGCCGATGTTTCTGTTTTGGGAATGCAGGCTGGGAGATGTGCGCGCAGGACGAGCAGACGCGCGCGCAAGTGTGGGCAGAGGTGCGCGCAGAGGACCAGGGACGTGCGCGCCGCGGCATGGCTTTTGGGCGCCGCGGCACAGACCTCTCGGGTTGAAGTGCAAGGTTCCTCGCCGCGGCATGGGATTTGTCCGCCGCGGCCCGCCTACCCTTACTTTTGTGATCCGAGCCTCCCCGCCGCGGCATGAATGTTTGCCCGCCGCGGCGCCGATGTAAAATTTGTAATTATGGCCCTTGGATCAAATCCAATGGCTCAAATCTTGTCTTTTCTTTTTAGGTTTTGTGAGAGCCCTATTTAAGGACATTTGGGCAGCTCTTGTTTGTAATTTTGATCATTTGAATGAAATTTGTGAGAAACACAAATTGAGAGCCATGAGCTCCTTGCTTGATTTCAAGCCAACCCAAGAACTTATCAAAGGCCTTTGCACTCCTTTGTGGCGTTCGCCCTCTCCTCCGCGCGTGGTGCGTAATATCCAAGTGTGGTGGTGAGTTTTCTGCAGCCAATCTTTTGTTTTGCTTGGATTTCTCCTCCCAATATTGTTGTTGGGTCTTGGACCATTTCTTTTGGTTCTCTAGCCTTGTAGCTAGTAGGGTCGATAGGAATCGCGTTCCAACGGTTCGCATCATTTGGTATCAGAGCTCTAGGTTGAGACTCTAGATTCCTATCTTAGTTTTTGTCAATTTCTATTTCATAGCACATAAGAAAATCTCTTCACAAAAAAAAAAAAAAATTCTGTGTTCTTCCTTTTTTCTAAGTGTTTATTGCAATTCCTGATTAACCTGTGTGATGTTGTTGTTTGCTTCTTATTGTGGTTGAATTTGGAGAGGATTTTGTGTTGGAAAATTCCCCCAAATTTTCGTTTTTTTTCAAGAGGGGTATTTTGGTCATTTCACATGAGTTTTTCTTCTTGAAAAGTGAGAGCCAAACTTTTCTCTTTATTTTAAAAAAAAAAAATAAATAAAATAAAATATATCTTCCGAAAATATCTCCCGAAAATATCTCGGAAAATATCTCACGAAAATATCTCGTGAAAATATCTCCCGAAAATATCTCGTTAGATATTTTTATAAAAAAAAAAAAAAAAAAAAAAAAATTTTAAGGAAGAGGATATTTTGTGCTTATAAAAAAAAAAAAAAAAAAAGAAAAAAAGAAAAGAGAGTGAATTCTCGATTTCCCGAGAATTTGCGGAATTTCGTCGTTTTAGCGTCGTTTTGCGCTTTTGACGGATCGTTTCTTTGTTTGTTTGCAATTTTTCGGATTGGATTCGCTAAATCAAACTTCCTTCCAAACTCATAGAGTTAGGGTTTCAAAACACATTGAGTTAGTTTCCTTTGTTCCATACATTTGGATATTGCAAGCTACACTTGTTGAGTGTGAAATTCTACATTGGTGTGGAAGACTTGGTCGGTTTGGTTTGTCATAGGGCTTCGAGCGCTACGGCAATCAAAATTCGAGTGTAAACACGTGAGGTAACGAGTAAAAGTTCCAATTTTGTTGATTGATAATTGTTTGTTTGTGTTAGTTGTTGTAAGCATGTCTGACAGGAATAGCTCAGAGGAAAGGCCCGATACAACTCTTGTGATGAGGGCATTACAACAAGCCATGGAACGGATGAATGCCGTCATGGTTAACATAAATGAACGAATGGAACGTCAAGAAGAAACTATCGCCAACTTAGGGCAAGAGGCGCCACAAGTCGCTCCTAATGTGGGAAGACCTAATAGGAGGGCCCATTTTGAGGAAGAGTTGGAGGAGGATAGTTTTGGAGAGAACTATAATGAAGATGAAGGGAGGATGCCCTTTGGAGGACGACATGGGCCTAGAGGTGGCCATGAACGGGGAGGAACAAGGAGATACCCACACCAACCTTTTGATGGGGTTGATCGAAGTTTAGGAAGTATTAAGATCAAAATGCCGGCATTCCAAGGAAAGAATGACCCGGAGCTTTACTTGGAGTGGGAGAAGAAGGTTGAGCATGTCTTTGCTTGCCACAACTACTCCGACGAGAAAAAGGTCAAATTGGCGGTGATCGAGTTTACTGACTACGCTTTGAACTGGTGGGATCAGTTGGTAGTTGGGAGAAGAAGAAATGGAGAGAGACCGATAAGTAGTTGGGAAGACATGAAAGCTATCATGCGGAAGAGATTTGTTCCGAGCCACTACTACCGAGAGCTTTATCAGAAATTGCAACGACTTCATCAAGGCTTTCGATCGGTTGATGAGTATTACAAGGAAATGGAGGTAGCCATGGTTAGAGCTAGCCTTGAGGAGGATAGAGAGGCCACTATGGCTCGGTTTTTGAGTGGGCTAAATCCGGAAATTGCCAATGTTGTTGAGCTTCATCATTATGTGGAATTGGAAGACATGGTCCACATGGCAATCAAAGTGGAAGCGCAATTCAAGAGAAGAAGTAACCGGATGCAACCACCAAGGCCAATTTCTCCAACACCTTGGGTACAAGATTTTAGGAGAGAAGACGGAACTAGCTCCAAGCCCCGCTTTGAAGTTAACAAGGGCAAAGAGATGGAGGCTAGTAAAGATAAAGGAAAAGGTAAGGTTGAAACCTTTCCCCGAAATCGGGATGTGAGTTGTTTTCGTTGTCTTGGAAAGGGTCATTATGCATCCCAATGTCCGAACAAGAAAGCAATGATCATGCAAGCAAATGGAGAGGTGGAGACTGATGAAGAGAGTGATGGTGAGGAGATGCCACCATTGGAAGAAGCAAGTGCGGAAGAGATAATTCCGGTGAAAGGAGACTTGCTTATGGTAGGGCGAGTGCCCAAGGATCGCTCTAAGGAAAGTGACATGGAATCGCAACGAGGAAATATTTTCCATACTCGATGTCACGTGAATGGCAAAGTCTGCAGCCTAATCATTGATGGAGGTTGTTGTACCAACATTGCTAGCACAACCCTAGTAGAGAAGTTAGGGTTACCCACAACCAAACATCCCACTCCTTACAAACTTCAATGGTTGAATGATCAGGGTGAGGTGAAGGTGGAATATCAAGTCTTGGTATCCTTTGCTATGGGAAATTATCAAGATGTTGTATTGTGTGATGTGGTAGCGATGCAGGTTGGGCATATGATTTTGGGGCGGCCTTGGCAATATGATCGACGGGTGACTTATGACGGATATAAAAATAAGTACTCGTTCGACAAGGATGGAAGCAAGATAACCCTTATCCCCCTTACCCCGAAAGAAGTGATTGAAGATCAATTGAAGATCAAGAACAAGGAAGAACAAGAAAAGGGAAAGGGAAAAGAAAAGGAAGAAATGCCCAAAGAGAAAAATGGGCAAACAAAAAAAAAGGAAGAAAAGAAAAAAATGAAAGAATGCCTATTTTCTTACTTTTCTTTCTTGCAGGATTATTATGATGAGGAGCAAAACCGAGATGGGCTCCTACATTTACCCCGTGATGAAGGTCCGAATTCGAGGTCGAATTCTCTTGAAGAGGGAGGGAATGATACGAACCAGATCGCGCCACTAATAAGGCCCGACCCGTATCATGGATCGAACCGAGAAGGGGGTGAAGAATTGGCGTAGAAAGGCGCCCCATAACACGAGCAAGGGCACCAACATGCGAGACAAGGGAGTGCCAAGCTAATGTGTGGAAATTCAAGTTTTGGAGCTGCGCCGCGGCATGACTTTCCCCCGCCGCGGCGACCAAGTTTCTGTTTTGTTGGAATTCTGGACGAGGCATGCTCGCCGCGGCATGAAATATGTGCGCCGCGGCGCCGATGTTTCTGTTTTGGGAATGCAGGCTGGGAGATGTGCGCGCAGGACGAGCAGACGCGCGCGCAAGTGTGGGCAGAGGTGCGCGCAGAGGACCAGGGACGTGCGCGCCGCGGCATGGCTTTTGGGCGCCGCGGCACAGACCTCTCGGGTTGAAGTGCAAGGTTCCTCGCCGCGGCATGGGATTTGTCCGCCGCGGCCCGCCTACCCTTACTTTTGTGATCCGAGCCTCCCCGCCGCGGCATGAATGTTTGCCCGCCGCGGCGCCGATGTAAAATTTGTAATTATGGCCCTTGGATCAAATCCAATGGCTCAAATCTTGTCTTTTCTTTTTAGGTTTTGTGAGAGCCCTATTTAAGGACATTTGGGCAGCTCTTGTTTGTAATTTTGATCATTTGAATGAAATTTGTGAGAAACACAAATTGAGAGCCATGAGCTCCTTGCTTGATTTCAAGCCAACCCAAGAACTTATCAAAGGCCTTTGCACTCCTTTGTGGCGTTCGCCCTCTCCTCCGCGCGTGGTGCGTAATATCCAAGTGTGGTGGTGAGTTTTCTGCAGCCAATCTTTTGTTTTGCTTGGATTTCTCCTCCCAATATTGTTGTTGGGTCTTGGACCATTTCTTTTGGTTCTCTAGCCTTGTAGCTAGTAGGGTCGATAGGAATCGCGTTCCAACGGTTCGCATCAGACTGTATACACCCTTACCGGTGCCAAGCTCGCCGTGGGTGGATATATCCATGGACTTTATTTTGGGATTGCCTAGGTCTAGAGGAGGGAGAGATTCAATTTTTGTAATGTTGACAGGTTTTCCAAAATGGCACACTTTATTGCGTGTCACAAAATCGATGATGCAACTAACGTAGCCAATCTGTTTTTCAAAGAAATTGTGCGGCTCATGGAGTTCCTAAAAATATAGTGTCGGATAGGGACGTTAATGATACGAACCGGATCGTGCCATAATCAAGGCACGACACGGGGCAAGGACAATGCCAATAAAAGGGTCAAATATCGGCGCAAAGAGGCACGCCACAAACACGAGCTAGGGTGCAAACATGTTAGCCATGGGAGTGCCAAGCTAATTTGTGGAATTTCAGATTTTGGAGCTGCGCTGCGGCATGATATTCCCCCGCCGCAGCTAACAACTTTCTGTTTTGTTAGAAATTTTGGCAAGAGGTTCTCGCCGCGGCATGGATTATATGCGCCGCGGCGCAGGTGTTTCTGTTTTGGGCATGAAGGCCGTGATACGCACGCAGACGGGACAAGAATGCACGCAAGAGATCAGGTGTGCGCGCAGAGGATCAAGGACGTGCGCGCCGCGGCATGGCTTTTGGGCGCCGCGGCACAAACCTCTCGGGTTGGATGCTTTGGTTCCTCGCCTTTGCATGGAATTTACTCCGCCGCGGCCCGCCTACTTTAACTTTTGTAATCCGAGCCTCCTCGCCGCGGCATGAATATTTGCCCGCCGCGGCGCAAATGTAAAATTTGTAATATTGACCATTGGATCAAATCCAATGGCCCAGATCTTGTCTTTTCTTTTAGGTTTTATTTGTACACTATATAAGGACAAGGGTAGCAGCCCAAATAACAATCTTTGATCATTTTATGAGAAATTTGTTTGAAAACAAATTGAGAGCCCAAGATGCTCTTTGCTTCAATGCAAACCAAGAACTTATCAAAGGATTTGCATCCCTTTGTGGCGTTCACCCTCTTCTCCGTGCGTGGTGCGTAATATCCATGTTTGAGGTGAGTTTCTTGCTGCCAAAATCTGTGGTTTTGTGCTTAGAAATCCCTACCAATTTGTTGTTGGGTCTTGATCCTTTCTTTTTTGGTTCTCTAGCCTCGTAGCTAGTTGGGTCGATAGGAATCGTGTTGCGGGGTTCGCATCATTTGGTATCATAGCTCTAGGTTGAGACTCTAGATTCCTATCTTAATTTTTGTCAATTTCTATTTCATAGCACATAAGAAAATTTTTCACAAAAAAAATTCTGTGTTCTTCTTGTTTCTATGTGTTTATTGTATTTCCTGGATTAACTTGATTGGTGTTGTTGTTTTCCTCTTATTCTGATTTATTTTGGAGAAGATTTCATGTTGAAAAATTCCCCCAAAAATCGTTTTTGTGGAAGAAGGGTAATTTGGTAATCTCACATGTGTTTTTTGTCTTGAAAAGTAAGAGCCAAACATTTTTCTCTTTATAAAAAAAAATATATATATATCTTCCGAAAATATCTCACGAAAATATCTCGTGAAAATATCTCCCGAAAATATCTCGCTAGATATTTTATTTAAAAAAAAAAAAAAAATTTGGAAATTCAATTTCCAAGAATTTTACAAAAATTATCGTTAAAGTGTCATTCACACTTTTAACGGGTCGTGTTTTGTTCGTTTGGATATCTTTTCTGTGAATTTGACCTAAATCCAATTTCATTCCAAAATCTAGTGTTAGGATTTCTAAACACATTGAGTTAGTTTCTGTCCGTACTTGACATTTTTGGTTATTATAAACTACTCATGGTGAGAGGGGATTCTACAATGGATATGTCTCAAGAAAAGATAGATTTCAAGTTTCTCCTTAAGGCCCAAAAAGCTATTGATAGGATGTTATTGAAACTTGAAAATAAAGTGGAGAGAAAAGACGACATTGTATGTAGTTCGCCAAGTGGAAGGCCGCTTAAAAATGTAGATGAGAACATACAATGTGCGGACTTGTTTCATTCTAGATGCTATGTCAAAGAGAAAGTTTGTAACTTGGTTATTGATGGAAGCAATGTTACAAATTTGGCTAGCACAATCATGGTAAAGAGATTGAACTTGAAGACTTTGCGACATCCAAAGCCATATGTGTTACCATGGAAGAATGACATGAGAGAAATTGCAGTGACTAATCAGGTGTTAGTTTCGTTTTCAATGGGAAGGTATCAAGATGAGGTATTATGTGATGTTGTACCAATGGAAGCGGAACACATACTATTGGGAAGGTCATGGCAATTAGAGAGAGGAGTTCTTCATGACAAGTTCACAAATAAGTACAAATTTGTGAAGGACAATAAAAAGATTACTCTTGTTCCCTTATCAAAGAAAGAAATGCATGAAGATGACAAGAGAATTTTTGAGGTTGAAAGGAATAGAAAAAAGGCTGAAGAAAAAAGAAATGAATGTGAGAAGAAGAATGAGGTTCCGGTTGTTGTGGAAAGCAATGAGGAAAACATGACTTTTGAGCTTACTAATGACAATTTGTCTCTACCTATTGTTGCTAACTTTATTTTACAGGATCAAACAATTGACTTCATTGGAGTTGAGCAACATGGTGATGTCAAAGTTGAACAACCGTTGGTACATTCAAATCTCGAACAAACAACTTTCAGAAAGCCATTCAAGAATTTGGTTCGACATACCTTCGATTCAACGATTGTGAATTCGGCAATCCACGTTACAATAGCTAAGATTCGAGGACGAATCTTCTTAAAGAAAGGCAGTTTGATACGAATTGGATCGTGCCATAATCAAGGCACGACACGGGGCAAGGACAATGCCAATAAAAGGGTCAAATATCGGCGCAAAGAGGCACGCCACAAACACGAGCTAGGGTGCAAACATGTTAGCCATGGGAGTGCCAAGCTAATTTGTGGAATTTCAGATTTTGGAGCTGCACCGCGGCAAGATATTCCCCCGTCGCGGCTAACAACTTTCTGTTTTGTTAGAAATTTTGGCAAGAGGTTCTCGCCGCGGCATGGATTATATGCGCCGCGGCGCAGGTGTTTCTGTTTTGGGCATGAAGGCTGGGATACGCGCACAGACGGGACAGGAATGCGCGCAAGAGATCAGGTGTGCGCGCAGAGGATCAAGGACGTGTGCTCCGCGGCATGGCTTTTGGGCGCCGTGCGTGGTGCGTAATATCCATGTGTTGAGGTGAGTTTCTTGCTGCCAAAATCTGTGGTTTTGTGCTTAGAAATCCCTACCAATTTGTTGTTGGGTCTTGATCCTTTCTCTTTTGGTTCTCTAGCCTCATAGCTAGTTGGGTCGATAGGAATCGTGTTGCGGGGTTCGCATCAGTTAAGTTCCTCAGCAACTTTTGGAAAACCTTGTGGGCTAAGTTGGGGACAAAACTTTTATTTTCTACCACTTGCCATCCCCAAACAGATGGCCAAACGGAAGTAGTCAATCGCACGTTGTCTACTTTATTACGTGCCGTCTTAAAAAGCAATTTGAAAAACTGGGAAGATTGCCTACCTTTTGTTGAGTTTGCATACAATAGGATTGTACACTCAACCACGGATCACTCCCCATTTGAGGTTGTATATGGCTTTAATCCACTAACTCCTATGGACTTGTTACCTTTACCTATTTCAGAAAGGATTAATTTTGAAGGAGCGAAGAAGGCTGAGGTGGTTAAGAAGTTGCATGAAAGCGTATGTGAGTGCATTGGGAAGAAAAATAGGGAATATGCTTTCAAAGCCAACAAGGGGAGGCGGCAGGTTATTTTTGAACCCGAAGATTGGGTTTGGGTGCATATGAGGAAAGAACGCTTTCCTGACAAACGAAGGTCAAAACTTGAACCAAGAGGAGATGGGCCATTCCAAGTGATTGAGCGCATCAACGACAACACCTACAAACTTGACCTTCTCGGTGAGTATAATGTTAGTGCATTGTTTAATGTTTCTGATCTGTCTCTTTTTGATTATGCAGGTGACGATTCGAGGTCGAATCCTTTTCAAGAAGGAGGGAATGATACGAATCATCCTCACAACATCCTCTACAGATCCCACACGGGCCGATCACGAGATCAAAAGCCAAGCAACTCGAAGAGGCTTTGAATGGGCTGGTCCAAGAGTCAATTCAAGGCCAAGGGATGATGAATATGAAGCTTGAGGCATGTGAGAAGTCAACCAATGTGTTGAAGGCAGTTTTTGGGCAAAAGGACTTGCGCTACGGCATGGAATTATAGCCGCCGCACCGAGAGTGTTTCTGTTTTGGAGAGGCAAATGTCGAACTAGGTGCGCAGCGGCACAAATATTGGGCGTCGCAACGAGGGAGTTTCTGTTTTGGAGAGGCAAATGTCGAACAAGGTGCACCGCGGCACAAATATTGGGCGCCGCAGTGAGGGAGTTTCTGTTTTGGAGCCGAAACATGTGCGCGTCGCGGCACGAGTGGACGTGCGCGCGCTGACAGGCCAGACTTGCTCGCTGACACAGGACACCCTTCGGCAGACGACGCCAGACCTGCGCGCTGACACTAGCCCCATAACATGCGCGCCACAGCATGGATATTTGGCCGCCGCGGCGAGGATTCAAATATTTGTAAATTTTGGACCATTGATAACAAATCAATGGCTAGGATTCTCTGCCCATTTTTAGGGTTTTTAGCAGCTGTAAGAACTTAACTTTGTTCAAACATTTGAGAGAAATACAAATTTTAACTTTGAGAGCTCAAAGCTCCAAGTGCCTTATCAACCGAAACTTATCGAAGGAGCTTGCAATCCCTTGGTGGCGTTTCACCTCGTCTTAATTTGTGGTGCGTAATATCCATACGTTAAGGTGAGTTTCTTGCAACCAAAAGTCTAGGTTCTCTCGTAGAATTTGCATGCTAATATTGGTGTTGGGTTTTCGTCCGTATTTCTTGTGGTTACCAAGCCTCGTATCTTGGGGGTCATAGGAGTCATGTTGCTCGATTCGCATCAGTAGAGCTACATCATTATGTAGAATTGGAGGATATGGTACATATGGCAATCAAGGTGGAAAGACAGTTACGGAAGAAGAGTAGCCGGACTTACCCACCAAAGGTTAACCCAACGACCTCAAAACCCACCCCTACCACACCATGGAAAAGTTGGAAGAAAGATGAAGCAACTAGCTCTAAGCCAAGGTTTGAACCAAATAGAGGAAAGGAAATGGAGGCTAGTAAGGATAAGGGTAAGGGTAAGGTGGAAAACCCGATCCGATACCGAGATGTCAAGTGTTTTAAATGTCTTGGAACCGGACACATTGCCTCCCAATGTCCGAATAAAAAGACGATGATCGCTCAAGCTAATGGCGACATTGAGACAGATGAGGATAGTGATGATGAAGAGATGCCATTGCTAGAGGAAGCTAGTGATGAGGAAATAGGGCCCGTTGAAGGAGAGGCTCTAGTGATAATGAGGTCCTTAAGTATCCAGTACAAGGAAGAGGATGCGGAGCAACAACGAGAGAACATATTTCACACAAGGTGTCATGTGGACTCTAAAGTGTGCAATGTCATCATTGATGGTGGGAGTTGCACCAATGTGGCTAGTACTACCTTAGTTGAAAAGCTAGGGTTGCCAATGATCAAACACCCGAAACCCTACAAGCTACAATGGTTGAATGATAGAGAGGAAGTAAAGGTTAGCAAGCAAGTACTAGTATCCTTTGCTATTGGGAAGTACAAGGATGAAGTGATGTGTGATGTAGTCCCTATGCAAGCTGGACATATATTGCTTGGAAGACCATGGCAATATGATAGGAGGGCTACACATGATGGATACAATAACAAGTATTCATTTGAGTGGAAAGGTAAAAAGATTACACTTGCACCCTTATCTCCTAAGCAAGTTTTTGAGGACCAAAAGAGAATGGTTAAAGAAAATAGAGATAAATTGGGAGAAAAGAGTGAGGTGAGAGAGAAGAGTGGAGAGAGAGAAAAGAAACAGAAAAAAAGTTGAAAATGTTTACGCAAAGGCAAGTGACGTAGAACACGCCATCTTGGCGAAGAGGTCTGTGCTTTTACTTATGTATAAGGAGACTTATTTTTCTACTAACGAACTTGACAATGTGTTGCCAAGTATTTTTGTTTCTTTGTTGCAGGAATATGAAGATGTGTTTCCTGAACAGATGACGCGAATCGCGCGACACGACTCCTATGACCCCCAAGTCACGTGGCTTGGTAACCACAAGAAATACGGACCGAGACCCGACACCAATATTAGCACGCAAATTCTACGAAAAACACTAGACTTTTGGGTTGCTAGAACTCACCTCCAAGCATGGATATACGCACCACGAATAGAGACGAGGCGAAACGCCACAAAGGGTCACAAATTCCTTTGATAAGTTTCAAGAAGAACAGGAGAAGCACTTGTGCTCTCAATTTTGAAATCCCTTCAAAATATTTTCATTTCATTAAAATTTGATGTATATCTTACAATGGGCAGCTGCTACAAGTATATATAGTTACAAAGGAAAACCTAAAAAATGCAAAAGAAATCCTAGCCATTGATTTGGATCCAATGGCCCAAAATTACAACAATTTGAATCTGTGCCGCGGCGGGGAAATAGTCATGCCGCGGCGCGCCTGGTTCTGTCTGACTTGCGCTTAGCCATGCCGCGGCGCACAAACCTTCATGCAGCGGTGCGTACATTCGGGGACTGCGCGCAGGTCTGGCTTGTCAGGCGCGCTTGTCCGTGTCAGCGCACAGACTGGGCGTGTCAGCGCGCGCACGATTGCCTGTGTCCTCGTCATGCCACGGTGCATGGAATCTCATGCCGCGGCGCGCTTGTGTCTTCGTGCCAACACAGATTGCCCCTCGCTGCGGCGCCACATTTTCATGCCGCAACACCCATGTTGTCTCATGCCTCAAAACAGAATGCCTTGTGCCGTGGCGCCCAATTGCCATGCCGCGGCGTGCATGCTTGGCAAGCCCTTTGTCTAAAACAGAAACTCTTGTGCCGCAGCGCACAAAACCCATGCCGCGGCGCAGCTCCAATTTTTGGATTTGCCTCTTGCAATTGTGATGCGAACGGGAAGCCCCCTGGCCGACTAAAGCCGGGCCCGCCGCAACAGTGCTAGCAGCACGTCGCCCCCAACCCATCTCAGGCCACAGTTTGGACACTGGCGAGCGGATATTACTCACCGCTGCCCCCACAGGATGTTACACACCCATGAGTTGACAGTCCTCCCCACAGCGCTGCAGGTTGTTTACTCCAAGGTTCGAACCCTTGAAGTACTTGATATCATGTGCTGATACCATCCATTGAGCTGCAGCTCAGTGGGTGGTACCATGTGCTGGTATCAAGCAGGTCTGGAGATCGAATCCTGGCTTGAACAACCTACTTGGGGATAAAACTCCAAGAGAGCTGGTTGGGGGGAGCGGTCTGCAGGCCTGGTGCGATACCATGGTGCGTAACATCCATGGGTCTGGTTGGTGCCAGATCACATTGGTGCGTAACATCCAATGGCGTGCCAAAAGAGCATCCTTTTTATGATGCGAACGGGTCCTCCGGCAAGCCGGCCCGCCGCAACAGTGCTAGCAGCACGTCGCCCCCAACCCATCTCAGGCCACGGTCTGGACACTGGCGAGCGGATATTACTCACCGCCGCCCCCACAGGATGTTACACACCCATGAGTTGACAGTCCTCGCCGCGGCGCTGCAGGTTGTTTACTCCAAGGCTCGAACCCTTGAAGTACTTGATATCATGTGCTGATACCATCCATTGAGCTGCAGCTCAATGGATGGTATCAGCACATGATATCAAGTACTTCAAGGGTTCGAGCCTTGGAGTAAACAACCTGCAGCGCCGCGGCGAGGACTGTCAACTCATGGGTGTGTAACATCCTGTGGGGGCGGCGGTGAGTAATATCCGCTCGCCAGTGTCCAGACCGTGGCCTGAGATGGGTTGGGGGCGACGTGCTGCTAGCACTGTTGCGGCGGGCCGGCTTGCCGGAGGACCCGTTCGCATCAAATTGTCTTCTCCATTTCTCTTGTGCTTGCATGCTTGTTTTTTATGTTGCATGCCACTTTGCACTATTTTGAGTTCCCTTTCATGGCACGATCCTAGGCTCGTGTCGGGCCGTCTTTGGGAGGGGTTCCGGTTCGTATCAAGAGATCCCGGACGGTGTACCACCATTGCGAGGGATTGAGCATTAGATTGACTTCATTCCTAGAGCGTTTCTTCCAAACAGACCGGCTTATTGTACCAACCCGGACGATACCAAGGAGATCCAAAAGTAGGTCGAAGAATTTTTGACTAAGGGGCAAGTCAGAGAAAGCTTAAGCCCTTGTACAGTGCTTGTGCTACTTGTGCCTAAGAAGGATGGGTCAAGTCGTATGTGTGTTGATTGCCGAGCCGTCAACAACATAACGGTAAAGTATCGTCACTCAATTCCTAGGTTAGATGACATGTTAGATGAATTGCATGGCTCTAGCATATTTTCAAAAATTGATCTTAAAAGTGGGTATCATCAAATAAGGATGAAAGAAGGGGATGAATGGAAAACCGCTTTTAAAACAAAACATGGGTTGATGAATGGTCAGTGATGCCTTTCGGGTTATCTAATGCACCTATTACTTTTATGAGATTAATGAACCATGTTTTACGATCTTTAATTGGAAAATTTGTGGTTGTCTATTTCGATGATATTCTCATTTACAGCAAAAATTTAGAAGAGCATGTTGAACATTTACGTGCTGTGCTTGAAATTTTGAGAAAAGAAAAACTGTATGCTAATTTAAAGAAATGTTGTTTTTGCATGAACAAGCTAGTTTTTCTTGGTTTTGTTGTAAGTGTAGAGGGAATAGAAGTAGATGAGGAAAAAAGTGAAGGCGATTAGGGATTGACCCTCGCCTAAATCTGTTACAGAGGTTCGAAGTTTCCATGGCTTAGCTAGTTTCTATCGGAGATTTGTTAGGGACTTTAGCACTATAACCGCATCTCTAACCTAGGTGATTAAGAAAACTGTAGGTTTTAGGTGGGGAGTAGAGCAAGAAAATGCTTTTAATTTGTTGAAAGATAAATTATGTACTACGCTTGTTCTATCTTTGCCTGACTTTACTAAAACCTTTGAAGTTGAGTGTGATGCTTCAGGTATAGGCATAGGAGCTATTTTGATACGAACCAGATCGTGCCATAATCAAGGCACGACACGGGGCAAGGACTATGCCAAAAAAAGGGTCAAATATCGGCACAAAGAGGCACGCCACAAACACAAGCTAGGGTGCAAACATGTTAGCCATGGGAGTGCCAAGCCAATTTGTGGAATTTCAGATTTTAGAGCTGCGCCGTGGCATGGATTATATGCGCCGCGGCACAAGTTTTTCTGTTTTAAACCAGAGGGCTGGGCATACGCGCGCGCAGACTGGGCAGAGGCGTGCGCAAGTGTGGGCAGATGTGCGCGCAGAGTTGGAAGGACATGCGCGCAGTGGCATGGCTTTGGGGCGCCGCGGCACAAGCCTCTCGGGTTGGATGCCAAGGTTCCTCGCCGCGGCATGGAATTTACTCCGCCGCAGCCCGCCTACTTTTAAATTGTCTTCACAAGCCTCCTCGCTGCGGCATAGATAAATCCCAGCCGCGGCACAGATAGAAAATTGTAATTTTGCACCATTGGATTAAAAACCAATGGCTAGGATTCATTTTTACTTTTAGGTTTTTATTGTGCTCTATATAAGGACAAGGGTAGCAGCCCAAATGAAACTTTTGTTCATTTATAAGATTATTTGTTTCTTCAAACAAATTGAGAGCCCAAGAGCTCATTGCTTAATTGCAAACCAAGAACTTATCAAAGGACTTGCATCCCTTTGTGGCGTTCACCCTCTTCTCCGTGCGTGGTGCGTAATATCCATGTGTAGAGGTGAGTTCCTGATGCGAACCCTACAACACGATTCCTACGACCCAGCTAGCTACGAGGCTAGAGAACCACAAGAGGACGGTTCAAGACCCAACAACAAATTAGCATGCGAATTCTAAGCACAACAACAGATTTTCACTGCAAGAAACTCACATCAACACATGGATATTACGCACCACGCACGGAGAAGAGGATGAACGCCACAAAGGGATGCAAATCCTTTGATAAGTTCTTGGTTTGCAATTAAGCAAAGAGCTTTGGCTCTCAAATTTGTTTGAAGAAACAAATAATTTCATATATGAACAAGAGTTGCCTTTTGGGCTGCTACAATATGTCTTATATAGAGTACAAACAAAACCTAAAGAAAAAGAAAGCTTTGCAGCCATTGGATTTGATCCAATGGTCTAAATTACATCATTTAAACTTGCGCCGTGGCGGGAAAATAAGCATGCCGCAGCGAGGAGGCTCGGGTTACAACAATTAAAATAGGCGGGCCGCGGTGGAGTAAATTCCATGCAGCGGCAAGAAATCTTAACATCCAACCCGAGAGGCTTGTGCCGCGGTGCCCTCACTCACCCATCTCTGCGCGCACATCTGCCCACATCCGCTTGTGCGCTCGTTCAATTGCCATGCCAAAACAGAACCCTCTGGGCCGCGGCGCCACAAATACTTGCCGCAGCGCGCATGCCTCGCCAAAATTCTTCCCAAAACAGAGGACTGCTCGCCGCGGCGCCCATTAATCCATGCCGCGGTGCAGAACTTTTTCTTCCAATTCTGCCTGTATCACATTGCTTGGCCTCTCACAAGCTATGTGCTCATTCCTCATCATCCCTTGGCCTTGTAACAGCTCTTGGACAAGTCCGCTCAAGGCTTCCTTGAGTTGTCTCGCCTTCGACCTTGTGATTGGCCCGTTCGGGATGCGAAGTTGTGGTAGCGCTAACTAATTCGTATCAGTTCCTTGCTACCAAAAATCTGTTTTTGAGCTTAGAAATCCCTACTAATTTGTTGTTGGGTCTTGAACCGTCCTCTTGTGGTTCTCTAGCCTCGTAGCTAGTTGGGTCGTAGGAATCGTGTTGCGGGGTTTGCATCATGTTTTAATGCAGGAAAAGCGACCAATTGCCTATTTCAGTGAGAAGCTCGGTGGAGCCTCCCTGAACTATCCAACGTATGGCAAGGAGCTCTACGCTTTGGTTAGAACCCTGGAGACTTGGCAGCACTATCTATGGCTGAAAGAATTCATCATCCACACGGATCATGAATCCTTGAAGCATCTAAAGAGCCAAGGAAAATTGAATCAACGACATGCAAGGTGGATGGAGTTCATCGAAACCTTTCCTTATATTATTCAATATAAGCGAGGTAAGGAAAATGTTGTCGAAGACGCATTATCGAGGAGGTATACCTTACTCTCTACTTTAAATGCTAAATTATTGGGGTTTGAGTATATTAAGGAAATGATACGAATAATGCGCCGCTTCAGCCACTACAAATCCCGAACGGACCAATCACAAGATTGAAGGCCAAACGTGATACGAATCCTCCGTCACAACCACCGTCGCAACACCCTTTACGGATCCCACACGGGCCGATCACGAGGTCAAGAGCCAAACAACTCGAAGAGGCTCTAAATGGGCTGGTCCGAGAGTTAATTAAAGACCAAGGGACCATGAACATAGAGGTTGAAGCATGTGGGAGATCAACCAACCTGCTGGAGGCAATTTTGGAGCAAAAAGACTTGCGCCGCGGCATGGAAATATAGCCGCTGCGGCAGGGGAGTTTCTGTTTTGAAGGGGCAAATGGCGAACTTGGCGTGCCGCGGCACAGACATTGCACGCTGCAGTGAAGGAGTTTCTGTTTTGGAACCGAAAACATGTGCGCGCCGAGGCATACATTTTAGGCGCCGCGACACGAGTGGACGTGAGGGTGCTGACAGGCCAGACCTGCGCGCTGACATGGACACCCCTCGACAGACGATGTCAAACCTGCGCGCTGGCACCAGACCCATACCGTGAGCGCCGCGGCATGGATATTTGGCCGCCGCGGTAGGGATTCAAACATTTGTAAATTCTGGACCATTGATTTCAAATCAAGGGCTAGGATGCTTTGCCCATTTTTAGTGTTTTATTTCTTGTATAAATGAACCCTAGCAGGTTGATAATGTAACTTTGTTCAAATATTTGAGAGAAATACAAATTTCTTCTTTGAGAGCTCAAAGGCTCCAAGTGCATTTTCAACCGAAACTTATCAAAGGAGCTTGCAATCCCTTTGTGGCGTTTCACCTTGTCTTAGCTTGTGGTGCGTAATATCCATTCGTTTAAGGTGAGTTTTCGTGCAATCAAAGTGATACGAACCGGATCGTGCCATAATCAAGGCACGACACGGGGCAAGGACTATGCCGAGAAAAGGGTCAAATATCGGCGCAAAGAGGCACGCCACAAACACGAGCTAGGGCGCAAACATGTTAGCCATGGAAGTGCCAAGCTAATTTGTGGAATTTCAGAATTTTGGAGCTACGCCGCGGCATGGATTATATGCGCCGAGGCACGGGAGTTGCTGCTTTGGTAGGATTTTGGGTGAGACATGCTCGCCGCGGCATGAAATATGTGCGCCGCGGCGCAGGTGTTTCTGTTTTGGGCATGCAGGCTGGGAGATGTGCGCGCAGGACGAGCAGAGGCGCGCGCAGCAATGGGCAGAGGTGCGCGCAGAGGGCCAAGGACATGCGCGCCACGGCATGGCTTTTGTGCGCCGCGGCACAGACCTCTCGGGTTGAAGGCCAAGATTCCTCGCCGCGGCATGGAATTTACTCCGCCGCGGCCCGTCTACTTTTACTTTTTAATCCGAGCCTCCTCGCAGCGGCATGAATATTTGCCCGCCGCGGCGCAGATGTAAAAATTGTAATTTTGACCATTGGATCAAATCCAATGGCTCAGATCTTGTCTTTTCTTTTAGGTTTTTGTGTGAGCCCTATTTAAAGACATTTGGGCAGCTCATTTTGAATCTTTGATCATTTTATGAAATTTGTTAGAAAACAAATTGTGAGAGCCCATGAGCTCCTTGCTTGATTGCAAGCCAAACCAAGAACTTATCAAAGGTATTTGCACCCCTTTGTGGCGTTCACCCTCTCCTCCGTGCGTGGTGCGTAATATCCATGTGTGTATGATACGAACCGGATCGTGCCATAATCAAGGCACGACACGGGGCAAGGACTATGCCGAGAAAAGGGTCAAATATCGGCGCAAAGAGGCACGCCACAAACACGAGCAAGGGCGCGAACATGTTAGCCATGGAAGTGCCAGCTAATTTGTGGAAATTGCCAATTTTGGAGCTGCGCCGCGGCACGGGTGTTTCTGTTTTGGTGGAATTTTGGACGAGGCATTCTCGCCGCGGCATGAAATATGTGCGCCGCGGCGCCGATGTTTCTGTTCTGGACGTGAAGGCTGGGAGATGTGCGCGCAGGACGAGCAGACGCGCGCGCAAGTGTGGGCAGAGGTGCGCGCAGAGGACCAGGGACGTGCGCGCCGCGGCATGGCTTTTGGGCGCCGCGGCACAGACCTCTCGGGTTGAAGTGCAAGGTTCCTCGCCGCGGCATGGAATTTGTCCGCCGCGGCCCGCATACTTTTACTTTAGTGATCCGAGCCTCCTCGCCGCGGCATGAATATTTGCCCGCCGCAGCGCAAGTGTAAAATTTGTATTTTCAACCATTGGATCAAATCCAATGGCTCATATTTTGTCTTTTCTTTTAGGTTTTTGTGTGAACCCTATTTAAGGACATTTGGGCAGCCCATTTTGTAATCTTTGATCATTTTAATGAAATTTGTTAGAAAACAAATTGTGAGAGCCATTGAGCTCCTTGCTTGATTTCAAGCCAAACCAAGAACTTATCAAAGGCATTTGCACTCCTTTGTGGCGTTCGCCCTCTCCTCCGCGCGTGGTGCGTAATATCCAAGTGTGGTGGTGAGTTTCCTGCAGCCAAATCTGTGTTTTGCTTAGAAATCCATGCCAATATTGTTGTTGGGTCTTGGTCCGTTTCTTCTTGGTTCTCTAGCCTCGTAGCTAGGCGGGACGATAGGAATCGCGTTCCGACGGTTCGCATCATTTGGTATCAGAGCTCTAGGTTGAGACTCTAGATTCCTATCTTAATTTTTGTCAAATTCTATTTCATAGCAACAAGAAAATTGCTTCACAAAAAAATTTCTGTGTTCATCTTGTTTTTGTGTGTTTAATGCATTTCCTGGAATAACTTGTGTGATGTTGTTGTTTGCTTCTTATCTTTGTTGAATTTGGAGAGGATTTTGTGTTGGAAATTCCCCCAAATTTTCGTTTTTCTTGAAGAGGGGTATTTTGGTAATCTCACATGTGATTTTTCTTCTTGAAAAGTGAGAGCCAAACTTTTCTCTTTATTTTAAAAAAAAAAAAAATATCTTCCGAAAATATCTCCCGAAAATATCTCGGAAAATATCTCACGAAAATATCTCGTGAAAATATCTCCCGAAAATATCTCGTTAGATATTTTTATAAAAAAAAAAAATATGGAAATTCAATTTCCAAGAATTTTACAAAACTTTCGTTAAAGTGTCATTCACACTTTTAACGGATCGTATTTTTGTTCGTTTGGATATCGTTTTTGTGAATTTGACCTAAATCCCAATTCTTTCCAAAATTTCTAGAGTTAGGATTTCCAAACACATTGAGTTAGTTTCTTTTGTCCCTTACATTGGATATTACAAACTACACTTGGTGTTTACGGAATATTGCAATTGTTCGAAAAATTTTGGATAGTTTGGATTGCTTAGTAGCTAAAGTGCTTGAGTGATCATTCTAAGGGTTAAACACGAAGGGTATTTTGTTAGCATCTGGAAGTATGTTTCGCACTCGGTGCCATGTGAACGAGAAAGTGTGTCGTGTGGTCATTGATGAAATGCTTCATGCTAACTATGCTAGCACTACTTTGGTGGAGAAATTAAGTTTGCCAACTTTACAACATCCAAGACCATATATGCTACCATGGATGAATGAGTTTGGTGAATTGGAGATTAGCAAGCAAGTTTTGGTGCCTTTCTCAATAGGAAAGTATAAGGATGAAATACTTTGCGACATAAGTCCCATGACTTATTGTCATATTTCATTGGGGAAGTCATGGCAAGTGGAGAGAGGAGCTAAACATGATGAGATCACAAACAAATATAAATTTGTGAAAGACAACCAAAGAATCACTCTTGTTCCCTTATCCGAGAAAGAAATTCATGAAGATGAAAAGAGGGTTTTTGAGGTTGAAAGGAATAGGAAAAAGGCTGAAGAAAAAAAAAATGAATGTGAGAAGAAGAATGAGGTTCCGGTTGTTGTGGAAAGCAATGAGGAAAACATAACTTTTGAGCTTACTAATGACAATTTGTCTCTACCTATTGTTGCAAACTTTATTTTACAGGATCAAACAATTGACTTCATTGGAGTTGAGCAACATGGTGATGTCAAAATTGAACAACCGTTGGTACATTCCATTCTCGAACAAACAACTTTCAGAAGGCCATTCAAGAGTTTGCTTCGACATGCCTTCGATTCAGCCATTGTGAATTCAGCAATCCCCATTACAATAGCTAAGATTCGAGGACGAATCTTCTTAAAGAAAGGGGGTCTGATACGAACCGGATCGTGCCATAATCAAGGCACGACACGGGGCAAGGACTATGCCGAGAAAAGGGTCAAATATCGGCGCAAAGAGGCACGCCACAAACACGAGCAAGGGCGCGAACATGTTAGCCATGGAAGTGCCAGCTAATTTGTGGAAATTGCCAATTTTGGAGCTGCGCCGCGGCATGGCTTTTATGCGCCGCGGCACGGGTGTTTCTGTTTTGGTGGAATTTTGGACGAGGCATTCTCGCCGCGGCATGAAATATGTGCGCCGCGGCGCCGATGTTTCTGTTCTGGACGTGAAGGCTGGGAGATGTGCGCGCAGGACGAGCAGACGCGCGCGCAAGTGTGGGCAGAGGTGCGCGCAGAGGACCAGGGACGTGCGCGCCGCGGCATGGCTTTTGGGCGCCGCGGCACAGACCTCTCGGGTTGAAGTGCAAAGTTCCTCGCCGCGGCATGGAATTTGTCCGCCGCGGCCCGCATACTTTTACTTTAGTGATCCGAGCCTCCTCGCCGCGGCATGAATATTTGCCCGCCGCGGCGCAAGTGTAAAATTTGTATTTTCAACCATTGGATCAAATCCAATGGCTCATATTTTGTCTTTTCTTTTAGGTTTTTGTGTGAGCCCTATTTAAGGACATTTGGGCAGCCCATTTTGTAATCTTTGATCATTTTAATGAAATTTGTTAGAAAACAAATTGTGAGAGCCATTGAGCTCCTTGCTTGATTTCAAGCCAAACCAAGAACTTATCAAAGGCATTTGCACTCCTTTGTGGCGTTCGTCCTCTCCTCCGCGCGTGGTGCGTAATATCCAAGTGTGGTGGTGAGTTTCCTGCAGCCAAATCTGTGTTTTGCTTAGAAATCCATGCCAATATTGTTGTTGGGTCTTGGTCCGTTTCTTCTTGGTTCTCTAGCCTCGTAGCTAGGCGGGTCGATAGGAATCGCGTTCCGACGGTTCGCATCAGTGTAGGTGAGTTTCTTGCAGCCCAATCTGTGTTTTGCTTGGATTTCTCCTCCCAATATTGTTGTTGGGTCTTGGACCGTTTCTTTTGGTTCACTAGCCTCGTAGCTAGTCGGGTCGATAGGAATCGTGTTGCAGGGTTCGCATCATTTGCTCAAATGATATCTCGTGAAAATATCTCGTGAAAATATCTCACGAAAATATCTCGCTAGATATTTAAAAAAAAAAAAATGAAAGAGGATATTTCGGAGCTTATAAAAAAAAAAAAAGAAAAAGAAAAAGAGAGTGAATTCTTGATTTCCCGAGAATTTGCGAAATTTCTTCGTTTTAGCGTCGTTTACGCTTTAACGGATCGTTTCCTTGTTTGTTTGCTTTTTACGAGTTGAATTTGCGAAATTGAACTTGTTTCCAAAATCATAGAGTTAGCACTTCTAAAACACATTGAGTTAGTTTCTTTTGTTCCTTACATTTGGATATTGCAAACTACACTTGGTGAGTGTGAAATTCTACAATTGTTTGGAAAACTCGGACGGTTTGGTTTGCTAAGAGCTACGAGCGCTTGGGCGATCAAATTCGAGACTTAAACATGTGAGGTAACAAGTGAAATTTTCATTTCTTGCTAATTGCTAATTGTTTGCTCGTGTTAGCTGTTGTTAAACATGTCTGACAGGAATAGTCCCGAGGAAAGGCCTGATGTCGCTTTTATGATGAGGGCACTACAACAATCCATAGAACGGATGAATGCCGTCATGGCTAATATGAACGAGCGTATGGAACGACAAGAAGCAATCATCGCCAACTTGAGGCAAGAGGCACCACAAGTCGCTCCTAATGTCGGAGGTGCTAATAGGCGAGTCGAAGTTGAGGAAGAGTTGGATGAGGATAGTAATGAAGGAGAATTTGAAGAAGAGGAAGGAAGGATACCCATGGGAGGTAGACATAGGCATAGGGGAGGAAGGCATGGAAGAGGTGGTAATTGGAGACCCCCGCAAAGGCCTAATGATGGAGTGGACAGAAGTTTGGGTAGCATCAAGATGAAGATGCCATACTTCCAAGGGAAGAACGACACAACTACTCCGATGAGAAGAAGGTAAAACTGGCCGTAATTGAATTCACTGATTATGCTTTAAACTGGTGGGATCAATTAATGGTAGGACGGAGAAGAAATGGAGAAAGGCCAATTGATAGTTGGGAGGAAATGAAGGTTGCAAAGACTCAACCAAGGGTATAAATCGGTTGATGATTATTATAAAGAGATGGAGGTGACTATGGTTAGGGCAAATGTAGAGGAGGATAGAGAAGCCACCATGGCTCGATTTGTGAGTGGTTTGAATTCAGAAATAGCCAATGTTGTTGAACTTCATCACTATGTGGAGTTAGAAGATATGGTACACATGGCAATAAAGGTGGAGAGGTGATGCGAACCGCTCGCCACGACTCCTATGACCTCCAAATCACGCGGTTTGGCAACCACAAGAAATACGGACAGAAACCCGACACCAATCTTAGCACGCAGATTCTACGAAGAACACTCGACTAAGGTAGCAAAGAACTCACCTCCACCCTTGGATATACGCACCACGAGCCGAGACAAGGCGAAACGCCACAAAGGGTTGCTAGTTCCTTTGATAAGTTTCTTGATAGAACAAGAGAAGCACTTGTGCTCTCTCAATTTTGAAATCACTTCAAAATCTTTTTCATTGATGAAAATTCATGTTTTATTAATTAATTACAACGGCAGCTGCCTTACATATATATAGATACAATGAAAACCCTAAAATTGTCTCAAGAAATCCTAGCCATTGATTTGGATCCAATGGCCCAAAAATTACAACATTTTGAATCCTCGCCGCGGCGGGGAAATATTCATGCCGCGGCGCGCCCTGTTCTGTTTGACACTCGCGAAGCCTCGCCACGGCGCACAAATGTTCATGTCGCGGCGCGCATATTCAGGATCTGCGCGCAGGTCTGGCTGTTAGGCGCGCTTGTCCGTGTCAGCGCGCAGGTCTGGCATGTCAGCGCGCGCACATCTCGCCCAGTCCTCTTCATGCCGCGGCGCAAGGAATTTCATGCCGCGGCGCGCAAGCACCTTCGGTCCAAAATAGAACCCTCCTCGCTGCGGCGCCACTTTCTTGTGCCACGGCGCGCACTTCTCCCTTGATCCAAAACAGAACGCCCTGTGCCGCGGCGCACCAAATCCATGCCGCGGCGCGCTTGTGTGACAATTCCATCCTCCAATGTAGAAACCTCCTCGTCGCGGCGCACAAAATTTATGCCGCGGCGCAGCTGCAAATTTTGGAATTTGCCACTTGCACTCTTCTTCTCCTCTTCCATTGTGCTTGCATGCTTGTTTTTGATGTTGCATGCCATTTTGAACTTCCTCGAGGCCCTTCTCAATGCACGGCTCTCGGCTCGTGTCGGGCCGACTTCGGGAGGGGGTCCGGTTCGTATCATTCCCTCCTTCTTTGAAAGAATTCGACCTCGAATTCGGACCTTTGTCATAGGGCAAGTTTTGTAGGCCATCTTCGTTTTGGTTTTCATCATAAGATTCCTGCAAGAAAGAAAAGTTAGAAAATAAGCATTGTTTGGACATTTTTCTTTCTTTCTTCCCCCTTGATTGCCTCTCCTTCTCCTTGGGCTCTCCCTCCAATCTCTTCCCCTTTTTCTTCTCCACTTCTCTTAACAGCTCGTTGAACATTTGTCGTGGAGTCAAAGGCAAAAAAGTAATCTTCTTCCCTTCCTTCTCGAGGGAATACTCGTTCTTGTATCCATCATAGGTGACTTTCCTATCGTATTGCCACGGCCGCCCTAGCAATATATGCCCAACTTGCATGGGGAACACGTCACATATCACCTCATCCTTATATCGACCAATGGAAAAGGCTACAAGTACTTGCTGTTCAACCTTCGCTTCTCCATTGTCATTTAGCCACTGTAGCTTGTACGGTTGGGGATGCTTGTTCGTAGTCAACCCTAGCTTCTCAACTAAAGTTGTGCTAGCAATGTTTGTGCAACTCCCACTATCAATGATTAACTGGCACACCTTATCATTCACATGGCATCTCGTATGAAAAGTATTAACTCTTTGGGATCCCATGTCAACTTCTCGGTAATGATCCAATGGTGCCCGCCGTACCACAAGCAACTCTCCCGTGACTGGATACACTTCCTCGTCATTAGCCTCCTCTAATGACGGCTTCTCCCCGTCATCACTGTCATCATCGGTCGCTACCTCCCTGTTGGCTTGCACGATCATTGTCCTTTTGTTCGGACATTGATGAGCGTAATGACCCTTTCCAAGGCAACGGTAACAATTTATGTCACGACTTCGATGGACGGTTCCTCCTTCATCCTTCCCCTTATCTCTCCTCATCTCCTTTTCTTTGCCCTTGTTCTCAAAGTTGGGCTTAGAACTACCTTCCCCTTCCTTCCTCCCATTAGACTTCCAAGGCGGAATTGGGTTCAGTGTTGGTGTCGGAAAAGTGGTGTCCTGATTGTTCTCTACGGGTATGATATGGCTATTCCTCCTCTTCAATTGCCTTTCTACCTTGATGGCCATTTGCACCATATCCTCCAACTCTACATAGTGGTGCAATTCCACAATGTTAGCAATGCTAGAATTCAACCCGCTTAAGAACCGAGCCATGGTGGCCTCCCTATCTTCCTCCACACTTGCTCTCACCATAGTCATCTCCATCTCCTTGAAATATTCATCAATGGACCGATGACCTTGATTAAGCCTTTGTAGCTTCTGATAGAGTTCCCGGTAGTAGTGGCTTGGGACAAACCGCTTCCGCATTATGGCTTTCATCTCACCCCAATTATCAATGGGCCTCTCTCCACTCCTCCTCCTTGAGACCACCAATTGGTCCCACCAATTCAAGGCGTAATCGCTAAACTCGACTACCGCCAATTTTACTTTCTTCTCCTCGGAATAATGGTGACAATCAAAAACATGCTCAACCCGTTTCTCCCATTCCAAGTACAACTCCGGATCATTCTTTCCTTGGAATGTAGGCATCTTCATTTTGATGTTGTCCAAATTCCGGTCAACCCCGTCAAAGGGCCGAGGTGGGGGTCTCCACAAACCTTCCCGACCATTTCTTCCTCCCCTATAGTCATTCCTCCCTCCATAGGGCATCCTCCTTTCTTCGTTCTCAAAATCTTCATCCCAATTCTCCTCATCATCTAAGGGCCTCCTATTCGGTCTCCTAACTTCCGGACCCTCTTCGGGTGCTCTCCGTTGTAAGTTGGCAACCGTAGCTTCTTGCCGTTCTACCCGTTCATCAAGATTTACCATGACGACACTCAACTGTTCCATGGATTGTTGCATTGCACGCAACAACGATGCGGTATCCGGACGCTCTTCTGAATTAGCCCTGTCAGACATGATCACCACAACTTCGCACACAGAGAATTAGTTAATCAAATTTAAGAACAGAAAAATCCACTTCGTTACCTCACGTGTTTAATCGCTCGGATTGATTGCCCAAACACTTCTCGTTCTATAGCAAGTCAACTTCCGAAACTTTCAACCCGAGGTAGAATTCCACACTCACCCACTAGTGGCGCAATATCCAATTCAAGGCAAGCAAGGAACTAACTCAAAGTGTTTGGAGTTCTAACTCAATGAAAAGGAATTAAATAATGACTTTGTAAAAATTTCTCGGAAAAGAAATTTTCACTCTTCTCTTTTTTTTTTTTTTTATAATCTGTTTGGAACATAAAACACGAACAAAACATGAAATACGACAGAATTACGAGAGCATGGTAAAATTACCAAAATGCCCTTACATGAAAACAGTACGAGAACACGGTAAAATTACCAAAATACCCTTTTCGTTACGAACAGATTTTTCAGAAAAATTTTCAACACGAAAACCCTTCCCAAACACAACAGAAATTCAGAAACAATAAAACACAATCTGAAATTTTTCAACAACAGCATAATAATTCCAGAAAATCAGAAACACAAAACACAATTCTGAAATTTTCAACACAGCAGAAAATTTCCAGAAAATCAGAAACACAAAACAGGAAACAACAATACAAATCAGGATTGATTTCAGGATCACAACACAATCAGAATTTTTGCAAGAATAACAAGAAAAATTCTGGAAAATGAAGAACAACACAGATTTTACAAAGTGCACAGAATTTTTTTTTTTTTTTTTGTAATGGAAAATGAATATAAAAGATAGGAGTCTAGAATTACAACCTAGAGCTCTGATACCAAATGATGCGAACCGCTCGCCACGACTCCTATGACCTCCAAATCACGCGGTTTGGCAACCACAAGAAATACGGATAGAAACCCGACACCAATCTTAGCACGCAGATTCTACGAAGAACGCTCGACTAAGGTAGCAAAGAACTCACCTCCACCCTTGGATATACGCACCACGAGCCGAGACAAGGCGAAACGCCACAAAGGGTTGCTAGTTCCTTTGATAAGTTTCTTGATAGAACAAGAGAAGCACTTGTGCTTTCTCAATTTTGAAATCACTTCAAAATCTTTTTCATTGATGAAAATTCATGTTTTATTAATTAATTACAATGGCAGCTGCCTTACATATATATAGATACAATGAAAACCCTAAAATTGTCTCAAGAAATCCTAGCCATTGATTTGGATCCAATGGCCCAAAAATTACAACATTTTGAATCCTTGCCGCGGCGGGGAAATATTCATGCCGCGGCGCACCCTGTTCTGTTTGACACTCGCGAAGCCTCGCCATGGCGCACAAATGTTCATGCCATTTTGAACTTCCTCGAGGCCCTTCTCAAGGCACGGCTCTCGACTCGTGTCGGGCCGACTTCGGGAGGGGGTCCGGTTCGTATCAAGAGGCAGCTAAGAAAAAGGAGTGTACGGTCATTTCCACCAAAGACAAGTACTTCAGCACAAAACCCGAATCCCACTACACCTTGGAAAGCAAATTGGAAGAAAGAAGAGGGCACTAGCTCTACGCCAAGGTTCGACTCCAATAAGGGCAAAGAAATTGAGCTTAGTAAGGATAAAGGTATCCTCGAGAACCCTACTCGTGACATTAAATGTTTTCGTTGTCTTGGTAGGGGTCACTATGCATCCCATTGTCCAAACAAGAGAGTCATGACTGTTCAAGCTAATGGAGAAGTTGGAACGGATGATGAGAGTGAGGATGAGGAGATGCCATCACTAGAAGAAGCTAGTGATGAGGAAGTAGGGCCCGTTGAAGGGGAGGCTCTTATGATAAGGAGAACTTTAAGCGTTCAACTAAAAGATGAGGGAATGGATCAACAAAGAGAGAACATCTTTCACACCAAGTGTCATGTGAGTGGAAAGGTGTGCAATGTGATCATTGATGGGGGAAGTTGTACTAATGTTGCTAGCACTACCTTAGTTGGGAAACTAGGGTTGGCCACCATCAAACACCCGAAGCCCTACAAATTGCAATGGTTGAATGAAACTGGGGTAGTAAAGGTTGATCAACAAGTTTTGGTGATACGAACCGGACCCCCTCCCGAAGTCGGCCCGACACGAGCCGAGAGCCGTGCCTTGAGAAGGGCCTCGAGGAAGTGCAAAATGGCATGCAACATCAAAAACAAGCATGCAAGCACAATGGAAGAGGAGATGAAGAGTGCAAGTGGCAAATTCCAAAATTTGAAGCTGCGCCGCGGCATAGATTTTGTGTGCCGCGGCGAGGAGGTTTCTGCATTGGAGGATGGAATTGTCACACAAGCGCGCCGCGGCATGGATTTGGTGCGCCGCGGCACAGGGCGTTCTGTTTTGGATCAAAGGAAACATGTGCGCCGCGGCACAAGAAAGTGGCACCGCAGCGAGGAGGTTTTTGTTTTGGACCGAAGGTGCATGCGCGCCGCGGCATGACGAGGACTGGGCGAGACGTGCGCGCGCTGACATGCCAGACCTGCGTGCTGACACGGACAAGCGCGCCTGACAGCCAGACCTGCGCGCAGACCCTGAATATGCGCGCCGCGGCATGAACTTTTGTGCGCCGCGGCATGGCTTCGCGAGTGGCAAACAGAACAGGGCGCGCCGCGGCATGAATATTTCCCCGCCGCGGCGAGGATTCAAAATGTTGTAATTTTTGGGCCATTGGATCCAAATCAATGGCTAGGATTTCTTGAGACAATTTTTAGGTTTTCATTGTATCTATATATATGTAAAGCAGCTGCCATTGTAAAACATATACAATTATCATGAATTTTCATCAATGAAAAACAATTTGAAGTGATTTCAAATTGAGAGAGCACAAGTGCTTCTCTTGTTCTATCAAGAAACTTATCAAAGGAACTAGCAACACTTTGTGGCGTTTCGCCTTATCTCGGCTCGTGGTGCGTATATCCAAGGGTGGAGGTGAGTTCTTTGCTACCATAGTCGAGCGTTCTTCGTAGAATCTACATGCTAAGATTGGTGTCGGGTTTCTGTCCGTATTTCTTGTGGTTGCCAAACCGCGTGATTTGGAGGTCATAGGAGTCGTGGCGAGCGGTTCGCATCATTTGGTATCAGAGCTCTAGGTTGTAATTCTAGACTCCTATCTTTTATTGTCATTTTCCACTACAAAAAAAAAAAAAAATCTATGCACTTTGCAAAATCTGTGTGTTCTTCATTTTTCCAGAATTTTTCTTGTTGTTCTTGCAAAATTCTAATTGTGTTGTGATCCTGAAAAAAATCTGTGCACTCTTGCAAAATCTGTGTTGTTCTTCATTTTCCAGAATTTTTCATCTTGTTCATGCAAAAATTCTGATTGTATTGTGTTTTTGAAATCAATCCTGATTTGTGTTGTTATTTCCTGTTTTGTTAATTCTGATTTTCTGAAAATTTCAGATTGAATTTGTTGTTTCTGATTTTCTGAAAATTTTCAGATTGTGTTTTATTGTTTCTGATTTTCTGGAAATTTTCTGCTGTGTTGAAAATTTCAGAATTGTGTTTTGTGTTTCTGATTTTCTGGAAATTTTCTGTTGTGTTGAAAATTTCAGAATTGCGTTTTGTGTTTCTGATTTTCTGGAAATTTTCTGCTGTGTTGAAAATTTCAGAATTGTGTTTTGTGTTTCTAATTGTCTGGAATTATTCTGCTGTTGTTGAAAAATTTCAGATTGTGTTTTATTGTTTTTGAATTTCTGTTGTGTTTTGGAAGGGTTTTTGTGTTGAAAATTTTTCTGAAAAATCTGTTCGTAACAAAAAGGGTATTTTGGTAATTTTACCGTGTTCTCGTACTATTTTCGTGTAAGGGCATTTTGGTAATTTTACCGTGCTCTCGTAATTCTGTTTGTATTTCGTGTTTTGTTCGTGTTTTACGTTCCAAACAGATTATAAAAAAAAAAAGAGGTGAAAATTTCTTTTCCGAGAAATTTTTACAAAGTCGTTAATTCCTCTCGAATCTAAATTTTGTTTGAATCAAATTATTCCTTTTTCATTGAGTTAGAACTCCAAACACTTTGAGTTAGTTCCTTGCTTGCCTTGAATTGGATATTGCGCCACTAGTGGGTGAGTATGGAATTCTACCTCGGGTTGAAAGTTTCGGAGGTTGACTTGCTATAGAACGAGAAGTGTTTGAGCAATCAATCTGATGCGAACCGTGGAACGCGATTCCTATCGACCCAACTAGCTACAAGGCTAGAGAACCGAAAGCAACGGTCCAAGACCCAACAACAATATTGGGAGGAGAAATCTAAGCAAAACAACAGATTGGCTGCAGAAAACTCACCTACACACATGGATATTACGCACCACGCACGGAGGAGAGGGCGAACGCCACAAAGGAGTGCAATTGCCTTTGATAAGTTCTTGGTTTGGCTTGAAATCAAGCAAGGAGCTCAATGGCTCTCACAATTTGTTTTCTAACAAATTTCATTAAAATGATCAAAGATTACAAAATGGGCTGCCCAAATGTCTATTTATAGGGCTCACACAAAAACCTAAAAGAAAAGACAAAATATGAGCCATTGGATTTGATCCAAGGGCTGAAATTACAAATTTTACACTTGCGCCGCGGCGGGCAAATATTCATGCCGCGGCGAGGAGGCTCGGATCACTAAAGTAAAAGTATGCGGGCCGCGGCGGACAAATTCCATGCCGCGGCGAGGAACCTTGCACTTCAACCCGAGAGGTCTGTGCCGCGGCGCCCAAAAGCCATGCCGCGGCGCGCACGTCCCTGGTCCTCTGCGCGCACCTCTGCCCACACTTGCGCGCGCGTCTGCTCGTCCTGCGCGCACATCTCCTAGCCTTCACGCCCAAAACAGAAACATCGGCGCCGCGGCGCACATATTTCATGCCGCGGTGAGCATGCCTCGTCCAAAATTCTACAAAAGCAGAAACTCCCGTGCCGCGGCGCATAAAAGCCATGCCGCGGCGCAGCTCCAAAATTCTGAATTTCCACAAATTAGCTGGCACTTCCATGGCTAACATGTTCGCGCCCTAGCTCGTGTTTGTGGCGTGCTTCTTTGCGCCGATATTTGACTCTTTTATTGGCATAGTCCTTGCCCCGTGTCGTGCCTTGATTATGGTACGATCCGGTTCGTATCACAATCCGAGCGAATAAACACGTGAGGTAACAAAGTGAATTTTTCTGTTCTTAAGTTGTTTAACTAATTCTCTGTGTGCGAAAGTTGTGGAATTATGTCTAACAGGAGCAATTCCGAAGAGCGTTCGGATACCGCATCTTTGTTGCGTTGCAATGCAACAGTCCATGGAACGGTTGAGTGCCGTCATGGTAAATCTTGATGAGCGGGTAGAACGGCAAGAAGCTGCGGTTGCCAACTTACAACGGAGAGCACCCGAAGAGGCTCCGGAAGTTAGGAGACCGAATAGGAGGCCCTTAGTGGATGAGGAGAATTGGGATGAAGAATTTGATAACGGAGAAAGGAGGATGCCTTATGGAGGAAGGGATGAACATCGGGGAGGAAGAAATGGTCGGGAAGGTTTGTGGAGACCCCCACCTCGGCCCTTTGACGGGGTTGACAGAAATTTGGATAACATCAAAATGAAGATGCCTACATTCCAAAGAAAGAATGATCCGGAGTTGTACTTGGAATGGGAGAAAAAGGTTGAGCATGTTTTTGATTGTCACCATTATTCCGAGGAGAAGAAAGTTAAGTTGGCGGTAGTCGAGTTTAGCGATTACGCCTTAAATTGTGGGACCAATTGGTGGTCTCAAGGAGGAGGAGTGGAGAGAGGCCCATTGATAATTGGGGTGAGATGAAAGCCATAATGCGGAAGCGGTTTGTCCCAAGCCACTACTACTGGGAACTCTATCAGAAGCTACAAAGGCTTAATCAAGGTCATCGGTCCGTTGATGAGTATTTCAAGGAGATGGAGATGACTATGGTGAGAGCAAGTGTGGAGGAAGATAGGGAGGCCACCATGGCTCGGTTCTTAAGCGGGTTGAATTCTAATATTGCCAACATTGTGGAGTTGCACCACTATGTTGAGTTGGAAGATATGGTACAAATGGCCATCAAGGTAGAAAGGCAAGTGAAGAGGAGAAGTAGCCATATCATACCCATAGAGAACAATCAGGACACCACTTTTCCGACACCAACACCGAACCCAATTCCGCCTTGGAAGTCTAATGGGAGGAAGGAAGGGGAAGGTAGTTCCAAGCCCAATTTTGAGAGCAAGGGCAAAGAGAAGGAGATGAGGAGAGATAAGGGAAAGGATGAAGGAGGAACCGTCCATCGAAGTCGTGACATAAATTGTTACCGTTGCCTTGGAAAAGGTCACTACGCTCATCAGTGTCCGAACAAAAGGGCAATGATTGTGCAAGCCAACGGGGAGGTGGCGACCGATGATGACAGTGATGACGGGGAGAAGCCGTCATTAGAGGAGGCTAATGACGAGGAAGTGTATCCAGTCACGGGAGAGTTGCTTGTGGTACGGCGGGCACCATTGGATCATTACCGAGAAGTTGACATGGGATCCCAAAGAGTTAATACTTTTCATACGAGATGTCATGTGAGTGATAAGGTGTGCCAGTTAATCATTGATAGTGGGAGTTGCACAAACATTGCTAGCACAACTTTAGTTGAGAAGCTAGGGTTGACTACGAACAAGCATCCCCAACCGTACAAGCTACAGTGGCTAAATGACAATGGAGAAGCGAAGGTTGAACAGCAAGTACTTGTAGCCTTTTCCATTGGTCGATATAAGGATGAGGTGATATGTGATGTATTCCCCATGCAAGTTGGGCATATATTGCTAGGGCGGCCATGGCAATACGATAGGAAGGTCACCTATGACGGATACAAGAACGAGTATTCCCTCGAGAAGGGAGGGAAGAAGCTTACCTTTTTGCCTTTATCTCCGCAACAAATATGCAACAAGCTCTTAAGGGAAGTTGAGGAGAAAAAGGGGAAGAGATTGGAGGGAGAGCCCAAGGAGAAGGAGGGGCAATCAAGGGGGAAGAAGGAAAGAAAAATGTCCAAACAATGCTTATTTTCTAACATTTCTTTCTTGCAGGAATCTTATGATGAAAACCAAAACGAAGATGGCCTGCAAAACTTGCCCTATGACAAAGGTCCGAATTCGAGGTCGAATTCTTTCGAAGAAGGAGGGAATGATACGAACCGGACCCCCTCCCGAAGTCAGCCCGACACGAGCCGAGAGCCGTTCCTTGAGAAGGGCCTCGAGGAAGTGCAAAATGGCATGCAACATCAAAAACAAGCATGCAAGCACAATGGAAGAGGAGAAGAAGAGTGCAAGTGGCAAATTCCAAAATTTGGAGCTGCGCCGCGGCATAGATTTTGTGCGCCGCGGCGAGGAGGTTTCTCCATTGGAGGATGGAATTGTCACACAAGCGCACCGCGGCATGGATTTGGTGCGCCGCGGCACAGGGCATTCTGTTTTGGATCGAAGGAAACGTGTGCGCCGCGGCACAAGAAAGTGGCGCCGCAGCGAGGAGGTTTCTGTTTTGGACTGAAGGTGCATGCGCGCCGCGGCATGACGAGGACTGGGCGAGACGTGCGCGCGCTGACATGCCAGACCTGTGCACTGACACGGACAAGCGCGCTTGACAGCCAGACCTGCGCTCAGACCCTGAATATGCGCGCCGCGGCATGAACTTTTGTGCGCCGCGGCATGGCTTCGCAAGTGGCAAACAGAACAGGGCGCGCCGCGGCGAGGATTCAAAATGTTGTAATTTTTGGGCCATTGGATCCAAATCAATGGCTAGGATTTCTTGAGACAATTTTTAGGTTTTCATTGTATCTATATATATGTAAAGCAGCTGCCATTGTAAAACATATACAATTATCATGAATTTTCATCAATGAAAAACAATTTGAAGTGATTTCAAATTGAGAGAGCACAAGTGCTTCTCTTGTTCTATCAAGAAACTTATCAAAGGAACTAGCAACCCTTTGTGGCGTTTCGCCTTATCTCGGCTCGTGGTGCGTATATCCAAGGGTGGAGGTGAGTTCTTTGCTACCATAGTCGAGCGTTCTTCGTAGAATCTGCGTGCTAAGATTGGTGTCGGGTTTCTGTCCGTATTTCTTGTGGTTGCCAAACCGCGTGATTTGGAGGTCATAGGAGTCGTGGCGAGCGGTTCGCATCATTTGGTGTCCTTCTCCATTGGGAAGTATGAGGATGAAGTTATGTGTGACGTTGTGCCGATGCAAGCCGGACATATATTGCTAGGGAGGCCTTGGCAATATGATAGAAGAGTCATTCATGATGGATTTAAGAATAAGTACTCGTTTGAGAAGGAGGGGAAAAAGATCACTCTCGTACCTCTAACTCCAAAACAAGTTTTTGAGGAGCAAATGCGGATGAGTAAGGACAAGGGCAAGGAAGAAAAAAAGGAAGTGGAGGAAGTCAAAGCAAGTTTTTATGCAAGGGAGCACGATTTAAAAAGAGCCATTTTGGCAAAACGACTTATACTTGTACTTTTGTACAAGGAAGTCCATTTTTCTAACGAGCTTGACAAAACTTTGCCAAGTGTCATTGTTTCCTTGTTATAGGAATTTGAAGACGTGTTTTCAGATGAGATTCCAGATGGATTACCACCAATCCGAGGAATCGAGCACCAAATTGACTTTGTGCCTGGTGCGTCACTTCCAAACTGGCCTGCCTACAGAACCAACCCCGAGGACACCAAGGAGATTCAACGACAAGTTGAAGAATTATTGTCCAAGGGACAAGTGAGGGAGAGTTTAAGTCCATGTGCGGTACCAGTGTTAGTCGTACCTAAGAAGGATGGAACCAACCGGATGTGCGTTGATTGTCGAGCGATCAACAATATTACGGTAAAATATCGACATCCTATTCCTAGGTTAGATGACATGCTCGATGAATTACATGGTGCATGCATATTTTCTAAAATTGATTTGAAAAGTGGTTACCACCAAATTAGAATGAAAGAAGGTGATGAATGGAAAACTGCTTTCAAAACTAAATATGGACTGTATGAATGGTTAGTCATGCCATTTGGGCTATCTAACGCCCCTAGTACCTTTATGAGGCTTATGAACCATGTATTGCGTGCTTACATTGGAAAATTTGTAGTTGTTTACTTTGATGATATCCTCATTTATAGTAAAGACTTAGAAGAGCATGTATTACATTTACGGTTTGTGCTTGAACTACTAAGAAAGGAAAAACTTTATGCTAATCTGAAAAAGTGTTACTTTTGCATGGAAAAGTTAGTCTTTCTTGGATTTGTTATTAGCTCTAAGGGTATAGAAGTTGACATTGAGAAGGTCAAGGCGATTAGGGATTGGCCCTCGCCTAAGTCTGTTACTGATGTTCGCAGTTTTCATGGTTTAGCCAGTTTTTAACGCAGGTTTGTCAAGGATTTTAGTACACTAGCTGCTCCTCTAATCGAGGTCATAAAGAAAACTGTTGGATTCAAGTGGGGTGATGAACAAGAGAAAGCGTTCAATCTGTTTAAGGATAAGTTGATTTCTGCCCCTGTATTATCTTTGCCTGATTTTACTAAAACATTTGAAGTTGAGTGCGATGCTTCAGGTGTAGGCATAGGTGCTGTTTTGATGCAGGAGAAACGACCAGTTGCCTTGATACGAACCGGACCCCCTCCCGAAGACGGCCCGACAAGAGCCGAGAGCCGTGCCTTGAGAAGGGCCTCAAGATAGTGCAAAAAGGCATGCAACAACAAAAACAAGCATGCAAGCACAATGGAAGAGGAGAAGACAAGTGCAAGTGGCAAATTCCAAAAATTGGAGCTGCGCCGCGGCATGGATTTTATGCGCCGCGGCGAGGAGGTTTCTGCATTGGACGTTGGAATTGTCACACAAGCGCGCCGCGGCATGGATTTGGTGCGCCGCGGCACAGGGCGTTCTGTTTTGGATCGAAGGAAACATGCGCACCGCGGCACGAGAATATGGCGCCGCAGCGAGAAGGTTTCTATTTTGGGCCGAAGTTGCATGCGCGTCGCGGCCTGAGATTCAATGCGCTGCGGCATGACGAGGACAGGGCGAGACGTGCGCACGCTGACATGCCAGACCTGCGCGCTGACACGAACAAGCGCGCCTGACAGCCAGACCTGCGCGCAGATCCTGAATGTGCGTGCCGCAGCATGAACATTTGTGCGCCGCGGCATGGATACGCGTGGGGCAAACAGAACAGGGCGCTCCGCGGCATGAATATTTTCCCGCCGCGGCGAGGATTCAAATTGTTGTAATTTTGGGCCATTGGATCCAAATCAATGGCTAGAATTTCTTGAGACATTTTTTAGGTTTTCATTGTATCTATATATATGTATAGCAGCTGCCAATGTAAGGATAGACAATTAACATGAATTTTCATCAATGAAAAACATTTTGAAGTGATTTCAAAATTGAGAGAGCACAAATGCTTCTCTTGTTCTATCAAGAAACTTATCAAAGGAACTAGCAACCTTTTGTGGCGTTTCGCCTTGTCTCGGCTCGTGGTGCGTATATCCATGTGTGGAGGTGAGTTCCTTGCTACCATAGTCGAGCGTTCTTCGTAGAATCTGCGTGCTAAGATTGGTGTCGGGTTTCTGTCCGTATTTCTTGTGGTTGCCAAACCGCGTGATTTGGAGGTCATAGGAGTCGTGGCGAGCGGTTTGCATCATGCCTTTTTCAGCGAGAAGCTTGGTGGAGTAACCCTGAATTACCCTACATACGACAAAGAGCTCTACGCATTAGTTAGAACTCTAGAGACATGGCAGCATTACCTTTGGTCAAAGGAGTTCGTCATCCACACAGATCGCGAATCCTTGAAGCATCTGAAGAGCCAGAGGAAATTGAACCGACGACATGCAAAATGGACAGAATTCATCGAAACCTTCCCTTATGTTATTCAATATAAGCGAGGTAAAGAAAATATTGTTGCTGATGCATTATCTCGAAGGTATACCCTGCTTTCTGCTTTGAATGCTAGGTTGTTAGGGTTTGAGCACATAAAAGAGATGTATGCTGATGATGATGATTTTTCTGTCATTTTTAATGCATGTTTCAGAACTGCTTTTGGAAAGTTTTACAAGTTAGATGGGTATTTGTTTAAAGAAAATCCTTTGTGCATACCCAACTGTTCAATGCGAGAATTGTTAGTGAGAGAGGCCCATGGAGGAGGTCTTATGGGACCTTTCGGTGTTAAAAAGACCTTAGATGTTCTGCGCGAACATTTCTTCTAGCCGAAAATGAGGCGGGATGTAGAGCGCTTATGCTCTAGATGCCTCACTTGTAGGCAAGCAAAGTCCAAAGTCTTACCACAAGGACTATATACACCCTTACCAGTGCCTAGTTCACCTTGGGTGGATATTTCTATGGACTTTATTTTGGGTTTGCCTAGGTCCAAAGGAGGTAGAGACTCCATTTTTGTAGTTGTAGATAGGTTTTCAAAAATGGCACATTTCATTGCGTGTCACAAAACCAACGATGCAACTAATGTAGCAAACTTATTTTTAAAAGAAATTGTTCGACTCCATGGAGTTCCAAAAAGTATTGTTTCTGATAGGGATGTTAAATTCCTTAGCTATTTTTTGGAAAACTTTGTGGGCTAAGTTGGGGACAAAACTTTTATTTTCTACAACTTGTCATCCCCAAGCTGATGGCCAAACGGAAGTAGTCAATCAGACATTGTCTACTTTATTGCATACAGTCATACAAAAGAACTTGAAAAATTGGGAAGATTGTCTCCCCTTTGTTGAATTTGCGTATAATAGGAGTGTGCATTCCACCACTGAACATTCACCATTTGAAATAGTTTATGGTTTTAATCCACTTACTCCTATGGATTTGTTGCCTATACCTGTTTCAGAAAAAACTAACCTTGAAGGTACTAAGAAAGCTGAAATGGTGAAAAGGCTGCATGAAAGCATCTCTGAACGTATTGAAAAGAAGAATAGAGAAAATGCTTTCAAGGCAAACAAGGGGCGACGAAGAGTCGTTTTTGAACCAGGCGATTGGGTTTGGTTACATTTGAGAAAAGAGCGGTTTCCTGACAAGCGTAGATCAAAGCTACAACCAAGAGGGGATGGACCGTTTCAAGTTTTAGAAAGGATTAACGACAATGCCTACAAATTAGACCTCCCAGATGAGTATAATGTTTGCGCATCTTTTAATGTTTCTGACCTTTCTCTTTTTGATAATGCAGATGAAGATTCGAGGTCGAATCCTTTTCAAGAGAGGGGGAATGATACGAATAATGCGCCGCTTCAGCCACTACAAATCCCGAATGGACCAATCACAAGATTGAAGGCCAAACGACTCCAAGAAGCTTTGAATGGGCTTATTCAAGAGTTGGAACAAGATCAAGGGATGATAGGTAAAGAAGATGTAGCTTGTGAGAGGCCAAGCATTGTTTTAAGGGCAGATTTTGGAAAAGAAGATCTGTGCCGCGGCATGGAATTATAGCTGCCGAGGCGAGTAACTTTCTGATTTGGAAGGGAGATTTTGACGTGGAAGTGCGCCGCGGCATAGATTTGGGGCGCCGCGGCACGGCGCGTTCTGTTTTGTAGGAGAGGAACGATAGGTGCGCGCGCGGGTGCTGGCAGATGTGCGTGCAGACTTGCTTCAGTAGGCGCGCTGCGGCATGAGTATTGTTCCGCCGCGGCACAGAAGTTTCTGTTTTTCTCCGAGCAGTCCACAAAAAAGGCGCTCCGCGGCACAAGAATTTATCCGCCACGGCATGGATCGATATTTCTTTGTAATCACCACCATTGGATTAAAATCAATGGCTGGGATTTAATCTCCACTTAGGGTTTTGTTGTACACTATATAAGGACAAATTGTAGCAACTCTTTTGCAACTTTTGTTCATTAATATAATTTTGATTTGAAAATCAAATTTGAGAGCTCCAAAGCTCCATGTTCTTCCAACCCAAACTTATCAAAGGTTTTGCAATCCTTTGTGGCGTTTCTCTCGTCTTGTTGCGTGGTGCGTAATATCCATGTAAAAAGGTGAGCTCTTGCAACCCAAAACTATGTTTTCCTCTAGGAATTTGAATGCTTAGATTGTGTGAAATCTGAAATCGTTTCTTTCGTAAGATTCGACCTTTCTTGGTTCGCATCAGGAAATGTATGCTACTGATGATCATTTTTCTGCTGTATATCATGCATGTCAAAAGTCTATTTTTGAGAAATTTTATCTGTTAGATGGGTATTTATTTAGAGAGAACCATTTATGTATACCCAATTGCTCTATGAGAGAGTTACTAGTGAGAGAGGCTGATGCGAACCAAGAAGTTCGAATCTTACGAAAGAAACGATTTCAGATTTCACACAATCTAAGCATTCAAATCCCTAGAGAAAACCAGAATTTTGGGATGCAAGAACTCACCTTAATACATGGATATTACGCACCACGCAACAAGACGAGAGAAACGCCACAAAGGTTTGCAAATCCTTTGATAAGTTTGGGTTGGAAGAACATGGAGCTTTGGAGCTCTCAAATTTGATTTTCAAATCAAAATTTATATTAATGAACAAAAGTTACAAAAAGCTGCTACAAATGGTCCTTATATAGTGTACAACAAACCCTAAGTGAAGATTAAATCCCAACCATTGATTTTAATCCAATGGTGGTGAATACATGAAAAATATCTATCCATGCCGCGGCGGATAAATTATTGTGCCGCAGCGCGCCTCCTTTGTGGACTTCTCGGAGAAAAACAGAAACTTCTGTGCCGCGGCGGGAAAATACTCATGCTGCGGTGCGCCTACTAAAACAATTCTGTGCACACATCTGCCAGCGCCCGCGTGCGCGCCTGTCGATCATCTCCTACCAAACAGAACGTCTTGTGCTGCGGCGCCCCAAATCTATGCCGCGGGGCGTTTCCATTTCAAAATTGCCCATCCAAAACAGAAAGTTGCTCACCGCGGCAGCTATAATTCCATGCCGCGGCGTAGAGCTTCTTCTCCAAATTCTACCCTTAGCACGATGCTTGGCCTCTCACAAGCTATATGTTCTTTCCATATCATCCCTTGATCTTGTGTCAACTCTTGAATAAGCCCATTCAAAGCTTCTTGGAGTTGTTTGGCCTTCAATCTCGTGATTGGTCTGTTCGGGATTTGTAGTGGCTGAAGCGGCAAATTATTCGTGCCACTCCCCCTCTCTTGAAAAGGATTCGACCTCGAATCTACATCTGCATTATCAAAAAGAGAAAGGTCAGAAACATTAAAAGATGCGCTAACATTATACTCACCTGGGAGGTCTAATTTGTAAGCATTGTCGTTAATCCGTTCGAGAACTTGAAACGGTCCATCCCCTCTTGGTTGTAGCTTTGATCTACACTTGTCAGGAAACCGCTCTTTTCTCATATGTAACCAGACCCAATCGCCGGGTTCAAAAATGACTCTTCGTCGCCCCTTGTTTGTCTTGGAAGCATATTCTCTATTCTTCTTTTCAATACGTTCAGAAATGCTTTCATGCAGTCTTTTTACCATTTCAGCCTTCTTAGTACCTTCAAGGTTAGTTCTTTCTGAAACAGGTAAAGGCAACAAATCCATAGGAGTAAGTGGATTAAAACCGTAAACAATTTCAAATGGTGAATGATCAGTGGTTGAATGCACACTCCTATTATAAGCAAATTCAATAAAGGGGAGACAATCTTCCCAACTTTTCAAGTTCCTTTGTATGACCGTACGTAATAAAGTAGACAAGGTCCGATTGACTACTTCAGTTTGGCCATCAGTTTGGGGATGACAAGTTGTAGAAAATAAAAGTTTTGTCCCCAACTTAGGCCACAAAGTTTTCCAAAAATAGCTAAGGAATTTAACATCCCTATCAGAAACAATACTTTTTGGAACTCCATGGAGTCGAACAATTTCCTTTAAAAATAAGTTTGCTACATTAGTTGCATCGTCGGTTTTGTGACATGCAATGAAATTTGCCATTTTTGAAAACCTATCTACAACTACAAAAATGGAGTCTCTACCTCGTTTGGACCTAGGCAAATCCAAAATAAAGTCCATAGAGATATCCACCCAAGGTGAACTAAGGGTCCAGTAAGGGTAAGACTTTGGACTTTGCTCGCCTGCAAGTGATGCATCTAGAGCACAAACGCTCTACATCACGTCTCATTTTCGGCCAGAAGAAATGTCCGAGCAGAACATCTAAGGTCTTTTTAACACCGAAGTGTCCAATAAGACCTCCTCCATGGGCCTCTTTCACTAACAGTTCTCGCATAGAACAGTTGGGTATGCACAAACGATTTTCTTTAAACAAATACCCATCTAACTTGTAAAACTTTCCAAAAGCAGTTTTAAAACTTGTATTAAAAATGACAAAAAAATCATCATCATCAGCATACATCTCTTTTATGTACTCAAATCCTAACAACCTAGCATTCAAAGTAGAAAGCAGAGTATACCTTCGAGATAATGCATCAGCAACAATATTTTCTTTACCTCGCTTATATTGAATAACATAAGGGAAGGTTTCGATGAATTCCATCCACTTTGTATGTCGTCGGTTCAATTTCCTGATGCGAACCGAATAACACGACTCCTATGACCCTCAAGCTACGAGGCTTGATAACCACAAGAAATACGGCCAAAGACCAGACAACAATATTAGCATGCAAATCCTACGAGAATTCTAGACTTTTGTTTGCAAGAAACTCACCTTAACGTATGGATATTATGCACCACAAATTAAGACGAAGGAAACGCCACAAAGGGGTTGCAAGTTCCTTTGATAAGTTTTGGTTGAAAATGCACTTGGAGCTTTGAGCTCTCAAAGTTGAATCTTGTATTCACTCTCAAATATTTGAACAAAGTTATGTTCTTACAGCTGCTAACAATCATTTATACAAGAAATAAAACCCTAAAAACGGGCAGTAAAATCCTAGCCATTGAATTGTGATCAATGGTCCAAAATTTACAAATATTTGAATCCCCGCCGCGGCGGCTAAATATTCATGCCGCGGCGCGCATGTTAGGGAGTTGGTGTCAGCGCGCAGGTCTGGTGAAGTCTGCCGAGGGGTGTCCTGTGTCAGCGCGCAGGCCTGGCAGCACGCGCACGTCCACTCGTGCCGCGGTGCCTGAAATGCATGCCGCGGCGCGCGCATGTTTTGGTTCCAAAACAGAAAGTCCTTCGCTACAGCGACCTATTTCTGTGCCGCGGCTCGCCTTGCTTGACATTTTGCCTCTCCAAAACAGAAACTCCCTTGCCGCGGCGGCTATAATCCCATGCCGCGGCCACGGCGCAAGTCCTTTTGCCCAAAAACTGCCTCCAACACATTGGTTGACCTTTCACATGCCTCAAGCTTCAATGTCATCATCCCTTGGCCTTGAATTGACTCTTGCACCAGCCCGTTCAAAGCTTCCTCGAGTTGTTTTGCCTTTGATCTCGTGATTGGCCTGTGTGGGATCCGTAGGGGATGTTGTGACGGATTATTCGTGTCATTCCCTCCTTCTTGAAAAGGATTCGACCTCGAATCGTCACCTGCATAATCAAAAAAAGATAAATCAGATACATTAAATGAGGCACTAATATTATACTCACCGGGCAGGTCAAGTTTGTAGGCGTTGTCGTTGATGCGCTCGATTACTTGGAACGGCCCATCTCCTCTTGGTTGAAGTTTTGACCTTTGCTTCTCAGGAAAACGTTCTTTCCTCATATGCATCCAAACCCAATCTCCGGGTTCAAAAATAACCTTTCGTCTCCCCTTGTTGGCCTTGAAAGCATACTCCCTGTTCTTCTTTTCAATGCGCTCACCTACGCTCTCATGCAACCTTTTTACCATTTCAGCATTCTTGGCACCTTCAAAATTAATTCGTTCTGAAACCGGTAAAGGTAACAAATCCATAAGGGTTAGTGGATTAAAGCCATATACAATCTCAAATGGGGAGTGACCCGTGGTTGAGTGTACACTCCTATTGTAAGCAAACTCCACAAAAGGTAGACAATCTTCCCAATTTTTCAAATTTCTTTTTAAGACCGCACGTAATAAAGTAGACAAAGTGCGATTGACTACTTCCGTTTGGCCATCTGTTTGGGGATGACAAGTTGTAGAGAATAAAATTTTTGTCCCCAATTTAGCTCACAAAGTTTTCCAAAAGTAGCTAAGGAACTTAACGTCCCTATCCGACACAATACTTTTAGAAACTCCATGGAGCCGCACAATTTCTTTGAAAAATAGATTGGCTACATTAGTTGCATTATCGGTTTTGTGACACGCAATAAAGTGTGCCATTTTTGAAAACCTATCAACAACTACAAAAATTGAGTCTCTTCCTCCCCTAGACCTAGGCAATCCCAAAATAAAGTCCATGGATATATCCACCCAAGGTGAGCTAGGCACCGGTAAGGGTGTATACAGTACTTGAGGTAGGACTTTGGACTTTACTTGCCTACACGTGATGCACCTAGAGCAAATTCTCTCTACATCACGCTTCATTTTAGGCCAAAAGAAATGTTCGTGTAGAACATCCATGGTCTTGGTTACACCGAAGTGTCCCATTAGGCCTCCCCCATGGACCTCTTTCACTAACAACTCTCTCATAAAGCAATTGGGTATGCACAAAAGATTTTCTCTAAACAAATGCCCATCTAACAAGTAAAATTTTTCATCAACAGACGTTTGGCATGCATTGTACACAGCAGAAAATCATCATCATCGTCAGCATACATCTCTTTAATATATTCAAACCCTAACAATCTAGCATTTAGAGTAGAGAGTAAGGTATATGATGCGAACCCCGCAACACGATTCCTATCGACCCAACTAGCTACGAGGCTCGAGAACCAAAAGAAGACGGTTCAAGACCCAACAACAAATTAGCATGCGAATTCTAAGCACAACAACAGATTTTGTGATGCGTTCCTTGGGCTTGTGGGGTGGTGGGTTTCAGCGATTGGCCCATGTCACTAGTGTCCAAAGGGTTGGCGTTGGCATTGGGCTTTGGGTCTGGGACAGTTTGGCACAGGTTATAAGGTTTAGGTCCGCCCCTACTGACACCAATTGGTTTTAGTAGAATTGGTTGGGTTGATTCCTTTAATTGGTATCAGAGCCAGCTCCCAGGTTCGAGTCCTGTCTGGCGCAGGTTTGGCGGACTGTCAACTGCAAGTTCGAGGACGAACTTCCTTTAAGAAGGAGGGAATGATGCGTTCCTTGGGCTTGTGGGGTGGTGGGTTTCAGCGATTGGCCCATGTCACTAGTGTCCAAAGGGTTGGCGTTGGCATTGGGCTTTGGGTCTGGGACGGTCTGGCACAGGTTATAAGGTTTAGGTCCGCCCCTACTGACACCAATTGGTTTTAGTAGAATGGGTTGTGATACGAACCGGATCGTGCCATAATCAAGGCACGACACGGGGCAAGGACTATGCCGAGAAAAGGGTCAAATATCGGCGCAAAGAAGCACGCCACAAACACGAGCTAGGGCGCGAACATGTTAGCCATGGAAGTGCCAGCTAATTTGTGGAAATTCAGAATTTTGGAGCTGCGCCGCGGCATGGCTTTTATGCGCCGCGGCACGGGTGTTTCTGTTTTGGTGGAATTTTGGACGAGGCATTCTCGCCGCGGCATGAAATATGTGCGCCGCGGCGCCGATGTTTCTGTTTTGGGCGTGAAGGCTGGGAGATGTGCGCGCAGGATGAGCAGACGCGCGCGCAAGTGTGGGCAGAGGTGCGCGCAGAGGACCGGGGACGTGCGCGCCGCGGCATGGCTTTTGGACGCCGCGGCACAGACCTCTCGGGTTGAAGTGCAAGGTTTCTCGCCGCGGCATGGAATTTGTCCGCCGCGGCCCGCATACTTTTACTTTAGTGATCCGAGCCTCCTCGCCGCGGCATGAATATTTTCCCGCCGCGGCGCAAGTGTAAAATTTGTATTTTCAACCATTGGATCAAATCCAATGGCTCATATTTTGTCTTTTCTTTTAGGTTTTTGTGTGAGCCCTATTTAAGGACATTTGGGCAGCCCATTTTGTAATCTTTGATCATTTTAATGAAATTTGTTAGAAAACAAATTGTGAGAGCCATTGAGCTCCTTGCTTGATTTCAAGCCAAACCAAGAACTTATCAAAGGCATTTGCACTCCTTTGTGGCGTTCGCCCTCTCCTCCGCGCGTGGTGCGTAATATCCAAGTGTGGTGGTGAGTTTCCTGCAGCCAAATCTGTGTTTTGCTTAGAAATCCATGCCAATATTGTTGTTGGGTCTTGGTCCGCTTCTTCTTGGTTCTCTAGCCTCGTAGCTAGGTGGGTCGATAGGAATCGCGTTTCCTTGGTTCGCATCATTTGGTATCAGAGCTCTAGGTTGAGACTCTAGATTCCTATCTTAAATTTCTGTCTTTTTGTTATCCTAGCAACAAGAAAATTGCTTCACAAAAAAAAATTCTGTGTTCATCTTGTTTTTGTGTGTTTAATGCATTTCCTGGAATAACCTGTGTGATGTTGTTGTTTGCTTCTTATTTTGGTTGAATTTGGAGAGGATTTTGTGTTGGAAATTCCCCCAAATTTTCGTTTTTCTTGAAGAGGGGTATTTTGGTAATCTCACATGTGATTTTTCTTCTTGAAAAGTGAGAGCCAAACTTTTCTCTTTATTTAAAAAAAAAAAAAATAAAAAAAATAAAATAAAAATATCTTCCGAAAATATCTCCCGAAAATATCTCGGAAAATATCTCACGAAAATATCTCGTGAAAATATCTCCCGAAAATATCTCGTTAGATATTTTTATAAAAAAAAAAAAAAAATATGGAAATTCAATTTCCAAGAATTTTACAAAACTTTCGTTAAAGTGTCATTCACACTTTTAACGGATCGTATTTTTGTTCGTTTGGATATCGTTTTCGTGAATTTGACCTAAATCCCAATTCTTTCCAAAATTTCTAGAGTTAGGATTTCCAAACACATTGAGTTAGTTTCTTTTGTCCCTTACATTGGATATTACAAACTACACTTGGTGTTTACGGAATATTGCAATTGTTCGGAAAATTTTGGATAGTTTGGATTGCTTAGTAGCTAAAGTGCTTGAGTGATCATTCTAAGGGTTAAACACGAAGGGTATTTTGTTAGCATCTGGAAGTATGTTTCGCACTCGGTGCCATGTGAACAAGAAAGTGTGTCGTGTGGTCATTGATGAAATGCTTCATGCTAACTATGCTAGCACTACTTTGGTTGATACGAACCGGATCGCGCCACTAACAAGGCCCGACTCGTATCATGGACCAAGCCGAGAAGGGGTTGAAATAACGGCGTAGAAAGGCGCCCCACAAACACGGGCTAGGGCGCAAGCATGTTCGCCATGGGAGTGCCAAGCTAATTTGTGGAATTGCCAGTTTTGGAGCTGCACCGCGGCATGGCTTTTATGCGCCGCGGCACGGGAGTTTCTGTTATTGCAGAATTTTGGACGAGGCATGCTCGCCGCGGCATGAAATATGTGCGCCGCGGCGCCGATGTTTCTGTTTTGGGCATGAAGGCTGGGAGATGTGTGCGCAGGACGAGCAGAAGCGCGCGCAAGTGTGGGCAGAGGTGCGCGCAGAGGACCAGGGACGTGCGCGCAGCGGCATGGCTTTTGGGCGCCGCGGCACAGACCTCTCGGGTTGAAGTGCAAGGTTCCTCGCCGCGGCATGGAATTTGTCCGCCGCGGCCCGCATACTTTTACTTTAGTGATCCGAGCCTCCTCGCCGCGGCATGAATATTTGCCCGCCGCGGCGCAAGTGTAAAATTTGTATTTTCAACCATTGGATCAAATCCAATGGCTCATATTTTGTCTTTTCTTTTTAGGTTTTGTGTGAGCCCTATTTAAAGACATTTGGGCAGCTCATTTTGAATCTTTGATCATTTTAATGAAATTTGTTAGAAAATAAATTGTGAGAGCCATTGAGCTCCTTGCTTGATTTCAAGCCAAACCAAGAACTTATCAAGGGCATTTGCACTCCTTTGTGGCGTTCGCCCTCTCCTCCGTGCGTGGTGCGTAATATCCATGTGTGTAGGTGAGTTTTCTGCAGCCAATCTGTGTTTTGCTTGGATTTCTTGATACGAACCGGATCGTGCCATAATCAAGGCACGACACGGGGCAAGGACTATGCCAATAAAAGGGTCAAATATCGGCGCAAAAAGGCCCGCCACAAACACGAGCTAGGGCGCAAACATGTTAGCCATGAAGTGCCAAGCTAATTTGTGGATTTTCAGGATTTTGGAGCTGCGCCGCGGCATGACAATCCCCCGCCGCGGCACGGGTGTTTCTGTTTTGGTGGAATTTTGGACGAGGCATGCTCGCCGCGGCATGAAATATGTGCGCCGCGGCGCCGATGTTTCTGTTTTGGGCGTGAAGGCTGGGAGATGTGCGCGCAGGACGAGCAGACGCGCGCGCAAGTGTGGGCAGAGGTGCGCGCAGAGGACCAGGGACGTGCGCGCCGCGGCATGGCTTTTGGGCGCCGCGACACAGACCTCTCGGGTTGAAGTGCAAGGTTCCTCGCCGCGGCATGTAATTTGTCCGCCGCGGCCCGCGTAGTTTTACTTTTGTGATCCGAGCCTCCCCGCCGCGGCATGAATGTTTGCCCGCCGCGGCGCCAATGTAAAATTTGTATTTTCAACCATTGGATCAAATCCAATGGCTCATATTTTGTCTTTTCTTTTTAGGTTTTGTGTGAGCCCTATAAATAGACATTTGGGCAGCCCATTTTGTAACTTTGTTAAAAATTAATGAAATTTGTTAGAAAACAAATTGAGAGAGCCATGGAGCTCCTTGCTTGATTGCAAGCCTTTCCCCCAAGAACTTATCAAAGGTAGTTGCACCCCTTTGTGGCGTTCGCCCTCTCCTCCGCGCGTGGTGCGTAATATCCAAGTGTGGTGGTGAGTTTCCTGCAGCCAAATCTGTGTTTTGCTTAGAAATCCATGCCAATTTTGTTGTTTGGGTCTTGATCCGCTTCTTCTTGGTTCCCTAGCCTCGTAGCTAGGTGGGTCGATAGGAATCGCGTCCCTTGGTTCGCATCATTTGGTATCAGAGCTCTAGGTTGAGACTCTAGATTCCTATCTTAATTTTTGTCAAATTCTATTTCCTAGCAACAAGAAAATTGCTTCACAAAAAAAATTCTGTGTTCATCTTGTTTTTGTGTGTTTAATGCATTTCCTGGAATAACCTATGTGATGTTGTTGTTTGCTTCTTATTTTGGTTGAATTTGGAGAGGATTTTGTGTTGGAAATTCCCCCAAATTTTCGTTTTTCTTGAAGAGGGGTATTTTGGTAATCTCACATGTGATTTTTCTTCTTGAAAAGTGAGAGCCAAACTTTTCTCTTTATTTTATAAAAAAAAAAAAAAAAAAGTATCTTCCGAAAATATCTCCCGAAAATATCTCGGAAAATATCTCACGAAAATATCTCGTGAAAATATCTCCCGAAAATATCTCGTTAGATATTTTTATAAAAAAAAAAAAAAAAAAATCTGGAAATTCAATTTCCAAGAATTTTACAAAACTTTCGTTAAAGTGTCATTCACACTTTTAACGGATCGTATTTTTGTTCGTTTGGATATAGTTTTCGTGAATTTGACCTAAATCCCAATTCTTTCCAAAATTTCTAGAGTTAGGATTTCCAAACACATTGAGTTAGTTTCTTTTGTCCCTTACATTGGATATTACAAACTACACTTGGTGTTTACGGAATATTGCAATTGTTCGGAGAATTTTGGATAGTGTGGATTGCTTAGTAGCTAAAGTGCTTGAGTGATCATTCCAAGGGTTAAACACGAAGGGTATTTTGTTAGCATTTGGAAGTATGTTTCGCACTAGGTGCCATGTGAACGAGAAAGTGTGTCGTGTGGTCATTGATGAAATGCTTCATGCTAACTATGCTAGCACTACTTTGGTGAAGAAATTGAATTTGCCAACCTTACAACATCCAAAACCATATATGCTACCATGGATGAATGAGTTTGGTGAATTGGAGATAAGCAAACAAGTTTTGGTGCCTTTCTCAATAGGAAAGTATAAGGATGAAATACTTTGCGACATAAGTCCCATGACTTATTGTCATATCTCATTGGGGAAGTCATGGCAAGTGGAGAGAGGAGCTAAGCATGATAAGATCACAAATAGGTATGAATTTGTGAAAGACAACCAAAGAATCACTCTTGTTCCCTTATCCAAGAAAGAAATTCATGAAGAAGAAAAGAGGATTTTTGAGGTTGAAAAGAATGAAAAAGAGGCTGAAGAAAAGAGAGATGAATGTAAGAAGATGAATGAGGTTCCGGTTGTTGTGGAAAGCAATGAGGAAAACATAACTTTTGAGCTTACTAATGACAATTTGTCTCTACCAATTGTTGCTAACTTTATTTTACAGGATCAAGCAATTGACTTCATTGGAATTGAGCAACATGGTGATGTCAAAATTGAACAACCGTTGGTACATTCCTTGCTCGAACAAACAACTTTCAGAAGGCCATTCAAGAGTTTGCTTCGACATGCCTTCGATTCAGCCATTGTGAATTCAGCAATCCCCATTACAATAGCTAAGATTCGAGGACGAATCTTCTTAAAGAAAGGGGGTCTGATACGAACCGGATCGTGCCATAATCAAGGCACGACACGGGGCAAGGACTATGCCAATAAAAGGGTCAAATATCGGCGCAAAAAGGCCCGCCACAAACACGAGCTAGGGCGCAAACATGTTAGCCATGAAGTGCCAAGCTAATTTGTGGATTTTCAGGATTTTGGAGCTGCGCCGCGGCATGACAATCCCCCGCCGCGGCACGGGTGTTTCTGTTTTGGTGGAATTTTGGACGAGGCATGCTCGCCGCGGCATGAAATATGTGCGCCGCGGCGCCGATGTTTCTGTTTTGGGCGTGAAGGCTGGGAGATGTGCGCGCAGGACGAGCAGACGCGCGCGCAAGTGTGGGCAGAGGTGCGCGCAGAGGACCAGGGACGTGCGCGCCGCGGCATGGCTTTTGGGCGCCGCGGCACAGACCTCTCGGGTTGAAGTGCAAGGTTCCTCGCCGCGGCATGTAATTTGTCCGCCGCGGCCCGCGTAGTTTTACTTTTGTGATCCGAGCCTCCCCGCCGCGGCATGAATGTTTGCCCGCCGCGGCGCCAATGTAAAATTTGTATTTTCAACCATTGGATCAAATCCAATGGCTCATATTTTGTCTTTTCTTTTTAGGTTTTGTGTGAGCCCTATAAATAGACATTTGGGCAGCCCATTTTGTAACTTTGTTAAAAATTAATGAAATTTGTTAGAAAACAAATTGAGAGAGCCATGGAGCTCCTTGCTTGATTGCAAGCCTTTCCCCCAAGAACTTATCAAAGGTAGTTGCACCCCTTTGTGGCGTTCGCCCTCTCCTCCGCGCGTGGTGCGTAATATCCAAGTGTGGTGGTGAGTTTCCTGCAGCCAAATCTGTGTTTTGCTTAGAAATCCATGCCAATTTTGTTGTTTGGGTCTTGATCCGCTTCTTCTTGGTTCCCTAGCCTCGTAGCTAGGTGGGTCGATAGGAATCGCGTCCCTTGGTTCGCATCATTTCTCCTCCCAATATTGTTGTTGGGTCTTGGACCGTTGCTTTCGGTTCTCTAGCCTTGTAGCTAGTTGGGTCGATAGGAATCGCGTCCCTTGGTTCGCATCATTTGGTATCAGAGCTCTAGGTTGAGACTCTAGATTCCTATCTTAAATTTCTGTCTTTTTTGTTTTCCTAGCAACAAGAAAATTGCTTCAAAAAAAAAAAAAAAAAAAAATTCTGTGTTCATCTTGTTTTTGTGTGTTTAATGCATTTCCTGGAATAACCTGTGTGATGTTGTTTGCTTCTTATTTTGGTTGAATTTGGAGAGGATTTTGTGTTGGAAATTCTCCCAAATTTTCGTTTTTTTTGAAGAGGGGTATTTTGGTAATCTCACATGTGATTTTTCTTCTTGAAAAGTGAGAGCCAAACTTTTCTCTTTATTTAAAAAAAAAAAAAATCTTCCGAAAATATCTCGGAAAATATCTCACGAAAATATCTCGTGAAAATATCTCGTTAGATATTTTTATAAAAAAAAAAAAAAAAAAAATTTAGAAAAAAAAAGGAAGAGGATACTTCGGTGATTATAAAAAAAAAAAAAAAAAAAGAAAGAGAAAAAGGAGAGTGAATTCTTGATTTCCCGAGAATTTACGAAATTTCCTCGTTTTAGCGTCGTTTGCGCTTTAACGGATCGTTTCTTTGTTTGTTTGCAATTTTTCGGATTGGATTCGCTAAATCGAACTTCCTTCCAAACTCATAGAGTTAGGGTTTCAAAACACATTGATTTAGTTTCCTTTGTTCCATACATTTGGATATTGCAAGCTACACTTGTTGAGTGTGAAATTCTACATTGGTGTGGAAGACTTGGACGGTTTGGTTTGTCATAGGGCTTCGAGCGCTACGGCAATCAAAATTCGAGTGTAAACACGTGAGGTAACGAGTAAAAGTTCCAATTTTGTTGATTGTTAATTGTTTGTTTGTGTTAGTTGTTGTAAACATGTCTGACAGGAATAGCTCAGAGGAAAGGCCCGATACAACTCATGTGATGAGGGCATTACAACAAGCCATGGAACGGATGAATGCCGTCATGGTTAACATAAATGAACGAATGGAACATCAAGAAGCAACTATCGCCAACTTAGGGCAAGAGGCGCCACAAGTCGCTCCTAATGTGGGAAGACCTAATAGGAGAGCCCATTTTGAGGAAGAGTTGGATGAAGATAGTTTTGGAGAGAACTATAATGAAGATGAAGGGAGGATGCCCTTTGGAAGACGACATGGGCCTAGAGGTGGCCATAATCGGGGAGGAATAAGGAGGTACCCACGCCAACCTTATGATGAGGTTGATCGGAGCTTGGGTAGTATCAAAATGAAAATGCCGTCATTCCAAGGAAAGAATGACCCGGAGCTTTATTTAGAGTGGGAGAAGAAGGTTGAGCATATCTATGCTTGCCACAACTACTCCGAAGAAAAGAAGGTCAAATTGGCGGTGATCGAATTTACTGACTACGCTTTAAACTGGTGGGATCAGTTGGTAGTTGGGAGAAGGAGGAATGGAGAGAGACCGATAAGTAGTTGGGAAGACATGAAAGCCATCATGCGGAAGAGATTTGTTCCGAGCCACTACTACCGAGAGCTTTATCAGAAATTGCAACGACTTCATCAAGGCTTTCGATCGATTGATGAGTATTACAAGGAAATGGAGGTAGCCATGGTTAGAGCTAGCCTTGAGGAGGATAGAGAGGCCACTATGGCTCGGTTTCTGAGTGGACTAAATCCGAAAATTGCTAATGTTGTTGAGCTTCATCATTATGTGGAATTGGAAGACATGGTCCACATGGCAATCAAAGTAGAAGCGCAATTCAAAAGAAGAAGTAACCGGATGCAACCACCAAGGCCAATTTCTCCAACACCTTGGGTACAAGATTTTAGGAGAGAAGAAGGAACTAGCTCCAAGCCCCGCTTTGAAGTCAACAAGGGCAAAGAGATGGAGACTAGTCAAGATAAAGGAAAAGGTAAGGTTGAAACCTTTCCCCGAAATCGGGATGTGAGTTGTTTTCGTTGTCTTGGAAAAGGTCATTATGCGTCCCAATGTCCGAACAAGAGAGCAATGATCATACAAGCAAATGGGGAGGTGGAGACTGATGAAGAGAGTGATGGTGAGGAGATGCCACCATTGGGAGAAGCAAGTGCGGAAGAGATAATTCCGATGAAAGGAGACTTGCTTATGATAGGGCGAGTGCCCAAGGATGGCTCCAAGGAAAGTGACACGGATTCACAACGGGGAAACATTTTCCATACACGATGTCACGTGAATGGCAAAGTCTGCAGCCTAATTATCGATGGGGGTTGTTGTACCAACATAGCTAGTACTACCCTAGTTGAGAAGTTAGGGCTACCCACAACCAAACATCCCACTCCTTACAAACTTCAATGGTTGAATGATCAGGGTGAGGTGAAAGTGGAACATCAAGTCTTGGTACCCTTTGCTATGGGAAATTATCAAGATGTTGTATTGTGTGATGTGGTAGCGGTGCAGGTTGGGCATATGATTTTGGGCCGGCCTTGGCAATATGATCGACGGGTGACTTATGACGGATATAAAAATAAGTACTCGTTCGACAAGGATGGAAGCAAGATAACCCTTATCCTCCTTACTCCAAAAGAAGTGGTTGAGGATCAATTGAAGATCAAGAACAAGGGAGAACAAGAAAAGGGAAAGGGAAAAGAAAAAGAAGAAATGCCCAAGGAGAAAAAAGGGCAAACAAAAAAAAAGGAAGAAAAGAAAAAAATGAAAGAATGCCTATTTTCTTACTTTTCTTTCTTGCAGGGCTATTATGATGAGGAGCAGAACCGAGATGGACTCCTACACTTACCCCATGATGAAGGTCCGAATTCGAGGTCGAATTCTCTTGAAGAGGGAGGGAATGATACGAACCGGATCGCGCCACTAACAAGGCCCGACTCGTATCATGGACCAAGCCGAGAAGGGGTTGAAATAACGGCGTAGAAAGGCGCCCCACAAACACGAGCTAGGGCGCAAGCATGTTCGCCATGGGAGTGCCAAGCTAATTTGTGGAATTGCCAGTTTTGGAGCTGCGCCGCGGCATGGCTTTTATGCGCCGCGGCACGGGAGTTTCTGTTTTTGCAGAATTTTGGACGAGGCATGCTCGCCGCGGCATGAAATATGTGCGCCGCGGCGCCGATGTTTTTGTTTTGGGCGTGAAGGCTGGGAGATGTGCGCGCAGGACGAGCAGACGCGCGCGCAAGTGTGGGCAGAGGTGCGCGCAGAGGACCAGGGACGTGCGCGCCGCGGCATGGCTTTTGGGCACCGCGGCATAGACCTCTCGGGTTGAAGTGCAAGGTTCCTCGCCGCGGCATGGAATTTGTCCGCCGCGGCCCGCATACTTTTACTTTAGTGATCCGAGCCTCCTCGCCGCGGCATGAATATTTGCCCGCCGCGGCGCAAGTGTAAAATTTGTATTTTCAACCATTGGATCAAATCCAATGGCTCATATTTTGTCTTTTCTTTTTAGGTTTTGTGTGAGCCCTATTTAAAGACATTTGGGCAGCTCATTTTGTATCTTTGATCATTTTAATGAAATTTGTTAGAAAACAAATTGTGAGAGCCATTGAGCTCCTTGCTTGATTTCAAGCCAAACCAAGAACTTATCAAGGGCATTTGCACTCCTTTGTGGCGTTCGCCCTCTCCTCCGTGCGTGGTGCGTAATATCCATGTGTGTAGGTGAGTTTTCTGCAGCCAATCTGTGTTTTGCTTGGATTTCTCCTCCCAATATTGTTGTTGGGTCTTGGACCGTTGCTTTCGGTTCTCTAGCCTTGTAGCTAGTTGGGTCGATAGGAATCGCGTCCCTTGGTTCGCATCATTGGTGAAGAAATTGAATTTGCCCACCTTACAACATCCAAAACCATATATGCTACCATGGATGAATGAGTTTGGTGAATTGGAGATTAGCAAGCAAGTTTTGGTGCCTTTCTCAATAGGAAAGTATAAGGATGAAATACTTTGCGACATAAGTCCCATGACTTATTGTCATATCTCATTGGGGAAGTCATGGCAATTGGAGAGAGGAGCTAAGCATGATAAGATCACAAATAGGTATGAATTTGTGAGAGACAACAAAAGAATCGCTCTTGTGCCTTTATCCGAGCAAGAAGTGTATGAAGAGGAGAAGAGAATTCTTGAGGTTGAAAAAAAAGATAGAAAAGAGGTTGAAGAAAAGAGAGATGAATGTGAGAAGAAGAATGAAGTTTCAGTTGTTGTGGACAGCATTCGGAAAGGAGAAACTTACATTCTTACTAACGAAATTGTTTCTTTGCCTTTTGTTGCTAATCCGATTTTACAGGATCAAACCATTGACTTCATTGGAGTTGAGCAACATGGTGATGTCAAAGTTGAACAACCGTTGGTACATTCCATTCTCGAACAAACAACTTTCAGAAGGCCATTCAAGAATTTGCTTCGACATGCCTTCGATTCAACCATTGTGAATTCAGCAATCCTCATCACAATAGCAAAGATTCGAGGATGAATCTTCTTAAAGAAAGGGGGTCTGATACGAACCGGATCGTGCCATAATCAAGGCACGACACGGGGCAAGGACTATGCCGAGAAAAGGGTCAAATATCGGCGCAAAGAAGCACGCCACAAACACGAGCTAGGGCGCGAACATGTTAGCCATGGAAGTGCCAGCTAATTTGTGGAAATTCAGAATTTTGGAGCTGCACCGCAGCATGGCTTTTATGCTCCGCGGCACGGGTGTTTCTGTTTTGGTGGAATTTTGGACGAGGCATTCTCGCCGCGGCATGAAATATGTGCGCCGCGGCGCCGATGTTTCTGTTTTGGGCGTGAAGGCTGGGAGATGTGCGCGCAGGACGAGCAGACGCGCGCGCAAGTGTGGGCAGAGGTGCGCGCAGAGGAGTAGGGACGTGCGCGCCGCGGCATGGCTTTTGGGCGCCGCGGCACAGACCTCTCGGGTTGAAGTGCAAGGTTCCTCGCCGCGGCATGGAATTTGTCCGCCGCGGCCCGCATACTTTTACTTTAGTGATCCGAGCCTCCTCGCCGCGGCATGAATATTTTCCCGCCGCGGCGCAAGTGTAAAATTTGTATTTTCAACCATTGGATCAAATCCAATGGCTCATATTTTGTCTTTTCTTTTAGGTTTTTGTGTGAGCCCTATTTAAGGACATTTGGGCAGCCCATTTTGTAATCTTTGATCATTTTAATGAAATTTGTTAGAAAACAAATTGTGAGAGCCATTGAGCTCCTTGCTTGATTTCAAGCCAAACCAAGAACTTATCAAAGGCATTTGCACTCCTTTGTGGCGTTCGCCCTCTCCTCCTCGCGTGGTGCGTAATATCCAAGTGTGGTGGTGAGTTTCCTGCAGCCAAATCTGTGTTTTGCTTAGAAATCCATGCCAATATTGTTGTTGGGTCTTGGTCCGCTTCTTCTTGGTTCTCTAGCCTCGTAGCTAGGTGGGTCGATAGGAATCGCGTTTCCTTGGTTCGCATCAGGTTGGGTTGATTCCTTTAATAATGATGCGAACCGCTCGCCACGACTCCTATGACCTCCAAATCACGCGGTTTGGCAACCACAAGAAATACGGACAGAAACCCGACACCAATCTTAGCACGCAGATTCTACGAAGAATGCTCGACTATGGTAGCAAAGAACTCACCTCCACCCTTGGATATATGCACCACGAGCCGAGATAAGGCGAAACGCCACAAAGGGTTGCTAGTTCCTTTGATAAGTTTCTGGATAGAACAAGAGAAGCACTTGTGCTCTCTCAATTTGAAATCACTTCAAATTGTTTTTCATTGATGAAAATTCATGTCTAATGTGTTAATGTTACAATGGCAGCTGCTTTATATATATATAGATACAATGAAAACCTAAAAATTGTCTCAAGAAATCCTAGCCATTGATTTGGATCCAATGGCCCAAAAATTACAACATTTTGAATCCTCGCCGCAACGCACAAAAGTTCATGCCGCGGCGCGCATATTCAGGGTCTGCGCGCAAGTCTGGCTGTCAGGCGCACAGGTCTGGCATGTCAGCGCGCTCACGTCTCGCCCAGTCCTCGTCATGCCGTGGCGCATGGAATTTCATGCCGCGGCGCGCATGCAGCTTCGGTCCAAAACAGAAACCTCCTCGCTGCGGCGCCACTTTCTTGTGCCGCGGCGCACATGTTTCCTTCGATCCAAAACAGAACGACCTGTGCCGCGGCGCACCAAATCCATGCCGCAGCGCGCTTGTGTGACAAATCCATCCTCCAATGCAGAAACCTCCTCGCCGCGGCGCACAAAATCTATGCCGCGGCGCAGCTCCAAATTTTGGAATTTGCCACTTGCACTCTTCTTCTCCTCTTCCATTGTGCTTGCATGCTTGTTTTTGATGTTACATGCCATTTTGCACTTCCTCGAGGCCCTTCTCAAGGCACGGCTCTCGGCTCGTGTCGGGCCGACTTCGGGAGGGGGTCCGGTTCGTATCATTTCCTCCTTCTTCGAAAGCATTCGACCTCGAATTCGGACCTTTGTTATAGGGCCAGTTTTGCAGGCCATCTTCGTTTTGGTTTTCATCATAAGATTCCTGCAAGAAAGAAAAGTTAGAAAATAAGCATTGTTTGGACATTTTTCTTTCCTTCTTCCCCCTTGATTGCCCCTCCTTCTCCTTTGGCTCTCCCTCCAATCTCTTACCCTTTTTCTCCTCAACTTCCCTTAAGAGCTTGTTGCATATTTGTTGCGGAGATAAAGGCAAAAAGGTAAGCTTCTTCCCTCCCTTCTCGAGGGAATACTCGTTCTTGTATCCGTCATAGGTGACCTTCTTATTGTATTGCCATGGCCGCCCTAGCAATATATGCCCAGCTTGCATGGGGAATACATCACATATCACCTCATCCTTATATCGACCAATGGAAAAGGCTACAAGTACTTGCTGTTCAACCTTCGCTTCTCCATAGTCATTTAGCCACTGTAGCTTGTACGGTTGGGGATGCTTGTTCGTAGTCAACCCTAGCTTTTCAACTAAAGTTGTGCTAGCAATGTTTGTGCAACTCCCACTATCAATGATTAACTGGCACACCTTATCACTCACATGGCATCTCGTATGAAAAGTATTAACTCTTTGGGATCCCATGTCAACTTCTCGGTAATGATCCAATGGTGCCCGCCGTACCACAAGCAACTCTCCCGTGACTGGATACACTTCCTCGTCATTAGCCTCCTCTAATGACGGCTTCTCCCCGTCATCACTGTCATCATCGGTCGCCACCTCCCCGTTGGCTTGCACGATCATTGTCCTTTTGTTCGGACATTGATGAGCGTAATGACCCTTTCCAAGGCAACGGTAACAATTTATGTCACGACTTCGATGGACGGTTCCTCCTTCATCCTTTCCCTTATCTCTCCTCATCTCCTTTTCTTTGCCCTTGTTCTCAAAGTTGGGCTTAGAACTACCTTCCCCTTCCTTCCTCCCATTAGACTTCCAAGGCGGAATTGGGTTCGGTGTTGGTGTCGGAAAAGTGGTGTCCTGATTGTTCTCTACGGGTATGATATGGCTATTCCTCCTCTTCAATTGCCTTTCTACCTTGATGGCCATTTGCACCATATCCTCCAACTCTACATAGTGGTGCAACTCCACAATGTTAGCAATGCTAGAATTCAACCCGCTTAAGAACCGAGCCATGGTGGCCTCCCTATCTTCCTCCACACTTGCTCTCACCATAGTCATCTCCATCTCCTTGAAATACTCATCAACGGACCGATGACCTTGATTAAGCCTTTGTAGCTTCTGATAGAGTTCCCGGTAGTAGTGGCTTGGGACAAACCGCTTCCGCATTATGGCCTTCATCTCACCCCAACTATCAATGGGCCTCTCCCCACTCCTCCTCCTTGAGACCACTAATTGGTCCCACCAATTTAAGGCGTAATCGCTAAACTCGACTACCGCCAACTTAACTTTCTTCTCCTCGGAATAGTGGTGACAATCAAAAACATGCTCAACCCTTTTCTCCCACTCCAAGTACAACTCCGGATCATTCTTTCCTTGGAATGTAGGCATCTTCATTTTGATGTTGTCCAAATTCCGTTCAACCCCGTCATAGGGCCGAGGTGGGGGTCTCCACAAACCTTCCCGACCATTTCTTCCTCTCCGATATTCATCCCTTCCTCCATAGGGCATCCTCCTTTCTCCATTATCAAATTCTTCATCCCAATTCTCCTTATCATCTAAGGGCCTCCTATTCGGTCTCCTAACTTCCGGAGCCTCTTTGGGTGCTCTTCGTTGTAAGTTGGCAACCGTAGCTTCTTGTCGCTCTACCCGCTCATCAAGATTTACCATGACGGCACTCAACCGTTCCATGGATTGTTGCAATGCACGCAACAAGGACGCGGTATCCGGACGCTCTTCGGAATTGTTCCTGTTAGACATAATTCCACAACTTTCGCACACAGAGAATTAGTTAAACAATTTAAGAACAAAAAAATCCACTTCGTTACCTCACGTGTTTAATCGCTCGGATTGATTGCTCAAACACTTCTCGTTCTATAGCAAGTCAACTTCCAAAACTTTCAACCCGAGGTAGAATTCAACACTCACCCCACTAGTAGTGCAATATCCAATTCAAGGCAAGCAAGGAACTAACTCAAAGTGTTTGGAGTTCTAACTCAATGAAAAGGAATAACTTGATTCAAACAAATTTAGATTCGAAAGGAATCAAATAACGACATTGTAAAAATTTCTCGGAAAAGAAATTTTCACCCTTTTTTTTTTTTTTTGTAATCTGTTTGGAACGTAAAACATGAACAAAACATGAAATACGAACAGAATTACGAGAGCACGGTAAAATTACCAAAATACCCTTTTCGTTACGAACAGATTTTTCAGAAAAATTTTCAACACGAAAACCCTTCCAAAACACAACAAAAATTCAGAAACAATAAAACACAATCTGAAATTTTTCAACAACAGCAGAATAATTCCAGAAAATCAGAAACACAAAACACAATTCTGAAATTTTCAACTGATGCGAACCCCGCAACACGATTCCTATCGACCCAACTAGCTACAAGGCTAGAGAACCAAAAGAAATGGTCCAAGACCCAACAACAAATTGATAGGGATCTCTAAATACAAACCCACAGATTTTGTTAGCAAGAAACTCACCTCAACACATGGATATTACGCACCACGCACGGAGAAGAGGTTGAACGCCACAAAGGGATGCAAATCCTTTGATAAGTTCTTGGTTGCAATTAAGCAAAGAGCTTTGGCTCTCAAATTTGTTTGAAACAAACAAAGAAATTTCATAAAATGTCAAAAGGTGCCTTTTGGGCTGCTACACTTTGTCTTATATAGAGTACAAATCAGACCTAAGAAAGAGAAAGCTTTACAGCCATTGGATTTGATCCAATGGTCCAAATTACAATATTTAAACGGGCGCCGCGGCGGGAAATTAAGTATGCCGCGGCGGGGAGGCTCGGGTTACAAAAAGTTAAGTAGGCGGGCCGCGGCGGAGTAAATTCCATGCCGCGACGAGGAAGCTTGACATTCAATCCGAGAAGCCCTGGCCGCGGCGCACAAAATCCATGCCGCGGCGCGCACACTCGTCCAGCCCTGCGCGCACATCTGCCGACTTCCGCGCGCGCGCGCTTGTCCAGTTCCCACGCCAATGCAGAACCTTCTGGGCCGCGGCGCAACAATCCTATGCCGCGGCGCGCATGCCTCGCCAAAAATCATCCCAAAACAGAACCTTCTGGGCCGCGGCGCAACAATCCTATGCCGCGGCGCGCATGGCTCGTTCAAAATCATCCCAAAACAGAGGACCCCTCGCCGCGGCGCCAATAATCCATGCCGCGGCGCAGAACCTTTTCTTCATAATTCTGCCTCTAACACATTGCTTGGCCTCTCACAAGCCATGTGCTCATTCCTCATCATCCCTTGGCCTTGTAATAGCTCTTGGACAAGTCCACTCAAGGCTTCCTTAAGTTGTCTCGCCTTTGACCTCGTGATTGGCCCGTTCGGGATGCGAAGTGGTGGTAGCGCCGACTGGTTCGTATCATCCCCCCCTTCTTGAAAAGGATTCGACCGCGAATCTTCACCTGCATAATCGAAAGGAGAAAGATCAGAGACATTAAAAGACGCGCTAACACTATACTCACCTGGAAGGTCGAGCTTGTAGGCATTGTCGTTGATGCGTTCGAGTACTTGGAATGGCCCATCCCCCCGAGGTTGTAGTTTGGACTTTCGCTTTTCGGGAAACCGTTCCTTTCGCATATGTACCCAAACCCAATCACCGGGTTCGAAAATGACCCTACGTCGCCCTTTGTTGGCCTTGAACGCAAATTCTTCATTCTTTTTCTCAATGCGCTCGTGAATGCTTTCATGTAGTTTCTTTACCATTTCAGCTTTCTTGGCACCTGTCAAATCTGTCCTAACTGAAACAGGTAAAGGCATTAAATCCATAGGAGTGAGTGGGTTAAAACCATAAACAATTTCAAAAGGCGTATGGTTAGTAGTGGAATGCACACTCCTATTATAAGCAAATTCAATAAAAGGCAAACAATCCACCCAATTTTTCAAATTTTTCTGAATGACCGTTCGTAACAGAGTAGATAAAGTTCGACTAACTACCTCTATTTGGCCATCAGTTTGGGGATGACAAGTAGTAGAAAACAAAAGTTTCGTCCCCAACTTAGCCCATAGAGTTTTCCAAAAATAACTCAGGAATTTGACATCCCTGTCGGAAATTATACTTTTTGGAACCCTATGCAACCGTACAATCTCTCTAAAAAAAAGATTAGCAATGTTAGTTGCATCATCGGTTTTGTGGCACGCGATAAAATGTGCCATTTTTGAAAACCTGTCAACAACTACAAAAATGGAATCTCTTCCGCCCCTAGATCTAGGCAAACCCAAGATAAAGTCCATGGAAATATCCACCCAGGGTGAACTAGGCACCGGTAGGGGTGTATACAGTCCTTGAGGTAGGACTCTGGACTTTGCTTGCCTACACGTGATGCACTTAAAACAAATCCTCCCTACATCACGCCTCATCTTAGGCCAAAAGAAATGCTCCCGCAGAACATCCATGGTCTTGGCCACACCGAAGTGTCCCATTAGACCGCCACCATGGGCCTCTCTAACTAGCAACTCTCTCATAGAGCAGTTGGGTATACATAGATGATTCTCCCTATATAAATACCCATTGAACAAATAGAATTTCTCGAAAACAGACTTATGACATGCATGATATACAGCAGAAAAATCATCATCAGCAGCATACAGTTCTTTGATATACTCAAACCCTAATAATCTAGCATTTAGAGTAGAGAGTAAGTGATACGAACCAGATCGCGCCACTAATAAGGCCCGATCCGTATCATGGATCGAACCGAGAAGGGGGTGAAGAATTGGCGTAGAAAGGCGCCCCACAACACGAGCAAGGGCACCCGCATGCGAGACAAGGAAGTGCCAAGCTAATGTGTGGAAATTCAAGTTTTGGAGCTGCGCCGCGGCATGACTTTCCCCCGCCGCGGCGACCAAGTTTCTGTTTTGCTGGAATTCTGGACGAGGCATTCTCGCCGCGGCATGAAATATGTGCGCCGCGGCGCCGATGTTTCTGTTTTGGGAATGCAGGCTGGGAGATGTGCGCGCAGGACGAGCAGACGCGCGCGCAAGTGTGGGCAGAGGTGCGCGCAGAGGACCAGGGACATGCGCGCCGCGGCATGGCTTTTGGGCGCCGCGGCACAGACCTCTCGGGTTGAAGTGCAAGGTTCCTCGCCGCGGCATGGGATTTGTCCGCCGCGGCCCGCCTACTACTACTTTTGTGATCCGAGCCTCCTCGCCGCGGCATGAATGTTTGCCCGCCGCGGCGCCAATGTAAATTTTGTAATTTCAACCATTGGATTAAATCCAATGGCTCAGATCTTGTCTTTTCTTTTTAGGTTTTGTGTGAGCCCTATTTAAGGACATTTGGGCAGCTCTTGTTTGTAACTTTGTTCATTTGAATGAAATTTGTTAGAGAAACAAATTGAGAGCCCATGAGCTCATTGCTTCAATGCAAACCAAGAACTTATCAAAGGCATTTGCACTCCTTTGTGGCGTTCACCCTCTCCTCCGTGTTTGGTGCGTAATATCCAAGTGTGGTGGTGAGTTTTCTGCAGCCCAATCTCTTGTTTTGCTTAGAAATCCATGCCAATATTGTTGATGGGTCTTGAACCGTCTCTTTTCGGTTCTCTAGCCTCGTAGCTAGGCGGGTCGGTAGGAATCGCGTTCCACGGTTCGCATCATTTGGTATCAGAGCTCTAGGTTGAGACTCTAGATTCCTATCTTAGATTTGTGTCTTTTTTGTTTTCCTAGCAACAAGAAAATTGCTTCACAAAAAAAAATCTGTGTTCATCTTGTTTTTGTGTGTTTAATGCATTTCCTGGAATAACCTGTGTGATGTTGTTGTTTGCTTCTTATTGTGGTTGAATTGGGAGAGGATTTTGTGTTGAAAATTCCCCCAAATTTTCGTTTTTTTTGAAGAAGGGTATTTTGGTCATTTCACATGAGTTTTTCTTCTTGAAAAGTGAGAGCCAAACTTTTCTCTTTATCTTAAAAAAAAAAAAAAAAAAAAAAAAAAAAATATCTTCTAAAAATATCTCCCGAAAATATCTCGGAAAATATCTCCCGAAAATATCTCGTGAAAATATCTCCCGAAAATATCTCGTTAGATATTTTTTATAAAAAAAAAAAAAAAAAAAAAATTTTAAAAAGGAAGAGGATATATTTCGGTGCTTATATATAAAAAAAAAAAAAAAAAAAAAAAAAAAGAGAAAAAGAGAAAAGAGGGTGAATTCTCGATTTCCCGAGAATTTGCGGAATTTCGTCGTTTTAGCGTCGTTTGCGCTTTTGACGGATCGTTTCTTTGTTTGTTTGCAATTTTTCGGATTGGATTCGCTAAATCAAACTTCCTTCCAAACACATAGAGTTAGGGTTTCAAAACACATTGAGTTAGTTTCCTTTGTTCCATACATTTGGATATTGCAAGCTACACTTGTTGAGTGTGAAATTCTACATTGGTGTGGAAGACTTGGACGGTTTGGTTTGTCATAGGGCTTCGAGCGCTACGGCAATCAAAATTCGAGTGTAAACACGTGAGGTAACGAGTAAAAGTTCCAATTTTGTTGATTGTTAATTGTTTGTTTGTGTTAGTTGTTGTAAACATGTCTGACAGGAGTAGCTCAGAGGAAAGACCCGATACAACTCTTGTGATGAGGGCATTACAACAAGCCATGGAACGGATGAATGCCGTCATGGTTAACATAAATGAACGAATGGAACATCAAGAAGCAACTATCGCCAACTTAGGGCAAGAGGTGCCACAAGTCGCTCCTAATGTGGGAGGACCTAATAGGAGAGCCCATTTTGAGGAAGAGTTGGATGAAGATAGTTTTGGAGAGAACTATAACGAAGGTGAAGGGAGGATGCCCTTTGGAAGACGACATGGGCCTAGAGGTGGCCATGATCGGGGAGGAATAAGGAGATACCCACACCAACCTTTTGATGGGGTTGATCGGAGTTTAGGAAGTATTAAGATCAAAATGCCGGCATTCCAAGGAAAGAATGACCCGGAGCTTTATTTAGAGTGGGAGAAGAAGGTTGAGCATGTCTTTGCTTGCCACAACTACTCCGACGAGAAAAAGGTTAAATTGGCGGTGATCGAGTTTACTGACTACGCTTTGAACTGGTGGGATCAGTTGGTAGTTGGGAGAAGAAGAAATGGAGAGAGACCGATAAGTAGTTGGGAAGACATGAAAGCCATCATGCGGAAGAGATTTGTTCCGAGCCACTACTACCGAGAGCTTTATCAGAAATTGCAACGACTTCATCAAGGCTTTCGATCGGTTGATGAGTATTACAAGGAAATGGAGGTAGCCATGGTTAGAGCTAGCCTTGAGGAGGATAGAGAGGCCACTATGGCTCGGTTTCTGAGTGGGCTAAATCCGGAGATTGCTAATGTTGTTGAGCTTCACCATTATGTGGAATTGGAAGACATGGTCCACATGGCAATTAAAGTGGAAGCACAATTCAAGAGAAGAAATAACCGGATGCAACCACCAAGGCCAATTTCTCCAACGCCTTGGGTACAAGATGTTAGGAGAGAAGAAGGAACTAGCTCCAAGCCCCGCTTTGAATTCAACAAGGGCAAAGAGGTGGAGACTAGTAAAGAAAAAGGAAAAGGTAAGGTTGAAACCTTTCCCCGAAATAGGGATGTGAGTTGTTTTCGTTGTCTTGGAAAAGGTCATTATGCATCCCAATGTCCGAACAAGAAAGCAATGATCATACAAGCAAATGGGGAGGTGGAGACGGATGAAGAGAGTGATGGTGAGGAGATGCCACCATTGGAAGAAGCAAGTGCGGAAGAAATAGTTCCGGTGAAAGGAGACTTGCTTATGATAGGGCGGGTGCCCAAGGATCGCTCCACGGAAAGTGACATGGATTCACAACGAGGGAACATTTTTCATACCCGATGTCACGTGAATGGCAAAGTCTGCAGCCTAATTATCGATGGGGGTTCTTGTACCAACCTTGCTAGCACAACCCTAGTTGAGAAGTTAGGGTTACCCACAACCAAACATCCCACACCTTATAAACTGCAATGGTTGAATGATCAAGGTGAGGAGAAGGTGGAACATCAAGCCTTGGTATCCTTTGCTATGGGAAATTATCAAGATGTTGCCTTATGTGATGTGGTACCAATGCAGACTGGGCATATGATTTTGGGCCGGCCTTGGCACTATGATCGACGGGTGACTTATGACGGTTATGCAAATAAGTACTCGTTCGAGAAAGATGGACGCAAGATAACCCTTATCCCCCTTACCCCGAAAGAAGTGGTTGAGGATCAATTGAAGATCAAGAACAAGGGAGAACAAGAAAAGGGAAAAGAAAAAGAAAATGAAGAAATGCCCAAGGAGAAAAAAGGGCAAACAAAAAAAAAGGAAGAAAAGAAAAAAATGAAAGAATGTCTATTTTCTTACTTTTCTTTCTTGCAGGGCTATTATGATGAGGAGCAAAACCGAGATGGGCTCCTACATTTACCCCGTGATGAAGGTCCGAATTCGAGGTCGAATTCTCTTGAAGAGGGAGGGAATGATACGAACCAGATCGCGCCACTAATAAGGCCCGATCCGTATCATGGATCGAACCGAGAAGGGGGTGAAGAATTGGCGTAGAAAGGCGCCCCACAACACGAGCAAGGGCACCCGCATGCGAGACAAGGAAGTGCCAAGCTAATGTGTGGAAATTCAAGTTTTGGAGCTGCGCCGCGGCATGACTTTCCCCCGCCGCGGCGACCAAGTTTCTGTTTTGCTGGAATTCTGGACGAGGCATTCTCGCCTCGGCATGAAATATGTGCGCCGCGGCGCCGATGTTTCTGTTTTGGGAATGCAGGCTGGGAGATGTGCGCGCAGGACGAGCAGACGCGCGCGCAAGTGTGGGCAGAGGTGCGCGCAGAGGACCAGGGACATGCGCGCCGCGGCATGGCTTTTGGGCGCCGCGGCACAGACCTCTCGGGTTGAAGTGCAAGGTTCCTCGCCGCGGCATGGGATTTGTCCGCCGCGGCCCGCCTACTACTACTTTTGTGATCCGAGCCTCCTCGCCGCGGCATGAATGTTTGCCCGCCGCGGCGCCAATGTAAATTTTGTAATTTCAACCATTGGATTAAATCCAATGGCTCAGATCTTGTCTTTTCTTTTTAGGTTTTGTGTGAGCCCTATTTAAGGACATTTGGGCAGCTCTTGTTTGTAACTTTGTTCATTTGAATGAAATTTGTTAGAGAAACAAATTGAGAGCCCATGAGCTCATTGCTTCAATGCAAACCAAGAACTTATCAAAGGCATTTGCACTCCTTTGTGGCGTTCACCCTCTCCTCCGTGTTTGGTGCGTAATATCCAAGTGTGGTGGTGAGTTTTCTGCAGCCCAATCTCTTGTTTTGCTTAGAAATCCATGCCAATATTGTTGATGGGTCTTGAACCGTCTCTTTTCGGTTCTCTAGCCTCGTAGCTAGGCGGGTCGGTAGGAATCGCGTTCCACGGTTCGCATCAGTAAGGTATACCTCCTTACTGATATCAAAATGAAAATGCCGTCATTCCAAGGAAAGAATGACCCGGAACTTTATTTAGAGTGGGAGAAGAAGGTGGAGCATATATTTGAATGCCACAACTACTCCGAAGAAAAGAAGGTCAAATTGGCGGTGATCGAGTTTACTGACTACGCTTTGAACTGGTGGGATCAGTTGGTAGTTGCGAGAAGGAGGAATGGAGAGAGACCGATAAGTAGTTGGGAGGACATGAAAACAATCATGCGGAAGAGATTTGTTCCGAGCCACTACTACCGAGAGCTTTATCAGAAATTGCAACGACTTCATCAAGGCTTTCGATCGGTAGATGAGTATTACAAGGAAATGGAGGTAGCCATGGTTAGAGCTAGCCTTGAGGAGGATAGAGAGGCCACTATGGCTCGGTTTCTGAGTGGACTAAATCCGGAAATTGCTAATGTTGTTGAGCTTCATCATTATGTGGAATTGGAAGACATGGTCCACATGGCAATCCAAGTAGAAGCGCAATTCAAGAGAAGAAGTAACCGGATGCAACCACCAAGGCCAATTTCTCCAACACCTTGGGTACAAGATTTTAGGAGAGAGGAAGGAACTAGCTCCAAGCCCCGCTTTGAAGTCAACAAGGGCAAAGAGATGGAGGCTAGTAAAGATAAAGGAAAAGGTCAGGTTGAAACCTTTCCCCGAAATCGGGATGTTAGTTGTTTTCGTTGTCTTGGAAAGGGTCATTATGCATCCCAATGTCCGAACAAGAAAGCAATGATCATACAAGCAAATGGGGAGGTGGAGACAGATGAAGAGAGTGATGGTGAGGAGATGCCACCATTGGAAGAAGCAAGTACGGAAGAAATAGTTCCGGTGAAAGGAGACTTGCTTATGGTAGGGCGAGTGCCTAAGGATGGCTCCAAGGATAGTGACATGGATTCACAACGAGGAAACATTTTCCATACACGATGTCACGTGAATGGCAAAGTCTGCAGCCTAATTATCGATGGGGGTTCTTGTACCAACCTTGCTAGCACAACCCTAGTTGAGAAGTTAGGGTTACCCACAACCAAACATCCCACACCTTATAAACTGCAATGGTTGAATGATCAAGGTGAGGAGAAGGTGGAACATCAAGCCTTGGTATCCTTTGCTATGGGGAATTATCAAGATGTTGCCTTATGTGATGTGGTACCAATGCAGACTGGGCATATGATTTTGGGCCGGCCTTGGCAATATGATCGACGGGTGACTTATGACGGTTATGCAAATAAGTACTCGTTCGAAAAAGATGGAAGCAAGATAACCCTTATCCCCCTTACCCCGAAAGAAGTGGTTGAGGATCAATTGAAGATCAAGAACAAGGGAGAACAAGAAAAGGGAAAGGGAAGAGAAAAAGAAGAAATGCCCAAGGAGAAAAAAGGGCAAACAAAAAAAAAAGAAGAAAAGAAAAAAATGAAAGAATGTCTATTTTCTTACTTTTCTTTCTTGCAGGGCTATTATGATGAGGAGCAAAACCGAGATGGGCTCCTACACTTACCCCGTGATGAAGGTCCGAATTCGAGGTCGAATTCTCTTTAAGAGGGAGGGAATGATACGAACCGGATCGCGCCACTAACAAGGCCCGACTCGTGTCATGGACCAAGCCGAGAAGGGGGTGAAATAACGGCGTAGAAAGGCGCCACAAACACGAGCAAGGGCGCAAGCATGTTCGCCATGGGAGTGCCAAGCTAATTTGTGGAAAATTGCCAGTTTTGGAGCTGCGCCGCGGCATGACTTTCCCCCGCCGCGGCGGACAAGTTTCTGTTTTGGTGGGATTCTGGATGAGGCATTCTCGCCGCGGCATGAAATATGTGCGCCGCGGCGCCGATGTTTCTGTTTTGGGTATGCAGGCTGGGAGACGTGCGCGCAGGAAGAGCAGACGCGCGCGCAAGTGTGGGCAGAGGTGCGTGCAGAGGACCAGGGACGTGCGCGCCGCGGCATGGCTTTTGGGCGCTGCGGCACAGACCTCTCGGGTTGAAGTGCAAGGTTCCTCGCCGCGGCATGTAATTTTTCCGCCACGGCCCGCGTAGTTTTACTTTTGTGATCCGAGCCTCCCCGCCGCGGCATGAATGTTTGCCCGCCGCGGCGCCAATGTAAAATTTTGTAATTTCAGCCCTTGGATCAAATCCAATGGCTCATATTTTGTCTTTTCTTTTTAGGTTTTGTGTGAGCCCTATAAATAGACATTTGGGCAGCCCATTTTGTAACTTTTGTTCATTTATGAAATTTGTTAGAAAACAAATTGTGAGAGCCCATGAGCTCCTTGCTTGATTGCAAGCCAACCCCCCAAGAACTTATCAAAGGTAGTTGCACCCCTTTGTGGCGTTCGCCCTCTCCTCCGCGCGTGGTGCGTAATATCCAAGTGTGGTGGTGAGTTTCCTGCAGCCAAATCTGTGTTTTTGCTTAGAAATCCATGCCATTTTTGTTGTTGGGTCTTGATCCGCTTCTTCTTGGTTCCCTAGCCTCGTAGCTAGGTGGGTCGATAGGAATCGCGTCCCTTGGTTCGCATCACTCCACGGGCCCTATCTCCTCATCACTAGCTTCCTCTAGCAATGGCATCTCCTCATCACCGCTATCCTCATCCGTTTCAATGTCGCCATTGGCTTGAGCGATCATCACCTTTTTATTCGGACATTGGGATGCAATGTGTCCGGTTCCAAGACACCTAAAACACTTGATGTCTCGGTATCGGGTCGGGTTTTCAATCTTACCCTTATCCTTGCTAGTCTCCAATTCCTTGCCCTTATTCAACTCAAACCTAGGCTTGGAGCTAGTTGCTTCATCTTTCTTCCAATTTTTCCATGGTGTGGTAGGGGTGGGTTTTGATGTGGTTGGGTTAACCTTAGGTGGGAAAGTGCGGCTGCTCTTCTTTCTCAATTGCCTCTCCACCTTGATTGCCATATGAACCATGTCCTCTAACTCTACATAGTGATGTAGCTCCACAATATTGGCAATGTCTTGGTTCAAACCACTAACAAACCTAGCCATGGTGGCTTCCCTATCCTCCTCAATATTGGCTCTAACCATGGTCATTTCCATATCCTTGTAATAATCATCTACCGACCTAAATCCTTGAGTGAGCCTTTGCAACCTCTGATATAGTTCTCGGTAGTAATGGCTCGGAATAAACCGCTTCCTCATGATAGCTTTCATATTCTCCCAACTATCAATCGGTCTTTCCCCATTCCTCCTCCTAGCTACAACTAGTTGATCCCACCAATTTAAAGCATAGTCGGTGAATTCTATTACGGCCAACTTAACTTTCTTTTCGTCCGAGTAGTTGTGGCACGCAAAGATATGTTCAACTTTCTTTTCCCATTCTAAGTAAAGTTCCGGGTCATTCTTTCCTTGGAATGCCGGCATTTTCATTTTAATACTATCCAAGCTCCTATCAACCCCATCATAGGGTCGTTGTGGGGGTCTCCTAAAACCTCCACGACCATGGCCACCTCTAGGCCCATGGCGTCCTCCAAAGGGCATCCTCCCTTCACCCTCATACTCATCCTCACCAAAACTATCCTCCTCCAACTCCTCCTCCATTTGGGCCCTCCTTTGAGGCCGTCCTACATTAGGAGCGTTTTGCGGTGCTTCATGCGGCAAGTTGGCGATAGTTGCCTCTTGTCTCTCCAACCGCTCATTCACATTGGCCATGACGGCATTCATCCGTTCCATGGACTGTTGTAACGCCCTCATCATAAAAGCGGTGTCGGGACGTTCCTCCGAGCTATTCCTGTTTGACATATTTAACAACACTAATCCAAGCAAACAATCAGCAATAAACAAAATTAGAATTTTCACTCGTTACCTCACGTGTTTACACTCGAATTTGATTGTCCAAGCGCTCGAAGCCTTATGACAAACCAAAACCAACCAAGATTTCCACCCAATGGTAGAGTTCTCGTCCTCAACAATCCGTAGTTCGCAATATCCAATGTTGTGCACAAAGGAAACTAACTCGAAGTGTTTTGAAACTCTAACTCTATTAGTTTGGAAACAAGATCAATTTGACAAATTCAATTCGAAAAAGCAAACAAACAAGAAAACGGTCCGTTAAAGCGTAAACGACGCTAAAACGAAGAAATTCCGCAAATTCTCGGGAAATCAAGAATTCACTCTCTTTTTTTTTCTCTTTTCTCTTTTCTCTTTTTTTTTTTTATATATTGTCCGAAATATCCTCTTTCACTTTTTTTTTTTTTTTTTTTTTTATAAAAAATATCTAGCGAGATATTTTCGGGAGATATTTTCACGAGATATTTTCGTGAGATATTTTCCGAGATATTTTTAGGGAGATATTTTCGGAAGATTTTTTTTTTTTTTTTAAATAAAGAGAAAATGTTTGGCTCTCACTTTTCAAGAAGAAAAATCACATGTGAGATTACCAAAATACCCTTCTTCAAAAAACGAAAATTGGGGGTAATTTTCAACATGAAATATGCTCCAATTTCAATCAAGATAAGAGGGAAAACAACAACACCACTCAGGTTAATCAGGAATTGCAATAAACACTTAGAAAAAAAGAAGAACACAGAATTTTTTTTTTTGTGAAGAATTTTCTTTTGTGCTATGAAGTAGAAATTGACACAAACTAAGATAGGAATCTAGAGTCTCAACCTAGAGCTCTGATACCAAATGATGCGAACCCCGCAACACGATTCCTATCAACCCAACTAGCTACAAGGCTAGAGAACCAAAAGAAATGGTCCAAGAACCAACAACAAATTGATAGGGATCTCTAAATACAAACCCACAGATTTTGTTAGCAAGAAACTCACCTCAACACATGGATATTACGCACCACGCACGGAGAAGAGGTTGAACGCCACAAAGGGATGCAAATCCTTTGATAAGTTCTTGGTTGCAATTAAGCAAAGAGCTTTGGCTCTCAAATTTGTTTGAAACAAACAAAGAAATTTCATAAAATGTCAAAAGGTGCCTTTTGGGCTGCTACACTTTGTCTTATATAGAGTACAAATCAGACCTAAGAAAGAGAAAGCTTTACAGCCATTGGATTTGATCCAATGGTCCAAATTACAATATTTAAACGGGCGCCGCGGCGGGGAATTAAGTATGCCGCGGCGGGGAGGCTCGGGTTACAAAAAGTTAAGTAGGCGGGCCGCGGCGGAGTAAATTCCATGCCGCGGCGAGGAAGCTTGACATTCAATCCGAGAAGCCCTGGCCGCGGCGCACAAAATCCATGCCGCGGCGCGCACACTCGTCCAGCCCTGCGCGCACATCTGTCGACTTCCGCGCGCGCGCGCTTGTCCAGTTCCCACGCCAATGCAGAACCTTCTGGGCCGCGGCGCAACAATCCTATGCCGCGGCGCGCATGCCTCGCCAAAAATCATCCCAAAACAGAACCTTCTGGGCCGCGGCGCAACAATCCTATGCCGCAGCGCGCATGGCTCGTTCAAAATCATCCCAAAACAGAGGACCCCTCGCCGCGGCGCCAATAATCCATGCCGCGGCGCAGAACCTTTTCTTCATAATTCTGCCTCTAACACATTGCTTGGCCTCTCACAAGCCATGTGCTCATTCCTCATCATCCCTTGGCCTTGTAATAGCTCTTGGACAAGTCCACTCAAGGCTTCCTTAAGTTGTCTCGCCTTTGACCTCGTGATTGGCCCGTTCGGGATGCGAAGTGGTGGTAGCGCCGACTGGTTCGTATCATCAACACAGCAGAAAATTTCCAGAAAATCAGAAACACAAAACAGGAAACAACAATACAAATCAGGATTGATTTTAAAACACAATACAATCAGAATTTTTGCAAGAACAAGATGAAAAATTCTAGAAAATGAAGAACAATACAGAATTTGAAAAAGTGCACAGATTTTGTTTTTGTAAACGAAAAATGACAACACAAAACAGAAACGATTTCAGGATCACAACACAATCAGAATTTTTGCAAGAACAACAAGAAAAATTCTGGAAAATGAAGAACAACACAGATTTTGCAAAGTGCGCAGAAATTTTTTTTTTGTAATGGAAAATGACAATAAAAGATAGGAGTCTAGAATTACAACCTAGAGCTCTAATACCAAATGATGCGAACCGCTCGCCAAGACTCATATGTGATGCGAACCCCGCAACACGATTCCTATCGACCCAACTAGCTACGAGGCTAGAGAACCAAGAAGAAACGGATCAAGACCCAACAACAAAATTGGTAGGGATTTCTAAGCAAAACACAGATTTAGCTGCAGGAAACTCACCTCCACACTTGGATATTACGCACCACGCACGGAGAAGAGATGAACGCCACAAAGGGATGCAAATCCTTTGATAAGTTCTTGGTTTGCAATTAAGAAAAGAGCTTTGGCTCTCAAATTTGTTTGAAGAAAACAAATATTTTTCATAAATGACAAGAGTTGCCTTTTGGGCTGCTACAATTTGTCTTATATAGGGTACAAAACAGACCTAAGGAAAGAGAAAGCTTTACAGCCATTGGATTTGATCCAATGGTCAAAATTACATCATTTAAACTGGCGCCGCGGCGGGAAAATAAGTATGCCGCGGCGAGGAGGCTCGGGTTACAACAAATTAAGTAGGCGGGCCGCGGCGGAGTAAATTCCATGCCGCGGCGAGGAAACTTGACAATCAACTCGAGAGGTCTGGGCCGCGGCGCACAAAATCCATGCCGCGGCTCGCACACTCGTCCAGCCCTGCGCGCACATCTGCCAACATCCGCGCGCGCGCTTGTCCAGTTGCCATGCCAAAACAGAACCGTATGGGCCGCGGCGCAACAATTCCATGCCGCGGCGCGCATGCCTTGCCAAAAATCTTCCCAAAACAGAGGACCTCTCGCCGCGGCACCCATTAATCCATGCCGCGGCGCAGAACTTTTTCTTCCAATTCTGCCTCTATCACATTGCTTGGCCTCTCACAAGCTATGTGCTCATTCCTCATCATCCCTTGGCCTTGTAGTAGTTCTTGGACAAGTCCGCTCAAGGCTTCCTTGAGTTGTCTCGCCTTCGACCTCGTGATTGGCCCGTTCGGGATGCGAAGTGGTGGTTACGCTAACTGATTCGTATCACTATGACCTCCAAATCATGCGATTTGGCAACCACAAGAAATACGGACAGAAACTCGACACCAATCTTAGCACGCAGATTTTACGAAGAATGCTCGACTATGGTAGCAAAGAACTCACCTCCACCCTTGGATATACGCACCACGAGCCGAGATAAGACGAAACGCCACAAAGGGTTGCTAGTTCCTTTGATAAGTTTCTGGATAGAACAAGAGAAGCACTTGTGCTCTCTCAATTTGAAATCACTTCAAATTTTTTTTCATTGATGAAAATTCATGTCTAATGTGTTAATGTTACAATGGCAGCTGCTTTACATATATATAGATACAATGAAAACCTAAAAATTGTCTCAAGAAATCCTAGCCATTGATTTGGATCCAATGGCCCAAAAATTACAACATTTTGAATCCTCGCTGCGGCGGGGAAATATTCATGCCGCGGCGCGCCCTGTTCTGTTTGCCACTCGCGAAGCCATGCCGCGGCGCACAAAAGTTCATGCCGTGGCGCGCATATTCAGGGTCTGCGCGCAGGTCTGGCTGTCAGGCGCGCTTGTCCGTGTCAGCGCGCAGGTCTTGCAAGTCAGCGCGCACACGTCTCGCCCAGTCCTCGTCATGCCGCGGCGCATGGAATTTCATGCCGCGGCGCGCATGCACCTTCGGTCCAAAACAGAAACCTCCTCGCTGCGGCGCCACTTTCTTGTGTCACGGCGCACACGTTTCCTTCCATCCAAAACAGAACGCCCTGTGCCGCGGCGCACCAAATCCATGCCGCGGCACGCTTGTGTGACAATTCCATCCTCCAATGCAGAAACCTCCTTGCCGCGGCGCACAAAATCTATGCCGCGGCGCAGCTCCAAATTTTGGAATTGGCCACTTGCACTCTTCTTCTCCTCTTCCATTGTGATTGCATGCTTGTTTTTTATGTTGCATGCCATTTTGCACTTCCTCGAGGCCCTTCTCAAGGCACGGCTCTCGGCTCGTGTCGGGCCGACTTCGGGAGGGGGTCCGGTTCGTATCATTTTGTCTGCAAGAAACTCACCTCAACACATGGATGTTACGCACCATGCACGGAGAAGGGGATGAACGCCACAAAGGGATGCAAATCCTTTGATAAGTTCTTGGTTTGCAATTAAGCAAAGAGCTTTGGCTCTCAAATTTGTTTGAAGAAAACAAATAATTTTCATAAATGACAAGAGTTGCCTTTTGGGCTGCTACAATTTGTCTTATATAGAGTACAAACAAAACCTAAGGAAAAAGAAAGCTTTGCAGCCATTGGATTTGATCCAATGGTCAAAATTACATCATTTAAACTTGCGCCGCGGCGGGTAAATAAGTATGCCGCGGCGAGGAGGCTCGGGTTACAACAATTTGAGTAGGCGGGCCGCGGCGGAGTAAATTCCATGCCGCGGCGAGAAATCTTGACATCCAACCCGAGAGGCTTGTGCCGCGGTGCACCAAATCCATGCCGCGGCGCGCACACTCGCCCATCCCTGCCCGCACATCTGGCCACATCCGCGCGCGCGCTCGTCCAGTTGCCATGCCAAAACAGAACCCTTTCGGCCGCGGCGCAACAAATCCATGCAGCGGCGCGCATGCCTCGCCAAAATTCTTCCCAAAACAGAGGACCCCTCGCCGCGGCGGCTATAACTCCATGCGGCGGCGCAGAACTTTTTCTTCCAATTCTGTCTCTATCACATTGCTTGGCCTCTCACAAGCTATGTGCTCATCTGATACGAACCGGACACCCTCCCGAAATCGGCCCGACCCGAGCCGAGAGCCGTGCCTTGAGAAGGGCCTCGAAGAAGTGCAAAATGGCATGCAACATCAAAAACAAGCATGCAAACACAATGGAAGAGGAGAAGAACAGTGCAAGTGGCAAATTCCAAAATTTGGAGCTGCGCCACGGCATAGATTTTGTGCGCCGCGGCGAGGAGGTTTCTACATTGGAGGATGGAATTGTCACACAAGGGCGCCGCGGCACGGATTTGGTGCGCCGCGGCACAGGGCGTTCTGTTTTGGATCGAAGGAAACGTGCGCGCCGCGGCACAAGAAAGTGGCACCGCAGCGAGGAGGTTTCTGTTTTGGACCGAAGGTGCATGCACGCCGCGGCATGAAATTCCATGCGCTGAGGCATGACGAGGACTGGGCGAGACGTGCGCGCGCTGACACGGACAAGCGCGCCTGACAGCCAGACCTGCACGCAGACCCTGAATATGCGCGCCGCGGCATGAACTTTTGTGCGCCGCGGCATGGCTTCGCGAGTGGCAAACAAAACAGGGCGCGCCGCGGCATGAATATTTCCCCGCCTCGGCGAGGATTCAAAATGTTGTAATTTTTGGGCCATTGGATCCAAATCAATGGCTAGGATTTCTTGAGACAATTTTTAGGTTTTCATTGTATCTATATATATGTAAAGCAGCTGCCATTGTAACATATATAATTATCATGAATTTTCATCAATGAAAAACAATTTGAAGTGATTTCAAATTGAGAGAGCACAAGTGCTTCTCTTGTTCTATCAAGAAACTTATCAAAGGAACTAGCAACCCTTTGTGGCGTTTCGCCTTATCTCGGCTCGTGGTGCATATATCCAAGGGTGGAGGTGAGTTCTTTGCTACCATAGTCGAGCGTTCTTCGTAGAATCTGCGTGCTAAGATTGGTGTCGGGTTTCTGTCCGTATTTCTTGTGGTTGCCAAACCGCGTGATTTGGAGGTCATAGGAGTCGTGGCGAGCGGTTCGCATCATTTGGTATCAGAGCTCTAGGTTGTAATTCTAGACTCCTATCTTTTATTGTCATTTTCCATTACAAAAAAAAAAAAAATTCTGTGCACTTTGCAAAATCTGTGTTGTTCTTCATTTTCCAGAATTTTTCTTGTTGTTCTTGCAAAAATTCTGATTGTGTTGTGATCCTGAAATCGTTTCTGTTTTGTGTTGTCATTTTTCGTTTACAAAAACAAAATCTGTGCACTTTTTCAAATTCTGTATTGTTCTTCATTTTCCTGAATTTTTCATCTTGTTCTTGCAAAAATTCTGATTGTATTGTGTTTCTGAAATCAATCCTGATTTGTATTGTTATTTCCTGTTTTGTGTTTCTGATTTTCTAGAAATTTTCTGCTGTGTTGAAAATTTCAGAATTGTGTTTTGTGTTTCTGATTTTCTGGAATTATTCTGCTGTTGTTGAAAAATTTCAGATTGTGTTTTATTGTTTCTGAATTTCTGTTGTGTTTTGGAAGGGTTTTCGTGTTGAAAATTTTTCTGAAAAATCTATTCGTAACAAAAAGGGTATTTTGGTAATTTTACCGTGCTCTCGTAATTCTGTTCGTATTTCGTGTTTTGTTCATGTTTTACGTTCCAAACAGATTATAAAAAAAAAAAGAGGTGAAAATTTCTTTTCCGATAAATTTTTACAAAGTCTTTATTTGATTCCTCTTGAATCTAAATTTTGTTTGAATCAAATTATTCCTTTTTCATTGAGTTAGAACTCCAAACACTTTGAGTTAGTTCCTTGCTTGCCTTGAATTGGATATTGCGCCACTAGTGGGTGAGTGTGGAATTCTACCTCGGGTTGAAAGTTTCGGAGGTTGACTTGCTATAGAACGAGAAGTGTTTGAGCAATCAATCCGAGCGAATAAACACGTGAGGTAACAAAGTGAATTTTTCTGTTCTTAAGTTGTTTAACTAATTCTCTGTGTGCGAAAGTTGTGGAATTATGTCTAACAGGAGCAATTCCGAAGAGCGTCTGGATACCACATCTTTGTTGCGTGCAATGCAACAGTCCATGGAACGGTTGAGTGCCGTCATGGTAAATCTTGATGAGCGGGTAGAACGGCAAGAAGCTGCGGTTGCCAACTTACAACGAAGAGCACCCGAAGAGGCTCCGGAAGTTAGAAGACCGAATAGGAGGCCCTTAGTGGATGAGGAGAATTGGGATGAAGAATTTGATAACGGAGAAAGGAGGATGCCTTATGGAGGAAGGGATGAACATCGGGGAGGAAGAAATGGTCGGGAAGGTTTGTGGAGACCCCCACCTCGGCCTTATGATGGGGTTGACCGGAATTTGGACAACATCAAAATGAAGATGCCTACATTCCAAGGAAAGAATGATCCGGAGTTGTACTTGGAATGGGAGAAACGGGTTGAGCATGTTATTGATTGTCACCATTATTCCGAGGAGAAGAAAGTAAAATTGGCGGTAGTCGAGTTTAGCGATTACGCCTTAAATTGGTGGGACCAATTGGTGGTCTCAAGGAGGAGAAGTGGAGAGAGGCCCATTGATTATTGGGGTGAGATGAAAGCCATAATGCGGAAGCGGTTTGTCCCAAGCCACTACTACCGGGAACTCTATCAGAAGCTACAAAGGCTTAATCAAGGTCATCGGTCCGTTGATGAGTATTTCAAGGAGATGGAGATGACTATGGTGAGAGCAAGTGTGGAGGAAGATAGGGAGGCCACCATGGCTCGGTTCTTAAGCGGGTTGAATTCTAATATTGCCAACATTGTGGAGTTGCACCACTATGTTGAGTTGGAGGATATGGTACAAATGGCCATCAAGGTAGAAAGGCAAGTGAAGAGGAGAAGTAGCCATATCATACCCGTAGAGAACAATCAGGACACCACTTTTTCGACACCAACACCGAACCCAATTCCGCCTTGGAAGTCTAATGGGAGGAAGGAAGGGGAAGGTAGTTCTAAGCCCAACTTTGAGAACAAGGGCAAAGAAAAGGAGATGAGGAGAGATAAGGGAAAGGATGAAGGAGGAACCGTCCATCGAAGTCGTGACATAAATTGTTACCATTGCCTTGGAAAGGGTCATTACGCTCATCAATGTCCGAACAAAAGGACAATGATCGTGCAAGCCAACGGGGAGGTGGCGACCGATGATGACAGTGATGACGGGGAGAAGCCGTCATTAGAGGAGGCTAATGACGAGGAAGTGTATCCAGTCACGGGAGAGTTGCTTGTGGTACGACGGGCACCATTGGATCATTACCGAGAAGTTCACATGGGATCCCAAAGAGTTAATACTTTTCATACGAGATGCCATGTGAGTGATAAGGTGTGCCAGTTAATCATTGATAGTGGGAGTTGCACCAACATTGCTAGCACAACTTTAGTTGAGAAGCTAGGGTTGACTACGAACAAGCATCCCCAACCGTACAAGCTACAGTGGCTAAATGACAATGGAGAAGCGAAGGTTGAACAGCAAGTACTTGTAGCCTTTTCCATTGGTCGATATAAGGATGAGGTGATATGTGATGTATTCCCCATGCAAGCTGGGCATATATCGCTAGGGCGGCCATGGCAATACGATAGGAAGGTCACCTATGACGGATACAAGAACGAGTATTCCCTCGAGAAGGAAGGGAAGAAGCTTACCTTTTTGCCTTTATCTCCGCAACAAATATGCAACAAGCTCTTAAGGGAAGTTGAGGAGAAAAAGGGGAAGAGATTGGAGGGAGAGCCCAAGGAGAAGGAGGGGCAATCAAGGGGGAAGAAGGAAAGAAAAATGTCCAAACAATGCTTATTTTCTAACTTTTCTTTCTTGCAGGAATCTTATGATGAAAACCAAAACGAAGATGGCCTGCAAAACTTGCCCTATGACAAAGGTCCGAATTCGAGGTCGAATTCTTTCGAAGAAGGAGGGAATGATACGAACCGGACCCCCTCCTGAAATCGGCCCGACACGAGCCGAGAGCCGTGCCTTGAGAAGGGCCTCGAAGAAGTGCAAAATGGCATGCAACATAAAAAACAAGCATGCAAGCACAATGGAAGAGGAGAAGAAGAGTGCAAGTGGCAAATTCCAAAATTTGGAGCTGCGCCGCGGCATAGATTTTGTGCGCCGCGGCGAGGAGGTTTCTGCATTGGAGGATGGAATTGTCACACAAGCGCGCCGCGGCACGGATTTGGTGCGCCGCGGCACAGGGCGTTCTGTTTTGGATCGAAGGAAACGTGCGCGCCGCGGCACAAGAAAGTGGCGCCGCAGCGAGGAGGTTTCTGTTTTGGACCGAAGGTGCATGCGCGCCGCGGCATGAAATTCTATGCGCCGCGGCATGACGAGGACTGGGTGAGACGTGCGCGCGCTGACATGCCAGACCTGCGCGCTGACACGGACAAGCGCGCCTGACAGCCAGACCTGCGTGCAGACCCTGAATATGCGCGCCGCGGCATGAACTTTTGTGCGTCGCGGCATGGCTTCGCGAGTGGCAAACAGAACAGGGCGCGCCGCGGCATGAATATTTCCCCGCCGTGGCGAGGATTCAAAATGTTGTAATTTTTGGGCCATTGGATCCAAATCAATGGCTAGGATTTCTTGAGACAATTTTTAGGTTTTCATTGTATCTATATATATGTAAAGCAGCTGCCATTGTAACATATACAATTATCATGAATTTTCATCAATGAAAAACAATTTGAAGTGATTTCAAATTGAGAGAGCACAAGTGCTTCTCTTGTTCTATCAAGAAACTTATCAAAGGAAATAGCAACCCTTTGTGGCGTTTCGCCTTATCTCTGCTCGTGGTACGTATATCCAAGGGTGGAGGTGAGTTCTTTGCTACCATATTAGAGCGTTCTTCATAGAATCTGCGTGCTAAGATTGGTGTCGGGTTTCTGTCCGTATTTCTTGTGGTTGCCAAACCGCGTGATTTGGAGGTCATAGGAGTCGTGGCGAGCGGTTCGCATCATCATCCCTCATCATCCCTTGGCCTTGTAACAGCTATTGGACAAGTCCGCTCAAGGCTTCCTTGAGTTGTCTCGCCTTCGACCTCGTGATTGGCCCATTCGGGATGCGAAGTGGTGGTAGCGCTAGTTGATTCGTATCATTCCCCCCCTCTTGAAAAGGATTCGACCTCGAATCTTCACCTGCGTAATCGAAAGGAGAAAGATCAGAAACATTAAAAGATGCGCTAATATTATACTCACCTGGAATGTCGAGCTTGTAGGCATTGTCGTTGATACGTTAGAGTACTTGGAATGGCCCATCTCCTCGAGGTTGTAGTTTGGACCTTCGCTTTTCAGGAAAGCGTTCCTTCCTCATATGTACCCAAACCCCTTCACCGGGTTCGAAAACGACCCTACGTCGCCCTTTGTTAGCCTTGAACTCAAATTCTTCATTCTTTTTCTCAATGCGCTCGTGAATGCTCTCATGTAGTGTCTTTACCATTTCAGCTTTCTTGGCACCTGTCAAATCTGTCCTAACTGAAACAGGTAAAGGCAATAAATCCATAGGAGTGAGTGGGTTAAAACCATAAACAATTTCAAAAGGCGTATGGTTAGTAGTGGAATGCACACTCCTATTATAAGCAAATTCAATGAAAGGCAAACAATCCTCCCAATTTTTCAAGTTTTTTTGAATGACCGTTCGTAACAGAGTAGATAAAGTTCGATTAACTACCTCTGTTTGGCCATCAGTTTGGGGATGACAAGTAGTAGAAAACAAAAGCTTCGTCCCCAACTTAGCCCATAGAGTTTTCCAAAAATAACTCAGGAATTTGACATCCCTGTCAGAAATTATACTTTTTGGAACCCCATGCAACCGTACAATCTCTTTAAAGAAAAGATTAGCAATGTTAGTTGCATCATCGGTTTTGTGACACGCAATAAAATGTGCCATTTTTGAAAACCTGTCAACAACTACAAAAATGGAATCTCTTCCGCCCCTAGACCTAGGCAATCCCAAAATAAAGTCCATGGAGATATCCACCCAAGGTGAACTAGGCACCAGTAGGGGTGTATACAGTCCTTGAGGTAGGACTCTGGACTTTGCTTACCTACACGTGATGCACTTAAAGCAAATCCTTTCTACATCACGCCTCATCTTAGGCCAAAAGAAATGTTCCCGCAGAACATCCATGGTCTTGGCCACACCGAAGTGTCCCATTAGACCCCCACCATGGGCCTCTCTCACTAGTAACTCTCTCATAGAGCAGTTGGGTATACATAGATGGTTTTCTCTATATAAATACCCATCGAACAAATAAAATTTCTCAAAAACAAACTTTTGACATGCATGATATATAGCAGAAAAATCATCATCAGCAGCACACAGTTCTTTAATATACTCAAACCCTAATAATCTAGCATTTAAAGTAGAGAGTAAGGTATACCTCCTTGACAAAGCGTCTGCGACAATATTTTCCTTACCTCGCTTATATTGAATAATATAAGGAAAGGTTTCGATGAACTCCATCCATCTTGCATGCCGCCTATTCAACTTTCCTTGGCTCTTTAGGTGCTTCAAGGATTCATGATTCGTGTGGATGACGAATTCTTTCGGCCATAGATAGTGCTGCCAAGTCTCCAAGGTCCTAACCAAAGCGTAGAGCTCTTTGTCATACGTTGGGTAGTTCAGGGAGGCTCCACCGAGCTTCTCACTGAAATAGGCGATAGGTCGCTTTTCCTGCATTAAAACAGCTCCTATACCTATACCTGAAGCATCACACTCAACTTCAAAGGTTTTAGTAAAGTCAGGCAAAGATAGAACAGGTGCAGTACATAATTTATCTTTTAACAAATTAAAAGCCGTTTCTTGTTCTACTCCCCATCTAAAACCTACAGTTTTCTTGATCACCTCGGTTAGAGGTGCGGCTACAGTGCTAAAGTCTCTAACAAATCTTCGATAGAAACTAGCTAAGCCATGGAAACTTTGAACCTTAGTAACAGACTTAGGCAAGGGCCAATCCCTAATCGCCTTGACCTTTTCCTTATCTACCTCTATTCCCTCAGCACTTACAACAAAACCAAGAAAAACTAGCTTGCTCATGCAAAAACAGCACTTCTTTAAATTAGCATACAGTTTTTATTTTCTTAAAGTTTCAAGCACAGCACGTAAATGTTTAACATGCTCTTCTAAACTTTTGCTGTAAATGAGGATATCATCGAAATAGACAACCACACAATTTCCAATTAAAGAACGTAAAACATGGTTCATTAATCTCATAAAAGTACTGGGTGCGTTAGATAACCCGAAAGGCATAACTAACCACTCATACAACCCATGTTTTGTTTTAAAAGCGGTTTTCCATTCATCCCCTTCTTTCATCCTTATTTGATGATATCCACTTTTAAGGTCAATTTTTGAAAATATGCTAGAGCCATGCAATTCATCTAACATGTCATCTAATCCAGGAATTGGGTGACGATACTTTACCGTAATGTTGTTGACGGCTCGACAATCAACACACATACGACTTGACCCATCCTTCTTAGGCACAAGTAGCACTGGCACTGCACAAGGGCTTAAGCTTTCTCTAACTTGCCCCCTAGTCAAAAATTCTTCAACCTGCTTCTGGATCTCCTTGGTATCATCCGGGTTGGTACGATAAGCCGGTCGGTTTGGAAGAGACGCTCCAGGAATGAAGTCAATCTGATGCTCAATCCCTCGCAATGGTGGTACACCGTCTGGGATCTCTTCAGGAAACACATCTTCATATTCCTGTAACAAAGAAACAAAAATACTTGGCAACGTATTGTCAAGTTCATCAGTAGATAAATAAGTCTCTTTATACGAGAGTATAAGAACAGACCTCTTCGCCAAGACGGTGTGTTCTACATCACTTGCCTTTGCGTAAAAATTTTCAACTTTTTCTCCGGTTTCTTTTTCTCTCTGTCTCCACTCTTCTCTCCTACTACACTCTTTTCTCCCAATTTCTCTAACCATACATTCAATCAACTTTGGGAGTTTCGCTACACAAAAACGAAGCAAGAGAAACCATTCTAAGGATTCAAAGAAGCCGTCGACAATCGAAGATAAAGCTTTTGGAGAAGAACGCTATTCCATCCATAAGCGGTATTTAGATCTAGGTTTTCTTTGGTGTTGTAGAATTCTATTTTTCTTCTTCTTTCGTTGGAGTGTATGTTCATATTTTATTTGTCTATGAATATTAATATGAACATGTCTGGCTAGTTTTATTATGGATGTTTAGTTTGTGTTGCCATGTTTGCTAGAACTGTGTATGGTGTATGTTTTATTGATTTAATATAAACAAATTACTTTTTGATTAAAAGCATGTTTAGATATTTAATTATGAATTATCATGGGCCCATTTGAGATTCGTAGTTAGGTTGAAAGATCTTAGAATTTAGTTATAGGAACGTCACCTTAACTTTATTCCGAAACACTTAATCAAAGCTTCAATTTAGTGACTTAGTCATAGCATTAATTTGATTAGCATGTTTTTCCTTGCGCGTAATTTGATTTACCCCGACCGAAGGCAGTTAATTAGTTAATTAACAAAGAGATTTACCCCGACCGCAAGCAGTCTCGTAATTAAAAGGAAAGTCGGTAATTTTGTTTATATAGAACGTTCATGTTATTTCACCATACCTTTTCGATGCAAGCATGGTCAACCAAGCTAAACGTCCAAACATCCTCCATTGATCTTCAAATATATCTTCAAATATGGCGCTGGTGTTAGCGCGCAGACTGTCGAGGGGTGTCCGTGTCAACGCGCAGGTCTGGCCTGTCAGTGCGCGCACGTCCACTCATGCCGCGGCGCCTGAAATGCATGCCGCGGTGCGCACTTGTTTAGGCTCCAAAACAGAAACTCCCTCGCTGCGGCGCCCAATATCTGTGCCGCGGTGCCCCTTGCTTGACATTTTGCCTCTCTAAAACAGAAACTCCCTCGCCAAGGCGGTTATAAATCCATGCCGCGGCGTAAGTCATTTTGTCCAAAAAACTGCCTCCAACAGATTGGTTGATCACCCACATGCTTCAAGCTTCATATTCATGATCCCTTGGCCTTCAGTTGGCTCTTGGACTAGCTCATTCAGTGCCTCTTCGAGTTGTTTGGCTCTTGACCTCGTGATCGGCCCGTGTGGGATCCGTAGAGGATGTTGTGACGGATGATTCGTATCACATTGTCAAGGAGGTATACCTTACTCTCTACTTTAAATGCTAGATTATTAGGGTTTTAGTATATTAAAGAACTGTATGCTGCTAATGATGATTTTTTTGCTGTATATCATGCATGTCATAAGTCTGTTTTTGAAAAATTTTATTTGTTCAATGGGTATTTATATAGAGAAAACCATTTATGTATACCCAACTGCTCTATGAGAGAGTTACTAGTGAGAGAGGCCCATGGTGGAGATCTAATGGGACACTTCGGTGTGGACAAGACCATGGATGTTCTACGGGAACATTTCTTTTGGCTTAAGATGAAGCATGATGTAGAAAGGATTTTGATGCGAACCCCGCAACACGATTCCTACCGACCCACCTAGCTACGAGGCTAGGGAACCAAGAAGAAGCGGATCAAGACCCAACAACAATATTGGCATGGATTTCTAAGCAAAACACAGATTTGGCTGCAGGAAACTCACCACCACACTTGGATATTACGCACCACGCGCGGAGGAGAGGGCGAACGCCACAAAGGAGTGCAAATGCCTTTGATAAGTTCTTGGTTTGGCTTGAAATCAAGCAAGGAGCTCAATGGCTCTCACAATTTGTTTTCTAACAAATTTCATTAAAATGATCAAAGATACAAAATGGGCTGCCCAAATGTCTATTTATAGGGCTCACACAAAACCTAAAAAGAAAAGACAAAATATGAGCCATTGGATTTGATCCAAGGGCTGAAATTACAAATTTTACATTGGCGCCGCGGCGGGCAAACATTCATGCCGCGGCGGGGAGGCTCGGATCACAAAAGTAAAACTACGCGGGCCGCGGCGGACAAATTACATGCCGCGGCGAGGAACCTTGCACTTCAACCCGAGAGGTCTGTGCCGCGGCGCCCAAAAGCCATGCCGCGGCGCGCACGTCCCTGGTCCTCTGCGCGCACCTCTGCCCACACTTGCGCGCGCGTCTGCTCGTCTTGCGCGCACGTCTCCCAGCCTGCATACCCAAAACAGAAACATCGGCGCCGCGGCGCACATATTTCATGCCGCGGCGAGAATGCCTCGTCCAGAATCCCACCAAAACAGAAACTTGTCCGCCGCGGCGGGGGAAAGTCATGCCGCGGCGCAGCTCCAAAACTGGCAATTTTCCACAAATTAGCTTGGCACTCCCATGGCGAACATGTTTGCGCCCTTGCTCGTGTTTGTGGCGCCTTTCTACGCCGTTATTTCACCCCCTTCTCGGCTTGGTCCATGATACGAGTCGGGCCTTGTTAGTGGCGCGATCCGGTTCGTATCATTCCCTCCCTCTTAAAGAGAATTCGACCTCGAATTCGGACCTTCATCACGGGGTAAGTGTAGGAGCCCATCTCGGTTTTGCTCCACATCATAATAGCCCTGCAAGAAAGAAAAGTAAGAAAATAGACATTCTTTCATTTTTTTTCTTTTCTTCTTTTTTTTTTGTTTGCCCTTTTTTCTCCTTGGGCATTTCTTCTTTTTCTTTTCCCTTTCCCTTTTCTTGTTCTCCCTTGTTCTTGATCTTCAATTGATCCTCAACCACTTCTTTCGGGGTAAGGGGGATAAGGGTTATCTTGCTTCCATCTTTTTCGAACGAGTACTTATTTGCATAACCGTCATAAGTCACCCGTCGATCATATTGCCAAGGCCGGCCCAAAATCATATGCCCAGTCTGCATTGGTACCACATCACATAAGGCAACATCTTGATAATTCCCCATAGCAAAGGATACCAAGGCTTGATGTTCCACCTTCTCCTCACCTTGATCATTCAACCATTGCAGTTTATAAGGTGTGGGATGTTTGGTTGTGGGTAACCCTAACTTCTCAACTAGGGTTGTGCTAGCAAGGTTGGTACAAGAACCCCCATCGATAATTAGGCTGCAGACTTTGCCATTCACGTGACATCGTGTATGGAAAATGTTTCCTCGTTGTGAATCCATGTCACTATCCTTGGAGCCATCCTTAGGCACTCGCCCTACCATAAGCAAGTCTCCTTTCACCGGAACTATTTCTTCCGTACTTGCTTCTTCCAATGGTGGCATCTCCTCACCATCACTCTCTTCATCTGTCTCCACCTCCCCATTTGCTTGTATGATCATTGCTTTCTTGTTCGGACATTGGGATGCATAATGACCCTTTCCAAGACAACGAAAACAACTCACATCCCGATTTCGGGGAAAGGTTTCAACCTGACCTTTTCCTTTATCTTTACTAGCCTCCATCTCTTTGCCCTTGTTGACTTCAAAGCGGGGCTTGGAGCTAGTTCCTTCTTCTCTCCTAAAATCTTGTACCCAAGGTGTTGGAGAAATTGGCCTTGGTGGTTGCATCCGGTTACTTCTTCGCTTGAATTGCGCTTCCACTTTAATTGCCATGTGGACCATGTCTTCCAACTCCACATAATGATGAAGCTCAACAACATTAGCAATTTCCGGATTTAGTCCACTCAGAAACCGAGCCATAGTGGCCTCTCTATCCTCCTCAAGGCTAGCCCTAACCATGGCTACCTCCATTTCCTTGTAATACTCATCAACCGATCGAAAGCCTTGATGAAGTCGTTGCAATTTCTGATAAAGCTCTCGGTAGTAGTGGCTCGGAACAAATCTCTTCCGCATGATGGCTTTCATGTCTTCCCAACCACTTATCGGTCTTTCTCCATTTCTCCTTCTCCCAACTACCAACTGATCCCACCAGTTCAAAGCGTAGTCAGTAAACTCGATCACCGCCAATTTGACCTTCTTTTCTTCGGAGTAGTTGTGGCATTCAAATATATGCTCCACCTTCTTCTCCCACTCCAAATAAAGTTCCGGGTCATTCTTTCCTTGGAACGCCGGCATTTTGATCTTAATACTTCCTAAACTCCGATCAACCCCATCAAAAGGTTGGTGTGGGTATCTCCTTATTCCTCCCCGATCATGGCCACCTCTAGGCCCATGTCGTCTTCCAAAGGGCATCCTCCCTTCATCTTCATTATAGTTCTCTCCAAAACTATCTTCATCCAACTCTTCCTCAAAATGGGCTCTCCTATTAGGTCTTCCCACATTAGGAGCGACTTGTGGCGCCTCTTGCCCTAAGTTGGCGATAGTTGCTTCTTGATGTTCCATTCGTTCATTTATGTTAACCATGACGGCATTCATCCGTTCCATGGCTTGTTGTAATGCCCTCATCACATGAGTTGTATCGGGCCTTTCCTCTGAGCTATTCCTGTCAGACATGTTTACAACAACTAACACAAACAAACAATTAACAATCAACAAAATTGGAACTTTCACTCGTTACCTCACGTGTTTACACTCGAATTTTGATTGCCGTAGCGCTCGAAGCCCTATGACAAACCAAACCGTCCAAGTCTTCCACACCAATGTAGAATTTCACACTCAACAAGTGTAGCTTGCAATATCCAAATGTATGGAACAATGGAAACTAACTCAATGTGTTTTGAAACCCTAACTCTATGAGTTTGGAAAGAAGTTCGGTTTAGCAAATCCAATCCGAAAAACGCAAACAAACAAAGAAACGATCCGTTAAAGCGTAAACGACGCTAAAACGACGAAATTTCGTAAATTCTCGGGAAATCAAGAATTCACTCCTCTTTTTCTCTTTTTTTTTTTTTTTTTTTTTTATAAAAGCACCGAAATATCCTCTTCCTTTTAAATTTTTTTTTTTTTTTTTTTTTATAAAAATATCTAACGAGATATTTTCGGGAGATATTTTCACGAGATATTTTCGTGAGATATTTTCCGAGATATTTTCGGGAGATATTTTCGGAAGATATTTTTTTTTTTTTTTTTTTTATAAAATAAAGAGAAAAGTTTGGCTCTCACTTTTCAAGAAGAAAAATCACATGTGAGATTACCAAAATACCCCTCTTAAAAAAAAACGAAAATTTGGGGGAATTTCCAACACAAAATCCTCTCCAAATTCAACCAAAATAAGAAGCAAACAACAACATCACACAGGTTATTCCAGGAAATGCATTAAACACACAAAAACAAGATGAACACAGAATTTTTTTGTGAAGCAATTTTCTTGTTGCTATGAAATAGAAATTGACAAAAACTAAGATAGGAATCTAGAGTCTCAACCTAGAGCTCTGATACCAAATGATGCGAACCCCGCAACACGATTCCTACCGACCCACCTAGCTACGAGGCTAGGGAACCAAGAAGAAGCGGATCAAGACCCAACAACAATATTGGCATGGATTTCTAAGCAAAACACAGATTTGGCTGCAGGAAACTCACCACCACACTTGGATATTACGCACCACGCGCGGAGGAGAGGGCGAACGCCACAAAGGAGTGCAAATGCCTTTGATAAGTTCTTGGTTTGGCTTGAAATCAAGCAAGGAGCTCAATGGCTCTCACAATTTGTTTTCTAACAAATTTCATTAAAATGATCAAAGATACAAAATGGGCTGCCCAAATGTCTATTTATAGGGCTCACACAAAACCTAAAAAGAAAAGAAAAAATATGAGCCATTGGATTTGATCCAAGGGCTGAAATTACAAATTTTACATTGGCGCCGCGGCGGGCAAACATTCATGCCGCGGCGGGGAGGCTCGGATCACAAAAGTAAAACTACGCGGGCCGCGGCGGACAAATTACATGCCGCGGCGAGGAACCTTGCACTTCAACCCGAGAGGTCTGTGCCGCGGCGCCCAAAAGCCATGCCGCGGCGCGCACGTCCCTGGTCCTCTGCGCGCACCTCTGCCCACACTTGCGCGCGCGTCTGCTCGTCTTGCGCGCACGTCTCCCAGCCTGCATACCCAAAACAGAAACATCGGCGCCGCGGCGCACATATTTCATGCCGCGGCGAGAATGCCTCGTCCAGAATCCCACCAAAACAGAAACTTGTCCGCCGCGGCGGGGGAAAGTCATGCCGCGGCGCAGCTCCAAAACTGGCAATTTTCCACAAATTAGCTTGGCACTCCCTTGGCGAACATGTTTGCGCCCTTGCTCGTGTTTGTGGCGCCTTTCTACGCCGTTATTTCACCCCCTTCTCGGCTTGGTCCATGATACGAGTCGGGCCTTGTTAGTGGCGCGATCCGGTTCGTATCAGATTTGCTTTAAGTGCATCACGTGTAGGCAAGTAAAGTCCAAAGTCCTGCCTCAAAGACTGTATACACCCCTGCCGGTGCCTAGTTCACCTTAGGTGGATATCTCCATGGACTTTATTTTGGGTTTGCCTAGGTCTAGAGGCGGAAGAGATTCCATTTTTGTAGTTGTTGACAGGTTTTCAAAACTGGCACATTTTATTGCGTGTCACAAAATCGATGATGCAACTAACATTGCCAATCTTTTCTTTAAAGAGATTGTACAGTTGCATGGGGTTCCAAAAATTATAATTTCTGATAGGGATGTCAAATTCCTGAGTTATTTTTGGAAAACTCTTTGGGCTAAGTTGGGGACGAAGCTTTTGTTTTCTACTACTTGTCATCCCCAAACTGATGGCCAAACAGAGGTAGTTAATCGAACTTTATCTACTCTGTTACGAACGGTCATTCAGAAAAACTTGAAAAATTGGGAGGATTGTTTGCCTTTCATTGAATTTGCTTATAATAGGAGTGTGCATTCCACTACTAACCATACACCTTTTGAAATTGTTTATGGTTTTAACCTACTCACTCCTATGGATTTATTGCCTTTACCTGTTTCAGTTAGGACAGATTTAACAGGTGCCAAGAAAGCTGAAATGGTAAAGAAACTACATGAGAGCATTCACGAGCGCATTGAGAAAAAGAATGAAGAATTTGCGTTCAAGGCTAACAAAGGGCGACGTAGGGTCATTTTCGAACTCGGTGATTGGGTTTTGGTACATATGAGGATGGTACGTTTTCTTGAAAAGCGAAGGTCCAAACTACAACCTCGAGGAGATGGGCCATTCCAAGTACTCGAACGTATCAACGACAATGCCTACAAGCTCGACCTTCCAGGTGATTATAATATTAGCACATCTTTTAGTGTTTCTGATCTTTTTCCTTTCGATTACGCAGGTGAAGATTCGAGGTCGAATCCTTTTCAAGAAGGGGGGAATGATACGAATCAGCTAGCGCTACCACCACTCCGCATCCCGAACGAGCCAATCACGAGGTCGAAGGCGAGACAACTCAAGGAAGCCTTGAGCGGACTTGTCCAAGAGGTTTTACAAGGCCAAGGGATGATGAGGAATGAGCACATAGCTTGTGAGAGGCCAAGCAATATGATAGTGATACGAATCAGTTAGCGCTACCACCACTTCGCATCCCGAACGGGCCAATCACAAGGTCGAAGGCGAGACAACTCAAGGAAGCCTTAAGCGGACTTGTCCAAGAGCTGTTACAAGGCCAAGGGATGATGAGGAATGAGCACGTAGCTTGTGAGAGGCCAAGCAATGTGATAGAGGTAGAATTGGAAGAAAAAGTTCTGCGCCGCGGCATGGATTTATAGCCGCCACGGCGAGAGGTCCTCTGTTTTGGGAAGAATTTTGGCGAGGCATGCTCTCCGCGGCAAGCATTTGTGGCACCGCAGCCCCGAGGGTTCTGTTTTGGCACGGCAACTGGACCAGCTCGCGCGGATGTGGGCAGATGTGCGTGCAAAGATGGGCGAGTGTGCACGCCGCGGCATGGATTTTGTGCGCCGCGGCACAAGCCTCTCGGATTAGATGACAAAGTTGCTTGCCGAGGCATGGAATTTACTTCGCCGCGGCCCACCTATGTTTAATGATGTACTCCGAGCCTCCTCACCGCGGCATGATTATTTTGCCCGCCGCGGCGCAAGTTTAAATGATGTAATTTAGACCATTGGATCAAATCCAATGGCTGCAAAGCTTTCTTTTCTTTAGGTTTTGTTTGTACTCTATATAAGACAAATTGTAGCAGCCCAAAAGTCAACTCTTGTTCATTTATGAAATTATTTGTTTTCTTCAAACAAATTTGAGAGTCAAAGCTCTTTGCTTAATTGCAAACCAAGAACTTATCAAAGGATTTGCATCCCTTTGTGGCGTTCATCCTCTTCTCCATGCGTGTTGCGTAATATCCATGTGTTGAGGTGAGTTTCTTGCAGCCAAAAATCTGTTGTTGTGCTTAGAATTTGCATGCTAATTTGTTGTTGGGTCTTGAACCGTCCTCTTGTGGTTCTCTAGCCTCGTAGCTAGTTGGGTTGTAGGAATCGTGTTGCGGGGTTCGCATCAGATAGAGGCAGAATTGGAAGAAGCAATTCTGCACCGCGGCATGGATTAATGGCCGCCGCGGCAAGCGGTCCTCTGTTTTGGGAAGAATTTTGGCGAGGCATGCGCGCCGCGTCAAGCATTTGTGGCGCCGCAGCCTAGAGGGTTCTGTTTTGGCATGGCAATTGAAAGAGCGCTCGCGTAGATGTGGGCAGATGTGTGCGCAGAGATGGGCGAGTGTGCGCGCCGCGGCATGAATTTGGTGCGCCGCCGCACAAGCCTCTCGGGTTGAATGTCAAGATTTCTCGCCGCAGCCTGGAATTTACTCCGCCACGTCCCGTCTACTTTAATTGCTGTAACCCGAGTCTCCTCGCCGCGGCATGCTTATTTCCTCACCGTGGCACAAGTGTAAATGATGTAATTTTGGCCATTGGATGGCTGAAATGCTTTCTTTTCTTTAGGTTTTTGTTTGTGCTCTATATAAGGATAAAGTGTAGCAGCCCAAAGGTAACTTTTGTCATTTTATGAGATTATTTGTTTCTTCAAACAAATTGAGAGCCCAAGACCTCTGTGCTTAATTGCAAACCAAGAACTTATCAAAGGACTTGCATCCCTTTGTGGCGTTCACCCTCTTCTCCGTGCGTGGTGCGTAATATCCATGTGTAGAGGTGAGTTCCTTGCTACCAAAAATCTAGTTTTGTGCTTAGAAATCCCTACTAATTTGTTGTTGGGTCTTGAACCGTCCTCTTGTGGTTCTCTAGCCTCGTAGCTAGTTGGGTCGTAGGAATCGTGTTGCGGGGTTCGCATCAGTGGATATATCCATGGACTTTATTTTGGGATTGCCTAGGTCTAGGGGAGGAAGAGACTCCATTTTTGTAGTTATTGATAGTTTTCAAAAATGGCACACTTTATTGCGTATCACAAAACCGATGATGCAACTAATGTAGCCAATCTATTTTTCAAAGAAATTGTGCGGCTCCATAGAGTTCCTAAAAGTATTGTGTCGGATAAGGACGTTAAGTTCCTTAGCTACTTTTGGAAAACTTTGTGGGCTAAATTGGGGACAAAACTTTTATTCTCTACAACTTGTCATCCCCAAACAGATGGCCAAACGGAAGTAGTCAATCGCACTTTGTCTACTTTGTTACGTGCGGTCTTAAAAAGAAATTTGAAAAATTGGGAAGATTGTCTACCTTTTGTGGAGTTTGCTTACAATAGGAGTGTACACTCAACCACGGGTCACTCCCCATTTGAGATTGTATATGGCTTTAATCTACTAACCCCTATGGATTTGTTACCTTTACCTGTTTCAGAACGAATTAATTTTGAAGGTGCCAAGAAGGCTGAAATGGTGAAATGGTTGCATGAGAGCGTAGGTGAGCGCATTGAAAAGAAGAACAGGGAATATGCTTTCAAGGCCAACAAGGAGAGACGAAAGGTTATTTTTGAACCCGGAGTTTGGGTTTGGGTGCATATGAGGAAAGAACATTTTCTTGAGAAGCGAAGGTCAAACTTCAACCAAGAGGAGATGGGCTATTCCAAGTGATCGAGCGCATCAACGACAACGCCTACAAACTTGACTTGCCCGGTGAGTATAATATTAGTGCCTCATTTAATGTATCTGATTTATCTTTTTTTGATTATGCAGGTGACGATTCGAGGTCGAATCCTTTTCAAGAAGGAGGGAATGACACGAATAATCCGTCACAACATCCCTTACGGATCCCACACGGGCCAATCAAGAGATCAAAGGCCAAACAACTCGAGGAAGCTTTGAACAGGCTGGTCCAAGAGTCAATTCAAGGCCAAGGGATGTTGACATTGAAGCTTGAGGCATGTGAAAGGTCAACCAATGTGTTGGAGGCAGTTTTTGGGAAAAAGGACTTGCACCGCGGCATGGGATTATAGCCACCGCGGCGAGGGAGTTTCTGTTTTGGAGAGGCAAAATGTCAAGCAAGGCGCGCTGCGGCACAGAAATAGGGCACCGCAGCGAAGGACTTTCTGTTTTGGAACCGAAACATGCACTCGCCGCGACACGAGTGGATGTGTGCCCGCTGACACAAGACACCCCTCGGCAGACGTCGCCAGACCTGCGCACTGACACCAGCTCCCTAACATGCGCGCCGTGGCATGAATATTTGGCCGCCGCAGCGGGGATTCAAATATTTGTAAATTTTGGACCATTGATCACAATTCAATGGCTAGGATTTCCTGCCCGTTTTTAGGGTTTTATTTCTTGTATAAATGATTGTTAGCAGCTGTAAGAACATAACTTTGTTCAAATATTTGAGAGTGAATACAAGATTTAACTTTGAGAGCTCAAAGCTCCAAGTGCATTTTCAACCAAAACTTATCAAAGAAACTTGCAACCCTTTTGTGGCGTTTCCCTCGTCTTAATTTGTGGTGCGTAATATCCATACGTTAAGGTGAGTTTCTTGCAACCAAAAGTCTAGAATTCTCGTAGGATTTGCATGCTAATATTGTTGTTGGGTCTTTGGCCGTATTTCTTGTGGTTATCAAGCCTCGTAGCTTGAGGGTTATAGGAGTCGTGTTATTCGGTTCGCATCAGCGGTGCCAATAAGCTTGGCCAGGGCAAGCATGTTTGTGTTCCACTTTACTTGTTTTCACCATTTAACATGTCGCTTGGCACGTGTATCATTTTTTTTTTTTATAAGTCAATGGGTAATCGAAATCAGTAGGTGCACCAGGTTACCCCATCAGAATGGAAAGCAGTCCTTAGCACCCTCTTCATTTTCCTACCACCCACAAATATTATTAAAAAAATAAAATTTAGGATTACATAACTTTGCATCAGCAAAACCTATAAGAAGGTTTGCCGACCAAATCAGAAATAGTAAATGGACGCGCAAAAGATGGTACATCCCACCACCAAGTCGCGGAACAAAAACTAGGTGATCTGGAAGCCAAGCTATCAGCAGCTGAATTACCCTCTCTGTAGATATGAGAACAGTGAAAATCCATTCGTGCAATTCGATCCAAACAATCTGTCCAGGATGAGAGCCATCGCCATGGCACCATTTTAGATTTATTGCGGAATAAGTTTACCACATACTCAGAGTCAGACTCCAACCAAATCTTCTTCCAGCCAAACCTATCTGCATATTTTATTGCATGAATAGCCCCTGCTAATTCAGCCTCATAGGCATAAGAAACCCCTAAAGGAGCACAGAAACAGCCTTTGACAAAAGATCTAGACGTTCAAAAAATTCCCGCACAACCTGAAAGACCAGGTGCCCCAAACGTTGCCCCATCTGTGTTTACCTTTAACCAGCCTGGAGGAGGAGGATGCCAGTTAACTTCAATCACCTTTGGGGATCTTGATGGTATACCACGAACTCGTAAACGACTGAGTATCTGCAAATCATTCATAGTGTTTCGCATTGCACCATTTTTCATTAATCATGCTTCTCTAATAAAACGCCAAAGAGTAGTAAGAGATGAACATAGAGGAATCTCAATCCCATCATAGCAGCAATTATTCCTGGTTGTCCAAATAATCCAAATAACAGAAACAATGCTTGATTTCCATAAATTACGGATTTGAGATCCAAAGTCTCTACCCATAGCATCTCTCCACAAATCTAACATTGTCTTGTCCGTGCGGGGGCGCAAACCAAAAAAATAGGCAATGAGGTCCCAGAGGGCCCCAGCAAAAGGACACATTAAAAAGAGATGTGAGATTGTTTCTTCTGATCTACCACATATAAAGCAGCGTGAAGGGATGGAAAAACCCCTTTTTTTGACAACGCAATCAGTGGGAACCTTTCCTTGTATAACTCTCCAAAAAAGCATAGAGCGGGATGGAGGAATAGATGGGGACCAAACTTCTTTACCCCAACTTTTAACTTGCCCCATTGATCTCAAAGAATCATAAGCATCACGAGTGGAAACATCTCCTTTAACAGAACAAGTCCATACTCGAGTATCTTTAGTACCTGCAGTTATCGAGTTAATTTCTATGGCTACATCCGGATAAGAGTCAACAAAAGTTTGCGGTAAACGCCAACCATCTTCTGTCTGAAATTGACCAACCAGAGCATTTAAGGGCATATCAATAGGAGCCTCAGGAATTCTCTCTATTAAAGGCGAACCAAGCCAATTGTCTGTCCAGAAACGAACCCGTGAACTCTTACCTATCAACCAACGAGATTCGTCAATCAAAGCTAGAAAATGGGTTCTCAAGCCAGACCAAATAGATGAGCAAATATGATATCCTCTGGGAGTATCATTCCTATTAAGAAATCTCCTCCGTAAGTATGTCAAGGTGTGAGAAGTTCCTTCAATTAACCGCCAAGCAAATCTTCTCAGCATGGCTTCATTTAGAGTTTTCAAATCTCTCAGACCAAGACCCCCTTCAGCAAGAGGACGGCAGCAGTCTTTCCAGGCGACTTGAACTAATTTCAATTTGTCCGTATGACCAGTCCAGAAAAAATTTCGGATGACTTTAGTAAGTTCATCAAGAACCTTTTTTGGCCATCTATAAATTTGAAAAGAATGAAGGAAAGTACTCTGGATAATCGATGCAATCAAGCAGCGACGACCTGCTAGAGAAAGAGATAAACCTTTCCAAGAATCTAATCGAATTTTAATCCGATCAGCCAAACCCTGAAACCAGCATCGACGTGGTGCACCACGAAAAAGAGTCACCCCCAAATAGCTCATAGAATCACCCCCTAAACGCATACCTGAAAGTTCATGGAAATTCTGAAAATCACCCCTCGACACTCCCTTGCCGAAATAGATTCTTGATTTTTCAAAGTTAACCAATTGTCCCGATAAAACACCATAAAGCTGAAGAGCTTTAGAGATATTCTGGATATTTTGAGAACTAGCTCTTGCAAAGATGATCAAATCATCTGCATAGAGGAAATGGGTAGGAGCTTTAATACCATGAGGAGAAGAGATATGGGCAAGCCGACCATCTACAGACATGATAGAGAGATATCTGCTAAGAAAATCACTTGCTATACAAAAGAGCAGCGGAGATAAAGGATCACCCTGTCGCACCCCTCTAGAGCAAGGAAAATAACCTTTAGGGGAGCCATGCATGAGAACAGAGATTCTTGCAGAGTTAAAAAGACCTTGTATCCAACCAAGAAAAATCTCATCAAAGCCAAAGCTCCTCATTACCTCAATAATAAAGTCCCATCTTATCGTATCAAAAGCTTTCCGAATATCGATTTTAAGAGCAAGATTTCCCCCACGACTACGAATATCTAAAGCATTGAAGCACTCAGATGCCCCTGCCATGCAATCCCCAATACTGCGTTTCGGAACAAAACCAAATTGATTTGGAGAAAGAATACGAGAGCAGATAATCCCAAGACGAGTAGCTATTATTCTCGTGATAATCTTAAACATGAAATTTCCAAGTGCAACAGGTCTGTATTCATCAACCCGACTTGCATGATCAATCTTAGGTATCAAGGTGATAAAACTAGAATTGAGCCCGTTATGCATCCTCCCTGTACGAAAATACTCCCTGGCACGTGTATCATTTTCACTCAAAATACCTAAAATGCATCAAAGTATATCCTGTGATTCTGAAAATGACAATTGTGCAAAATTTCACTAAAATGAACATAATTATATCCTAAAACCTCATTTAAGTCCCAAATAATCAAAGAATAATTGAGTATTTCAAGCACAAATCAGTGAGAGCCACGGCCCAAGTGTCTAAGTCTTCCATAGTGGCAAGGTGTGCCACAGCTCAAATTTATTCTCATCACAGCCTAATGCTCGTTGTTCCATTTTTTAAATGTCCAGTCACTTGCGTGTTGCAGCACATAAAAGTGCTTTCTACGGCGTGAATGGATTTTTCCAATTTTGACTCATTTTCCTCAATTTTTGTGCCAGCACTTACTCCCAATATCTTATTACACTTAATAAAAATATATACAAGTAAAATCAAGTGCTAAGGGTGTGAGGACAAGGTGGGATGATATTTTAAGTTAGTTTAAATATGGGTACCAAAAATGTGGGTGAGTAAAGATGCATATATAGTTGGTAGGTAAGAAAGGTTCAACAAATTCAAAAATGGCCTAAATAATCTCATAGCAATATGTCATCTAGGATTTCACCTCAAGAGACATTCAGACAAATGCTAAGACTTGTGAGACCTAAAGCATGAATTATTCACACAAACCTCTCTAAACATGCATACTAATCAAATATTAAAGCATTGTGCTCAATTATGGAATATCACAATAAAAAAATAGAACTTACGCATAGAACAAATTCATACAAGTCAACACTTATGCTTTTCCAACAATCATGCTCAAAACAACCATACTTCCTATCATTGGAACCAAAGTAAACACGAAAAATCATGTATTCCATCATTTCCAAACATGCTCTCACAATAATATAAAGTCTAGACTACCAACAATTAATATGCACATTGTCCCTAATGTGCAAAACATTAAAAACATAACAAATAAAGGATAAGAAAACTCACTTAATTGATATTTTAGTCCTTATTAACAAGATAGGCTTGTTCACTAACATCATTATTTGTTAGCACCTTCAAAACTAGAAACACACTACTACTATAATATTAGTAAAGCAACTAAAATTTAAATGATGGGTTGCCTCCCAAGAAGCGTCACATTTAAAGACCTTGACTAGACTCTCAATAAGCTCATTATGGTGGATATAACTTGCAGTAGTTTAAGCAGGTATCCCAACTAACTTTTCTACATTGTTCAAGATAATATGGGCAGTTATGGGGAAAACTCTTCATCCACTCATCTAACCAACCTTGACTCGAGTCATTAGAGATCTGGTACTCTACCAAATTTTCTTCTTCTACTAAACTACCATACTTCTTCCTCCTAGCTTCTATCAAAGCCAATAATTCTCTAACCCAAATTTTCTTTTCCTCATTGGTTTTCCTTGTCAATTCAATTTCCTTTAGAATTATCTTGCTCCTCGAGCACATCTTGGGGCTCTAATGAGTTAAACACTTTAAAAATCACTTCTTCATCTTGAATTCTCAAACTGACCTCCCCTTTTTCCACATCAACTAAAATACGAACCATGGCTAGGAATGGTGATACGAACCCCGCAACACAATTCCTACGACCCACTAGCAACGAAGACTAGAGAAACACAATATATACGATTCAAGACCCAACAACATATTAGCATGCGATTTCTAAGCACAACAGATTTTTTGGTAGCAAAATACTCACCTCAACACATGGATATTACTCACCACGTACTAAGAAGAGAAGAAATGCCACAAAGGGATGCAAGTCCTTTGATAAGTTTGGGTTTGCAAGAAGTAAAGAGCTCTTGGGCTCTCAAATTTGATTGGAGAATTAAAAATGTCATTAATGAACAAAACTTACATTTAGCTGCACATATTTGTCCTTATATAGCATAAAAACAAAAATCTAAAGTGGGAAAGGATCCCAGCCTTTGGATTTGATCCAATGGTTCAAAATTACACAAAATTGAACTGTGCCGCGGTGGGTAAAACATGTGTGCCGCTGCGAGGAAAGCACGGTTTACAAATTAAAGTAGGCGGGCTACGGCGGATGAAAATCCATGCCGCGGTAGGGAACCCTGGCATTCAATCCGAGAGACTTGTGCCGCGGCTCCCCAATGCCATGCCGTGGCGTGCACATGCTTCCTCCTCTGCGCACATGTCTACCTATTCTGTGCGCGCATCTGCCCAGCCTTCCTAGCCAAACAGAGAGTTTTGTGCCGCGGCACACATGCTTGGCCAAAAACTCCCTACCTAGGTGCCTTGAAGAAGAGGAAGAGAGCATGGGACCCCAAGAGTAACATTGATGACCTTGACCTAACCAACATGAAAATTGTTAAGTGATTATTGATGGAATATTTTTTATATCATCCAAATGATATGTTCAAGGACATAAAACGTGACGATTCTTAGAAGGCAACCCAACTTTTTAAAATACTTCAATAAATTTTTTTGAGTTTTGTTAGTTAATATTGAGAAGCCTTGGAACTTGGAGATAACACAAATCAAATAGTCTAAAGCTTCAAGTTTTTAGGGAGTTTTCTCATTATTTGTTCGCTTTTGTTTTCTTTATTGTATATTGGAGACAATATGCATGTTAAGTATGGAGGTGAGAAACTTTCATTTCTTTGTTTATATTATAGTAAATAGGTAAAAGTGAGTATTTATGACTATCTTGGTGTTGGTGAATTGTATGTTAAATAAATTTAATAGGAACCCAATGATGATTTGTGGTTGGCATGCATTAGACTTGGATTGAAATGTGATAGTTGTGACATGTGTATTCATTAAGGTATGTATGGCTAATATTTTTTTAATTTGAAATGCTCTATTCTATATGCACATGCCATAACTTTGTGAATTTATATGCTTATTTTGATAAGTTTCTGTGGATTTCATGCTTTGATGATTTATGTGTCTATAACAAACTTTAGAATCCACTTTGTTGTCTCTTGAGGCGAAATCATATGTGCTATTTAGATTAAGAAATGATTTAGGCCTTCTTTGGACCATTTGATCATTTGAAGCCACCATGATTATTTTTGTCCTTAGTTACCCCATTTTGAGCCTTTATTATGACTTTTCATTTCATGCTATCTTTGTGACTAACCTTGTTCAAATGATAAATCCCACTTACCCACAATACCCTTAGTTGAATGTAGATTGTATTATCTTTTGTTGAGCTAATATGTGTTAGAAATGCATAGTTTACCTTCTTGGGATTAATGTATTTAAAAAAAAAAAAAAAGATTCAAGTTGGAGTATAATTCTCACAAAATACAAAATATATATATATAAGTAAATAAAGTATGGAAACAATGAAGTGCAAAAGAACCTAAGTTAACTATTGTTTGTATTTGGTTAGCTAAGGGTGTGATTGATGAACACTATTTTGACATATATTTTGTTATATTTTTAAGCATTGTTTTCCTGTTTTATTTTATTATTTTTGTGTTTTAGAAGGTAATTATGTATTTTGTAGGCTTTTGGACTCTTAAAAGAATATTGGATTGAAATAACTTAAAAAGAGTGAAAATAGAGTAACAAAAGCCAGAGAATGTAAGCCTTACATTAGGAGTCAACAATTATGTAAGGGTTACATACAAGGCAAGCCCAACAATGCGAGTCGCAGCAAAGAAATTTGTGCGCCGCAGCAAAAGGCCCTCGGGTTTCAATACTGGAGTTGAAAATCAACGCGCGCCGTGACAGGAAGAAACGCGCGCTGCGGCGGGACAGCCCCTGTTTGCCCAGAAAATCAAGGCCTGCCGCGGCAGGAGAAAATGTGTGCTGCGGCCTGCATGCCAAAATTTCCCAGTAAACCTAACACGCGTGTGCCACTTCACTCCTCCTATAAATACCACATTATACCTCTCCCAAACACAAGTTTTTTTTTACAACCAAAATTCCTCCACCCTTAAGTGCTGTTGCAACAAGGGTTGCCACCCAAAATCAAGAGAAGACCCTCCATTTGTGAAGTTACTCCAAGGAATTGAGAAAAGGGTTCAACCAACTTCAAGGAATTGAAGCTAGGATATCATTTGGGGTATTTTTATTGTAATATCTTTTTTCTTCTCTTTGATTTTGTGTTTGCCTCTCATGACTAAATTGATTGACACCAATTTAGTTATGGTTGGCTAAATTATGTATTTGAGATATTAGTATTGCTTCCAATGATTGGAAGAACAATTTTGTAATTTAATGACATTTTGAGTTTTGGATTTATTTCTTGTTCATGTTCTTAATATTTCTCATTATAAATTAATGAAGGGCCAAATCTTGATTTGTAGTTAGAGAGAATATGTTAGAATTTAAGCATTAGAAATGCCATATTTGCTTGATTGTGCATAATAAACAAGTGTCTAATTTGGTTGCATTGATTTGTTTTAGATTAGGTGATTATAATATTCCTTGAGCTAATTTCAATTGATTAGTTAATGATCTGGATCAAAGACGTTAATTAATTAATTGTAGTGAAATTTTCCATTAATTTAGGATTTTTTAAGTTTAGTGAAAAAATCATTAAATTCGACTTTAAATTGAACTACTTAATTTATTCTTTCCATGAATGGATGTAAACTAAGATTCCCATATACATCCATAATCCTCCCCTTGGTTGTGATTTCTTTTATTTACATTTTATTTTAGTTATAGAATTAATTTAGGAATTTACAATCTTTTCTGCAATCGACAATTGTTAGCATGTATAGGATTGTTTATTCGACTAAATAAGGAAATAAATAACGTTTTAAAACCACTACAATTCCTTGAGAGATCGACCTCGGAGTTTGCTTATCACTTGCTACAACTGATTTGTACACTTGCGAGTATTATAATTTGCACATCAAGTTTTTGGAGTCATTGCCGGAGAATTAGCGTTTTAAAGTATTTATTTGTTTCCTGTTTAGTTTATTTTTCGTGTTTCTTTATTTTTGTGATTTTTATTTTTATTTGTTATTTTTAGTTTCTTACATATTCTTATTTGTTTTAGAGTTATTTGTTTTATTTTTATTTCTTTTGTTATTTTTTTGCTTTTTTTGGGATATATTTTATGGTGCTTTGATTTCTTTGTTGTTTTTGTTAGTATAAGAAAGGTATCATTCATACACTACATCAACATATTCAAAAGAGCACTTAATCAGGCTGGATACTGATATCCAAGAGCTGGCAAATATGGAGGTACGTGGTATTTGTGGTTTATATGGACATAATGCTAATGTTTGTGCTTTTGCAAGTGATTACCATAAATCTACCAATCGGGATTTGATCTTAATGATGGATGTCACCCACCTTGGAATGATCCCTATACCTATATTTCTGAGTTGGGAAATCACCATAATTTTTCTTAGGAAGCAAACAATAACCCACCTTATGCCCCGTACCCAATAAAAAGCTTAAATTTTAATCCTTATGACCTACCCATTCAACCTAAGAAACTAACCTTGGAAGAGAACTTGAATACTTTTATTCAAGTTAGTATTGAGAACCAAAAGAGAAACAATCAAAGATTGGATTCCTTAGAGGATTCTTTGTTAAGGATAGAAATGCAAGTTGGGCAACTAGCGGAACAATTTCTAGCACAAGAAGAGTTGCCCAACCAAACTGAGAAAATGAAGGAGGACGCAATCCTTCAAAGTGGTAAAAATTTTGAAAATCTTTATTTTCCTGAAATTTTTGATGATTTATCACCTTATGTAGAAAACACAGATGGGGAGCAAGCAATTCTCAAATAAGGTCAAGCTAAGGAATATCAAATTCTACAACCTTCTATAGAGAACAAGGAGGAATCATCTTCACCTCCTCTGCCACACAAGGCACCTAAGACTTGCACATCCCCAAATTCTTGTCCATGCCACTTTAAGGAACAAGTGTGTGCTGTACTTCATAGGAAACCACTACTGAGATGGAAGAACATGGTTAATGAGATACTAGCTAAAAAAATCAATATTCCACCCTTAAAGAAGGCGCTTGGTGAGAGGCAACCCACTATTTTAGGTAGTATTTTTATTTTTTTGTTAGTTTAGTTAATTTTCTATTTGTTCCTTTTAAATGCTTTGCTGAACATGTGCGTAGTTGAAAACATTGAGGGCAATGTTTAGTTTAGGTTTAGGGATACAAATAGGTCCAATGAAAATTTTTTGATACAAAACTATCATGTTTTATTGTTAATTTAAAGTGAGTAATTGAATCTTTATACATGTTTTGTTTGATTTCTTGTACATATTCAAGGTTAGTTGTAAAAGTTGTGATACGAATCAGTTAGCGCTACCACCACTTCGCATCCCGAACAGGCCAATCACAAGGTCGAAGGCGAGACAACTCAAGGAAGCCTTGAGCGGACTTGTCCAAGAGCTGTTACAAGGCCAAGGGATGATGAGGAATGATCACATAGCTTGTGAGAGTGATGCGAGCTAGACCCGTGGATGTTACGCACCACAGTAATCTGGCACCAACCAGACCCCCGGATGTTACAGCACCGGAGTAATCCATTCGCAACAGTGCTGCAGCACGTCACTGCCAACCAGCTCTCCTGGAGTTTTATCCCCAGGTAGGTTGTTCATACCAAGGTTCGAACCCTTGATATGCTTGATATCACTCCCTGATATCATCCACTGAGCTGCAGCTCAGTGGGTGGTACCATGTGCTGGTATCAAGCAGGTCTGGGGATCGAATCCTGGCTTGAACAACCTACTTGGGGATAAAACTCCAAGAGAGCTGGTTGGGGGGAGCGGTCTGCAGGCCTGGTGCGATACCATGGTGCGTAACATCCATGGGTCTGGTTGGTGCCAGATCACATTGGTGCGTAACATCCAATGGCGTGCCAAAAGAGCATCCTTTTTATGATGCGAGCTAGACCCGTGGATGTTACGCACCACAGTAATCTGGCACCAACCAGACCCCCGGATGTTACAGCACCGGAGTAATCCATTCGCAACAGTGCTGCAGCACGTCACTCCCAACCAGCTCTCCTGGAGTTTTATCCCCAGGTAGGTTGTTCATACCAAGGTTCGAACCCTTGATATGCTTGATATCACTCCCTGATATCATCCACTGAGCTGCAGCTCAGTGGATGATATCAGGGAGTGATATCAAGCATATCAAGGGTTCGAACCTTGGTATGAACAACCTACCTGGGGATAAAACTCCAGGAGAGCTGGTTGGGAGTGACGTGCTGCAGCACTGTTGCGAATGGATTACTCCGGTGCTGTAACATCCGGGGGTCTGGTTGGTGCCAGATTACTGTGGTGCGTAACATCCACGGGTCTAGCTCGCATCAGAGAGGCTAAGCAATGTGATAGAGGCAGAATTGGAAGAAAAAGTTCTGCGCCGCGGCATGGATTTATAGCCGCTGCGGCGAGAGGTCCTCTGTTTTGGGAAGAATTTTGGCGAGGCATGCGCACCGCGGCAAGCATTTGTGGCACCGCAGCCCCGAGGGTTCTATTTTGGCACGGCAACTGGACCAGCGCGCGCGCGGATGTGGGCAGATATGCGCGCAGAGATGGTTGAGTGTGCGCGCCGTGGCATGGATTTTGTGCACCGCGGCACAAGCCTCTCGGGTTGGATGACAAAGTTTCTCGCCGCGGCATGGAATTTACTCCGTCGCGGCCCGCCTATGTTTAATGATGTACTCCGAGCCTCCTTGCCGAGGCATGATTATTTTGCCCGCCGCGGCACAAGTATAAATGATGTAATTTAGACCATTGGATCAAATCCAATGGCTGCAAAGCTTTCTTTTCTTTAGGTTTTGTTTGTACTCTATATAAGACAAATTGTAGCAGCCCAAAAGGCAACTCTTGTTCATATATGAAATTATTTGTTTCTTCAAACAAATTTGAGAGCCAAAAGCTCTTTGCTTAATTGCAAACCAAGAACTTATCAAAGGACTTGCATCCCTTTGTGGCATTCCCACTCTTCTCCGTGCGTGGTGCGTAATATCCATGTGTAGAGATGAGTTCCTTGCTACCAAAATCTGGTTTTGTGCTTAGAAATCCATACTAATTTGTTGTTGGGTCTTGAACCATCCTCTTGTGGTTCTCTAGCCTCGTAGCTAGTTGGGTCGTAGGAATCGTGTTGCGGGGTTCGCATCAAGTTGGTTTTTGTTCATAGTTCATGCTTCATGCTTTTTAATATTGAAATTGAGATGAACCCAAATTTTGTATTTAAGAATCAAATAGTGGAGACTACCTTGTGAGATGATTATTGAGCCAATAACTTTTCATTCTGATAGATAATCGTTATTATACTCTTTAAACACTTTTCTTATTATTTCAAATTGTCAGAAGATCTCTGTAGGTTTTTGCATTGAATGTTAGGATTTTAAACATCTAATGAAGAATCATAGGTTTAATTGTATTGCTTAGATTAAATGATTTGAGTAAAATTTTAAGTGTTTGCCTATTTCATTCATGCTTGACTTTAAAAGATATAAGGGAATCCTTATAGCCAGCACAAAAGAGCCAAAATTTTCCATTTACAAAATACACATGTATTTGGGTCCATAAAAAAATATTAAAAAAATTTATTGTAACCCTAAAGTTCTTCAAATGGTAAAAAGGTTTATACAAAAAGAAAAAAATAGAAAATAATTTCCCTTGAAGTCAATACATTTTCATTCATTTTAGGGCATACACTTGAGTTTTTGCTTAAGGATTTTAATTAATGCATGATAATAGTAATGTGATTTCTTTATAAATCCTATCATTTAATTTGTTTCATGAAATCAATGTTATGTACTTTTTGAGCCTTTCTTGTTTAATCATATGCGAACCAATTAGCTCATTTCTTTATATAACTTCTATTCGCATATACTTTGTTGAGTATTTGAACCCATAGGATCAGTGTGATATTAAGAGTGAATCTTGTGAGGAATAGAGTTGAAGCGAATTTAGATTCTTAACACTAGATTTTGGTGAATCAATATTGATATATATTTTTTTTGTATTGGAGTATGCACTTGTGATGCGAAACTGATTTGCATGATGAATCCTTAATGTGTTAAGATGATTGGATAAAATTATGTATGAGCCTCAATTATGAATTGAAAATAAACTAAAGCATGAGAAATTTTGTTGATATAAGTTTGTAGTTTTGACTTGTCGTATTGTTATTTGTCTTTTTAGTTTGATGTTTGTGGGTATCATCACTGAAAATCCTCACAAGACTTTAACTCGTCCACTAGGGCAACCTAGGGGTTTAAATGCTTATTGCATATGCTAAATGCAACCATGACAATCCAAGGAAGTAATTTAGGTCAGTATAGTTTAATTTTAGTTTTGCTAGAGGACTAGAAAAATGTAGGTTTGAGGGTATTTGATGAACACTATTTTGACCTATATTTTGTTATATTTTTTAGCATTATTTTCATGTTTTATTTTATTATTTTCATATTTTGAAAGGCATTTCTGTGTTTTGTAGGTTTTTGGACTCTTAGAAGAATATTGGATTGAAATGACTTAAAAAGAGTGAAAATGGAGTAATAAAAGCCAGAGAATGTAAGCCTTACATTGGGAGTCAACAATTATATAAGGGTTACATATAAGGCATGCCACAACAAAGAAATTTATATGCCGAGGTAGAAGTCCCTCAGGTTTCAATACTAGATTTGAAAATCAACGCGCCACGGCAAGAAGAAATGCCCGCCGCGGCGGGACAGCCCCTGTTTGCCCAAAAAATCAAGGCGCGCGCTGTGGCAGCAGAAAATGTGTGCCACGGCCTGCGTGCCAAAATTTTCCAGTAACCCTAACATGCGTATGCCACTTCACTCCTCCTATAAATACCACATTATACCTCTCCCAAACGCAAGTTTTTACAACCAAAATTTCTCCACCCATAGCTGCTGTTGCAGGAAGTGTTTCCACCCAAAATCAAGAGAAGACCCTCCATTTGTGAAGCTACTCCAAGGAATTGAGAAAGGGGATCAACCAACTTCAATGAATCGGAGCTAAGATATCATTTGGGGTATTTTTATTGTAATATCTTTTTTTTTTCTTTAATTTTGTGTTTGCCTCTCATGACTAAATTGATTAACACTATTTAGTTATGGTTGGCTAAATTATGTATTTGGGATATTAGTATTGCTTCCAATGATTGGAAGAACAATTTTGTAATTTAATGACATTTGAGTTTTGGATTTATTTCTTGTTCATGTTCTTAATATTTCTCATTATAAATTAATGATGGGCTAAATCTTGATTTGTATTTGGAGAGAATATGTTAGAATTTAAGCATTAGAAACGCCATCTTTACTTAATTGTGCATAATGAACAAGTGCCTAATTTGATTGCATTGATTTGTGTTAGATTAGATGATTATAATATTTTCTTGAGCTAATTTCAGTTGATTAGTTAATGATCCGGATCAAAGACGTTAATTAATTAATTGTAGTGAAAAATTGCCATTAATTTGAGATTTTCTAGGTTTAGCGAAAAAATCATTAAATCCAACTTTAAATTGAACTACTTAATTTGTTCTTTCCATGAATGGATAGCGAACTAAGATTCTTATATACATCCATAATCCTCCCCTTGGTGTTGATTTCTTTTATTTGCATTTTATTTTAGTTATAGAATTAACTTAGGAATTTACAATCTTTTCTGCAACCGATAATTGTTAGAATGTATAGGATTGTTTATTTGACTAAATAAGGAAATATATAACATTTTAAAACCACCGCAATTTCTTGAGAGATCGACCTCGGAGTTTTTTTATCACTTACTACAACTAATTTGTACACTTGCGAGTACTATAATTTGCACATCAGGGATTTAGCCTAAATATTTTCTATCTCACCTACCTATACCTTAGCCTCTCTTTACAAGTTTTGAAAGACCTCTTGATTTCAATCTAAGTTTGCATTTACAATAGTAAAGAGAGAGACTAAATGTGGACTCATGAAGTTTTGTACTATTGTAGACTATTCTTATATTTGTATGGTTCACATGAGTTTATTTTGATGGCATATGAGGTAAACTAGTTTGGCATAACACACATACACATGGTTCATGTCATCAAAAAATTGGTCATACATTTAAATGAATGAATTATAGATTGATAACTATAAAGATATTTAAGTTAAGTGTATTAGTTAATCTTCGAGGGTCCTCGAATTCATTGAACATGCTTGAAACTAATATCACTTATAGTTATTATTTTTTTTTACCATATTTAGATGTTAAATTTTAGGTTAATTAGTTTGTGTGTTTGTTTTGCTTTGGACAAAAAAAGTGTTAAGTTTGGGGGTGTAATAACTATACGAAAGTAGAGTTAATTGTTCATTTCTAGACTAACTATTTGTCTTGTTTCATGCTAAATATTATAAAAATGCTTAATTTGGGTTCATAAGACCCCTAGATTAATAAAAATTTAGCTACTCATAATGTTTGTAAAATTCAGAATTACAATTAAAGAAGACATTAAAAATACCTAGAAGAAGGAAGAATATATTAACAAACTCAATATCTTAATGAATATTAACCTATCCTCAATTCCTTCAACTCTTGACTGTTCTTTAGATTTTTCTCTCTAACCTCTGCTGGAATTTTGCCTCTTAAAGGTTCAATAATAATTAAGAACTAATTCTATGATATGAAAATTATGCACACTCACTACTCTCTTAGGTTTAAGACTGTACATGAGTATTTATAAACACATAAGTGTTTTAAGTAAAATAGGGTTTGTCTAACTCGAACCGCACGACACGACTCCTATGACCTCCAAGTCACGTGGCTTGGTAACCACAAGAAATACGGACCGAGACCCGACACCAATATTAGCACGCAAATTCTACGAAAAACACTAGACTTTTGGGTTGCTAGAACTCACCTCCAAGCATGGATATACGCACCACGAATTGAGACGAGGTGAAACGCCACAAAGGGTCGCAAATTCCTATGATAAGTTTCAAGAAGAACAAGAGAAGCACTTGTGCTCTCAATTTTGAAATCCCTTCAAAATATTTTCATTTCATTAAAATTTTATATCCCCTTTCAATGGGCAGCTGCTACAAGTATATATAGTTACAAATGAAAACCTAAAAAAATGCAAAAGAAATCCTAGCCATTGATTTGGATCCAATGGCCCAAAATTACAACAATTTGAATCTGTGCCGCGGCGGGGAGATAGTCATGCTGCGGCGCGCACATTCGGGGCCTGCGCGCAGGTCTGGCGTGTCAGGCGCGCTTGTCTGTGTCAGCGCACAGACTGGGCGTGTCAGCTCGTGCACGACTACCTGTGTCCTCGTCATGCCGCGACGCATGGGATCTCATGCCGCGGCACGCTTGTGTCTTCCTGCCAACACAGATTGCCCCTTGCTGCGGCGCCACATTTTCATGTCGCAACGCGCATGTTGTCTCATGCCTCAAAACAGAATGCCTTGTGCTGCGGCGCCCAATTGCCATGCCGCGGCGCGCATGCTTGGCAAGCCCTTCATCCAAAACAGAAACTCTTGTGCCGCGGCGCAGCTCCAACTTTTGGATTTGCCATTTACAAGTGTCTTCACCATTTCCCTTGTGCTTGCATGCTTGTTTGTGATGTTGCATGCCCTTTTGCACTATCTTGAGGCCCCTCTCATGGCACGATCCTAGGCTCGTGTTGGGCCGTCTTTGGGACGGGTTCTAGTTCGTATCATACCCTCCCTCTTCGAAAGAATTCGTCCTCGAATTCGGACCTTTATCATAGCACACTTCTTGACATGAGTTGAGCTCTCTTGGCGGCGCCATTTAATTCGTATCATTGTCTAAATAGGATTCTTGGAAATCTAGCTTTCAAAATCAAACAAAAAAGCTTGAGATGCGGCTCACACAACTCACCGTCACAGCGCATATTATAAGGGTTTGGTTATTTTGGTTATAGACAAAAAAGTAGAGGCTACATGAACATTCATTAAGGCTTAAAAGACTACTAGTGACATTAAAGATTTTGGTAGGCTTGAAAGGTTCAAATGTTCCCAAAATGGCCTAGATCATTTCCTAAGTACAGTATTCTCTATGATTTTGCCTTGAGTGCATTTCAAATACGTTCTAAAGTTTGTTGAATCTTTTGACATGTTTATAAAGGTTTGTGCATGATAGGGTCCAAATATTTAAATTAATGATGATTTCAGACCACAAACCATAAGACTTTCACACTAGATTCAATGCCTATCTTAATCAATTTTCAATCTAAGTGAACACTTAAAATTCTCTAAACTTTGGGTTTAATCACAATTTCATTGATTTATATTTGAGTTGCTTATGGATGATCATCCTAAGACAAGCAAAATACTAACAAAACTAAACAAAATAGAGAAACTCCACATGAAAATAGAAACTCTACCGGTAGCTCAAAATCAAAGTCACCTCCTTGGTATGTTGGGAATTCTAGAAATTGGCCACAATCGTAACCCAGTTGTGTAAGGTGGACTCTCTACTGAATGTTAAGGGCTTGCATGCAGTCTAACTGATTTGCATGTGTCTACTAATCCACTATTGTTGTTGAGCGAGGTATGCCTTCATATAGTTGTTATCTTGTTGTAGGGCATACAACTACTCCTTCATTGGTGCCTTTGATGAGGAGGTAGAAGGTTTCTTGCTAGTTTGAGTGGCCTTGGATCCACTTGTAAGGTTGTGAAGGAACATGAGGGTGAGTGGGTCTCCCGATTGCACAAGTACTTCACCCTCTTTGATGTTTACATCGACCTAGGCACACAGTTATGTGATGAGCTTTGGGAATGCATAGCCAAACCTCATTTTAGTTTCACATAACTTGATTTTCTCATTTATGATTGCCCTCACATCCATTGATTTTATAGTTTGAATTGCATGCAGTACTATTGGTCTTTCCCTTGTTACGATATTGTAGCGTGTGATGGGCATCAACCTTAAGCATACAAAATATTACCACATGCAGGAAAGTTAGGTAAGACCCTTAGTATCAAATTCTTTGGGCAATCCACTAGCTATTTCCCAAATAGTACCATTAATGGTAGAGGTTGCAATGACCACATCATATTCAACGTTCTTGAGGTATGCCACATATGCCCCCAAACAGGATATCATATTATAGCACTTGTTTGTCATTTCAGTGTCAAATGAGAACACTTTATCCTACACCTTAATTATGTCATTTATTGCTTTGGGTACATTGGCATAAAATTCCCTCACCAAACTCTCCACAGCAGTCTTTGGAGTTTTTATAAAATATTACCAACCTAGGGCTTCTATTTTGTTGGAAACATTTTGTAGGGGTCCACTCCAAATTCTAACCCCCTTTCGGGAATGCAATTTCTATGATAGGAAGTGACCTTATGAAATCATTTTTGAGCTTGGAAGCTCACAAATTTAGTCCTATCATAATCTCAGCTAGTCATTACATTTTCTCTTAGGAGCCGTATTATCCAAAATTTGTAGGTTGAGCTCAAATAAAATCCAAAGCAAAATTTCCCAAAAAAATTTATTTCTCGACACAACCAAGGCTTAACAACAAAACACATTAATTTGTTCACTTCATACACCAAGGGTTTAGCTCTTAAGATACTACAAATTTCCACTTCAAAAATTCACACTATAGCTCCAAATAATATCACTACAAAGGAAAAGATTAGAATTATGAACCACTTACCTTGTATGCTTGAGGTTGAAGATGAAGGTGGAGAATGCCCAAATCTTCAATGCTTGAGCTTGTGATACGAACCGGATCGCGCCACTAACAAGGCCCGACTCGTATCATGGACCAAGCCGAGAAGGGGGTGAAATAACGGCGTAGAAAGGCGCCCCACAAACACGAGCTAGGGCGCAAACATGTTAGCCATGAAGTGCCAAGCTAATTTGTGGAAATTCAGAATTTTGGAGCTGCACCGCGGCATGGCTTTTATGCGCCGCGGCACGGGTGTTTCTGTTTTGGTGGAATTTTGGACGAGGCATTCTCGCCGCGGCATAAAATATGTGCGCCGCGGCGCCGATGTTTCTGTTCTGGGCATGAAGGCTGGGAGACGTGCGCGCAGGACGAGCAGACGCGCGCGCAAGTGTGGGCAGAGGTGCGCGCAGAGGACCAGGGACGTGCGCGCCGCGGCATGGCTTTTGGGCGCCGCGGCACAGACCTCTCGGGTTGAAGTGCAAGGTTCCTCGCCGCGGCATGGAATTTGTCCGCCGCGGCCCGCATACTTTTACTTTAGTGATCCGAGCCTCCTCGCCGCGGCATGAATATTTGCCCGCCGCGGCGCAAGTGTAAAATTTGTATTTTCAACCATTGGATCAAATCCAATGGCTCATATTTTGTCTTTTCTTTTAGGTCTTTGTGTGAGCCCTATTTAAGGACATTTGGGCAGCCCATTTTGTATCTTTGATTATTTAATGAAATTTGTTAGAAAACAAATTGTGAGAGCCATTGAGCTCCTTGCTTGATTTCAAGCCAAACCAAGAACTTATCAAAGGCATTTGCACTCCTTTGTGGCGTTCGCCCTCTCCTCCGCGCGTGGTGCGTAATATCCAAGTGTGGTGGTGAGTTTCCTGCAGCCAAATCTGTGTTTTGCTTAGAAATCCATGCCAATATTGTTGTTGGGTCTTGGTCCCTTTCTTCTTGGTTCTCTAGCCTCGTAGCTAGGTGGGTCGATAGGAATCGTGTTGCGGGGTTCGCATCATTTGGTATCAGAGCTCTAGGTTGAGACTCTAGATTCCTATCTTAAATTTCTGTCTTTTTGTTTTCCTAGCAACAAGAAAATTTGCTTCACAAAAAAAATTCTGTGTTCATCTTGTTTTTGTGTGTTTAATGCATTTCCTGGAATAACCTGTGTGATGTTGTTGTTTGCTTCTTATTTTGGTTGAATTTGGAGAGGATTTTGTGTTGGAAATTCCCCCAAATTTTCATTTTTCTTGAAGAGGGGTATTTTGGTAATCTCACATGTGTTTTTCTTCTTGAAAAGTGAGAGCCAAACCTTTTCTCTTTATTTAAAAAAAAAAAATATATATATCTTCCGAAAATATTTCCCGAAAATATCTCGGAAAATATCTCACGAAAATATCTCGTGAAAATATCTCCCGAAAATATCTTGTTAGATATTTTATAAAAAAAAAAAAAAAATTTTAAAAGGAAGAGGATATTTCGGTGCTTATATAAAAAAAAAAAAAAAAAAAAAAAAAAGAGAAAAAGAAGAGTGAATTCTTGATTTCCCGAGAATTTACGAAATTCGTCGTTTTAGCGTCGTTTGCGCTTTAACGGATCGTTTCTTTGTTTGTTTGCGTTTTTCGGATTGGATTTGCTAAACCGAACTTCTTTCCAAACTCATAGAGTTAGGGTTTCAAAACACATTGAGTTAGTTACCATTGTTCCATACATTTGGATATTGCAAGCTACACTTGTTGAGTGTGAAATTCTACATTGGTGTGGAAGACTTGGACGGTTTGGTTTGTCATAGGGCTTCGAGCGCTACGGCAATCAAAATTCGAGTGTAAACACGTGAGGTAACGAGTAAAAGTTCCAATTTTGTTGATTGTTAATTGTTTGTTTGTGTTAGTTGTTGTAAACATGTCTGACAGGAATAGCTCAGAGGAAAGGCCCGATACAACTCTTGTGATGAGGGCATTACAACAAGCCATGGAACGGATGAATGCCGTCATGGTTAACATAAATGAACGAATGGAACATCAAGAAGCAACTATCGCCAACTTAGGGCAAGAGGCGCCACAAGTCGCTCCTAATGTGGGAAGACCTAATAGGAGAGCCCTTTTTGAGGAAGAGTTGGATGAAGATAGTTTTGGAGAGAACTATAACGAAGATGAAGGGAGGATGCCCTTTGGAAGACGACATGGGCCTAGAGGTGGCCATGATCGGGGAGGAATAAGGAGGTACCCACGCCAACCTTATGATGAGGTTGATCGGAGCTTGGGTAGTATCAAAATGAAAATGCCGTCATTCCAAGGAAAGAATGACCCGGAGCTTTATTTAGAGTGGGAGAAGAAGGTTGAGCATATCTATGCTTGCCACAACTACTTCGATGAGAAAAAGGTCAAATTGGCGGTGATCGAATTTACTGACTACGCTTTAAACTGGTGGGATCAGTTGGTAGTTGGGAGAAGGAGGAATGGAGAGAGACCGATAAGTAGTTGGGAAGACATGAAAGCCATCATGCGGAAGAGATTTGTTCCGAGCCACTACTACCGAGAGCTTTATCAGAAATTGCAACGACTTCATCAAGGCTTTCGATCGGTTGATGAGTATTACAAGGAAATGGAGGTAGCCATGGTTAGAGCTAGCCTTGAGGAGGATAGAGAGGCCACTATGGCTCGGTTTCTGAGTGGACTAAATCCGGAAATTGCTAATGTTGTTGAGCTTCATCATTATGTGGAATTGGAAGACATGGTCCACATGGCAATCAAAGTAGAAGCGCAATTCAAAAGAAGAAGTAACCGGATGCAACCACCAAGGCCAATTTCTCCAACACCTTGGGTACAAGATTTTAGGAGAGAAGAAGGAACTAGCTCCAAGCCCCGCTTTGAAGTCAACAAGGGCAAAGAGATGGAGACTAGTCAAGATAAAGGAAAAGGTAAGGTTGAAACCTTTCCCCGAAATCGGGATGTGAGTTGTTTTCGTTGTCTTGGAAAAGGTCATTATGCGTCCCAATGTCCGAACAAGAGAGCAATGATCATACAAGCAAATGGGGAGGTGGAGACTGATGAAGAGAGTGATGGTGAGGAGATGCCACCATTGGGAGAAGCAAGTGCGGAAGAGATAATTCCGGTGAAAGGAGACTTGCTTATGATAGGGCGAGTGCCCAAGGATGGCTCCAAGGAAGGTGACACGGATTCACAACGGGGAAACATTTTCCATACACGATGTCACGTGAATGGCAAAGTCTGCAGCCTAATTATCGATGGGGGTTGTTGTACCAACATAGCTAGTACTACCCTAGTTGAGAAGTTAGGGCTACCCACAACCAAACATCCCACTCCTTACAAACTTCAATGGTTGAATGATCAGGGTGAGGTGAAAGTAGAACATCAAGTCTTGGTACCCTTTGCTATGGGAAATTATCAAGATGTTGTATTGTGTGATGTGGTAGCGGTGCAGGTTGGGCATATGATTTTGGGCCGGCCTTGGCAATATGATCGACGGGTGACTTATGACGGATATAAAAATAAGTACTCGTTCGACAAGGATGGAAGCAAGATAACCCTTATCCCCCTTACTCCAAAAGAAGTGGTTGAGGATCAATTGAAGATCAAGAACAAGGTAGAACAAGAAAAGGGAAAGGGAAAAGAAAAAGAAAATGAAGAAATGCCCAAGGAGAAAAAAGGGCAAACAAAAGAAAAAGAAGAAAAGAAAAAAATGAAAGAATGTCTATTTTCTTACTTTTCTTTCTTGCAGGGCTATTATGATGAGGAGCAGAACCGAGATGGACTCCTACACTTACCCCATGATGAAGGTCCGAATTCGAGGTCGAATTCTCTTGAAGAGGGAGGGAATGATACGAACCGGATCGCGCCACTAACAAGGCCCGACTCGTATCATGGACCAAGCCGAGAAGGGGGTGAAATAACGGCGTAGAAAGGCGCCCCACAAACACGAGCTAGGGCGCAAACATGTTAGCCATGAAGTGCCAAGCTAATTTGTGGAAATTCAGAATTTTGGAGCTGCGCCGCGGCATGGCTTTTATGCGCCGCGGCACGGGTGTTTCTGTTTTGGTGGAATTTTGGACGAGGCATTCTCGCCGCGGCATAAAATATGTGCGCCGCGGCGCCGATGTTTCTGTTCTGGGCATGAAGGCTGGGAGACGTGCGCGCAGGACGAGCAGACGCGCGCGCAAGTATGGGCAGAGGTGCGCGCAGAGGACCAGGGACGTGCGCGCCGCGGCATGGCTTTTGGGCGCCGCGGCACAGACCTCTCGGGTTGAAGTGCAAGGTTCCTCGCCGCGGCATGGAATTTGTCCGCCGCGGCCCGCATACTTTTACTTTAGTGATCCGAGCCTCCTCGCCGCGGCATGAATATTTGCCCGCCGCGGCGCAAGTGTAAAATTTGTATTTTCAACCATTGGATCAAATCCAATGGCTCATATTTTGTCTTTTCTTTTAGGTCTTTGTGTGAGCCCTATTTAAGGACATTTGGGCAGCCCATTTTGTATCTTTGATCATTTAATGAAATTTGTTAGAAAACAAATTGTGAGAGCCATTGAGCTCCTTGCTTGATTTCAAGCCAAACCAAGAACTTATCAAAGGCATTTGCACTCCTTTGTGGCGTTCGCCCTCTCCTCCGCGCGTGGTGCGTAATATCCAAGTGTGGTGGTGAGTTTCCTGCAGCCAAATCTGTGTTTTGCTTAGAAATCCATGCCAATATTGTTGTTGGGTCTTGGTCCCTTTCTTCTTGGTTCTCTAGCCTCGTAGCTAGGTGGGTCGATAGGAATCGTGTTGCGGGGTTCGCATCAGCTTGGTTCAATTTTTCTACAACTTGTTCAAGAGTTTGCTTTAATAATGATATAAATGCAAATATATGTGAAACTTTTGGAGTATTGTGTGAAAATTTTGAGATATTTGGTGTTATAAGGTGATAGGGCTCGTGGGTTTTGGAGTTAGACTAAAATGAAAAAAATTGGTTTTGATTCAAAATCACGCATTAGTGAAGGCAATTTAGTGTTAAAATTGCACGTAGACCATGGCCCTAATGATTTCACTCTGTGGTGTGCCCCTGCATGTGATTCCTAGTTTGCAACCCGAGAACCCTACGCTGTAACCCTAAATTGTTACGTCACGACTAGAGTAGCTTCCATATTTTCTAATTTCACACCCGAGAGCATCACGTCGTAGCCCAAAATTGTTACCGCGGTGGCTCAATTCAAATTATTAAGTTTGTACAATTTCAATCGAGAACCTTGCATTGCAACCTAAGTATTTTTGCGCCACGACTTAACCTAAGAACTTCCATTTTTGTTAAAAAATTAGACAACATCAAAAATAGAAATTTCGTTAAGTTAGTGTTGGATGAAATTATGCAAAATAGACAAAATAAAAATAATTAGAAAAACATGTAAAAATTTGTTAGGTTGCCTCCCAACAAGCACCATGTTTTACATCATTGGCTAGACAAACTTCTAAGTGGCTAATTAGGGTGTAGAATGTTGCGATCTCTAATGTTTTTGCAGTAGAAGACTCCATTTTTGGATTTTTTTTTTCGTATCTACACATTCATTTTTGTTGATCAACTTGATATTTTAACTTCTGTGGTCTCATTCTGGTTATCTAAGTTGTGGTGTTTAGTATCCACACTTGCTTGAACTTCTTCTTTTTCTTTTTGTTTTTTCCACCACCTTTTTTTTGCTTCCTCAACTACACTTTTACCCTCTTTCTCTTGGGTTGTCATGACATTCACTTCTTGTCTTTCGATAAAGGTATAGGACGTGTCCAAATGCTTAAAGACTTTGAACTTAATATCTTCATTGTGAACCTTTAAGGTAGCTCTCCTTTCTCCACATCCATTAGTGTCCTTTCGATGGCTAGAAAGGGTCTCCTAAGAAAGAGTGAAATCTCCTTGTTTTCCATGTCAAGGATGACGAAGTCTATTGTAAGAATGAACTTTTCCACCTTTACCAAGATATTTTCCACAACCCCCACTAGTTTCTTGATAGTTCCATCTGCCACTTGTAAGACTACAAATGTAGGTTTTGGTTTTCCTAACCCAGGTTTTCTGAACATTGACAAAGGCATGAGGTTTACACTTGCTCCTAAGTCACGCAATGCATTCTTAAAGTATAAATTCCCAACTGTGTATGGGATGATAAAGCTGCCAGTATCCTTTTGCTTTGGAGGTAATTTTTTTTCAATAACTGAACATGCTTCTCCTATTAGTGGCAATGTATCATACTCCTCCAGCTTCTTCTTCCTAGATAGAATTTTCTCTATGAACTTTAGGTATGAAGGTGTTTTCTTGATGGTATCTATGAAGGGGACATTGGTATGCAACTCCTTGAACACATCCAAATTTTTAGAAATTTGAGCCTCCAAATTGTGTTGAACAAGTTGCTAAGGGAAATGAACAATTGGAGTGTATAACTTGTTGCTCTTGCTTGATTCCCCATTCACTTTCTCCTTTTCCAATGGTATTTCTTCACCCTTTATCTCTTCTTCTAATTCTACTTTTTCACACTTCTCTTCCTCCTCAAGTTCTTCCACATCATCCTCCATCAAAGGTTCTGATACGAACCAGATCGCGCCACCAACAAGGCCCGACACGTATCATGGACCCGGCCGAAGAAGGGGTGAAATTTTGCGTAGAAAGGCGCACCACAACACGAGCAAGGGCACCAACATGCGAAACATGGGAGTGCCGAGCTAATTGTGGAGTTGCTGAGTTTTGGAGCTGCGCCGCGGCGAACAACTTTCTGTTTTGTTGGGATTTTTGGCCAGAGGTGCCCGCCGCAGCATGAAATATGTGCGCCGCGGCGCGAGTGTTTCTGTTTGAACAAGAGGGCTCGGCAGATGTGCGCGCAGGACGAGCAGACGCGCGCGCAGCATTGGGCAGGTGTGCGCGCAGAGGATTAAGGACGTGCGCGCCGCGGCACAAACCTCTCGGGTTGGATGCTTTGGTTCCTCGCCGCGGCATGGAATTTACTCCGCCGCGGCTCGTCTACTTTAACTTTTGTAATCTGAGCCTCCTCGCCGCGGCATGAATATTTGCCCGCCGCGGCGCAAATGTAAAATGTGTAATATTGACCATTGGATCAAATCCAATAGCCCAGATCTTGTCTTTTCTTTTAGGTTTTATTTGTACACTATATAAGGACAAGGGTAGCAGCCCAAATAACATCTTTGATCATTTTATGAGAAATTTGTTTGAAAACAAATTGAGAGCCCAAGTTGCTCTTTACTTCAATGCAAACCAAGAACTTATCAAAGGATTTGCATCCCTTTGTGGCGTTCGCCCTCTTCTCCGTGCGTGGTGCGTAATATCCATGTGTTGAGGTGAGTTTCCTGCTACCAAAATCTGTGGGTTTGTGCTTAGAATCCCTATCAATTTGTTGTTGGGTCTTGAACCGTCCCCTTTTGGTTCTCTAGCCTCGTAGCTAGTTGGGTCGATAGGAATCGTGTTGCGGGGTTCGCATCATTTGGTATCAGAGCTCTAGGTTGAGACTCTAGATTCCTATCTTAAATTTCTGTCATTTTTTGTTTCATAGCAACAAGAAAATTCCTTCAAAAAAATTCTGTGTTCTTCAATGTTTCTATGTGTTTATTGCAATTCCTGGATTAACCTGATTGATGTTGTTGTTTCCTTCTTATCTTGATTGAATTTGGAGAGGATTTCGTTTTGAAAATTTTCCAAAAAAATCATTTTTGTGGAAGAAGGGTATTTTGGTAATCTCACATGTGTTTTTCGTCTTGAAAAGTGAGAGCCAAACATTTTTCTCTTTATTTAAAAAAAAAAAAAATATCTTCCGAAAATATCTCACGAAAATATCTCGTGAAAATATCTCATGAAAATATCTCGTGAAAATATCTCCCGAAAATATCTCGCTAGATATTTTATAAAAAAAAAAAAGAGGAAGAGGATATTTCGGACATTATAAAAAAAAAAAAAAAAAAAAAAAAAGAGAGAAAAAAAAGAGTGAATTCTTGATTTCCCGAGAATTTGCGAAATTTCTTCGTTTTAGCGTCGTTTACGCTTTAACGGGTCGTTTTCTTGTTTGTTTGCTTTTACAAGTTTGAATTTGCTAAATTGAACTTGTTTCCAAACTAATAGAGTTAGAGTTTCAAAACACTTCGAGTTAGTTTCCTTTGTGTTCAACATTGGATATTGCAAACTACGAATTGTTGAGGACGAGAACTCTACAATTGGGTGGAAGACTTGGACGGTTTGGTTTGTCATAGGGCTTCGAGCGCTACGGCAATCAAATTCGAGTGTAAACACGTGAGGTAAACGAGTGAAAGTTCCAATTTGCTAATTGATTAATCGTTTGTTTGTATTAGTTGTTGTTGAGTATGTCTGACAGGAACAGCTCAGAGGAAAGGCCCGACACCGCTTTCATGATGAGGGCATTACAACAATCCGTGGAACGGATGAATGCCGTCATGGTTAATATGAACGAGCGAATGGAACGAAATGAAGCAACTATTGCCAACTTTGGCCAAGAGGCACCACAAGTCACTCCTGATGTAGAACGACCTAATAGGAGAGCTCATTTTGTGGAGGAGTTGGATGAAGATAGTTTTGGAGAGAATTATAATGATGATGAAGGGAGGATGCCCTTCGGAGGAAGATATGGGCCTAGAGGTGGCCATAGGAGGGGAGGAATGAGGAGACCCCCACACCAACCTTTGATGGAGTTGATCGGAGCTTGGGTAACATTAAGATGAAAATGCCGGCATTCCAAGGCAAGAATGACCCGGAGCTATATTTAGAGTGGGAGAAGAAGGTGGAGCATATATTTGAATGCCACAACTACTCCGATGAAAAAAAGGTCAATTGGCGGTGATAGAGTTTACTGACTATGCTTTGAACTGGTGGGATCAGTTAGTAGTTGGTAGAAGGAGGAATGGAGAAAGGCCGATAAGTAGTTGGGAGGATATGAAAGCAATCATGCGGAAAAGGTTTGTTTCGAGCCACTACTACCGAGAGCTTTATCAGAGATTGCAACGGCTCAATCAAGGCTTTCGATCGGTTGATGAGTATTACAAGGAAATGGAGGTAGCCATGGTTAGGGCTAACATTGAGGAGGATAGAGAAGCCACTATGGCTCGGTTTTTGAGTGGGCTAAATTCGAAAATTGCCAATGTTGTGGAGCTTCATCATTATGTGGAGTTGGAAGACATGGTCCACATGGCAATCAAAGTGGAAGGGCAATTCAAGAGAAGAAGCAACCGGATGCAACCACAAAGGCCAATTACTCCAACACCTTGGGTACAAGAGTCTACGAAAGAAGAAGGAACTAGCTCCAAGCCCCGCTTTGAAGTCATCAAGGGCAAAGAGATGGAGCCTAGTAAGGATAAAGGAAAAGGAAAAGTTGAAACCTTTCCCCGAAATCGAGATGTTAGTTGTTTTCGCTGTCTTGGAAAGGGTCATTATGCATCCCAATGTCCGAACAAGAAAGCAATGATTATGCAAGCCAATGGGAAGGTGGCGACTGATGAAGAGAGTGATGGTGAGGAGATGCCACCATTGGAAGAAGCAAGTGAGGAAGAGATAGTTCCTGTCAAAGGAGGCTTGCTTATGGTAGGGCAAGTGCCCAAAGATCACTTAAAGGAAGGTGACATGGATTCACAACGAGGAAACATTTTCCATACAAGATGTCACGTGAATGGCAAAGTCTGCAACCTAAGCATTGATGGGGGTTGTTGTACCAACATTGCTAGTACTACCCTAGTTGAGAAGTTAGGGTTACCCACAACCAAACATCCCACTCCTTACAAACTACAATGGTTGAATGATCAAGGTGAGGTGAAGGTGGAACATCAAGTCTTGGTATCCTTTGCTATGGGAAATTATCAAGATGTTGTATTATGTGATGTGGTACCGATGCAGGTTGGGTATATGATATTGGGCAGGCCTTGGCAATATGATCGACGGGTGACTTATGACGGGTATAAAAATAAGTACTCGTTCGAGAAGGATGGAAGTAAGAAAATCCTTGTCCCTCTTACCCCAAAAGAAGTAATTGAAGATCAATTGAAGATCAAGAACGAGGGAAAACAAGAAAAGGGAAAGGGAAAAGAAAAAGGAAAGGAGAAAGAAAGGGGTGAAGTGCCCAAAGAGAAGATTGGGCATACCAAAAAAAAAGAGGAAAAGAAAAAAATGAAAGAATGTCTATTTTCTTACTTTTCTTTCTTGCAGGACTATTATAATGAGGAGCATAACAGGGATGGACTCCTAAACTTACCCCGTGATGAAGGTCCGAATTCGAGGTCGAATTCTCTTGAAGAGGGAGGGAATGATACGAACCAGATCGCGCCACCAACAAGGCCCGACACGTATCATGGACCTGGCCGAAGAAGGGGTGAAATTTTGGCGTAGAAAGGCGCACCACAACACGAGCAAGGGCACCAACATGCGAAACATGGGAGTGCCGAGCTAATTATGGAGTTGCTGAGTTTTGGAGCTACGCCGTGGCATGACATTCCCCCGCCGCGGTGAACAACTTTCTGTTTTGTTGGGATTTTTGGCCAGAGGTGCCCGCCGCGGCATGAAATATGTGCGCCGCGGTGCGAGTGTTTCTGTTTGAACAAGAGGGCTCGGCAGATGTGCGCACAGGACGAGCAGACGCGCGCGCAGCATTGGGCAGGTGTGCGCGCAGAGGATCAAGGACATGCGCGCCGCGGCATGGCTTTTGGGCGCCGCGGCACACACCTCTCGGGTTGGATGCTTTGGTTCCTAGCTGCGGCATGGAATTTACTCCGCCGCGGCCCGCCTACTTTAACTTTTGTAATCCGAGCCTCCTCGCCGCGGCGCAAATGTAAAATGTGTAATATTGACCATTGGATCAAATCCAATGGCCCAGATCTTGTCTTTTCTTTTAGGTTTTATTTGTACACTATATAAGGACAAGGGTAGCAGCCCAAATAACATCTTTGATCATTTTATGAGAAATTTGTTTGGAAACAAATTGAGAGCCCAAGTTGCTCTTTGCTTCAATGCAAACCATGAACTTATCAAAGGATTTGCATCCCTTTGTGGCGTTCGCCCTCTTCTCCGTGCGTGGTGCGTAATATCCATGTGTTGAGGTGAGTTTCCTGCTACCAATATCTGTGGGTTTGTGCTTAGAATCCCTATCAATTTGTTGTTGGGTCTTGAACCGTCCCCTTTTGGTTCTCTAGCCTCGTAGCTAGTTGGGTCGATAGGAATCGTGTTGCGGGGTTCGCATCAGGTTCACTCTTTATTGTAATTGCATTGCATTGTTCCTTGGTGGGTCCTTCAGAATTTACTTATGTGTCCCTAATAAGAACTCATTGAGTTCTTTGATTTAAAGCTTGAGCAAGTTGGCCTATTTGAATCTCCAAGTTGAAAATGGAAGCCTCGTAATTGGATTCTAGCTGCCCATTTTTGTATTCATTGATTGCATGAGATTCTTCGTCATACCCATTAAAGATTTGTATTATCCTCATCTAGCAGCTTCTTTTCTTGAACTTGTGGAGGTGGTTGTGATTGTTTGGAACCAGGTGGAAATGATTGGTTGTTAAATTGATTGCTACACTGGTTGTTGTTCCAAGAAAAGTTTGGGTGGTTCTTCCACTTTGATTTGTAGGTATTTGAATAAGGGTTCTCTTGGTTGTTTTGACTGTTGACATAGTTCACAACTTTCAGAAGGTTCCTACATGTCTCAGTAGAATGAGGTCCACTATAGTAATCACACACTACACAGGGGGTTTGCACCATATTTTCCCCAACTGCTCTACCATCTAACTTCTCTATTAAGCCTAATAGCAAAGCATTAGTTTGAGCTTGCATGGATTCCACATCTACCACTCCACCTACTTTCTTAAAGTTTAACCTCTCCACAGGCCATTGACAATTATTAGAAGCCATCTACAACATTAATGATAGTCATTGGTTGTCCCATTAATCCTCAATTTTGCTCATTAAACTATTGGAAAGATGTAATATCATTTCTGAGCTTGACAGTCTTTGAAGGTGGGAAGTATTTTGACAATAACTTCTAAGTCAATTGATTTCATGTAGTGATTGACTCAACTGGTAATGATTGTAGTCATATCTTTGCAATATCATTAGTGAGAAATGAAATAGACGAAGGAGTATAGTATCGTCTGAAATACCATTCATCTTAAAGGTGTCACAAATTTCTAAGAATGAAGCTAAGTGTAAGTCCAGATCATCATGAACCAACCTTCCAAATTGGATAGCCTGCACCATTTGTATGATAGGCGGCTTAAGCTCAAAGTTATTAGTATTGATACCAAATCTAAAAATTAAAGAATTAGCTCATCTACTTACGGGACTACAAAATTCCTTAGAAGTTTGGGAGCAACCAAAGCTTGTTGATCCCCATGCTCTTCCATAACCCTAAATTGTTGTGCTAATTGGTCCTTTATTAAACAACATACAATTCTTTCAATTTAGGATATAAAGGAACTAAATTTCACCTGTCAACCTGAGCATATAACAAAAATACTAAAACAGAAAGTTAAAATGCCCAAATTTTGATACCCAATTTTGATATCGGTTACAAGTTATAAATTTTTTCCGACAACAGTGCCAAAAACTTGTTCATGCTAAACCGCAAGTGCACAAAACACGTACAAGTGATAAGTATTTAAAATACGGATGTCAAACCTACAAAAAAATATAATTTATAATTGAGTCCCAATGGGAATATTGGGATTACTGTTTGGACAACAAAAAGATAATAAACTAAAATTAAATAAGTAAATACTAAACATTTCAATCAAACACAAAATGCAGCAAAGATATATATGAGATATGTAATATAAGAATCATTAATCCTCCAATATTCTAAGCATGTGAATCACTAAATTCCTCCCCAAGTAATTAGCAACAAGTTTTATGATCAATTGACTCTAAGCTATGCATGCATTCATCTCTCAAGTAAACTACATATAATATAATAACTTAACTTCATTACACTCTCATGCCAATTAGATTAAATTTTATTCATGAAGAACGTCAATTATGGACCACATATTTACGAATCATACCTCTCAGGCTAAAAACTATGCATGTTATTTGATAAAGAAAAACACATAAATACTTGTCTCAAAATTACCTATATACCTCTACATATTAATTAGTGATCAAACAATTAATTAATAATCAGATCAAATAATATAACATGAATTTGCAATCACAAGAGGGGAGTATAATAGATTAACACATGTTAGAAAATTAGGTTCATAAGATCCCTAAATTAATAAAAAGTTTGTTGATGTTCATAAAATTTAGAATTACAATTGAAGAAGACATTAAAAATATATAGAATAAAAGAATAACAAACTCAATCTCTTCATGAATATTAACCTATCTTCTATTCCCCCAACTATTTATTGCTCTTCAAATTTTTCTCTCGGGCTTCTACTAGAATTTTGCCTCTTTAAGGTTAAATAATAATTAATAACTAGTTATAAAATATGAAAATTATGCACACCCACTACTTTCTTAGGTTTAGGACTCTATAAGAGTATTTATAAGCACAAAAATGTTTTAATTATATGATTTGAAAATTATGCACACCCACTACTCTCTTAGGTTTAGGACTCTACAAGAGTATTTATAAGCACAAAAGTGTTTTAAGTAAAATAGGGTTTGTGTGCAAATAGGATTCTTGGAAATATGGCTTCCAAATTCGCACAAGAGCTCGGGTCGCGGCTCATATAACTCATCGTTGCAATGCACATTGAAATTTTGGGAACAACTTGCAACCTGAGGAAGGTCCGCTACGGCTCAAATATATTCACGTCGAAGAGTGCGTAGTTCTTCACGAATTTCTAATTTTGATCCAAGAGGATTAGGTTGCAGCTCACATAACTTTCAACCGGGGATGCATATTTTTGTGGCATTTTGCATGCTGTCAAATTGATGTGTCACTTACATGCTTGTGACGTTTTGCACTAGAAAATACTTGAAAGACATCCAAGTATACTCCGTGATTCCAAAAATGACAATTATGCTATATATCAACAAGAAGAACGAATAGATCCTAAAATCTCATTTAAATCTCGAATAATCATAGAATAATCATGCTTTTTAGGCATATATCAGTGAGTACCTGATGCGAACCGCTCGCCACGACTCCTATGACCTCCAAATCACGCGGTTTGGCAACCACAAGAAATACGGACAGAAACCCGACACCAATCTTAGCACCCAAATTCTACGAGCAAACGCAAGACTATGGTAGCAAGGAACTTACCTCCACACATGGATATACGCACCACGAGCCGAGACAAGGCGAAACGCCACAAAGGGTTGCTAGTTCCTTTGATAAGTTTCTTGATAGAACAAGAGAAGCACTTGTGCTCTCAAATTTTGAAATCACTTCAAAATATTTTCATTGATAAAATTCATGTATATGTTACAATGGGTAGCTGCTAATGTATATATAGATACAAAGGAAAACCTAAAAATGTCAAAAGAAATCCTAGCCATTGAATTTGATCAAATGGTTACAAAATTACAAGAATTTGAATCTGTGCCGCGGCAGGGAAATATTCATGCCGCGGCGCGCCCTGTTCTGTTTGCCACACGCTTAGCCATGCCGCAGCGCACAAATGTTCATGCCGCGGCGCGCACATTCAGGATTTGCGCGCAAGTCTGGCTGTCAGGCGCGCTTGTCCGTGTCAGCTCGTAGTTCTGGCATGTCAGCGCCCGCACGTCTGCCCATGTCCTCGTCATGCCGCGGCGCATGGAATCTCATGCCGCGGCGCGCATGCCTCTTCGTCCCGAAACAGAAAGTCCCACGCTACGGCTCCACATTCTCGTGCCGCGGCGCACATGTTTCCTTTGCTTCAAAACAGAACGCCCTGTGCCGCGGTGCCCAAATACCATGCCGCGGCGCGCTTGTGTGACAAATCCAATGTCCAAAGCAGAAACTCTTGTGCTGCGGCGCACAAAATCCATGCCGCAGTGCAGCTCTAATTTTTGGAATTTGCCACTTACACTTGTCTTCTCCACTTCCATTGTGCTTGCATGCTTGTTTTTGATGTTGCATGCCATTTTGCACTATCTTGAGGCCCTTCTCAAGGCATGGCCCTAGGCTCGTGTCAGGCCGTTTTCGGGAGGGGTTCCGGTTCGTATCATTCCCTCCTTCTTCGAAAGAATTCGACCTCGAATTCGGACCTTTGTCATAGGGTAAGCTTTGCAGTCCATCTTTGTTTGATTTTTCATCAAAAGATTCCTGCAAGAAAGAAAAGTTAGAAAATAAACATTGTTTGGTCCTTATTCTTTCTTTCTTCCCCCTTGAGTGCCCCTCCTTCTCCTTGGGCTCTCCTTCCCTTCTCTTTCCCTTTTTCTCCTCAACTTCCCTTAAAAGCTTGTTGCACATTTGTTGTGGAGTTAAAGGCAAAAATGTAAACTTCTTCCCTTCCTTCTCGAGGGAATACTCATTCTTGTATCCATCATAGGTGACCTTCCTATCGTATTGCCATGGCCGCCCTAGCAATATATGCCCAGCTTGCATGGGAAATACATCGCATATCACCTCATCCTTATATCGTCCAATGGAAAAGGTTACGAGTACTTGCTGTTCAACCTTCGCTTCTCCATTGTCATTCAGCCATTGTAGCTTGTATGGTTGGGGATGTTTGTTTGTAGTCAACCCTAGCTTCTCAACTAAAGTTGTGCTAGCAATGTTGGTGCAACTCCCACTATCAATGATCAATTAGCACACCTTATCATTCACATGGCATCTTGTATGAAAAGTATTAACTCTTTGGGATCCCATGTCAACTTCTTTGAAATGATCCAATGGTGCCTGCCGTACCACAAGCAACTCTCCCGTAACTGGATACACTTCCTCGTCATTAGCCTCCTCAAATGGCGGCCTCTCCCCTTCATCACTGTCATCATCGGTCGCCACCTCCCCGTTGGCTTGCACGATCATTGCCCTTTTGTTCGGACATTGATGAGCGTAATGACCTTTCCCAAGGCAACGGTAACAACTTATGTCACGACTACGATGGACGGTTTCTCCTACATCCTTTCCCTTATCTCTCCTCATCTCCTTTTCTCTGCCCTTGTTCTCAAAATTGGGCTTGGAACTACCTTCCCCTTCCTTCTTTCCATTAGACTTCCAAGGTGGAATAGGGTTCAGTGTTGGTGTCGGAAAAGTGGTATCCTGATTGTTCTCTGTGGGTATGATATGGCTACTCCTCCTCTTCAATTGCCTTTCCACTTTGATTGCCATTTGCAGCATATCCTCCAACTCAACATAGTGGTGCAACTCTACAATGTTGGCAATATTAGAATTCAACCCGATTAAGAACCAAGCCATGGTGGCCTCCCTATCTTCCTCCACATTTGCTCTCACCATAGTCATCTCCATTTCCTTGAAATACTCATCAACGGACCGATGACCTTGATTAAGCCTTTGTAGCTTCTGATAGAGTTCCCAGTAGTAGTGGCTTGGGACGAACCGCTTCCGCATTATAGCCTTCATCTCACCCCAACTATCAATGGGCCTTTCTCCACTCCTCCTCCTTGAGACCACTAATTGGTTCCACCAATTTAAGGCGTAATCGCTAAACTCGACTACCGCCAATTTAACTTTCTTCTCCTCAGAATAATTGTGACAATCAAAAACATGCTCAACCTTTTTCTCCCACTCCAAGTACAACTCCGGATCATTCTTTCCTTGGAATGTAGCATCTTCATTTTGATGTTGTCCAAATTCCGGTCAACCCCGTCAAAGGGCCAAGGTGGGGGTCTCCACAAACCTTCCCGACCATTTCTTCCTCCCCTATAGTCATTCCTTCCTCCATAGGGCATCCTCCTTTCTTCGTTCTCAAACTCTTCATCCCAATTCTCCTCATCCACTAAGGGCCTCCTATTCGGTCTCCTAACTTCCGGAGCCTCTTCGGGTGCTCTTCGTTGTAAGTTGGCAACCGTAGCTTCTTGCCGTTCTACCCGCTCATCAAGATTCACCATGACGGCATTCAACCGTTCCATGGATTGTTGCAATGCACGCAACAAAGATGCGGTATCCGGACGCTCTTCTGAATTGGCCCTGTCAGACATGATTCCACAACTTTCGCACACAGAGAATTAGTTAATCAAATTTAAGAACAGAAAAATTCACTTCGTTACCTCACGTGTTTAATCGCTCGGATTGATTGCTCAAGCACTTCCTCGTTCTTTAGCGAATCAAACTTCCGAAACTTTCAACCCAAGGTAGAATTCCACACTCACCCCACTAGTAGTGTAATATCCAATTCAAGGCAAGCAAGGAACTAACTCAAAGTGTTTGGAGTTCTAACTCAATGAAAAAGGAATAATTTGATTCAAACAATTTTAGACCCGAAAGGAATAAAATAACGAATTTGTAAAAATTTCTCGGAAAAGGAATTCACTCTTTTTTTTTTTTTTATATAAACTGTTGGAAATTAAAACAAGAACAAAAACACGAGATACGAACAAAAACACGAGATTCGAACAAAAACACAAGAGCACAGTAAAATTACCAAAATGCCCTTTTTGTTACGAACTAGTTTTTCAGAAAAATTTTCAACACGAAAATCTTTCCAAAACAGCTCAGAAATTCAGAAACAACAAAACACAATCTGAAATTTTCAACAACAGCCAAAAATTGCAGGAACAAGAACACACAAACTGAAAATTCCAACAATAAGCAGAAAATTTCCAGAAAATCAGAAACAACAAAACACAATCTGAAATTTTCAGAAAATCAGAAACAACAAACAGGAAACAACAACACAAATCAGGATTGATTCCAGAAACACAATACAATCAGAATTTTTGCAAGAACAACAAGAAAAATTCTTGAAAATGAAGAACATACAGATTTTGCAAAGTGCACAGATTTTTTTTTTTTTTGTAAACGAAAATGACAACAAGGGATAGGAGTCTAGAATTACAACCTAGAGCTCTGATACCAAATGATGCGAACCGCTCGCCACGACTCCTATGACCTCCAAATCACGCGGTTTGGCAACCACAAGAAATACGGACAGAAACCCGACACCAATCTTAGCACGCAGATTCTACGAGCAAACACTAGACTATGGTAGCAAGGAACTTACCTCCACACATGGATATATGCACCACGAGCCGAGACAAGGCGAAACGCCACAAAGGGTTGCTAGTTCCTTTGATAAGTTTCTTGATAGAACAAGAGAAGCACTTGTGCTCTCAAATTTTGAAATCACTTCAAAATATTTTCATTGATAAAATTCATGTATATGTTACAATGGGCAGCTGCTAATGTATATATAGATACAAAGGAAAACCTAAAAATGCCAAAAGAAATCCTAGCCATTGAATTTGATCCAATAGTTACAAAATTACAAGAATTTGAATCTGTGCCGCGGCGGGGAAATATTCATGCCGCGGCGCGCCCTGTTCTGTTTGCCACACGCGTAGCCATGCCGCGGCGCACAAATGTTCATGCCGCGGCGCGCACATTCAGGATCTGCGCGCAGGTCTGGCTATTAGGCGTGCTTGTCCGCGTCAGCGCGCAGTTCTGGCATGTCAGCGCGCGCACGTTTGCCCGTGTCCTCGTCAAGCCGCGGCGCGCATGCCTCTTCGTCCCGAAACAGAAAGTCCCACGCTGCGGCGCCACATTCTCGTGCCACGGCGCGCATGTTTCCTTTGCTTCAAAACAGAACGCCCTGTGCCGCCGCGCCCAAATACCATGCCGCGGCGCGCTTGTGTGACAAATCCAACGTCCAAAGCAGAAACTCTTGTGCCGCGGCGCACAAAATCCATGCCGCGGCGCAGCTCCAATTTTTGAAATTTGCCACTTGCACTTGTCTTCTCCACTTCCATTGTGCTTGCATGCTTGTTTTTGATGTTGCATGCCATTTTGCACTATCTTGAGGCCCTTCTCAAGGCACGGCCCTAGGCTCGTGTCGGGCCGTCTTCAGGAGGAGTTCCGGTTCGTATCAGTACCTCAGCAAGGTTTAACAAGTCTTAGAACTTACAAGACGTACTCACTTACCCCTCGTTGACTACCTCAGTGAGGACCCTAGTGAGATACCCAATGAGCTAAACAAAACAAGCTTTTTTAAGGAAAAACTTAACAATTTAAATTTTAATAAATACCCACAATCAGTGAAAATTAAATGCAAGTAAAACATGCAAACTATATACTCTCAACCACTTCATGGTATGTGTATTATGAAATTATATGAAGTGTTCAGTTCTGTGTGAATATGTGCAATACTAACTAGCAGTATTATAGCTTCCATAGAGGAAGACAAAAGTACTAAGTAAAATAAATAAACTCTTGGTTTTGTATACAAGAACGTCAATAAAGACATAAAGAGCTTACAGTTTGAGTTGTTGCAAAAATACCCTCAATCTTAAGTTTTGTGGAACAAATCTACCCTTTGTTTAAGTGTTAATAAAATACCCCTAAATTTATTCAAAAACATAATGTCATTAACGAAATTTGCTAAAGGATATATTTTGTTGCACACAACTTAACCACTGGGACAATTTCGCAACCCGCCCTAAACGTTAAGGATATAAAACAAATCAAAGCTTATTTAAGATTTGATATCTAAATTATAACAAAAAGATATTGAAATTAGAATGAAAGGCACTAGCAATCTTATAGCTTTGAGCACATTAACACTTTGGTCTCATAACTTTAATTTGACTATGGAATTGGTCAAAATTGTGCTTGGCACATGACCCTTTTAAAGGCCTTTATGGAATTTCACATCATGTTCAATTTGAAAAAAAAAAAACAAAAAACAAAAAACAAAATAAAAAATCAAAGTTTTACATGTTAGAAGTTGTTAGGAAACCAACAACTCCTAGGTCAGCTTTCCCGACAACTTCTAACATATAATTTGAGTTGAAAATCCTGTTTTTAAGATCCAACAATCCTAATTGTTGAATTGCAAGTATTTGGCATGCATAATGCATAAAACCAATACTTGTAGAGAAATGATAAATATATAAAAATATAATTAATTATCCTCCCAACAGTTTAAACTTTTAGGAGAGTTTGTATCTCAATAACTTCTAACCAACCAACCATTGCGTTTTTGCACCCCTTACGGTCTCTCTCTCCATCATCAAAATTAAACTCCATATAAATAGTAACTTAACTTACTAGAATCAAGCCTAACCACAATGGTAAAACGATATACAGAGGTTCTCAAGAAAATCCAATATTTGAAAGCCATACAAGGATCAAGAAATGGTTGGGCTTTTAGAAATTCAAAGGAAAGAAATTCCAAACACCACCATAAACACTAAAATTTGCTTTCACAGCACTAATGTTCAAAGCCATTAACCCACCAAATATCTCAAGAACCAAAACAATAAAACAATTCATTGATCATTGCAAAGCCCTAAATTTTTTAGGTCGATTGGCCGGCGGTGGTTGGGTTGAACTTGAAAAAAGCCTAGGCACGACAGTGTGGTGAAGAGAAGAAAACAAGGAAGAAGGGAAAGGCATAGAGAGAAAGTGAGAGAGAGGAGGAGGGGGACTAGAACTAGAAGAGAGAGGTAGAATTTCTGTAGGACAACGGTTGCCATCAGTGAAACTTCGGTTATTCTTTTTAAAAATTGAATTGGAAAACTTTTTTTTTCCTTTACTTTTTTTGGCAAATTACTTATTTTAAGCAGAAATCCAAAGATGCTCTTAAAAACGGACATGTATTCAATTTGGACCAGTTTTATGGCCAGTCGTCAATGGTCAAAGCATAGGACCATTTGCACTCTTCTCCACCTTAAAATTACTGCCAAAAATTGAAAAACTAACTTGCCAAAATATTTAAGTTGTTGAGCAACTATACTTGTATACATTTATCACTCCCCTATCCCGCTAGTCCATACAAACCAAATATTTGTAATTCAATAATTGATATTACTAGGTTTTAAAAACAAGATCTTTAGCTTTAATACTATGTTAATAAATATTAAGAAACAACACTTTCAAAACCTTAATACGATGAAAGGAAGTAAACTATAATTTTACATATCATTTATTATATCTTTACCCTTCTAACATGGATATATGGATATTTTAATCCATGACTATAAAACAAGATAAAGCAAGAGGAGGGATCTCTCATCTCTTGATCCAATTGGTAATCTTTCTACAAACATTATATTTCAAGCGTTTGAGTGCCAGCAGGTAACCGGCACACCACTACATAAACATCACTTTATTTTAACAATAATAAGACATACAGACTTACAGAGAAATAAACAGAAGTGGGCAAGTAAGTTCTTCCATGTCCTCTTAACTAGTAGTACCTGCTGGTTTCAGCTGGTGCATGAACAGTACATCCTCTTCAACATACACTTCAGCTCCTGCTCTCATGTTTTGATCCTCATACAAATCAATGTTGAGAACCTGTTTCCTGACTTTGTAGCTTACAAGTTATCGAAAATGGTAGACATCAATAATCCTTGAACAAACTCAGACTTCCTAGCCTTCTCCTCTTGGTCTTTGTCTGATAGCACTGGTCGTTTGAGATCTCTGTCACATCAACGATAATCAGATTATCTTCAGAAGAATTATTCACCATTTAAACATTAAAGAGAGCATTTATGGATGCATGAATGACTGAAGGAGACAAAGGGATACGGTGATAAGTAGTGATGAGATGTTGCATTTATTACAAAGTTCTATTCAGAAGAAAAACAACCACCCTCAACAAAGATCCAAACCTATTTTAGAAAAATTCAAGTATCTATTCAGTAATTGCCTCCAAAACCAGAGGTTGTTCAATGTTCACATCAGTCTTTAATATTTGGGTTGGACTTTCTCTTTGTAGTAAAAAGATGAAATTACGTCAGAAGTTCAACATGAATATCGTCAAATTGGCCAATGTTTAATATGAAATATTTGGGCCGAACTTTCTCTTTATAGTAAAAATATGAGTTATATGGGTACCATTTTTATTGTTACAAGTTTTAAGGGGCAATAAAAATATTATTTTCCTAAAAAAACAAAAAAAAACCCATTATGAGGCACATCTGTAAATCTTCAAGACAAAATCATGTCCCAAACTTCAACCTTAAAAATACCCATGAGCTAAAACTCTAAATGTTCATGCATTGGAGAGAAAATGCATTGCCAATTGAATCTAAGGAAATAGTAGTGGTATAATAATATCTATGAATTTGTGATAGTCCAATTCAATTTAACTCAACACGCACACTGACAAGGGGACAAGTACAAAAATGGAAAGGTAATTGTTACTCCTAACTACCTCAGCCCCATATCAAATCCTCAACTAAATATTGAGCACATCGAGATTCAAAATTCATGTTATCTTCTGATTTATTCATTATTTGCAAGACAAAATTAAATCAATAGGAAACATCAGAGTTCATACCTTTCCACGAGCTCTTCTTTTGTGGTTTCTGTTACAAAACTCGATTCAACTAATAACTGAGGTTGAGTACTCACAGGTTTATCAACCGCAGATGGATTATAAATAAATGAAGACAACAAAGGATCAGGTTCTGAATTTGAGGAAGGAAGGAATGAACTACCAAGAAGTGCTTGTAAATTCCCTTCTCGCAGCTCTTTCCTTAATATGGAAAATGTCAAATTTGATCCACCTCTGCGAAATCTCCTCTTGCGTTGCATGTAGGTTATTGTCAAGAAAAAGTACACTTCACATACATATATTCAAGATGGTGGACAAATGAACATGAAAGAAAAAAAAATCATAAAAGGAAAAAATTTCTTTCAAAATCCAATAGGAGTCGCACAGAGCTACACTAAAAACAAAACAGTTGTATTTTACACGGTTAGAGGTCTAGAATAAGATGAGAATCATGAGATATTAGCGGCGTGTATGGGACCAATTGTCAATGCAGTCATCGACCCACAACAAGGACAACACAAGACCAACTAATATCAAATCCTAACTCAAAATTTAAAACCTAATCATTCCCAGATATGCTCACTATTTTACTTTTCAGAAACTGATTACAAAAAATATATAAAGATAAATCAAAGAGAATAAACAATGTGCTAACAAATAATTCATAGTTTTTTGTTCCAAAAAAATAATTCATAGTTTTGTTGTGGGTAAATGTAAAATATAAAATATGAGGAAAGGATATCTTCAGTAAGCTCCCATGTTGCATGGTCACATGACTAACTAAATCCGATCCGACTCTCTTCGCACATATAGGGCACACCTGAATATAAACATTCAGCCAAAATTTAACCATAAGCATACTCAAATGCAAATTAATTAATAATAATATAAGAGAAAATAACGAGCAAAGTGTCCCACGTTTCTCATAGAAATAATTTATACAAGGGCATATTAAAAATAAGATGATGAAATACAATTTAGCAAAAATACTTAGAAAATTGAATTTCCAGGGATTGAAGTTTAAAAAAATTGAAAAATTAAATAAAATTAAATATATACCCCATTCTTTGCCTCCACGGGATGCTCCTCATCAATATGGCAACAGAGCCCAACGACATCAAAATCCTCAGCACAAAACGGGCACAGAAACTCAGCCTTCAATTCATCGTCACCATCAATCTCGTCATGTCCGTACAGATCTACATCGAAACAATCCGAAACAAATTCCACCCATTGACTCATCACATAAAAATCAAATTGTAATCTAAACACAAACAGAAATGATAATAAAGCAAAACAAAATTCCATCAAAAAAGGAGAGGAGGAGAGGGTGAAATTGAAGAAAACTAACCAGAACGAGATAGATAACGCCTTATAGAAGAGGATGTAGAGAAACGAGTGCTCCATGAATCGGACTCCATTTTGATGATACCTCAAGAAGTAGGCTTTAAGAAAGTTTCGTAAAATTTAATAGCTCAATTAACAAACGGCAGTGGTACTTTCGAAGTTTCGATCCGATTTGAGTCCGAAATTTGATGGAGAGGAAAACCTAATGTTGAACAGGGAAGCAAGAATAGGAAGGAACCAAGAAATTATGTGCGAGAGAGAGAGAAAGAAAAACAAGTAGCGACTCTCTACCGGACTTCTGGTTAGGGTTCGATCTACGTATAATAATATCAGATAATGGATTTTTCCATTTTGCCCTCGTCAAATTGTGCTTGAACTACGTAAGTACGTAAATACCCTCAATAGCCTGAAGAGAGAGACAGTTGTCAATTGCATCGATTATCCAGAGTACAAAAGATACTCGGGTTTGGTCTTGTTTAGTTAGAGGAGATGTTTCCACTCGTGATGCTTATGATTCTTTGAGATCAATGAGGCAAGTTAAAAGCTGGGGTAAAGAAATTTGGCCCCATCTATTCCTCCATCCCGCTCTATGCTTTTTTGGAGAGTTATTCAAGGAAAGGTTCTCACTGATTGCGTTATCAAGAAGAGGGGTTTTTCTTTCCCTTCACGTTACTTTATTTGTGGTGGATCAGAAGAGACAATCTCTCATCTTTTCTTAATGTGTCCTTTTGTTGGGACTCTCTGGGACATCATTGTCTATTTTTTTGGATGCGCCCCCGCACAGACATGACATGATACGAACCAGAACCCCTCCCGAAGACGGCTCGACACGAGCCTAGGGCCGTGCCTTGAGAAGGGCCTCAAGATAGTGCAAAATGGCATGCAACATCAAAAACAAGCATGCAAGCACAATGGAAGAGGAGAAGACAAGTGCAAGTGGCAAATTCCAAAAATTGGAGCTGCGCCGCAGTATGGATTTTGTGCGCCGCGGCACGGGAGTTTCTGTTTTGGACATTGGATTTGTCACACAAGCGCGCCGCGGCATGGCTTTTGGGCGCCGCGGCACAGGGCGTTCTGTTTTGGATCAAAGGAAACGTGCGCGCCGCGGCACGAGAATGTGGCGCCGCAGCGAGGAGGTTTCTGTTTTGGGCCGAAGATGCATGTGCGCTGCGGCATGAGATTCCATGCGCCGCGGCATGACGAAGACTGGGGCAGACGTGCGCGCGCTGACATGCCAGACCTGCGCGCTGACACGGACAAGCTCGCCTGACAGCCAGACCTGCGCGCAGATCCTGAATGTGCGCGTCGCGGCATGAACATTTGTGCGCCGCGGCATGGCTACGAGTGTGGCAAACAGAATAGGGCGCACCGCGACATGAATATTTCCCCGCCGCGGCACAGGTTCAAATTCTTGTAATTTTGTAACCATTGGATCAAATTCAATGGCTAGGATTTCTTTTGGCATTTTTAGGTTTTCCTTTGTATCTATATATATGTATAGCAGCTGCCCATTGTATTGGACTTGAATTTTAATCAATGAAAATATTTTGAAGTGATTTCAAAATTTGTGAGCACAAGTGCTTCTCTTGTTCTATCAAGAAACTTATCAAAGGAACTAGCAACCCTTTGTGGCGTTTCGCCTTGTCTCGGCTCGTGGTGCGTATATCCATGTATGGAGGTAAGTTCCTTGCTACCATAGTCTAGCGTTTTCTCGTAGAATCTGCGTGCTAAGATTGGTGTCGGATTTCTGTCCGTATTTCTTGTGGTTGCCAAACCGTGTGATTTGGAGGTCATAGGAGTCGTGGCAAGCGGTTCGCATCATTTGGTATTAGAGCTCTAGGTTGTAATTCTAGACTCCTATCTTTTATTGTCATTTTCATTATACAAAAAAAAAAAAAAAATCTGTGCACTCTTGCAAAATCTGTGTTGTTCTTCATTTTCCAGAATTTTTCTTGTTGTTCTTGCAAAAATTCTGATTGTATTGTGTTCTTGGAATTGTTTCTATTTTGTGTTGTTATTTTCATCTACAAAAAAAAAAATCTGTGCACTTTGCAAAATCTGTGTGTTCTTCATTTTTCCAAAATTTTTCATCTTGTTCTTGCAAAAATTCTGATCGTAATGTGTTTCTGGAATCAATCCTGATTTGTGTTGTTGTTTCCTGTTTGTTGTTTCTGATTTTCTGAAAATTTCAGATTGAATTTGTTGTTTCTGATTTTCTGAAATTTTTCAGATTATGTTTTGTTGTTTCTGAATTTTCTGAAAATTTCTGCTTGTTGAAATATTCAGATTGTGTGTTCTTGTTCCTGCAATTTTTGGCTGTTGTTGAAAATTTCAGATTGTGCTTGTTGTTTCTGAATTTCTGTTGTGTTTTGGGAAGGTTTTCATGTTGGAAATTTTTCTAAAAAAAACTGTTCGTAGTGTCAAGGGCATTTTGGTAATTTTACTGTGCTCTCGTGTTTTTGTTCGTATCTCGTTTTATGTTCGTGTTCGTGTTTTAAACTTCTAAAAGTTTATAAAAAAAAAAGAGTGAAAATTTCTTTTCCGAGAAATTTTTACAAAGTCGTTATTTTATTCCTTTCGGGTCTAAATTTGTTTGAATCAAATTATTCATTTTTCATTGAGTTAGAACTCCAAACACTTTGAGTTAGTTCCTTACTTGCCTTGAATTGGATATTACACTGCTAGTGGGGTGAGTGTGGAATTCTACCTTTGGGTTGAAAGTTTCGGAAGTTGACTTGCTATAGAACGAGGAAGTGTTTGAGCAATCAATCTGAGCGATTAAACACGTGAAGTAACGAAGTGAATTTTTCTGTTCTTAAATTTGATTAACTAATTCTCTGTGCAAAAGTTGTGGTGATCATGTCTGCCAGGGCTAATTCAAAAGAGCGTCCGGATACCACATCTTTGTTGCGTGCATTGCAACAATTCATGGAACGGTTGAATGCCGTCATGGTGAATCTTGATGAGCGGGTAGAACGGCAAGAAGCTACGGTTGCCAACTTACAACGAAGAGCACCCGAAGAGGCTCCGGAAGTTAGGAAACCGAATAGGAGACCCTTAGTGGATGAGGAGAATTGGGATGAAGATTTTGAGAACGAAGAAAGGAGGATGCCCTATGGAGGAAGGAATGACTATAGGGGAGGAAGAAATGGTCGGGAAGGTTTGTGGTGACCCCCACCTCGGCCCTTTGACGGGGTTGACCGAAATTTGGACAACATCAAAATGAAGATGCCTACATTCCAAGGAAAGAATGATCCGGAGTTATACTTGGAGTGGGAGAAAAGGGTTGAGCATGTTTTTGATTGTCACCATTATTCCGAGGAGAAGAAAGTTAAGTTGGCGGTAATCGAGTTTAGCGATTACGCCTTAAATTGGTGGGACCAATTAGTGGTCTCAAGGAGGAGGAGTGGAGAGAGGCCCATTGATAGTTGGGGTGAGATGAAGGCCATAATGCAGAAGCGGTTCGTCCCAAGCCACTACTACCGGGAACTCTATCAGAAGCTACAAAGGCTTAATCAGGGTCATCACTCCGTTGATGAGTATTTCAAGGAAATGGAGATGACTATGGTGAGAGCAAATGTGGAGGAAGATAGGGAGGCCACCATGGCTCGGTTCCTAAGCGGGTTGAATTTTAATATTGCCAACATTGTAGAGTTGCACCACTATGTTGAGTTGGAGGATATGGTGCAAATGGCCATCAAGGTAGAAAGGCAATTGAAGAGGAGGAGTAGCCATATCATACCCGTAGAGAACAATCAGGACACCACTTTTCCGACACCAACACCGAACCCTATTCCGCCTTGGAAGATTAATGGGAAGAAGGAAGGGGAAGGTAGTTCTAAGCCCAATTTTGAGAACAAGGGCAAAGAGAAGGAGATGAGGAGAGATAAGGGAAATGATGTAGGAGAAACCGTCCATCGAAGTCGTGACATAAGTTGTTACCGTTGCCTTGGGAAAGGTCATTACGCTCATCAATGTCCGAACAAAAGGGCAATGATCGTTCAAGCCAACGGGGAGGTGGCAACCGATGATGACAGTGACGAAGGGGAGAAGCTGTCATTAGAGGAGGCTAATGACGAGGAAGTGTATCCAATCACGGGAAAGTTGCTTATGGTACTGCGGGCACCTTTGGATCATTTCAAAGAAGTTGACATGGGATCCCAAAGAGTTAATACTTTCCATACAAGATGCCATGTGAGTGATAAGGTGTGCCAGTTGATCATTGATAGTGGGAGTTGCACCAACATTGCTAGCACAACTTTAGTTGAGAAGCTAGGGTTGACTACAAACAAACATCCCCAACCATACAAGCTACAATGGCTGAATGACAATGGAGAAGCGAAGGTTGAACAGCAAGTACTCGTAACCTTTTCCATTGGACGATATAAGGATGAGGTGATATGCGATGTGTTTCCCATGCAAGCTGGGCATATATTGCTAGGGCGGCCATGGCAATACGATAGGAAGGTCACCTATGACGAATACAAGAATGAGTATTCCCTCGAGAAGGAAGGGAAGAAGTTCACATTCTTGCCTTTGACTCCACAACAAATATGCAACAAGCTTTTAAGGGAAGTTGAGGAGAAAAAGGGGAAGAGATTGGAAGGAGAGCCCAAGGAAAAGGAGGGGCACTCAAGGGGGAAGAAAGAAAGAAAAAGGACCAAACAATGTTTATTTTCTAACTTTTCTTTCTTGCAGGAATCTTATGATGAAAAACAAAACGAAGATGGCCTGTAAAACTTGCCCTATGACAAAGGTCCGAATTCGAGGTTGAATTCTTTCGAAGAAGGAGGGAATGATACGAACCGGAACCCCTCCTGAAGACGGCCCGACACGAGCCTAGGGCCGTGCCTTGAGAAGGGCCTCAAGATAGTGCAAAATGGCATGCAACATCAAAAACAAGCATGCAAGCACAATGGAAGAGGAGAAGACAAGTGCAAGTGGCAAATTCCAAAAATTGGAGCTGCGCCGCGGCACGGGAGTTTCTGTTTTGGACGTTGGATTTGTCACACAAGCGCTCCGCGGCGCCCAAAAGGCGCCGCGGCACAGGGCGTTCTGTTTTGGATCAAAGGAAACGTGCGCGCCGCGGCACTAGAATGTGGCGCCGCAGCGAGGAGGTTTCTGTTTTGGGCCGAAGATGCATGTGCGCCGCGGCATGAGATTCCATGCGCCGCGGCATGACGAAGACTGGGGCAGACGTGTGCGCGCTGACATGCCAGACCTGCGCGCTGACACGGACAAGCTCGCCTGACAGCCAGACCTGCGCGCAGATCCTGAATGTGCGCGCCGCGGCATGAACATTTGTGCACCGCGGCATGGCTACGCGTGTTGCAAACAGAACAGGGCGCGCCGCGACATGAATATTTCCCCGCCGCGGCACAGATTCAAATTCTTGTAATTTTGTAACCATTGGATCAAATTCAATGGCTAGGATTTCTTTTGGCATTTTTAGGTTTTCCTTTGTATCCATATATATGTATAGCAGCTGCCCATTGTATTGGACTTGAATTTTAATCAATGAAAATATTTTGAAGTGATTTCAAAATTTGAGAGCACAAGTGCTTCTCTTGTTCTATCAAGAAACTTATCAAAGGAACTAGCAACCCTTTGTGGCGTTTCGCCTTGTCTCGGCTCGTGGTGCGTATATCCATGTGTGGAGGTAAGTTCCTTGCTACCATAGTCTAGCGTTTTCTCGTAGAATCTACGTGCTAAGATTGGTGTCGGGTTTCTGTCCGTATTTCTTGTGGTTGCCAAACCGTGTGATTTGGAGGTCATAGGAGTCGTGGCGAGCGGTTCGCATCATGACCCTTTTAGAATTGTGGAAGGATGCTATGGGTAGAGATTTTGGACCTCAAGTTCGTAATTTATGGAAAGCAAGCATTGTTTCTGTTATTTGGATCATTTGGACAACTAGGAATAATTGCTGCTATGATGGGATTGAGATTCCTTTATGTTCCTCTCTTACTAATGTTTGGTGTTTTATTAGAGAAGCAGGCTTATTGCAAACTGGTGTAATGCGAAACACTATGAATGACTTGCAAATACTCAGTCGTTTACAAGTTCGTGGTATACCGCCAAGATCCCAAAACGTGATTGAAGTTAACTGGCATCCTCCTCCTCCAGGTTGGTTAAAGGTAAACACGGATGGGGTTGCGTTTGGGGCACCTGGTATTTCAGGTTGTGCGGGAATTTTTCGAACATCCAGATCTTTTGTCAAGGGTTGTTTCTGTGCTCCTTTAGGGGTTTCTTATGCTTATGAGGCCGAGGTAGCAGGGGCTATTCATGCAATAAAATATGCAGACAGGTTTGGTTGGAAGAAGATTTGGTTGGAGTCTGACTCTTAGTATGTGGTAAACTTATTCCGCAATAAATCTCAAATGGTGCCATGGCGATGGCTCTCACCCTGGACAGATTGTTTGGATCGAATTGCACGTATAGATTTCCATTGTTCTCATATTTACAGAGAGGGTAATTCTGCTGCTGATAGCTTGGCTTCCAGATCAGCTAGTTTTTGTTCTGCGACTTGGTGGTGGGATGTACCATCTTTCGCGCGTCAGTTTACTATTTCTGATATGGTCGGCAAACCTTCTTATAGGTTTTACTGATGCAAAGTTCTGTACTCATTACTTTTTATCTATTTAATAATATTTGTGGGTGGTAGGAAAATGAAGAGGGTACTAAAGACTGCTTTTCATTCTGATGGAGCAACCTAGTGCACCTACTGATTTCAGTCTCCCATTGACTTATAAAAAAAAGAGGCTCACGAGTAGGTATTTTTGTTGTGTGACATAGGGCTGTATTTTTTATTTATATATTTTTTTTTACAGGACCATCTAGACTAGACCAACTGTAAACTGTGTGAGCTGCCTCAATATCCCATCTGATTTACTTTTATTTTGACCCACAAATTCCAATTTACCTTATAGGACGCGTAATCAACTAAGCTTTTGCTCGCTTTATGAGAAATAACGGTTAAAGGCCAAATGTTTAATACACCTAAATTTGTGTATATATGTATAATTTTGTCTTAATAAAAATTACAAATTAAAAAGATTAATTAAAATTTAAAAAATATAAATATTTTAATTTTTTATAATAATAATAATACACGATTTAAAACAATACCTGATGCAACTATAACTCCTAGGTAATAATGAAATTATATAAAACTTATAATTTTATCCGACTTTTAAGGATTTACAAAAAAAATCTTTGTTGATAATCTAAACGATAGAAAAATGAGTCTCTTATCAAAATTAAAACTTTAAGGTTTAATTTTATGCATATATCATTTTCATATATAGAGTTTTATTTTTAACTCCCTTAAAGAAATATATGTTTATTTTTCTTTTAACGTAAATAAACATATATTTTTCAGTGTTATGAGAAAATAAACATATATTTTTTTCCACTCAACTTCGTTAAAATTGAAAATAGTTGAATAACTATATAAGAAAGATCAAATTTAATTAAAAACTTTAATAGGAATCACTACAAATAATATATATAGTATTACATTGTACAAGCTATGGTTGTTCACTAAAAAATTTTAATGTAGCATAATAATATAGGACTCATGTTCAAAATTGTTCAAGAAAATAGACTTATATTTGTATTTGAATATATTGTATGAGAACTTTCTAAATTTCACAATGAGTACATTTATACAAAATAATATTGACATATGAGTAACAATATTTTAGATCATATATTCATAAATAAAAATTAGTAATAAAAGTTATATAATATAAATGAAGTCATAAAGTAACATTAATAAGAACAAAAACTACAATGAATTATAATAACTGATACGATATACTCAATAATCCATTACCACAAATATTTATATAAAAAAAATATAATTTAAACATTAAATAAATAAAAAATAATTGTCAATAAAAATAGAAGTAAAAAAAAAAAAAAACCAAGCTCAACAAATGATAGATAAAAATAAATAAAACAAAAGAAATAGGGAAGAATATTTTTTTCACACTTATAATAAGTGTCAAAATACCTAAAGTACAAAAGAGCATATTTTATAATTTAAGTTCTCTCAACTCTATTTTAGATTGTATCTAATGCCTTCATTATCCCTTCTTAAAAATAATAATAAAAACAAAAAAATTCTCTAGGTCTAAATACCTAAAAGTATAAAAGACATTAAGTTAAGTTTTCATAATTTAAGCTCTCTTAACTCTATTATAAACCATGTCTAATACCTTCCTTGTCCTTTATTAAAAATAATAAAAAAAATAAAAAATCCTCACTTTTATAATTGTCAAAGAAAGTATCAACCAAAATCATTGTCAAATAAATATTATGGAGCAAATTTTCTTTATATAAAAAATAATATATTTATTAAAAATATAAATTGTCAAACAAATATATTATATAAATATAAAGTATAAAAAATTTTAAAATATTATTTATCTTAAAATAAATATTGTTTGGTATAAAACTACATGACCCCTATCCACCACAAGTGTGCCTTGGTAAGGCGCACACTAACCAAAAGCCCAACCTAAGTACCGAGTGTTCAGCCCAATTTATGAAGATGCATCCAGCTCGTTCATGTTTAGGACTATTCAGACACCGACCTGATGGTTATTACACACGTTTAACATGTCGACCTTTAGCTCATTTGGTCAACCTCAACAAACACCATCCAGTCTGGATCTATCCTGCTCGACTGAACCCAGGACAAGTCCGGTCTCATTACTGATTATATTTAATGTCATATATATTTTTATGTATAAATTACACTTGTATCCCCATTAAAAATGTAACACCTATAAACACTGAATAAAAGGTCATTGAGCCACCAGCATTTAACATATCATTTATTACTTTCTCTACTATCTCTCTTAAACCTGATCTATCTCCTAACATTTTGGCACCCACAGTGGGGCTTAAGACAAATAGACACACCAATTTGCTTTGATTCCCTCCAATACTAAGTGATGCGAACCGCTCGCCACGACTCCTATGACCTCCAAATCACGCGGTTTGGCAACCACAAGAAATACGGACAGAAACCCGACACCAATCTTAGCACGCAGATTCTACGAAGAATGCTCGACTATGGTAGCAAAGAACTCACCTCCACCCTTGGATATACGCACCACGAGCCGAGATAAGGCGAAACGCCACAAAGGGTTGCTAGTTCCTTTGATAAGTTTCTGGATAGAACAAGAGAAGCACTTGTGCTCTCTCAATTTGAAATCACTTCAAATTGTTTTTCATTGATGAAAATTCATGTCTAATGTGTTAATGTTACAATGGCAGCTGCTTTACATATATATAGATACAATGAAAACCTAAAAATTGTCTCAAGAAATCCTAGCCATTGATTTGGATCCAATGGCCCAAAAATTACAAAATTTTGAATCCTCGCCGCGGTGGGGAAATATTCATGCCGCGGCGCGCCCTGTTCTGTTTGCCACTTGCGAAGCCATGCCGCGGCGCACAAAAGTTCATGCCGCGGCGCGCATATTCAGGGTCTGCGCGCAGGTCTGGCTGTCAGGCGCGCTTGTCCGTGTCAGCGTGCAGGTCTGGCATGTCAGCGCGCGCACGTCTTGCCCAGTCCTCGTCATGCCGCGGCGCGCATGCACCTTAGGTCCAAAACAGAAACCTCCTCGCTGCGGCGCCACTTTCTTGTGCCGCGGCGCGCACGTTTCCTTCGATCCAAAACAGAACACCCTGTGCTGCGGCGCGCTTGTGTAACAATTCCATCCTCCAATGCAGAAACCTCCTCGCCGCGGCGCACAAAATCTATGCCGCGGCGCAGCTCCAAATTTTGGAATTTACCACTTGCACTCTTCTTCTCCTCTTCCATTGTGCTTGCATGTTTGTTTTTGATGTTGCATGCCATTTTGCACTTCCTCGAGGCCCTTCTCAAGGCACGACTCTCGGCTCGTGTCGGGCCGACTTCGGGAGGGGGTCCGGTTCGTATCATTGCCTCCTTCTTCGAAAGAATTCGACCTCGAATTCGGACCTTTTTCATAGGGCAAGTTTTGCAGGCCATCTTCGTTTTGGTTTTCATCATAAGATTCCTGCAAGAAAGAAAAGTTAGAAAATAAGCATTGTTTGGACATTTTTCTTTCCTTCTTCCTCCTCCTTCTCCTTGGGCTCTCCCTCCAATCTCTTCCCCTTTTTCTCCTCAACTTCCCTTAAGAGCTTGTTGCATATTTGTTGCGGAGATAAAGGCAAAAAGGTAAGCTTCTTCCCTCCCTTCTCGAGGGAATACTCATTTTTGTATTCGTCATAGGTGACCTTCCTATCGTTTTGCCATGGCTGCCCTAGCAATATATGCCCAGCTTGCATGGGGAATACATCACATATCACCTCATCCTTATATCGACCAATGGAAAATGCTACAAGTACTTGCTGTTCAACCTTCGTTTCTCCATTGTCATTTAGCCACTGTAGCTTGTACGGTTGGGGATGCTTGTTCGTAGTCAACCCTAGCTTTTCAACTAAAGTTGTGCTAGCAATGTTTGTTCAACTCCCACTATCAATGATTAACTGGCACACCTTATCACTCACATGGCATCTCGTATGAAAAGTATTAACTCTTTGGGATCCCATGTCAACTTCTCGGTAATGATCCAATGGTGCCCGCCGTACCACAAGCAACTCTCCCGTGACTGGATACACTTCCTCGTCAATAGCCTCCTCTAATGACGGCTTCTCCCTGTCATCACTGTCATCATCGGTCGCCACCTCCCCGTTGGCTTGCACGATCATTGTCCTTTTGTTCGGACATTGATGAGCGTAATGACCCTTTCCAAGGCAACGGTAACAATTTATGTCACGACTTCGATGGACGGTTCCTCCTTCATCCTTTCCCTTATCTCTCCTCATCTCCTTTTCTTTGCCCTTGTTCTCAAAGTTGGGCTTAGAACTACCTTCCCCTTCCTTCCTCCCATTAGACTTCCAAGGCGGAATTGGGTTCGGTGTTGGTGTCGGAAAAGTGGTGTCCTGATTGTTCTCTACGGGTATGATATGGCTATTCCTCCTCTTCAATTGCCTTTCTACCTTGATGGCCATTTGCACCATATCCTCCAACTCTACATAGTGGTGCAACTCCACAATGTTAGCAATGCTAGAATTCAACCCGCTTAAGAACCGAGCCATGGTGGCCTCCCTATCTTCCTCCACACTTGCTCTCACCATAGTCATCTCCATCTTCTTGAAATACTCATCAACGGACCGATGACCTTGATTAAGCCTTTGTAGCTTCTGATAGAGTTCCCGGTAGTAGTGGCTTGGGACAAACCGCTTCCGCATTATAGCCTTCATCTCACCCCAACTATCAATGGGCCTCTCCACTCCTCCTCCTTGAGACCACTAATTGGTCCCACCAATTTAAGGCGTAATCGCTAAACTCGACTACCGCCAACTTAACTTTCTTCTCCTCGGAATAGTGGTGACAATCAAAAACATGCTCAACCCTTTTCTCCCACTCCAAGTACAACTCCGAATCATTCTTTCCTTGGAATGTAGGCATCTTCATTTTGATGTTGTCCAAATTCCGGTCAACCCCGTCATAGGGCCGAGGTGGGGGTCTCCACAAACCTTTCCGACCATTTCTTCCTCTCCGATATTCATCCCTTCCTCCATAGGGCATCCTCCTTTCTCCATTATCAAATTCTTCATCCCAATTCTCCTCATCATCTAAGGGCCTCCTATTCGGTCTCCTAACTTTCGGAGCCTCTTCGGGTGCTCTTCGTTGTAAGTTGGCAACCGTAGCTTCTTGCCGCTCTACCCGCTCATCCATGGTACTCAACCTTTCCATGGATTGTTGCAATGCACGCAACAAGGACGCGGTACAAGGACGCTCTTCGGAATTGCTCCTGTTAGACATAATTCCACAACTTTCGCACATAGAGAATTAGTTAAACAATTTAAGAACAGAAAAATCTACTTCGTTACCTCACGTGTTTAATCGCTTGGATTGATTGCTCAAACACTTCTCGTTCTATAGCAAGTCAACTTCCGAAACTTTCAACCCGAGGTAGAATTCAACACTCACCCCACTAGTAGTGCAATATCCAATTCAAGGCAAGCAAGGAACTAACTCAAAGTGTTTGGAGTTCTAACTCAATGAAAAGGAATAACTTGATTCAAACAAATTTAGATTCGAGAGGAATCAAATAACGACTTTGTAAAAATTTCTCGGAAAAGAAATTTTCACCCTTTTTTTTTTTTTTATAATCTGTTTGGAACGTAAAACATGATCAAAACACGAAATACGAACAGAATTACGAGAGCACGGTAAAATTACCAAAATGCCCTTACACGAAAACAGTACAAGAACACGGTAAAATTACCAAAATACCCTTTTCGTTACGAACAGATTTTTCAGAAAAATTTTCAACACGAAAACCCTTCCAAAACACAACAGAAATTCAGAAACAATAAAACACAATCTAAAATTTTTCAACAACAGCAGAATAATTCCAGAAAATCAGAAACACAAAACACAATTATGAAATTTTCAACACAGCAGAAAATTTCCAGAAAATTAGAAACACAAAACAGGAAACAACAATACAAATCAGGATTGATTTCAGAAACACAATACAATCAGAATTTTTGCAAGAACAAGATGAAAAATTCTGGAAAATGAAGAACAATACAGAATTTGAAAAAGTGCACAAATTTTGTTTTTGTAAACGAAAAATGACAACACAAAACAAAAACGATTTCAGGATCACAACACAATCAGAATTTTTGCAAGAACAACAAGAAGAACAATAAGAAAAATTCTGGAAATGAAGAACAACACAGATTTTGCAAAGTGCGTAGAAATTTTTTTTTTTTTTTTTTTGTAATGGCAAATGACAATAAAAGATAGGAGTCTAGAATTACAACCTAGAGCTCTGATACCAAATGATACGAACCGCTCGCCACGACTCCTATGACCTCCAAATCACGCGGTTTGGCAACCACAAGAAATACGGACAGAAACCCGACACCAATCTTAGCACGCAGATTCTACGAAGAATGCTCGACTATGGTAGCAAAGAACTCACCTCCACCCTTGGATATACGCACCACGAGCCGAGATAAGGCGAAACGCCACAAAGGGTTGCTAGTTCCTTTGATAAGTTTCTGGATAGAACAAGAGAAGCACTTGTGCTCTCTCAATTTGAAATCACTTCAAATTGTTTTTCATTGATGAAAATTCATGTCTAATGTGTTAATGTTACAATGGCAGCTGCTTTACATATATATAGATACAATGAAAACCTAAAAATTGTCTCAAGAAATCCTAGCCATTGATTTGGATCCAATGGCCCAAAAATTACAACATTTTGAATCCTCGCCGCGGCGGGGAAATATTCATGCCGCGGCGCGCCCTGTTCTGTTTGCCACTCGCGAAGCCATGCCGCGGCGCACAAAAGTTCATGCTACGGAGCGCATATTTAGGGTCTGCACGCAAGTCTGGCTGTCAGGCGCGCTTGTCTGTGTCAGCGCGCGCACGTCTTGCCCAGTCCTCGTCATGCCTCGGCACATGGAATTTCATGCCGCGGCGCGCATGCACCTTCGGTCCAAAACAGAAACCTCCTCGCTGCGGCGCCACTTTCTTGTGCCGCGACGCGCACGTTTCCTTCGATCCAAAACAGAACGCCCTGTGCCGCGGCGCACCAAATCCATGCCGCGGCGCACTTGTGTGACAATTCCATCCTCCAATGCAGAAACCTCCTCGCCGCGGCGCACAAAATCTATGCCGCAGCGCAGCTCCAAATTTTGGAATTTGCCACTTGCACTCTTCTTCTTCTCTTCCATTGTGCTTGCATGCTTGTTTTTGATGTTGCATGCCATTTTGCACTTCCTCGAGGCCCTTCTTAAGGTACGGCTCTCGGCTCGTGTCGGGCCGACTTCGGGAGGGGGTCCGGTTCGTATCACTAAGATCAAATTCGGTCCTCACAATAATCTCACCAACATAACGAATAAGATCAAACCCTAAAATCCAGATCGACGACATGGTTGGAACCAAAGCTGTAGATCGCAATCGACCTGATGCTCGTGACAAGCATGTCGAACTAGATGTACCTAAGGGAATAGCCAAGGTAGAAGATCGTACTTTCAATAACCCTCAAGAACAGTTGTTGCGACAACTCTTAGACATGCAGAAATCAATGAAAGAAATGAAGAATGAGATGAGGAAGGAAAATCTCGAGTTGAGAAGGCAGGTAGAAGCACTGTTTGGCAGATTTCAAAAACCCCAAGACGTCGAGACTCTACAAAATATGGGAGCTGGCGTCAACGAAGGAGATGATGAGGTTGAACGAATCATCACAGAACATGAAAGAGAATCCCGCAACCAGATGGCCCGCAACTGTGATATGTTGGACCCTAAGAATACTTTGAAAGACAACGAGTTCACGACCCAAAAAGAGCAAGTTAGTTTAGCCCAAGAAGAAAAACTGATATATCAAAATAAAGTAACAGCACTGGAAGAGCAGGTTAAAACGCAAAGAGCGAGAAGAGCCCAGTCAGATCTGGAAAGATCTACAAGCAATTAATAGGGTCGCTCTTTTCCAAAGAAATTTAGTTGAGTGAACCTCCTGAGAAATTTACCCCTCCCAAATGCCCGAGCTACAAAGGAATCAAAGACCCTATCGCTCATGTGCTCCTCTTCAAGACGATCGTGGCTCCTATCAACATGCCTCGTGATAAAAGGGAGGCAATGTATGTAAATCCTTTGCAGCCACGTTACATGATTCGGCGCAAAAATGGTTCAACGACCTGAAACTCGAAAGCATTCGTCCATTTGCTGATTTGTTAAACTCTTCGTCACCAACTACGCCAGCAATAAACCCTTGAAAAAAGAGCCTCATCATTTGTTTTCGCTCACCCAGGGAACAGAGGTGTCACGCCCCAGATTTTGAGTACTTGAATTTTAAGAAAATAGATAAAATTTGAAAGAATTATTAATTTTAGAATTATTAATTATGAAATATCAATTTAAAGTGAAACAAATCAATTAAATATAATTTGGGTACCCTTGAAATAATTTAATATTTAAAAAAGAAAACACAATAAAACCTTCAAAAACTTATAATCCAAATAATTACAAATATTGAATGTTATAACAAATCAGATTGATCTCAGCCTGTCTACTCAATATACAAAATAACTAATAAAAGTAATAAGGGTAAACGAAAAACCTTTTGATTGAACTCTTTAGAAGTACACGTCTCACAAACAAGTCACAACAACTTCGAAGAAAACAGTATTTAATCTGAAAAGAGTAAGGGAAAACGGGGTGAGCTACAACTAGCTCAGTAAGAGTACACTCCATGCATGGTTCTCAATGAAATCAAAGATGCATGCTACATTTAAAATATTTCATACATGTCCAGTAATAAATCATCAGTATATCAGTAATGGGGAGATTTTATTTTTAAACTCAGGCATACCTATACTTCCTCACTTCCGAAATCAGGTGGAGTGTACATTCTAGGTACCCCATGCATGCTTATATAAACATAATGAAATATGCAATATCCATACACATGTATGCTCTGTCAAATCTATATGTATTGGTCAACTCTGAAATAAATACATGGGCACGTGCCCGGTCAACCTCCGAGACACACGTGGGTCCACCTCCGACCCCATGTATGGTCATATCCCGAAATACATATGGCACATGTATTGGTCAACTCCAAAGTACATGGGTCCTCGCCTTAAGGGTCCTCGTCGTACGGGCGGTCCAACTCCAAGGCCTATGTGCGGTCTAATACCAAGACCCATGTATGGACAACTCTGAGATACATGTGAAATGTAATGTGTACTTGTAGTCCATCGAAAAGTAGTTTGTTGCATCCAGTAGCCCCAGGGTACCATATCTCCGCAAGACATCTATGCAAGTAATACTCCCCATAAAATAATTTCATGATGCATGCACAAAAACTTAGATGCCATGTAAAATATTTTAATAACTGTATTTCATAATCTCATATATACATCAAAATATTTACAAACGGGTATCTTAATTATAACATCATTATCAACACTTTTATAAAAATATTTATAAACATGGCATCAATTTTAGTCATTCGAATATCATGATATTTTCATAAAAATAATGCATGAAGAAAAAGTGGAGTAATGACCCTTACCTCAATAAGTTTCACGGGCAAACTATTTTAACAGTGTACTTCCTAAATCAGATAACGTCTCGAATCATCGTTGATAGAATTGACACTCAAATTACTTTATCAACTAGCCATTCTGACACATCTTCTACAAAGACTTAAGTCTGTCATTGTATAAATGAAGAGTGTCAAATGTATTAACAGTGTGATCTTTTAATAAAAACCTCATTTAGATAATGTGACCAACAATTCTCAGTCAAATTAACTAGAGGAAAAATAAAGGGTAAGGCAGCATATATATATATATATATATATATATAGATACACATGTACATGTGTTTCAAATTTTTTTTTTAAAGGATGGCTAAATCTTCTACAAGTACACATTTTAAAGCGACTCATTTGCACGAAAATTTCTTAATTACAATCAATCTATAAGAGGAAAAACTACCAAGAAACATGAATAAGATCATAAGGATAACCAATTCCAGTCAGACTAAGCATTTTATTTACCTACCATGAAAATTGGATATAAAAATATCAAAATAATCACTCCAGTATTTGGGTCCTTTAATTCGGTAAGATAACAATATCGTAGAAATATAATGTGATAAGAAAAACAAAAGCAACAATACTACTAGAAAAACAACTACTTTCATCCTTGATATTCTTTTCTAGGATTAAGATAAAAGAAATCATTGAAGTTGTGTTATACACAAGTATGTCAAGAATTAGAGCAATTTGAGCCAAACTGCCCTAGAGTTTTAGAATATGCTGTAATTAGATCATAATAGGGGCTTAGATTCAATAAAGAATGAGTGAGTTCCAACCCTTAAATTGTAAATAAAATACCAACCATTATTAGATCATTGCAGAAATTCACTAAATCTTTTGGTCACAAACAAACTCTAAGTATGAAAAAATGCTTATTGAAATATGATGGCAATGAACATTGTTAGTCAGCAAAGGAGGATAGACCCAACTCTCGTGGACTCGTGTTGGTGGAAAAAGGGAGTTAACGGTGGCTGATGGATCACCATATGAGGCTGAAATTGTGGTTGTGTTCGATGGATTTGTTGAACGGCAGCAAAGGAGACGGCGAACGAAGATGGTCGGATGGTGGGTGTCGTGATCGACTGGCTGTTTCCAAGTGATTTCTTCACAAGGTTTGGGGGTGGAACTCTTGGGTGGTGGAGGAAGGACGATGGTGAGGAGTTCGGCATTGGTGAACGACAAGAAGGATGACGGCAGCGTAGCTTGGCGTTGGTGAGTTCGTCTTGGAGGAAACAGGAGCTGACGACCTTCGAGAAGCTCTCATGAAGGAAGGATGACGGCTGGGGAGTACGACGTCAGGGAGAACGACGGCAACGGCGACGCCTCTCCTCCCCCTCCTCCTCCTCTCTCTCTCTCTCTCGTGGTGGTTGTGGAACAGCCCTAAAGCTTCTCGTGGCTAGAGAAGGAAATTGGATTTAAAAAGGGTTAACTAGTAAAATGACCAAACTACCCTTGGCCTTGGCTTTGAAAAGTTTAAAAGAGTAGGGGCCATTAGGTAATTTCACACAATTTTTTCCAAAATTTCTAAAAATCAGTAGAAAAATTAAATAAATTATTTTAAAACCATTTTAAATTTTCTATAATTTAAATTTTGTAGTACCAAAGTATTTATTTAAGTTAATTAAAGAAAATACAATTTAAAGCACTAAATTTAATACATAAATTTAAATTATTTTTCTGAAAAATAAAAATTGAGATTGGGGTCTCACAAGAGGAGTCTGTCGAGGCATACATGAAAAGATTTCAGGAAGAAAAAATAGAAATTTATGATTGTCCTGACTCAATAGCCTTGCAAGCATTTCGACGAAATGTTCGAAGAAATTCTAGGTTGTTTGTTGAACTTACTAAAACAACGCACGAACCTTGGTGGAAGCTTATGAAGAAGTAAGAAAATTCGTTAATGTTGAAAGAGAATTAAGGTCAAATAGAAGTGAGAGCTCGACTTTTGGTCACACTCTCAAATGGAAAGGAAAACGCAAACTCAGCCTTGACCGAGGCAAGATGAGCAACGGTTCTATGCAAAAAAGAGCAGTGGGCCCGTCATTCAGGAAGAAAAATAACTAGATAAGAAATGCCGAGCCTTGGGGTAGATCTTTGTCACCCTTTAGAGGACCTCCTCTGCGAGTAAGCTTGGCCGAAGCTGTACTCGAAATGAAATGTGAGCAAAATGTAAGATGGCCACAACAAATGAGGACATTAGGAAGGGATACTGCTAAATGGTGTGCATTTCACAAAGACATTGGTCACGAAACCCATGACTACAGACATTTGAAAAAAGAGTTGGAAGATTTGCTTTCGAAAGGGTATCTAAGATATTTTAGTCGACGAAAATGGTAAAAGTGCCAGTCCTCGTCAACAAGGGAGCAAGCCTATTTTTCTTACATCATAATCGGGCAACAAAAATGCTCACACAAATAGACCATACGGCACCAACAACATCAAAACAATATACTCAATACACGGAGGACCGGGGTATGGCAGAGATTCAAACAATGCTCGAAAAAGATATGCTCGAGCTGTGATTAATCATGCAGGGATCAAAATCTATGGCATAAAAGGTGGGTCGAAATCAGAAGCAATCATGTTTAACGAGGGAGATGAAGTCTCTAGCCCACACGAAGCCCCCTGGTCATCATATTGAAAGTAAGCTCGTGTATTGTTTGCCGAATACTTGTCGATACAGGTAGTTCAGTCAACCTGCTCTTTCTGTCCACTCTACACGCCATAGGATTAGGTACCAAAGACATGATTAATAGAGAAATTCCCTTAATAGGGTACAATAATAGCACTTCCTATGCACTGGGCACTATCAAGCTGCCTGTTGAAGCGCCGGGATCAATGGTAATGTCCAACTTTGTGGTCGTCGATTGTCCTGCTCACTACAACATAATCCTGGGATGACCTTGGATCCACAAAATGAGAGAAGTTCCCTCAACATATCACCAAGTCGTGAAATTCCCCACTGATAACAGTGTTCTCAAAGTTTGAGGAGATCAAGGTAAAGTTCGGAGTTGTTACAGCGACCATGAAAGGAATTCAGACCAAATAGCAACTATAGAATAATCTGGTTAACAGGTCTCACATACATGGTAACCGAGTGGGGGTCATCAACTCTGAAAAAGTCGAATTAATTCGTGCTGGTGTCAGCGCGCAGACTGTCGAGGGGTGTCCGTGTCAGCGCGCAGGTCTGGCTTGTCAGCACACGCACGTCCACTCGTGCCGCGGCGCGCACTTGTTTAGGCTCTAAAACAGAAACTCCCTCGCTGGGGCGCCCAATATCTATGCCGCGGCGCGCCTTGCTTGACATTTTGCCTCTCCAAAACAGAAACTCCCTCGCCGCAGCGGCTATAAATCCATGCCGCGGCGCAAGTCATTTTGTCCAAAAAACTGCCTCCAATAGATTGGTTGATCTTCCACATGCTTCAAGCTTCATATTCATGATCCCTTGGCCTTTAGTTGACTCTTGGACTAGCTCATTCAGTGCCTCTTCGAGTTGTTTGGCTCTTGACCTCGTGATCGGCCCGTGTGGGATCCGTAGAGGATGTTGTGACGGATGATTCGTATCATTCCCTCCTTCTTGAAAAGGATTCGACCTCGAATCGTCACCTGCATAATCAAAAGGAGACAGATCAGAAACATTAAACGATGCACTAACATTATACTCACCGGAAAGGTCAAGTTTGATGCGAACCAAGAAAGCTCGAATCTTACGAAAGAAACGATTTCAGATTTCACACAATCTAAGCATTCAAATCCCTAGAGGAAAACAAATTTTTGGGTTGCAAGAACTCACCTTTTTACCTGGATATTACGCACCACGCAACAAGACGAGTGAAAACGCCACAAAGGATTGCAAAACCTTTGATAAGTTATGGGTTGGAAGAACATGGAGCTTTGGAGCTCTCAAATTTGATTTTCAAATCAAAATTGTATTTTATGAACAAAGTTACAAAAGAGCTGCCACAATTTGTCTTTATATAGGGTACAACAAAACCTAAAAGAAAAATTAAATCCTAGCCATTGATTTCAATCCAATGGTGGTGATTTTAAAGAAATGTCGATCCATGCCGCGGCGGGTAAATTCTTGTGCCGCTGCGCGCCTTTTTTTGTGGACTGCTCGGAGAAAAACAGAAACATCTGTGCCGTGGCGGAACAATTCTCATGCCGCGGCGCGCCTACTGAAGCAAGTCTGCGCGCACATCTGCCAGCACCCGCGCGCGCACCTGTCGTCCCTCTCCTACCAAAACAGAACGATCCGTGCCGCGGCGCCCCAAATCCATGCCGCGGCGCAGGTCTTCTTTTCCAAAATCTGCCCTTAACACAATGCTTGGCCTCTTACAAGCTACACCTTCTTTTCCCATCATCCCTTGATCTTGTTCCAACTCTTGAATAAGCCCATTCAAAGCTTCTTGGAGTCGTTTGGCCTTCAATCTTGTGATTGGTCCGTTCGGGATTTGTAGTGGCTGAAGCGGCGCATTATTCGTATCATTCCCCCTCTTTTGAAAAGGATTCGAACTCGAATCTGCATCTGCATTATCAAAAAGAGAAAGGTCAGAAACATTAAAAGACGCGCTAACATTATACTCACCTGGGAGGTCTAATTTGTAGGCATTGTCGTTAATCCTTTCTAAAACTTGAAACGGTCCATCCCCTCTTGGTTGTAGTTTTGATCTACGTTTGTTAGGAAACCGCTCTTTTCTCAAATATAACCAAACCCAATCGCCTGGTTCAAAAATGACTCTTCGTCGCCCCTTGTTTGCCTTGAAAGCATTCTCTCTATTCTTCTTTTCAATACGTTCAGAGATGCTTTCATGCAGCCTTTTCACCATTTTAGCTTTTTTTGTACCTCGCTTATATTGAATAACATAAGGGAAGGTTTCGATGAATTCCATTCATTTTGCATGTCGACGGTTCAATTTCCTCTGGCTCTTCAGATGCTTCAAGGATTCGTGATCTGTGTGGATGACGAACTCCTTTGGCCAAAGGTAATGCTGCCAGGTCTCTAGAGTTCTAACCAATGCGTAGAGCTCTTTGTCGTATGTAGGGTAATTCAGGGTTGCTCCACCAAGCTTCTCGCTGAAAAAGGCAACTGGTCGTTTCTCCTGCATCAAAACAGCACCTATGCCTACACCTGAAGCATCGCACTCAACTTCAAATGTTTTAGTAAAATCAGGCAAAGATAATACAGGGGCAGAAATCAACTTATCCTTTAACAGATTGAATGCTTTCTCTTGTTCATCACCCCACTTGAATCCAACAGTTTTCTTTATGACCTCGGTTAGAGGAGCAACTAGTGTACTAAAATACTTGACAAACCTGCGGTAAAAACTAGCTAAACCATGAAAACTGCGAACATCAGTAACAGACTTAGGCGAGGGCCAATCCCTAATCGCCTTGACTTTCTCAAAGTCAACTTCTATACCCTTAGAGCTAACAACAAATCCAAGAAAGACTAACTTTTCCATGCAAAAGCAACACTTTTTCAGATTAGGATAAAGTTTTTCCTTTCTTAGCAGTTCAAGCACAAACCGTAAATGTAATACATGCTCTTCTAAGTCTTTACTATAAATGAGGATATCATCAAAGTAAACAACTACAAACTTTCCAATGTAAGCACGCAATACATGGTTCATAAGCCTCATAAAGGTACTAGGGGCGTTAGATAGCCCAAATGGCATGACTAACCATTCATACAGTCCATATTTAGTTTTGAAAGCAGTTTTCCATTCATCACCTTCTTTCATTCTAATTTGGTGGTAACCACTTTTCAAATCTATTTTAGAAAATATGCATGCACCATGTAGTTCAGCAAGCATGTCATCTAACCTAGGAATGGGATGTCGATATTTTACCGTAATATTGTTGATCGCTCGACAATCAACGCACATCCGGTTGGTTCCATCCTTCTTAGGTATGACTAACACTGGTACCGCACATGGACTTAAGCTCTCCCTCACTTGTCCCTTGGATAAGAATTCTTCAACCTGTCGTTGAATCTCCTTGGTGTCCTCAGGGTTGGTTCTGTAGGCGGGCCGGTTTGGAAGTGACGCACCAGGCACAAAGTCAATTTGGTGCTCGATTCCCCGGATTGGTGGTAATCCATCTGGAATCTCATCTGGAAATACGTCTTCAAATTCCTGTAACAAGGAAACAGTGACACTTGGCAAAGTTTTGTCAAGTTCGTTAGAAAAATGGACTTCCTTGTACAAAAGTACAAGTATAAGTCGTTTTGCCAAAATGGCTCTTTTTAAATCATGCTCCCTTGCATAAAAACTTGATTTAACTTCCTCCACTTCCTTTTTTTCTTCCTTGCCCTTGTCCTTACTCATCCGCAGTTGCTCCTCAAAAACTTGTTTTGGAGTCAGAGGTACGAGAGTGATCTTTTTCCCCTCCTTCTCAAATGAGTACTTATTCTTAAATCCACCATGAATGACTCTCCTATCATATTGCCAAGGTCTCCCTAGCAATATATGTCCGGCTTGCATCGGCACAACGTCACACATAACTTCATCCTTATACTTCCCAATGGAGAAGGACACCAAAACTTGTTGATCAACTTTTACTACTCCAGTCTCATTCAACCATTGCAATTTGTAGGGCTTCGGGTGTTTGATGGTGGCTAACCCTAGTTTCCCAACTAAGGTAGTGCTAGCAACATTAGTACAACTTCCCCCATCAATGATCATATTGCACACCTTTCCACTCACATGACACTTGGTGTGAAAGATGTTTTCTCTTTGTTGATCCATACCCTCATCCTTTAGTTGAACACTTAAAGTCCTCCTTATCATAAGAGCCTCCCCTTCAACGGGTCCTACTTCCTCATCACTAGCTTCTTCTAGTGGTGGCATCTCCTCATCCTCACTTTCATCATCCGTTCCAACTTCTCCATTAGCTTGAACAATCATGACTCTCTTGTTTGGACAATGGGATGCATAGTGGCCCCTACCAAGACAACAAAAACATTTAATGTCACGATTACGAGTAGGGTTCTCGAGGATACCTTTATCCTTATTAAGCTCAACTTCTTTGCCTTTGTTGGAGTCGAACCTTGGCTTAGAGCTAGTGCCCTCTTCTTTCTTCCAATTTGCTTTCCAAGGTGTAGTGGGATTCGGTTTTTGTGCTGAAGTACTTGTCTTGGGTGGAAATGACCGAACACCCCTTTTTCTTAGTTGCCTCTCCACCTTTATCGCCATATGTACCATATCTTCTAACTCCACATAGTGATGAAGTTCAACTACATTGGCTATTTCTGGATTTAGACCACTCACAAACCGAGCCATGGTGGCTTCTCTATCCTCCTCTACATTGGCCCTAACCATAGTCACCTCCATCTCTTTATAATAATCATCAATCGATTTATACCTTGTTTGAGTCTTTGCAACCTTTGATAGAGTTCCCTATAGTAGTGACTAGGGATGAAGCGCTTCCTCATGATAGCCTTCATTTCCTCCCAATTGTCAATCGGCCTTTCTCCGTTTCTTCTCCGTCCTACAATTAATTGATCCCACCAATTTAAAGCGTAATCAGTGAATTCAATTACAGCCAGTTTTACCTTCTTTTCTTCGGAGTAGTTGTGGCACTCAAAGATGTGCTCCACCTTTTTCTCCCACTCCAAGTAGAGTTCCGGGTCGTTCTTCCCTTGGAAGGATGGCATCTTCATCTTGATGCTACCCAAACTTCTATCCACTCCATCATTAGGCCTTTGCGGGGGTCTCCAATTACCGCCTCTCCCATGCCTTCCTCCTCTATGCCCATGTCTACCTCCCATGGGTACCCTTCCTTCCTCTTCTTCAAATTCTCCTTCATTACTATCCTCATCCAACTCTTCCTCAACTTCAACTCGCCTATTAGCACCTCCGACATTAGGAGCGACTCGTGGTGCCTCTTGCCTCATATTGGCGATGATTGCTTCTTGTCGTTCCATACGCTCGTTCATATTAGCCATGACGGCATTCATCCGTTCTATGCATTGTTGGAGTGCCCTCATCATAAATGCGGCATCGGGCCTTTCCTCGGGGCTATTCCTGCCAGACATGTTTAACAACAACTAACACGAGCAAACGATTAGCAATTAGCAATTAGCAAAAAAATGAAAATTTCACTCGTTACCTCATGTGTTTAACTCTCGAATTTGATCGCCCAAGCGCCCGTAGCTCTTAGCAAACCAAACCGTCTGGGTTTTCCAAACAATTGTAGAATTTCACACTGACCAAGTGTAGTTTGTAATATCCAAATGTAAGGAACAAAAGAAACTAACTCAAGGTGTTTTAGAAATGCTAACTCTATGATTTTGGAAACAAGTTCAATTTTGCAAACTCAACTCGTAAAAAGGCAAACAAACAAGGAAACGATCCGTTAAAGCGTAAACGACGCTAAAACGAAGAAATTTCGCAAATTCTCGGGAAATCAAGAATTCACTCTCTTTTTCTCTTTCTTTTTTTTTTTTTTTTTTAAAAGCTCCGAAATATCCTTTTTCTCCTTTTTTTTTTTTTATAAAATATCTAGCGAGATATTTTCGGGAGATATTTCCACGAGATATTTTCGGGAGATATTTTCACGAGATATTTTCGGAAGATATTTTTTTTTTTAAATAAAGAGAAAAATGTTTGGCTCTCACTTTTCAAGACGAAAAACACATGTGAGATTACCAAAATACCCTTCTTCCACAAAAACGATTTTTGGGGGAATTTTTCAACATGAAATCTTCTCCAAAACAAACCAGAATAAGAAGGAAACAACAACACCACTCAAGTTATTCCAGGAAATGCAATAAACACATAGAAACTTCAAGAACAAACAAGAATTGATAGAAACACAACAGAAAATGAAGAACAATGTAGGAAACAATGAAGAACACAGTTTTTCTTCCAGAATTTTTTTTTTAATTCAAAAATGGAAAATTAAAGATAGGAAATCTGATAATCACAACCAAGAGCTCTGATACCAAATGATGCGAACCAAGAAAGCTCGAATCTTACGAAAGAAACGATTTCAGATTTCACACAATCTAAGCATTCAAATCCCTAGAGGAAAACAGATTTTTGGGTTGCAAGAACTCACCTTTTTACCTGGATATTACCCATCACGCAACAAGACGAGTGAAAACACCACAAAGGATTGCAAAACCTTTGATAAGTTATGGGTTGGAAGAACATGGAGCTTTGGAGCTCTCAAATTTGATTTTCAAATCAAAATTGTATTTTATGAACAAAGTTACAAAAGAGCTGCCACAATTTGTCTTTATATAGGGTACAACAAAACCTAAAAGAAAAATTAAATCCTAGCCATTGATTTCAATCCAATGGTGGTGATTTTAAAGAAATGTCGATCCATGCTGCGGCGGGTAAATTCTTGTGCCGCGGGGGGCCTTTTTTTGTGGACTGCTCGGAGAAAAACAGAAACATCTGTGCCGCGGCGGAACAATTCTCATGCCGCGGCGCGCCTACTGAAGCAAGTCTGCGCGCACATCTGCCAGCACCCGCGCGCGCACCTGTCGTCCCTCTCCTACCAAAACAGAACGATCCGTGCCGCGGCGCCTCAAATCCATGCCGCGGAGCGCTTCCACGTCTAGATCTCCTTCCAAAACAGAAAGTTACTCGCCGCGGCGGCTATAATTTCATGCCGCGACGCAGGTTTTCTTTTCCAAAATCTGCCCTTAACACAATGCTTGGCCTCTCACAAGCTACACCTTCTTTTCCCATCATCCCTTGATCTTGTTCCAACTCTTGAATAAGCCCATTCAAAGCTTCTTGGAGTCGTTTGGCCTTCAATCTTGTGATTGGTCCGTTCGGGATTTGTAGTGGCTGAAGCGGCGCATTATTCGTATCAAAGTTTGTAGGCGTTGTCGTTGATGCGCTCGATCACTTGGAACGGCCCATCCCCTCTTGGTGGAAGTTTTGACCTTCGTTTGTCAGGAAAGCGTTCTTTCCTCAAATGCACCCAAACCCAATCTCCGGGTTCAAAAATAACCTTTCGTCTCCCCTTGTTGGCCTTGAAAGCATATTCCCTATTTTTCTTCTCAATGCGCTCACATACGCTTTCGTGCAACCTCTTAACCACCTCAGCCTTCTTTGCACCGTCAAAATTAATCCTGTCTGAAATGGGTAAAGGTAACAAGTCCATAGGGGTTAGCGGATTAAAGCCATATACAATTTCAAATGGGGAGTGATTCGTGGTTGAGTGTACACTCCTATTGTATGCAAACTCAACAAAAGGTAGGCAATCTTCCCAGTTTTTCAAATTGCTTTTTAGGATGGCACGTAACAAAGTAGACAACGTGAGATTGACTACTTCCGTTTGGCCATCTGTTTGGGGATGGCAAGTGGTAGAAAATAAAAGTTTTGTCCCCAACTTAGCCCACAAGGTTTTCCAAAAGTAGCTAAGGAACTTAACGTCCCTATCCGACACTATACTCTTAGGAACTCCATGGAGCTGAACAATTTCTTTGAAAAATAGATTGGCTACATTAGTTGCATCATTGGTTTTGTGACACGTAATAAAGTGTGCCATTTTTGAAAACCTGTCAATAACTACAAAAATGGAATCTTTCCCTCCTCTAGACCTAGACAATCCCAAAATAAAGTCCATGGATATATCCACCCACGGCGAGCTTGGCACCGGTAAGGGTGTATATAGTCCTTGAGGTAGGACTTTGGACTTTGCTTGCTTACAGGTGATGCACCGAGAGCAAATTCTCTCTACATCACGCCTCATTTTAGGCCAAAAGAAATGTTCACGTAGAACATCCATGGTCTTGGTAACACCAAAGTGTCCCATTAGGCCTCCCCCATGGGCCTCCTTCACTAATAACTCTCTCATAGAGCAATTAGGTATGCACAAAAGATTTTCTCTAAACAGATACCCATCTAACATCTAAAATTTTTCAAAAGCAGATAGTTGACATGCATGGTACACAGCAGAAAAATCATCATCATCAGCATATATCTCTTTGATATACTCAAACCCTAACAATCTAGCATTTAGAGTAGAGAGTAAGGTATACCTCCTTGACAATGCATCCGCGACAATATTTTCCTTACCTCGCTTATATTGAATAATATAAGGGAAGGTTTCGATGAATTCCATCCACCTCGCATGTCGTCGGTTCAACTTTCCTTGGCTCTTCAAATGCTTCAAAGATTCGTGATCCGTGTGGATAACGAACTCTTTCGGCCACAGGTAATGTTGCCAAGTCTCCAAAGTTCTAACCAATGCGTAGAGCTCATTGTCGTACGTTGGGTAATTAAGGGACGCTCCACCAAGCTTCTCACTGAAAAAGGCTATTGGTCGTTTTTCCTGCATCAAAACAGCCCCTATGCCTATACCTGATGCATCACACTCAACTTCAAAAGTTTTAGTAAAGTCAGGTAAAGATAAAACAGGCGCAGTACACAACTTATCCTTTAACAGATTAAAAGCGTTTTCTTGTTCTTCTCCCCATTTAAACCCAACAGTTTTCTTAATTACGTCAGTTAGAGGTGCAGCTAAAGTGCTAAAATCCCTAACGAATCGACGATAGAAATTAGCTAAGCCATGAAAACTACGTACCTCCGTAACAGTTTTAGGCGAGGGCCAATCCCTAATCGCCTTGACCTTCTCAAGGTCAGCCTCTATCCCCTCAGAGCTAACAACAAATCCCAAAAAGACTAACTTTTCCATGCAAAAATGACACTTGTTCAAATTGGCATAAAGTTTTTCCTTTCTTAGCAATTCAAGCACACACCTTAAATGTATCACATGCTCTTCTAAGTTTTTACTATAAATGAGAATATCATCAAAGTAAACAACTACAAATTTTCCAATATAAGCACGCAATACATGGTTCATAAGTCTCATAAAGGTGCTAGGGGCGTTAGCTAACCAAAATGGCATGACCAACCATTCATACAGTCCGTATTTAGTTTTGAAAGCAGTTTTTCACTCATCACCCTCTTTCATCCTAATTTGATGATAACCACTTTTCAAATCAATTTTAGAAAATATGCATGCACCATGTAATTCATCAAGCATGTCATCTAGTCTAGGAATAGGATGTCGATATTTTACCGTAATATTGTTGATTGCCCGACAATCAACGCACATTCGGCTTGATCCATCCTTCTTAGGCACTAGCAACACTGGTACCGCACACGGACTTAAACTTTCTCTCACTTGCCCCTTGGACAAGAACTCTTCAACTTGTCGTTGAATCTCCCTAGTGTCTTCCGGGTTGGTTCTATAGGCGGGTCGGTTCGGAAGTGATGCACCCGGGATAAGGTCAATTTCATGCTCAATTCCCCGAATTGGTGGAACTCCATCCGGGATCTCCTCTGGGAACACATCATCAAATTCCTGTAACAAAGAAACAGTTTCACTTGGCAAAGATTTGTCAAGCTTGTTAGAGGAAAAGTTGACCTCCTTGTACAAAAGTACAAGTACGGATCGTTTTGCCAAAATGGCTCGTTTCAAATCACGTTCCCTTGCATAAAAATTTGTTTTTCTTCTTTCCATTGCTTCCTCCTTCTCCACCCCCTCCTTCTTCCCCTTCTCCTTATTCATCCTCACTTGGTCCTCATATACTTGCTTTGGAGTTAAGGGTACGAGGGTGATCTTCTTCCCCTCCTTCTCAAACGAGTACTTATTCTTGAACCCGTCATGAATGACCTTCCTGTCATATTGCCAAGGTCTACCTAGCAATATATGTCCGGCTTGCATAGGCACCACATCACACATGACTTCGTCCTTATATTTTCCAATCGAGAAGGACACTAGCACTTGTTTACTAACCTTCACTTCCCCACTATCATTCAACCATTGTAATCGGTAGGGCTTCGGGTGTTTGAGCGTTGGTAACCCTAGTTTCTCTACTAAGGTAGTGCTAGCCACATTGGTGCAACTCCCACCATCTATGATCACATTACACACCTTGGAGTTCACATGGCACCTTGTGTGAAAGATGTTCTCCCTTTGCAACTCCACATCATCATCCTTGTGTTGGATGGTCAAGGATCTCATTATGACTAAGGCCTCTCCTTCAACCGGCCCAACTTCTTCCTGATGCGAACCCCGCAACACGATTCCTACGACCCAACTAGCTACGAGGCTAGAGAACTACAAGAGGACGGTTCAAGACCCAACAACAAATTAGCATGCGAATTCAAAGCACAACAACAGATTTTTTCTGCGAGAAACTCACCTCAACACATGGATATTACGCACCACGCACGGAGAAGAGGGTGAACGCCACAAAGGGATGCAAATCCTTTGATAAGTTCTTGGTTTGCATTGAAGCAAAGAGCTTTGGCTCTCAATTTGTTTTCAAACAAATTTTCTCATAAAATGAACAAAGTTACTGATACGAATAATGCGCCGATGCAGCCACTACAAATCCCGAGCGGCCCAATCACAAGATTGAAGGCCAAAAGAATTCAAGAAGCCTTGAATGGGCTCATTCAAGGGATGGAACAAGGTCAAGGGATGATGGGAAAAGAGGTTGAAGTTGGTGAGGTGCCATGCATTGTGTTAAGGGCAGAATTTGGAAAGGAAGACCTGCGCCGCGGCATGGAATAATAGCCGCCGCGGCGAGCAACTTTCTGTTTTGGGAGAAAATCTGGACGTGGGAGCGCGCCGCGGCATAGATTTGGCGCGCCGCGGCACGGATCGTTCTGTTTTGGGAGAAGATCTGGACGTGGGAGCGCGCCGCGGCATAACTTTGGCGCGCCGCGGCACGGATCGTTCTGTTTTGGTTAGAAGGGGGCGACAGGCGCGCGCGCGGGTCCAGGCAGATGTGCGCGCAGACATGCTTCACTAGGCGCGCCGCGGCATGAGAAATGTTCCGCCGCGGCCCGGGAGTTTCTGTTTTCCTCCGAGCAGTCCACAAAATAGGCGCGCCGCGGCACAAGAAAACACCCGCCGCGGCATGAGTCGACATTTCTTTAAAATTCTCACCATTGGATTAGAATCAATGGCTAAGATGTAATCTTTCTTTTAGGTTTTGTTGTACCCTATATAAAGACAATTTGGGCAGCTTTTTTGTAACTTTGTTCATTAAATACAATATTGATTTGAAAATCAAGTTTGAGAGCTCCAAAGCTCATGCTTCTTCCCCAACCAAAACTTATCAAAGGTTTTGCAATCCTTTGTGGCGTTTTCTCTCATCTTGTTGCGTGGTGTGTAATATCCAAGTAAAAAGGTGAGTTCTTGCAGCCCAAAATCTGTTTTCCTCTAGGGATTTGTATGCTTAGATTGTGTGAAATCTGAAAATCGTTTCTTTCGTAAGATTCGAGCTTTCTTGGTTCGCATCATTTGGTATCAGAGCTCTTGGTTGTGATTATCAGATTTCCTATCTTTTAATTTCCATTTTCGAAAAAAAAAAAAAAAAAATTCTAGAAGAAAATCTGTGTTCTTCATTGTTTCTTGCATTGTTTTTCAATTCCTGTTTGTTCTTGATGATTCTAAGTGTTTATTGCATTTCCTGATTAACCTGAGTGGTGTTGTTGATTTGCCTCTTATCTTGATTGAAATTGGAGCACATTTCATGTTGGAAATTATCCCCAATTTTCGTTTTTTTTCAAGAAGGGTATTTTGGTAATCTCACATGTGAATTTTCTTCTTGAAAAGTGAGAGCCAAACTTTTTCTCTGATTTTAAAAAAAAAAAAAAAAAAATATCTCACGAAAATATCTCGTGAAAATATCTCACGAAAATATCTCGTGAAATATCTCCCGAAAATATCTCGCTTGATATTTTATAAAAAAAAAAAAAAAAAAAAAAAAAAAAAGAAAGGATATTTCGTGCTTATATAAAAAAAAAAAAAAGAGAAAAGAGAAAAAGAAAGTGAATTCTTGATTTTCCCGAGAATTTGCGGAATTTCTTCGTTTTAGCGTCGTTTACGCTTTAACGGACCGTTTTCTTGTTTGTTTGCTTTTTTCGGGTTGAAATTGCACAATTGAACTTGTTTCCAAAAATCATAGAGTTAGCACTTCTAAGACACCTTGAGTTAGTTTCTTTTGTCCCTTACATTTGGATATTGCTTACTACCCTTGGTGAGTGTGAGATTCTACAATTGTTTGGAAAACCCGAACGGTTTGGTTTGCTAAGAGCTACGAGCGCTTGGGCGATCAAATTCGAGAGTTAAACACGAGAGGTAACGAGTGAAATTTTTATTTCTTGCTAATTGCTAATCGTTTGTTTGTGTTAGTTGTTATTAAATATGTCTAACAGGGGTAGTCCCGAAGAAAGGCCCGACGCCGCATTTATGATGAGGGCACTCCAACAGTCAATAGAAAGAATGAACGCCGTCATGGCTAATATGAACGAGCGTATGGATCGACAAGAAGCAATTATCGCCGATTTGAGGCAAGAAGCCCCAAGAGTCGCTCCTAATGTCGGAGGTGCTCATAGGCGAGTTGAAGTTGAGGAGGAGTTGGGAGAGAATAGTAATGAAGGAGAATTTGAGGAAGATGAAGGAAGGATACCCATAGGAGGTAGATATGGGCATAGGGGAGGAAGGAATGGAAGAGGTGGTAATTGGAGACCCCCGCAAAGGCCTAATGATGGAGTAGACCGGAGTTTAGGAAACATCAAAATGAAAATGCCGGCGTTTCAAGGGAAAAATGACCCGGAACTCTATTTGGAATGGGAGAAGAAAGTGGAGCACATCTTTGAGTGCCACAATTACTCCGATGAGAAGAAGGTCAAACTTGCCGTAATTGAATTCACGGATTATGCCTTAAACTGGTGGGATCAATTAGTGGTAGGACGGAGAAGAAACGGAGAAAGGCCGATTGACAGTTGGGAGGAAATGAAGGCTCTCATGAGGAAGCGCTTCATCCCTAGTCACTACTATAGGGAACTCTATCAAAGGTTGCAAAGACTCAACCAAGGATACAAATCGGTTGATGATTATTATAAGGAGATGGAGGTGACTATGGTTAGGGCCAATGTCGAAGAGGATAGAGAAGCCACCATGGCCCGATTTGTGAGCGGTTTAAATCCGGAAATAGCCAATGTAGTTGAACTTCATCACTATGTGGAGTTAGAAGATATGGTACACATGGCCATAAAGGTGGAGAGGCAACTAAGAAGAAGGGGTGTTCGGTCATTTCCACCCAAGACCGGTACCTCGGCTCAAAAACCGAATCCCACTACACCTTGGAAAACAAATTGGAAGAAAGAAGAGGGCACTAGCTCTAAGCCAAGGTTCGATTCCAACAAAGGCAAGGAAGTTGAGATTAGTAAGGATAAAGGTATCCTCGAGAACCCTACTCGTAATCGTGACATTAAATGTTTTCGTTGTCTTGGTAGGGGTCATTATGCATCCAATTGTCCAAACAAGAGAGTCATGATTGTTCAAGCTAATGGAGAGGTTGGAACGGATGATGAGAGTGAGGATGAGGAGATGCCATCACTAGAGGAAGCTAGTGATGAGGAAGTAGGACCCGTTGAGGGAGAGGCTCTTATGATTAGGAGAACTTTGAGCGCTCAACTAAAAGATGAGGGTATTGATCAACAAAGAGAGAACATCTTTCACACCAAGTGTCATGTGAGTGGGAAGGTGTGCAATGTGATCATTGATGGAGGAAGTTGTACAAACGTAGCTAGCACTACCTTAGTTGGGAAACTAGGGTTGGCCACCGTCAAACACCCGAAGCCCTACAAATTGCAATGGTTGAATGAATCTGGGGTAGTAAAAGTTGATCAACAAGTTTTGGTGTCCTTCTCCATTGGGAAGTACAAGGATGAAGTTATGTGTGACGTTGTGCCGATGCAAGCCGGACATATATTGCTAGGGAGGCCTTGGCAATATGATAGAAGAGTCATTCATGATGGATTTAAGAACAAGTACTCATTTGAGAAGTGATGCGAACCGGGGGACGCGATTCCTATCGACCCACCTAGCTACGAGGCTAGGGAACCAAGAAGAAGCGGATCAAGACCCAAACAACAAAATTGGCATGGATTTCTAAGCAAAACACAGATTTGGCTGCAGGAAACTCACCACCACACTTGGATATTACGCACCACGCGCGGAGGAGAGGGCGAACGCCACAAAGGGGTGCAACTACCTTTGATAAGTTCTTGGGGGAAAGGCTTGCAATCAAGCAAGGAGCTCCATGGCTCTCACAATTTGTTTTCTAACAAATTTCATTAATTTGAACAAAAGTTACAAAATGGGCTGCCCAAATGTCTATTTATAGGGCTCACACAAAACCTAAAAAGAAAAGACAAAATATGAGCCATTGGATTTGATCCAAGGGCTGAAATTACAAATTTTACATTGGCGCCGCGGCGGGCAAACATTCATGCCGCGGCGGGGAGGCTCGGATCACAAAAGTAAAACTACGCGGGCCGCGGCGGACAAATTACATGCCGCGGCGAGGAACCTTGCACTTCAACCCGAGAGGTCTGTGCCGCGGCGCCCAAAAGCCATGCCGCGGCGCGCACGTCCCTGGTCCTCTGCGCGCACCTCTGCCCACACTTGCGCGCGCGTCTGCTCGTCCTGCGCGCACATCTCCCAGCCTTCACGCCTAAATCAGAAACATCGGCGCCGCGGCGCACATATTTCATGCCGCGGCGAGCATGCCTCGTCCAAAATTCTGCCAAAGCAGAAACACCCGTGCCGCGGCGCATAAAAGCCATGCCGCGGCGCAGCTCCAAAATCTTGAAAATCCACAAATTAGCTTGGCACTTCATGGCTAACATGTTTGCGCCCTAGCTCGTGTTTGTGGCGTGCTTCTTTGCGCCGATATTTGACTCTTTTATTGGCATAGTCCTTGCCCCGTGTCGTGCCTTGATTATGGTACGATCCGGTTCGTATCAGACCCCCTTTCTTTAAGAAGATTCGTCCTCGAATCTTTGCTATTGTGATGGGGATTGCTGAATTCACAATGGTTGAATCGAAGGCACGTTGAATCACACTCTTGATCGGCCTTCTGAAAGCTGTTTGTTCGAGAATGGAATGTACCAACGGTTGTTCAACTTTGACATCACCATGTTGCTCAACTCCAATGAAGTCAAGGGTTTGATCCTGTAAAACCGAATTAGCAACAAAAGGCAAAGAAACAATTTCGTTAGTAAGAATGTAAGTTTCTCCTTTCCGAAGATTGTCCACAACAACTGAAACTTCATTCTTCTTCTCACATTCATTTCTCCTTTCTTCAACCTCTTTTCTATCTTTTTTTTTCAACCTCAAGAATTCTCTTCTCCTCTTCATACACTTCTTCCTCGGATAAAGGCACAAGAGCGATTCTTTGGTTGTCTCTCACAAATTCATACCTATTTGTGATCTTATCATGCTTAGCTCCTCTCTCCACTTGCCATGACTTCCCCAATGAGATATGACAATAAGTCATGGGACTTATGTCGCAAAGTATTTCATCCTTATACTTTCCTATTGAGAAAGGCACCAAAACTTGTTTGCTTATCTCCAATTCACCAAACTCATTCATCCATGGTAGCATATATGGTTTTGGATGTTGTAAGGTTGGCAAATTCAATTTCTTCACCAAAGTAGTGCTAGCATAGTTAGCATGAAGCATTTCATCAATGACCACACGACACACTTTCTCGTTCACATGGCACCTTGTGCGAAACATACTTCCAAATGCTAACAAAATACCCTTCGTGTTTAACCCTTAGAATGATCACTCAAGCACTTTAGCTACTAAGCAATCCACACTATCCAAAATTCTCCGAACAATTGCAATATTCCGTAAACACCAAGTGTAGTTTGTAATATCCAATGTAAGGGACAAAAGAAACTAACTCAATGTGTTTGGAAATCCTAACTCTAGAAATTTTGGAAAGAATAGGGATTTAGGTCAAATTCACGAAAAGACATTCAACCGAACAAAACTCGAGATAACTCAAACGAGCAAAACACGATCCGTTAAAAATGTGAATGACACTTTAACGAGAATTTTGTAAAATTCTTGGAAATTGAATTTCCAGATTTTTTTTTTTTTTTTTTTTATAAAAATATCTAACGAGATATTTTCGGGAGATATTTTCACGAGATATTTTCGTGAGATATTTTCCGAGATATTTTCGGGAGATATTTTCGGAAGATATTTTTTTTTTTTTTTTTTTTTTTTAAAATAAAGAGAAAAGTTTGGCTCTCACTTTTCAAGAAGAAAAATCACATGTGAGATTACCAAAATACCCCTCTTCAAGAAAAACGAAAATTTGGGGGAATTTCCAACACAAAATCCTCTCCAAATTCAACCAAAATAAGAAGCAAACAACAACATCACACAGGTTATTCCAGGAAATGCATTAAACACACAAAAACAAGATGAACACAGAATTTTTTTTGTGAAGCAATTTTCTTGTTGCTAGGAAATAGAATTTGACAAAAATTAAGATAGGAATCTAGAGTCTCAACCTAGAGCTCTGATACCAAATGATGCGAACCGGGGGACGCGATTCCTATCGACCCACCTAGCTACGAGGCTAGGGAACCAAGAAGAAGCGGATCAAGACCCAAACAACAAAATTGGCATGGATTTCTAAGCAAAACACAGATTTGGCTGCAGGAAACTCACCACCACACTTGGATATTACGCACCACGCGCGGAGGAGAGGGCGAACGCCACAAAGGGGTGCAACTACCTTTGATAAGTTCTTGGGGGAAAGGCTTGCAATCAAGCAAGGAGCTCCATGGCTCTCACAATTTGTTTTCTAACAAATTTCATTAATTTGAACAAAAGTTACAAAATGGGCTGCCCAAATGTCTATTTATAGGGCTCACACAAAACCTAAAAAGAAAAGACAAAATATGAGCCATTGGATTTGATCCAAGGGCTGAAATTACAAATTTTACATTGGCGCCGCGGCGGGCAAACATTCATGCCGCGGCGGGGAGGCTCGGATCACAAAAGTAAAACTACGCGGGCCGCGGCGGACAAATTACATGCCGCGGCGAGGAACCTTGCACTTCAACCCGAGAGGTCTGTGCCGCGGCGCCCAAAAGCCATGCCGCGGCGCGCACGTCCCTGGTCCTCTGCGCGCACCTCTGCCCACACTTGCGCGCGCGTCTGCTCGTCCTGCGCGCACATCTCCCAGCCTTCACGCCTAAATCAGAAACATCGGCGCCGCGGCGCACATATTTCATGCCGCGGCGAGCATGCCTCGTCCAAAATTCTGCCAAAGCAGAAACACCCGTGCCGCGGCGCATAAAAGCCATGCCGCGGCGCAGCTCCAAAATCTTGAAAATCCACAAATTAGCTTGGCACTTCATGGCTAACATGTTTGCGCCCTAGCTCGTGTTTGTGGCGTGCTTCTTTGCGCCGATATTTGACTCTTTTATTGGCATAGTCCTTGCCCCGTGTCGTGCCTTGATTATGGTACGATCCGGTTCGTATCAAGAAGGAGGGGAAAAAGATCACTCTCGTACCTTTGACTCCAAAACAAGTTTTTGAGGAGCAAGTGCGGATGAGTAAGGAAAGGGGCAAGGATGGAAAAAAGGAAGTGGAGGAAGTTAAATCAAGTTTTTATGCAAGGGAGCACGATTTAAAAAGAGCCATTTTGGCAAAACAACTTGTACTTGTACTTTTGTACAAGGAAGTTCATTTTTCTAACGAACTTGACAAAACTTTGCCAAGTGTGACTGTTTCCTTGTTACAGGAATTTGAGGACGTGTTTCCAGATGAGATTCCAGATGGATTACCACCAATCCGGGGAATCGAGCACCAAATAGACTTTGTGCCTGGTGCATCACTTCCAAACAGGCCCGCTTACAGAACCAACCCCGAGGACACCAAGGAAATCCAACGGCAGGTTGAAGAATTCTTGTCCAAAGGACAAGTGAGGGAAAGCTTAAGTCCATGTGCAGTACCTGTGTTAGTCGTGCCTAAGAAGGATGGAACCAACCGGATGTGCGTTGATTGTCGAGCGATCAACAATATCACGGTAAAGTATCGACATCCCATTCCTAGGTTAGATGACATGCTTGATGAACTATATGGTGCATGCATTTTTTCTAAGATAGATTTGAAAAGTGGTTACCACCAAATTAGAATGAAGGAAGGTGACGAATGGAAAACCGCTTTCAAAACCAAATATGGACTGTATGAATGGCTAGTTATGCCATTTGGGCTATCTAACGCCCCTAGTACCTTTATGAGGCTTATGAACCATGTCTTACGTGCTTACATAGGAAAATTTGTAGTCGTTTACTTTGATGACATCCTCATTTATAGTAAAGACTTAGAAGAGCATGTATCACATTTACGGTTTGTACTTGAACTGCTAAGAAAGGAAAAACTTTATGCTAATCTGAAAAAGTGTTGCTTTTGCATGGAAAAGTTAGTCTTTCTTGGATTTGTTGTTAGCTCTAAAGGTATAGAAGTTGACTCTGAAAAGGTCAAGGCGATTAGGGATTGGCCCTCGCCTAAATCTGTTACTGATGTTCGCAGTTTTCATGGTTTAGCTAGTTTTTACCGCAGGTTTGTGAAGGATTTTAGTACACTAGCTGCTCCTCTGACCGAGGTCATCAAGAAAACTGTCGGATTCAAATGGGGTGCTGAGCAAGAGAAAGCATTCAAACTGTTAAAGGATAAGTTAATTTCTGCTCCTGTATTATCTTTGCCTGATTTTACTAAAACATTTGAGGTTGAGTGCGATGCTTCAGGTGTTGGCATAGGTGCTGTTTTAATGCAGGAGAAACGACCAGTTGCCTTTTTCAGCGAGAAGCTTGGAGGAGCAACCCTGAATTACCCAACATACGATAAAGAGCTCTACGCATTGGTGAGAACTCTGGAGACATGGCAGCATTATCTTTGGCCAAAGGAATTCGTCATCCACACCGATCACGAGTCCTTGAAGCATCTGAAGAGCCAGAGAAAGTTGAATAGACGACATGCAAAATGGATGGAATACATCGAAACCTTCCCTTATGTTATACAATATAAGCGAGGTAAAGAAAATGTTGTTGCTGATGCATTATCTCGAAGGTATACCCTACTTTCTGCTTTAAATGCTAGGTTGTTAGGATTTGAGCATATAAAAGAGATGTATGCTGATGATGATGATTTTTCTGTCATTTTTAATGCATGTTTCAAAACTGCTTTTGGAAAGTTTTACAAGTTAGATGGGTATTTGTTTAAAGAAAATCTTTTGTGCATACCCAACTGTTCAATGCGAGAGTTGTTAGTGAGAGAGGCCCATGGAGGAGGTCTTATGGGACACTTCGGTGTTAAAAAGACCCTAGATGTTCTACACGAACATTTCTTCTGGCCGAAGATGAGGCGGGATGTAGAGCGCATATGCTCTAGATGCCTCACTTGTAGGCAAGCCAAGTCCAAAGTCTTACCGCAAGGACTGTATACACCCTTACCGGTGCCTAGTTCACCTTGGGTGGATATTTCTATGGACTTCGTCTTGGGATTGCCTAGGTCCAAAGGAGGTAGAGACTCCATTTTTGTAGTTGTAGATAGGTTTTCAAAAATGGCACATTTCATCTCGTGTCATAAAACCGACGATGCAACTAATGTCACAAACTTATTTTTCAAGGAAATTGTTCGGCTCCACGGAGTTCCAAAAAGTATTGTTTCTGATAGGGATGTCAAATTCCTAAGCTATTTTTGGAAAACTTTGTGGGCCAAGTTGGGGACAAAACTTTTATTTTCTACAACTTGTCATCCCCAAACCGATGGCCAAACGGAAGTAGTCAATAGGACATTGTCTACTTTATTGCGTACGGTCATACAAAAGAACTTGAAAAATTGGGAAGACTGTCTCCCCTTTGTTGAATTTGCATATAATAGGAGTGTGCATTCTACCACTGAGCATTCACCTTTTGAGATAGTTTATGGTTTTAATCCACTTACTCCTATGGATTTGTTGCCTATACCTGTTTCGGAAAGAACTAACCTTGAAGGTACAAAGAAAGCTGAAATGGTGAAAAGGCTGCATGAAAGCATCTCTGAACGTATTGAAAAGAAGAATAGAGAAAATGCTTTCAAGGCAAACAAGGGGCGACGAAGAGTCGTTTTTGAACCAGGCGATTGGGTCTGGTTACATTTGAGAAAAGAGCGGTTCCCTGACAAGCGTAGATCAAAGCTACAACCAAGAGGGGATGGACCGTTTCAAGTTTTGGAAAGGATTAACGACAATGCCTACAAATTAGACCTCCCAGGTGAGTTTAATGTTAGCGCAACTTTTAATGTTTCTGACCTTTCTCTTTTTGATAATGCAGATGAAGATTCGAGGCCGAATCCTTTTCAAGAGAGGGGGAATGATACGAATAATGCGCCGATGCAGCCACTACAAATCCCGAGCGGCCCAATCACAAGATTGAAGGCCAAAAGAATTCAAGAAGCCTTGAATGGGCTCATTCAAGGGATGGAACAAGGTCAAGGGATGATGGGAAAAGAGGTTGAAGTTGGTGAGGTGCCATGCATTGTGTTAAGGGCAGAATTTGGAAAGGAAGACCTGCGCCGCGGCATGGAATAATAGCCGCCGCGGCGAGCAACTTTCTGTTTTGGGAGAAAATCTGGACGTGGGAGCGCGCCGCGGCATAGATTTGGCGCGCCGCGGCACGGATCGTTCTGTTTTGGGAGAAGATCTGGACGTGGGAGCGCGCCGCGGCATAACTTTGGCGCGCCGCGGCACGGATCGTTCTGTTTTGGTTAGAAGGGGGCGACAGGCGCGCGCGCGGGTCCAGGCAGATGTGCGCGCAGACATGCTTCACTAGGCGCGCCGCGGCATGAGAAATGTTCCGCCGCGGCCCGGGAGTTTCTGTTTTCCTCCGAGCAGTCCACAAAATAGGCGCGCCGCGGCACAAGAAAACACCCTCCGCGGCATGAGTCGACATTTCTTTAAAATTCTCACCATTGGATTAGAATCAATGGCTAAGATGTAATCTTTCTTTTAGGTTTTGTTGTACCCTATATAAAGACAATTTGGGCAGCTTTTTTGTAACTTTGTTCATTAAATACAATATTGATTTGAAAATCAAGTTTGAGAGCTCCAAAGCTCATGCTTTTTCCCCAACCAAAACTTATCAAAGGTTTTGCAATCCTTTGTGGCGTTTTCTCTCATCTTGTTGCGTGGTGTGTAATATCCAAGTAAAAAGGTGAGTTCTTGCAGCCCAAAATCTGTTTTCCTCTAGGGATTTGTATGCTTAGATTGTGTGAAATCTGAAAATCGTTTCTTTCGTAAGATTCGAGCTTTCTTGGTTCGCATCAGTTACATTTGCTGCACATAATGGTCCTATTTATAGAGTACAACTGATGTGTTAAAATGTGTACTCGCAAGTGTACGAATCACTCGTAGTAAAGTGACAAGCAACTTCCAAGGTCGGTCTCTCAAGGAATTGCAGTGGTTTTAAATAACTAACTTTTAACTTAAACAGAGTTCTAATGAAAACAAAACACTAATTAAATAGAGTTCTAGTGAAACTAAAACTCTAAGTAACTAGAATCCTAACGCTAATAAAACTGTAAAAAAAGGTTGTTTGTTTTTGGTAACGAGAACAATCATACGACACTCAAACGAAAACAAAATCGCAATCAAACAATCAATTCAATTAAATCAAATATCAATAGAGGATGTATGGATGTTTAGCTTGGTTGACCATGCTTGCATCGAAAAGGTATGGTGAGATAACATGAACGTCTTATATAAACAAAACTACCGGCTTTCCTTTTAATTACGAAACTCCTTTTGGCGGGGGTAGGTCTCTTTGTTGATTAACTAATTAACTGCCTTTGGCGGGGGTAAATTAAATAGCAATCAAATTATGCGCAAGGAAAACATGCCAATCAAATTAATGCTATGACTAAGTCACTAACTTGAAGCTTTGATTAAGTGTTTCGGAATAAAGTTAAGGTGATGTTCCTATAACTAAATTCTCAGATTTTTCAACCTAACTACGAACATCAAATGGGCCCATGATTATTCATAATCAAATATCTAAACATGCTCTTAATCAAAAAGTAATTTATTCATAAATCAATAAAATACACCATACACAATTCTAGCAAACATGGCAACACAAACTAAACATCCATAATTAGACTAGCCGCTCATGTTCATATTATTATTCATAGACAAATAAAATATGATCATACACTTTAACAAATAGAGAAGAGAAATTAATTCTATAACAACAAGAAAATCCTAGATCTAAATACCGCTTATGGATTGGATGACGTTCTTTTCCGTAAGCTTTATCTTCGATCGTCGTTGGCTTCCTTGAATCCTTAGAATATTGTCTCTCGCTTCGTTAGAGTGTGGCAACGCTCTCAAAACTGATTGAATGTAGTGTTTGGGTCGCAAAATTGAGAAGAATAAGAGTTGTGTACGAATTGGTCGAGTTCTATGTAAGGGGGACTCTAAGGGGGTATTTATAGATGTAAGGGTTTCTGCAAATCCTATGTGCCATAGGAATAGGAGCGCCGCGGCATGCATTTTCCCCGCCGCGGCGCAACACAAAAATTGGAAAATATGCAAAAACCCGAGAGCTCCCCGCCGCGGCATGCAATTCCCTCGCCGCGGCGCGTGTTGCTTTGCTTTTCTTCACGTTACCCCCTTACACATGTGATGGCACATTATGTAAGGCTTACATATTTATCTCGTTTAGCCCGTAACTCGTGATTCGAGCGCCGTAGGTGCCCCGTCTTTGCGTGTTTTCATCATTTGACTCATTTGACGCTAAAAACACCTGAAATGCACTAAAATATACCCGTGACTCCGAATGGATAGATTTATGAAAATAATCGAAATAATAATCATAATAAATCTATATATCAATCAATTAAGCACAATTAATCACGAAATATTTGTGCTTTTCGAGCACTTATCAACAACAAAGCCCTAAAAGTTAAAATGAATCCTAGCCATTGGTTTTTAATCTAATGGTGCAAAATTACAATTTTATATCTGTGCCGCGGCGGGGGATTATTTATGCCGCGGCGAGGAGGCTCGAGAAGATAATTAAAAGTAGGTGTGCCTTTCTGCGCCAATATTTCACCCCTTCTTCGGTTTGGTCCATGATACGTGTCGGGCCTTATTGGTGGCTCGATCTGGTTCGTATCATTCCCTCCCTCTTCAAGAGAATTCGACCTCGAATTCGGACCTTCATCATGGGGTAAGTTTTGTAGTCCATCCTTAATTTGCTCCTCATCATAAGGATCCTGCAAGAAAGAAAAGTTAGAAAAGAAACATTCCTTCGTTTTTTTCTTCTCTTCCTTCTGTTTGGTATGCCCATTCTTCCCCTTGGGCACTTCACCTTTTTCTTTCCCCTTTCCCTTTTCTTGTTCTCCCTTGTTCTTGATTTTCAAATGATCTTGAAGTACTTCTTTCGGGGTAAGGGGGACAAGGGTTATTTTACTGCCATCCTTCTCGAACGAGTACTTATTCTTATAACCGTCATAAGTCACCTGTCGATCATATTTCCAAGGCCTGCCCAATATCAAATGCCCAACCTGCATCGGTACCACATCACATAATACAACATCTTGATAATTTCCCATAGCAAAGGATACCAAGACTTGATGTTCTACCTTCTCCTTACCTTGATCATTCAACCATTGTAGTTTATAAGGTGTGGGATGTTCGGTTGTGGGTAACCCTAACTTCTCAATTAGGGTAGTACTTGCAATATTGGTACAACAACCCCCATCAATGATTAGGCTGCAGACTTTGCCATTCACGTGACATCTTGTATGGAAAATGTTTCCTCTTTGTGAATCCATGTCACATTCCCTTAAGTGATCCTTGGGCGCTCGCCCTACCATAAGCAAGTCTCCCTTAACTGGAACTATTTCTTCCTCACTTGCTTCTTCCAATGGTGGCTGATGTGTTAAAATGTGTACTCGCAAGTGTACGAATCACTCGTAGGAAAGTGATAAGCAACTTCCAAGGTCGGTCTCTCAAGGAATTGCAGTGGTTCTAAATAACTAACTTTTTAATCAAAATAGAGTTCTAATGAAAATAAAACACTAATTAAATAGAGTTCTAGTGAAACTAAAACTCTAAGTAACTAGAATCCTAAAGCAAATAAAATACTAATTAAATAGAGTTCTAGTGAAACTAAAACTCTAAGTAACTAGAATTCTAAAGCTAGTAAAACTGTAAACAAGTTGTTTGTTTTTGTGACGAGAACAATCATACGACAATCAAACGAAAACAAGATCGCAAGTAAACAATCAATTCAATTAAATCAAATATCAATGGTGAATGTATGGACGTTTAGCTTGGTTGACCATGCTTGCATTGAAAAGGTATGGTGAGATAACATGAACGTCCTATATAAACTAAACTACCGGCTTTCCTTTTAATTACGAGACTCCTTTTGGCGGGGGTAGGTCTCTTTATTGATTAACTAATTAATTGCCTTTGGCGGGGGTAAATCAAATAGTAATCAAATTATGCGCAAGGAAAACATGCCAATCAAATTAATGCTATGACTAAGTCACTAACTTGAAGCTTCGATTAAGTGTTTCGGAATAAAGTTAAGGTGACGTTCCTATAACTAAATTCTCAGATTTTTCAACCTAACTACGAACATCAAATGGGCCCATGATAATTCATAATCAAATATCTAAACATGCTCTTAATCAAAAAGTAATTCGTTTATTCCAAATAAAATACACCATACACAATTCTAGCAAACATGGCAACACAAACTAAACATCCATAATTAAACTAGCCGCTCATGTTCATATTAATATTCATAGACAAATAAAATATGATCATACACTTTAACAAAAAGAGAAGAAGAATTAATTCTATAACAACAAGAAAATCCTAGATCTAAATACCGCTTATGGATTGGATAGCGTTCTTCTCCGTAAGCTTTATCTTCGATCGTCGTTGGCTTCCTTGAATCCTTAGAATAGTGTTTCTCTCTTCGTTAGAGTGTGGCAACGCTCTCAAAACTGATTGAATGTAGTGTTTGGTCGCAAAATTGTGAAATCTAAGAGTTGTGTACGAATTGGTCGAGTTCTGGTGTAAAGGGGGTCTAAGGGGGTATTTATAGATATGAGGGATTCCTGATTGCAATAGGAATAGGCGCGCCGCAGCATGCATTTTCCCCGCCGCGGCGCAACACAAATTCTGGAAATTATGTAAAAACCCGAGAGCTCCCCGCCGCGGCATGCATTTTCCTCGCCACGGCGCGCGTTGTCTTCAGTTTCTTCACATGTACCCCCTTACATATGTGCTGGCTCGACATGTACGGCTTACATATTTGACTCGTTTTGCCCGTAACTCTTGATCCGAGGGCCGTAAGTGTTCCGTCTTTGCGTGTTTTCATTATTTGACTCATTTGACGCTAAAAACACCTGAAATGCACTAAAACATACCCGTGACTTCGAATGGATAGATTTATGAAAATAATCAAATAAACAATCATAACAAATCTATATTTCAAACAATTAAGCACAATTAATCACGAAATATTAGTGCTTTTCAAGCACTCATCACAACCCTCAACCAGCTTCTTGCTAGTCTCTAGCAAGTGAAGCGATCTAAAAACTAAAATAAAAACAAATAAAATAAACTAACCTAACCTAAATCACTTCCGTAGATTGTCACGGTTGCATTTAGCATATGCAACAAGCCTTTAAACCCCTAGTGGACGAGTTATAGTCTCGTGAGGGTTTCCAGTGATGATACCCGCAAACATCGTAACTAACAAAAATAAATAAAGACTCAAAACATACTTGAATCAATCCATGCATACATCTCAAAAATTGTTAACAACGAATGATACATGAAATAGTTAAACATCACCTAAGCTCAAAAACAGTCCAAACATCAAACTCATCATGGTAATCGGATTTTGAACAACTAATCAAACCACAAGCCCGTTAGTTATACTATCTGATCGTGTCATGCATGCTATTCATAGATTACATTTTAATATCTCAAAAATGTGCAAGTAAAATATTAATGTGAATTTTGCACTTGCAAACTCCATATGCTCATTTTTCAAACTCATCTCCACTAATATAGAAATCAAACTACCTAGAATCAATAGGACTTCATTAGGCTTGTAAAGTTGTGGTTAGGTGTGTGATTATGAAAGTACGAAAATGATGTTTTCAATAGGACAAGAGTACTTTTTATGTCACAAACTTATTTTCAACTTTTTCCACCAAGTGTTCTTTTTCATCCTCCTATAAATTCCATATGTCCCTTGGATCTTTTTGCTTGATTCTCTTTCTTTATTTTTCTTGCTTATTTTTTTAACCATCATCATCATCATTTTTTTTTTTTTTTTTTGATGATGAAGCAAGATAAATTCAACATAATTGCTCATGAAAATCAAATATTATATTGAGTACGCTTATCACTAAGGGTAGTACAATATATGTCAATGTTGAGTTCAAGGGTATACTATAGATAACAATAATACGGGGAGGCTTGAAAAGTCCAAACGGTCCAAGGATGGCCTAAATCACTTTCTAGGTGGCATTTGTTTCTATTATTTCGCTTCAATTTGTTTTTAAATGGGGTTCTAGAGCTTGTTGAGACTTAAAACATATCATGAACATGCATACATTCCACAAATCAAAATAGCTATACTAACCATGCAAACTACCACATGTACCACAAAATCCTCAAATTAGATGAATCTAACATTTATGTGCTTCGTTGCTTAGGTAAAAGTCCAACATCTCTCACATGTCATCGTCATTACAATCATGTTAATATCATAGATTTTCGGATTGACTCAAGTAAACACGACACTAACCTAAAACACTTCAAGTGACAAAAGTTAAAAATTTAAAATTGGTCATATTTCATGCTCATGGAATATCCTTCCCACCCCCAACCTAATTTCTGCATTGTCCTCAATGTCGAAAAAGAAGAACAAAAGAAATAAGAAAAAAAAGTGTGAGAAGTTACCCCCCTTTCGTATGAGATTGTGTCATTACTCGTTATGCTCCGGTTCACTGTTCCTCGCTTTTCTCATGAAGAATTTATGTGTATGAACATATATTGAACCTCAAAGTGTATGCAACACAATTCAAACTCAAACCCAATTTTAGATTATAACTAAGTCAGATGAAAACAGAAAAACATTAAACTAAGTTAAACAATCCAAAATAAATAAAATAAAAATACGATAAAAGAAATAAAAGAAATAAAAAACAACGAAAGAGATACGATACCGAATGGGTGCTTCCCATTAAGGGCTTAGTTTAACGTCTTAGCAAGACGTGACTGATTTCGTGTCAAGGGGGGTTAAATGTGTAATTGTACTATTTATCTCCTCCCTTATCTTTCTCAAAATGAGCTTTCGTCCTCCAAGTCGAGTTTTTGTAGTTAGAATGCTTAATGCATTCTTTGTAGGCATCATCCCGACTTAAATTTTTCAGTTTGTCCTTCCCTCTCCATTCAATGTTTTGAGCCTCAATTCTGTTACTTATGCTATCTTGCAATTGAATGTTAGAAAGAATAGGGGAGGGTTGAAAAATTTCAAACTGTATAGTCTCTCCAAAAACTGTCATTGATAACTTCCTATTATGGACCTCAATAGTTGTCTTGGTCATGGCCATGAATGGTCTACCAAGAATAATTGTATGTTCCTTGTCCTTAAGAAAATTTTTGTCCATCTCAAGCACCACAAAGTCCACTGGTACAATAATCTTGTCCACCTGTACTAACAAATTTTCCACTATTCCTTTTGGGTATTGAATAGAACCGTTTGCAAGTTGAAGGGTCATCCTTGTTTCTTTAAACTTTCCTAATCCTAGTTGCAAGTACACTGAATATGGCATTAGGTTTATACCTGGTCCTAAGTCTAGCATAGCCTCGAATACCCTTTTGTCTCCCATAGTGATGTTAATGTTGAAACTACCTGGATCTTTCATTTTGAGAGGTAAGTGTTGTTGGATCATTGGAGTAGCAATTTCTGACATTTCATTCTCTTTGCTTCTACTCTTTTTGATGATAAAGTTCCTGAAAATTGGATCATAAGTTGGACTGTTCTTAATAACATCTAAAAGAGGCAAATTACAGTTAATCTTAGAAAATAAAGCAAGAGTGTTAGAGTATTGTGCATCCTGATTTTTCTCCTTAAACTGGTGCATAGGTGGTATTGGTGGTCGGTATGGGTCCATTGACTTGTGCAATCGAAAAATGTTGGATGTTTCTCCAATTTCTTTCTTGGGAAGTTCATTAGGAGTGGTATTAGACTCATCATCTCCCTTGAGAGTTGAATTCTCACCTTCCAAGTTACCTATACTAGACAACAAAACATTAGAATTATCAGGTAAATTTTTAGGTACCTCCTCATCACTTTGAAGGACTGTGATCGCCTTTGCTTGTTCAGATTGACTAGGCAGCTTTCCTGTTTCTTGTTTGTACATTTGTTCCGCTAGCTGCCCAACCTGTATTTCCACTCTCTTCACTGAAGCTTCTATAGAGTCCATCCTTCCATTACAAGAGTGTATGAAATTGTTTAGGGTTTCCTCTACGGTTGGCTTATTTTGTGGAAATTGTCCGTTTATGTTTTGGCCTTGTGTTTGGTTTTGGAAAAATTGTTGGCTATTGTTTTGTTTCCATCCAAAATTAGGGTGATTCCTCCATCCAGGGTTGTAGGTATTTGAATAAGGGTCGTTCCTAGGTCTAGGTTGGTACCCTTGCATTAAATTCGCCTCTTCAGTAGTACCTGTGTAAGGATCACCTGCAAAAGAACAAACGTTAGCACCATGTCCATATGAACCACAAACTCCACATACCTCGTGTTTTGGCATTTGATTAACATTGGAGGTTGTGAGAAGTTGCACTTGTTTTGTCAATTCAGCAAGTTGCATGGCCATTTCATTGTTGGATCCCAATTCGTGGACTCCAGCTCGTCTTCCTCTAGCGCTCTTTTGTTGGGAGTTGGCTCCCAACATCTCGAATAGTTCGTATGTTTCATCCGCTGTTTTCTCACCCATTGCTCCTCCTGCAGCATTGTCAACTGTGAATTGACATTGTAGTGTCAATTCGTCATAGAAAAACTGATTCTGTAGCTGCAACGGGAAGTGGTGATGTGGACATTGTATCAACAGCAATTTGAATCTGTCCCAAGCCTCGTGGAAGGGTTCTCCGTCCATCTGCGAAAAAGTAGCAATTTTTGTTCTTAGGTCAGATGTCTTTTGATGGGAATAGAACTTACCCATGAATTTATTGTAAACATCGTCCCAAGTGACCAAAGAACCGGGTGCCAACGTCATTAGCCAAGACTTAGCTCTATCCTTGAGAGTGTATGGAAAACACCTCATGCGTAGTTGATCTTCACTAAGTCCCTGCAATGGAAAAGTTTGCACAGTAGCATATAGTTCACGCATAAAATTTAAAGGATCTTCATTAGGGATACCGTAAAAGGAGGGAAGCATGGAATAATGAATATTTTTCAATTCATAATTCCTAGCCGCCTCTGTAAGTCGAATACACGATGTGGCGGTCCCAATGATAGGTCTTGCAAACTCTTTGTTCATCATCTGCCTAGCTACGTTATCACCCATTGTTGCTTGCAATTGTTGTTGGACTTCTTCCTCTTGAAATTGAATATCCAGTTTCTTTGATCGGTGTTTGACTCTATGTATGTTGTCAATGAAAGGAGAGAGTTCCTTGTTAAGTGATCTCCTACCCTGCATGCACAAATAAAAAGCAAACAAAGATCAAGGCAGCAGTGAAATTTGAAAATTAAGCACTATTTTTTTTTTCGAATAAAATAAATAAATAAAATAAAGAAATAAATAAAATAAACAAACAAATAAAAATAAATCAGAAACTCGAAAAAAGTTAAAAAGAAAATTATTTAAAACGCCAATTCCCCGGCAACGGCGCCAAAAACTTGATGTGTTAAAATGTGTACTCGCAAGTGTACGAATCACTCGTAGGAAAGTGATAAGCAACTTCCAAGGTCGGTCTCTCAAGGAATTGCAGTGGTTCTAAATAACTAACTTTTTAATCAAAATAGAGTTCTAATGAAAATAAAACACTAATTAAATAGAGTTCTAGTGAAACTAAAACTCTAAGTAACTAGAATCCTAAAGCAAATAAAATACTAATTAAATAGAGTTCTAGTGAAACTAAAACTCTAAGTAACTAGAATTCTAAAGCTAGTAAAACTGTAAACAAGTTGTTTGTTTTTGTGACGAGAACAATCATACGACAATCAAACGAAAACAAGATCGCAAGTAAACAATCAATTCAATTAAATCAAATATCAATGGGGAATGTATGGACGTTTAGCTTGGTTGACCATGCTTGCATTGAAAAGGTATGGTGAGATAACATGAACGTCCTATATAAACTAAACTACCAGCTTTCCTTTTAATTACGAGACTCCTTTTGGCGGGGGTAGGTCTCTTTATTGATTAACTAATTAATTGCCTTTGGCGGGGGTAAATCAAATAGTAATCAAATTATGTGCAAGGAAAACATGCCAATCAAATTAATGCTATGACTAAGTCACTAACTTGAAGCTTCGATTAAGTGTTTCGGAATAAAGTTAAGGTGACGTTCCTATAACTAAATTCTCAGATTTTTCAACCTAACTACGAACATCAAATGGGCCCATGATAATTCATAATCAAATATCTAAACATGCTCTTAATCAAAAAGTAATTCGTTTATTCCAAATAAAATACACCATACACAATTCTAGCAAACATGACAACACAAACTAAACATCCATAATTAAACTAGCCGCTCATGTTCATATTAATATTCATAGACAAATAAAATATGATCATACACTTTAACAAAAAGAGAAGAAGAATTAATTCTATAACAACAAGAAAATCCTAGATCTAAATACCGCTTATGGATTGGATAGCGTGCTTCTCCGTAAGCTTTATCTTCGATCGTCGTTGGCTTCCTTGAATCCTTAGAATAGTGTCTCTCGCTTCGTTAGAGTGTGGCAACGCTCTCAAAGCTGATTGAATGTAGTGTTTGGTCGCAAAATTGTGAAATCTAAGAGTTGTGTACGAATTGGTCGAGTTCTGGTGTAAAGGGGGTCTAAGGGGGTATTTATAGATGTAAGGGATTCCTGATTGCAATAGGAATAGGCACACTGCGGCATGCATTTTCCCCGCCGCGGCGCAACACAAATTCTGGAAATTATGTAAAAACCCGAGAGCTCCCCGCCGCGGCATGCATTTTCCTCGCCACGGCGCGCGTTGTCTTCAGTTTCTTCACATGTACCCCCTTACATATGTGCTGGCTCGACATGTACGGCTTACATATTTGACTCGTTTTGCCCGTAACTCGTGATCCGAGGGCCGTAAGTGTTCCGTCTTTGCGTGTTTTCATTATTTGACTCATTTGACGCTAAAAACACCTGAAATGCACTAAAACATACCCGTGACTTCGAATGGATAGATTTATGAAAATAATCAAATAAACAATCATAACAAATCTATATTTCAAACAATTAAGCACAATTAATCACGAAATATTAGTGCTTTTCGAGCACTTATCAGTGGCATCTCCTCCCCATCACTCTCTTCATCAGTCGCCACCTCCTCATTGGCTTGCATGATCATTGCTTTCTTGTTCGGACATTGGGATGCATAATGACCCTTTCCAAGACAGCGAAAACAACTAACATCTCGATTTCGGGGAAAGGTTTCAACTTTACCTTTTCCTTTATCCTTACTAGCCTCCATCTCTTTGCCCTTGTTGACTTCAAAGTGGGGCTTGGAGCTAGTTCCTTCTTCTCTCTTAGGATCTTGTACCCAAGGTGTTGGAGCAATCGGCCTTTGTGGTTGTATCCGGTTGCTTCTTCTCTTGAATTGCCCTTCCACTTTGATCGCCATGTGGACCATGTCTTCCAACTCCACATAATGATGAAGCTCCACAACATTGGCAATTTCCGAATTTAGCCTGTTGCTCACAATGATGTATATGATTTTACGCAAGTGCACGTGTCGCAAACAAGTAATATAATGATAAGAAAAATTGTTCCCACGGAGATTGGAATACTAGAAAAATATCGTAAAAATTAACTATTAAAATCAATATTTGAGTTTTTGTTTATTAAAATAAATAAATAAAATAAAATAAATAATACGAGAGGACAAGAGTGAAAACACTGAAACAACGTTCAACAAGAAGGATATCAAGAATCGCAAATAGATAAATCAGTTAGGATTGCGAATGTGACAAGTGATGTAGACAAACTGCGTTGCTGCAGCAATGCTGTAGCAATGCTGCAGCAAAGTATACCAGTAACTAGAATTGCAAAAATTCACAAAGGATTCTTCCGAATCTGCAATGTTTATATATTCTATGACTCAATGAAACATATTCCTATGCAAAACTGAATCTAAGAACAACGTTCATGCACAAATTCTTTTGAGTTATGTGAGATAATTATATATTCCTATATTAATTTCTTCACACTATTCTAGCTTTATCCAACTTAAATTAACCTTTCCAGATTCAATTTTAGTCTACCAACCTATCAATTGTTGATCAAACAATCAATAAGAATAAATCAATTAATCAAGCATAGAATAACTAGCACCCTTTACCAAGCAAAGCACAAGTTTATAAAATTAAAGCGCAAAGTCTACATACGCTCGCACATCCACAACCCTAACTGAATGAAAATTTAGCCAAGCATATTTATAAAATTAAACATCAAATTATATATGCTCAAAATCAGATCCATATGGTTTAAAGAATTTAGAAGAATTAAATAATAAAGAAATAATGAAATAAATAAATAAATCCCTTAAATCAACCCTAAACCAATTGGATTCTGAATCTTTATCTTGTTCTTGCTTTCTCTTCAATGAAAATCCTAGCAAATCAAGCTTCAATTGGTCTCTTTCCAGATTCAAATTGATGCTCTGTTTTGCCTCTCCTTCCTTGCACCAAATCTGTCCAGAATTTGGGGCTGCTATCTGCTGTATTTTTCCTCCTTGCTGCTGCTGATTTGTTCCCTGTTTTCTGCTGTGAATTAACGTGTGTTTTCCTCCCTTTGTGTCGCCTCCTGCTGCCCAAAATAGTTCCTGATCTGAGTTTTTATTTTCTGCCGCAGAACCTTGTGAAAATCAGCCCCTGTTTTGTGTATTTAGCTTTAGGTTTAATTGGGGACAATTTTGGGTGTGTTAATTTCCAATATTATCCCTAAAAAGGTGAGTTAATGAAGGCCCAAAATTGTCCTTTTGTTGAGAGTCCAAATCAGCCCAAGTCAGCCTCTAACTGTTGCCCAGATTTCTGCAGTTTTTCCTGGTGTGATTTTGCTGCAGCAAAGCTGCAGCAAAGTTGTATTTTTGCATTTTCCTTGTTGTTTTCTTTATTTCCTGCAAAGGCAATGAAAATATAATGAGTGCACATCAAAATATAATTCTTTTTGACACATTTCATAGTTATTTTGAATTTATTATCAAAGAATTCATTTAAATCACAAAATCCACAAATAATGTATAAATGATTATAATGTGTGGATATTCCCAAATTAACAAGCAAGTATTTATGAATAAGAGCTAATAATACTCTAATAAATTAGAGTTATCAACTCCCCCAAACTTAGCATCTTGCTTGTCCTCAAGCACTAAATTATATGATGATTGGCAAGTGGCAATTTAACACAAGGTTTCAACTCACGCTAAAAACATAGTTGTCAACTAATAAATAAACTAAACTTGTTTCAAAATTAGAATGAAGAAATCTCAAATTCATGATCCAAATTGATTTTTCTCAAATGTTAGTTTCAATATCTCAAACTCATTCCAAAACAACCCCATGTGTGTGTGTGATGTCTCATAATTTGTAATTTGATACTTTCCCCCAAACTTAGGTAATTTATGTTCCTTAAGCTTAAAATCATGCCTCCATATGTTGGTCTTTTGAATCCCTCTCCACTAATGTAGATATTCACTAATCAAAGATCAAAAGGACTTAAATAAGCTTGAAATGTAAGGCTAGGGTAAAGGTAAGGTGAAAGTCATATTTAGGTATCATACCCCACAAGCACAAACACTATTCAAGAATACTTTTTAGACTCTTTATTTACATTGCTACCCCCAAACTTCTCTTCATTCTTTTTTTTTTTTTTTTTTTGATTTTGGAGTGAATCTGTTTTGCTGTAGCAAAGCTGCAGCAAAGTTGTTTCCAGATTTCTCTCTTTTTTTTTTTTTTTTTTTATAATGAAGGATCGATCTCAATATAACCAAACAAGAGTGATTTTCATCATAAACAAAACCATTTTCAACACCATAATTTTCTTTCTTCCAAGAGGCATCAACCTTTCTAATAACAATTCTTAAAGATAGTAATGCACTTGTGAGGTAAAGGTCAAAGGATATGCAAATAAGGAGATGCTAAGTTTTTATGTGGGTGTTGACAAAAAGAATTTTGATCATTCATGGCTCAAATTAGGTGTGCAAATGAAATATATTTTTAATCAAGGTTAGCATGAAAAGCACAATCGAATCCAAAGAAGGCCTAAATCATTTCATTGAGTTGTGAACTTTCTAGAATTTCGCTTTGAGAAATTCTCCAAACCAATTCTAGAGGCTCAAACTCTCCCATAAAATACCTTTATTCAAAGTTTATATCAAATAGACAAAGAAGTTGACCGTGCATATGATTTGTGGGTATATATCATAAAATAAGTTCTCAACATTTTCCAACTAACATTTAATCAAATCAATTTTTCTCATAAACCAAGATATCTCCTCTAATAAATTGACAAGTTAGTTTCTTTTTAGGATCAAGATAACAACATGAAATTAATGACAACCTTAGATCAAGCAATACATCATAAAACCACAGCAAATTATGCATCATAAAATCGGAATTCAGCACATTAACCAGATAAATTCTATCAATTCCACAATTCAACAGTAGACAGATTAGACAGTAAACCACAGCAAACAGATCAGATAGTAAACAACATATTCATCCCCCCAAACTTAAAAGAAGCACTGTCCTCAGTGTGCATCATCAAACAGATCAGTTAGCAGGTAAAAAAGGGCAGAAAGAAAATAAAATAAATGACAAAGTAATGAGACTGCCCTGTTATGGCTGCGCAGCTCCCTTCTTCTAGCTGGAAGTGAAATTTGCACCAGTTGTTGTGCGTGGCTCGGCAATAGCAGATAATCAATATTGTCACAATTTACCAGGCACGGTGAAAATGGAATGTTCGAAAGCCAAACAAATTATCCAGGTGAAGTTGGAAGTGCTGACCATATAAAATACCCATAGTTGTTTTCGTGGGGAATGGCGAGACTGGTGGTAGTTGTTCGGGGCCAAGGAGGAAAGTGGGTAGTGGTGTAGCTGGTTGCTCGGCGAGTAGTGGAGAGCTGGTCGGTTTGAGCTGGGGTGGCTTGAGGTTGGGAGCGTTGGGTGCTCAGAGGGGCGCTTAGGTTCAATCCTCGCTGGGATGAAATTTTCTGGGGTGTTCGTTGCCTTGACGAATGGTTGTTGGTGGTGGAGATTTCTGGGATTTGCTGGAGGCGCTCGAGTAGGGAGAAAAGGGAGTTGGAGTGTGAGCCGCTTGAGTCGTGGGGAGGGGCTTTTAATGGTGACCCGAACAGGGGCGAAGTTGTGCTGACCCAAAAACATCTTTTTTTTTTTTTTTTTTTTATTTGTATCCAAAAATGGGTAGTGGGCCAATCTCCATTAGAGCCCAAACTGAAGCTCAATTTTTCATAATTTCCATTGAAGCCCAATCCACAAAACTGACTATGAAGCCATGCCCAACACGCCTGGTCTGAGATGACAGAAGACAAACAGAACTTTGCTCTAGCTTTGCTGCAGCAAAGTTGCAGCAAAATTTTCCAGTTTTTGAATCATGATAATTTTTGGTTCTGGTGTACTTTTCCTCTGCTTTCTTCTCCCCCATACCTAAATCTCCATTGAAACTCAAAACTGAAGCACTGAAACTAAGCCCAACCAACGTAGAACTTTGCTCAAAGAAGAACAGTGTAGAACTTTGCTATAGCGTTGCTGCAGCAAAATTTTCCATTTTTTTACACTGTGAGAAAATATTTTTGCCGTTGGTTTTGCTTTGCTTTTCTCTTGCTCTCACTTCCTGGGATGACCTGAAAATGCAGAAAATAAACTTCTAAGTAAAAGAACTCACACAATTAAATTGAATTAAAAATCATAAACTAAAAATTAAGAAAAACTAAGAAAAATGAAGAAACATGGGTTGCCTCCCATGAGCGCTTGTGTTAGAGTCGACAGCCCGACTTTGCTTGTAGTCATGGGTCTAGGAGTGGAATGGAGGTATGCTCCCTATCAAGAATTTCTCTCCAATAGTGTCTAATGCGTTGGCCATTAGCCTGAAATTTTTTTTTGGACCAACGTTTCCAATATTTTTGACTTAGACCAACATTGTTCTTTAAGATCCTCTTAATTTCTCGATAGGACTGACATTGTTGCAAAATATTCACCATCTCATCTTCGGGAATACACCTTCTAATCTTTCGGTTTGTATATCGCTTGAACAAGAATGGCCTATCCCAATAGTAGAACTTCAAATTGTGGAAAAATTTCTTCTTTTGATAGGAATTTGAATTTGGTGGCACATCAACTGAAGACTTAGGAAGATCCTGAGATAAAAAGTCTAGGAATTGAACTTTATTTTCCATTTTGTATGTATTAGAACCTGCTTCCAACCAAGGTAATTTCTCCTCATCTTCCTCTTCATTATCTGAATCATATTGCGATAAAATTTGTAGAGAATCATTATAGCCACGTTGTGCAGGTTCTTTAGATACCAGAGATTCCACAACTGAAATGGATGAGCACTCTTCAACATTATTGGGAGATTCCATGGTTTTAAACACGTTAAAAGTGACTTGTTCATCTTGAACTCTCATAGTTAATTCTCCTTTTTGAACGTCAATCAAAGTTCGGCCTGTAGCTAAGAATGGTCTTCCCAAAATAATAGGCACTTCTCTGTCTTCTTCATAGTCAAGTACAATAAAATCCGCTGGGAAGATGAATTTATCCACTTTCACCAAGACATCTTCAATTTTTCCTTCAGGATGAGCAATGGATCGATCTGCTAGTTGTAAAGAGACTGTAGTAGGCCATGCTTCACCAATCCCCAACTTCTTAAAAATTGACAAAGGCATCAAATTAATGCTTGCTCCCAAATCACATAAAGCCTTGCCAAAATATTGATTCCCTATAGAGCATGGAATTGTGAAACTCCCAGGATCCTTGAGCTTAGGAGGAAGTTTGTTCTATAACATAGCACTACTTTCACTTGTTAAGGCAACTGTTTCAAATTCGCCAAATCGTCTCTTTTTGGTCAAGATGTCTTTCATGAATTTGACATAATTTGGCATTTGTTCCAAGGCTTCCACCAATGGAATATTGATATGAAGTTGCTTAAGAACATCCAAGAATTTCCTGAATTGAAGGTCTTGCTGCTGTTTCTGAAATCTTTGAGGGAATGGTGGAGGTGGTCGGTGTTGCTGCGAACTTTGCTGCAGCAATGCTGTAGCATTTTGGGTACCAGAATTTTCTGAGTTTTTCAGAACTGCTTCAGATTTTTCCAAATCTTTTTCCTCCTTATCTTGGGTTGAAATGTTCCCCTTTTGACTTATTTTCTGTCCACTTGGTCCCTCTAATTCTTTTCCACTCCTTAGAGTAATGGCTTTGCAAAATTCCTTTCTTTCTCTCATTGGAGTTTCGGTATCACTTGGAAGTGCACCTTGTGGACGGTTCCTGAGTTCATTAGCTAGCTGTCCCACTTGATTTTCTAGATTCCTCATTGAAGCAGCTTGACTTTGAAGGATTGCATCATTCTTAGCCATGTATTCTTTGAGTAAAGATTCCAACGAGCTGGATGGTTCATTCGGTTGATTTCTCTGTGGCTGTTGCTGAAATCCTGGTGGGAATGTAGGTCGGTTAGGCATGGTATGGTTAGCTTGACCACCACTATGATTGTTCCAAGAGAAATTTGGGTGTTGCCTCCACCCTGGGTTATATGTGTTGGAGTACGGATTATGGTTCCTGTTTACATCACTCACAAAACAAATTGATTCAGGATTTGAAGGGCAATTATCAAATACATGAGGTCCTGAACAGTAGACACATGAAATTCTTGAATCCTGGATTGAATTCACGTTTGCTGTCACATGCTGATTCTTTAACAGATTAACCAAGGATGACACTTGAGCTGTAAGTGCTGTAACATCATTAACCTCATGCACACCAGCCACTCTTTTTGCAGTTGCTACTCTGTCCATTGGCCATTGATAATTATTGCTGGCCATCCTCTCAAGTAGATCATAAGCTTCATTGTAGGACTTGGCTAAAAGAGCTCCATTAGCAGATGCATCAACAATAGTTCTCGTTTGAGCATTGAGACCATTGTAGAAAGTCTCCATTTGGATCCAATGAGGTATACCATGGTGAGGACATTTCCTTAACAATTCTTTAAATCTTTCCCAAGCTTCATATAGAGATTCTCCATCCAATTGTTGGTAGGAGGTGATGTCATTCCTCAATTTAGCATTCTTTGTTGGTGGGAAGTATTTCATCAAGAATTTCTCAGCTAAGTCATTCCAAGTTGCAATAGAGTCAGGTGGCAAGGAGTTAAGCCATGCTCTAGCACGATCTCTTAAGGAATAAGGGAATAATTTGAGCCTAAATGCTTCCTCGGTTACCCCTGTCCATTTAAATGAGTCACTGACTTCAATAAATAACCTGAGATGCAGATGAGGATCTTCTGTAGGTAACCCACTGAATTGCCCGACTGTTTGTAGCATCTGAAACATCACCGGTTTTAACTCAAAGTGAGTTGCTTGAATGTTTGGTCTTGTGATGCTTGGATTTAACCCTTCTAGCATGGGCAGTGCATATTCATTCAAAGCTCTGTCCCTATCATCCATTGGAGGTATCACATTGATTGCATTGTTTAAATTCTGTTGATGGCCATTGTTTCCGTTCCCTGCTTGTGCCATATCTTCAATCTGAGCGAAACCTTGTTGTTCTCTTCTTCTTAGTCTGAAAGTACGTTCAATTTCGGGATCAAAGGGTAGGATATCCTTGTCGCGAAATCTGCTCATACAAAAGACAGAAGAGATATTAGATAACAAAAATTAAATAAAAACAAAAGTCGATTTCTACGAATAATTTCTAACGTTGCCAATCCCCGGCAACGGCGCCAAAAACTTGTTGCTCACAATGATGTATATGATTTTACGCAAGTGCACGTGTCGCAAACAAGTAATATAATGATAAGAAAAATCGTTCCCACGGAGATTGGAATACTAGAAAAATATCGTAAAAATTAACTATTAAAATCAATATTTGAGTTTTTGTTTATTAAAATAAATAAATAAAATAAAATAAATAATACGAGAGGACAAGAGTGAAAACACTGAAACAACGTTCAACAAGAAGGATATCAAGAATCGCAAATAGATAAATCAGTTAGGATTGCGAATGTGACAAGTGATGTAGACAAACTGCGTTGCTGCAGCAATGCTGTAGCAATGCTGCAGCAAAGTATACCAGTAACTAGAATTGCAAAAATTCACAAAGGATTCTTCCGAATCTGCAATGTTTATATATTCTATGACTCAATGAAACATATTCCTATGCAAAACTGAATCTAAGAACAACGTTCATGCACAAATTCTTTTGAGTTATGTGAGATAATTATATATTCCTATATTAATTTCTTCATACTATTCTAGCTTTATCCAACTTAAATTAACCTTTTCAGATTCAATTTTAGTCTACCAACCTATCAATTGTTGATCAAACAATCAATAAGAATAAATCAATTAATCAAGCATAGAATAACTAGCACCCTTTACCAAGCAAAGCACAAGTTTATAAAATTAAAGCACAAAGTCTACATACGCTCGCATATCCACAACCCTAACTGAATGAAAATTTAGCCAAGCATATTTATAAAATTAAACATCAAATTATATATGCTCAAAATCAGATCCATATGGTTTAAAGAATTTAGAAGAATTAAATAATAAAGAAATAATGAAATAAATAAATAAATCCCTTAAATCAACCCTAAACCAATTGGATTCTGAATCTTTATCTTGTTCTTGCTTTCTCTTCAATGAAAATCCTAGCAAATCAAGCTTCAATTGGTCTCTTTCCAGATTCAAATTGATGCTCTGTTTTGCCTCTCCTTCCTTGCACCAAATCTGTCCAGAATTTGGGGCTGCTATCTGCTGTATTTTTCCTCCTTGCTGCTGCTGATTTGTTCCCTGTTTTCTGCTGTGAATTAACGTGTGTTTTCCTCCCTTTGCGTCGCCTCCTGCTGCCCAGAATAGTTCCTGATCTGAGTTTTTATTTTCTGCCGCAGAACCTTGTGAAAATCAGCCCCTGTTTTGTGTATTTAGCTTTAGGTTTAATTGGGGACAATTTTGGGTGTGTTAATTTCCAATATTATCCCTAAAAAGGTGAGTTAATGAAGGCCCAAAATTGTCCTTTTGTTGAGAGTCCAAATCAGCCCAAGTCAGCCTCTAACTGCTGCCCAGATTTCTGCAGTTTTTCCTGGTGTGATTTTGCTGCAGCAATGCTGCGGCTTGTATTTTTGCATTTTCCTTGTTGTTTTCTTTATTTCCTGCAAGGGCAATGAAAATATAATGAGTGCACATCAAAATGTAATTCTTTTTGACACATTTCATAGTTATTTTGAATTTATTATCAAAGAATTCATTTAAATCACAAAATCCACAAATAGTGTATAAATGATTATAATGTGTGGATATTCCCAAATTAACAAGCAAGTATTTATGAATAAGAGCTAATAATACTCTAATAAATTAGAGTTATCATAGCCCACTCAAAAACCGAGCCATAGTGGCTTCTCTATCCTCCTCAATGTTAGCCCTAACCATGGCTACCTCCATTTCCTTGTAATACTCATCAACCGATCGAAAGCCTTGATTGAGCCGTTGTAATCTCTGATAAAGCTCTCGGTAGTAGTGGCTCGGAACAAACCTCTTCCGCATGATTGCTTTCATATCCTCCCAACTACTTATCGGCCTTTCTCCATTCCTCCTCTTACTAACTACCAACTGATCCCACCAGTTCAAAGCATAGTCAGTAAACTCAATCACTGCTAATTTAACCTTTTTTCATCGGAGTAGTTGTGGCATTCAAATATATGCTCCACCTTCTTCTCCCACTCTAAATATAATTCCGGGTCATTCTTTCCTTGGAATGCCGGCATTTTCATCTTAATGTTTTCTAAGCTCCGATCAACCCCATCAAAAGGTTGGTGTGGGGGTCTCCTCATTCCTCCCCTCCTATGGCCACCTCTAGGCCCATATCTTCCTCCGAAGGGCATCCTCCCTTCATCCTCATTATAATTTTCCCCAAAACTATCATCATCCAACTCTTCCACAAAATGAGCTCTCCTATTAGGTCTTTCTACATCAGGAGTGACTTGTGGTGCCTCTTGCCCTAAGTTGGCGATAGTTGCTTCTTGTCGTTCCATTCGCTCGTTCATATTAACCATGACAGCATTCATCCGTTCCATGGATTGTTGTAATGCCCTCATCATAAAAGCGGTGTCGGGCCTTTCCTCTGAGCTGTTCTTGTCAGACATACTCAACAACAACTAATACAAACAAACGATTAGCAATTAACAAAAATGGAACTTTCACTCGTTACCTCACGTGTTTACACTCGAATTTGATTGCCGTAGCGCTCGAAGCCCTATGACAAACCAAACTGTCCAAGTCTTCCACACAATTGTAGAGTTCTCGTCCTCAACAATCCGTAGTTTGCAATATCCAATGTTGAACACAAAGGAAACTAACTCGAAGTGTTTTGAAAATCTAACTCTATTAGTTTGGAAACAAGTTCAATTTAGCAAATTCAACTCTTAAAATGCAAACAAACAAGAAAACGATCCGTCAAAGCGTAAACGACGCTAAAACGAAAGAAATTTCGTAAATTCTCGGGAAATCAAGAATTCACTCTCTTTTCTCTTTTTTTTTTTAATATAATTTCCGAAATATCCTCTTTCTTTTCTTTTTTTTTTTTTTTTATAAAATATCTAGCGAGATATTTTCGGGAGATATTTTCACGAGATATTTTCGTAAGATATTTTCGGAAGATATATATATTTTTTTAAATAAAGAGAAAATAGTTTTGTTCTCACTTTTTAATACGAACAAAATATGTGAGATTACCAAAATACCCTTCCTCTATAAAAACGATTTTTGGGAAAATTTTCAAAACGAAATCTTCTCCAAATCAAATCAGAATAAGAAGGAAACAACAACACCAATCAGATTAATCCAGGAAATGCAATAAACACATAGAAACAAGAACACAGAATTTTTTTGTGAAGAATTTTCTTATGTGCTATGAAATAGAAATTGACACAAATTAAGATAGGAATCTAGAGTCTCAACCTAGAGCTCTGATACCAAATGATGCGAACCCCGCAACACGATTCCTACGACCCAACTAGCTACGAGGCTAGAGAACCACAAGAGGACGGTTCAAGACCCAACAACAAATTAGCATGCGAATTCTAAGCACAACAACAGATTTTTGGCTGCAAGAAACTCACCTCAACACATGGATATTACGCACCACGCACGGAGAAGAGGGTGAACGCCACAAAGGGATGCAAATCCTTTGATAAGTTCTTGGTTTGCATTGAAGCAAAGAGCTTTGGCTCTCAATTTGTTTTCAAACAAATTTTCTCATAAAATGAACAAAGTTACATTTGTTGCACATAATGGTCCTATTTATAGAGTACAACAAAGCCCTAAATGTTAAAATGAATCCTAGCCATTGGTTTTTAATCCAATGGTGCAAAATTACAATTTTATATCTGTGCCGCGGCGGGGGATTATCTATGCCGCGGCAAGGAGGTTGGGGAAGATAATTAAAAGTAGGCGGGCCGCGGCGGAGTAAATTCCATGCCGCGGCGAGGAACCATGGCATCCAACCCGAGAGGCTTGTACCGCGGCGCGCACGTCCTTCCAACTCTGCGCGCTAGTCTGCCCTCCCTGCGCGCACATCTCCCCAGCCTTCTGGTCAAAAACAGAAACACTTGTGCTGCGGCGCACATATTTCATGCCGCGGCGCGTACCTCTGGCCAAAAATCCCTACCAAAACAGAAAGTTCTAGCCGCTGCGGGGGAATTTCATGCCGCAGCGCAGCTCAAAATTTCAGAAAATCCACAATTAGCTTGGCACTCCCATGTCTCACATGTTGGTACCCTTGCTCGTGTTGTGGTATGCCTTTCTGCGCCAATATTTCACCCCTTCTTCGGCTTGGTCCATGATACGTGTCGGGCCTTATTGGTGGCGCGATCTGGTTCGTATCACTTCCTCACTAGCTTCCTCTAGTGGGGGCATCTCTTCCTCCTCACTATCTTCCTCGGATTCAATATCACCATTAGCCAAGGCAACCATTGTTTTCTTATTAGGACATTGATGAGCAATGTGTCCTCGTCCAAGACACCGAAAACATACAATCTCTCGGTTCTTAATCAGGACCTCAACATTGGCCTTTCCTTTTCCAACTTCCACTTCCTTGCCTTTGTAAGACTCAAAACTTGGCTTGGAGCTAGTCTCCCCTTCCTTCTTCCAGTTGGCCTTCCATGGTGGAGTAAGGTTCGGTTTCGTTACTGGGAAAGTAGGTTTTGGTGGTAACATAGGACTACTCCTCTTCTTTAATTGCCTTTCCACCTTAATTGCCATTTGCACCATATCCTCCAACTCCACATAGTGATGCAATTCCACGATGTTGGCAATGTTGTAGTTCAACCCACTTATAAACCGAGCCATGGTTGCTTCTCTATCTTCTTCCACATTTGCCCTTACCATTGTCATCTCCATTTCTTTAAAGTATTCATCCACTGATCGGGATCCTTGGTTAAGCCTTTGTAGCTTCTTATAGAGTTCCCGGTAATAATGACTCGGGACGAACTGCTTCCGCATGATAGCCTTCATCTCCCTCCAGCTATCATTAGCTCTCTCACCACTTCTCCTCCTAAGGACCACCATTTGATCCCACCAATTCAACGCGTAATCGCTAAACTCGATCACCAATAACTTCACTTTCTTTTCTTCGGAATAGTTGTGACACTCAAAGACATGTTCAACCTTTTTCTCCCACTCCAAGTACAACTCCGGATCATTCTTTCCTTGGAATGTCGGCATCTTAATCTTGATGTTGCCCAAATTCCAATCAACCTCGTCAAAGGGCCGAGGTGGGGGTCTCCACATACCTCCCCGTCCATTTCTTCCTCCTCTATGCCCATTCCTACCTCCATAGGGCATCCTCCTATCTTCTTCTTGATACTCCTTTTCCCAGTTCTCTTCCTCCACTAAAGGCCTCCTAATGTGTCTCCTAACTTCCGGAGCCTCTTGGGGTGCTCTTTGTTGTAGGGTGGCGATTGTCGCTTCTTACCTTTCTACCCGATCACTTATGTTCACCATGACGGCATTCATCCGTTCCATGGATTGTTGCAATGCACGCAACAAAAATACGGTATCTGGGCGTTCCTCTGAACTGTTACTGTCAGACATTTTCACAACAACTTTCGCAAGCAGAAAATTAGTTAATCAATTTAAGGATTGAAAATTTACTTCTTTACCTCACGTGTTTTAAACACTCGAATTTGATTGCTCAAGCACTCCTCGTCCCTTAACAAACCAAACCTCAAGAAATTTTCCAACCACCAATAGGGTTTCACACACACTCAAGTAGTTTGCAATATCCAATTAAGGTAAAAACAAGAGACTAACTCAAAGTGTTTGGTAAACTCTAACTCAATGAAAAGAATATTTCTTTCAAGCAATATATTTCAAACTCGTGACAAATTAACGAGTATAAAACGGGAGTTTGTAAAGTTTTTCTCAGGCTTCAAATTTTCTTCATTTTTTTTTTTGCTTTCGGAATTTTTCAACACAAACAACTTACGAGAGTTTAGTAAAATGACCAAATTGCCCTTCACTTAACGAGCAAGTTTTTAGAAAAAATTTTCAACATGAAAAACTTTCCACACAGCCCACAATTTCAGGAATAACAACACACAATCTGAAATTCTCAACAACAATCAGAAATTGGCAGAATTAAGAAGAAACAACCAGGAACAACAACAACAATTCAGGATTAAGTTCAGGAATACATTCACAGTCAGAATTTTGGCAAGAACAAGAACGAAAATTCTGGAAAATGAAGAACACACAGATTTGAAAAAAAATGCACAGAAATTTTTTTTTGTAGACGAAAACAACAATACAAAGGGATAGGAATCTAGAGTCACAACCTAGGCTTTGATACCAAATGACGCGAACCGAGCGACACGACTCCTATGACCCCCAAGCTACGAGGCTTGGTAACCTCAAGAAATACGGACCAAGACCCGACACCAATATTAGCAAGCAAATCCTATGAGAAATCCTAGACTTTGGTTGCAAGAAAACTCACCTTAACGTATGGATATTACGCACCACAAACTAAGACGAGGTGAAACGCCACAAAGGGATTGCAAGTTCCTTCGATAAGTTTCGGTTGATAATGCACTTGGAGTTTTTGAGCTCTCAAGTAGAAATTTTGTATTTCTCTCAAATGTTTGAACAAAGTTAGATATTACAGCTGCTAGGAATGATTTATACAAGAAATAAAACCCTAAAAATGGGTAGAGAATCCCAGCCATTGATTTGTAATCAATGATCCAAATTTATAAATATTTGAATCCTCGCCGCGGCGGCCAAATATCCATGCTGCGGCGCGCAGGTGATGGCACTGGTGCCAGCGCGTAGATTGTCGAGGGGTGTCCATATCAGCGCGCAGGTCTGGCCTGTCAGCACGCTCACGTCCACTCGTGCCGCGGCGCCTGAAATGCATGCCGCGACGCGCACTTGTTTAGGCTCCAAAACAGAAACTCCCTCGCTGCGGCGCCCAATATCTGTGCCGCGGCACGCCTTGCTTGACATTTTGCCTCTCCAAAACAGAAACTCCCTCGCCGCGACGGCTATAAATCCATGTCGCAGCACAAGTCATTTTGTCCAAAAAACTGCCTCCAACAGATTGGTTGATCTCCCACATGCTTCAAACTTCATATTCATGATCCCTTGGCCTTTAGTTGACTCTTGGACTAGCTCATTCAGTGCCTCTTCGAGTTGTTTGGCTCTTGACCTCGTGATCGGTCCGTGTGGGATCCGTAGAGGATGTTGTGACGGATGATTCGTATCACAATCCTGACAAAATAAAGGCATTGCTCGACACGAAACCACCCACAAATCTAAAAGGGATCCAACAACTTAATGGGAGGATTACAGCCCATAATCGTCTCATCTTAAGATGTACAGACAAATGCATGTTATTTTTCAAACTTTTGAGAAAAAACACCACCTCATTTTGGAACGAAGAATGTGATATGGCATTCATGAAGATCAAAGATTACCTCAAGTGTTCCCAAGTCCTCATGAGCTCGTCGAAAAATGAAATTTTGTTACCTAACGGTCATAACACAGACTGTTAGCGCTGTTCTCTTGATCGAGCATGAAAATATACAACACCCCGTGTATTATGTGAGCCAAATTCTGACCCAAGCACAAAGAAAGTATCCAATGTTAGAGAAATTGGCTTTTGCTATCAAAGTAGCGACAAAGAAGCTGCAACACTACTTCGGAGCCCACACTGTCATTGTTCTTACCTCCAATTCATTGAAAAGTGTGCTCTCTAGGCCCGATGCAACTGGTAGGTTAGCGAACATATCTATCATACTGGGAGAATTTGACATCAAGTTTCGATCCCGAACGTTCATGAAAACTTAAGCAGTCGCATAATTTGTAGCTAAGTTTACCAAGTGCCCAGAAAAATCACAGGGGTTAGAGATCAATGAGATTGAGAATTGCAAAGAGAGTGTGCTCGGTAAATGGCGCGCCTGTGTTGACGGGGCCAATAACTTTAAAGGAGCCGACATCAAAGTTGTCATTATCGATCTAGAGGGAAACATTTACGTCATACATTCAGCACATAACATCTTAATCATAATGTCATATACATTCAGCACATAGCATCTTAATCATAATGTCATATACATTCAGCATATAACATCTTAATCATAATGTCGTACCTCGACCAGCTTTTGGTTCGCCAAAGTCAGAGCATCGTTCTCCTTCCAGAGGTTGTCCAAGACATCTTCATCCGGACCGGCCGGTAGCATCCAGACGAACTTGTCCATGGCTGCTGGATTACCAATGGCCGGCTCCGTTATATTTGAGATTGGGTCGGTGACCAGCACCGCTTTCCCCTTATTCAGTGTCGAGGCCTCCTCGGCCGTAAAAAGAGGTAGAATGGGAAAGCTCGGACTTTTATCCTAGGTTGTTCCTTGGAAAGGAGGAGGAAAAGGCTGGATTGTTTTCCTAGGCACAATCTGCCTTTTCTTCAAACCTTGTGAAGACTAGATCCCTTGCATTGATGCCCTGAACCCACTTAGCATCAATCTCGTTGGGATCCATCTTTGTAAAAGCAACAACAAAAAAGGAGAAAGATGAGCAAATGGCAAAAAACTAAATAAGTATCACAATTTTGGAAGCGTGAAGAGGACCTTCGTCCACTAGCTCGAAGTTCTCCCCAAACTCAGTGTTCGACCTTCGTCTCTTATGAGTTTGTTTCTCAGACCGTTTTACTCTTGTAATGGGCAGTTTGGCCCTTGGCCTCAACAAACCCGCCACTATTAACTGTGGAGTGGACAACACTTTCTTCCACAGGGTCAGTTTACACAAACACCCTTACAGTTGGGCAACCGGGCTTTGGCCCACTCATTTAGGGTGATTGGATGGAAACATTTCTATTTCAACACGTTTCTTTTATTTACCCAAACCAAAGGAATTGTATTCCTTTCCTCCCCAAACTCCCATCGACCATAAACATAAAAAAAGAACTACTTCCAGTCTCGTTTATTGTTCGGTAATATCACATCCCCGATCCTGTTTGGCTGATAAGCTTCATTAAACTCAGGCATCCCTACTTGGATCCCGATCTCCCTGCACAAAACTATTATGCACATTAAATATAGCTAACCGTTGAGAAGAATTTGGCTGGACGATATCTGCGTGCGGCTCAGGAAATCCCTGATAAATTCAGGGAGTGGAAATCTTAACCCGAACATCAGCAGCTTTTCGTGAAAAATTGTCCATCCAGAGGGCAGTTGGTCACTGTCCACTGTTCCCAAATTGGGTATTCTTATATATACACTCTCGAGAATATTGTACGCATTGCAGAGCTAGAGTTCGTCCTCTAGGGAGAACTTGCAAGGCTTGGGTTGGGATCACCATGCTTTAGTCCTATGGGTCGATTTCCCCTTGCCTTTACCAACCCTCGTTTTCTTATGCCATGACCTAGGGACCGCTAAGCTCGTTTCAACTAGTATTCTGATTATGGAACCCGATGTTGTCAGAGCAGGAATGGCCATTGTGACCTCTTGACTTTTTGAAGTTGTCCCCAAAGAGCCCAAAGTCGAACTAATATCAGCGGGAGATCTAGAAGATCTTGATATTTCAACATCTTCCCTAACCACTGAAGTGCCCGCCAATACCTCGATGATTCTTTTTATCCCTTTATCGGCCATTCTATAACAGACTACAATAAAAAGACCTAATGCAATGAAAATCAAAAATCAGATATTATTACAGAAAAGAGTAATACCTACGTATATAGTAAACTGAAAGAGGACGCTAAGAAGATATCGACCTGAAAGGAAAAGAGCCCGAGTTAAAGTTGACTTTAAAGATGATTCTAAAAAAGAAAAAATTCACAAGTAGTAGCGCTCAAAAGGAAAAAATCACGCACAGGAATTATAAATGTAGGGACAAACGAGAATGATTTACGGAGAAGCGCCACAAGAAAAGAAATCACTCACCAAAAGGAAAGTTTGAAAAGTAGAAAGGACCTCTCTATGTTGCCATCTTTATATAGCAGAGGGCATCCCAGTGCCCATCCAACACGTGGTGTTCGAAATATGAAGTGTCAAATAATGAAACGTTACGAAAAACCTTTCGCTGCCCTTCAAATTCGAGAAAAGTAGCAAAAACCTTTCGTTGTCCTTCTAGTTTGAGAAACGTCTCAAAAACCTTTTGCTGCCTTTCGAGTTCGAAAATTATACGCGAGACTGCTCGATACTCTTACAGATCGTATCCACCCAAACTATAAGAGAAGAGGACTTGATGTTCACCGACTTGATGGTGGTCACATATGTTTAACATGTCGACCTTTAGCTCGTTTAGTCGACCTCAACAAACACCATCCAGTCTGGATCTATCTTGTTCGACTGAATCGAGGACAAGTCCAGTCCCATTACTGATCATATTTAATGCCATATATATTTTTATGTATAAATTACACTTGTACCCCCATTAAAAATGTAATACCTATAAATACTGAATAAAAGGCCATTGAGCCACCAGTATTTTACACATCATTTATTGCTTTCTCTACTATCTCTCTTAACCTTGATCTATCTCCTAACAAGGACGGTTTATGAAGGTGACCAGCCTGTTCATGTTCAGGATAGTATGTGAAGGTGACCAGCCTGTTCGTGTTCAGATTAGCATGTGAAGATGACCAGCCCATACATTACAAGAAAAAGGCAATATAGGACGGCCTCTTTTTAAAGTAAGAAACAAATAGGAAGGTTACTGATGCGAACCCCGCAACACGATTCCTATCGACCCAACTAGCTACGAGGCCAGAGAACCGAAAGAGAATGGTTCAAGACCCAACAACAAAATTGGTAGGGATTTCTAAGCAAAACCACAGATTTTGGCTGCAGGAAATCACCTCCACACTTGGATATTACGCACCACGCACGGAGAAGAGGTTGAACGCCACAAAGGGATGCAAATCCTTTGATAAGTTCTTGGGTTGCAATTGAGCAAAGAGCTTTGGCTCTCAAATTTGTTTGAAGAAAACAAATAATTTTCATAAAATGTCAAGAGTTGCCTTTTGGGCTGCTACAATTTGTCTTATATAGGGTACAAAACAGACCTAAGGAAAGAGAAAGCTTTACAGCCATTGGATTTGATCCAATGGTCAAAATTACATCATTTAAACTGGCGCCGCGGCGGGAAAATAAGTATGCCGCCGTGAAGAGGCTCGGGTTACAACAAATTAAGTAGGCAGGCCGCGGCGGAGTAATTTCCATGCCGCGGCGAGGAAACTTGACAATCAACCCGAGAGGTCTGGGCCGCGGCGCACAAAATCCATGCCGCGGCGCGCACACTCGTCCAGCCCTGCGCGCACATCTGCCCACATCCGCGCGCGCGCTTGTCCAGTTGCCACGCCAAAACAGAACCGTCTGGGCCGCGGCGCAACAATTCCATGCCGCAGCGCGCATGCCTCGCCAAAAATCTTCCCAAAACAGAAGACCTCTCGCCGCGGCGCCCATTAATCCATGCCGCGGCGCAGAACTTTTTCTTCCAATTCTGCCTCTATCACATTGCTTGGCCTCTCACAAGCTATGTGCTCATTCCTCATCATCCCTTGGCCTTGTAATAGTTCTTGGACAAGTCCGCTCAAGGCTTCCTTGAGTTGTCTCGCCTTCGACCTCGTGATTGGCCCGTTCGGGATACGAAGTGGTGGTTGCGCTAACTGATTCGTATCATTCCCCCCCTCTTGAAAAGGATTCGACCTCGAATCTTCACCTGCATAGTCGAAAGGAGAAAGATCAGAAACGTTAAAAGATGCGCTAATGTTATACTCACCTGGAAGGTCGAGCTTGTAGGCATTGTCGTTGATACGTTCGAGTACTTGGAATGGCCCATCCCCCCGAGGTTGTAGTTTGGACTTTCGCTTTTCGGGAAACCGTTCCTTCCGCATATGTACCCAAACCCAATCACCAGGTTCGAAAATGACCCTACGTCGCCCTTTGTTGGCCTTGAACGCAAATTCTTCATTCTTTTTCTCAATGCGCTCGTGAATGCTCTCATGTAGTTTCTTCACCATTTCAGCTTTCTTGACACCTGTCAAATCTGTCCTAACTGAAACAGGTAAAGGCAATAAATCCATAGGAGTGAGTGGGTTAAAACCATAAACAATTTCAAAAGGCGTATGGTTAGTAGTCGAATGCACACTCCTATTATAAGTAAATTCAATAAAAGGCAAACAATCCTCCCAATTTTTCAAATTTTTCTGAATGACCGTTCGCAACAGAGTAGATAAAGTTCGATTAACTACCTCTGTTTGGCCATCAGTTTGGGGATGACAAGTAGTAGAAAACAAAAGTTTCGTCCCCAACTTAGCCCATAGATTTTTCCAAAAATAACTCAAGAATTTGACATCCCTATCAGAAATTATACTCTTTGGAACCCCATGCAACCGTACAATCTCTTTAAAAAAAGGATTAGCAATGTTAGTTGCATCATCAGTTTTATGACACGCAATAAAATGTGCCATTTTTGAAAACCTGTCAACAACTACAAAAATGGAATCTCTTCCGCCCCTAAATCTAGGCAATCCCAAAATGAAGTCCATGGAGATATCCACCCAAGGTGAACTAGGCACCGGTAGGGGTGTATACAGTCCTTGAGGTAGGACTCTGGACTTCGCTTGCCTGCACGTGATGCACTTAAAACAAATCCTTTCTACATCACGCCTCATCTTAGGCCAAAAGAAATGTTCCCGCAGAACATCCATGGTCTTGGCCACACCGAAGTGTCCCATTAGACCTCCACCATGGGCCTCTCTCACTAGCAACTCTCTCATAGAGCAGTTGGGTATACATAGATGGTTTTCTCTATATAAATACCCATTGAACAAATAAAATTTCTCAAAAACAGACTTATGACATGCATGATATATAGCAGAAAAATCATCATCAGTAGCATACAGTTCTTTAATATACTCAAACCCTAATAATCTAGCATTTAGAGTAGAGAGTAAGGTATACCTCCTTGACAAAGCGTCTGCGACAACATTTTCCTTACCTCGCTTATATTGAATAATATAAGGAAAGGATTCAATGAACTCCATCCATCTTGCATGCCGCCTATTCAACTTCCCTTGGCTTCTTAGGTGCTTCAAGGATTCATGATCTGTGTGGATGACGAATTCTTTCGGCCACAGATAGTGCTGCCAAGTCTCCAGGGTCCTAACCAAAGCGTAGAGCTCCTTGTCATACGTTGGGTAGTTCAGGGAGGCTCCACCGAGCTTCTCACTGAAATAGGCGATAGGTCGCTTTTCCTGCATTAAAACAGCTCCTATACCTATACCTGAAGCATCACACTCAACTTCGAAGGTTTTAGTAAAGTCAGGCAGAGATAGAACAGGTGCAGTACATAATTTATCTTTTAACAACTTAAAAGCCGTTTCTTGTTCTATTCCCCATCTAAAACCTACAGTTTTCTTGATCACCTCAGTTAGAGGTGCGGCTACAGTGCTAAAGTCTCTAACAAATCTGCGATAGAAACTAACCAAGCCATGGAAACTTCGAACTTCCGTAATAGACTTAGGTGAGGGCCAATCCCTAATCGCCTTGACCTTTTCTTTATCTACCTCTATCCCCTCAGCACTCACAACAAATCCAAGAAAAACTAGCTTGCTCATGCAAAAACAGCACTTCTTTAAATTAGCATACAGTTTTTCTGTTCTCAAAATTTCAAGCACAGCACGTAAATGTTCAACATGCTCTTCTAAATTTCTGCTGTAAATGAGGATATCATCGAAATAGACAACCACACATTTTCCAATTAAAGAACGTAAAACATGGTTCATTAATCTCATAAAAGTACTAGGTGCGTTAGATAACCCGAAAGGCATAACTAACCACTCATACAACCCATGTTTCGTTTTAAAAGCGGTTTTCCATTCATCCCCTTCTTTCATCCTTATTTGATGATATCCACTTTTAAGGTCAATTTTTGAAAAGATGCTAGAGCCATGCAATTCATCTAACATGTCATCTAATCTAGGAATTGGGTGATGATACTTTACCGTAATGTTGTTGACGGCTCGACAATCAACACACATACGACTTGACCCATCCTTCTTAGGCACAAGTAGCACTGGCACTGCACAAGGGCTTAAGCTTTCTCTGACTTGCCCCCTAGTCAAAAATTCTTCGACCTGCTTCTAGATCTCCTTGGTATCGTCCAGGTTGGTACAATAAGCCGGTCGATTTGGAAGAGACGCTCCAGGAATGAAGTCAATCTGATGCTCAATCCCTCGCAATGGTGGCACACCGTCCGGGATCTCTTCAGGAAACACATCTTCATATTCCTGTAACAAAGAAACAAAAACACTTGGCAACGCATTGTCAAGTTCATCAGTAGATAAATAAGTCTCCTTATACGAGAGTATAAGAACAGACCTCTTCGCCAAGACGGCGTGTTCTACATCACTTGCCTTTGCGTAAAAATTTTCAACTTTTTTTTCGGTTTCTTTTTCTTTCTCTCCACTCTTCTCTCCTACTACACTCGTCTCTCCCAATTTCTCCTTTTTTTCTCTCACCATCTTCTTTTGATCCTCAAAGACTTGCTTAGGAGATAAGGGTGCAAGTGTAATCCTTTTCCCTTTCCACTCAAAGGAATACTTATTATTGAATACATCATGTGTAGCCCTCCTATCATATTGCCATGGTCTTCCAAGCAATATATGTCCAGCTTGCATAGGGACTACATCACACATTACTTCATCCTTGTATTTTCCAATAGCAAAGGATACTAGTACTTGCTTGCTAACCTTTACTTCCCCGCTATCATTCAACCATTTTAGCTTGTAGGGTTTCGGGTGTTTGATCATTGGCAACCCTAGCTTCTCAACTAAGGTGGTACTAGCCACATTGGTGCAACTCCCACCATCAATGATGACATTGCACACTTTAGAGTTCACATGACACCTTGTGTGAAATATGTTCTCTCGTTGTTGCTCCGCATCCTCATCCTTATATTGGATACTTAAGGACCTCATTATCACTAGAGCCTCTCCCTCCACGGGCCCTATCTCCTCATCACTAGCTTCTTCTAGCAATGGCATCTCTTCATCTTCACTATCCTCATCCGTCTCAATGTCGCCATTAGCTTGAGCGATCATCACCTTTTTATTCGGACATTGGGATGCAATGTGTCCGGTTCCAAGACACCTAAAACACTTGATGTCTCGGTATCGGGTCGGGTTTTCAATCTTACCCTTATCCTTGCTAGTCTCCAATTCCTTGCCCTTATTCAATTCAAACCTAGGCTTGGAGCTAGTTGCCTCATCCTTCTTCCAATTTTTCCATGGTGTGGTAGGTGATGCACAAAAACTTGATAACCAAATTTTGTAATTTATAAAAGCTCGCAAGTGCACGAGTCACTTGTAGTAAGCGACAAGTATACTCCCAAGATCGTCTCTCAAAGGAATTGAAATGGTTTTTTTTAAAATAGCTAAATGAAATCTAAAACGTAACAATAAAATAAATGCCAAACACTCTAATCAAAGTTTAGGTTGTAAATTGTTTCTAAAATCATAAAAATACTAAAACAATAAAAGTAAGTACGTGAAAGTTTTGTTGAAACGATGAGATGAATGAGTGTGGGAAGTTGGTTAGTAGACTAATCATGAATGATTTGATTTATGTGGTTTTGACAATTAAGCACGAAAAAGTAGAATTTAACGATTATTTTCTCTAACTCTAGAAAATCCCAAATCAATGGTGATTCTCCCTTAGTTAACTAATTAGCTTCTTTGATCCAATCCGTTAATTAGTTAATTAGCCTTAAATCCAGGAAAATAGTTTAATCACCTAATTCAAAACAAATCAATGTATTTAAATTAGGTTCATGCTCAAGAGTGCATAATTGAATTCAGATGGCGTTTCTAAAACTCAACCCTAAAATGTTTCATACATTCACGAATCAGATTGATCAGAAATAATTGATGAACATATTTATTAAGAACAATGAACATGAATCAAAATACTTAATCATAAAATTATCCACACAATCAATCATACAATCATAGTTACATTACCAAAATCCCACACATAAAGAGTTTAGCTACTCATAATGAAATCCAAATCAATATTTTTCATTACAAATAACATTCTATGAATTCTTAAAGAGAAAAGAGATTACAAATAATAAATTACCCCACTTCCACTCTTCAAACAAGCCCTTGATGTTGGATGATCACCTTCTTCAAGATTGTCAATGGAGCTTCAATGGAGGAGAATTAATTGAATAATTTTCTCTCTAAATGGTGTGGAGAAGAAAAAGAAATATAATGTTTTTGAATTGGTGGAGGCTCAAAGTTGTGTATTTGTTTGGAGGCTGAATGATGTTTATATAGAGGATGGGAAGATTATTTGTCTCCTTTTAGGTTTTCCTTTTTTGTAAGGGTTTCCATAAAGAATTTGTGCAATCTGCGCGCGCGCGCCGCGGCGCGCCTTTTTCCATGCCGCGGCGCAGATGTGAAATTGATTTACGAATAAAAACAGAAACCTTCTCGCCGCGGCGCACAATACTCATGCCGCGGCGCGCAATGTTCTTCAGAATTGTGAACCAAAACAGAAAGTCCCTCGCCGCGGCGCACCTTATTCATGCCGCGGCGCACCTTGTTTTCTTGATTTCCTAGGATGCAACCCGAGAGCCTCTCGCCGCGGCATATGTTTTCTTCGCCGCGGCGCGCAATGTTGTTGGTGCCATGTAAATGTCCTTACATAATTTGCTGATTCTCGATGTAAGGGCTTACGTTCTTACATTCTTGTTGGTCCCCCTTACATAGTAAATTGCACCCTCTGTAAGGCTTACAGTTTTTAACACATTTTACTTCATTTTTGCTCTCTTTGACCACATTTCTTCCCAAACCCACTTTGACCTACAAAACAATAAAATACCCTCCATGGCAAGATTATATTGAGATTAAATGTAAAATAGATGCTTAAAAATATAGCAAATAGTAGGTAAAAATAGTGTTCATCAAATACCCCCAAACCTACATTTTGCTAGTCCTCAAGCAAAACTAAAATTAAAAAGCCAAATAACAAAACTAAAATTGAAGTTAACAAAACTTAAATTGAAGTTAACAAAACTTGTCATGCTTTAGTTTCTTTCCAATTCATAACCAAACATTTATGCACCAATTTGTCCAACATTTTAACACATCAAGATTCACCATTTAGATCAATTTCGCTTCACAAGTCTAAAACCCAATACTAAAAGTGTATCAACATTGATTCCCCCAAACTTAGTGTCAAGAATGTGAATTCGTTTCAACTCTAATCCTCACGAGAATTACTCTCTAAATCACACCGATCCTATGGGTTCAAGCACTCATCAAAATATATGCGAATAGAAGTTATGTAAAGAAACGAGCTAATAGGTTCGCATATGATTAAACAAGAAAGGCTCAAAAGTGCAAAACATTGATCTCATGAAAGGAATCAAATGATAGGATTTACGAAGAAATCACATTGCTAATCTCATGCATCAATTAAAATCCTCAAGCAAAAATTTCAAGTGTGCCATGAAAATGCTTTGACTTTAAGGGAACTTATTTCCTATTTCTCTCTTTTTTTTTTTTTTTTTTTTTTTGTTAACCATTCATACTTGAAGAACTTAAGGTCATAATAAACTTATTATCTCTTTTTTTCCGTTTTTTTTTTTTTTTGTTTTTTTTTGACCCATAAACATATGTTATTTGTGAATGGTTACTTATTATCTCCTTTTTTTTTTGTTTTTTTTTTTTTGTATTTGATATAGGAATTCCCTTTTATTTGTTTTTAAAGTCAAGCACGAATGAACTAGGCAAATACTTCAAACTTTACTTAAGTCATTTAATCTAAGCAATTCAATTAAGCACATGATCCCTCATTAAATGTTTAAAATCCTAACATTCAATGCAAAAGTCTATAGAGATCATCTAACAATTTGAAATGATATGAAAGGTGTTTAAAAGAGTAGAAGAATATTTATCTCTCCGAATAAAACGTTAAGGGCTCAACAATATTCTCACAAGGGTAGTCTCTACTATTCAATTCCTATACACAAGATTTGGGTTCATCTTAGTTTCAACATCAAAAGCATGAAAAACAGATTGCAAATTAAAACCGATCCTTACAACAAACCTCAAACATTTTAAAAATCAGATAAACAATGCATAAAGACTAGTTATTCATCAAAAATTGACCAAAGCATGAAAGTGTTGTTACCAATCAAAAATGCAAAATGCACCCCCAAACCTAAACTAAACATTGTCCTCAAGGTTTTCAACTACACACATGTTCAGAAAAGAATTTAGAAGGGCAAACAGAAAATTAAATTAAACTGAACGAAGGTAAAAGAAAAGATAGATAGTACCTAAAACGGTGGGTTGCCTCCCACCAAGCGCCTAGTTTAACGTCTTAGCAAGACGATGCTCATAGCTAAGGTGCATGCAGTTCAATGCATTCCACATCTCTACGGAGAACGACTCCTTCCAAGTAAGGCTTTACACGATGTCCGTTCACCTTGAAAGTTGCTTGTGTGTTGGGATTGATTAGCTCAACAGCTCCATGTGGAAAGATTTCCACAATCTTGTATGGTCCACTCCATCTTGATCGAAGCTTTCCTGGAAAAAGTTTAAGACGAGAGTTAAATAAAAGTACTTGCATTCCAGGATAGAGAGTCTTACCAACGAGCCCTTTGTCATGGTAACGTTTGGTGCGTTCTTTGTAAATCTTAGCATTCTCATAAGCTTCGTTCCGGATCTCTTCAAGCTCATCAAGTTGAAGTAATCGTTTCTCGCCCGCTTGTTGACAATCCATGTTTAACTGCTTGATTGCCCAATAGGCCTTGTGCTCAAGCTCAACGGGCAAATGGCATGCCTTGCCATAAATTAACCGATATGGGCTCATCCCAATAGGTGTCTTGTACGCTGTACGGTAAGCCCATAATGCGTCATTGAGCTTTGAAGCCCAATCCTTCCTCAAAGGTCGCACCGTACGTTCCAAGATACTCTTTATTTGCCGGTTACTTACTTCAACTTGTCCCGACGTCTGTGGGTGATATGGAGTGGCCACTTTATGTGTGATGTTGTACTTTTTCAACAATCCATCAAAAAGTTTGTTGCAGAAATGGCTCCCTCCATCACTGATTATTGCCCTTGGTGTGCCAAACCTGTTAAATATTGTTTCCTTCAAAAACTTCACAACACAGTTAGCATCATTAGACTTAGTGGGTATAGCTTCTACCCACTTGGACACATAATCAACCGCAACCAGAATATACTCAAAACCAGAAGAAGGAGGAAAAGGACCCATGAAGTCAATCCCCCACACATCAAACAACTCAACAACAAGATTATATGTCAGAGGCATTTCATTACGTCTACCTATGTTACCAGTTCTCTGACATTTATCACAGTGTATGCAAAAATCATAGGCATCTTTAAACAGAGTAGGCTAATAAAAACCAGATTGAAGTACCTTAATAGCGGTTTTCTTACCGCCAAAATGTCCTCCACAGTGAAGTTCATGACAGAAAGTTAAGATGCTTGCATGCTCCTCTTCCGGCACACACCTCCGAATGACTTGGTCTTGACAGATCTTGAATAGATATGGATCATCCCAGAAGTATTGCCTGCACACATGAAAAAATCTTTTCTTTTCCTGAAAAGAAATGTTAGGTCTCAACAAACCACTAGCAAGGAAGTTTACAATATCAGCGTACCAAGGGTTTGGTCCCACAGAGAATAACTGCTCATCAGGAAAAGTCTCAACAATAGCAATATCTTTGTCACTCTCAGTAGTGTCAAAGTCAGAAATCAACCTAGATAAATGATCAGCTACCACATTTTTCGTTCCCTTTTTATCCCTGATTTCTAAATCGAATTCTTGTAACAACAAAACCCACCGAATTAGTCTAGGCTTAGCATTCGGTTTACTTAACAAATATCGCAAAGCAGCATGGTCCGAATGCACAATTACTTTAGATCCTACCAAATAAGACCTAAATTTATCAAGAGAAAACACAATAGCCAAAAATTCTTTTTCGATGGTTGAGTAGTTAAGTTGAGCATCATTTAGAGTTTTACTAGCATAGTAAATTACATGCAAACGCTTATCTACTCGTTGTCCTAAAACAGCCCCTATAGCAAAGTCAGATGCATCACACATAATTTCAAATGGGAGTGACCAATCAGGTGCCATGATAATGGGTGCAGTAGTTAGTTTTTCTTTCAAAACATTAAAAGCATTCAAGCAATCAGTATCAAAGTCAAAAGAAACATCCTTAGCTAACAGATTGCATAGGGGACGACTTATCTTAGAAAAATCCTGAATAAATCTCCTATAAAAACCCGCATGGCCAAGAAAACTCCTTATTCCCTTAACATTTATGGGAGGTGGAAGTTTAGCTATTAAATCAACTTTTGCTCTATCCACCTCAATGCCTCTACTTGAAATAATATGCCCTAAAACAATGCCATGTTTAACCATAAAATGACTCTTTTCCCAACTAAGGGTCAAGTTACTATCAATACAACGCTCAAGCACACGAGTCAGATTATGCAGGCAATCATCAAATGAATTCCCAAAAACCGAAAAATCATCCATAAATACCTCTATACATTTCTCCACCATATCCGAGAATATGGAAATCATGCATCGTTGCAATGTGGCGGGGGCATTGCAAAGACCGAATGGCATCCTCCTGAAGGCAAATGTCCCGAATGGGCACGTGAATGTGGTCTTCTCCTGATCTTCCGGAGCGATGGGCACTTGGTAATAACCTGAAAGACCATCAAGAAAACAGTAAAAATCATGCCCTGCTAAAAGTTCAAGCATTTGATCAATAAAAGGAAGAGGAAAATGATCTTTCTTTGTGTACAAATTTAATTTACGAAAATCAATGCACATTCTCCATCCCGTGATCAATCTCGTGGGCACTAACTCATTTTTATCGTTCTTTATTACAGTGATCCCAGATTTCTTCGGTACCACATGTACCGGGCTAACCCATTTGCTATCCGCAATAGGATAGATAACCCCAACTGCCAAGAGTTTTAAAATTTCCGTTTTCACTACCTCTTGCATAATAGGATTAAGTCTCCTTTGGGCTTCTCTCACAGGTTTGGTATCGTCCTCAAGATTTATCTTATGCATACACATGGTGGGACTTATACCTCTAATATCATCAATGCTCCATCCTATGGCTCTCTTATGTTTCCTAAGTATATTTACTAACGCTCGTTCTTGGGTTCGGGTCAAGGTAGATGAAATTATGACCGGATAAGTGTCCTTCTCACCCAAAAATGCATACTTAAGATGTTTTGGCAATTCTTTCAATTCAAGCTTAGGTGGAGTATTGTCATCCCTAGATGGGGTTTTGGGTAACTCTAAGGGTGTACTTGGTTCTTCTAATGGTTCAGCATTATCTAACAACTCTAGGTAACCCTTAGTTTCATCATCAAATTCCTTCTCTATCCCATCAACTGTTAAAGCATATTCAAGTCCGTCCTTAACTTCTTCCTGCAAAAAGGCATCATAAACAAGATTATCAATATGGTCAATAGAAGAACATTCATCAATTGAGGATATAGAAGGTAAAGGGGAGGAATCAAATACTCTAAAATTGACAGTTTCCCCCAAAACTGTCATAGTTAGACTTCCACTATGGACATCTATAATTGTCTTAGTAGTGGCCATAAATGGCCTACCAAGAAGAATAGTGTGTTCTTTGTCCATAGATGGATTTTCCTGCATATCCAACACAACAAAATCTACAGGTATAATCAATTTATCAACCTGTACAAGCAAATCCTCTACCATTCGCTTAGGATATTTAACAGATCTATCAGCTAGTTGTAGGGACATGGTAGTATGTTTCAATTCCCCTAGACCTAGTTGCAAATAAATAGAATATGGCATTAAGTTTATACTTGCACCTAAATCTAGCATGGCTCGTACCACTTTCTTATTCCCCAAAGTAATGTTAATGTTAAAACTCCCGGGATCCTTAAGTTTAGGTGGTAAACGTTGTTGAAGAATCGAACTAGAAATTTCAGAAACAACTATCCTTTCATTTAAACCATACTTTCTCTTCCTAGTATTTAGATCTTTGAAAAACTTAGCATAGGAAGGCACATTTCTAATAACATCCAATAAGGGCAGATTTATTTGAACTTTAGAAAGCATGTTAAAAAGATCAGAAAATTGCTTATCCTGTTTATCGTCCTTGAGACGGTGTGGAAAAGGTACCGGAGGTCGGTAAGGCTCGGATGATTTGTGCAACTGGGGAGCGGTAGATGACTCTCCATTTGATTCCTTTGAAGTTTCAACTTCCCTAGCCTTGGGTGTATCATCTTCCTTAGGTATTGCACTGCCTTCTTCCCTGTTTCCTGCATTGAAAAGTAGATCATCAGATATTTCACGTAAATTTTTAGTTACGATCTTACCACTGCGAAGGACCGTGACCGCCTTCGCTTGCTCAGGTTAGCTCGGTAGTTTTCCTTTTTCTTGACGTTGGAGGTGTTCTGCCAATTGACCTACTTGGCCTTCAACCCTTTTCATTGAAGCCTCCAACGAGTCCAATCTCTGAGTACTCTTCATTTGATTTTCCCGACTAACTTGGATGAATGCGTTCAAGTTGTCCTCCAAGCTTGGTTTGTGAGGAAGAGTAGGCTGGGAATTATTGTTGTTTGGATGATGTGGGAAGTTGTTCTGAGCATAGCCTTGATTATTATTTCCTTTCCATGAGAAGTTGGGATGATTTCTCCAACCAGGATTATACGTGTTCGAGTAAGGATCATTCCTTGGCCTCGGTTGGTATCCCTCCATAGCATTCGCTTGCTCATAACTTGTACCTGCATTTTGATCACAAACAAAAGGATAAATGTTAGCACCATGTCCGTACGTACTACAAATACCGCATACCTCTTGAGTTGGTGTGTTCTTGGAGGTGAGGAGTGCGATTTGTTTTGTCAGCTCCGCAATTTGCATTGCCATATCATTTCCCGGAGCTACCTCGTTAACTCCCATCCGCCGTCCTCTAGAGCTCTTTTGTTGGGAATTAGCACCCAACATCTCATATAGATCATATGTCTCATCAGCGGTCTTTTCTCCCATTGCTCCTCCCGCGGCATTATCCACAGTAAATTGACACTGTTGTGTCAACCCGTCATAGAAGAATTGATTCTGGAGTTGCAACGGAAAGTGATGGTGTGGGCACTGAATCAGAAGCAATTTGAAGCGATCCCACGCCTCATGAAATGGTTCTCCGTCCATTTGGGAGAACGTTGCAATTTTGGTTCTTAGGTCCGCAGTCTTTTGGTGGGAATAGAACTTTCCCATGAACTTGTTGAAAATTGCGTCCCAAGTTGAAAGAGATCCAGGTGGAAGAGTCATAAGCCATGACTTAGCTTTGTCTTTTAGCGTGTATGGGAAGCATCTCATCCTCAGCTGATCCTCATTTAGCCCCTGTAGCGGAAAAGTCTGCACAGTGGCATAGAAATCACGAATAAACGTTAGAGGATCTTCGTTAGGAATCCCATAAAAAGACTGTAACATATTAAAATGTATATTCTTAATTTCATAGTTTCTAGCTGCTTCCCCTAGTTGGATGCAAGAAGTTGCAGTGCCAATGATTGGCCTTGCATACTCCTTCATCGTCATCTCTCTGTGTGGAGGTAGTTGTTCTCCCATTGTTGGTGGTTGCTCGTCCTCCAAAATGTCAGCGCCGGATGGTCTCAAATGTGCTCGCCTCCTGTTGATGTTATCTATGAACGGCACGAGTGGATTTCCAAGAGATCTCCTTCCGTGCATGCACAATCAAAAACAACAAAAATTCAGAGCACCAGACACTATACGACTCTAACGAGTAACAAAAACACAAAAACAACAAAAAATAAAGATTGAATAGTAAACTAAAAAGAAAACAGATAACAATTTCAAAAAAAACGCCAATTCCCCGGCAACGGCGCCAAAAACTTGATGCACAAAAACTTGATAACCAAATTTTGTAATTTATAAAAGCTCGTAAGTGCACGAGTCACTTGTAGTAAGCGACAAGTATACTCCCAAGATCGTCTCTCAAAGGAATTGATGTGGTTTTTTTTAAAATAACTAAATGAAATCTAAAACGTAACAATAAAATAAATGCCAAACACTCTAATCAAAGTTTAGGTTGTAAATTGTTTCTAAAATCATAAAAATACTAAAACAATAAAAGTAAGTACGTGAAAGTTTTGTTGAAACGATGAGATGAATGAGTGTGGGAAGTTGGTTAGTAGACTAATCATGGATGATTTGATTTATGTGGTTTTGACAATTAAGCACGAAAAAGTAGAATTTAACGATTATTTTCTCTAACTCTAGAAAATCCCAAATCAATGGTGATTCTCCCTTAGTTAACTAATTAGCTTCTTTGATCCAATCCGTTAATTAGTTAATTAGCCTTAAATCCAGGAAAATAGTTTAATCACCTAATTCAAAACAAATCAATGTATTTAAATTAGGTTCATGCTCAAGAGTGCATAATTGAATTCAGATGGCGTTTCTAAAACTCAACCCTAAAATGTTTCATACATTCACGAATCAGATTGATCAGAAATAATTGATGAACATATTTATTAAGAACAATGAACATGAATCAAAATACTTAATCATAAAATTATCCACACAATCAATCATACAATCATAGTTACATTACCAAAATCCCACACATAAAGAGTTTAGCTACTCATAATGAAATCCAAATCAATATTTTTCATTACAAATAACATTCTATGAATTCTTAAAGAGAAAAGAGATTACAAATAATAAATTACCCCACTTCCACTCTTCAAACAAGCCCTTGATGTTGGATGATCACCTTCTTCAAGATTGTCAATGGAGCTTCAATGGAGGAGAATTAATTGAATAATTTTCTCTCTAAATGGTGTGGAGAAGAAAAAGAAATATAATGTTTTTGAATTGGTGGAGGCTCAAAGTTGTGTATTTGTTTGGAGGCTGAATGATGTTTATATAGAGGATGGGAAGATTATTTGTCTCCTTTTAGGTTTTCCTTTTTTGTAAGGGTTTCCATAAAGAATTTGTGCAATCTGCGCGCGCGCGCCGCGGCGCGCCTTTTTCCATGCCGCGGCGCAGATGTGAAATTGATTTACGAATAAAAACAGAAACCTTCTCGCCGCGGCGCACAATACTCATGCCGCGGCGCGCAATGTTCTTCAGAATTGTGAACCAAAACAGAAAGTCCCTCGCCGCGGCGCACCTTATTCATGCCGCGGCGCACCTTGTTTTCTTGATTTCCTAGGATGCAACCCGAGAGCCTCTCGCCGCGGCATATGTTTTCTTCGCCGCGGCGCGCAATGTTGTTGGTGCCATGTAAATGTCCTTACATAATTTGCTGATTCTCGATGTAAGGGCTTACGTTCTTACATTCTTGTTGGTCCCCCTTACATAGTAAATTGCACCCTCTGTAAGGCTTACAGTTTTTAACACATTTTACTTCATTTTTGCTCTCTTTGACCACATTTCTTCCCAAACCCACTTTGACCTACAAAACAATAAAATACCCTCCATGGCAAGATTATATTGAGATTAAATGTAAAATAGATGCTTAAAAATATAGCAAATAGTAGGTAAAAATAGTGTTCATCAGTAGGGGTGGGTTTTGATGTAGTGGGGTTAACCTTAGGTGGGAAAGTTCGGCTGCTCTTCTTCCGCAATTGCCTTTCCACCTTGATTGCCATATGAACCATGTCCTCTAACTCTACATAGTGATGTAGCTCCACAATATTGGCAATGTCTTGGTTCAAACCACTAACAAACCTAGCCATGGTGGCTTCCCTATCCTCCTCAATATTGGCTCTAACCATGGTCATCTCCATATCCTTGTAATAATCATCTACCGACCTAAATCCTTGAGTGAGCCTTTGCAACCTCTGATATAGCTCTCGGTAGTAATGGCTCGGAATAAACCGCTTCCTCATGACAGCTTTCATGTTCTCCCAACTATCAATCGGTCTTTCCCCATTTCTCCTCCTAGCTACAACTAGTTGATCCCACCAATTTAAAGCATAGTCGGTGAATTCTATTACGGCCAACTTAACTTTTTTTTCGTCCGAGTAGTTGTGGCACGCAAAGATATGCTCTACCTTCTTTTCCCACTCCAAGTAAAGCTCCGGGTCATTCTTTCCTTGGAATGCCGGCATCTTCATTTTAATGCTATCCAAGTTCCTATCAACCCCGTTATAGGGTCGATGTGGGGGTCTCCTAACCCCTCCCCGACCATGGCCTCCTCTAGGCCCATGTCGTCCTCCAAAGGGCATCCTCACTTCACCCTCATAATCATCCTCACCAAAACTATCCTCCTCCAACTCCTCCTCAATATGGGCCCTCCTATTAGGCCTTCCTACATTAGGAGCGTTTTGCGGTGCTTCTTGCCGCAAGTTGGCGATAGTTGCCTCTTGTCTCTCCAACAGCTCATTCACATTAGCCATGACGGCATTCATCCGTTCCATGGACTGTTGTAACGCCCTCATCATAAAAGCTGTGTCGGGCCTTTCCTCCGAGCTATTCCTGTTAGACATACTTAATAACACTAATCCAAGCAAACAATTAGCAATTAACAAAAATGGAACTTTCACTCGTTACCTCACGTGTTTACACTCGAATTTGATTGTCCAAGCGCTCGAAGCCCTATTGATACGAATCATGTAGCGCTACCACCACTTCGTATCCCGAACGGGCCAATCACGAGGTCGAAGGCGAGGCAACTCAAGGACGCCTTGAGTGGACTTATTCAAGAGCTATTACAAGGCCAAGGGATGATGAGGGATGAGCACATGGCTTGTGAGAGGCCAAGTAATGTGCTAGAGGCAGAATTGGAGAAAAAGGGTCTGCGCCGCGGCATGGAATAATGGCGCCGCGGCGAGCAACGTTCTGCTTTGATTAGGAATTCTGGACGTGGGAGCGCGCCGCGGCATAGAATTGTTCCGCCGCGGCACGGACCGTTCTATTTTTCTCCGAGCAGTCCAAAAAGAGGGCGCGCCGCGGCACAAGAAACACCCGCCGCGGCATGGATCGATTTGTGCTTTAAAATTACCACCATTGGATTAGAATCAATGGCTAGGATTTTATATTTTCTTTTAGGTTTTCTTGTAACCTATATAAAGACATATTGTAGCAGCTCTTGGGACACTTCCCATTTTTATGAAAAATACTTGTTTGTTGCAAACAAATTTGAGAGCCAAAGCTCTCCTTGCTTAATTGCAAACCAAGAACTTATCAAAGGATTTGCATACCTTTGTGGCGTTCAACCTCTTCTCCGTGCGTGGTGCGTAATATCCAAGTGTGGAGGTGAGTTTCCTACAGCCAAATCTGTGTTTTGCCAAGAAATCCTTACCAATTTTGTTGTTGGGTCTTGAATCGTTTCTTCTTGGTTCTCTAGCCTCGTAGCTAGTTGGGTCGATAGGAATCGTGTTGCGGGGTTCGCATCACCTATGACAAACCAAACCATCCAAGGTTTCCACCCAATAGTAGAGTTCTCGTCCTCAACAATCCGTAGTTTGCAATATCCAATGTTGAGCACAAAGGAAACTAACTCGAAGTGTTTTGAAACTCTAACTCTATTAGTTCGGAAACAAGTCTAATTTAACAACTCTATTAGTTCGATCTTCAATGGCTTCTTGGATCCTTAGAATTAATTTCCTTGCTTCTTTGAGTGTGGAAAAGCTCCTAAAATGTAGTTGAGTTTCTTGTTCGTTCGTAAAAAATGAAGTGTGTAACAGGGACTCTTAAAGGGGTATTTATAGATGTAAGGGTTACATAGAATCCTGATTATCCCAAGAATAGGCATGTCGTGGCACAACTATTTCCCCACCACAACACAGCAATAAATCTGAAACAATGGTCAAAACCCGGGAGGTGCTCATCGCGGCACACATTTTCCTCGCTGCGGCGCACGTTGTATCCTAATTCTTCACATGTAACCCTTACATATGTGCAGCTCGTTATGTACGGCTTACATAATTTGACTCGTGTTGCGCTTAACTTGTGATCCGAGTGCGTAAATGTTCCGTCTTTGCGTGTTTGCGTTATTCAACTCATTTGACGTTAAAAACACCTTAAATACACTAAAACATACCCATGATTCCGAATTGCTAGATTTATGAAAATAATCAAATAAATGAGCTATAACAAATCTATTTTTAACAATTAAGCACAATAAATCATGAAATGTCAGTATTTTTCGAGCACTTATCACAATCCCCAACCAGCTTCTTGCTAGCTATAGCAAGTGGAGCGATCTAAAAACTAAAATAAAAACAAATAAAATAAACTATACTAACCTAAATCACTTCCGTAGATTGTCACGATTGTATTTAGCATATGCAACAAGCCTTTAAACCCCTAGATGGCCATAGTGGATGAGTTATAGTCTCGTGAGGGTTTTCAGTGATAACACCCACAAACATCGTACGACTCTTAAAACTTTTAAAGACTCTAAACATACTTAAATCAATCCATGCATGATACGAACCGGAACCCCTCCCGAAGACGGCTCGACACGAGCCTAGGGCCGTGCCTTGAGAAGGGCCTCAAGATAGTGCAAAATGACATGCAACATCAAAAACAAGCATGCAAGCACAAGGGAAGTGGAGAAGACAAGTGCAAGTGGCAATTCCAAAAATTGGAGCTGCCCCGCGGCATGGATTTTGTGCGCCGCGGCACAGGAGTTTCTGTTTTGGACGTTGGATTTGTCACACAAGCGCGCCGCGGCATGGCATTTGGGCGCCGCGGCACAAGGCGTTCTGTTTTGAGGCATGAGGCAACATGCGCGCTGCGGCATGAGAAAGTGGCGCTGCAACGAGGAGGTTTCTGTGTTGGCACGAAGATGCATGCGCGCCGCGGCATGAGATTCCATGCGCCGCGGCATGACGAGGACAGGGGCAGACGTGCGCACGCTGACATACCAGACCTGTGCGCTGACACGGATAAGCACGTCTGACAGCCAGACCTGCACGCAGATCCTGAACGTGCACGCTGCGACATGAACATTTGTGCGCCGCGGCATGACTATTTCCCCGCCGCGGCACAGATTCAAATTCTTGTAATTTTGTAACCATTGGATCAAAGTCAATGGCTAGGATTTCTTTTGGCATTTTAGGTTTTCCTTTGTATCTATATATAGTAGCAGCTGCCCATTGTAAACATATACATGAATTTTTATGAAATGAAAATATTTTGAAGTGGTTTCAAAATTGAGAGCACAAGTGCTTCTCTTGTTCTATCAAGAAACTTATCAAAGGAATTACCAACCCTTTGTGGTGTTTAGCCTTGTCTCGGCTCGTGGTGCGTATATCCATATGTGGAGGTAAGTTCCTTGCTACCAAATTCTAGCGTTTCTCGTAGAATTTGCGTGCTAATATTGGTGTCGAGTTTCTGTCCGTATTTCTTGTGGTTGCCAAACCGCGTGATTTGGAGGTCATAGGAGTCGTGGCGAGCGGTTCGCATCATTTGGTATCAGAGCTCTAGGTTGTAATTCTAGACTCCTATCCTTTGTTGTTATTTTCGTTTACAAAAAAAAAAAAAAAATTCTGTGCACTTTAAAAAATCTGTGTTGTTCTTCATTTTCTAGAATTTTTCATCTTGTTCTTGCAAAAATTCTGACGATGTTGTGTTCCTGGAATTGTTTCTGTTTTGTGTTATTGTTTCCTGCTTGTTTCCTCTGATTTTCTGGAAATTTTCTGCTTGTTGTTGAAATTTTCAATTTGTGTGTTTTTGTTCCTGCAATTTTTGGCTTGTGTTGAAAATTTCAGATTGTGTTTTGTTGTTTCTGAATATCTAAGCTGTTTTGGAAAGGTTTTCGGGTTGAAAATTTTTCTGAAAAACTTGTTCGTAACAAAAAGGGCATTTTGGTAATTTTACTATACTCTCGTGTTTTTGTCCGTATCTCGTTTTTTTGTTCGTGTTTTAATTTCCAATAGTTTATAAAAAAAAAAAGTGAGTGAAAATTTCTTTTCCGAGAAATTTTTACAAAGTCGTTATTCCTTTCGGGTCTAAAATTGTGAGTCAATCTATTCCTTTTTCATTGAGTTAGTTCCTTGCTTGCCTTGAATTGGATATTACACTACAAGTGGGGTGAGTGTGGAATTCTACCTTGGGTTGAAAGTTTCGGAAGTTTGATTTGCTAAAGAACGAGGGAGTGCTTGAGCAATCAATCCGAGCGATTAAACACGTGAGGTAACGAAGTGAATTTTTTTGTTCTTAAAGTTGATTAAGTAATTCTCTGTGTGCGAAAGTTGTGGTAATCATGTCTGACAGGGCCAATTCAGAAGAGCATCCGGATACCGCGTTTTTGTTGCGTGCATTGCAACAGTCCATGGAATGGTTGAATGCCGTCATGGTGAATCTTGATGAGCGGGTAGAACGGCAAGAAGCTACGGTTGCCAACTTACAACAAAGAGCACCCGAAGAGGCTCCGGAAGTTAGGAGACCGAATAGGAGGCCCTTAGTGGATGAGGAGAATTGGGATGAAGAGTTTGAGAATGAAGAAAGGAGGATGCCCTATGGAGGAAGGAATGAATATAGGGGAGGAAGAAATGGTCGGGAAGGTTTGTGGAGACCCCCATCTCGGCCCTTTGACGGGGTTGACCGGAATTTGGACAACATCAAAATGAAGATGCCTACATTCCAAGGAAAGAATGATCCGGAGTTGTACTTGGAGTGGGAGAAAAGGGTTGAGCATGTTTTTGATTGTCACCATTATTCCGAGGAGAAGAAAGTTAAATTGGCGGTAGTCGAGTTTGGCGATTACGCCTTAAATTGGTGGGACCAATTAGTGGTCTTAAGGAGGAGGAGTGGAGAAAGGCCCATTGATAGTTGGGGTGAGATGAAGGCTATAATGCGGAAGCGGTTTGTCCCAAGCCACTACTACCGGGAACTCTATCAGAAGCTACAAAGGCTTAATCAAGGTCATCGGTCCGTTGATGAGTATTTCAAGGAAATGGAGATGACTATGATGAGAGCAAATGTGGAGGAAGATAGGGAGGCCACCATGGCTCGGTTCCTAAGTGGGTTGAATTCTAACATTGCCAACATTGTAGAGTTGCACCACTATGTTGAGTTGGAGGATATGGTGCAAATGGCAATTAAAGTAGAAAGGCAATTGAAGAGGAGGAGCAGCCATATCATACCCACAGAGAACAATCAGGACACCACTTTTCTGACACCAATACCGAACCCTATTCCGCCTTGGAAGTCTAATGGGAAGAAGGAAGGGGAAGGTAGTTCCAAGCCCAATTTTGAGAACAAGGGCAAAGAGAAGGAGATGAGGAGAGATAAGGGAAAGGATGTAGGAGAAACCGTCCATCGTAGTCGTGACATAAGTTGTTACCGTTGCCTTGGGAAAGGTCATTACGCTCATCAATGTCCGAACAAAAGGGCAATGATTGTACACGCCAACGGGGAGGTGGCGACCGATGATGACAGTGATGAAGGGGAGAAGCCGTCATTAGAGGAGGCTAGTGATGAGGAAGTGCATCCAGTTACGGGAGAGTTGCTTGTGGTACGGCGGGCACCATTGGATCATTTCAAAGAAGTTGACATGGGATCCCAAAGAGTTAATACTTTTCATACAAGATGCCATGTGAGTGATAAGGTGTGCCAGTTGATCATTGATAGTGGGAGTTGCACCAACATTGCTAGCACAACTTTAGTTGAGAAGCTAGGGTTGACTACAAACAAACATCCCCAACCATACAAGCTACAATGGCTGAATAACAATGGAGAAGCGAAGATTGAACAGCAAGTACTCGTAACCTTTTCCATTGGACGATATAAGGATGAGGTGATATGCGATGTATTTCCCATGCAAACTGGGCATATATTGCTAGGGCGGCCATGGCAATACGATAGGAAGGTCACCTACGATGGATACAAGAATGAGTATTCCCTCGAGAAGGAAGGGAAGAAGTTTACATTTTTGCCTTTAACTCCACAACAAATGTGCAACAAGCTTTTAAGGGAAGTTGAGGAGAAAAAGGGAAAGAGAAGGGAAGGAGAGCCCAAGGAGAAGAAGGGGCACTCAAGGGGGAAGAAAGAAAGAATAAGGACCAAACAATGTTTATTTTCTAACTTTTCTTTCTTGCAGAAATCTTATGATGAAAAAAAAAACAAAGATGGACTGCAAAGCTTACCCTATGACAAAGGTCCAAATTCGAGGTCGAATTCTTTCGAAGAAGGAGGGAATGATACGAACCGAAACCCCTCCCGAAGACGGCCCGACACGAGCCTAAGGCCGTGCCTTGAGAAGGGCCTCAAGATAGTGCAAAATGGCATCCAACATCAAAAACAAGCATGCAAGCACAAGGGAAGTGGAGAAGACAAGTGCAAATGGCAATTCCAAAAATTCGAGCTGCGCCGCAGCATGGAATTTGTGCGCCGCGGCACAGGAGTTTCTGTTTTGGACGTTGGATTTGTCACACAAGCGCGCCGCGGCATGGCATTTGGGCGCTGCGGCACAAGGCATTCTGTTTTGAGGCGTGAGGCAACATGCGCGCTGCAGCATGAGAAAGTGGTGCAGCAACGAGGAGGTTTCTGTGTTGGCACGAAGATGCATGCGCGCCGCGGCATGAGATTCCATGCGTCGCGGCATGACGAGGACAGGGGCAGACGTGCGCGCGCTGACATGCCAGACCTGCGCGCTGACACGGACAAGTGCGCCTGATAGCCAGACCTGTGCGCAGATCCTGAACGTGCGCGCCGCGGCATGAACATTTGTGCGCCGCGGCATGGCTACGCGCAAGGCAGACAGAACCAGGCGCGCCGCGGCATGACTATTTCCCCGCCGCGGCACAGATTCAAATTCTTGTAATTTTGTAACCATTGGATCAAAGTCAATGGCTAGGATTTCTTTTGGCATTTTTAGGTTTTCCTTTGTATCTATATATAGTAGCAGCTGCCCATTGTAAACATATACATGAATTTTTATGAAATGAAAATATTTTGAAGTGATTTCAAAATTGAGAGCACAAGTGCTTCTCTTGTTCTATCAAGAAACTTATCAAAGGAATTAGCAACCCTTTGTGGCGTTTCGCCTTGTCTCGGCTCGTGGTGCGTATATCCATGTGTGGAGGTAAGTTCCTTGCTACCAAAGTCTAGCGTTTCTCGTAGAATTTGCGTGCTAATATTGGTGTCAGGTTTCTGTCCGTATTTCTTGTGGTTGCCAAACCGCGTGATTTGGAGGTCATAGGAGTCGTGACGAGCGGTTCGCATCAATGCATATGTCTCAAAAATTGTTAATAACGAAAGGCACATGAGATAGTTAAATATCACTTAAGCTCAAAAACAGTCGAAATATCAAACCCATTTTCGTAATTGGCTTTGGTACAAACAATCAAACCACAAGCCCGTTAGTTACACTATCGGATTGTGCCATGCATGATATTCATAGATTACATTTTAGATCTCAAAATTGTGCAAGTAAAATATGAGTAAAAAATGCACTCACAAACTTCATTTGCTCACTTTTCAAATCCATCTCCACTAATATAGAAATCAAACTACCTCGAATCAATAGAACTTTATTAAGCTTGTAAAGTTGTGTTAAGGTATGTGGTTACAAAAGTACGGAAATGTTCTTCTCAACAGGATACGAGTACTTTTTATTTTATTTCACAAACTTACTCAACTTTTCTACCTCAATGTTCTTTTCCATCCTCCTATTTTATTAATTCCAGATGTCACTTGGATTTTTTCTTGATTTTCTTTCTTTACTTTTCTTGCTCTTTATTATCGTTTTTTTTATAAATAGCAAGACATATACAATTTCAATTCAAATGCTCATGAAAACCAAGTATTACATTGAGTGCTCTTATCACTAAGGGTAGTACAATGTATTTATGTATATTGAGTTCACGGGGGTCACTATGGATAAAACAGTACGGGAAGGCTCGAAAAGTTCAAACGGTCCAAAGATGGCCTAAAACACTTTCTAAGTGGTATGTGATTCTATTATTTTGCCTCAATGGGTTTTCAAGAAAGTTCTAGAATTTGTTGAGACTTAAAATATATCACAAACATGAATACATTACACAAACTAAAAATAGTGATACTAACCAAACAAACTACCATATATACCACAAAATCCTCAAACTAGATGAACCTAACATTTTTGTGCCTCTTCACTTAGGTGAGAATTAATTTCTTTCACATGTCACATGTCACCATCATCATAATCACATTAATATCATAGACTTTCGGATTGACTCAAGTGGACTCGACACTATCCTAACAAAATTCAAATGAAAAAAATTAATTTTTAAAATTTGGTCTAAATTCATGCTCATGGAATATTTTTCCCACGTCAACCTAATTTCTACATTGTCCTCAATGTCTCAAAGAAAAACAAAAGAAATTAAGTAAAAAGGTGAGAAAAGTTACCCCCCTTTCGTATGAGATTGTGTATATTACACTTACGCTCTGGTGCACTATTCCTTGCCATTCTCATCATGTAGCATTTAGTTTGCAAGAAATATGCATGAATGCTCTAAATGTGTTCGTCACAACTCAAGCCAAATTTAAAAATTAACTAAATTCAAATGAAAGCAAAAACCATTAAACAATGTTAATTAAAGTTCCAACATAAAATAAAAACAAAATAAAAATAAAAATAAAGAAAAATATGAAAGAAAAAGAAAATTAAACTAATTAAAAAAAGGAAAATAAAAATAAAAGAAAGAAAAAAAATACAATGGGAAGGCTTAGTCCTCCATATCATCATGTTGCTCATTGTCGTCCTCGGGTTGGTTAGCCGGTGGTTTGAAGACAAAGTCGTCAAATTGGGTGAGGTATACTTCGCTTTGTGTTAACTGAAAACTCATCATTTTGTGGAGTAGAGCTTGGTATTCGTGTGAATATCTCATTTGGTCGTTAAACCAAGCTTGTTGTTGAGTTTGGTATTCTTGTATTTTATTTATCTTTGCTTCCAAGTTCACCAACCTATCTTTGGTGATAGCGTTCTTGGAAGAGGTCCCATCACCCTTCCTACTACCTTGTCCCGCCTTGGTACCACTGGTTAGGTGTTGTATGTAAGCAAAGGTCAATGTTTCACCCGGTTGCAATAGTACCTCGCCCGTGTCATATTGGACTCTGTGTTTGACACACAGGGCGGTGATTAGTTGGGGAAAGAAGTAGCTTAGGTTGTGATGCTCAATTGAGTATACAACCCGTTGTTGGATAACCATACCTACGTCAATTGATCGCTCGGTCTCTTTGGCATATTGCAAGATTGCCCTCTTCCGATCAACATACTGTAATGCCGGGTTGGCATTAATCTAGAACACACAAAATACTACCAGATACAAGATTGGGTTCTAAGGTGCTTAGTTTGAAAAATATTGACCATGTCCCCTTTATATTCCCACTCAGCATAACCATCGGTGAGGGTATTTATAATTTCATCGTAATTCACTTGTTTTAAGTAAGTTTCATACCCGCTATCTTTAATGTCCCTCAACCCGTAGTATGCATTTATGACGGTCCTATTAAAGGGGACATCAACACCCTTTACCCAAACCATTCCGTCCCGAGCTTCCGGGACATTGGCGTAGAATTTTCGGACCAACGAACTCACACCCGCTTCCAGTGCGTGTACAAATTTCGTCCACCCCAATGCCTCAACCTTATCGAAAATTCCCATTAATCCCACTTGTCCAAGTCTAACCCCCTCTCATTAACAAACCCTTTATTCCTTTTAGCGACACCTTCATACCGCTCTTGTACCTCCCGACTAACAAACCTAGAGGCATCAAAGTTGCGTTCCTCTACCATTTTTCCTTTTCCCTTGGAATGACTTCCCTCTTCGATTTTTCTTTTTGGAGCCATAGATTGCGTTACTCAAATAATTTGACACCAAACAATAGATTCCAGAAAATTCATAAATTTCCCAAAAAATAAAATCCCCTCTTGTCCAATTCAAATCACTTAAACCCAAAAAAAAATTCGAACACAATTCACAATTCTAGATAATTAATACCAAATTAAGTTAGAATTGTGAAAAAATTTACCTCTTTGGAGTTCGATTGAAGCTTTGAAGAGAAAGCCCCAATTTTTTTTCGAAACCCTAGGTTTTGTTAAAGAAGATGAAGAGGCTTCTTGATTTTTTGAGAAAATCTATCAAAATTGAGAGAGGGATACTTGATAGCAATGTTAGATTGAAGAAATTTTGGAGTAAAGTTTTAATTTTGGTGAGAAATTGAGAAGAAATTGGAGAGACAGTGTGATGCGAACCGCTCGCCACGACTCCTATGACCTCCAAATCACGCGGTTTGGCAACCACAAGAAATACGGACAGAAACCCGACACCAATATTAGCACGCAAATTCTACGAGAAACGCTAGACTTTGGTAGCAAGAAACTTACCTCCACACATGGATATACGCACCACGAGCCGAGACAAGGCGAAACGCCACAAAGGGTTGCTAATTCCTTTGATAAGTTTCTTGATAGAACAAGAGAAGCACTTGTGCTCTCAATTTTGAAATCACTTCAAAATATTTTCATTTCATAAAAATTCATGTATATCCTTACAATGGGCAGCTGCTACACATATATATAGATACAAAGGAAAACCTAAAAATGCCAAAAGAAATCCTAGCCATTGATTTGGATCCAATGGCCCAAAAATTACAACAATTTGAATCTGTGCCGCGGCGGGGAAATAGTTATGCCGCGGCGTGCCTGGTTCTGTCTGCCTTGCGCGTAGCCATGCCGCGGCGCGCCTGGTTCTGTCTGCCTTGCGCGTAGCCATGCCGCGGCGCACAAATGTTCATGCCGCGGCGCGAACATTCAGGATCTGCGCGCAGGTCTGGCTGTCAAGCGCGCTTGCCCGTGTCAGCGCGGGTACGTCTGCCCCTGTCCTCGTCATGCCACGGCGCATGGAATCTCATGCCGCGGCGCCCATGCATCTTCGTGCCAACACAGAAACCTCCTTGCTGCGGCGCCACTTTCTCATGCCGCAGCGTGCATGTTGCCTCATGCCTCAAAACAGAACGCCTTGTGCTGCAACGCCCAAATGCCATGCCGCGGCGCGCTTGTGTGACAAATCCAACGTCCAAAACAGAAACTCCTGTGCCGCAGCGCACAAAATCCATGCCGCGGCGCAGTTCCAATTTTTGGAATTGCCACTTGCACTTGTCTTCTCCACTTCCCTTGTGCTTGCATGCTTGTTTTTGATGTTGGATGCCATTTTGCACTTTCTTGAGGCCCTTCTCAAGGCACGGCCCTAGGCTCGTGTCAGGCCATCTTCGGGAGAGGTTCCGGTTCGTATCACAGTGAGAGAGTGTTTGGGAGAAAGCGAGGGAAAATGGGAGAGAAATTTTTTTGAATTGGTTTGAATGTGCCCAAGTGCCATTTTTCTGGAAAATTTTAAAGGCACGCAGCACATGTTTTTTTCCGCCGTGGCATAGATTAAATTTGGGCAAACAGAACGACTCCCGCTGTGGCACAAATATTTCCCTGCTGCAGTGGGCACCAAATTTTCAAAAATGTGTCCCAAAACAAAACCAAGCTTGTCGCAACACAAATTTTCCCTGCCACGGCACACAAATTTTTTTTTTAAATTCATTCTAAAACAGAAACTTCCTCGTCGCAGCACACACAAAATTAATTTTTTTTAATTTCTTCGGGATTTTTGAAAATGGGCAACGCATTCACCCCCAACCAAGATTGGGGTAATGTCCTCATTTCCATGAGAGACCTTTAAAAACAAAAATAAAAGAAAAGAACGAAATAAAAAAGAACAAAGAAAGTAACAAATACAATACCGAATGGGTGCCTCCTATTAAGAGCTTAGTTTTATGTCTTAGCAAGACGTGGCCGCTCTCATGTCTAAGAATCTTGGAGACGTATGGTTTCTATGCTTTTCATGTTGGTGTCTCCTTCCAAATACGGTTTAACACAATGCCCGTTCACTTTGAACGGTTCTTGTGTTTTAGAATTTAGCAATTCGACCACTCCATGTGAAAATACATTTGCAATTGTGTACAGTCCACTTCACCTAGAGTGTAGTTTTCCTGGAAACAAACGCAAACATGAATTATATAACAGAACTTTCATTCCAAGAACTAAAGACTTACTGATGAGCCTTTTGTCGTGATAGCACTTAGTACACTCCTTGTAGATCTTGGCATTCTCGTAAGCCTCATCCCGAATTTCTTCAAGTTCGCTTAGTTGGAGTAGTCATTTTTTCCCAACTTTTGTCATGTCCATGTTGAGCTCTTTAATCGCCCAATAAGTTCTATGCTCTAGCTCAACGGGTAAGTGACATGCTTTTCCAAATATTAACCTGTAGGGGCTTATACCAATGGATGTTTTGTACGCTGTGCGATATGCCCACAAGGCATCATTCAATTTAACTGACCAATCCTTCCTTAAGGGGCACACTGTGCGTTCTAATATTCCCTTGATTTGTCTGTTGCTCACTTCCACTTGCTCCGAAGTTTGGGGATGGTATGGGTAGCCACTCTATGAGAGATGTTGTACTTTTTCAAAAGCCCATCAAAGGCTTGTTGCAAAAGTGGCTGCCTCCATCGCTAACGTTCTAGTGGGTATATCTTCTAAAACCTGATCGCTCTCGGTGTTCCAAACCTGCTAAAAGTGATATCCTTCAAGAATTTAACAACATTAGCATCATTAGTTCTAGTGGGTATCACTTCTACCCACTTTGATACGTAGTCGACTGCGACCAAAATATAAGTAAAACCAAAAGATGGGGGAAACGGACCCATGAAGTCAATTCCCCTCACGTCAAATAAATCAACTACAAGATTCGATGTCAAAGGCATTTCATTACGTTTGCCTATATTACCAGTCCTTTGACATACATCACATCTCACACAAAACATGTTAGCATCCTTAAACAAAGTAGACCAATAAAATCTAGATTGTAATATCTTTAGAGCTGTTTTCTTACCACCAAAATGGCCCTCATAGTGTAGTTCATGGCAAAAAGCTAGGATGCTCTCATGTTCCTCTTCGGGCATACACCTTCGGATGACTTGATCTTGACATATCTTGAACAAATAGGGGTCATCTCAAAAGTATTGCCTACAAATACTGAAAAAACCTTTTCTTTTCCTGAAAAGTTATGTTAGGTCTCAAAATTCTACTAGCAAGATAATTCACAATGTTAGCATACCATGGATTTGGACCTATTGTAAACAGTTGTTCATCAAGGAGGTTTCTATGATTGTGTCCTTACTTGAAATTAACCTAGACAGATGATCAGCTACTACATTTTCAGTACCTTTTTTGTCTTTGATCTCTAGGTCAAATTCTTGTAAAAGTAGGACCTACCTAATGAGTCTAGGCTTAGCATTCGGTTTAGTCAATAGATATCTCAAAACAGCATGATCGAATGAACAATAACTTTAGTTCCTACCAAGTAAGACCTAAATTTATCAAGTGAGAACACAACAGCCAGTAACTCTTTCTCAATAGTGGTATAGTTAATTTGGGCATCATTGAGTGTTTTGCTAGCATAATATATAACATGTAAACATTTATCCACACTTTGCCCCAAAACAGCTCCTATTGCATAATCAGATGCATCACAAATGATCTCAAATGGTAAAGACCAATCAAGAACCATAATAATAGGTGCAAAAGTAAGTTTATCCTTCAAAGTATTGAAGGCAACAAGGCAATCATCATTAAAATCAAATGGAGTATCTTTGTAGAGTAGGTTACATAATGGACGACTTATTTTGGAAAAATTCTTAATAAACCGTCTATAAAAACCTGCATGTCCTAAGAAACTCAGTATCCCCTTAACAGATGTAGGGGGAGGCAATTTTGCAATTAAATCTATCTTAGCCTTATCTACCTCAATTTCTTTGCTAGATATGACATGTCCTAAAACTATACCCTGTTGGACCATAAAATGACTTTTTTTCCAACTAAGTGTCAAATTACACTTAATGCAACGTTCTAACACTAAAGTCAATTTATGCAAGCAATCATCAAAGGAATTACCAAAAATAGAAAAGTCATCCATAAATACCTCGATGAATTTCTCCACCATGTCTGAAAAGATTGATATCATGCATCTCTGAAAGGTGGCGGGTGCATTGCATAGTCCAAATGGCATCCTCTTGAAAGCGAAAGTACCGAATGGGCATATGAATGTTGTTTTCTCTTGATCCTTTGGAGCAATGGGTACCTGATAATAACCTGAAAGATCATCCAAAAAATAGTAGAAATCGTGTCCAGCTAGTCTTTCTAACATTTGATCAATGAAGGGAAGGAGGAAGTGATCCTTTTTGGTGTACAAATTCAATTTTCAAAAATCGATACACATCCTCCAACCTGTGATTATCCTAGTGGGCACTAATTCATCTTTCTCATTCTTAACCACGATTATTCCAATTTTTTTTGGTACCACATGAACTGGACTAACCTATTTACTATCAACAATTGAATAAATTACTCCTACTGCTAGGAGTTTTAAAACTTCTTTTTTAACAACCTCTTGCATAATTGGGTTTAGTCTTCTTTGTGCTTCTTTAACAGGTTTGACATTGTCCTCCAAATTGATCTTATGCACACACATTGCTGGACTAATGCCTCTAACGTTCCCTATACTCCATCTTATTGCTTTCCTATACTCCATCCTATTGCTTTCCTATACTTCCTAAGCTCTCTCACTAGTTTCTTCTCTTGTTTTTGGGTGAGTTTAGATGAAATAATAACTAGATAAGCCTCGTTCTCTCCCAAAAATATGTATTTTAGATGCTTAGGCAGTTCTTTAAGTTCGAGTTCAGGTGGAGCAATCTCTTTATCATGTAGGACATCTAATAAGTCTAAGGGTGTACCAGCTTCATCTATGGGTATGGCATTGTCTAAAAGATCATTGTACTCCCTAGTCTCATAGTCTAAGATATCATCTACCTCTCCAACTGTAAGTGCTACCTTTAATTTATCATCTAATCTATCCTGCCCAAAAGTATCATGAATAATAGGATCCAAACATTCAACAAATGAGCATTCATCAATAGCAAATATAGAAGCGTAAGGAGATGAATCAAAAACCTCAAAATGTACAGTCTCTCCCAAGACTATCATTGTCAACTTCCCACTTTGGACATCAATGAAAGTTTGGGTCCTCTTAGTGTAATCTCTACACATATGGAATTTTATCGATTAGTGTAACTATAGTTTGGTATTTAAATCCTTATTAATTCAATCGTAGTGGGTACGAAAAATCTATCTTTAAATACTTATCACGTGTACATTGAATTGTGCACTTACGAAATCCGTATCAAGTTTTTGGCACTATTGTCAGAGCTTGGCATTATTTTGTGATTATTACTAAGGTTACCAAAAATAATTTAGGCATAAAAAATACAAACATACAAAAATAATTTGTTTAATTTGCTTTTTATTTTATTGTTTTTTTTTTTTCACTAATATAATTTTTTTTTCATTTAATTAGATTTTTTTAGTTATTTTTTTGCTTTTTTTATTACATTTTTTTTAGTTTTGTATTGATAGATAGGTCATAGACTCTTGTGAGCATCAAAGGCTTATGGATGCAAGGATGAGAGTTGAGGAGGCAACTAACTTCATAGAATACATTGAACGAGCTAGTATTATGAGGAAGCTCTCTATACAAGAACATTCAAATCTTTTTATGTTGAAGTCTTACATATATACTCAACTCGTACAACATCCATTGCGTACATACATGTGGAATGAAGGGAACCACACCTATAACAATGTCTACATCGATCCAAACTCATAACACACATACTATCAAAATTCAAATTGGGGGAGTCAATCTTACAACTCTTAGTGCTACAATCAAGAGGGAATACCTTCTACATGATCAACATATGCAATGGACTACCATCATCCACAACCACCCCCAAAAGAGAGAGAATCAACTAATGGGAATGACCTAAACTCTTGTATGAAATTGATGCAAAGTTTCATAGACAAATTAAAAGTTGAGGAACAATAAGTGGAGAGGCTCAACGATGACATGGGGTAGCAACTACGATTTTATAACCTCACCCAAACCTAATGCTTTTTGTTTGGTGACAACAACATCAACCTACCTATAGAAGACAAAGTTCTCAACCTTGAGAATACATCTGATTTGGTCATTTGATGCTTAAGTAATTCCGAGTAGGTGATGATAAAGGAGGAAAGTATTGTCTCTCCTTGTTATTAAAGAGAGAGTTAGGAAAAATCTTATTTTTGTGGTCTTTGTCAGATATTAGATCGTGTGTTGTGAAGTGAGCATAGTTAATATAGGGGGAAATAATCTATCTGTTGATGACCTTTACCCATTATGATAAGCTTATCTTATTTGGTAGTGATTATTTCAATCAGATTTTTAATTTTTTTTCATTTTGATCAAACATTTTTTCTAGATAATAAATCAAGTCTTATAACTTTTGTATGATTAATTATTGAAAAAAAAATGATTAAAAACTTCAAATTTATAAAAAATAACCAACAATTTCCCTTGTTTTTAAAGTTTTTTGAAAAAAAAAATCAAAAAATAGAAATTATTACCAAACAACTTAGAATTGATTTCTAATTTTTTCCTTAAAAATCACTAAAGAAATTGTTATCAAACACATTTGTGATTATTTTTATAAAAGAATTGGAAATCATAAAATTAATTATTTAATCATAAATCAAAATCGTTATCAAACATACCCTAAGTTTAATTAAATATAAGACTTTTTAGTATGAAAATTGTTTAAAATGGTAAAACAGATTATAATAACAAACATAATAACTAAAAAATACAGTACACTACTACAAACTACAAGTCAAGTAAAATAATCATATACAAAGTTATTAAACCTAACAACTAAGATTTAATTTATAATTGTGTAATTACATAAAAATCAATAAGTTTCCAATTGTTTTGTTTAAATATGTTGAAAGATTTTTTAGGGAAATAAAAAGAAAGAAAACAAAATATGCATCTTCTATTTTTTTAGAAAATAAATAATTGACACGTCATTTAATATATACATAATTTGATGCGTATAAAATTACTCTAAAAACATATGACTTTATTAAAAACACTTGTTGCTAAATGTTGTTTGATAGAAGAGAGCAACTCTCTTATTATATAGACTAAAAAAAAAAACCTAAATGTAGGGAAGATATGAACGTGATCAAACTATGGACCACTCATTTCATGATATATTTTATATATATTTATTTTAATTTTATAGAAAAATATCAAACAAAATAATCATCAAGTAAGTAAGACTTTATTTAAAGGGACAAACTCCCTTCATAGAAATTCATATAGTGTTCGAATTATAATCTAGTTAAAAGAATCAATAAAATTTATATTAACTTAAAAAGATTCCTAATAATATGAATAAAATCCTACCCAAATTATTGTTTATATAATTATTTAATGTTTTAAATTTGAGATAGGATAGGTAGCCACAAAATATTATGTACTTTTTTGCACCATCACATCTCAACCCTTAAAGTCCAAGGATGTAATAAATTGCATAAAAAATTGTGACAATAGATCTTATTTCTGTAAAATTTTATAATAATTGTATATCGAATTGAAATTTTTTTGATATAGAATTTTTTTTTTAGAATAAAAGTTTAGACGTCGCAAGTATAGACTAAGTAAAAATAATTTTTTTTAACCAACCAAAAAAACTCTATATAAGATATAAGAATTAAATATGCTTCAAGTCATTAACTCAAAAAAGGATATACTTGTCATACTGTCATATTGTTAGACTAGAGAAATATTTTTGTCCCAAAATTTAAAAGGTGACTTGGACACTATAGAGAATATAGATAATGTTGATGCCGATTTTTGTCAACATATGATTAGATGCACCTCTCCTTCCTGCGGACCTAAGATCAAAGAACACACTACTAGAACCTCAAACCACCATGGGGTGGGCTGGCTTTTTGACCTGTGATGCTTATATTTGGATAGCCTAGAGCACGTTCTCCATATGTTTGGACGAACATCTGTCCAGACTCTTCTTTTGTGAGCCACTCGAGCTCGTTTTGGGCAATCTAGTGTAGGTGTGAGCTTTACCAATTGGGCAAATCGAAGGAGCACGAAATAGGAAGGTGATTACATGGTTGATTGGATGGTCGATCCGACCTCATGATTGTTGGATGAAATTAAAGTTCGGAACTCGAAGTTGGATACATCATCTATTGTTTGTTGGAAGGACGAAATACTGGTCTCTTAAAGACTTTGCATATTAGGTGGATAGAAGCCTTTTTCAAGAAGCCTTGCATGACTTCGTGATTTCAAGGTAGGTGTCCTTTCGAGCTCTTCTTATGCAAGCTAGTTGGGCCCATTGTGGATGCACTAGTAAAGGTTTAAATTATGTCGTTTGGGTATACCACCAGAGTACGGAACAAATAAGTGGTTGGACCTCATGATTGTTAGATGACGTTAGAGTTATCGAACTCTTTGATTGGTTCGTTCTTTTCTGGAAGGACAAAGGGTCTCTTTCCTAAACACATCTCATATGTTGATTTTTGTATGTGCATCAAGGTTGTTAAAAACACCATGGTCTGATTCATTTCGTTAAGAGGATTTTGAAACTGATTTCGGTTCTTCAAGAACCAGTCTAAAAATGGTCCAACTAGGTCTAAATCAGTTTTATTTATGTTTGAAAAATCAAGCCAGTTTTTCCTAGCCAATGGTCCAATTTTCCCTTGTTTCTGTGCGAGATAAGTTGGAGCAACCCACACTCGCACTGTGGCATGTGGAGGCACATTGACGCGAACCGAGCGACACGACTCCTATGACACCTAAGCTACGAAGCTTGATAACCACAAGAAATACGGCCCAAGACCCGACACCAATATTAGCATGCATATCCTACGAGAAAACCTAGACTTTTGGTTGCAAGAACTCACCTTAACGCATAGATATCACCCACCACGAATCAAGACGAGGCGAAACGCCACAAAGGGTCGCAAATTCCTTTGATAAGTTTCTTGATAGAACAAGAGAAGCTCTTGGCTCTCAATTTTGAAAATCCATTCAAAATGTTTTCATTGATTAATAATCTGATTGTTTTTCAAATGGGCAGCTGCTACACATATTTATAGTTACAAATGAAAGCTAAAATTGTGAAAGAAATCCTAACCATTGATTTGTGATCCAATGGCCCAAAATTACAACAAATTTAAATTGTGCCGCGGCCGGGAAATATTCATGCCGCGGTGCGCACCGTTTTGGTTGCCTCAAGCATAGCCGGGCCGCAGCGCACAAAACTTCATGCCGCGGCGCGCATATTGGGGGTCTGCGCGCAGGTCTGGCGAGTCAGGGGCGCTTGTTCTTGTCAACGCACAGGCTCGGCGTGTCAGCGCGTGCACGTCTGCTTGTGTCTTCGTCATGCCGCGGCGCGCATGCCTCTTCGTCCCAAAACAGAATGCCCCTCGCTGCAGCACCACATTCTCATGCCGCGGCGCGCATGTTTTCCTTTGCCCCAAAACAGAATGCCCTGTGCTGCGGCGCCCAAATATCATGTCGCGGCGCGCATGCTTGGCAAGTCCTTCGTCCAAAACAGAAACCCCTGTGCCGCGACGCCAGAAACTCATGCCGCGGTGCAGCCCCAAATTTTGGAATTGCCAATCAGACTTGTATTCACCAAATCCCATGTGCTTGCAAGCTTGTTTGGGATGTTGCATACCCTTTTGCGCTTCCTTTTGACCCCTCTCGTGGCACGATCCTAAGCTCGTGTCGAGCCTTCTCTTTGGCGCGATTTGGTTCGCATCACACAAGTGGCCTACTCTAGCGTCCATTCACTACAAAATTTTGTAGTTATGCATATCGGCACATGATCTTTCCGATGGTGGTCTCAGATTATGTAGGCGATAGCAGCTACTCGTTCGATCCATTTAGCAGCTACTTGTTTGGACAGAAAATAGGGAGGTGTGTCCCTTTTCAGGTTGCTCCACCGCAAAGGGCCTACTAGGCTTTTATGTTTAGTAGCCTAGGAACCTCCACTTGCCAAAGGTGTCAAAAATGGAGCCACCATTTAGTGGTATTGACTATAGGAGTACGACCCCTTTCTGGTACGCAATATATTATGTACACGATAGGTTTTAAACTCAATAAATTTTTCTTTTTTTATTTTCCAAATCTGATTATGGACTTGGTTGGGTGAGAGTCTCTGTTTTAGAAAAAAAAAATTAGACTAGTTTTTCGGTCTCTTAGAGACCTTGTAGTTTTGATGGATAAAAGTTCAACCTCTTAGAGGCTGCGTAGTTCAAATGGACAAAAGTTCAACCTCTTGGAGACTGCATATAGTGTTAATTTTTTTTTTCAGAAAATATTTTTGGACTTTTTAGGATCTTTTTTCGTAGACTAGAGTCCGCAAAACACTACATATCTTTTGCAAAAGAATTTTTTATTCAACTGGTAGAGCACAATCGTTCCCACAGACAACGCCATATGTTGATGCTAATTTTTGTCTACATTGGTAATTAGATGCACCTCTCCCTTTTGCAAACCTAAGAACAAAGAACACACCATTAGAACCTCGAACCACTACGAAGTGTGGTGACTTTTGGCCTTCTGATACTTAAGTAAGTCTGAGTAGATGCCAATAAAGGAGAAGGCTAGCATCTCTCCACGTGATTATAGATGATTTAGAAATGATCATGTCTTTGTAGTGTTTGTCAAATATGAGATCTGAGAGATGTCAGATGGATTTGTGTTGAGTGAGCAAGATGAATATATAAAGAGAGATAATCTACCTATCGATGACTCTTATCCGTTGTGACAAACTTATCTTATTGTTAGAGTTATCTTCTATAAAATTATCTCTTTGTTGGATAATTAGGAGATTAGTTGGTTATTCTATTGGATATTTATCCGATTGGTTATACCCATTTCCTGATTCAACACCTATTAGGCTTATCTATGAGTCAATTGTATTGATTAGAATATCTCATATTGTGTCATGTTGCATGAATTAATTTTATACCTAACGGATAATAAAAAAAATTTCATAACAAGGGGTTGATGTTGTAATCTACCAATATAAAATCCCTCAAAACTTGCATAGGAAGATAGTTGGGACACTGGCTTGGTGTCTTTTCAAAGACACTCTGATACGGTCAATATTGGGTAGGTAGAGAAATATGGAGAAGAACTATGGTTTCTCTTAATGTCTGAGACAAAATAGGCATTTTGTAGGTGGAAGTGATTTAGTATCATATGTAAAGTGGGTGGGGTGATATTTATATGTTTAGATTTTACCAAATACATTCTCCTTAACAATTTAGATTGATCTCGAGCAGCATCACGATTACTTTACCCCTAATTATCTCTTCCAAGCAATTAGAGATATAATGATCATTTATCCCTTAATCACATCGATGACTCAGCATTCATCGAGCTAGTCAATGAGTCATCACTGAATGAGACCTATCAAGTTGCGTTATGTAGCACTTGTTCATTTTACATCCAAAAGCAAATAAGAATATTTATTACATATACATGAAAATTTCATAAATGTTTATTCATAAATTAGAGAAAATAATGATGGATATGGAATACTTGGAGGTTATTTATATTGAAGCAGGAGTTAGAAAAAAAAGACAAAACAATTGAAGTTTTATCTCAATTCATATGTCATCTTGTGATAGGTGGAAGTGTTGCATTTTGGGTTATAACTCTTACAAGATGGGCTATTATGCTTGAATGCCAAATAATGTGAAAAATAAGTTATGTTTTAACTTGAGATACAAAGCATTATCAATAATAACCCCGATTATCTTCACATTTTTTCCCCTAATTATGATTAGTGGAGTACTTAAATACTTAAATTATATTGTCTAAAATTTGAACCGTTTAAGTGCAGTCATCTGATGTTAAAAAGGTGTAATAATTTGTGCCGTTGAATTCTACGTGTCAAAAATTAAAGAAATAAATTTAGATGGAACGATAAAATGCTCTGGCCTTCAGTTACCTGGTCAAGATTCAAGAATAGGTATCAGTTGGAGAGAACCTCATTTGGGGAAAAAATTTAAAGTTCATGAGAAGCACTTGTAGTTCGAATGTAACAAACATAAGTCTCTTGTATTGTATTCAAATGTCCAACCCCAAACATACAAATTTCAGTTATTTGTTTATTTACTCTGGACCAACTTTATGCAAATGAGAACAAAGATGAATGACCAATGATATTCAAGTTTGATTGGGTCCATTAACGTAGTTCTCATCAATCAGTGTAATATGAAATACAGGGGTCAAATCATATCATGCCGTTCAATTTGCTTACATATTAGTCCTGTAAGTGTATCGGAGAAAATGTAAATTGTAGTTCAAGAAACAATAACACGATAAATCAATTTGAGGCCCTAAAATAGCACATATATTGTACATGATCGAATTAACCTTAAAATAATATGTTGGTTTATACATAGCGTAATTTATGTACTTGAATGAAGGTACAATATGTATAGTTTGTATATTTATAACATATGTATATATTGTGTATAACTAACATGCTATTTTAGGTCAATTCAATTTTGTAAAACTTTATATGCTATTTAAGGCAGAGATTCATGCATACTCCTCAGCCTTGTACAAGTCAACTGAAAAAGAAACCACCTTTTTATGTGATAATTAATCAAACAAATCCAATAGGGTCCAACCCTACTTTGCATCGAAGGCATGTAGACATACAAATGAACGGTTTCAAAGCTGAGGTCATTGACAGCCTATCTAAAGCTTCTTATTACTTATTAGTACATAATTCAAGGGAAAATGAGAAAGAAATGGAAACATAACAAAATCAAGCAACTCTACTAATTAAGACAAAACTCATTAGTCTTAAGGGGTATAAATATGCATCAAGCAAAGTTATCACCTAAAGTAGAGATGGAGTCTGAAATACATAGGTCAAAGTACCTTCATTCATAAACTCAACCCCATCTCCTTTTGTCTTCTTCCTTGTCCACGGGAGTGTACCACTCTGGCCTACGTTTCAAGCTGCTCAATCTGTAGTTCAGTAGAATTTCTTCGTCACAAAGCGTCCTTGTAGCCACCAGCACAAGAGTCTTTAAAATAGGAGTGCTTGATCCACTATTTTTCGAACTCCCATATCTGAACCAAAAGCTGCCAAGTCTCTTCATTTTCATTTCTTCTGCATTTCCAAATATTGTATTAGGAATATACACCCTCATGTCCTTTTCTTTCATTGGGAAGTCATAGGGGCAGATCATAACATTCGGAGCCATTCCCTTTGCAGGGTGATTGGCATAATGTGCCAAAGCCAATGGGTTCCGACGCTCTAAAATGTCACCACCATGTCTCACTCTGTTTCCTTCCAAAGGCTTACTGAGTAATCTCCAAAACCTATCTGGACCTCCTTTCTCACCATTTTGCACTTCAGTATTGATTTCTGGAGTGTTTAAGCCATTCCAAACCTCACGGGTTTCACCCCCTAATCCCCAGGGTTGGGCATTTATCACTGTTCCATCATACCTTGTGATCAAATATGAGTTTTGTGCATCAACTCTTGGATACCCGGGAATGTATCGGTAATAAGCTGGACTGTATATTATGCCTGGGTACATAGCTACCACAGTACCAACATCTGCTTCGCCATTTAAAAATAAACCTTGTCCTGCTTCATTGTGGGGCATCTGAGAAGGTTTGGTCTCAATTGTGTAGCCCATAAGATCTTTTAATCTAACAGAGACTTCAGCTTGTTTAATTGACTTCGTCATGGGTACATCTGTTCTGAAATATTGCATTAATATCAATCCAAATTCCAAACCTTTTAGTCAGCATCAAATATGTCATGAATTATTAATTGTTAGCAAATGCATTTTTTTTTCCACATGTACAACAATACAAGTACATAATCGAATTGTCCACAAAATAGCAAGTCAGTTGTACATAACGTGTATATATGTTATATGTACACATTATATATATAATGTGCAGAGAAACTAGATATGCAAACATGTGCATGCTATGTACAAGCTAACATATTATTTTGGAGTCAATTTTATTATGTACAATATATACGTCCTATTTTTGGCTTTAAATCTATTTTGTTGCCTTAAATCATCAACGGCATGGGCCAAATTTATTGCCAACTTTGAAAATACTAAACAGTACAGAAGGGGGAAAACAATTAAACAAATTGATGTCTATGAACACAAACCACAATTTGGATGATAAAATAATTACATCTAACAAATGCAAATTAAAGACAACCAATATCATAGAGAATGATAATTTTATGAAAATAGAACTATTATATCATTTTTATGCTTAATATTAACTTGTCTAATTAAATAACTAATATTTTTGGGGTTAAAATATTAAAATAAGATAAGTTTTGGGTCAAATGGTAAAAATGAATGAAAATATAATTTTTAGAAAATTTTTATTAACTATTTTTATACAGGTGGATGCATATAGAAATATCTAGATTGCTCTTAAAAATATTCAGACACACGTGGAAACTAGCTAGGCCCCACACAAGCCACGCCAACAAATCAATGAGCGCTGGGTGTCAAAGCACGACACATGTCAGCACAGTGTTCATTTCGAAAATCGCCGAATAGTCCACGTGTCACGCCACGCCAGAAATGCCAGCAAATCACAGAGCGTTGTGTGGCGCCAGCTCAGCAGACCAGTCCGCATTAGCCTCCCGCAGCGAGCCATATGTAGTGCGCGCACAACTCTCGTGTTTTCTCTGTGCCATGTAGGGGTGTTCAAAAAATCCGTTCATCCGATCAATCCGATCCGATCCGTTAATTTTTGAACGGTTTCGATCCGATGATCGGATCGGATTGAAATTTTTCAATCCGTTAGGTTCGGATCGGATAGCGGATTTCACTATTTATCATTCGATTCCATCCGATCCGACCGAAAAAAGTAAATATATTTTAAATTTATACACATGTCATATTTTTATTGATCACTTTTATTTATATTATACACCACATTATATACAATAATAAAATTTAAAATATTTTTTTATAATAAAAATACTACAAAACACTAAAAAAATACAAAACTCAAACCCTAAATCAAAATTGAAAAGATTAGAATCAGTCCCTCTCCCTCACACAGCACACTCGTGACTTCACAGTCGGCGCGCCTCCATCTCCCTTGTCTCCGTTGTTCGCAGGCCACTAGTCACGGTAGGTGGTTCGTCGCACGCTAGGTCGTCGCGTCCTGGTTCGTCACGCAGTGGTTTGTCGCGCAGTGGGTCGTCGCGTCCTGGTTCGTCGCCACCACAACCATATTTTTCACATGCCTCTCTTACCCTTTTGGACAGGTTGTTCCACTTTTCACTTCCTCTGTCTGATTCCAATGAACTGTTTGATAGGTTGATTACTGGAATTTGAATTTGAATACCCATTTTTGCAGTAATAATTAATTTTTCTCTTAAATGTCTCTGAGATATTAATATATATTTGCTTGTCTAATTTCTATGTATTTATAGTGGATATATATATAGCTCAAGATGTGACAATAATATATTGATATGCAACCAACTTTATAATTCTATCTTTCTCTTATGCATCGATCTTTAAAGAGAATTCATTGAGAAATCAGAGCATGGCTTACGGTTTTTATTTATTAATATATTTCTTTTATAGCAAAAGATTAAGAGTATATATAAATGTTAAAAACTGCTTATTTTTTGTACGAAATTTCAGAATGTCCAAGCACAAGAAATATTTTCACATGAAAACTTCGATACTCATTAGATCGATCTTTAATCAATTAATTTATGTTTCCTATAATTACTTAGAAGAATACATAGTAATTAATTACATACATTACATCATTTTAAACCTCTTTTTTGTTATTTATCTTAGATGGACAAAAATACTCCTACTACAGATAGTCCACTTGTAACTACTGGAAGTGCAAGCGCTGCCCAAAATTTTGAAAATAATTCAGAAAATGCTCCACCAGAAATTGAAGAAATTCTGCCGAATGATAAACCCGAACTTTCCACAAAATGTACTGATAGCAATGATGAAAAAGGTAAACGAAAGTCTTCTAAACCTCCTTCTGATGCTTGGAAACATTTTGATATAGTAGTTAAAGGCTTAAATCGCAAGGCAAGATGTAAATATTGTTTTAAGGAGTATGTGTATGTATCCAGCAAGTCTAGTACATCAAACTTTAGAGCTCATATTGCTGTACAATGTAAGTTATTTCCTAGTAGAGTTGAGAAGAAGCAAAAGACTCTAGCTTTTGAAAATCCTACAAAAAATAAAGAAGGTGCACTTGTTGCACATACATTTAGTACTGAAGCTTGTAGGCTTGCACTTACAGAGATGATTATAATTGATGAGTTGCCATTTAGTCATGTTGAGAATGAAGGATTTAGGAAGTATAGTAGAGTTTTGGAACCAAGGTTCCAAGTTCCTTCTCGTACTACTGTTACACGAGATTGCTTCAGTCTTTTTTTGAAAGAAAAAGATAAATTGAAGGAATTTTTCTCAAAGTTATTTCAAAGAGTTTATTTGACCACTGACGCATGGACTTCTGCTAAAAATTTGAACTATATGTGTCTCACTGCTCATTTCATCAATGATAGGTGGAAACTTCAAAAGCGAATATTAAATTTTTGTGTAGTTCCTAGCCATAAAGGTGATATGCTTTTGTTTTATGTATGTTTTATGTATGTTTGAATATTTTCAATTGTATTTCAACATTTCTATTTTGAACATTTCTATTTTGTTTATGTATGAACATTTTTAATTGTACTTCAACATTTTTATTTGGTATTTTAAGGTTTATTTTAGCTTAAATATGTTTATGTTACATAAAAAATTTAATTTTTTATTTAAAAATATTAAAATAGAGTTGATTAAATTTATTCATCGGATTGATCGGATTCAATCCGAATAGTTTGCAGATCGGATAGGATCGGATTTGAAACATGATCGGATCGGATGCAGATTAGGATATTTCAATCCGATCGGATGGTCGGATCGGATCGGATGAGCATAAAATTAGCGGTTTCGATCCGATGAACACCCCACTGCCATGTGTTGCGCTCCGATTTGTCCCGCTTATTTTTAGTGCCAAATGTCATCCTCCTATTGGCCAGTGCTTGTTTTTATCTTATTTTCATCTAAGCCCTTGCTTTTTAAGATGATCAAATGGCCAGAAATTGACTTGAGCATTTTAGACCTATTTTATCTTCTTTTGCACGAAATTTCAGCAACCCATTCACCATTTTTCACCCTCTTCCACCTTCATATCTATCCTCCATTCATTCCATCACTCTATTAACTATTTTTATCCACCAAAATACTATTTTTAATCTAACTTTTTAATTTTTTCTACATTATTTTGAAAATATAAAGAGTTTTGAAAAAGCACAATGGAATCACCATTGGAGCACAAATGGATCTTGTAGAAAAGAGCTTGAGGAATCCTCATTGCGTTTACATTTTTTCACTCCCTTAGTTGTAAACTTTGTATTTCATATTATTTTTATTCTTAATATTATTATATTAAAAATGTGTATTTTATGCTAGAACTCTTTAAGGATTCAATGAAACCCATTTTATAAACATGATTTATGCTATTAATTTAATATTTTGAAAGTGTTTGATTTATCTAATTTAATGTACTTAATGCTCCTATTTAAATTGGCCATTTAATTAGATGATTTGTTAATTTTGTGCGCAATTAAAAGATTAGTATGAAATTGTGAACATGCATTAAATTAGCACATATGTAATAAGAAATAAATTCTCATTATTATATGTAATCACTTTTAAACTCTAGGTATTTAATGACCCATATATGCTTAGATAACCATAGACATGTAAAATAAGTTTATATGGATTAGCATTAACATGGCCATAGGCATGTGGGTGGCAATTACTTGAGTAAAGTTTGATCAATAATCCATACATTTTACTTTACTATTAATGAGTAAAAAATCTTGTGAGTAAAATGGGGGAAGTTGAATTCCTATACTTTTCTTTATTGTGTAGTGAATCTATTTTTTTATTTCTTTAATTAATTTAGTTTCGTTATTTTAATTTGCCACTCATTTTCTATAGTTCAAATAGAAAGGAAAAGTATATATTTCAGTACTTAATCCTAATACACGCCTTAATAAGTTTCTTGTGGGTACGACAATCCCGTTCTTAACAATACTTATCACTTGTACACGACCCGTGCACTTGCAGAATTCGTGCCAGAGAACAAACACTAAATTCATTAGAAACTTCTAAGAAAATGTTATATGTTTCGTTCAGATGTTTACAATATCACTACAGAGAAACCAATATATATACAGAGTCATACTTTGATTGATTTGATTTCTACAAACTACAAAACTTTTCAGTCTTGTTACACCAACAACTAGGGTAGAGATGTACCAAACGAGTTAAGGATAAAGGAAAATTCAATGACATAGAAGATACTTAAGACACGTGCATTTCGGCCTACATTCAAATTAGAGGGATAGAGGGGGCATGTGCCCTCCTTAACTTGATAGAGATCAAAATTTTAGACATGAAAAAATAGGGTTCATTTCTTTCATCAGAACATTATAGACATGTAATTAGGTAAGTTTTTAAGTACACAATTACACGTGAAATTTTCATTCAATAGAAATAGATATCTTACCTGTGATGAAAGAAATCAATCCTCCCTCTAAAATTCATAAGTTCAATAAAAATGAGAATAAAGTGCTCTTATCAATTCATAAACGCACGTATTGTAAATTAAATGGTAAATTTATTTCTTATTCTTAATCATTTCAATTTACCAATGTAGTTAAACTTAATTTGATTCAAATTCTACAAATTCATAATTTCAGTTATATAATTAAACTGTCAATATATATTTTAGTTAAATAAACTGGAAGATTTGTAAGATTGTGATAAAGTTCACCTTTAAATTCAGCTACTGGTACTTTATAATTTGGGACATTCGTAACAAATTGAAGGGCAATCTATAAATTTTTTTTTTTTAAATTGAACAAACTAAAATATAAGTATCAAAATAGCTAATACTCTAAAAATAATGGACCATAATGGCTTTTTTTTGTATATTAGTAAATTTTATGTGCGGTGCCCGTGCGACGTTCATGTTCTATCCAATTTATAGTATAGGATTTTAAATTTTTAAATTTGTAAAATAATAAAAGTCAAATTTTTTGTAAAATACATATTGTAAAGTTAAGTATCAAATTGTACTGATTAATTAAAAGATACTAAATTATTATACTATAACTAATTCTACACTTTCATTATTGAAATATAATTCTACAAATTTTACAATAGAAAGATAAATTTACATATTTAAGAAAAAGAGCTAAGAATGAATTTTACAAGTTTGTAATAATCTGACTTTGTTAAGTATTGAATAGTAATAGTGCATATCTTTCCTCCAACACACCCTGTGGTATTATATAGATTTTCTAATTTTGAATACTTCCAACTATTACTATATATTTCATCTAGATAACAATTACCTACTCTAATAACAGCCAGTATTCGACCTGTTACGTAAGACAAGTATTCGAGATTTCAAAGTGCATGCTTCTACTCTACAAAACTTGATTTCTTTAATCACAACATTATAGACATGAATAGTTAAACCAGTAGAATTATTAAAATTTCTAAATAATTAGGGTTGAAATGATGCAAAGCAAAATTTTCCTAAATTCTAAAAATTAACATTCATACATGATAAGAAATTGTTTTTTAACTTTTTTCAATGTGTTTATGCCCTATAGTTGTAAATGATTATGCTGATTGTAGAATTTCTTTATCAAAATCTTGGAAACAAGAAAATAATAGATAATACATAAAAAGGATATTAAAAATTTGGAAGGGAAAAAAAATACCAACGTATTCAACCTTATGCATTCTTGAGAGTTTAGAATAAAATGGATATTGCAAAATTACACAACTGAATTTTTAATAAGCCGCATTATACTAAATTAAAAAATGTAATAATTAGAAAGGTAAAGTGGATCAACGATCCACTAATCCACTTATAAAAAAAGCATCACGCTATACCAAAAATAACTATATTGATGGGAATAAAGAATATTAATTATAATATTTATTAGATAATAATAGGTTTTAGGTTATCAATTATAAAAATTATTACAACAATTTTTTAGATACTTATCAATTAGGAAATTTGGAGTTCGGGCCTTAAATAACATGTATATATATTATATATATTCTAATTAGACCCTAACAAGTCAATTGTACATAACATATACAATAATATATGCACATACTATACATAATGTACATTAATTTATGTATAAATTGTACATAAACTAACATATGTACATTAATTTATATGTATATACATGCATGTATAAATACATAAACTAACATGATATTTAAGGGCCAATACAATTATTTACAATATATGTGTTATTTTGGGTTTTTAATTAGAAAGTTAAATTAATCTTAGAATTTTAGAAGTATAAATATTTGTTAGGATTTTATTTATCTAATAATTATGAATTTGATTTTCATATTAGGATTTTGAATTGGATTTATGACTGATTTGGTTATTAGATAATTCCTATAAATTAGAGGTATAGTTGTACGTTTCTTTTCATACTATGCTTATGATTAAATACTGATCTCTCCTATTTGTTTTCTTTCTCCCAAAATTCATAATTCTTCGATACTAAATCCCTAATTCTTCAACTCTATTTTTCGATTTTCCCAATTTCACCAACCATAAGGTTTGCCATTGGCCAACGCTGCACACATTGTCAAGTACAACCAAAGTTTAAAATGTCAATATGGGTTGAAATGTCAAGATTTAAATTTTATTAAATCGTCAAAGATATCGTAGTTGTCAATAGAAATTTTGAAATTTTTTGCGAAAACAATAAAAACTCTATCAAAATGATGGTATTTGTTTTATAAAACTTCACAATCATAGAAATGGTCAATTATTTAGAACTATTGTGTCGTTACTATTAATTTAGGAGTAAAGTGGAACTTTCTAAAAACATAATTAATTTGGTGTAATTTATTTAAAACATAGGTATTAGAAAAGTATAAAGCCCTCCAAAACTTCTTCCTTAATAATGCCTTGTTTCATTTTATAAAGTTACCAATGCCTAGCCCCTTTTTTCTTCAATATTTGAACAATCTCTCAATTAAAAAAATGATTTTTTCCTCCCATTACTAACACCTTCCCACAAAACATTGCAGACCTTCTAGGCTTGTATAGCCAACTAATTGATTAAAACTAGTTTTTCTCTTCTCAAACATGCTTCATCTCTCCAACCTTCGAAGTTCAAAAAAATATCTTAACAAGGTATAAACTCGCACAGTTCCTCAAATCATTAAAACTCCCCACAAACTCATGAAACAATAAAGTTTTATCTGCTATGACAGGTAAAAGGCAAAATCGGCATGTGAGGCATTTGTCCAATCTTTTTAAGCTATGACGGATATCATCTCTAATGCACAAAAAAAGTCATATTTCAATCTCCTCCTTCAAATATTGAACCTATATCCCATGGTTTTTGTTGACCATCATTCTTTCTTCAACGCTGTAACTATTATGTCTTTGTATACCCCAAGGATATCTCCCATATAAGAATAAATCAATCAGTTCAACCAATGCTCCATGCAGCCACCTGCTTTATACTCTTGTCAAAATATTGGCTCAACATAAATTGCATTTTTCATGACTAGAAGAGAAAGTGTCTTCTACATTTTCTTCATATGGTTGTAGCCGTAGGATTTACTTTATTCCATTAATTCATGATTAGAGAATTACAAAAGGTTTTGCATAAGGCTAAAGGTTTTGAATTAATATCTATATGGAATGGTAGACATATTATAAAGATGGGAGTTATTGAGTCATGAATGAAGAAGGTCAAAAGATTGCATAAATCTAAAGATCTCTGGTTAATATCCATATAAAACGGGGGAGATATTATGGATAAAGAGATAGAGTTTGGGCTACATTTAAACATATCATTGTTGATGTTCAAATGGTCTTCTACAAACAAGCATGCAAACTCACTCTTTATAATAGTTATAAGATGTATTATCTGATATATACATTTAAAAAAAATTCTTGTATGTTTAATTATATTAGTTAGTTGAATGTGATTTATTGGATATAGGTAAATTTTCAATCTATATACGTATTAATAATAATAGTTTGCAACCTCTAAGAGAAATTTCTAGGTCTTGTAGAGTGCTCAATACCATATGACAAAGACTAAGTCAAGAGGCAATCAAGTATACCCTAAAATTACATCGGACAAGAGCTAAGTAAAGAGGCAATCAAGTATACCCTATTTAATCTTGTTCTTATGGATTAATTGCTTGCAGATAACAATGTAACCTTTAACATATGCATTAGTATTTGAAATTATGTCGATAGTTGGATATCCCCCCTCCAAATCCATTTATAGTGTACTCAAGTATGATTATTGAAGAAGTGATACGAACCAGATCGCGCCACCAATAAGGCCCGATACGTATCATGGACCAAGCCGAGAAGGGGGTGAAATATGGGCGCAGAAAGGCACACCACAACACGAGCAAGGGTACCAACATGTGAGACATGGGAGTGCCAAGCTAATTGTGGAGTTTCTGAAATTTTGAGCTGCGCTGCAGCATGACATTCCCCCGCCGCAGCGAACAACTTTCTGTTTTGTTGGAAATTTTGGCAAGAGGTTCTCGCCGCGGCATGGATTATATGCGCCGCAGCGCAGGTGTTTCTGTTTTGGGCATGAAGGCTGGGATACGCGCGCCCAGACGGGACAGGAATGCGCGCAAGAGATCAGGTGTGCGCGCAGAGGATCAAGGACGTGCGCGCCGCGGCATGGCTTTTGGGCGCCGCGGCACAAACCTCTCGGGTTGGATGCTTTGGTTCCTCGCCGCGGCATGGAATTTACTCTGCCGCGGCCCGCCTACTTTAACTTTTGTAATCCGAGCCTCCTCGCCGCGGTATGAATATTTGCCCGCCGCGGCGCAAATGTAAAATTTGTAATATTGACCATTGGATCAAATCCAATGGCCCAGATCTTGTCTTTTCTTTTAGGTTTTATTTGTACACTATATAAGGACAAGGGTAGCAGCCCAAATAACAATCTTTGATCATTTTATGAGAAATTTGTTTGAAAACAAATTGAGATCCCAAGATGCTCTTTGCTTCAATGCAAACCAAGAACTTATCAAAGGATTTGCATCCCTTTGTGGCGTTCGCCCTCTTCTCCGTGCGTGGTGCGTAATATCCATGTGTTGAGGTGAGTTTCCTGCAGCCAAAATCTGTTGTTGTGCTTAGAATTCGCATGCTAATTTGTTGTTGGGTCTGGAACCGTCTTCTCTTGGTTCTCTAGCCTCGTAGCTAGTTGGGTCGATAGGAATCGTGTTGCGGAGTTCGCATCATTTGGTATCAGAGCTCTAGGTTGAGACTCTAGATTCCTATCTTAATTTTTGTCAATTTCTATTTCATAGCACATAAGAAAATTCTTCACAAAAAAATTATGTGTTCTTGTTTCTATGTGTTTATTGTATTTCCTGGATTAACCTGATTGATGTTGTTTCCTTCTTATCTTGATTGAATTTGGAAGAGTTTTCATGTTGAAAATTTTCCCAAAAAATCGTTTTTGTAGAGGAAGGGTATTTTGGTAATCTCACATGTGTTTTTCGTATTGAAAAGTGAGAGCCAAACATTTTTCTCTTTATTTAAAAAAAAAAATATATCTTCCGAAAATATCTCACGAAAATATCTCGTGAAAATTTCTCACGAAAATATCTCGCTAGATATTTTATAAAAAAAAAAAAGAGAAAGAGGATATTTCGGAGCTTATAAAAAAAAAAAAAAAGAGAAAAAAAAGAGTGAATTCTTGATTTCCGAAAAATTTGCGAAATTTCTTTGTTTTAGCGTCGTTTACGCTTTAACGGATCGTTTTCTTGTTTATTTGCATTTTACGAGTTTGAATTTACTAGATTGAACTTGTTTCCAAACTAATAGAGTTAGAGTTTCAAAACACTTCGAGTTAGTTTCCTTTGTGTTCAACATTGGATATTGCAAACTACGGATTGTTGAGGACGAGAACTCTACAATTGGGTGGAAGACTTGGACGGTTTGGTTTGTCATAGGGCTTCGAGCGCTACGGCAATCAAATTCGAGTGTAAACACGTGAGGTAACTAGTGAAAGTTCCAATTTGCTAATTGTTAATCGTTTGTTTGTATTAGTTGTTGTTGAGTATGTCTGACAGGAACAGCTCAGAGGAAAGGCCCGACACCGCTTTTATGATGAGAGCATTACAACAATCCATGGAACGGATGAATGTCGTCATGGTTAATATGAACGAGCGAATGGAACGACAAGAAGCAACTATCGCCAACTTAGGGCAAGAGGCACCACAAGTCGCTCCTGATGTAGAAAGACCTAATAGGAGAGCTCATTTTGTGGAGGAGTTGGATGAAGATAGTTTTGGAGAGAATTATAATGATGATGAAGGGAGGATGCCCTTCGGAGGAAGATATGGGCCTAGAGGTGGCCATAGGAGGGGAGGAATGAGGAGACCCCCACACCAACCTTTTGATGGAGTTGATCGGAGCTTAGGAAACATTAAGATGAAAATGCCAGCATTCCAAGGAAAGAATGACCCGGAATTATATTTAGAGTGGGAGAAGAAGGTGGAGCATATATTTGAATGCCACAACTACTCCGATGAAAAAAAAGTTAAATTGGCGATGATAAAGTTTACTGACTATGCTTTGAACTGGTGGGATCAGTTGGTAGTTGGTAAGAGGAGGAATGGAGAAAGGCCGATGAGTAGTTGGGAGGATATGAAAGCAATCATGCGGAAGAGGTTTGTTCCGAGCCACTACTACCGAGAGCTTTATCAGAGATTGCAACGGCTCAATCAAGGCTTTCGATCGGTTGATGAGTATTACAAGGAAATGGAGGTAGCCATGGTTAGGGCTAACAATGAGGAGGATAGAGAAGCCACTATGGCTCGGTTTTTGAGTGGGCTAAATTCAGAAATTGCCAATGTTGTGGAGCTTCATCATTATGTGGAGTTGGAAGACATGGTCCACATGGCAATCAAAGTGGAAGGGCAATTCAAGAGAAGAAGCAACCGGATGCAACCACAAAGGCCAATTACTCCAACACCTTGGGTACAAGATTCTAAGAGAGAAGAAGGAACTAGCTCCAAGCCCCGCTTTGAAGTCAACAAGGGCAAAGAAATGGAGGCTAGTAAGGACAAAGGAAAAGGTAAAGTTGAAACCTTTCCCCAAAATCGAGATGTTAGTTGTTTTCACTGTCTTGGAAATGGTCATTATGCATCCCAATGTCCGAACAAGAAAGCAATGATCATGCAAGCCAATGGGGAGGTGGCGACTGATGAAGAGAGTGATGGTGAGGAGATGCCACCATTGGAAGAAGCAAGTGAGGAAGAGATAGTTCCAGTTACGGGAGACTTGCTTATGGTAGGGCGAACGCCCCAGGATTAATTAAAAGAATGTGACAAGGATTCACAAAGAGGAAACATTTTCCATACAAGATGTCACGTGAATGGCAAAGTCTGCAGCCTAATTATTGATGGGGGTTGTTGTACCAATATTGCTAGTACCACCCTAATTGAGAAGTTAGGGTTACTTACAACCAAACATCCCACACCTTATAAACTACAATGGTTGAATGATCAAGGTGAGGTGAACGTAGAACATCAAGTCTTGGTGTCCTTTGCTATGGGAAATTATCAAGATGTTGTATTATGTGATGTAGTACCGATGCAGGTTGGGCATATGATATTGGGCAGGCCTTGGCAATATGATCGACGGGTGACTTATGACGGTTATAAAAATAAGTACTCGTTCGAGAAGGATGGAAGTAAAATAACTCTTGTCCCCCTTACCCCGAAAGAAGTACTTGAAAATCAATTGAGAATCAAGAACAAGGGAGAACAAGAAAAGGGAAAGGGAAAAGAAAAAGATGAAATGCCCAAGGAGAAAAAGGGGCAAACCAAAAAAAAGGAAGAAAAGAAAAAAAACAAAAGAATGTCTATTTTCTAACTTTTCTTTCTTGCAGGATCCTTATGATGAGGGGAACAATAAGGATGGACTACAAAACTTACCCCATGATGAAGGTCCGAATTCGAGGTCGAATTCTCTTGAAGAGGGAAGGAATGATACGAACCAAATCGTGCCACAAATAAGGCCCGACACGTATCATGGACCAAGCCGAGAAGGGATGAAATATGGGCGCAGAAAGGCACACCACAACACGAGCAAGGGTACCAACATGTGAGACATGGGAGTGCCAAGCTAATTGTGGAGTTTCTGAAATTTTGAGCTGCGCCGCGGCATGACATTCCCCCGCCGCGGCGAACAACTTTCTGTTTTGTTGGAAATTTTGGCAAGAGGTTCCCGCCGCGGCATGGATTATATGCGTCGCGGCGCAAGTGTTTCTGTTTTGGGTATGAAGGCTGGGATACGAGCGCGCAGACGGGACAGGAATGCGCACAAGAGATCAGGTGTGCGCGCAGAGGATCAAGGACGTGCGCGCCGCGGCATGGCTTTTGGGCGCCGCGGCACAAACCTCTCGGGTTGGATGCTTTGGTTCCTCGCCGCGGCATGGAATTTACTCCGCCGCGGCCCGCCTACTTTAACTTTTGTAATCCGAGCCTCCTCGCCGCGGCATGAATATTTGCCCGCCGCGGCGCAAATGTAAAATTTGTAATATTGACCATTGGATCAAATCCAATGGCCCAGATCTTGTCTTTTCTTTTAGGTTTTATTTGTACACTATATAAGGACAAGGGTAGCAGCCCAAATAACAATCTTTGATCATTTTATGAGAAATTTGTTTGAAAACAAATTGAGAGCCCAAGATACTCTTTGCTTCAATGCAAACCAAGAACTTATCAAAGAATTTGCATCCCTTTGTGGCGTTCGCCCTCTTCTCCGTGCGTGGTGCGTAATATCCATGTGTTGAGGTGAGTTTCCTGCAGCCAAAATCTGTTGTTGTGCTTAGAATTCGCATGCTAATTTGTTGTTGGGTCTTGAACCGTCTTCTCTTGGTTCTCTAGCCTCGTAGCTAGTTGGGCCGATAGGAATCGTGTTGCGGGGTTCGCATCAAGAAGTGTGGCATCACATTGAGTACAATAGAAGAAATGGGTTTTTAGGGACCACAAATGGTTTGCAGACATACTTGTGCAATGAAGAAGCTTAGGAAACTTCACCATCTACTCTCACTACAAAAATTGATGCAACATCAAGAATGAAACAAAAAGGATATAAGAAACGATGATGAATTAGGGATATGAGATTAAGAAAAAGAAGAAGAGGAATTTGGTCTTAATATTCAAAGTATATCTTTAAAATCAAGCTAAGGTCTACAATTATAATGCAAGAAGCCTATTCTTAACTAATGCAATGAGGACCTAACTTATATCTAAATCTTCTACTAATAAAATAAATCTCATAATGAAATAGCAATTGGAGTAAAACTCAAATTACACAATTCTAAAAATAATTGGACCTTTAAATAAGTTCCCAATTTTGTCATGCTTTAGAAATACACATGCATGTATGTAAATATGTATTTTGCTGCGAATATAAATATAATTCTTTATTATTGTACTTCACAAAGGTTACGTTTGGTTCGCTGAATGTAATCGTAATCGTAATCGTAATCGTAATCGTAATCGTAATCGTAATGGAATGTAAAGGAATCAGTATTACTATTACAGTGTTTGGTTTAGTCACTGTAATCAAAAAAGGAATCAGTATTACAGTGTTTGATTTAACTACTGTAATGTAATAGAATAGAAAAAAAAAATTATATAATTATTTTAAAAATACAATTTTAGAAAATAAAATTTCAAAAAAATACAATTTTATAACAAAAATTAATAAAAAATACAATTTTTAAAAAAATACAATTTCAGTTTCAGAAAAAAAATACAATTTCAGTTTCATAAAAAAAATACAATTTAAAAAAAATACATTCAGAAAAAATATAATTTTATAACAACAATTTTAATAAAAAATACAATTTCAGCAAAAAATAAATACAATTTCAGTTTCAGAAAAAACATACAATTTAAAAAAATACATTATTTTAAAAATATAATTTTATAACAACAATTTTAATAAAAAATACAATTTCAGCAAAAAATAAATACAATTTTAGATAAAAAATACAATTTAAAAAAATACAATTAAAAAAAAAAAAATGAAACCCAAACACTGTGTATCGCGAGGGACGGTTCGCGACGGAAGGCGTTGGCGCACGACGCGAGGTGGACGACGCGAGCTGGGCGACGCGAGGTGGACGACGCGAGCTGGGCGACACGAGGGACGGTTCGCGAGCTGGGCGACGCGAACTGGACGACGTTTGGTTCGCTGGAAGGGACGACGACGGACTGTACGGCTCCTCTCACTGGACGGCTGGACGACGACGACGCCGCTAGCACAGGAACGGGACGCGACGGACGGCGCTGGTCGGAACTGGCTGTTACGCGTTTCAAAAAAAAAAATTTACTGTTCAGTAATGTAATCACAATTCATGATATTGGATTGTGTAATAGGAATTACTTAAAGAGATGTAATGAATTACATTACATTACATCTCTTTAAAGAAACCAAACACGGTAATGAGTTGAATTGATTACATTACATGTGTTATTACACCCAACCAAACATGCACAAAATGTAACTGTCTTGAAAGATCGTAAAACGCAATAATATAATTAAAAAACTTAGAGCCATCCTCATTGATTATAGATAACTTTATTTGTTTATAGAATTTACCAAGTGAGAGAGAGCCAAGAGTTAAATAAAGAAATTCCATGTATCTTATAGAACAAATAGACATTTCTGACAATAAATGACAGTTAAGTGCAAAATGCTTTCCAACTCAACTTTTAACTAAATGCAGTGCGTAACAAACAAATTTGACAAATTCAATTCTGTAATAATTGTGAAAAGGTGCTCTGAAGAGAAAACTGAGAAACTGTGCAAATAAAACTTACCCGAACAGTTACTAGGTGAGGTAGTCCGACCAACAGCAAGACTAAGGCCACTTTGGCGAGAATTATTTGATTGTTGAGGCACTTCATTGGGCATTTTTGTCTCCTTTGCATCAGGGAGAAGAATTTGATCCATTAATTTGCAGAAACTGTTAATCTGGTAATGGACATTTTCTTGGACTTGTTTCTCTTGATCAGAAAGAGATGCTTTAGCTGCCATGTCTATGATCTCATCTGCGTCAGCCACCTCAGCATTTCTTCCCAAACGATTGTAGCTAAATTTTCAAGTTATCACATGAGTGAAACTTCAATATAATAAAAAAAGAAAAGCAACAAATGCACACAAATGATGGCCTAATACTGGCAGAATCACTCACATTCCATAGAAAATTAAATGAGAAAATAAAATACATGAATAGAATATCCATTGAACATAATTTTGGTTTGTATTTGTAATTCTAGGAAGATCTATTGAGAGCTTTGAAGGATCATTGTTGTTAAATTCTAGATTTTTAGGGACCAGGATATCAAATTAGGTTTGGCAACTGAACAAATGAGATCAATAATTGTGGTCTAAAAGATTAAATTGTTCGAAATTAAAATCTTGAAATAATAAAGGTATCCTTAAGCGTATTATTAGAGAGACATATATCAGACCTATACAATCACATCCGGTAGGCAAATGTATCGAATAATTCCAACCAATGACAAAGATTTCTATACAATTGACTCAACTCAATTTAGAACCATATTGATTGTTCCTCCTACTAACAAAAACTATGAAATAACTCAACAAGTAAGCTATTAATTATGAAACAAGTAATTAGAAAATAGAAGTGACACAAACTAGACAATGACCTGGAATAAAGGAAAAGCCTGTTCATGTCTGCCTCAAATTGCAACTTTCTAGGATCTTTGGCAAATGTGCGGCTCTTTGCAAGAGTATTCACAGCCTGGAGAGATTAAAACAAGCAAATTATCAATCTCAAATAGAACAGAAACTGACATTACACTGTTTCGTTTACAACAGGGGATTGATAAAGTAGTTTCATTTTGTAATTTTATATTTCCAAGCAGAAACTATTAAAAAAAAGAGAACATCGTAAGTGTGGGAAGTGTTTGGTTGCCTAGAAAGTCCAGGAAAAACAAAGAAAAAAAAAAAAATCCGGCCAACTAATTGCCTAACAAGTTGACACAAGTGGTAGTACTACTTCCACTGGACTAATTGAAAGAAGAAACATAGTAAAATTTTAAATTTCACAACATCCAATTCCCTTCCAAATTATTCTAGTCTATTTAAACGATAATAGATGTATATTTTCTTGGAAAATCCATTTGAAGCAAAGAAAGGAATAGATAAATAGAGAGTGATACCTCTAGAAATTTTTTAAAAAGAAAAGCCATTGCGAAATCGGCAGACAGCCAAGTATTACAGTCCTCTACCCTACTACAAGAGAAACGACGAGCAATATAGGGTTGTTTCCTTTTCTCGCAGCAAATCAATACGTCCCCAAGTCGGCACCTTTTTAGCGGTTATTCGTGCCCAAAAATTAGGGGCTTTTGCCTTGAAGAGTCTACTTAAATGGCAAAACATCACTTAAGTACTCTATTGGTGAAATTTATCAAGAAGGGACTATTATTAACTTGTTGACCCCTGACTACCGGTACATTAAATCAGTAAATAAAAAGAAGAAAAAACAAAGGAAAAAAAAGAAATATAGCTATGGCGATTTCTGATGGATTACAAATGCGCTTGTATCTTCTCTAATAAATATATACTTTTGATTGGAAGGGGACCACGTTTTTTGTTGCCGCAAAGCTTGTGTATGTTTCTCATAATGTTTAATATATTTATAGCTTTGAAAATATTTGGATAATTATTATGCAGATCTTTCAGTAAAACGTAAGATTGAGAAACATCGAGATAAGGTGCTTCGCTGTGATAGCTTGCTTCAAAAGAATCCATTTGTTCAGCCTGTATCATCAAGAAAAAATCTAAAGGGTTTTTGTTTAAAATAGGCAAAATCCTTAATATAGTTTAAAAAAGGGCAACCTTGTGTAAAAGTGTAAAAATGGGCTTTTTTTAACCGGCCACCCAAAGCCCCATTTGCTAGCCGGTAAGTCATTTAAACCGTTTGAAAGAATTCGAACAATTCAAACAAACCCACAACTCTGAGCATTACTCTACCTCTCCCTCTCCCTCGTCACTCTCTATTAGCGAAGCTCCCACATTTTTTGTTGAGGAAGAAGACGAACAGTATCAACGCAGAAAACACTCGACCATTACTATCACTTTTTGAAGCTCTGCATTATTCGGTAAGTTTTTTAAACAAATTTGTCTTCTTTGCACGAAAACACTCGACCATTACTCTCCAGGGTATATCTTGAAAAGCTATGCAGTTTGGTTTTTAATTGGGTTTTTGTTGAAACTCAACGAAAATCCCTTATTTTTGTATGGTTTTTTGTAAAATGTTGGTTTAAGGTTAAATGTTTATGTAAAATGTAGGTTTTGTAATATTGGGATTTTGTAATTATGGATGGATAATCTGATTTCTGGTATATGTGGTTGTTATTCATGAATAACATTATCTGGGGGTATATCAGTGGTATATCTGGTATATCTCGGTATATCTGGTATATCTGGGGGTATATCCGGTATATCGGGGGGTATATCTGGTATATCTCAGGGTATATCTGGTATATCTCTGGGTATATCTGGTATATCTCAGGGTATATCTGGTATATCTGGTATATCTCAGAGTATTCTGGTATATCTCACGGTATATCTGGTATATCTCAGGGTATATCTGGTATATCTCACGGTATATCTGGTATATCTCAGGGTATATTCCCTATATCTCAGGGTATATCTGGTATATCTGGTATATCTCAGGGTATATCTGGTATATCTCAGGGTATATCTGGTATATCTCACGGTATATCTGGTATATCTCAGGGTATATCTGGTATATCTCAGGGCATATCTGGTATATCTCAGGGTATATCTGGTATATCTAGTATATCTCAGGGTATATCTGGTATATCTCAGGGTATATCTGGTATATCTGGTATATCTCAGGGTATATCTGGTATATCTCACGGTATATCTGGTATATCTCAGGGTATATCTAGTATATCTCACGGTATATCTGGTATATCTAGTATATCTCACGGTATATCTGGTATATCTCACGGTATATCTGGTATATCTCACGGTATATCTCAGGGTATATCTGGTATATCTCACGGTATATCTGGTATATCTCAGGGTATATCTGGTATATCTCACGGTATATCTAGTATATCTGGTATATCTCAGGGTATATCTGGTATATCTCACGGTATATCTGGTATATCTCACGGTATATCTGGTATATCTGGTATATCTCAGGGTATATCTGGTATATCTCAGGGTATATCTGGTATATCTCATGGTATATCTGGTATATCTCACGGTATATCTCGGTATATCTGTGTATATGTCGGTATATATGGGGTATATGTCTATATATCTTGGTATATGTTGGTATATTTTGGGTATATCTCGGTATATCTACGTATATTGGTCTATTTCTATAACTTTCATTTATATGAACCTAAATTTGATGTATTTTTATGTTGCTTTAATGTGATTGATGTTTTTCGCATATATATTGTAATTTTGGTATACCTGTTCACAAGTATTAATGAAATTGTTTTTCGTAAATGTTAAATATGCAGGAAATGGCTGGAAAATCAACCTTCGTTCCTTATGTCTCCCCATCCGAGTACTATGTTGGTAAAATAACCAACATATCACGTCTTCAAAATTTTGCAACATTGAAGACGACCCTAGAAGGGTTTGGGTTGCTTCATAGGTTTGAGGGCTTATGTTTTGGTTTCATCACAATGATGAAACATATAGAGTTTACAGCTGGATTGTTGCATCATATATTATTGATGCAAGATAGAGATCAATCGGGGAAAGAGCTCCGAATTATTGTAAAAGGTACACCCCACCTCTTTGGATATGAAGAATTTAGCCTAATCACCGGTATGATGTTTATCGGTGAGGAAGGAAGTCCAGCGCAAAGTGGTCGGTTGCGTAAAAATTACTTCAAGACCGACAGGCCAATAAAGAAAGTCGATTTGGAGAAGCTATTTGCAAACCTTCCTCTGTCTACCGAGCCTGAGGATGTGTTGAGGTTGGCTCTCATATATACTCTGGAAATAATACTTTTGGCCGATCATAATCTGAGGGCCATTAATGATCAATACTTGGATTTAGTTGAAGACCTTGACAAGTTTAATATCTACCCCTGGGGTAAGATAGTATATGACTTCACCGTTAGGAGGTTGAAGAATGTTAATCTCCAAAAGGTTGGAGGGGTCGCTTCAACTTACAGTGTCTATGGTTTTTCTTGGGCACTGCAAGTTTGGGCCTACGAGGCCATACAAGTGCCTGTTACTGATGTTGCCACTTGTACATCTCCGAATGCATTGCCCAGGATACTACGCTGGGAGAATGAAAAGAAGGGGCACTATTTGAAGTTCTGGGACCTAAACCATAAAATATTCCAGGATTCAGATGTAAGTTTGTTGCCTATATGTTTTTGTTATTAATTTTATTTTATTTTTATTTTCGATTGTACTTAACTAACTGGTATATCCTTCCATTGTATATGATACAGTTTCATATGCTGATGAGACTCACTCCTAATGAGTCGGAGAGAAAGAGTCCATACTTTATTTCGGCACAACAATATGCGAGTCAGCAAGGTGGTGGTGTGCCAAACGTTAGTGGATTGAATGATGAGTTGCCTTCCAAAGGCGATGAAGATCAACATACATCTGGTCACAGTGATGAAAGTGACCCTATCCCGGAAGTCCAAAAAGATGAACCTCCATCTCATTCATCAACTTCCATTATGGAGGTAATATAATATGGCACATATAAAACCCTTATTTGGTAATCAGTTTATGTCATTGCAACCCTGTACGAATAAATTTTTATACTTTGTAATTTTAGGTGTTGCAAGAGCTTCGAGATTTGAAGAAGGAGGTCATCTCAATAAAAGAAAACCAAATTTGGATGAAGGATGTGTTGAAGAAGTTGTTGAGACAACAACAAAATACTTCAACAGGGAAAGAAGCAATGAAACCTGGTGGGAACTCGTCCAGGAAAAAAAGTGTTCCACGTTTTGACCGACGTAAGGTCGACTCTGTACATATACCAGTGGACGAAGATGTTGTGACGTCCACGGAAGAAGAGCCAGTAGTGGCTACGAATAATTGCAAAGAAATGATTCTGTTCACCACAGAAGAAATTGGGGAGGAAACAACCAAGGTTTATTCTGATCATGATGAAGCATCAGTGGGTGTGACTGAAGAATGTCCCACTGAAGTGAACCTTGAAAAGCAGCCAGTCCATGGAACCGAAGTAGATGATAAGTTGACAGGTCTGGATTTTTCTACTTTGGAAGCTATTTTAGAGGCTGCCCCTATCATGACCGGTACCACCTCAGTGCGATTAGGATCGATAACATCAAAGGGCGTTAGGTCCACTGACACGTCCGCACCCTTTGGTACCACATATAGTAGGAGGAAGAGAAAAGTTGGTCCCTCCCTAAAATCTCCATATGTGCAGCCCAAGAGGAAATCTGGTATATCAATAAAGTCCCAGCAATCGGACGAAGCACAACAACCTGGCCTCTATGATCCGATGAGAGGCTTTGATGAATCCAGATATACCTACTTCTTGGAATGGTTATATAAACATTACAACGACAACCAGTATGTATTTCCTACTACTTATTGTGTTATTTATTCATCTAATTTAACTTTTTTTTTTACCCACGTAATATGGTTAATTACTCATTTCTTTCTTATTGCCAAAATGTAGGGAAAGTATTAATGTTGGTTGCCCAAGTAAGGGTATGGCTAACTCTTCTTGGTTTCATCGTATATTGAAACCACAATCATCTTTACTCAATGAGGTACATGTTTTTCGTATGTTAATTTCTGGATAATAATGGTTATATGTTGTTATTTGGTTTATGGATTGTTATTCAATATATTTGGTATTCTAAAATAAACTAACAACACATATATCTCATATATGTTCACAACGATGCGTACCTCAATTGGCAAAATAACTTCAGCACATAGATTGCGGACTATGGCTGTTGAGGAAGAAAGAGGAACTTCATCCGCACTTGTTCCTAAATAACAGTTGGACAACTGTAGACTCATCGTTTTGTGTAAGACTTTTACTTAGTACTTTGGTGTTTATTTAAAAATATATTGTATATCTGGTAATTTTCCATGTCATATATCCCAAATTTGCAGATGATGTAACAATTTTCCATAAATTACTATATTTGAAAATGTAGGCTTACATCGATGCAAGTGCAAGTGAATGGAAGAAGGTGAAGAAGAATGACCAATTTCAATTTTGGTCAGCAGATAAGAAGTGGTTGGATTACGTGACTGGTAAAATCTTTGTAAACTTATGACTCGTATAGTATATCTGGCAACTATTAGATTTTATCGCTTCATATAATAATATAAATATCTGGTATGTTTTCAAACAGGTGTCCGCCCTGATTGTGGTAAACCATGGACTCGTGTCAGCAATATATATGGTGTTATATTGGAGAAGGGTCATTGGATCGCTTTCAGATTTGACATCAGAGAACAACAAATTGACGTCTATGATTCACTTCCTAAACACATAAGAGATGGAAATCTGAAGAAAAGGTTACATAATTTATGTGTTATGATCCCAAACTTGATTAAAAACTTGGAAGTGGTTGAACATGACATAACAGAGAAGTGGCCCATTTACCGTAATGTGATAGCTGTTCCACAGCAGGTTGAAGTGTAAGTATATTTTATGATTCAGTAAGAGGCTTTGAGATTTAATATAGATTAATATTAAGTTATATTGCGTTACGAATAAGGACTTATTGTTTACTTCAATTTATTACACAGGGGTGACTGTGGCATATATGCGCTCAAGTTCATTGAGTATTTAGTAAATGAGAAGCCACTGACTGACATCAAAGACGAGGCAATTGGTTTCTTCAGAAAGAAACTTTGTTGTGAACTATTCTTTGCGGACGATGATTACATAATTGTTTAATCTGGTATGCAATCTGGTATATTTTTATATAAGTGAACAACTATCAGATTCTTCTTGTGTGTTGCAGAACATTTATGTATTATTGCCTCTGGACTTTATGTCTTATGGTATTTTTGTGCATGTTACAACTGAACGGGTATGGCATATATCTGGTATATTAACAGTGAACATTAATGGGTGCCGCACCTGGGAAACTAATGCTGAATTTTTACTCATTTGATGTTTATACCCTATTACATGGTATATCTGGTATATGAGTTATATTTTTTATTCTACATATTTGGTAATTTTTTATCTGGTTATATTTCTGGTGCTTTATCTGACTGGGGTAACATTTTTTTGGTAGGTTGTAATCAACTTCCAAATGGTATCTCATGTTGCTGTCGTAATATGAAGGCTTGGGGTATATCAGTTAGCAGAGGCTACAACAATGCCTACTAAGGCTTTATCTTGAACTCATGTCTGGAGTGCTTTGGAGATAAACTTTATGCTTCTTATTTAGGCTTAGTATGATGGATTACGTGCTTTTAATATTGTAAAACTTATACAACTGTAAAAGTAATGGTTATGAGAACATTTATGTAATGTTTGTAAATATCTGGTGGAATTATATTCATATTCTTGCATTGTTGCAGAAGTAATTAAAGTCGTGGTTAATTTACAACAAATTGTACTGATACATTACTTTGGTATATCTATGAAATGAAGGAAATCGGTTTTGGTTATGATTTAATCCATCTGTTACTGAAATTGTAATATCTGGTATTATGGTATAATTTTTTCATATTCTGGAACTCATTTGTAGTATATCATCTGGTATATCTGGTATATCTCATGGTATATCTGGTATATCTCAGGGTATATCTGGTATATCTCATGGTATATCTGGTATATCTCAGGGTATATCTCAGGGTATATCTGGTACATCTGGTATATCTCAGGGTATATCTGGTATATCTGGTATATCTCAGGGTATATCTGGTATATCTGAGGGTATATCTGGTATATCTGGTATATCTCATAGTATATCTGGTATATCTCAGGGTATATCTGGTATATCTCAGGGTATATCTGGTATATCTGGTATATCTCAGGGTATATCTGGTATATCTCAGGGTATATCTGGTATATCTCATGGTATATCTGGTATATCTCATGGTATATCTCAGGGTATATCTGGTATATCTCAGGGTATATCTGGTATATCTGGTATATCTCAGGGTATATCTGGTATATCTCATGGTATATCTGGTATATCTGGTATATCTCATGGTATATCTGGTATATCTGGTATATCTCATGGTATATCTGGTATATCTGGTATATCTCATGGTATATCTGGTATATCTCAGTGTTATTATGGTATATCTCACGGTAAATCTGGTATATCTCATGGTATATCTGGTATATCTCAGGGTATATCTGGTATATCTCATGGTATATCTGGTATATCTGGTATATCTTAGGGTATATCTGGTATATCTCACGGTATATTTGGTATATCTCAGTGTTATTATGGTATATCTCACGGTATATCTCATGGTATATCTAGTATATCTCATGGTATATATAGTATATCTTCTAAAATAATATAACAACACATGTATATACGTGATACATGAAAATTCAGAGACAGGGCATAATATAAAACTATCATTAATACAAAATTCAGATACAGATAATATAATACTTGAAATCATAATAAAAGATTACAGGGTACATAAAAATGTTCATTCTTGAGAAGCTAGGGAAGGTTCTACAATCATCTGACGAAAAACATTACAAGTCCTCCTGTTATGACCACTAATTCCACAACGACTGCACAATATTAACTTCTTTATTACTTCCCCACATGAACGTATGCGTCGCTTCCGTGGTCTGCCAGATTTTTTCTTTGTGTTAGGAGGAAGTTCAACTAGGTCTATGATTTCTGGTGGAATGTCCCACTGACCATTGTCAGTTGCTGGAAATATTGCCTCCGCATATGCGATAATATAACAATTGACTGTGTATAATCGGTCAACAAAGGACTGGACATCAACATCTTGAAAACGGGCGGCTGCAATGGCATGACAACAGGGGATTTTGTGAACATCAAATTCCCTGTAGCTACAACTTCTGTTCAGTAGATCAACATCTTCACTAGTATCACCATGTACAACCTATATTTTCATATGAATGAAATAGTTACATTATGGTTTATAGGCTTACAAGAGATACAACAATATATATGCTGTTAAATTTACATATTTAAAAATTCAATAACAATATAATGATGTACGAATCCCATACCTGGAAAACATGTGCATTAATTCTGAAAACCCTGTACCTTAAGGACTTATTGTGATTTGCACGCATAATTGATTCAACCTCATCGGTAAGGAATCGAGTTCCCCATCTCATCCCAACCTCCCTACGTTCGACAAACCAATGTTGTATTTTGCTACGGTAGTACCCAGCAAGCATGGTTATAGGCAACTCACGAGCAGATTTCATGACATTATTAAATGATTCTGAACCATTTGTGGTCATTATACCGTATCTGTTTCCAGGAAAATGAAATCTTGACCACTTCTCTTTACCTGCTTCCAATAAGTACTTCTCTATATCTGGATCGATCAGTCTCAAATCCCCCATGTATTTGTCAAATTCACGCTTCGTATATGCCCTTGCGCAACATCTGAACAAAGGTGTGATATCAGGATTCTTAAATTTGTGGTTTAAATTCATCTCCATGTGAAATGCACAATATCCATGCAAAGCATTGGGGAAGGCCCTCGGAACAGATTGTATAATACTTTGGTGTCTATCTGAAACAATAACAAGATCATCAATGTGCCCAAATATACCGGATAGTTTTAACAAAAACCATTCCCAGGCTTCATTATTCTCAGAATCTCCAACACCAATGGCCAATGGATATATGTTGTTATTTCCATCTGAAGCATTTGCTACGAATAATGTCCCAGCATACCTACCTGATAGGAATGCACCGTCGACTATAATTACATGTCTTATACAAGATAAAAATCCTCTGATACATGGACCTAGTGCCATAAAAAAGTACTTAAATCTTCCGGACTGGTCAACTTCAATATGTGTGACGCTACCAGGATTTCTTTCCTTCAAAACATGACAGTAGGAAGGAAGCTTCAGGAAAGATTCCTCTTCACTGCCACGTAGCAAATAAAGAGCCTTCTCTTTAGATCTGTATGCTGTGGTGTAACCAATCTCAATCCCAAACTCATTTTGACAATCATCAATAATATCTTTGGGCTTATAAATTCTTCCTGGTCGGACCAACTTCATTTTTATGGCATTTCCTATCACTCTTGAGGTTGCAGTCCTATTCTTCCTCATGTAATTGTTAGGATCACAAGTATGTCTTGATTCGTATTCTTTTACCCTGAACCTATCAGATCCAGTGATCCTATTACATCTAATCATCCAACTACAAGTAGATTGAATGCAACGTATTAGAACACGGTCTTTCCTACTAGTCAGTGTCCTCGTCTCAAATCTGTTTCTTATGGCATAAAGACCGACATGTGTTGTGAAATCTATCTTATTGTCAAACACTTTATCAACTTTCAAATCAACCTCAACATGTGCCACAGACGACGAAACGTCACCATTAGAAATAATCTCTGTGGGTGTACTGGATGGACCGTTACGTAATTCATTATTGTTTCCAATTATAGTTCTTCCTTCAGACTGGGATAAACCATAATTCTCATGATTTCTAACAATGACCCTTTCTGGTTCAACTTGTGTCCTTTCATTATCAATTGCATGCAAACCTCCCATTGAGGACATATCATGATCAACGTTTTCGTTGACAGGTATATCTGGTAATTCATATTCTCTAATCATATCAATATCTCCATCATCACCCATTTGCGGCGGAACTAAATTGTGATCTACATCATCACGAATACTATCAAGTACATTATCGCAACCACCATTTGGATTTTGAGATCCTTCTTGCATATTAGTATCGCTCAAGAAATTTACATTACGGCCTCCGGTATTAAAAAGTTGCTCATGGCAAATAGAATGACTTGTACCTACAGATCTTATCTCATTTTTTGTGACATATAGAACAGCCTTCCTTTCATTATCTTTAACGTGAAGGTCAAAAAACTCTTCCAAGTCATCATCATCACCTATTAAAACAGTAGGTAATGTTAAATCATTCTTATAGAAGTATCTCACTTCAAGTTCATACTTGAACTTATCCATCTTTAACTTGAGAAACAACTTTTCTTTAAAATCATTATACAACCATCCTTTTTTTATCTTCATCACCAAACCTTCACCTCCTTGATGTACTTTTTTATCATCCTTCAATGACCACTTACCATTGTGAATGATTAGAATACTAAGGCTATCCATTCTATAAAATGTTTAAAAATAATTAGGTCTATCTCATTCAAAAATACGTAAAGTTTAATTGATATATCAAATAATATATAACATATTGAACTGCGTTATTAGTATATAACATATATACCTGATTAAATGTGTAATAGATGGAGATATACCAACATATACATAGATATACCGAGATATACCAGATTTATAAAGAGATATACCAAGATTTACGAAGATATACCGACATATCCCAAGAAGATATACCAAGATATACCCCCAGATATACCAGATATACCAGATATACCATGAGATATACCAGATATACCCACAGATATACCAGATATACCCTGAGATATACCAGATATACCGTGAGATATACCAGATATACCCTGAGATATACCAGATATACCCTGAGATATACCAGATATACCATGAGATATACCAGATATACCCTGAGATATACCAGATATACCCTCAGATATACCAGATATACCCTCAGATATACCAGATATACCCACAGATATACCAGATATACCATGAGATATACCAGATATACCCTAAGATATACCAGATATACCCACAGATATACCAGATATACCATGAGATATACCAGATATACCGTGAGATATACCAGATATACCCTGAGATATACCAGATATACCCTCAGATATACCAGATATACCAGATATACCATGAGATATACCAGATATACCCTGAGATATACCGTGAGATATACCAGATATACCCTGAGATATACCAGATATACCCTGAGATATACCAGATATACCAGATATACCATGAGATATACCAGATATACCCTGAGATATACCAGATATACCGTGAGATATACCAGATATACCCTGAGATATACCAGATATACCCTGAGATATACCAGATATACCCACAGATATACCAGATATACCAGATATACCCTGAGATATACCAGATATACCCCTAGATATACCAGATATACCCCCCGATATACCAGATATACCACCAGATATACCGGATATACCCCCAGAAATACCGGATATACCAGATATACCCCCAGATATACCGGATATACCAGATATACCCTCAGATATACCACATATACCCCCACATATAAAAAACTGAATATAGCATTTCATAAATGTTTCGATTACACGCGGCCAAAAATATATGTTTCTATTAATTATTATTGAATTGGGGTAACAGTTTAATACGGTTTTTCAACCAAAAATATGTTTAAATAATACCCATATCAGTTCCTCGCGAAAGTATGAAGCAAATTGTTGGAAATTTTTCGAAAATATATCAGTCCCAATCGCATTTTTCTGGTAGTTATTATTTAAAAATCCTGGTACAAATTTCAACATTTACATCCTAATAAAAAGTGCAAATATTGTTGGTAGATATTACTAACCTCATTTTTATAATTTTTTCACGATGACACGCAACAATGGTGAGAAGATCAGTGAAGAGAAAAAGAGAGGGTGCGTAGTTGGAGGGAGAAGAAGAAAGAAAATTATTTTGGTGGGAAACTAAATGACCCAACCAAACCGGCTACTGGGAGAGTAAATAGAATTTTGCCTATTTCTAAACTTTTACACAAGGTTGCCCTTTTTTAAACTATCTTAAGGATTTTGCCTATTTTAGACAAAAACCCAAATCTAAAGAGGTTCAACAAGCCAAGGATGCAGCGAAAGAAGGTTCTAAGGTGAGAAATTTAACTAATTAAAGCAATAGTTTGTTTATTATTTCTTATGCTAGTTATTTTCTTTTTTAATTTTGAATTAGCACTTACCTATTTGTCCTCTAATATATCCCAGGACTCTATTGTATCTTCTGACATGGTTGACATATGGGATGGTAAAGGTTTCCCCTGTTACTCTTTTATTGGTTTATTGCCATCAATGACATTTATAACATAGTTTGAATTTTTGCCACTCTTGCAGGTAATGACAACAGCAACGCCAAAAAGGTGTATTTACCTACTCTATAATTTAAGTTTAATACTTTTGAATATCTTCATTTTTCACTGTAAATGATGTTAAATAGACTGCCAAGATGCTGGTTGTAATTTTCTATTTGATACTTTGATATCAATTCGGAAAGATTGGTAATGCATTATTATTGTTCCAGGTCAACATATATTAAGTCACTGAGAAGTAGGAACACTTTCCATACATCGAATGGACCCATTGGTTTTAATCCATTATTGAACTGAAATATCTTAAATAAATAGATTTGTTTATAGCCTTAATTTTCTTTTTGAAAATTTTAATAGATTTTTTAAAATTTTCAAAAAAATAATAATATTGATTTGGACAATATCACTATTATCCACTTAAGTGTAGATGTGTACAAGTATTTGCATATCGACCATGTATCGACCATGTATCGACCTTGCATATTATAACTGTAATGTTAAATTATAAAGATATCGACTTATTTCAACCATAGTTCGACTTAAATTCGACCTAACAAATAATGTTGTTAAATTTGTGACTTCCATTGATTTGATTTGGACAATATCACTATTATCCACTTAAGTGTAGATGTGTACAAGTATTTGCATATCGACCATATATCGACCATGTATCGACCATATATCGACCTTGCATATTATAACTGTAATGTTAAATTATAAGGATATCGACCTTGTATCGACCATATTTGAATTAATGTTTGAATAAGTTTTTTGAAATATCAATTTTATTATTAAAATTACACCGATGATACAAGTGGTTGTATTAATTTTTTTAGACATCCTGACTATGTTAATTTAGTGTTTCCTTGATAAAAACTTGAAAAGAAACCTACTGCATGTATATTATATTTAGTTATGGTTGTTGCTAGCACTGCACAGAATTAAATCGATATTTATATAAATTAGCTACATTAAATCATTTAAAATAATGGCAGTATGCTTTAAATACTAGACTTTATTTTCAAAATAAATTCAATTATCATTGAAATTGATTTATTAAGAGTTGTTCATTCATCACTCAAATTAAATGAAACATTAGCCATACGTGTTAAGTCCTATGTCAAATATCGCTATTATCCACTTAAGTGTAAATGTGTACAAGTATTTGCATATCAACCATATATCGACCTTGTATCGACCATATATCGACCATATATCGACCTTGTATATAAACACAATATCACTATTATCCAATTATGCATGGTGATATTTTAATGCTTTTTAATTGAATTTGAATGAATTTAAGAAAAATTAGATCAATCATACAAAATATGAAGTTGAACAATATCAAAAATATAAAAAAGATAGAAACCTTGTTCCAAAAAATATAAAATAAAAATACATATGTAAAGAAAATTCCTGAAATCCTACTGAATCCATACAAAACTATCCATCCTGTAAAGTTGCAGGGAGTGATTTGCAATTTCTTGCCCGAATGTCCAACCGAAAACACCTCCAGCTACAAAGGACAATGCAACACCTGCAAAATGCAAAACAAGATTCTGAATGCATCTATCTTAATATATTCAGCTGAATCCATACAAAACTATTTATTCAATTATTGATTGGCATAATAACATCATCATTTAGAGATATTAAACCACTTATACTCTTAAAGTAAGCAGCGCTTTAGTACCACTAACATCCATGTACTATTTACTCAGGTAGATACCAAAATATATACTAGATATGGATAGTGGAATGCATATAGGTTCTACTATTTAAGGAGAGGGTGGGCTTGCCACCCACTTACTTGATATTAACCATGTAGAACCATGAAGTTCATCAAATGCTAAAGGCAACTTAATAGTTCTAAGTCAGGGATCTAATAACAGCCTTATAGAAGTTCAAACCTCAATCTTGCATACAACAAGAAGGAGTTGAAAACACCAGTTCTTATGCCAGATCAAAAGTAAACATTTCAATAGCAATTTTTCTAAGATTTTTATGATGCATAATTGAATAAAACACTATCAAAATTCCTTTCCATCAAAAGGCATAATATAACTATAGCTGTCTATCTATGCACTGAAAGCCCAAGAAAGCTACTAGCAGACAGAATAATCAGCAAAGAAACATGAAGCCCTTACAATTAAATATAATAGACAAGAGTGTTTCCCCAATTTTCAAATCAACCAAGATTGACAAAAGCATTAAAGAAACCCACCTAAATTTAACACTAATTATAACTAAATTCCTCAGCAAACTTGAAAGAAAATAAAACCCACATAACAAGTAACAACTACCCCGGATACATGTATGTAACAACTAATTCAAGAAGGGAAAACAATAACAAACATGGAACATCGAAAAACAAAATTAATATGCATATACAGATCGAAAGAGCTAGAGAAAGCACCACAACGATGAAACCCAAAAGACAAAACCTAATATATGCAAGTCTAAGCAGAGAGAGAAAGGAGAAGCTCACAACGGGGCCATGAACGGGGTCAGAAGCAATGATATCTTCGACATTTGAGGAGGACCAGGAAGGTAGGGGATTTTCACGATTGATAAACTTGGAATAATTCTCTAGGAATGAGAACCTCTCGTCCCAAAAATCCTTGAAACCTTCCCAATTACTCCTAAACAACGATTGTGATGAAGCATCATCAACCTTTTTTTTTTTTTTGGTTAGAGGCAATTCTAATTGAGAGTGTCGATGTATCCGGCAGCTGTTGAAAATGCTCAGCCCTTTTCAATGGCTTGTTTTCTCAAAGCGTCCATGTTAACCTTCGAGGTCTGATTGATTCCTTTGGAGCAAAAATAGAGAAACCTGAAACAAAACCGGCTACCAGGATTTTCAGTTACCTATGAATCCACTTTTGATAAAAAATGTGCTAGGAGTCCTTATGTGATGTTTATCACTTTAAATGGACCCTTTTAGACAAATACCCGAAAAATTAGAGGTGTTGGGATGTTAATGATACAATGTATGAATTTTGACATATATTATCTTATTTATTATTTGGTGAATTATATCGGTAATAAAATAAAACGTTACGAGATATCACATTTATTTTGAATAGATTTAATTGGGACAAATAAACCTACAAAAATAATAAATAAATAAAAATATAATTATTTATAATAACAATGAGCTCATTAACAATAATTTTAAATGAGATGGGATGGTATGAGTTAATATAAAATAATATTTAAATAGAATGAGATAACTTTAACTCGTGAACTTATTAAAAAATCAAATAAGACATGAGATTAATTGAGACAACCTATTTAACATCTTTACTAAAATTGTATAAAATATTACTACAGGCTCCATGTGTGGTTTTTTATTAGAAATTCATTTCTATAATCGATATGAGATCAATAAAAATTTGATACGATCAAAGTATTAAAAATAGATAAAAAATAATGGTCAATAAAAAGTAGATAAAAATCGATAATCTATTGATATTTTTGTAACGGTTATTTATAAGTAACAAAAACTAATGTGAGTTCCTTTTTAATTAAAAAACCCACATATGGACCTCAAGTGATGTTTTATACCTTTTTGGTCCTCAAAAAATGGCATTTTCTATTTGACGAAGAGCAATAAAAGTCACATTTTTTTTTTTACAAGTGAAGTACTTTTTTTAATATAAGTCACCCTAAATCACTTTACTTAAAAAAAAAAAAAACAAAAAAGTGTATGTTTGTTGTATATTACAAATATGGTGGATGTGAAGTTAATTGAATTGGTTAAGTGAGTTAATTCACTTGTCACGTTTTATTAAAAGAAAATTACATTTACCACGCCTTGCATATTTCCCTCCTAATTCTTATCTTCTACGTATATATTCTTTAGAGAACCCAACTCTTTCTGTCTTCTTTGTATTTTCACTCTCCAACTCCATCTAACAAACTACGATTCACTCTCCAACACAACCCTACTCACTCATAAATAAAAAGCAACCTCACTCTCCAATGCTCTTCGCCAGACCATCTGTCAATCCTAAACCATAGGATTTTTCCTCTTCTCCGTTAAATTCAGTCTTAAACCCTCAAGGCATCAACTATTGCACCAAGGGAGAGGAAAATTCTTCTGTGTCTTGTTCTGTGGCCTTCCATTATGGTGGTGGTATAAATTGTAAGCTCTATTTTTATTTTTTATGTTGTAAAATATTTATAAAATTTTATGTTTTACATTTACCCCTAACTTAAAATTTACAACTTGGAAAATTTTATTTTTATGTTGTAAATTTTAAGCTCTATTTTAAAAAAACATTTTATAAAATTTTAAGTTTTGTTTTATGATAACTCTATAAAAATAGAGTTATTATATCATTTTTATACTTAATATTAATTTTTCTAATTGAATAAATAATATTTTTGGGGTTAAAATAAAAAATAAGATAAGTTTTGGGTCGAATGGTAAAAATGGATGGAAATATAATTTTTTAAATTTTTTTGAATTTTTTAAGGATTTTTTATGCAGGTGGATACACATAGAAGTATCCGGGATGTCTTTAGAAATATCCAGACAAACGTGGAAGCTAACTGGGAACCTTGCAAGCCACATTAGTAAATCACGGAGAGCCGGGTGTCAAAGAGTCCCAATCAATGAGCCACGTGTCAGCACGACATTTATTTCGAAAAATGCCGAATGGTCCGCACGTCAAGCCACACCACCAATGCCAGTGAATCACTGAACATCGTGTGGCACTAGCTCATCAATTCGATCCACGCTACCTCTTGCAGCACACCACGTGTCTCTCGCACACAGCTCACATGTCGCACTCTGGTTCATTCCGCATTTTTTATGTGCCAAATGTCATCTTTTGATTGGGCAGTGCCTTTTTTTAAAATGATTTTCATCCAACCATTGATTTAAAAGCTGATCGAGCGGTTCAGATTTCATCTAAGACATTTTTCAAGGATTTTAGCCTTAATACAACACACAATTTCGGGCATAATAGAAAATAGGAGTTTAAGAGCAATTTTTCACAATTTTTGAGTAAGAGGCAAGGTTTTGAATTTTTTTGGAGCAAAAAGAGGCAACTTAGGAGCATTTTTTGGGTGATTCTACATAACAATCTCACCATTCAACTCCTTCAGGTATAATCTTTATGTTTCTTATAACTTTTTCTCTTATTTTTATTATTTTAAAAATAGGTAGTATGGAGTAGAGATTTTATTATAGGAATTTTAATGGAATCCATTTTATGAACATGATTGTTTAATATTTTTTTAATATATTAAAGTGTTTAGATTATCTAATTTAATGTGCTTAATGCTCTTAATTAAATTGTCCATTTAATTAAGTGATTTGTTAATTTTGTGTGCAATTAAAAAATTGATATAAAATTGTGAACATGTATTAAATTGGCATATGTGTAATGAGGAAGAAATTTTCATTATTTTATAGGTAATCACTTTTAAACTCTAGGTACTTAATGACTCATGTATGCTTAGATGGCCATAAACATGTAGATTAGGTTTATATGGATTATGATTAATATGACCACAGACATGTGGTTGATAATTATTTGAGTATAGTTGATTAATAATCCATACATTTTAGTTACTATTAATAAAACATGAAAATTCATGGGAGTAGAATGGGGGAAGTTGAATCCTAGATTTCCTTTAATTATGTTAAAAAATTCTTTTGTTTAGTTTCATTTAGTTCAATTTGGTATTTAAATTTTACATTCAAAAATACGATCATTCAAATATAGCAAGAAAGCATAAAAACTTGATAGCTAATCTTAATATACAAAATTATCTCAAGTCTTTGAGGTTCGACTTGTACTTATGCACACTTTACTTCTTTTGCACTTACCGTATACTTGTGAGAATTTATAACAAGTTTTTGGCGTCATTGTCAGGGACTTGAGCGTATATTAGGATTAATATTTAGTTACAGTTATACTTTTCTACTTTGAACATTTCTTTTGTTACTAATATTTTCTTGTAGTTTGTGTTATTTTTGTGAAGTTTGTATGCGTAGGGAACGAAGTTTGGAGACCATCCCTTTCGACCTAGAAATTAAAAACACATTTTGTAAGTTGATTAGATGAGGACTTCAACTAAATAATCTTATCATAGATCAAAAACCAAATCAATCACCACTAGCTCAATAAGGGATTGAAGAACCTAAGGTTCTTCGGGAGTATGCTACACCAATGGTGGATGGAATTCATGTGTCTATTTGGAGGCCAAATGTTCATGCTAACAATTTTGAATTGAAGCTAGCTGTCATATAAATGGTTCAAGGGAACCAATTTGGAGGTTTAGCTAATGATGATCCGAACACCCAATTAGCATCTTTTTTAGAATTGTGTGATACATTTAGCAAAATGGGGTCTCCAATGATGCTATTAGACTGCAGTTATTTCCATTTTTGCTTTGGGATAAAGTTAAGGGTTGGTTTCAATCTTTACCATTAGGATCCATTACAACATGGGATGACTTAGCCCAAAAGTTTCTTATCAAGTATTTTTCTCTCGCTAGTATGCAAAGTTAAGGAATGACATCACTTCATTCCAACAATTTGAGGGAGAGTCATTTTATGAAACATGGTAAATATTCAAGGAACTTATGAAAATGTATCCACATCATGGGTTCCCAAAGTAGCTTCAAGTTCAAACTTTTTACAATTGATTGATTGGGCAACCTCACACTATTATTAATGTCGTAGTAGGTGGAGCAATTATGAACAAAATCAAAGATGAAGCGTTTGCCCTTTTAGAAGATATGGCTTCCAACAATTGGCCGCTTCATAGGTTAATTCCAAAGAAATAAAGTGGTACAGTAGACATAGATGCCTTCACGGCATTGCAAGCCCAAACTAACGCAATTCTATTGGGATTATCTAAGAAGTTGGATGTGGGACTCGTGGGGATCAATATGGTACAAAGCCCATTTTTGGTGTGTGTATATGTAGTAAAAACCATGGAAGTGATGTTTGTGTACACAATCTAGAATTGGTGAACTTTGTGGGGAATTACAACCACTAAGGAAATCTTTATTCCTATACTTACAATATGGGGTGGAAGAATCACCGAAATTTCTCATGGAACAACAACAACAATCAAGGAAGAGGGTTTCAAAATCGACCACCATTTAAACCACCCAATTTTAAACAACCTCCTCAAGATAAGAAACTAAGCTTAGATGATAAGTTTGATGCCATGATGAGTATGATGAAAGGTATGAAAACTCGTATAGATTCTCGATTTGACACCATGGGTAACAAATTGGAAGCTAGAGTTGATAAGTTGAAATTTACACATGGTGCTTCAATCTGAAATTTGGAAATACAAATGGGATAAATGGCCCAAATACTTCATAACCGACCACAAGGTTTTCTCCCTAGTGATACTTTACCAAATCCTAGGAGAGATGGGGAAGAACATTGTAAAGTTATCATTCTTAGGAGTAGTAAGGAGTTAGGAGGAGATAAGGATGAAATGGAAGAAAGAGTGGATGAAGAAAGTAATGAAGAAAGGATGGAAAAAAAACAAGAAGAATCTTATGTACCTAAGTTGAGTCTTGCATACACACCACCTCCACCTTATCCCCAAAGATTTCAAAAGAATAAGATTGATAAGCAATTTTCAAAATTTCTTAAAGTATTCAAGAAATTACATATCAACATTTCATTTGCCGATACTCTTGAGCAAATGCCATCGTATGTGAAGTTTATGAAGGACATCCTAAACAAAAAATGGCGTTTGAGAGATTATGAGACAATGACACTCACGGAGGAGTGTAGTGCTATTTTAGATAACAAAATGGTTGAAAAATAAAAGGATCTCGAGAGTTTCAATATACCTTATACAATTGGGAAGCTCGAATTTGGGAAGGCTTTATGTGATCTTGGAGCTAGCATTAATTTGATGCCAGCATTAATTTGATGCCATTTTCATTTTTTAAGAAGCTTGGGTTAGGTGAGCCAAGATCAACTTTGGTCACATTCCAAATAGCAGATAGATCAATTAAAAGACTAAGAGGCATTGTAAAAGATGTGCTTGTCAAGGTTGACAAATTTATTTTTTCAACAAATTTTATTGTACTAGACATGGAAAAAGGGGACAATTCCTACTAGAGATGCAGAAAGGAGGTTGAATCCGATAATGAAAGAAGTGGTGAAGAAAGAGATCATTAAATGGTTGGATATGGATATCATTTTTCCTATATCCGATAGCAAGTGGGTAAGTTCGGTTCAATGTGTGCTCAAAAAGGGTGGTATGACATTAGTATTGAATAAAGCTAATGATCTCATCCCAACAAGAACGGTAACTGGATGGAGAGTTTGTATGGACTATCGAAAGGCTAACAAGGGGACTCGAAAGGATCATTTTCCTTTACCTTTCATAGACCAAATGCTTGATCAGTTGGTGGGTCATGAGTTTTATTGTCTTTTGGATGGGTACTCGAGATACAATCAAATTGCCATTGCTCCAAAGGACTAAGAGAAGACCACTTTCACTTGTCCATATGGGATATTTGCTTTTCGAAGAATGCCATTTGGGTTATGTAATGCACCGTCTACTTTTCAAAGATGCATGATGGCTATTTTCTAGGACATGGTGGAGAGAATCCTAGAGATTTTTATGGATAATTTTTCTGTGTTTGGTGACACTTTTGATACTTGCTTGCATCATCTTTCTCTTATTTTGCAAAGAAGTGAGGAAATCAATTTGGTCTTAAATTGGGAGAAATGTCACTTCATGGTTAATAAAGGAATTATTTTGGAGCATAGAGTGTCCTCCAAGGGAATAGAGGTTGATAGAGCAAAAATTGAGGTGATTGAAAAGTTGCCTCCACCAACCAATGTGAGAGGAGTAAGGAGTTTCCTTGGCCATGCCAGATTTTATAGAAAATTTATTTAAGATTTCTCCAAGTTATCTAAGCCTTTGTGTAATCTCTTGGAGAAATATAGGCCATTTAAATTTGATGAGGCTTATCTAGAAGCTTTCCAATTGTTGAAAGAAAGGTTGGTGACTGCACCCGTTGTTGTAGCTCCGAATTGAAATTTACCATTCAAATTGATGTGTGATGCATCGAATTATGCTGTTGGAGCGGTTTTGGGACAAAGAAAAGGAAAGATTTTTCGTACTATTTACTATGCGAGTAAAACCTTTAATGATGCCCAAGCCAACTATGCAACAATGGAGAATGAGCTCTTGGCGCTAGTTTTTGCATTTGAGAAGTTTCGGTTCTATCTTGTTAGTACCAAAGTCATTGTATATACAGACCATTCGACATTCAAATATCTATTGGCAAAGAAGGATGCATAACCTCGGTTGATTAGATGGGTTCTTCTTCTTCAAGAATTTGACTTGTAACTAAGAGAAAAGAAGGGGTCGGAAAACCTAGTGGCGGATCATTTATCAAGATTAGAGCATGGAGGTAATGATGATAATTTGATTATTAATGATGCATTTCCTGATGAACAAGTATTTACTATTAATCATGTGAGCATGCCTTGGTTTATCGACTATTCTAATTATCTTGCATGTGGGATGATGCCACCAAATTTATCTTCTATGGAAAATAAGAGGTTTTTAAGAGAAAGTAGATTGCATTTGTGGGATGAGCCATTTTTATTCAAAACATGTTCTGATGGATTGTTGAGAAGATGTGTTCCTTTTGAGGAGATTGAAGACATACTTAAGCATTGTCATGCTTTAGAGTATGAAGGACATTTTGGTAGTGCAAGGACATTAGCATAAGTGCTTGAATTTGGATTCTATTGGCCAACCATCTTCAAAGATACTTATGAGTTTGTTAAGAGTTATGATCGATGCCAAAGGTTTGGCAATATATCAAGGAGGCATAAGATGCATTTGAAGAATATTTTGGAGGTAGAGCTATTTGATGTATGAGGGATAGATTTCATGGGACCATTTGTGTCATCATATGGGAACCAATACATTTTGGTAGTTATGGACTATGTATCCAAATGGGTTGAAGCTACCGCCTTGCCAACCAATGATGCTAAAGTGGTAGCCCATTTTTTGAAGAAGATTTTTACAAGGTTTGGAACTCCAAGAGCCATCATTAGTGATGGAGGAAGTCATTTTTGCAATAGGGTTTTTAAATCCCTACTCGCAAAGTACAATGTTAAGCATAAAGTGTCAACTCCCTATCATCCCCAAACAAGTGGGCAAGTGGAGGTTTCTAACCGGAAAATAAAGAGGATACTAGAGAAGACAGTCAATCGCTCTAGAAAAGATTGGTCCATGAGGTTAAAAGATGCTTTATGGGTATATAGGATGGCATTTAAGACACCTATTGGGATGACTCCATATCGACTTGTGTATGGAAAGGTATGTCATCTTCTGGCGAAATTGGAGCACAAGGCCTTTTGGGCATTGAAAGAGTTGAATATGGCTATCAAGGTGATCGGTGAGAAGAGAAGGTCGTAATTTAAAGAACTTGATGAACTTCGTCTTTTTGCCTACGAGAATGCCAAGATTTATAAGGAGAAAATCAAGAGATGGCATGACAAGAGGATTGTAGAGCGCCATTTCGAACCGGAACAACAAGCTCTGTTATTTAATTCTCGTTTGAAGTTGTTTTTAGGTAAGTTAAAATCTAGATGGTCGGGTCCTTTTACCATCACCCAAGTATTTTCCCATGGAGCGGTTGAATTAGAAGACAATGCTAAGAAGAGATTTTTTGTGAATGGACAATGGCTCAGGCATTTTTATGGAGAAAAGGTGAAGTGACTCATATCTATGGTCAAGTTGGGTACCATGGACCATGAAGAGTAGAACAAAGAAGGGAAAGTCGGGCTAATGACTATAAAAGGAGGTGCTTGTTGGGAGGCAACCCAATTTTTGAATAAATTAACAATTTTTGTTTTGTAGGTAATAAAGAAGTATTGGAGCTTGAAGAATACACAAATCAAAATATTAATGCTTCAAGTTTTGAGGGGGTTTTCTCATCCTTTATTTGCTTTTGTTTCCTTTATTGCATATTGCATATTGGGGACAATATGCATGTTAAGTTTGGGGGTGGAAAACTTTTGTTTCTTTGGTGAGATTATAGTTTTGTGATAAAAATGACTAGCTATGACTATGGTTATGTTGGTAAATTGCTTGTGAAATGAATTTAATAGAAATCCAATGATGATTTATAGTTGACATCCATTAGACTTGGATTGAAATGTGATAGTTATGAACATGTGTATTCATTGAGGTATGTATGGCTAAATTTTTTGAGTTGAAATGCTTCATTCTATATGCACATGTCATAACTTTGTGAATTGTATGCTCATTTTGAGAAGTTTGTGTGAATTTCATGTATTGATAATTTATGTGTCTATAACAAACTTTAGAATCCACTTTGGTGTCTATTGAGGTGAAATCATATGTGCTACTTAGGTTGATAAATGATTTAGGCCTTCTTTGGACCGTTTGAGCTTTTCAAGCTACCATGATTATTTATGTCCTTAGTTATCTCATTTTGAGCCTTTATGTTGACATTTCATTTCATTTTACCTATGTGATTAGCCTAGCTCAAATAATAAATTTTACTTACCCATGACATCCTTAGTTAAATATGTATTGCGTTATCTATTTTTGAGCTTGTATATTTTGAAAATGTATATTTTACCTTGTTGGGTTAAAAAAATGAAATAAATGATTGAATTTTGGGTGTAGTTCTCAAAAAAAAAAAAAAAATAGAGACCTAAGTTTAAGTGTACAATGCTTGTGGTCATGAGCCCATTGGTTTATTGTATGTATTTGATTTTCTAAAGGTGTATTTGAGCATAAATATTTTCTATCTCATCTACCCATATCTTAACCTATCATTATAAGTTTTAAATAACCTATTGATTTCAATCTAAGCTTGCATTTACGTTAGTGGAGAGAAAGAGACTAAATGTGGACTTATGAAGTTTGGTATTATTCTAGACTATTCTTATAATTGCATGGTTCACATGAACTTATTTTGATGGCATATAATGTTAACTAGTTTGGCATAACACAAGCACATGGACCATGTTATTGAAAAATTTAGTCATACTCTTAAATGAATGCATTATAGATTGATAACCACAGGGATATCTAAATTGAGTGTATTGGTTGTTTTTTAGGGTCCTCTAATTTATTGAACATGCTTGAAACAAATATCACTAATAGTTATGAATTTGTTATTTATACTATGTTTAAATGTTAATTTTGAGTTGTTTAGTTTGTGTTTATGTTTTGCTTGGGTCCTCTGATGATTTCCATATTATCTCTCTTTTGATCATGTACATATATTATTTCTTGCTTTTAGTTTATTTTCTTTTTTCCTAAGATATTTTAATATTAATTTCTATTTTTTTCTACCTCTTGTATGAAAAGTTTAAGAATTTGCATCCTAAGGGTTGTAATTTGCTTGATATAGTTTTTGTAAAATATTCACTTGGTTTCGCCAAACGGAGCTTATTTTTTTATGTTACAAAATATTTATAAAAATTTTCATGAAATATTTTTTTCGAAGAGGTAAAGAAAAAATCATATTATCCTAAATTTTTCTTTCTCTATTCCCTAAAAATACATTTGTGTGTATATATATATGTATACATATGTATATACATATATGTGTATGTATATGTACATGTATATACATATATACATACATACATATATATATATATATATATATATATATATATGTATATATATATATATATACATATACATGTATACATGTAGATACACACATACACACACACACACACACACATATATATATATATATTTCACAAAAAGAAACAAAATTTTTTGATGGTAGGTTAAACTTGTAGTTAGATTTGGATTGAGATGCTTAGTTTCATATTGCGAGAAATCTGTAGATGCATGCATTGCTGCTTATATGCCTAAGTTATTACTACTAGATATAGAACAGATTCATGGTAGCAAATGGTAGAGAAAGAATGATAACTTTAAGTAATATAAATTAAATGCTAATATAAAACTTTTTGCTAGCATACATGTAATGTGACAATCAATTTTTCATATTCTTGTGTTAAATAGCATACATCTAAGTGTTCTTAACGTGGATTTTCATTACGCGAGGCTGCCTCTCATGTGTTTCAGATTTGGTACTCTTGATCATGATAACCGAAGTTGCAAAATGTGTTACTGTTTGGGCCTTGGTTGAAGCTAGAAGAGATGATGACTACACCAATGGCTGTGAAGGATTGGTTTCGTAACAGAGTGTTTCTTGCCGGGTTGGAAGAGGTTTTGGAGTATGCTTAGGTAAATGAGCGTTCTACTTGTTTAAATCTTGAGGTTAATGTTGACGCCTTAGGTGGTGGAGATGGCGTCCTAGTTTAGTTGTTGACAGTGTAGGTAGTTGTAGCAATGTGGCGAGGGTTGTTGAAGGTGAAGCTGGGAGGTTCGTTGAGTAGGTTAAACTACTTGGGTTTTCTCATAATGTCCCTGATGGTTTGATGCCTTTTGCTAAAAATGTTTTTGAGGTGAGTAAAGCTGTGGAAGTGTCTATGGAAGTTGAAAACTTATGTCCTAATACTTCTTATGTCTTTGTGACTATTGTGGCAAAAAGGAAAAGTTCTTTTAAGAAGGTTTAGAAAAATCCTTTGGGTTTGAAGAGAGCTATAGGTATTAAGACGGGTAGACTAGGTGTTTCTAAAAAGAGGTGTTCAAAGGAGAATGTGTTGTGCTTGCTGGAGGATAATAAAGAGGTGGGTGTGGAATGTTTTTTGATGGGAATGCTTCTAATTAGGTGACTACACTGGATGAAAATGTGATGGGGTCTAATGTTCAGCCCCGTTACCAAAAATGTTTGTGTTAAGTTCCAATGTTAAACGGTTGAGGCTTGGGAACCCTATAATATTGAGGAGTCTTAAACTACTTATGCAAAATATAGGTCCCAACTTAGTTTTTATTATGGAAACTAGGCTTGATAGAAATGAGGATGAAAGAATTAAAATTTCTTTACGGTTTGATGATTGTTTAGAGTTGCCTAGGAGGGGTAAGGGTGGTGGTTTGATGCATTTGTGGAGGCATGATTTGGTTGTTGATGTTAAGTTATTTTCTCCTGGACATATGGATGTTTTTGTTAAGCTACGAGATGTGTCAATGTGTACAGTTACTGGCTTCTATGGAAATCATAAGCAAGCTCTCTGAATGCATTCCTAGGATCTTCTGATATGAACCGGACCCCCTTCCGAAATCGGCCCGACACGAGCCGAGAGCCGTGCCTTGAGAAGGGCCTCGAAGAAGTGCAAAATGGCATACAACATCAAAAACAAGCATGCAAGCACAATGGAAGAGGAGAAGAAGAGTGCAAGTGGCAAATTCCAAAATTTGGAGTTGCGCCGCGGCATAGATTTTGTGCGCCGCGGCGAGGAGGTTTCTGCATTGGAGGATGGAATTGTCACACAAGCGCGCCGCGGCATGGATTTGGTGCGCTGCGGCACAGGGCGTTCTGTTTTGAATCGAAGGAAACGTGCGCGCCGCGGCACAAGAAAGTGGCGCCGCAGCGAGGAGGTTTCTGTTTTGTACGAAGGTGCATGCGCGCTGCGGCATGACGAGGACTGGGCGAGACGTGTGCGCGCTGACATGCCATACCTGTGCGCTGACATGGACAAGCGCGCCTGACAGCCAGACCTACGCGCAGACCCTGAATATGCGCGCCGCGGCATGAACTTTTGTGCACCGCGGCATGGCTTCGGGAGTGACAAACAAAACAGAGCGCGCCGCGGCATGAATATTTCCCCGCCACGGCGAGGATTCAAAATGTTGTAATTTTTGGACCATTGGATCCAAATCAATGGCTAGGATTTCTTGAGACAATTTTTAGGTTTTCATTGTATCTATATATATGTAAAGCAGCTGCCATTGTAATATATACAATTATCATGAATTTCATCAATGAAAAACAATTTGAAGTGATTTCAAATTGAGAGAGCACAAGTGCTTCTCTTGTTCTATCAAGAAACTTATCAAAGGAACTAGCAACCCTTTGTGGCGTTTCGCCTTATCTCGGCTCGTGGTGCGTATATCCAAGGGTGGAGGTGAGTTCTTTGCTACCATAGTCGAGCGTTCTTCGTAGAATCTGCGTGCTAAGATTGGTGTCGGGTTTCTGTCTGTATTTCTTGTGGTTTCCAAACCGCGTGATTTGGAGGTCATAGGAGTCGTGGCGAGCGGTTCGCATCATTTGGTATCAGAGCTCTAGGTTGTAATTCTAGATTCCTATCTTTTATTGTCATTTTCCATTACAAAAAAAAAAAAAAAATTTCTGTGCACTTTGCAAAATCTGTGTTGTTCTTCATTTTCCAGAATTTTTCTTGTTGTTCTTGCAAAAATTCTGATTGTGTTGTGATCCTGAAATCGTTTTTGTTTTGTGTTGTCATTTTTCGTTTACAAAAACAAAATCTGTGCACTTTTTCAAATTCTGTATTGTTCTTCATTTTCCAGAATTTTTCATCTTGTTCTTGCAAAAATTCTGATTGTATTGTGTTTCTGAAATCAATCCTGATTTGTATTGTTGTTTCCTGTTTTGTGTTTCTGATTTTCTGGAAATTTTCTGCTGTGTTGAAAATTTCAGAATTGTGTTTGTGTTTCTGATTTTCTGGAATTATTCTGCTGTTGTTGAAAAATTTTAGATTGTGTTTTATTGTTTTTGAATTTCTGTTGTGTTTTGGAAGGGTTTTCGTGTTGAAAATTTTTCTGAAAAATCTGTTCGTAACGAAAAGGATATTTTGGTAATTTTACCGTGCTCTCGTAATTCTGTTCGTATTTCGTGTTTTGTTCGTGTTTTACGTTCCAAACAGATTATAAAAAAAAGGGGAGTGAAAATTTCTTTTCCGAGAAATTTTTACAAAGTCGTTATTTTATTCCTTTTCATTGAGTTAGAACTCCAAACACTTTGAGTTAGTTCCTTGCTTGCCTTGAATTGGATATTGCACTACTAGTGGGGTGAGTGTGGAATTCTACCTCGGGTTGAAAGTTTCGGAAGTTGACTTGCTATAGAACGAGAAGTGTTTGAGCAATCAATCCGAGCGATTAAACATGTGAGGTAACGAAGTGAATTTTTCTGTTCTTAAATTGTTTAACTAATTCTCTGTGTGCGAAAGTTGTGGAATTATGTCTAACAGGAGCAATTTCGAAGAGCGTCCGGATACCGTATCTTTGTTGCGTGCAATGCAATAGTCCATGGAACGGTTGAGTGCCGTCATGGTAAATCTTGATGAGCGGGTAGAACGGCAAGAAGCTACGGTTGCCAACTTACAACGGAGAGCACCCGAAGAGGTTCCGGAAGTTAGGAGACCGAATAGGAGGCCCTTAGTGGATGAGGAGAATTGGGATGAAGAATTTGATAATGGAGATAGGAGGATGCCTTATGGAGGAAGGGATGAATATCGGGGAGGAAGAAATGGTCGGGAAGGTTTGTGGAGACCCCCACCTCGGCCCTATGACGGGGTTGACCGAAATTTGGACAACATCAAAATGAAGATGCCTACATTCCAAGGAAAGAATGATCCGGAGTTGTACTTGGAATGGGAGAAACAGGTTGAGCATGTTTTTGATTGTCACCATTATTCCGAGGAGAAGAAAGTAAAATTGGCGGTAGTCGAGTTTAGCGATTGATGAGTGCTCGAAAAGCACTAATATTTCGTGATTAATTGTGCTTAATTGTTTAAAATATAGATTTGTTATGATTGTTTATTTGATTATTTTCATAAATCTATCCATTCGGAATCACGGGTATGTTTTAGTGTATTTCAGGTGTTTTTAGCGTCAAATGAGTCAAATAATGAAAACACGCAAAGACGGAATACCTACGGCGCTCGGATCACGAGTTACGGGCTAAACAAGACAAATATGTAAGCCTTACATAATGTACCATTACACATGTAAGGGGGTAAGCATGAAGTGAAGGAAAGCATTGCGCACCGCGGCGAGGGAAATACATGCTGCGGCTAGAGGCTCTCGGGTTACATGCTAGGAATCCAAAAACATTGCGCGCCGCGGTGAGGAAAAGTTATGCCGCGGCGGGGAGCTCTCGGGTTTTTACATAATTTTCAGAATTTGTGTTGCGCCGCGGCGGGGAAAATGCATGCCGCGGCGCGCCTATTCCTATTGCAATCAGGAATCCCTTACATCTATAAATACCCCCTTAGACCCCCCTTACAATACAACTCGACCAATTCGTACACAACTCTTAGATTTCACAATTTTGCGACCAAGCACTCCATTCAATCAGTTTTGAGAGCGTTGCCACACTCTAACGAAGCGAGAGAAACTATTCTAAGGATTCAAGGAAGCCAACGACGATCGAAGATAAAGCTTACGGAGAAGAACGCTATCCAATCCATAAGCGGTATTTAGATCTAGGATTTTCTTGTTGTTATAGAATTAATTCTTCTTCTCTTTTTATTAAAGTGTATGATCATATTTTATTTGTCTATGAATATTAATATGAACATGAGCGGCTAGTTTAATTATGGATGTTTAGTTTGTGTTGCCATGTTTGCTAGAATTGTGTATGGTGTATTTTATTTGGAATAAACGAATTACTTTTTGATTAAGAGCATGTTTAGATATTTGATTATGAATTATCATGGGCCCATTTGATGTTCGTAGTTAGGTTGAAAAATCTGAGAATTTAGTTATAGGAACGTCACCTTAACTTTATTCCGAAACACTTAATCAAAGCTTCAATTTAGTGACTTAGTCATAGCATTAATTTGATTGGCATGTTTTCCTTGCGCATAATTTGATTGCTATTTGATTTACCCCCGCCAAATGCAGTTAATTAGTTAATCAATAAAGAGATTTACCCCCGCCAAAGGCAGTCTCGTAAATAAAAGGAAAGCCGGTAGTTTTGTTTATATAGGACGTTCATGTTATCTCACCATACCTTTTCGATGCAAGCATGGTCAACCAAGCTAAACGTCCATACATTCTCCATTGATATTTGATTTAATTGAATTGATTGTTTACTTGCGATCTTGTTTTCGTTTGATTGTCGTATGATTGTTCTCGTCACAAAAACAAACAACCTTTTTACAGTTTTACTTGCTTTAGAATTCTAGTTACTTAGAGTTTTAGTTTCACTAGAACTCTATTTAATTAGTTTTTTATTTTCATTAGAACTCGATTTAGATTAAAAAGTTAGCTATTTAAAACCACTGCAATTCCTTGAGAGACCGACCTTGGAAGTTGTTTATCACTTTACTACGAGTGATTCGTACACTTGCGAGTACACATTTTAACACATCAAGTTTTTGGCGCCGTTGCCGGGGAATTGGCGTTTTAAATAATTTTCTTTTTAACTCTTTCGAGTTTCTGATTTATTTTTATTTGTTTGTTTATTTTATTTATTTCTTTATTTTATTTATTTATTTTATTCGAAAAAAAAAAATCAGAAAATCAAAAAAATCAAAAAATAGTGCTTAATTTTCAAATTTCACTGCTGCCTTGATCTTTGTTTGCTTTTTATTTGTGCATGCAGGGTAGGAGGTCACTTAACAAGGAACTCTCTCCTTTCATTGATAACATTCATCGAGTCAAACACCGATCAAGGAAACTGGATAATCAATATCAAGAGGAAGAAGTCCAACAACAATTGCAAGCAACAATGGGTGACAACGTAGCTAGGCAAATAATGAGCAAAGAGTTTGCAAGACCTATCATTGGGACCGCCACATCGTGCATTCGACTTACAGAGGTGGCTAGGAATTATGAATTGAAAAATATTCATTATTCCATGCTTCCCTCCTTTTACAGTATTCCTAATGAAGATCCTTTAAATTTTATGCGTGAACTATATGCTACTGTGCAAACCTTTCCACTGCAGGGACTTAGTGAAGATCAACTACGCATGAGGTGTTTTCCATACACTCTCAAGGATAGAGCTAAGTCTTGGCTAATGACATTGGCACCCGGTTCTTTGGTCACTTGGGACGATGTTTACAATAAATTCATGGGTAAGTTCTATTCCCATCAAAAGACATCTGACCTAAGAACAAAATTTGCTACTTTTTTGCAGATGGACGGAGAACCCTTCCACGAGGCTTGGGACAGATTCAAATTGCTGTTGATACAATGTCCACACCACCACTTCCCGTTGCAGTTACAGAATCAGTTTTTCTACGACGGATTGACACTACAATGTCAATTCACAGTTGACAACGCTGCAAGAGGAGCTATGGGTGAGAAAACAGCGGATGAAACCTACGAACTATTCGAGATGTTGGGAGCTAATTCTCAACAAAAGAGCGCTAGAGGAAGAAGAGCTGGAGTCCACGAATTAGTCTCCAACAATGAAATGGCCATGCAACTTGCTGAATTGACAAAACAAGTGCAACTTCTCACAACCTCCAATGTTAATCAGATGCCAAAACACGAGGTATGTGGAGTTTGTGGTTCATATGGACACGGAGCTAATGTTTGTTCTTTTGCAGGTGATCCTTATACAGGTACTACTGAAGAGGCTAATTTAATGCAAGGGTACCAACCTAGACCTAGGAACGACCCTTATTCAAACACCTATAACCCTGGATGGAGGAATCACCCTAATTTTGGATGGAAACAAAACAATAGCCAACCATTTGTCCAAAACCAAACACAAGGCCAAAACATAAACCGACAATTTCCACAAAATAAACCGACCATAGAGGAAACCCTAAATAATTTCATACAATCTTGTAATGGAAGGATGGACTCTATAGAAGCTTCAGTGAAGAGAGTGGAAATACAGGTTGGGCAGCTAGTGGAACAAATGTACAAACAAGAAACAGGAAAGCTGCCTAGTCAATCTGAACAAGCAAAGGCGATCACAGTCCTTCAAAGTGATGAGGAGATACCTAAAAATTTACCTGATAATTCTAATGTTTTGTTGTCTAGTACAGGTAACTTGGAAGGTGAGAATTCAACTCTCAAGGGAGATGATGAGTCTAATACCACTCCTAATGAACTTCCCAAGAAAGAAATTGGAGAAACATCCAACATTTTTCGATTGCACAAGTCAATGGACCCATACCGACCACCTATGCACCAGTTTAAGGAGAAAAATCAGGATGCACAATACTCTAACACTCTTGCTTTATTTTCTAAGATTAACTGTAATTTGCCTCTTTTAGATGTTATTAAGAACAGTCCAACTTATGATCCAATTTTCAGGAACTTTATCATCAAAAAGAGTAGAAGCAAAGAGAATGAAATGTCAGAAATTGCTAGTCCAATGATCCAACAACACTTACCTCTCAAAATGAAAGATCCAGGTAGTTTCAACATTAACATCACTATGGGAGACAAAAGGGTATTCGAGGCTATGCTAGACTTAGGAGCAGGTATAAACCTAATGCCATATTCAGTGTACTTGCAACTAGGATTAGGAAAGTTTAAAGAAACAAGGATCACCCTTCAACTTGCAAACGGTTCTATTCAATACCCAAAAGGAATAGTGGAAAATTTGTTAGTACAGGTGGACAAGTTTATTGTACCAGTGGACTTTGTGGTGCTTGAGATGGACAAAAATTTTCTTAAGGACAAGGAACATACAATTATTCTTGGTAGACCATTCATGGCAACGACCAAGACAACTATTGAGGTCCATAATAGGAAGTTATCAATGACAGTTTTTGGAGAGACTGTACAGTTTGAAATTTTTCAACCCTCCCCTATTCTTTCTAACATTCAATTGCAGGATAGCATAAGTAACAGAATTGAGGCTCAAAATATTGAATGGAGAGGGAAGGACAAACTGATAAATTTAAGTCAGGATGATGCCTACAAAGAATGCATTAAGCATTCTAACTACAAAAACTCGACTTGGAGGACGAAAGCTCATTTTGAGAAAGATAAGGGAGGAGATAAACAGTACAATTACACATTTAACCCCCCTTGACACGAGATCAGTCACGTCTTGCTAAGACGTTAAACTAAGCCCTTAATGGGAGGCACCCATTCGGTATCGTATCTCTTTCGTTGTTTTTATTTCTTTTATTTCTTTTATCGTATTTTTATTTATTTATTTTTTTTTGGATTGTTTAACTTAGTTTAATGTTTTTCTGTTTTCATCTGACTTAGTTATAATCTAAAATTGGGTTTGAGTTTGAATTGTGTTGCATACACTTTGAGGTTCAATATATGTTCATACACATAAATTCTTCATGAGAAAAGCGAGGAACAGTGAACCGGAGCATAACGAGTAATGACACAATCTCATACGAAAGGGGGGTAACTTCTCACACTTTTTTTTTTATTTCTTTTGTTCTTCTTTTTCAACATTGAGGACAATGCAGAAATTAGGTTGGGGGTAGGAAGGATATTCAATGAGCATGAAATATGACCAATTTTAAATTTTTAACTTTTGTCACTTGAAGTGTTTTACGTTAGTGTCGTGTTTACTTGAGTCAATCCGGAAATCTATGATATTAACATGATTGTAATGACGGTGACATATGAGAGATGTTAGATTTTTACCTAAGCAACGAAGCACATAAATTTTGGATTTATCTAATTTGAGGGTTTTGTGGTACATGTGGTAGTTTGCATGGTTAGTATAACTATTTTGATTTGTGGAATGTATGCATGTTCATGATATGTTTTAAGTCTCAACAATCTCTAGAACTCATTTGAAAACCCATTAAAGCGAAATAATAGAAACAAAATGCCACTTAGAAAATGATTTAGGCCATCTTTGGACCGTTTGAACTTTTCATGCCTCCCCGCAATATTTTATCAATAGCACACCCTTGAACTCAACATTGACATACGTTGTACTACCCTTAGTGATAAGAGTACTCGATGTAATATTTAATTTTCATGAGCAATTATGTTATATTTGTCTTGCTTCATCAAAAACAAAAAAAAAAAAAAAAATGAATGATGATTGAAATAACGAGCAAGAAAAGTAGAGAAAGAAAATCAAGCAAAAAGATCCAAAGGACATATGAATTTAAGGGAGGATGAAAAAGAACAATTAGTGGAAAAAGTTGAAAATATGTTTGTGAAATAAAAAGTACTCTTATCATATGAAAACATCATTTTCGTACTTTCATAATCACACACCTAGCCACAACTTTATAAGCTTAATGAAGTCCTTTTGATTCTAGGTAGTTTAGTTTCTATATTAGTGGAGATGAGTTTGAAAAATGAGCATATGGAGTTTGTAAGTGCTAAAATTCACATTCATATTTTACGTGCACATTTATGAGATATTGAAATGTAATCTATGAATATCATGCATGACACGGTCAGATAGTATAACTAACGGGTTTGTGGTTTGATTGGTTGTTCAAAATCCGATTACCATGATGAGTTTGATGTTTGGACTGTTTTTGAGCTTAGGTGATGTTTAACTATTTCATGTGCCATTCGTTATTAACAATTTTTGAGACGTATGCATGGATTGATTCAAGTATGTTTTGAGTCTTTATTTGTGTCAGTTACGATGTTTGCGGGTATCATCACTAGAAACCCTCACGAGACTATAACTCGTCCACTAGGGCCATCTAGGGGTTTAAAGGCTTGTTGCATATGCTAAATGCAACCGTGACAATCTACGGAAGTGATTTAGGTTAGGTTAGTTTATTTTATTTTATTTGTTTTTATTTTAGTTTTTAGATCGCTTCACTTGCTAGAGACTAGCAAGAAGCTGGTTGGGGGTTGTGATGAGTGCTCGAAAAGCACTAATATTTCGTGATTAATTGTGCTTAATTGTTTAAAATATAGATTTGTTATGATTGTTTATTTGATTATTTTCATAAATCTATCCATTCGGAATCACGGGTATGTTTTAGTGTATTTCAGGTGTTTTTAGCGTCAAATGAGTCAAATAATGAAAACACGCAAAGACGGAACACCTACGGCGCTCGGATCACGAGTACGGGCTAAACAAGACAAATATGTAAGCCTTACATAATGTACCATTACACATGTAAGGGGGTAAGCATGAAGTGAAGGAAAGCATTCCGCGCCGCGGCGAGGGAAATACATGCCGCGGCGAGAGGCTCTCGGGTTACATGCTAGGAATCCAAAAACATTGCGCGCCGCGGCGAGGAAAAGTTATGCCGCGGCGGGGAGCTCTCGGGTTTTTACATAATTTCCAGAATTTGTGTTGCGCCGCGGCGGGGAAAATGCATGCCGCGGCGCGCCTATTCCTATTGCAATTAGGAATCCCTTACATCTATAAATACCCCCTTAGACCCCCCTTACAATACAACTCGACCAATTCGTACACAACTCTTAGATTTCACAATTTTGCGACCAAGCACTCCATTCAATCAGTTTTGAGAGCGTTGCCACACTCTAACGAAGCGAGAGAAACTATTCTAAGGATTCAAGGAAGCCAACGACGATCGAAGATAAAGCTTACGGAGAAGAACGCTATCCAATCCATAAGCGGTATTTAGATCTAGGATTTTCTTGTTGTTATAGAATTAATTCTTCTTCTCTTTTTGTTAAAGTGTATGATCATATTTTATTTGTCTATGAATATTAATATGAACATGAGCGGCTAGTTTAATTATGGATGTTTAGTTTGTGTTGCCATGTTTGCTAGAATTGTGTATGGTGTATTTTATTTGGAATAAATGAATTACTTTTTGATTAAGAGCATGTTTAGATATTTGATTATGAATTATCATGGGCCCATTTGATGTTCGTAGTTAGGTTGAAAAATCTGAGAATTTAGTTATAGGAACGTCACCTTAACTTTATTCCGAAACACTTAATCAAAGCTTCAATTTAGTGACTTAGTCATAGCATTAATTTGATTGGCATGTTTTCCTTGCGCATAATTTGATTGCTATTTGATTTACCCCCGCCAAAGGCAGTTAATTAGTTAATCAATAAAGAGATTTACCCCCGCCAAAGGCAGTCTCGTAAATAAAAGGAAAGCCAGTAGTTTTGTTTATATAGGACGTTCATGTTATCTCACCATACCTTTTCGATGCAAGCATGGTCAACCAAGCTAAACGTCCATACATTCTCCATTGATATTTGATTTAATTGAATTGATTGTTTACTTGCGATCTTGTTTTCGTTTGATTGTCGTATGATTGTTCTCGTCACAAAAACAAACAACCTTTTTACAGTTTTACTTGCTTTAGAATTCTAGTTACTTAGAGTTTTAGTTTCACTAGAACTCTATTTAATTAGTCTTTTATTTTCATTAGAACTCGATTTAGATTAAAAAGTTAGCTATTTAAAACCACTGCAATTCCTTGAGAGACCGACCTTGGAAGTTGCTTATCACTTTACTACGAGTGATTCGTACACTTGCGAGTACACATTTTAACACATCAGCGATTACGCCTTAAATTGGTGGGACCAATTGGTGGTCTCAAGGAGGAGAAGTGGAGAGAGGCCCATTGATAATTGGGGTGAGATGAAAGCCATAATGCGGAAGCGGTTTGTCCCAAGCCACTACTACCGGGAACTCTATCAGAAGCTACAAAGGCTTAATCAAGGTTATCGGTCCGTTGATGAGTATTTCAAGGAGATGGAGATGACTATGGTGAGAGCAAGTGTGGAGGAAGATAGGGAGGCCACCATGGCTCGGTTCTTAAGCGGGTTGAATTCTAATATTGCCAACATTGTGGAGTTGCACCACTATGTTGAGTTGGAGGATATGGTACAAATGGCCATCAAGGTAGAAAGGCAAGTGAAGAGGAGAAGTAGCCATATCATACCCGTAGAGAACAATCAGGACACCACTTTTCCGACACCAACACCGAACCCAATTCCGCCTTGGAAGTCTAATGGGAGGAAGGAAGGGGAAGGTAGTTCTAAGCCCAACTTTGAGAACAAGGGCAAAGAAAAGGAGATGAGGAGAGATAAGGGAAAGGATGAAGGAGGAACCGTCCATCGAAGTCGTGACATAAATTGTTACCGTTGCCTTGGAAAGGGTCATTACGCTCATCAATGTCCGAACAAAAGGACAATGATCGTGCAAGCCAACGGGGAGGTGGCGACCGATGATGACAGTGATGACGGGGAGAAGCCGTCATTAGAGGAGGCTAATGACGAGGAAGTGTATCCAGTCACGGGAGAGTTGCTTGTGGTACGACGGGCACCATTGGATCATTACCGAGAAGTTGACATGGGATCCCAAAAAGTTAATACTTTTCATACGAGATGCCATGTGAGTGATAAGGTGTGCCAGTTAATCATTGATAGTGGGAGTTGCACCAACATTGCTAGCACAACTTTAGTTGAGAAGCTAGGGTTGACTATGAACAAGCATCCCCAACCGTACAAGCTACAGTGGCTAAATGACAATGGAGAAGCGAAGGTTGAACAGCAAGTACTTGTAGCCTTTTCCATTGGTTGATATAAGGATGAGGTGATATCTGATGTATTCCCCATGCAAGCTGGGCATATATTGCTAGGGCGGCCATGGCAATACGATAGGAAGGTCACCTATGACGGATACAAGAACGAGTATTCCCTAGAGAAGGAAGGGAAGAAGCTTAACTTTTTGCCTTTATCTCCGCAACAAATATGCAACAAGCTCTTAAGGGAAGTTGAGGAGAAAAAGGCGAAGAGATTGGAGGGAGAGCCCAAGGAGAAGGAGGGGCAATCAAGGGGGAAGAAGGAAAGAAAAATGTCCAAACAATGCTTATTTTCTAACTTTTCTTTCTTGCAGGAATCTTATGATGAAAACCAAAACGAAGATGGCCTGCAAAACTTGCCCTATGACAAAGGTCCGAATTCGAGGTCGAATTCTTTCGAAGAAGGAGGGAATGATACGAACCGGACTCCCTCCCGAAATCGGCCCTACACGAGCCGAGAGCCGTGCCTTGAGAAGGGCCTCGAAGAAGTGCAAAATGGCATGCAACATCAAAAACAAGCATGCAAGCACAATGGAAGAGGAAAAGAAGAGTGCAAGTGGCAAATTCCAAAATTTGGAGCTGCGCCGCGGCATAGATTTTGTGCGCCGCGGCGAGGAGGTTTCTGCATTGGAGGATGGAATTGTCACACAAGTGCGCCACGGCATGGATTTGGTGCGCCGCGGCACAGGGCGTTCTGTTTTGGATCGAAGGAAACGTGCGCGCCGCGGCACAAGAAAGTGGCGCCGCAGCGAGGAGGTTTCTGTTTTGTACGAAGGTGCATGCGCGCCGAGGCATGAAATTCCATGCACCGCGGGATGACGAGGACTGGGCGAGACGTGCGTGCGCTGACATGCCAGACCTGCGCGCTGACACGGACAAGCGCGCCTGACAGCCAGACCTGCGCGCAGACCCTGAATATGCGCGCCGCGGCATGAACTTTTGTGCTCCGCGGCATGGCTTTGCGAGTGGCAAACAGAACAGGGCGCGCCGCGGCATGAATATTTCCCCGCCGCGGCGAGGATTCAAAATGTTGTAATTTTTGGACCATTGGATCCAAATCAATGGCTAGGATTTCTTGAGACAATTTTTAGGTTTTCATTGTATCTATATATATGTAAAGCAGCTGCCATTGTAATATATACAATTATCATGAATTTTCATCAATGAAAAACAATTTGAAGTGATTTCAAATTGAGAGAGCACAAGTGTTTCTCTTGTTCTATCAAGAAACTTATTAAAGGAACTAGCAACCCTTTGTGGCGTTTCGCCTAATCTCGGCTCGTGGTGCGTATATCCAAGGGTGGAGGTGAGTTCTTTGCTACCATAGTCGAGCGTTCTTAGTAGAATCTGCGTGCTAAGATTGGTGTCGGGTTTCTGTCCGTATTTCTTGTGGTTGCCAAACCGCGTGATTTGGAGGTCATAGGAGTCGTGGCGAGCGGTTCGCATCATCTTCTATAAAGGTTGGCTGGTGAGTTTGTTTTACCGTGGATTGTTGTTGGTGATTTTAATGAGGTGATTACCTTGGATGATCAAGTTGGTGGTGCTTACAAATGGAAAAGAAAATGGATGATTTTAGAGATGCTCTTGTTCAAAGTGGGTTCATGAATTACTTTTCATGGTTATAGATTTACGTGAAATAATCGAAGGGAACCCCACAAGTTAGACTAGACAAGGCCTATGTTAATTTGTTATGGGAACAACATATGCTTAGAATGAAGGTGTATCAGAAGGATAACTCTTCCTCTGACCATGCTACAATTATGCTGTGCCAAGAGGTGGATAGGAAAAACAATGGAACAAAAGAAATAAAAGGAAGTTTAAGTTTGAGAAATTTTGGATGCAAATTGATGGCTGCTTCGAGGTGGTTGGAACGGTGTGAGATCATACTTAGGGTGGTGGTAGTTCGAGGTTTGATTGTGTGATGACTAAAATTAAAGCTTGTGCCGATGATTTGGAAGACTGGAATTGGAATAAGGTGGGATATGTGCAGCAGTGATTGGTGGGTTTAGAGGAAAAACTACAACAGTCCAAACGTAGAGAGCCTGATGCTATTGATATAGGGGAGGTGAAGCATGTTGAAAGAGAAATTAATTCCTTGTTAGGATGGGATGAAATTATGTGGAGACAGAGGTCGAGGCAACTTTGGCTCGAGCATGGTGACAAGAATTTTTGTTTTTTTTTCATAGTAAAGCTTATCAACGGAGGAAGAAGAATTCTATGAAAGTCTATTTGATGATCAACATAATTGGGTGGATTCTCCCAAAGGCTTACAAGATTTGTTTTGTTCTAACTATGTTGATTTGTTCACTAGTGAGGGGGCTGTGGATTTTAAGAAAATTACTAATTATGTTGAGCAAAAAGTAATTGATGATATGAATGAGGTTTTTTCCCGGCTGTTCACTGAAGAAGATGTGGTTTTAGTTTTAAACAAAATGCATGTAGTTAAGGCACAGGGATCGGATGGTATGCCTATGCTATTCTATCAACATTTTTGTGAAATTGTTGGAGAGGAAGTTAGTACGGTTGTGCTAGGTGTGCTAAATAGGAACTAGAGTTTTGAGGGTAAGAATCACAGACTCATCTCTCTTAGTCCTAAGGGTAAGGATCCTAAGAAAGTTATTGAGTTTCGACCCATTAGCCTCTCTAATGTGAATGACAAATTAATTGCTAAGTACATGACAAAGAGAATGAAGACTATTTTACCTGAGATTATTTCTGAATGTCAAGGTGCATTTGTCCCGGGGAGGTTTATTTTAGATAATACTATGATGGCTTTTGAGACGTTGAATAACAAGAAGAAATGTTTGAAGGGGAGAAATTATAAGGTGGCTATCAAGTTAGATATGTGTAAAGCATATGACAAGATAGAATGAAGATTCTTAGAGCTGATGATGGAGAAGTTGGGTTTTTTTAAGAGGTGGATTAAGCTGACTCTTGACTATGTTTCATCTATTTTTCACTCGCTATGGGTTAATGGGTTTCAAACTCCTAGTTTCAGACCAAGTAGAGGTCTCAAGCAAGGGGAAACTTTGTCCCCCTACCTTTTCATTATTTAGGTGGAAGGTTTTGTTGGTTTGTTGAGAAAAGTCGAAAAAAATGGGTTAATTAAACGAATTGCTATTGCTAGACGAAGTCCTAGAGTTTCTCACTTATTTTTTTGCTAATTATAGTTTCATTTTTTATGGAACTATTGAATGAGTCTTGTGAGAATCTAAAGAATGTTCTACATTCCTATGAAGTGGCCTAGGCCAGAAAGTTAATTTGAAAAAGTTAGCTATGTCTTTTAGCCCCAATACAACTGAGGAGATTAAGGATACTGCCCAAAGGGTATTGGGGATACCGCTAGTTAATTGCCATAAGAAATACTTGGGCTTGCCTACTATGGTAGGGAGGAATAAGAAGAGACTTTTTGTTTCTATGAAGAAAAGAGGTTGGAAGAAGCTAAAGGCATGGAATGAGAAAAATTGGACTAAAGTGGGGAAAGAGGTGCTTAAAGCAGTGTTTCAGTCAATTCCAACATATTCAATGAGTTATTTTCGGCTTTGTGTGGGCCTTTATAATGAGCTAGATAATATGATGGCAAAGTTTTGGTGAGGCCATGATTTGAATAACAATTGCATTCACTGGATGTCTTGGGAAAGGCTTTGTAGGCCTAAGGCAATTGCTGGCATGAACTTTAGAAACTTAATAGCTTTTAACCAAGCTTTGCTTGCAAAGCATTCCTAGAGGTTGTTGTAGTTTCCTCATTCACTTGTTGCTCAGGTAATCAAAGGTAAATATTTCCCTAACTCATCTTTACTTGATATGGGCGTGTCACGTAATGATTCTTATTTGTGGAAGGGTTTTGGGGCAGGAAATTAATCAAAGCTAGTGGAAAGTGGAGAGTGGGTGATGGTAAAAGTATCTTTGTTTTCTCTAGTAGATGGTTGCATGGATCGATTCCTTCTGTCCTTCCTACTCCTTCGTTAGATAGGGCATGAAAGTTTCTGATTTGATTAATGATGCTGAGTTGTGGAGGGGGACTTTCTTCATGGGCATTTGTTGGAGGATGAGGTAAATAAGATCTTGAGTATTCCTTTGTTTAGAAATAAGGTGGATTTGGGGGAGAAATTATGATGGTGTTTACTCGGTAAAATGTGGCTATATTTTGGCAAATGAGTTTAGGGTGGCTAACATTCGAGGAAATTATGGTGCTGGCTCAAGTATCCTTGTCGATCAAAGCTGGTGGCAGAGAATAAAGTCACTTTCTTTACCCAATAAAGTCAAGTTGTTCATTTGGAGGGCTTGCAATAACTTTCTGCACACACTTGTCAATTTGGGAATTAAAAGGGTGACTAAGGCGGTATGGTGTCCATTGTGTAATGCCATAGGGAGGACATTTGCATGTTGTGGCGCTGCAAGAATGCAAGAAAGGTATGGAATCTGTCCATTATTTGTTTGTAGTTGCTAATGAAAAATGATTTGTCTTTTGAGGATATTTTTGAATATCATATGGATGGTGTGTACCTATGATGATATGGATAAGTTTTGTTACATTTGTTGGGCCTTATGGCACAAAAGAAACAAAGTCTACCATGGAAAGAAGGGGAGGACACCAAATGACTTGCTGGAATGGGTTGATTTTTTATGGAATGAATTTTATACACACAATGGAAGGTCTATGGATGTAGGTAATTGGAAGGAACAAAGTGGGAGGCACCGCCTGTTGGAAGTTTTTTTGTCAACACTAACACTGCTCTTTCTGAGACGAGGTGTGGAATAAGTGCTATTGCACATGATGACTTAGGTAAGGTTGTTGTGATGATGCTTAGGCCATGTGTGGGTGTTGTGTCTCCCTTTTGTGCAAAGTTGTAAGCTACTTTTATGGCTTGTCAAATGGTAGCTTCAAGAGGATTGCAAAATGTGTTTATAGTGATTGATTGTTTGCAGGGTAAATTACATCTAACTGCCTAGAATTTGTTATTATATCACAGATACGCTTTACGTTTTATGTATATCAGTGACTTTGTTTAACATTTAGACTATTATCACAAATACACCTAAAAACTAACCCTGTTAATTTTGGGACGTTAAATTTTCTTTTCCTCTATTATTGTGACAGAAGGTCAGATTTATCTTTCTTTTATTAGGTCCCCGACATATTTTCTCATCTTATCTTCATTGGAATATTTTCATGTTATTAGAGATAGAAGAAGAAGATTGGAAAGTGTGTTTATTGGCTTGATATAAGATCTAGTCCAATATTTGTTGCTATAAACGAATCTCTGCAAGCTACGTTCATTTTGAGAGTAAGTGATAAAAAGAGACAGATACGAATGTAAAGTCTGATTCTTGACTGTCGACTTTTGAATTTTGATGAAATGGACTGGATAATCGGGAAAGAAAGGAGTATTTGGTATATTGGTTTGTGTCATACTGTAGTGATTAGCAAGTATGTCAATTTTTTTTTTCTAATTTACAAAAATGCGACACTACTCTATTAGTTAACATAACAAAAGTGTATTACTGATGTTTTTTAAATCTCAATCATATTGGTGATATTAAGGAAAACCACAAGTGTATTAATGATATAAATCCATTGCTTGTAAGCTGTGTTATGGATCATAGCCTTGTGCTTTTCTTCACTCTTGAAGGTGATTTGGTTGAGGAGATGAAGGTCATGATGAGGGAGGTAAATATCGGCATTTGTTTCATAGGTAGAAAAGCAAATAAAGCTGCTCCTAAGGCAGCAAAGGTAGCTCTTAATATGTTAGATGAGAGAATTTGGAATTTGGATGCTCCTGTGTGTTTATAGGAGGTTTTGTTAGCATATATAAACAATGTTTATCTTTCAGATGTAAATGTTTTGGATGTGTCATTCTATATTGTAAATGATGATGTTTTAATATAAGAAGCCTTTTGAGGTTTTTATCAAAAAAAAATTGCAATATAAAAACAAAGAATCATTTATTACTTCTAGAGTATGTTGAGGTAGTATTATATGCACACATGTATATGGATTTTTTTCCTAACCATTTGTTCAACTTTAATATGATGTTTTGTGAATCCTATAAAGAAAAAAGGCAATGCCCATTATAATTATGATAAAAAAAAAAAAAACATTAGATTGATTGTAATTTGAGGTGTGATTGTGAGTCTTTTGTTAGAATTTTGGAAAAAATTTAATTTAATTTTTTCCAGCTTTTTGTAAGTTTTAACTTTCAAGGAAGTTTTCGCCTTATGGAAAAACTTGATGCATTTATTTAGTTACATTTTATTGTGTCTTGTCTTAGTAGAAGTGTAACACCCCATTTTTTTACACGATCTAAAATTTGAGTCAAACTTATAATTCTAAACTTTTAACTCTTAAAACTTTTTGTTATGAGACAAGGGTATTTTAGTCTTTTTACCTTAAAAATGAATTATCACCAGCAGCCTTCTCTTTTTTCTCCTCTTTTTTTCTCCTCTTGTGACACACGTTTTTTTTTAAAAAAAAAACATTGTTTTTTTTTGGAGGACACACATGTCCTCATGTAAGAATTCCTTATCTCACTTTATCCTCACCTCTTCAATGTATATTTCCAACGTGAGAAACAAATGGATTAGCTCTTATGTTTTTTTCTCTTCTTCTTCCTCCTTTTCTATAGAAAGTGCAATAATTTTTTTTGAAATAGAATTTCCACCATTGTCAACAAGAAATCCAAACTACCATTCAAGACATTTTGGGTATGTATTAGAGCTTCCTTTCCTTTTCATTTCTTTTGATTAAATTCTGTTTATGATCTAAAAAATATTATTTTAACACAAATATATCAACCATGGATACAAGTTATTTGTGATGTTGTAACTTCATGTAAAACTGTTTTGCAGAAAATTAAAATTAAAATGAAAACTGAGAAACTTCCACAACAAATTAGGATTTGAAAATTATATTTCTGAAAATATTTGGATGTCTAGTTTATCACAAATTTTATGGTTCATAATTCGGAGTTTTCTACGTAAAGTTATACCTAATTAAATGAAGATTGTTTTATGAAACACAAACTGCAAGAGCTCTCAGAATTTTTGGTATTTGAAATGGTTATACAGTTTTTATTTGAGCAAATTATATATTGTTTTAAAGCTTGACATGTCTAGTGTTTGAAAATTTTTGCGGTTTTTTGTTTCGATATTTCTAGACAAAGTTATGCTTGTTTAACTAAGGATATATCAAGTGAAAGAGGTGCTGAGAAAACTGTTTGAAAAATCAACTGGATTTATGTAATTTGAAATAGTTTTACTGATTGGAATGAGATGATTTATATGTTGTTTTAAAGCTTAAGATGTCTAGTTTAATTTGAATTTTACGGTGTGTTATTTCGAGTTTTCTAGACAAATTTATAGAAACTTAATTAAAGGTACGTCCTGCTGCAATTGTGATGAGAAAAATTGTTTTGAAATAATTGGTTTTCTATGGGTTTGAAAGGGATTTTATATATGATATTTGAGTATGTAATAGCTGATTTTAAAGTTTGAAATGTGTATTTTTCATATGTTTTTACAGAAATGAATTTAGACATTTCTACCAAATGTTACATGAGAATATACAAGGATAGGTTAAGGGTATCTTAAAACTACTTAAAAACAAAAATCAACTATTAGTAACCCTTATTTTGGTATATTAAAGTACCTTTTAATTTGAATTATATAAGCAAGCTATGAAATTATTCTTATTCTGACACAAGTGTGGTTATTTAGGAAGAGTTGAGCACGCAGAACCTACAGGACACATAGATGACCAATAGAGACATATTACAGTGAATGAATATCTAATAATTTGTAAAGCATGGATAGCATTGTTTTGAAAAACATTAATGTTCAAGTAAATCCAATTTGTACAAGTTGCATATTTATGAAAAGTGCATTCATGTTAACTAGTATTAGAAAAACATACGTCAATTTCAATGCACTTCAAGAACTTTTTTACACCATGAGAATATATTTATTTTTTATTAATAGAATCAGTCAAGTAAATGAAAGATTATTTGCAAGCAAGCTATGATTAAATTAATTTTATTAATTATACTAATTTTTGTACAAGCTTGCAAGTTTCACAAATATTTTATAGTTGGCAGAGTACTTTCCCTCATGTATTCATAATAGTTGGCTATACTTAGCTTTCAGATATGCTGTAACTTGGTAAGACATTATGATCAACATATTTGGTCAATTTTAGCTTACTATGATGTTTACCAACTAAGTATGATATTACAAGTTTAGTATGATAACAAGTTCAGTTAAGTCAGTGTGCACATGACTCATGTATCAGCAAAGCCAACTAAGCCATTTTATGGCTGCATCAAGCAAGTTCCCTACACGAGTAGTTGAGAACTAGCAGTAGTGCTAAATGTCTCCTCTGTGTGTGATTAATACCACACATGTGTAGTTGAGAACTAGTGCAAGTGCTAAATGTCTCCTCTATGTGCGATCAGATCCCCAAGTTCTCTCGGCAATAAAAATACATTTCTCATGGTTATACATTTTATTCATATACTCATCATAGCATTATTATATTTTAAAGATCATGGACATATGTTTTTATCAGATTATTATTTCAATATGTCATGAGTATGTCATTTATAGTTTTCACATGTATTAAATTACAGTCATTTTATGAAACTCAAGTTATACATATATGAGTACATTAATTATCATAAAAATTATGTACAGAATATTGTCGTCAATATATATATATATATATCACGATAATTCATAAACATTTCATATGAAGTTGACATGATTATTACATTATTTTATAAAATTTATCCATTCACCGAGCTTTTAAGCTCACCCTTTTATATTTATTTTCTTCCCCCAGGTAACAGGTTTTGAGGCCACATCATATGAGTCTAGAGGCTTAGGATCCATCTATTATTGTGCACTAGGTTGTTTTTATCTCCTTTCCAATTTTTATAGTGTATTTTGGGCAGTTATGTTTTGGACTAGTGAACAAAAGTCTTATGTCGTATATAGTATGTATCTGATGGTGTATAGTTATACTTGGCCATGAGCCACTTTCTGGATATGTAAAAGTTAAATAAATTTTGCTGGATTTTGGAATTTTATATTTTAGAACTGTGGTCATTTATTACAGGGAAGATAGTTCAATATTTAGGGGAAACTCTGCCCAAATTTTTACAAATTTCTTACACAAAATTTTCAAATTAAGCCAAAGTTGATTTAGAATGTTAATTATTATGTTTCTTCAGGACACGTCACATGCTCTAGTGTTGAGCTGGGGCGGGTCCTGACAAGAAGTTAATGGTTCTACGGAGTCGTTTTTGCTTAGCAATTTTTGTGATACTTTTCATTAAATGTTATATTGAATATATAATAATTGTTGTAATGTAATAGATAGGTTATTTAAAGAATAGGTAAAAAGCCATTTCTTATTGCTAAAAAAGGTATAGGTCAATATTATGGACCGAGAACTGTATCATGTCATTTTCCTATAAGGGTAATTGAAAATTTGACAAAACACCTAACCCTAAACCCTAAGCTATTTAGGGATATGAGTTTTGGGCACTTACTGGATGTGAAGAAGTTGAAATGGTTTTGTGCTAGATGCCAACATTTGCTACGTAGGAAATCATATGATTATGATGATGATAACTTATTATTTACTATAGGCGGTAATGACTTAAGGTTTGATTCAGTTGAATTTACATTAGTGACTGACTTAACATGGATAATGAAGAACCTATAAGACCTAAAAATTTGAAAGGTTAGTGTAGTAAATTCCGTAAACAATATTTTAAAGGAGAAGAAAAGATAGTTGAAGAATTGTTGGTAAATGAATTTGGAAAAAGTGATGATGATCAAGTGAAGTGGGCTTATCTTTATACTTTATATGTATTTTTATTGGTTAAGGAAATGAGGAACTATGTAAAGTTGGAGCATCTGGATCTCCTTGACCATATGAAAGTTTTTAACAATATGTCATGAGGTGAAATAGTTTATGAGACATTGATTGAAGGCTTGAAAAATAGAAAGATGAATAAGGTGGTTGGTATGGAAGGCCAGTCACTTTGTTTTAAGAAGGCAATGGAAATAAATGTTTATCCCAAAAATAATATACCTATTATTACGTACAAGAATTTTGTTATGCTTTACAGGTTCGTAATGATAAACACAATTTAAATAATTTATTATTGGATTGAAATGCATAATAATATAACTTTTTTATTAATAAAAAAATCATTTTCAAATTCTATACTAAATCCTTTTTAAAGTTGTGTGATATTAACTTAATTTTAATTATACAATTTCATAGAAATTATTTTTTTAATTTTATTCATTAAATTTAATAGTATTATATTCATTAATTTCTCGTTTAACATGTGTATTGTAAAGAAAAAATGACTAGCATGTGTTACACTTGAAAGTCTTAGTAAAGATGAAAACATTAAGATAAGTAGAACACAAAATGTCAAAGGCTAATTTCATTATCATTTTTTGGAGACTGTAGTTTTACTGTTAGTTCTTTGTTGCCTTTATTATCAACTTGACTTGTTTATTTTATTTGAATTACTTTCACTTCACGTATTATATAAATATGAATTTGAACATAACCAATTAATAATCAACCCCAATAGTAGGTATATTATATTAAAGTAAGTTATCTGTATTTTCTAAAATATTTCTTGTCATGGACTCCAAGTATGGGCATGTGAAGCTATATTAAGATAATTAAGATGTGTTAATGCGTTTAGGATTCGGAGAACCACCATCGTATTTTAAATTGGAGGTGTATCAAAACTCCTGACTTTAAAAGTTTGGATGAGCTAGTGTTTAGAAGAAAATCTGTAAGTTTTTAAATTATTTTTAACTATTATTTACATGTATTATAAAATAAATATTTTGCACACAGTGTGCATCATTGTATGTATTTATATACATTATTTAATTTAATTTGTCATATGTTTAATAAAAATTTGTTGGATTAGGTAACTGTATTATATAAATTAAATCGGACTGATGAGGAAAAAGAAAAGATATATTGATGCGAACCAAGAAAGCTCGAATCTTACGAAAGAAACGATTTTCAGATTTCACACAATCTAAGCATACAAATCCCTAGAGGAAAACAGATTTTGGGCTGCAAGAACTCACCTTTTTACTTGGATATTACACACCACGCAACAAGATGAGAGAAAACGCCACAAAGGATTGCAAAACCTTTGATAAGTTTTGGTTGGGGAAGAAGCATGAGCTTTGGAGCTCTCAAACTTGATTTTCAAATCAATATTGTATTTAATGAACAAAGTTACAAAAAAAGCTGCCCAAATTGTCTTTATATAGGGTACAACAAAACCTAAAAGAAAGATTACATCTTAGCCATTGATTCTAATCCAATGGTGAGAATTTTAAAGAAATGTCGACCCATGCCGCGGCGGGTGTTTTCTTGTGCCGCGGCGCGCCTATTTTGTGGACTGCTCGGAGGAAAACAGAAACTCCCGGGCCGCGGCGGAACATTTCTCATGCCGCGGTGCGCCTAGTGAAGCATGTCTGCGCGCACATCTGCCTGGACCCGCGCGCGCGCCTGTCGCCCCCTTCTAACCAAAACAGAACGATCCGTGCCGCGGCGCGCCAAAGTTATGCCGCGGCGTGCTCCCACGTCCAGATCTTCTCCCAAAACAGAACGATCCGTGCCGCGGCGCGCCAAATCTATGCCGCGGCGCGCTCCCACGTCCAGATTTTCTCCCAAAACAGAAAGTTGCTCGCCGCGGCGGCTATTATTCCATGCCGCGGCGCAGGTCTTCCTTTCCAAATTCTGCCCTTAACACAATGCATGGCACCTCACCAACTTCAACCTCTTTTCCCATCATCCCTTGACCTTGTTCCATCCCTTGAATGAGCCCATTCAAGGCTTCTTGAATTCTTTTGGCCTTCAATCTTGTGATTGGGCCGCTCGGGATTTGTAGTGGCTGCATCGGCGCATTATTCGTATCATTCCCCCTCTCTTGAAAAGGATTCGGCCTCGAATCTTCATCTGCATTATCAAAAAGAGAAAGGTCAGAAACATTAAAAGTTGCGCTAACATTAAACTCACCTGGGAGGTCTAATTTGTAGGCATTGTCGTTAATCCTTTCCAAAACTTGAAACGGTCCATCCCCTCTTGGTTGTAGCTTGGATCTACGCTTGTCAGGGAACCGCTCTTTTCTCAAATGTAACCAGACCCAATCGCCTGGTTCAAAAACGACTCTTCGTCGCCCCTTGTTTGCCTTGAAAGCATTTTCTCTATTCTTCTTTTCAATACGTTCAGAGATGCTTTCATGCAGCCTTTTCACCATTTCAGCTTTCTTTGTACCTTCAAGGTTAGTTCTTTCCGAAACAGGTATAGGCAACAAATCCATAGGAGTAAGTGGATTAAAACCATAAACTATCTCAAAAGGTGAATGCTCAGTGGTAGAATGCACACTCCTATTATATGCAAATTCAACAAAGGGGAGACAGTCTTCCCAATTTTTCAAGTTCTTTTGTATGACCGTACGCAATAAAGTAGACAATGTCCTATTGACTACTTCCGTTTGGCCATCGGTTTGGGGATGACAAGTTGTAGAAAATAAAAGTTTTGTCCCCAACTTGGCCCACAAAGTTTTCCAAAAATAGCTTAGGAATTTGACATCCCTATCAGAAACAATACTTTTTGGAACTCCGTGGAGCCGAACAATTTCCTTGAAAAATAAGTTTGCGACATTAGTTGCATCGTCGGTTTTATGACACGAGATGAAATGTGCCATCTTTGAAAACCTATCTACAACTACAAAAATGGAGTCTCTACCTCCTTTGGACCTAGGCAATCCCAAGACGAAGTCCATAGAAATATCCACCCAAGGTGAACTAGGCACCGGTAAGGGTGTATACAGTCCTTGCGGTAAGACTTTGGACTTGGCTTGCCTACAAGTGAGGCATCTAGAGCATATGCGCTCTACATCCCGCCTCATCTTCGGCCAGAAGAAATGTTCGTGTAGAACATCTAGGGTCTTTTTAACACCGAAGTGTCCCATAAGACCTCCTCCATGGGCCTCTCTCACTAACAACTCTCGCATTGAACAGTTGGGTATGCACAAAAGATTTTCTTTAAACAAATACCCATCTAACTTGTAAAACTTTCCAAAAGCAGTTTTGAAACATGCATTAAAAATGACAGAAAAATCATCATCATCAGCATACATCTCTTTTATATGCTCAAATCCTAACAACCTAGCATTTAAAGCAGAAAGTAGGGTATACCTTCGAGATAATGCATCAGCAACAACATTTTCTTTACCTCGCTTATATTGTATAACATAAGGGAAGGTTTCGATGTATTCCATCCATTTTGCATGTCGTCTATTCAACTTTCTCTGGCTCTTCAGATGCTTCAAGGACTCGTGATCGGTGTGGATGACGAATTCCTTTGGCCAAAGATAATGCTGCCATGTCTCCAGAGTTCTCACCAATGCGTAGAGCTCTTTATCGTATGTTGGGTAATTCAGGGTTGCTCCTCCAAGCTTCTCGCTGAAAAAGGCAACTGGTCGTTTCTCCTGCATTAAAACAGCACCTATGCCAACACCTGAAGCATCGCACTCAACCTCAAATGTTTTAGTAAAATCAGGCAAAGATAATACAGGAGCAGAAATTAACTTATCCTTTAACAGTTTGAATGCTTTCTCTTGCTCAGCACCCCATTTGAATCCGACAGTTTTCTTGATGACCTCGGTCAGAGGAGCAGCTAGTGTACTAAAATCCTTCACAAACCTGCGGTAAAAACTAGCTAAACCATGAAAACTGCGAACATCAGTAACAGATTTAGGCGAGGGCCAATCCCTAATCGCCTTGACCTTTTCAGAGTCAACTTCTATACCTTTAGAGCTAACAACAAATCCAAGAAAGACTAACTTTTCCATGCAAAAGCAACACTTTTTCAGATTAGCATAAAGTTTTTCCTTTCTTAGCAGTTCAAGTACAAACCGTAAATGTGATACATGCTCTTCTAAGTCTTTACTATAAATGAGGATGTCATCAAAGTAAACGACTACAAATTTTCCTATGTAAGCACGTAAGACATGGTTCATAAGCCTCATAAAGGTACTAGGGGCGTTAGATAGCCCAAATGGCATAACTAGCCATTCATACAGCCCATATTTGGTTTTGAAAGCGGTTTTCCATTCGTCACCTTCCTTCATTCTAATTTGGTGGTAACCACTTTTCAAATCTATCTTAGAAAAAATGCATGCACCATATAGTTCATCAAGCATGTCATCTAACCTAGGAATGGGATGTCGATACTTTACCGTGATATTGTTGATCGCTCGACAATCAACGCACATCCGGTTGGTTCCATCCTTCTTAGGCACGACTAACACAGGTACTGCACATGGACTTAAGCTTTCCCTCACTTGTCCTTTGGACAAGAATTCTTCAACCTGCCGTTGGATTTCCTTGGTGTCCTCGGGGTTGGTTCTGTAAGCGGGCCTGTTTGGAAGTGATGCACCAGGCACAAAGTCTATTTGGTGCTCGATTCCCCGGATTGGTGGTAATCCATCTGGAATCTCATCTGGAAACACGTCCTCAAATTCCTGTAACAAGGAAACAGTCACACTTGGCAAAGTTTTGTCAAGTTCGTTAGAAAAATGAACTTCCTTGTACAAAAGTACAAGTACAAGTTGTTTTGCCAAAATGGCTCTTTTTAAATCGTGCTCCCTTGCATAAAAACTTGATTTAACTTCCTCCACTTCCTTTTTTCCATCCTTGCCCCTTTCCTTACTCATCCGCACTTGCTCCTCAAAAACTTGTTTTGGAGTCAAAGGTACGAGAGTGATCTTTTTCCCCTCCTTCTCAAATGAGTACTTGTTCTTAAATCCATCATGAATGACTCTTCTATCATATTGCCAAGGCCTCCCTAGCAATATATGTCCGGCTTGCATCGGCACAACGTCACACATAACTTCATCCTTGTACTTCCCAATGGAGAAGGACACCAAAACTTGTTGATCAACTTTTACTACCCCAGATTCATTCAACCATTGCAATTTGTAGGGCTTCGGGTGTTTGACGGTGGCCAACCCTAGTTTCCCAACTAAGGTAGTGCTAGCTACGTTTGTACAACTTCCTCCATCAATGATCACATTGCACACCTTCCCACTCACATGACACTTGGTGTGAAAGATGTTCTCTCTTTGTTGATCAATACCCTCATCTTTTAGTTGAGCGCTCAAAGTTCTCCTAATCATAAGAGCCTCCCCCTCAACGGGTCCTACTTCCTCATCACTAGCTTCCTCTAGTGATGGCATCTCCTCATCCTCACTCTCATCATCCGTTCCAACCTCTCCATTAGCTTGAACAATCATGACTCTCTTGTTTGGACAATTGGATGCATAATGACCCCTACCAAGACAACGAAAACATTTAATGTCACGATTACGAGTAGGGTTCTCGAGGATACCTTTATCCTTACTAATCTCAACTTCCTTGCCTTTGTTGGAATCGAACCTTGGCTTAGAGCTAGTGCCCTCTTCTTTCTTCCAATTTGTTTTCCAAGGTGTAGTGGGATTCGGTTTTTGTGCCGAGGTACCGGTCTTGGGTGGAAATGACCGAACACCCCTTCTTCTTAGTTGCCTCTCCACCTTTATAGCCATGTGTACCATATCTTCTAACTCCACATAGTGATGAAGTTCAACTACATTGGCTATTTCCGGATTTAAACCGCTCACAAATCGGGCCATGGTGGCTTCTCTATCCTCTTCGACATTGGCCCTAACCATAGTCACCTCCATCTCCTTATAATAATCATCAACCGATTTGTATCCTTGGTTGAGTCTTTGCAACCTTTGATAGAGTTCCCTATAGTAGTGACTAGGGATGAAGCGCTTCCTCATGAGAGCCTTCATTTCCTCCCAACTGTCAATCGGCCTTTCTCCGTTTCTTCTCCGTCCTACCACTAATTGATCCCACCAGTTTAAGGCATAATCCGTGAATTCAATTACGGCAAGTTTGACCTTCTTCTCATCGGAGTAATTGTGGCACTCAAAGATGTGCTCCACTTTCTTCTCCCATTCCAAATAGAGTTCCGGGTCATTTTTCCCTTGAAACGCCGGCATTTTCATTTTGATGTTTCCTAAACTCCGGTCTACTCCATCATTAGGCCTTTGCGGGGGTCTCCAATTACCACCTCTTCCATTCCTTCCTCCCCTATGCCCATATCTACCTCCTATGGGTATCCTTCCTTCATCTTCCTCAAATTCTCCTTCATTACTATTCTCTCCCAACTCCTCCTCAACTTCTACTCGCCTATGAGCACCTCCGACATTAGGAGCGACTCTTGGGGCTTCTGGCCTCAAATCGGCGATAATTGCTTCTTGTCGATCCATACGCTCGTTCATATTAGCCATGACGGCGTTCATCCTTTCTATTGACTGTTGGAGTGCCCTCATCATAAATGCGGCGTCGGGCCTTTCTTCGGGACTACCCCTGTTAGACATATTTAATAACAACTAACACAAACAAACGATTAGCAATTAGCAAGAAATAAAAATTTCACTCGTTACCTCTCGTGTTTAACTCTCGAATTTGATCGCCCAAGCGCTCGTAGCTCTTAGCAAACCAAACCGTTCGGGTTTTCCAAACAATTGTAGAATCTCACACTCACCAAGGGTAGTAAGCAATATCCAAATGTAAGGGACAAAAGAAACTAACTCAAGGTGTCTTAGAAGTGCTAACTCTATGATTTTTGGAAACAAGTTCAATTGTGCAATTTCAACCCGAAAAAAGCAAACAAACAAGAAAACGGTCCGTTAAAGCGTAAACGACGCTAAAACGAAGAAATTCCGCAAATTTTCGGGAAAATCAAGAATTCACTTTCTTTTTCTCTTTTCTCTTTTTTTTTTTTTTTTTTTTTATAAGCACGAAATATCCTTTCTTTTTTTTTTTTTTTTTTTTTTTTATAAAATATCAAGCGAGATATTTTCGGGAGATATTTCACGAGATATTTTCGTGAGATATTTTCACGAGATATTTTCGTGAGATATTTTTTTTTTTTTTTTTTTTAAAATCAGAGAAAAAGTTTGGCTCTCACTTTTCAAGAAGAAAATTCACATGTGAGATTACCAAAATACCCTTCTTGAAAAAAACGAAAATTGGGGATAATTTCCAACATGAAATGTGCTCCAATTTCAATCAAGATAAGAGGCAAATCAACAACACCACTCAGGTTAATCAGGAAATGCAATAAACACTTAGAATCATCAAGAACAAACAGGAATTGAAAAACAATGCAAGAAACAATGAAGAACACAGATTTTCTTCTAGAATTTTTTTTTTTTTTTTCGAAAATGGAAATTAAAAGATAGGAAATCTGATAATCACAACCAAGAGCTCTGATACCAAATGATGCGAACCAAGAAAGCTCGAATCTTACGAAAGAAACGATTTTCAGATTTCACACAATCTAAGCATACAAATCCCTAGAGGAAAACAGATTTTGGGCTGCAAGAACTCACCTTTTTACTTGGATATTACACACCACGCAACAAGATGAGAGAAAACGCCACAAAGGATTGCAAAACCTTTGATAAGTTTTGGTTGGGGAAGAAGCATGAGCTTTGGAGCTCTCAAACTTGATTTTCAAATCAATATTGTATTTAATGAACAAAGTTACAAAAAAAGCTGCCCAAATTGTCTTTATATAGGGTACAACAAAACCTAAAAGAAAGATTACATCTTAGCCATTGATTCTAATCCAATGGTGAGAATTTTAAAGAAATGTCGACCCATGCCGCGGCGGGTGTTTTCTTGTGCCGCGGCGCGCCTATTTTGTGGACTGCTCGGAGGAAAACAGAAACTCCCGGGCCGCGGCGGAACATTTCTCATGCCGCGGCGCGCCTAGTGAAGCATGTCTGCGCGCACATCTGCCTGGACCCGCGCGCGCGCCTGTCGCCCCCTTCTAACCAAAACAGAACGATCCGTGCTGCGGCGCGCCAAAGTTATGCCGCGGCGCGCTCCCACGTCCAGATCTTCTCCCAAAACAGAACGATCCGTGCCGCGGCGCGCCAAATCTATGCCGCGGCGCGCTCCCACGTCCAGATTTTCTCCCAAAACAGAAAGTTGCTCGCCGCGGCGGCTATTATTCCATGCCGCGGCGCAGGTCTTCCTTTCCAAATTCTGCCCTTAACACAATGCATGGCACCTCACCAACTTCAACCTCTTTTCCCATCATCCCTTGACCTTGTTCCATCCCTTGAATGAGCCCATTCAAGGCTTCTTGAATTCTTTTGGCCTTCAATCTTGTGATTGGGCCGCTCGGGATTTGTAGTGGCTGCATCGGCGCATTATTCGTATCATATATTATAAGTCCGTTGAAACTTCAGATGATGGACAGACATGCTTTGCTGAAGAAGATGAAGACTTGGACCCTACAAGACACACAAATATTCCAAGTGGGGATGGTGATGAAGTTGTTAAAAATATTAACGATTCAAATAGAGGTCAGGTTAATACATGCTTTAATAATATGATCTATGGTTATGTTTAATTCCATAAAACATTACGGTAATATGTTGTTTCAAGTAATTACTATGTAAAATTTGAATTATTAAGGCCTTGATAATGATTTTAATTTATGATTTATGATTAAATAATTAATTTTGTGATTTTTGATTTTTTATAAAAATAATCACCAATATATTTGATAATAATTTCTATTTAGTGTTTTTTTTTTTTAAAATCACCTCCAAGTTATTTGATAATACTTTATGTTTTTTTTCAAAAAATTAAACATAAAGAAAAAATTTAGTTATTTTTTTTTTACAAATTTTAAAATTTTAATCATTTTCTTCAAATACTTATACAATATAAAAGTTATAAGACTTGATTTACCTTCTTGAAAAAATTGTTTGTTAAAATGAAAAAGAAAAAATAAAAAACTGATTAAAAAATCATTTTTTTTAAAGATTTATGAATCACTCAATATTTTGATAGTGATTACTTAAAAATGTAAAAGTTAAAATAAAAAATCGTTACTAAACACACCTAACCAAAAATTACTTGAAAAAAAAATAAAAAAACAGAAATCAAAATCGTTATTAAACAAGTCCTAAGTTATTAATTGTATGTATTACAAGAAGCTATTTCATTAGTGGTTCTTGAATTCAAGCAATGGATTGACACTTGTCTTTTAAGAAGTTGTTAAAAGACTTCAAAGAGTTGACGAAAAATATTTTTGAACATGTGAGTTGTTTTGAAATATATATTTATTATCTAATACTAATAAAGTAAATAAATATTTTGCACATATTAATTGATATATTTAATTTAATTTGATTTAACGTAATGTTTAATATTCAAGCAATATATAATAATAAGAAGGAAATTGGTGAGACAAGTATTTGATTGAAGAATTATCATGAAGAGTGCAATATTAAGAATAATAATGAAGAATAAAAAATGTGAAGTCTATTGATGAAATGATGGGTTATGTTCCCTTGATCTATTGATAACATGAACAATAACTTTTATTTTATTTTTGAACGTGAAGTTTAAGTGAAGGATAATATTCAAGTTAAAAAAGAAAAAGGAATTGTTGTTAGTGATATTCAACTTGAAAAAGAAATAAAAAGCCGATATGATATATGATGGCTTTGGAGTTAAAGAAAATAGATACCAAACATGACGATAATATTCAATTTCAAGAAATTTATAATATCTTGCACGATGTAAGGATAAAAAAGAAAAATATTGGTAATGTAAATGTTAGTTGTGAAGATGATGTAATATATCACTAACACTACATTGAAAAGGAAGGGTGATAAGTTATATCAAAGAGCTAAAAAGAGACATATTATTGATGATAAATTGTTATAAGAGAGTGCAAAAATTTCTAACCTGAACATGAAGTTGATGACGTGCATAAGAAAGCTTCCTCCAAATGGATTAAGAACAAAAGAAGTAACCTTATTTCCAATGTTATATAAAATTTATAATGTCATAATTATTCAATTTTTTATTGTCTGTTTGTTTAGTATAGTTGTGGTTCACCTTAATTAATTTGTGATTTCCCTAAAGGTGCATATGAGTGCTAGATATTAGGTGGCATAATAAAAATTATACTAAACTGTTTGATAATAGGGAACATCCATCATAAATGATCTATATTATTTTCTTTGGGAAAACTACTAAATTACTTCCGAAAAATGATTACATATGTGAAGATGCATTTCATTAAATGAGACAAAATATGAAGAATTTTCTCTTCCTGCTGGAGTGTTCATTTTTTGATTAGAAAATCAATAGACAGTTTGATGTCTTTGGGTAATGTTATATTATTTGTAAAATGTATTACTATAATAATGAGATTGACTTCATTTTTCATTTAGATATTGAAACATTTTAATATAGGTATAATATTAAATTCTTTAAATTGTATTACATGTAACAAAATATCTTATTTGGTTGATGGATTATCTTTTTGCAAACCTTGGTTTCTAGTAATAGAAAACTCTAGTCAATTATTAAATGAGAAGATATGCTAACATATACAATTAATCTTATTAGCTAACTTAAAATTTTGACATTGCCTATCATTTTTTGGAATGATTGTTTTTTGTTTTAAAATTTTATGCAACATATTAATGCTGTAGTGGCATCATTTCGCAAACATCATTCGTTAAGACTTGAAATGATAACTCAATCATTTGTTACAGTGGAAACAACATTTGCGGTAAAGCTTTTTGTAACTTTGAATATATTTATGTTTAATTGGATTATAAATAGTGTTAAAAAATTGTTTAACAAAAATACGAATTTCAATATAGGGTAGAGCTGAAGAAATTGCTAAAATGATGGATAAAGAAGGCCTTGTTAATACATACTAAATAATACCAACTTGATTGACATGCTCGTAGACAAATTAACTCTCCCTATATCCAACCATGGTGTGAAGTTAATTTCATTTATATACCTTTGTTTGTAAAAGGTAATTATTGGATCTTTCTAGTTGTAGATAGGATATTAAGACTGTTAGTTCTATATGATTCGGATGAAGGAAGATGGGTTTCATCACAACCACAAAATTATTTGCAGATCATGTTTCGTATTCTTCCTATAATAATAGAGGATGTAGAACTTGAACATGAGGAATATAATTCAAGCATCAAATTTGATTATGTAGTCTAGATGTTAAAGTTTCACAACAACCACCATGGTAAGATTATAATATATTTATTAGTCAATTGTATCGTGCCTTGTAAATTTTTTTACCTTTATATTATTGAGAACTTGTTGGTTATATTATGTAATGTATTTACAATTTTATAGGAGTATTGATTGTGAAGTTTACATTTTGAAGTTTATTTTTTTGCATACTTAAAATTGTTAACCTTGTTTTTTTTCAACAATAGGTTGTTCTTGGAGGTTATTGTTTGACTATTGGCACTCTTCTTTGAAGAAGATTTTACTTCTTTATATTACCTCATAGTGAATATAAGAAATATCTTACTTATTCCAAATCTTAACTTTCAAGATGACCTGATTACATCATTTTTTTAATAGATATTATGAAACCATGTAATGAATATTCCTTCCTTATTACCTTATTCCATGTGCAACATCTTGCTGGACTTAGAAATTCTATTGCATTTTTGTGGTCGAAATTTTCACTATAAGGAACAATAGGCCTTCCATCTATCACATGTTATCTTCTTATTTGTTTAACGAAAAGTGTCATTTTCCTTAACAACGAACGAGTTCTTTATATCACTTGTTTCTAATAATAATAACAAATTATTTAATGATAAACATATTCATAATAAAGTAAATTCATATATATATATATATATATAATAAATGTTAATATAATTAAATAAATTAATCCTATAAGCATACTATTCAAGCTTGAATGTCATTCATCTTGTTAAAGCCCTTACAAGTAAGATTTGCTATCTTACTTGTCCATTTCAAATTCTTTCAATAAACTTGTGATATTATTTATAGTAAAGTGTAAGAAATATCATATATTTTAATATTATATTTACCTTGTACTATTTAATAATTACACCTAAAAAGTCAACCAAAAAATCATTTAAATTACTCTTAATTTTTGGAAGTATATTTAAGAATATTACATGTAGATAAAGACAAAATTAATAGTACATTATTTTATCACATATTCTTGGAAAAGCAAACTTATCAATATTGCTTTCTTTGTACATCTAACCTTACAACAATTAGGAAATCACGTTTTTCATTAAATTGGGTAACATATATTTTCTATTAAATTAAATTCGCTATTTAATTTGATAAGTTGAAATTAAGTGATTTAATTTTGGTATGCCCGTAGATTACTTAAAATTGATATGAGCTAATTGAGTAGATACCAATTTCGTTTTAATTAAGAGATAATGTGAACCTTAATTAAATAATATATAAAGACTTTTTTGGTTATAATTCTCAATACAACAAATTATAGCACAGTTTTTCTTCTCCCCAGTTGAAAGAGACACGATGGTCTCATAGAGAAATTAAGACAATTTGGTTGAAGAAGATCACAAAACAACCCCCACCGTTTGTGATTGATTGTCATAGTATTTTCGCAACCATAAGCGATCGTTCTTAATAGATCTAGGTATTTCATCTAAATCTATAATCCTTAAAAATCTAGCATGATGTAGATCCTAGGATTTTTGGTATTATGTTCTAGGATGACTGCATCTAAAATTTTGCCTATAACTTAATATATTTTTGGGAAATTACCAAAAATAGCACCCCTAAAAATTATAGGGAAATTACCAAAAATAGCACCCCTTAAAAATTATAATAACAAAACTAGCACCCCCTTGTGTTCAATTAGAATTGAACGTTTAATATTGAACGTTCAATATTCAATTTGAACGTAAAATATTGAACGTTCAATATTAAATAGGTCTAATTATCGTCATTCAATTCTAATTGAACGGATAATATTGAACGTTCAATATTGAATGAGTCCAAATTATCGTCGTTCAATTTTAATTGAACACAGGGTGCTAGTTTTGTTATTATAATTTTTGGGGGGTGTTAGTTTTGTTATTTTTCCAAAATTATAATAACAAAACTAGCACCCCCTTATGTTCAATTAGAATTGAACGTTTAATATTGAACGTTCAATATTCAATTTGAACGTAAAATATTGAACGTTCAATATTAAATAGGTCTAATTATCGTCATTCAATTCTAATTGAACGGATAATATTGAACGTTCAATATTGAACGAGTCCAAATTATCGTCGTTCAATTTTAATTGAACACAGGGGTGCTAGTTTTGTTATTATAATTTTTGGGGGGCGTTAGTTTTGTTATTTTCCCTATATTTTTTCTTCTAACAAGTAGTATCAATTAGATTATAAAGATTTGTGAATATTCTATTCGTATAGGGTTTTGATGGTTTTTTTAATAGGATATTTATTTTTGATTAAATTGTTTTCGATCTAGGTCGTTTATTCCTTTGGATTGATTTTGATTTTGCGTTTTGGATCCCGTTTGTATGTTTATTTTTAATTTGGGTTTCTTCATATATCCATACTACTTGTTTGGTTTCATTCAGAATTTAGATTGATTAAAAAAAAAAGGGTATCAATTTTACCAAAATTTGTATTTTGTAGAATAGTTGAGTGGTAATTTTGCTTTTTGGTACGATTTATTTTCTGTCATGAGTGTGAAAGTTGCAAGATATCCTATGGAGTTGAATAGTTGATCCTATCAAGAGTTGTCAACTTGTCATAATTTGCTAAATTGTTGGGAAATTACGTTTTATACCAAATTAGACAACATATATTTTCTATTAAGTTATATTAGCTATCTGAAATTAAGTGGTTTAATTTTGGTAAGCTCATATATTACTCAAAATTGATATGAGTTACTTGAGTAGATACCAATTTCGTTCTAACTAGGGAATTATGAAAATCTTAATTAAACAATATATAAAGACCCTTTTGGTTATGTTCCAATATACACCAAATCATAACACAAATTTTCTTCTCCCAATCTAAAAGAGAAACGACAGCTCCATTGAGGAACTAAAGTGATTTGATTGAGGAAGATCACAAGCCAACCCCCCATCATTCGTGTTCATCCATTCGTGATCGATTATCGTAGTATTTCCATAACAATACCCAATCGTTCTTAATGGATCGATGCATTTCACCTAAATCTATAAATTCTTAATAATTTGGCATGATGTAGATCCTAATATTTTTGGATTATGTTCTAGGATGTTTGCATCTAGAATTTTGTCTATAGCTTTTGTATGTTTTTTTTTTTTTTGCTAACATCACCAAGGTTTTTGGTTCTTACATGGATTCTTGTTCTTTTGCTTACCTTTTTTTTGCTAGTGAATTTTAACGTCCACATTTTCAAGTTTTGAACCCAAAACTTACCCCTTATGATGCGAACCGCTCGCCACGACTCCTATGACCTCCAAATCACGCGGTTTGGCAACCACAAGAAATACGGACAGAAACCCAACACCAATCTTAGCACGCAGATTCTACGAAGAACGCTCGACTATGGTAGCAAGGAACTCACCTCCACACATGGATATAAGCACCACGAGCCGAGACAAGGCGAAACGCCACAAAGGGTTGCTAGTTCCTTTGATAAGTTTCTTGATAGAACAAGAGAAGCACTTGTGCTCTCAAATTTTGAAATCACTTCAAAATGTTTTTCATTGATGAAAATTCATGTTAATTGTATATCTTACAATGGCAGCTGCTATACATATATATAGATACAAATGAAAACCTAAAAAAATGTCACAAGAGATCCTAGCCATTGATTTGGATCCAATGGCCCAAAATTACAACAATTTGAATCCTCGCCGCGGCGGGGAAATATTCATGCCGCGGCACGCCCTGTTCTGTTTGCCACACGCGTAGCCATGCCGCGGCGCACAAATGTTCATGCCGCGGCGCGCACATTCAGGATCTGCGCGCAGGTCTGGCTGTCAGGAGCGCTTGTCCGTGTCAGCGCGCAGGTCTGGCATGTCAGCGCGCGCACGTCTGCCCCAGTCCTCGTCATGCCGCGGCGCGCATGCATCTTCGGCCCAAAACAGAAACCTCCTCGCTGCGGCGCCACATTCTCGTGCCGCGGCGCACACGTTGCCTTCGATTCAAAACAGAACGCCCTGTGCCGCGGCGCGCTTGTGTGACAATTCCAATGTCCAATGCATAAACCTCCTCGCCGCGGCGCATAAAATCCATGCCGCGGCGCAGCTCCAATTTTTGGAATTTGGCACTTGCACTTGTCTTCTTCTCTTCCATTGTGCTTGCATGCTTGTTTTTGTTGTTGCATGCCTTTTTGCATTATCTTGAGGCCCTTCTCAAGGCACGGCTCTCGGCTCGTGTCGGGCCGTCTTCGGGAGGGGGTCCGGTTCGTATCACCTTATAATAAAGAGCTATATGTCACTAAGATACAAGGTCATTGGCATTCTTTTGCTTACTTGGTAGTAGATATCAGTCATATATTGCAAAATAATAATTTTGGTCTTATATATAAAAAAAAAGGCCTATGGAAACATGTTTGCATAATTCTGGACTTCTGCTCCTTTGATGTATTTGATGATATATGTTATAGTTTTGTCATTTTCTAACAAGTATCTACTAAATTTTTATGATAAAGAAAACATTGCATAATTGGACCTATCTTCTTGAAATTCCATGCAAACAAATTTTTTGGTTTTTTTATCTAGTTAATTTAATATTTTTAATTAAATTAATTAAAATAACATGTTTTCAAAGTAACCTCTGTTGTGAAGATTAGTTTAACTTAAAATGCAAAGATGTTTTTGCGGAGTTATTTATGAAAACTATGCTCGGCCCAAAGGACAACACAATTTGGCCAAATAACAACATGCCTGTGATGATAAATGCATGACAATTATAAAGACTTTTATATTTCATATGAACAACAGTTGGTTTAAAGAAAGACTGTTGTTTGAGAGAACTAATTGTCATTATTTGATCATTGCACTGAGAGTACCACTTGCAGTTAATTTCTCTGTCCAAAGACTAGGAATTAATGTTGTCTTGGTTATCTTGAGATGGGTCTCCAATTTAGATTATTTGTTCATGTCTTGTTTTATTTGTTTGACATGCTTGTTAAATGTGAGTATGCTTGTTTATTATGTTCTCTATATAGTTTCAATTATGTTCTCTATACCATTTCAGTTGCTATGCTATGAATGTTTCTACCCAAGTCAGCAACATCCCAATGTAGAGCGAGACAAACTTCAAAGTTTGGAAAGAAACTATGGAGACTATCCTTGGTTATATGGATTTGGATCTTGCACTTCAGTCGGATTGACCCATTGCTACTTTGAAAACCCCCAATGATGATCATGAAATGCTCCATTCCAAAAGCATTTTGGGGCTCTATTTTGCCAAGAAGTGCCAAGAAGTTCTTAGAAAAAATTGAGCAATATTTTTCCAAGTACGAATAGTTGACGATGAGTAACCTTTTGGCTAAACGCATCGTGATGAAGTATAAGGGAAAAAGGACTATAAGAAAGTACATTATGGAGATTTATCATCTCTCGTCAAAACTCAAGTCACTTAAGTTGGACTTGTTTGAGGACTTGTTCATGCATTGGGTTTTGATTTCTCTTCCTACACACTTTGGGCAATTCAAAGTGAGTTGTAACACTCAGAAGGACAAATGGTCCCTCAATGAGCTTATGACTCACTGTGTGTAAGAAGAAGAGAGGCAACAGCGGGATAAGACTGATAGTGATCACTTGGCCTCAACCTCTCAAAATAAGAAAAAAAGAAGAGAGTTACGGTTGTTGTAGAAGGAGCAAAAGAAACAAAAGAAGCAAGATGAGGAGTTTACCTGCTATTTCTGCAAGAAGCTTGGACACATGAAGAAAAAGTGTCCCAAGTACGCCGCCTGGAGTGTAAAGAAGGGTATGCCTCTAACTTTAGTTTGTTCTGAAGTTAATTTAGCTTCTGTACCTAGGGATACTTGGAGGGTAGATTTTGGTGCTACTACTCACATAAGTAGGTCTATGCAAGGTTGCTTGTGGAGCTGCCCACCAAGTAATGTTGAAAGATTCATCTTTATGAGCGATGGAAATAAAGTTGTAGTGGAGGCTATAGGGACTTTTAGATTACAATTAAAAACTAGATTTATTTGGATTTATTTGAGCCTTTTGTTGCACCGTCTTTTAGACAGAATTTAATTTCCATTTCTAGTTTAGACAAATCAGGATTCTCTTGTTCTTTTGGAACTAATAAAGTTAGTTTCTATCAAAATTCAAATTTTATTAGTTCTAGTTCTTTAATTAATAATATGTATATGCTTGATATTATTAGTTCCTGTAACGAAATACTGCAAACAAGTTTACATGGTACAAAAAAAAAATTGAGTGAGAATTCTACTACCTTATGGCATAAGTGTTTAGGTCATATCTCTAAGTAGAGAATTTAAAGGCTTGTGTAAGATGGAATTCTTGAATCCTTAGATTTGATAGATTTTCAAGTCTGTATTGAGTGCATCAAGGGTAAATGAATAAACATTACAAAATTAGGTGCCAAGAGAGCTCATATGTCTTAGAACTTATACATACTGATATTTATGGTCCATTCCCTATGGATTCATAGAATGGACAATAGTACTTCATTATGTTCATAGGCGATTACTCTAGGTTCGGTTACTTATATTTGATACATGAGAAGTCGCAATCCCTTGATGTTTTTAAGTCCTTCAAAGCTGAATTGAACTTTAACTTGGAAAGAAAATTAAGGCTGTCAAATCGGACCATGGTGGTGAGTACTACTGGAGGTACGACAAATCAGGAGAACAATGTCCATGACCCTTCACGATTTTCCTCAATGAGTGTGTAATTTTTCCATAATACACCATGCTAGGCAAACCCAGTATGAACGATGTTGAATAGCGTCAAAAATGGACTCTTAAGGATATGGTAAGAAATATGATTAGTAATTCCTCCTTACCATAGTCAATTTAGGGAGAAACTTTAAATATGGTAGTGTACATCCTTAACAAGGTACAAAGCAAAGAAATTTCCAAAACCCGTTATGAGCTTTGGATACACAAAAAGCTGAGCATTAGGCACTTGTACATTTAGGGTTATCTAGTTGAGGCATGGCCTTATAGGCCACATGAAATAAAATTGGTCTCAAGGATGGTTAGCTGCTATTTAATTAGTTACATTGAACGCTCTTGGGGTTGCAAGTTTTACGATCCCACATCAAGATCCTTCTTTCAAATGGAAAATTTGAGATTCCTTGAGGATATTGAGTATGGGGGGAAAGAAAACATAAAAAATTTTGTCTTTGAAGAAGAATCTATTATTGACTGTAATCAAGTCTCTGTACCTATTCCTGTTCAAGACACTGTTCCATCCTTAGATAATGTTCAGGCTCCTATTCCTAACATTGTTCCAGAATAAGACAATAATGAGATTCTTCCTCAAGCATCGTCTATAGAATAAACTCAACAATCTCAAGAAGTGCCAATCAGAAAATCCACTAGGGAGAGGAGAAGTGCCATTCTAGATGATTATATCATATTTCTCCAAGCATATGAGGATGACATTGGTTTAACAGAGGATGACCTGATCAATTTCTATCAAGCCATGCAAAACTCTAACTCTTAGAAGTGGATTGATGCCATGATGAGTGCTCGAAAAGCACTAATATTTCGTGATTAATTGTGCTTAATTTTTTAAAATATAGATTTGTTATGATTGTTTATTTGATTATTTTCATAAATCTATCAATTCGGAATCACGGGTGTGTTTTAGTGTATTTCAGGTGTTTTTAGCGTCAAATGAGTCAAATAATGAAAACACGCAAAGACGGAACACTTACGGTGCTCGGATCACGAGTTACGGGCTAAACGAGACAAATATGTAAGCCTTACATAACGAGCCATCACATATGTAAGGGGGTACATGTGAAGAAACTGAAGACAACGCGCGCCGCGGCGAGGAAAAGTCATGCCGCGGCGGGGAGCTCTCGGGTTTTTACATTATTTTCAGAATTTGTGTTGCGCCGCGGCGGGGAAAATGCATGCCGCGGCGCGCCTATTCCTAATGCAATCAGGAATCCCTTACATTTATAAATACCCCCTCAGACCCCCTTTACAACAGAACTCGACCAATTCTTACACAACTCTTATTCTTCTCAATTTTGCGACCCAAACACTACATTCAATCAGTTTTGAGAGCGTTGCCACACTCTAACGAAGCGAGAGACAATATTCTAAGGATTCAAGGAAGCCAACGACGATCGAAGATAAAGCTTACGGAGAAGAACGTCATCCAATCCATAAGCGGTATTTAGATCTAGGAGTTTCTTGTTGTTATAGAATTAATTCCTCTTCTCTATTTGTTAAAGTGTATGATCATATTTTATTTGTCTATGAATAATAATATGAACATGAGCGGCTAGTCTAATTATGGATGTTTAGTTTGTGTTGCCATGTTTGCTAGAATTGTGTATGGTGTATTTTATTGATTTATGAATAAATTACTTTTTGATTAAGAGCATGTTTAGATATTTGATTATGAATAATCATGGGCCCATTTGATGTTCGTAGTTAGGTTGAAAAATCTGAGAATTTAGTTATAGGAACGTCACCTTAACTTTATTCCGAAACACTTAATCAAAGCTTCAAGTTAGTGACTTAGTCATAGCATTAATTTGATTGGCATGTTTTCCTTGCGCATAATTTGATTGCTATTTAATTTACCCCCGTCAAAGGCAGTTAATTAGTTAATCAACAAAGAGACCTACCCCCGCCAAAAGGAGTTTCGTAATTAAAAGGAAAGCCGGTAGTTTTGTTTATATAGGACGTTCATGTTATCTCACCATACCTTTTCGATGCAAGCATGGTCAACCAAGCTAAACGTCCATACATCCTCTATTGATATTTGATTTAATTGAATTGATTGTTTGATTGCGATTTTGTTTTCGTTTGAGTGTCGTATGATTGTTCTCGTTACCAAAAACAAACAACCTTTTTACAGTTTTATTAGCGTTAGGATTCTAGTTACTTAGAGTTTTAGTTTCACTAGAACTCTATTTAATTAGTGTTTTGTTTTCATTAGAACTCTGTTTAAGTTAAAAGTTAGTTATTTAAAACCACTGCAATTCCTTGAGAGACCGACCTTGGAAGTTGCTTGTCACTTTACTACGAGTGATTCGTACACTTGCGAGTACACATTTTAACACATCATGCCACGAATGATAAGATAAAGTCTATGAAAGATAATGACGTTTGGGATCTCTTAAAGTCAGAAGGTGCGAAGCCCATTGGTTGTAAATGGATATTAATTTCAAGAGGGATTCAAAGGGTAATGTCAAGACATATAAGGCAAGTCTAGTTGCCAAAGGCTTTACTTAGAAGGAAGGCAAGACTATAAAGAGACTTTCTCTGTTGTATCTTCGAAAGACTCTTTTACAACTATAAAGGCACTTGTGGCTCATTTTGATCTAGAGTTGAATTAGATGGAAGTCAAAATTATGTTTCTAAATAAAGACATTGACAAGACGATTTATATGGTACAGCTAGAAAACTTTGTATCAAGAGATCCAAAGTCTATGGTTTGCAAGTTGAAGAAATCTATCTATGATCTCAAACAGGCTTTCCGTTAATGGTATGACAACACCTTGTATGATTTTGAGGCGAATGTCATTGATGATTGTGTATATCACAAGTTCAATAGAAGTAAATATATTTTCCTGGTATTATATGTCAATGATATTATGCTTGCTAGCAATGATATATGCTTACTGCACGAAACCAAAAAATTTATAATGACAAAATTCAAGGTGAAAATCTTAGTGATGCCTCTTTTGTATTAGGTATTTAGATATTAAGAGATTGTTCTTGAGGTATCCTTGTGTTGTCACGAAAGAGCTATAATGATAAGGTTTTGAGTAGATTCGACATGAAAGATAATAAACAAGGAGACACGCTTATGGCTAAAGGAGACAAGTTTAGTCTCAAATAGTGCCCTAATAATGATCTTGAAAGGAAAGAGATGCAGAAGATTTATTATGCATTAGTGGTAGGAAGTCTAATGTACGCTCAAGTTTGTACTTGTCTCGACAAAGCATTTGGTGTAGATATTTGAGTGACTCAGGTATGCACCACTAGAAGGCAGTCAAATACATGATGCATTACTTGAGGATAACAAAAGACTACATTCTCACTTATCAAAGATCAGACAGTTTAGAGGTTATTGGGTTCTCTGACTCTAATTTGCAGGATGCTAGGATAGCAAATGATCCATATCAAGCTACATTGTTATTTTGGCTGAAGGAGCTATCTCATGGAAGTATGCTAAGTAGACACTCATAGCTTCATGAACCATGGCTACATAATTCATTATTTGTTATAAGGTGTCCAATTAACTAATACTATGAAATTTTTTCATTGGATTGTCAGTAATAGATGACATTGATAGGCCATTGAACATTTATTGTGAGAATAACTCGAAAATACTTTACTCGAACAACAACAAGAACTCGAAGAAGTTCAAGTTTATGAACATCAATTTTCTTGTTATTGAGGAGAGAGTTCAAGATAGGCAAATTTCCATAGAACATATAGGAATAGATTCTATGGTGAGCATGGGAATTTTAGAGTCACTGTGAGAGATTGGTAGCTCATCCTCTTATGAAAATCAATGTTGGCACTTCTTCTGTCTCTTCTCCTCCTCATGCTGCTCTTTGGAGTCAGAGACCTAGTTTCTCTCATCTCTTGTACGTTCTTATCACCTTTGCGGTACTTTTGGTCACTTTACCAACTAGTATCCAAAGTATGTTTGAAGCACTTATAGGTGGTCTTCCCCTTGATCTCCTCATTCTAACTTTTCAGGTTGCAACTACTATAGTTTATCTGAACATATTTAATCTAGGTGCATTATGCATCAACGACATAGTGTTGAAAGGGAAAATTCTAAAAGCCCACCTGGTGTGTGTAAAGAACAATCTACTAGTTTTTCTAAAATTTCAAACAAATAAAGTTCTAGATTTCTTCATACCCCTCATGCTTACATAACACTATCGCCCATCATATATTCTTTACTAAATGGAAGGATGCATTTTGATCACTCTTTCTTATGATCAGGATGAGTTGAGTCTAGTTTTATTTTCTCTTTTTTTTTTGTAGAATTTTTGTATTTGTTTGTTCTTTTGTTAAATATCTGTGTTTTGTGTATGTTTTTGTGTTAAATCTTTCTTTATGCTAAAATTTAACTTTTTGGTGCAAAAAATTGGTTTTCACTCTCTTTTATCTTTCTTCTATCTCTTTGGAATGTTCCCTAAGCAGCCTTGCAGAGCGCCAAGTGTCTCGTTCAGTGATGTTTTTACACACTTGCCAAGTCTCTTGCCAGGTTTCTCACTAAGACCCTTGCTGACTTTCTCATGCAGGTGGTTAGCAAGAAGGTAAGCAAGCTCATAAATTCTCTATAAACCCAATTTTCATTTCATTTCAAACCACAAATTTTTTTCAATCACTTTTCTTTCCTTAGACACTTTTACCCCCGCTTCTAAATTTTAGCCTTTCACCCTAATCGTTTTACTCTATCTTCAAAATTGACCACTAAAAAATCAAAGAGATCCCAAAACCAAGAAGAATAATCTAAATCTGCTAGAACGTCAACTCCTCATCCTACAAACTTCCAAGAATAATGCATCATTTTGATTAATGAATTCCCTCTCTTTTAAGAAAGGTTTGTTCATACTAAAGCAAAAATGGATTTTAAGGATGATCGACCAATTTTTTTTTTTTTTTTAAATTGACCATCGTTGAAAATGTGTACTTAATGTTATGATGACAGTTAAAAATTTTAAAGTTTTTATGGCGATTATTTTAAGAAAGACAGTCATAAAACATTTTAAGTGAATAATATTAAAAGTATTTTCGCTTTCATTCTTATTCATGCGTAGCACTCTTAAGGTGTTTTTTTTTCTTTCCTTCAACATATCTCCATATGCTTACCGTTTCCTGGGAAACTACAGTCAGTTGTCTACAAATTGCTACCTTGCCATCGATGCCAAAGGTCTCCACTGCCATCGTAAGTTCTAGTAACGAGAGTCTCCACTATTGTTGCCAATTCTAGCAATGCAAGTCTCCACTGCCATCATGAGTTCATTGTCATTATGCTCAAGATGAGGTCCATATTCCACAATCATTGTTGTCCATTGCTGCTGCGGCCACAAGTTTTAGCAACGCAAGTGTCCATTGTTGCTAGTTCATTGCCATTCTAAGCAAGTTAAGGTCCACATACCACATCCATCGTTTCTATTGCCGTCATTGTCCAATGCCACTATTTTTCTTGTTGTCTGTCCTTATTCCCGTCACCGTCCTTGTTCTTCTACATGGTATGTTCTCTTTTGCATTTCAATTTTTTTTAATGTTTTCTCTGCAATTCACTTAAAATTCATAATTTTATATGAATATTGTGTTAAATTTGTGACATATTTCTCATTTTCTATTTGGATGTTACTTCATTTCTTTGGATAGTTGTGCACTATATATCTATTTTAGAAATTAGATTTTTCACCTTTTCAATTTGTTTTGTCCTTAAGTTTGCTTAAATTTTGGTGTTTGGGATTGTGGTTTAGAATCAACTATTGTATGTTAAAATCACACTTTGATTTGTATAATAATAAAGATGCATTAGTATTTGGGACTTTGGTCACTTTGGACTTTTGGAGAGGTCTGAGAATCACACTTTGGTTTGTATTTTAAATCACACTTTAAATTGTTGGTCTACTGGTTTGGAAGAATGATTTTGATTTTTAAATTTTGTTACGTGTGAGCAATTTATATCCTCATTTCCCATAACTTTGAGAATTAGATCTATTTACAATGTGTAGCTAAGTGTAGATGAGATATGGAAATAAGATGTTGCTTATGAGAATTAGAAATATTAATTTCTAAGTGTATCTAAGTCTTATGTCTATTTTCTTCACCACAATTAAAAGAAAACAAAATTTACTAAAGCATCTCATGCCATTGCTATAATTATGGTAAATCTATGTTGTATATAATAAAATATAATAATATTTTAAGAAATTTTAACAGTAAATGAAAAAATTATGACACAAGAAATAAACATGTGTATCTTTCATTAATATAAAGAAAATAAAATACAAACTTTTTTTAAGGATTAAACTAATTAAAATTATTAGTCCATAAAATTTGACTCCATTTACACACAAGTCCCAAAAAATTTAACGCATTAGATTTAATTCTCAAAACATTTAAATTTTATGCATAAATTTCTAAAAATTGTTATCGTATGTATGATTTCATTCCAAACTTTCTAAACATAATATATATAACCCTAACTCCTACAAAATTATATGAAAAATATTTTTAGGAATTAGAGTATCTTTAATTGAGGCAAACAAAAACATTATAATTATGGCTCCTTCAAAGTTAAAGGAAACCAAAACTTCTTTAATTATTCTTAATTGTTAAATGTGTTATACTTTGTTTCAATATGTTTGTCATTTAATTGTAAAAGCATTGAAATATAGGTTTTAAAATGGATAAATCATGGATCAGTAAGAATAAAAGATCATTAAAATTTTTGGAGAAACTTGAAGCTTTTATAGTGTATGCAAGAAAGAATAGTATCAATCCCAATATTATTAAGTGTGTTCGTCTTAAATGTAGAAATTTCAAAAGTCTTAATTTGAAGGAGGTTATAAATCGTATATTTTTATGGTATTAATCAAAGTTATAATTAGATTTGGCAAGGAGAAGAGATGTTAAAAGGATGAAGAACATCACGAGCTGGAAAAGTAGGAGATGATATTTTTACCGAAAAAATTAACATTATAGAAGCAATTTATAATTATAATTAATTCAACTTTAAATTAAATTGCTTAATTTATTCTTTCCATGAATGGATAACAAATTAAGACTCCCATTTATATCCATCATCCCCACCTTGATGTGATTACTTTTATTTGCACTTTATTTTAGTTTTTGAATTAATTTAGGAATTTACAGTCTTTCTTGCAATCGACAATTGTCAGAATGTTTAGGATTGTTTGTTCAGCTGAATAAGAAAATAAATAACGTTTTAAAACCACCGCAATTCTTTGAGAGACAATCTTGGAAGTATACTTATCACTCATTACAAGTGATTTGTGCACTTGCGAGCTTTTTATAAAAATACAAAATTTGACTATCAAGTATTTATGCATCAAGTTTTTGGCACCGTTGCCGGAGAATTGGCGTTTTAAAGTGTTTATTTGTTTTCTGTTTAGTTTGTTTTTCATATTTCTTTATTTTTGTGATTTTTTTTTATTTTTGTGATTTTTTTTAGTATTTGTCTTTTGCTTTGTTATTTTTAGTTTGTTACCTATTTTTATTTGTTTTAGTGTTTTTGTTTTTAGTTGTTTATTTTATTTTTATTTCTTTTGCTATTTATTTTCTTTTTTTGGAATATATTTGGTGCTTCGATTTCTTTGTTGTTTTTGTTAGTATATGAAAGGTACCATTCTTAGACTACATCAACATATTCAAAAGAGCATGTAATTAGGCTGGATACTGATATCCAAAAGCCAATACAAAAAACTTTTTGAAGAGCCACGAAAAATGGAAGACAAAGAGGTATGTGAAATCTGTTGTTTATATGGACATAATGCTAATGTTTGCGCTTTTGTAGGTAATTTCTATACATCTACCAATCAGGATTTCGATCTAAATGAGGGATATCACCAACCTTGGAATAATCACCCATCTTGGAATGATTCCTATACTTATATTCCTGAGTTGAAAAATCACCAAAATTTTTCTTGGGAAGCAAACACTAACCCACCTTATGTCCCATACCCCATACAAGGCTTAGATTTCAATCCTTATGACCTACCCATTCAAACTAAGAAACCAACCTTGGAGGAGACCTTGAATACTTTTATTCAAGTTAGTATTGAAAACAAATAGAGAAAAAATCAAAGGTTGGATTCTTTGATAAGGATAGAAATGCAAGTTGAGCAACTATCGGAACAACTTCTAGCACAAGAAGAGTTGCTCAACCAAACTAAGAAAGTGAAGGGACACAATCCTTCAAAATGGTAAAAATTTTGAAAATATTTATTTTCTTGAAATTTTTGATAATTTACCACTTTATGTAGAAAATATAGATGGGGAGCAAGCAATTCTCAAAGATGGTCAAGTTAAGGAAAATAATAGTCTACAACCTACCAAGGAGAACAAGGAGGAATCATCTTCACCTCCCTTGCCACACAAGGCACCTAAGACTTGCACATCCCCAAATCATTTTCCTTACCACTTTAAGGAAAAAGTGTGTGTTGTGCTTCATAGGAAACAACAACCGAGTTGGAAGGACATGCTTAATGACATACTAGCTCGAAAAATTGATATCACACACTTCAAGATCTTTGATGATGATGGATAAAAATGGATCTTTGCGTCTTGCTAAGACGTTAAAGAAGGCACTTGGTGGGAGGCAACCCACTATTTTAGGTAATATTTTTCTTTTTCTTTTAGTTTAGTTAATTTTCTATTTGTTCCTTTTAAATGCTTTTCTGAACATGTGCGTAGTTGAAAACATTGAGGACAATGTTTAGTTTAAGTTTAGGGGTACAAATAGGTCCAATAAAAACTTTTTGATATAAAACTATCATGCCTTCTTGTTAATATAAAGTGAGTAATTGAATCTTTATACATGTTTTGTTTGATTTCTTCTACATATTCAAGATTAGTTGTAAAAGTTAGTTTTTGTTCATAGTTCATACTTCATGCTTTTTAATATTGAAATTGCGATAAACCCAATTAATCTTGTGTTTAAGAATCAAATAGTGGAGACTATTGTTGAAGAATCAAATACCACATTATACCTCTCCCAAATAGAAGTTTTCATAGCCATTTTTCCTCCACCCTTAGCTGTTGTGGTAGCAAGGGTTTTCTACCCAAATTCCACCCAAAATTAAGAGAAGACACTCTATTGTTGAAGCTACTCCAAGGAATTAAGAAAGGGGATCAACCAACTTCAAAGTTTTGGAGCTAAAGGATTCATTGGGGTATTTTTATTGTAAATATTTTTCTTCTCTTTGATTTTGTGGTTTGCCTCCCATGACTAAATTGATTGACACCAATTTAGTTATGGTTGTCTAATTTATGTATTTTGGGATATTAGTATTGCTTCCAATGATTCGAAAAACAATTTTGTAATTTAATGATAATTGAGTTTTGGATTTAATTATTGTTCATGTTCTTAATATTTCTAATTATGAATTAATGATGGGCCAAATCTTAATTTGTAGTTAGAGAGAATATGTTAAAATTTAGGCATTAGAAACGCCATCTTTGCTTGATTGTGCATTAAGAACAAGAGCCTAATTTGATTGCATTGATTTGTGTTAGATTAGGTGATTATAATATTTCCTTGAGCTAATTCCAATTGATTAGTTAAATGTCCGGATCAAAGATGTTAATTAATTGATTGTAGTGAAAATTGCCATTGATTTGGGATTTTCTAGATCTAGCAAAAAAATCATTAAATTCAACTTTAAATTGAATTGCTTAATTTGTTCTTTCCATGAATGGATAGCAAACTAAGACCCCCTTTACATTCATCATCCCCACCTTGGTTGTGATTACTTTTATTTGCACTTTATTTTAGTTTTTGAATTAATTTAGGAATTTACAGTATTTCCTGCAACCGACAATTATTAGAATGTTTAGGATTGTTTGTTCGATTGAATAAGAAAATTAAATAGCATTTTGAAACCACCGCAATTCCTTGAGAGATAATCTTGGGAGTATACTTATCACTCATTAGAAGTGATTCGTGCACTTGCGAGCTTTTTATAAAAATACAAAATTTGACTATCAAGTATTTGTGCATTAAGTTTTTTATGTCGTTGCTGGAGAATTGGCGTTTTAAAGTGTTTATTTGTTTTCTGTTTAGTTTGTTTTTCGTATTTCTTTATTTTTGTATTTTTTTTAGTATTTGTCTTTTGCTTTTGTTATTTTTAGTTTCTTACCTATTTTTATTTTGTGTTTGATGCGAACCACGCAACACTATTCCTATGACCCACTAGCAACAAGACTAGAGAACCACAAGAAATTCAGCTCAAGACCCAACAACAAATTAGCATGTGATTTCTAAACAAAACAATAGATTTTTGGTAGCAAGGGACTCACCTACACACATGGATATTACGCACCACGCACGAAGAAGAGTAGAAACGCCACAAAGGGATGCAAGTCCTTTGATAAGTTTTGGGTTTGCAATTATGCAAAGAGCTCTTGGCTCTCAAATTTGTTTGAAGAAACAAATATTCTCATAAATGAACAAAAGTTACAATTTGCTGCACATATGGTCCTATTTATAGAGTACTACAAAACCCTAAAAGTAAAAATGAATCCTAGCCATTGGTTTTTAATCCAATGGTGCAAAAATTACAATTTTATATCTGTGCCGCGGCGAGGGATTTATCTATGCCGCAGCGAGGAGTCTCGGGGAGATAATTAAAAGTAAGCGGGCTGCGGTGGAGTAAATTCCATGCTGCGGCGAGGAACCTTGGCATCCAACCCGAGAGGCTTGTGCCGCGCGCCCCAAAGCCATGCCACGGCGCGTATGTCCTTCCAACCCTGCGCGCACATCTGCCCACATTTGCACGCACCTCTGCCCAGTCTGCGCATGTGTATGCTTAACCCTTTGGTCCAAAACAGAAACACTTGTGCCGCGGCGCGCACCTCTAGCAAAATATCCCAACAAAAACAGAAAGTTGTTAGTCGCAGCGGGGGAATCACATGCCGCGGCGCAGCTCAAAATGTTGAAAATTCCATAATTAGCTTGGCACTCCCATGACTTACATGTTTGTACCCTTGCTCGTGTTGTGGTGTGCCTTTTTGCGCCAATATTTCACCCCTTTCTCGACCTGGTCCATGATACGTGTCGGGTCTTGCTTGTGGCGCGATCTGGATCGTATCAGTGTTTTTGTTTTACCTATCTGCCACTAAGTTTTTCAACCCCTTCTTGTCTCTTATCTCCAAGTCAAATTCTTGAAGGAGAAGAACCCATCTAATCAACTGAGGTTTTGCATCCTTCTTTGCCAATAGGTATTTGAGTGTCGAATGGTCCGTATATACAATGACTTTGGTACCTACAAGATATGGCCGAAACTTCTCAAATGCAAAAACTACCGCCAAGAGCTCCTTTTCCGTTGTTGCATAGTTGGCTTGGGCATCATTAAAAGATTTACTCACATAGTAAATAGTATGAAAAATCTTTCCTTTTCTTTGTCCCAAAACTACTCCAACCTCATAATCCGATGCATCACACATCAACTCAAATGGTAAATTCCAATCTGGAGCTACAACAACGGGTGCCGTCACCAACCTTTCCTTTAAAATTTGGAAGGCTTCTAGACAAGCCTTATCAAATTTAAATGGCCTATCTTTCTCCTAGAGATTACACAAAGGTTTAGATATCTTGGAGAAATCTTGAATAAATCTTCTATAAAATCTTGCATGGCCAAGAAAAGTCCTTACCCCTTTCACATTGGTTGGTGGAGGCAAATTTTCAATCACCTCAATTTTTGCTCTATCAATCAATATTCCTATCACACCCCAAATTTTGAGTACGTGAATTTTAAGAAAATAGATAAAATTTGAAAGAAAATTACTAATTTTAGAATTATTAATTATGAAATATCAATTTAAAATGAAACTAAACAATTAAATATAATTTTGGTACCCTTGAAATAATTTAATATTTATAAAAACACAATAAAACCTTCAAAGAAACTTATAATCCAAATAATTACAATTATTTAATTTTATATCAAATCAAAATGATCTCAGTTTATCTACTCAATATACAGAATAACTAATTAAAGTAATAAAGGTAAAGGAAAAACCTTTTTAATTGAACTCCTTAGAAGTACGCACCTCACGATCAAGTCATAACAACTACGAAGAAGCAATATCTAATCTGAAAAGAGAAAGGGAAAACGGGGTGAGCTACAACTAGCTCAGTAGGGATATACTCCATGCACAATCCTCGATGAAAATCAATTATGCATGCTACATTTAAATTATTTCAAGCATGTCCAATAATAAATCATCAGTATATCAATAGTAGAGAGATTTCATTTTTAAACTCGGGCATACCTGTACTTTCTCACTTCTGAAACTGGGTGGAGTGTACATTCCAAGTATTCCATGCATGCTCATACAAACATAATGAACTATGCAATGTCCAATATAAAATACACATGTATGCTAAACCAAATCCATATATATTGGTCAACTTTGAATTACATGGGCGCGTGTGCGATCAACCTCCAAGACTCACGTGGGTCCACCTCTGACACCATGTATGGTCATACTCCGAAATAAATATGGCACATGTATTGGTCAACTTCAAAGTACATGGGTCCTCGCCTTAAGGGTCCTCGTCATATGGGTGGTCCAACTCCGAGACCCATAGACGGAAACAAATACAAGGACCCAAGACAAACAACTCCGAAACACAATGGGGGGGTCCAACTCTGAGGCCCATGTGCGGTCTCATACCAAGACCTATGTATGGACAACTCCGAGATACATGTGAAATGAAATGCATACCTGTACTCCATCGAAAAATAGTCTGCTGCATCCAGTAGCCCCGGGGTATCATATTTCTGCAATACATTTATACAGGTAATACTCCCCACAAAAATAATTTCATGATGCATGCACAAAAACTTCGATGCCATGTAAAATATTTTAATACCTGTATTTCATAATCTCATATATACATAAAAATGTTTCCAAACGGGTATCTTAATTATAACATCGTTATCAACACTTTTATAAAAAAACATTTATAAATATGGCATCAATTTCAGTCATTCGAATATCTATGATGAAGCATGATATTTTCATAAAACTAATGCATGAAGAAAAAGTGGAGTAATGACCCCTACCTTAACAAGTTTCATTGGCACACTTATCCCATATGGTACTAATTGAGGTAACGTCTCAAATCCTTGTTGATAGAACCATTGCTCTAAATATTTTACCTACTTGCCTTTTTGACTCTTCTTTGCGGGGACTTAAATCTGTCATTATATTTTGAAGAAAGTCAAATGCCTTAACATTATGTCATTCAATAAGATCTTATTTAGGTGAAAATGGCTAACGATTCTTACTCGTTTGATTAATAGCCTAAAACATAACATGAAAGGTCAACGGAAGAACAATTAAAAGAGGATTATAACCTTTTAGCTCCTATTGGGAAACATTAGAGGAGATACTAATACAACTCTAGCAAAAGACACGCTCACACAAGCGGTGAAAAGATTAGGGACGATAACAAAATAGGACCAATTCTTACTTTTGTAAAACCCTTGAAAGGGAAAAGGACTAACAGAAAAAAAAAAAAAAAAGATAAAGTAATCAAAGAGAAAAGTTTAGAAACGCAAGCCAGCAAAACTAATCATATTCAACTAAAGAAACAAAGCTAGTTATTCAAAACTTGTCATTTTTCTAACTTTTGTAAGAAAATTAAATAAATTCCAATTCATGGATTACTCAAAGCAATAAAACTAAATCTAACCTATGTCTATTAAATGCTTAGCTATAAATCCAAACTGACCAACATGTATATAAATGATCATATGCTCATGACACTTTAATATTTATAATACCCATATCTAGATAAACTATTAATATCAAAATTAAGGAGAAAAACACAGATGAAAGCAATATTCACTCAAAACATTCTGTGGCCCAACAAAATGCCCAAGCTTTGGTCAGAAAACAAAGACCTAGAAAGCAAATCGAATTGAGTCAGATTTGGAATACCTCAAGAAATCGAGAACTCACACTCAGAAAAATACCTCAAGAAACTTAGAATTCTCAAATCATAATCAAGAATATATGTAAGATAAATAACAACATTCTTATCACACTCAGAAAAATCAAAATCGAAATACAATACCACATAATAACTCAAAAATGATTTAAACCTAACAAATCTAAAGAAGATTAGGAAAGAGAACAAATTATAAACAAAATGTACCACTTGTGGCTGAAAAAGGTATACCACGAACAGAAACTAGGTTGTTTCCATGCTGGTTTCTTCATGGCGTTTGGCGTTGAACTCGCGAGTGGTGAAAATAAGACAACGATTAGGAAAACGACGGTCAGGTGAAACGGTGTCGGTGCCGCACTAGAGGAAATGAGAGCTGACGGCCTCTAGGGGAATGAGCGGAGGTAGCACAGCTTCCAAGCTGGGTTGTTTTTGAGCGAGGTGCTCTTCGTTGGGGGGGGGGAAGAGAGACCGGTGAGGGCAACGACGGCAGGGCGAGGACTGCGTCGTTGATGTACCGCCTCCCTCTCTCTCTCTCTCTCTTTAGCACACCATCGAGGGGCTCTAGCAACCAGGTTTTCGAGTGAAAGAGAGGAGAAATTTGGGTATATAGGGTTTAGGTGGTAAATGACTGAATTGCCCCGCCTTTGGTTTGGAAAACTTTTAAGGACATTTCGGTAATTTCACACAAATTTTCTCAAATTTCTAAAAATGTGTATAAAAATTTAAGAAATTATTTAAACTATTATAAATTATTTATAAATCAAATTTGTAACTTCAAAATATTAATTTTTGCGTGTTAAAGAAAAGCACACTTTAATATTTTTAACATTTTAAAGTAGAACTAACTTTAATAAATAAATTTTTAATTATTTCCTTAAAATATTAAATTCAAATCAGGGTCTCACAATTCCTTTGGAGGACACTCTATGTCCCAAAATAATTCCTTCATTAACCATGAAGTGACATTTCTCCCAATTCATGACCAAATTGGTTTCCTAACATCTTTGTAAAACAAGAGAAAGATGATGCAAGCAAGCATCAAAAGTATCACCAAACACAGAAAAATCATCTATAAAGATCTTTAGGATTCTCTCCACCATGTTTGAGAAAATAACCATCATGCATCTTTGAAAAGTAGCCGATTGATTACATAACCCAAATGGCATTCTTTGAAAAGCAAATGTCCCGTATGGACAAGTGAAAGTGGTATTCTCTTGGTCCTCTGGAGAAATGGAAATTTGTTTGTAACTCGAGTACCCATCCAAAGGACAATAAAACTAATGACCCGCCAACCGATCAAGCATTTGGTCTATGAAAGGTAAAGGAAAATGATCCTTTCAAGTCCCCTTATTAGTCTTCCGATAGTCCATACAAACTCTCCATCCAGTTACCGTTCTTGTTGGGATGAGTTCATTAAGTTCATTCAATACCACGTTCATACCACCCTTTTTGGGCACACATTGATCCGGGGTTACCCACTTGCTATCAAATATGGGAAAAATAATGCCCATATCCAATTATTTGATAATCTCCTTCTTCACCACTTCTTTCATTACCGGATTCAACCTTCTTTGTGCATCTCTAGTAGGAATTGTCCCCTCCTCCATCAAAATTTTGTGCATACAAATGGAAGGGCTCCTTTGACGTCGGCTAAAGACCACTCAATAGCTCTTTTTCTTCCTTTTAAAACCATTATTAGCTTTTCCTCTTGTTCCTTAGTGAGTGCCGAAGAAATGATTACCGGTAGTGTCTCACCATCTCCCAAATAGGCATACTTGAGGTGACTAGGTAATGGCTTAAGCTCTAGTGTAGGAGGCTTTTCAATAGATGGCTTAAGTGAGGACCTTTTCTTCAACACCTCATCAAAAACATTAATACCAACACAAGGAGGCATAGCCTCCAAAAAATGCATAATTTCTATGACATCATCTTTTAAACCCATATCATCTCCATCATGGTCATTCAAAACAATGTTATCACTACACTCATGCACATAATCATCAACATGAAAATCAATGGTCTCAATGACCTCATGAATACTATCATCATCAAAATTATCAATGTCAACATCATGAATATGCATAGCATCACAAATACTATCACCATTCTTTTTATCCACAATACATGATCTAGTGATAACAAACTCTAAGGGATCTATAGGATAGTCATAACAAAATATATCATGCACACAATTGTCAAGAGAATCTATCCTAAAACAATCATCCATATCATTTGGAAATTTCATGGATTTAAAAACATTAAATGTTACCTCTTCATTTTGCACCCTTATGGTGAACTCTCCTTTATGCACATCAATCAAAGCTCTTCCTGTGGCAAGAAATGGTTGCCCAAGAATGATGGGGATGTCTCGGTCTTCTTCCATGTCTAGTACGATAAAATCTGCTAGAAAAATGAATTTGTCCACCTTGACTAGCACATCTTCCACAATACCCCTTGGTCTTTTAATTGACCTATCCGCCGTTTGGAGTGTAACCGAAGTTGGTCTTGGCTCGCCTAACCCAAGCTTCTTGAAGATCAAAAATGGCATCAAATTAATGCTACCTCCAAGATCACATAAAGCCTTCCCAAATTCGAGCTTTCAAATTGTACAAGGTATGTTGAAACTCCCGAGATCCTTTTGTTTTTCAACTATTTTTCTATGTAAAATAGTACTACACTCCTCCGTGAGTGTCACTGTCTCATAATCTCCCATACACCATTTTTTGATAGGATGTCCTTCATAAACTTCACATATTATGGCATTTGCTCAAGAGCATCAGCAAATGGAATGTTGATATGCAATTTCTTGAAGACTTCAAGAAATTTGGAGAATTGCTTATCTATCTTGTTCTTTTGAAATCTTTGGGGATAAGGTGGAGGTGGTGTGTTTGCAAGACTCAACTTAGGTGCACAAGATTCTTCTTGTTCTTGTTCCACCCTTTCTTCATTCTTTCCTTCATCCACTTTTTCTTCCATTCCATCCTTATCTCCTCCTAACTCCTTACCACTCTTAAGAATGATAGATTTACGATGTTCTTTCCCATCTCTCCTAGGATTTGGCAAAGGATCACTAGGGAGAGAACCCTGTGGTCGATTATGAAGTATTTGGGCCATTTGCCCCATTTGCATTTCCAAATTTTGGATTTAAGCACCATGTGTAGATTCCAACTTATCAACTCTAGCTTCCAATTTATTACCCATGGTGTCAAATCGAGAATCTATATTAGTTTCCATACCCTTCATCATACTCATCATAGCATCAAACTTATCATCCAAGCTTGGTTTCTTCTCTTGAGGAGGTTGTTCAAAATCGGGTGGTTTAAATGGTGGTTGGTTTTGAAACCCACTTCCTTGACTATTGTTGTTGTTCCATGAGAAATTTGGATGATTTTTCCATCCCGTATTGTAAGTGTTGGAATAAGGATTTCCTTGGCTGTTGTAATTCCCCACAAAGTTCACCGATTTTGGATTGTGCGCCCAAACATCACTTCCATGGTTTCCACTACATATTTCACACACTAAGAATGGGCTTTGCACCATATTGACCCCCACGGGTCCTATATCCAACTTCTTAGATAATCTCAATAGAATTGCATTAGTTTGGGGTTGCAATGCCGTGAAGGCATCTAAGTCCACTATACCACTTTGTTTCTTAGGAATTAACCTATCAACCGACCATTGGCAACTGTTAGAAGCCATTTCTTCGAAAATGGAAAATGCTTCATTTTCGGTTTTGCTCATATTTGCTCCACCCGCTGCGGCATCAATAATAGTGCGAGGTTGCCCAATCAAACTATTATAAAAAGTTTGAACTTGAAGCCACTTTGGTAACCCATGATATGGACACCATCTCATAAGTTCCTTGAATCTTTCCCATGTTTCATAAAATGACTCCCCCACAAATTGTTGGAATGAAGTGATTTCATTCTTTAACTTTGCGGTCTTGGCGGGAGGAAAATACTTGGTAAGAAACTTTTGGGCTAAGTCATCCTATGTTGTGATTGACCCGATGGTAAAGATTGAAGCCAACTCTTAGCTTTATCCCGAAGAAAAAAGGAAATAATCGCAGTCTAATAGCATCATCTAACACCCCATTTTGCTTGAATGTATCACACAATTCTAGAAAAGATGCTAAATGGGTGTTCAGATCATCATTAGCTAAACCTCCAAATTAGTTCTGAACCATTTGTATGACCACCGGCTTGAATTCAAATTATTAGCATGGACATTTGGCCTCCGAATGGACATATGAATTCCATCCACCATTGGTGTGGCATACTCCCAAAGAGCCTTAGGTTCTTCAACCCCTTGTTGAGCTGGTGGTGGTTGATTTGGTTGTTGATCTATGATAAAATTATTTAGTTGAAGTCCTTCTCTAATCAACCTGTGAAATGTCTTTTCAAATTATGGGTCGAAAGGGATGGTCTCGAAACTTAGTGCCCTACGCATACAAACTTCACAAAAACAACACAAACTACAAGAAAATATTAGTAATAAAAGAAATGTTCAAAGTAGAAAAGTATAGCTGTAACTCAATATTAATCTTAATAAATGCTTAAGTCCCTGGCAACGGTGCCAAAAACTTGTTGCAATTTTCCGCAAGTATACGGTAAGTGAAAATGTACTAAAGTGTGTGTAAGCACGAGTCGAACCTCAGAGACTTGAGAATTTTGTATATTAAGACTAGTTATCAAGTTTTTATGTTTTCTTGCTCTATTTGAGCGATCGAGTTTTTGAATGTAGAATTTAAATGCAAAAATAAACTAAATGAAATTCAACAAAAATAGTTTTTAAGACAATTTAAAGGAAATCTAGGGATTTAACTTCCCCCATTCTACTCCCAATTAATTCAAGTCTCAATAATAGTAACTTAAATGTATGGATTATTAATCAACTCTACTCAAATAATTATCACACACATGTTAATGGTCATGTTAATCTTAATCCATATAAACCTAACCCACAAGTCTATGGTCATCTAAGCATACATAGGTCATTAAGCACCTAGAGTTTAAAAATGATTACATACAAAATAATGAAAATTTCTTCCTCATTACACATATGCTAATTTAATGCATATTCACAATTTCATATCAATTTTTCAATTGCACACAAAATTAACAAATCACCTAATTAAAAGGCCAATTTAATTAAGAGCACTAAACATATTAAATTAGATAATCCAAACACTTTAATAATATTAAATAAACATTAAACAATCATGTTCATAGAATGTGTTCCATTAAAATCCCTAGAACAAAAATCTCTACTCCATACTACCTATTTTTAAAACAATAAAAACAAGAGAAAAAGTTATAAGAAACATAAAGATTACACTTGGAGGAGTTGAATGGTGAAGTCGTTGTATAAAATCTCTAAAAAAATGCTCCCAAGTTGCCTCTTTTTGCTTCAAAAGCTTCAAACCCTTGCCTTAAAAACACTAAAAAAAACTGTTCTAAAAATCCTATTTTAAGTTCTTCCCGAAATTGGAGTTGTGTTGAGGCTAAAACCTTTCAAAAATGTCCCAGATGAAATTTGGACCGTTCGATCAACTTTTAAATCAATGGTTGGATGAAAATCATTAATAAAATAGGTGCTGCCCAATCAGGAGAAGACATTTGCCAAGGAAAATAGGCTGAGTGAACTAGATGGTGACACATGGCGCAGACAGAAAATGGGAGTAGTGTGCGCGCAACACATGGCGTGTTTCGAGAAGGCAACGCTGACCGTCTGCTGAGATGGAGCCACACGGTGCTCCATGATTTACTGGCATGGCTTGACATGTGGAGCATTTGGTGATTTCTGAAATGAACGCCATGCTGACACATGGCATGCTGAAGAGGCTGACAAGGACTGTTGGTAAGCAAGAGCCACACGGCACTCCGTGATTCGTTGACATTGCTTGTGTGGCCACCAGCTGGCTTCAAAGTGCGTCTGGGTTTTTCTAAGTGCATCCTAGATACTTCTATACCCATCCACCTGCATTAAAAAATTAATAAAAAATCCCTAAAAATTCCAAAAAATTATACATTAATCCAATTTTACCATTTCACCCAAAACTTATCTTATTTTAATATTTTAACCCCAAAAATATTATTTATTCAATTAGACAAGTTAATATTAAGTATAAAAATTATATAATAACTCTATTTTCATAGAGTTATCGGACGCTAGTGATGAGGATGTTGAAGTATATGCTGTGGATGTTGAAACACTTGTAATGAGGAGAGCCTTAAGTGCCCAAGTTAAGGAGGATCACTTGGAACAACAAAGGGAAAACATCTTTCACTCAAGGTGTCATGTGAACAATAAAGTTTGTAGTCTCATTATTGATGGGGAGAGTTGCACTAATATGGATAGTACCACCCTAGTTAAGGAGTTAGAATTGCTTATGATTGCACACCGTAGGCCTTACAAGTTACAATGGTTGAATGATAGTGGGAAAGTGAGGGTAAATAGACAAGTTTTAGTGTCATTTTCCGTAGGGAATATCGAGATAAAGATGTGTAATGTAGTGCCGATGCAATCTGGACATGTGTTGTTTGGTAGGCCATGACAATATTATAGGAAGGTGACACGTGATGAGTTTAGAAACAAATATTCATTTGTTAAGGATGGTAAAAATATCACTCTTGTACCCCTTATTCTAAACCAAGTTTTTGATGATAAAATAAGAATGAAAAAAGAAAAAGAAAAAGAACTAGAAAAAAAAAAGAGTGGGAAAAAAAAAAGAGAAAAAAAAAAAGGGAAAAAAGTGTGAGGTTTTATGCTAAGGCAAGTAAGATCAAAAAGACTTATTTTTCAAAACAGCTCATACTTGTGCTTATGTACAAGGAGCCTTGTTTTTCAACTAATGAACTTAATTTTTTTTTTGCCTAGTGTTACTATTTCTTTGCCACAAGAATTTGAGGACGTGTTTCCTAAAGAATTCCCAATGGAGTACCACTAATAAGAGGGATTGAGCACCAAATTAACTTTATTCCTAGAGCATCCCTTCCAAACTGACTGGCCTATAGGACCAATCCTAAGGATACAAAGAAGATCCAAAGACAGGTTGAGGAATACTTGGCCAAGGGACATGTGAGGCAGATCTTGAGTCCATATGCAATACCGATGCAACCCGTGCCTAAGAAGGATGGAATAGGTCAGATGTATGTTGATTGTCGAGCTATCAACAACATTACGGTAAAGTATCGACATCCTATTCTAAGGTTAGATGACATATTAGATGAATTTCATGGTTCTTGCATATTTACATTAATTGATTTAAAAAGTGGATACTATCAAATTAGGATGAAAGAGGGTGATGAATAAAAAATTGCATTTAAAACTAAGTATGGTTTGTATGAATGGTTAGTTATGCCCTTTGGTTTAACAAATGCACCTAAAACTTTTATGAAATTGATTAATCATGTTTTAAGTGCATTGATTGTAATTTTTTTGGTCATTTACTATGATGACATTCTTGTCTATACCAAGGGATTAGATGAATATGTCAAACATTTACGTTATGTAGAGGTCTTGAGAAAAGAGAAATTGTATGCAAACTTTAAAAGGTGTTGTTTATGTATTGAAAAATTGTTGTTTCTTGGCTATATTGTTAATTCTGAAGACATAAAGGTTGATGAAGAAAAGGTGAAGGCTATTAGAGAATGGCCCACACCTAAGATTCATTTTCGAGGTAAAGAGCTTTTATAACTTAGCTAGTTTCTACCATCTTTTTGTAAAAAAAAGTTAATACACTAGCTGCACCCCTAACTGATGTTATTAAGAAAACTGTAGGATTTAATTGTGGTGAAGATCAAGAAAGGGCCTTTCTGTTAATTAAGAACAAACTTTGTGTCACACCTATTTTAGTTTTACCTGATTTTATTAAAACTTTTGAGGTTGAGTGTAATGCATTAGGTATTGATATAAGAGTTGTTTTAATGCAGGGGCGGCAACCTATCGCCTATTTTAGTGAGAAACTCAATAGAGCAGCCTTTAACTACCCTACATATGATAATGAGCTATATGCTTTGGTTAGGGGACTGGAAACTTGGCAACATTATCTGTGGCCCAAAGAGTTTGTCATCCACTTCGACTAGAAGTCAATAAAACACTTGAAAAGCCAAGGTAAGTTGAATAGGAGGCATGCCAAGTGGATGGATTTTATTGAGACATTTTCATATGTCATTCAATACAAAAAGTTAGGGAAAATGTAATAGTTGATGAATTATCACGGAGGTATGTCTTACTTAACAATTTGCATGTCATGTTGCTAGGGTTTGAATACGTTAAAGATTTGTACGTCAATGATGATGATTTTGCTAGTGTCTTTAATGCATGTGACAAAGATGCCTTTGGAAAATTTACAAACTTGATGGATAATTTAAACAAAATTAATTGGGTGTGACTAATTGCTCTATGCGTGAACTATTAGTTAAAGAAGCACATATGGGTGGTTTAATGGGAATATTTGGTGTTAAAAAGACATTAGACACTTTACCTGAACATTTCTTTGGGTCAAAAATGGAAAGGGATGTAGAAAAAATTTGTTCTAGGTGCATAACTTGTAAATAAGCAAAGTCTAAGGTCTCACCACATGGGCTTTATACACCTTTACCCGTACCTAGTGAACTTTGGGTATATATTTATATGGACTTTGTTTTAGGATTGCTTAGGTCAAATAAAGGTAGAGACTCAATTTTTTTCGTGGTAGATCAATGACACATTTTATTGCATGTTATAAAACAAATGATGCCACTAACATAGCGGATCTATTATGTAGGAAGACTGTTAGGCTACATGGGGTTCTAAAAGTATTGTTTTTGATCGTGATATGAAATTTATTAGTTACTATTCAAAAACCTTATCGGGTAATGTCATCCCCAAACTGATGGAAAAACTAAGGTAGTCAATAGAACCTTAATTACCTTATTAAGGGTAGTCATTCAAAAGAACTTGAAAAATTAGGAGGACTATTTGCCTTTTGTTGAATTTGCTTATAATAGGAGGGTGCATTCAAAGACTGAATATTTACCATTTGAAATTTTTTATGGTTTTAACCCACTAACTCTTGCGGACTTATTACCTTTTCTTATTTCAGAAATAATTAGTTTAGATGAAAAAATGAAAGTGGAAATGGTGAAGAAACTACATGAAATTGTCCTTGAATGTATTGAGAAGAAGAATCAAGATTAGGTCCTTCACTGTTCTCTTAGGGGTCTCAAGAACATCATTGTTCATGGATTTCAAGGTTCAAGTTCATGGGTTCGCATCACAAGTGAATGCCCATAAAGTGGAAGGACAAAAAATGCTCCCCAACAACTTTGAACACTTAGCCTTTTTTTCTTTTAGCTTTAAAATTATTGTTGCAATTTCAATTTCTTAGACAAAGTTTCAATTTATATGTACTTTAAATTCATAAATAAGGGGATGTTTAGGCCATGTATGGCTATCAAGCTCATCTTGTTTGCACTATGGAATTTGACTAGGACGAGGGAAGTCCAAACGAAAATCAACAAAGGGATTAAGATGTTTGGACTTCCGGAAGTTTGCAAACTAGCCTCCTCGAAGTCACACCTTTGGTAGACCAAAGGCCAAACAACCAACATGTGCACTCCATGTCCTTCAGAAGGGGGTCCAACACCATCTATAGAAGCTGACATGATTGGTTACAAACATGGTGCATCCTAAGTACAAGCTCTGCAATCCACACAACAACCCAAAAAGCAGCTTAACAAGTTCTCTATCTACTGGGATGACATATCATTACAAAAGGCCTTAACTGACCTATGAACTAGGCCAAGGTTAGACTAACCATGGCTCGACTGACCACGATCGATAGAATCTAGATTGGATGGACCATGGATGGCTAGACAAAGACTAGATAGGTTGTTGCTGAAAAGGCACATGGTCGCCTAGACCTTCCCTTTTTGAGCATCCCACATCCCCATTTTTAACTCCGTCCCTCATGCAACCAACTTACCTTGAATGCTTGACCTACTTTTTGGAAAATACACGACCCTCGTGTACTCGTTTCATGTATCGTAGCCCCCAAAAATAGGAAAAACTCAAAAGGACAACTATAATCTCGAGATGAATGAGACCAAAAGAAAGCCTCATTGAAAGGTCTACACTAATTGAAAAAATTAAAGAATGGAAGTTCAACACAAGTACAAAATCACAAGTACGAAAACAACAATGAAATGGCATATGTGTGTGTGTGTGTGTGTCCAAAATGCTAATACTTAGCTAAACGTCTGCAACTGGAAAGTAAAACCATTAAGTACAAAAACTTTGGTGGGAATTACATCAAAAGATAACCTATTAATCTAAATACGTCCTAAGGAGCATCGTCTCCTGCACCTACATCAACCATAGTAGCCTCGAAGTTGTCAATAAAGAATTGAGTACCGAACTACAGTTATAATAAACTATTTAGGCTAACAAAAATAGAAAGAAATATAATAAAAATAACAAAATCCTAATATTTACACTACTAGATCCAACACAATAACACTAACTAATTAAGTACAAAAGAGTACTTGGAATCCACCATTCCAAGCAATTGCTAACAAAATTATATGATCTATGGACTCTAACCTATACATGCATTCATTTCTCAAGTAAACTATACAATATAGAAACCTAGACGTAATCACATTCTCATACCAAATAGATTAAACTACTATTTATTAAGAACGTCAAATATGGATCACATACACCAAAATTGTAGCTCTCAGCCTAGAAACCATGCTTGCTATTCAATTAAGACAAGTAATTAAATACTTCTATCAAAGCTACCTAATTGCCTCTATGATACAATTGTTCCTTAGACAATTAATTGCAAATAACCCATATTGAATAATATAATTAACTTTGTAATCACAATCTAATAGAATAACAAACTAAATAATTATATAAAAATATTGAGTTGAAGAGAATCCTAACAAGAAGTTTAGTTTCATAAATTATTCAACAAATTCTCAAAATAATGAGAATATACAAGAGAATAGACAAAAATATAAAGGAGAAAGGAAAGTTAAAACCAATATTTCAACTGTCACTTGAAAAATCAATCTCCACCAATTATCACCTTGGTGGAACTAAACTCCAATACCTTTAATCTTGAATCTTCCTCTTGATTTGCCTCATTCTCTAAATTACTCCCTCTTTCTCAAAATATTTAGGTTGGTGGTGCATTGTGATGAATCCATTTGCTTGACTACTTATTAGTTGTATTTATAGGTTAAGAATTGTAGGTCATAAACAATTGTAGTCCAAGTAGGAATCATCACAACTACAAAAAAGGCTTAGTGACTGTCCTATAAGACTCATAGGACGATCAGTGACAGTCTTATAAACTCCCTTCCTAAAAGAATTGAAAAAATATGACGGTTACTAACAGCTTATAAAAAATTCTTTTGATTTGAATTTCCAAATAAGGAAAGATGAATGCTCTGGCCAAATATGATTTAAATTTCCTCCACTTATCACCCGCATCAATCATATAATAATGATATTTCAAATGTGGGTCAATCTCAAATGATTCCTACAATAAAATATATGTATCATAAGTATGAAATAATTCAATTCATAAAGATTCATATGGTATTAAGTATTAGTTCAACAATAGTACGTACCAACAAAGATTCCCAAATTTCCTCTTTGCGAGTCTCGAGCACTTATCGCCAATTGGGTATATTGATATCAATGGTCGATCGAGTTATACTTTCGATAGCACTAGCCCACTTTGAATTGTCATCACCATATGGTACCCCATCTTCGTCAACCTCAACTACTATCCTTTCCTTTTTGTTAATATGTTTGACAAAGTAATCATTCCTCGACCTTTTTTCTTCTTTTCTGTACTCTTTCCATAGGTACCACCTTCATTTGCTGAGTTAGAAAAATGTTCCGTCAATCTGATTAAACATAAAGTAATAATGTGTGAGTATACACTTAAGCATGATTTTCTAGAATGCATGAACAAGTTAATAAAAAGTAAAAGTTATGTAATTAGTAAAATTAAAAGGTAGGTACGATAATCAATCAAAGGAAATTAATAAAGTATACGAAAAATACCATATATTTATTTATTATTAATTGATGAACACTATTTTGATCTACTATTTGTTATGTTTTTGAGTGTTTATTTTGCAATTAATCTCGTTATAATCGTGTTTTGGAGGGTATTATATTGTTTTGCAGGTCAAAGTGGGTTTGGAAAGAAATGTAGAAAAGAGAGCAAAAATGAAGTTAAAATGTCTAAATATGTAAGCCTTACATTAGGTGCCATTCATTCTGTAAGCCTTACATCGATAACCAACTGAGTATGTACAACGTATGTACATAAATGTACATACCATGTACACTGTTACATGCAAGGCGCGCCGCGGCGAAGGAATTGTGTGCCGCGGCGAGAGGCTCTCGGGTTGAAACATGAAAATCATGAAAACATTGTGCGCCGCGGCGAGGAAAAGTTATGCCGCGGCGAGGAGGTTTCTGCTTTGGACCCAAATCATGAACACATTGCGCGCCGCGGCGAGGAAAAGTTATGCCGTGGCGGGGAGGTTTCTGTTTTTATTTGTAAATCCGTATCACATGCTGCGCCGCGGCATGGAAAAAGGCGCGCCGTGGCGCGCGCGCGCGGACTGGACTTCTCCTGAGGCACGAGACTTACAGAAAAGTTGGAAAACCCTTACATAAAAAAGGGGGAGACCTAATTGAAAAAGAACACTCTCTTCCTAGCCTCCATTAACCAGATTTTATTATCAGCCTCCAAGAACTAGTGAACAGTGTCGCGTGAACAGTGCCGAATTCAGAGTTCTTCATACAATTTTGGGAGAGAAATTTCTTCATCAAGGGTATTCCATTGGAGCTTCATCAAGAGACTTGAGATAGGTGATCATCCAACATCAAGGTTCTTTTTGCTAGAGTGAAAGTGGTAGATTCTTGTTTGTAATCTTTCTTTATCTCATTAGAACTCTTTTGATGTTATTTATAATGAAGAATCTGGATTTGAATCTGATCATGTGTAGCTAAACCCTTTTGTGTGGGATTTTAGGGATGTGACTTTGAATGGATAATGTTTATGTGGTTTGATTTTTATTTGAGTGATTTGTTTCATGTTCATTGCTCTTCACATCTTTATTCATTAATTATTTTTGGCCAATTTAGTTTATGAATGTTTGAGACTATTTTAGGGTTGAACTTTAGAAACGCAATCTGAGTTTAATTGGGCATTCTTGAGCATGAACTTAAATTGAGTGCATTGACTTGTCTTAATTTAAGTGATTGAATTACCCTTTTCTAAAATTAATGCTAATTAATTAATTAACGGTCCGGATCAAAGAAGTTAACTAATTAATTAAGGGAAAATCACCATTGATTTGGGATTTTCTAGGATTAGTGAAAAGAATCAACAAAGTTCACTTTATATGCTTAATTGAAGAGACCACGTAAACCAATTTATCCATACTTAGTTCACTAACTAATTTCCCACACTAGTTCATCATAAAGTTTTCGACATCGTTCTTTACTCGTCTTTTACTTAATTTAATTATTTACACTTTTAGCAACTGTTTTCCAAACCAATCTTTGATTAGCGTGTTTAGGATTTCTCTTACCGTTACGTTTTAGATCACACTTAACTCTTTTAAAAACCAACGCAATTCCTTTGAGAGACGACCTTGAGAGTATACTTGTCGCTTACTATAAGTGACTCGTGCACTTGCGAGCTTTTACAAATACAAAATTTGGTTGACAAGTTTTTGTGCATCAAGTTTTTGGCGCCGTTGCCGGGGATTTGGCGTTTTTGAAATTGTTATTTGTTTTCTTTTTATTTTACTTAATTTTTAGTCTTTGTTGTTTTATTTATTTGTTTTTCTTGTTTTTGTGTTTTTTGTTACTTGTTAGAGTCAAATAGTTTCGGGTGCTCTGATTTGTTGTTGTTTTTGATTGTGCATGCATGGTAGGAGATCTCTTGGAAATCCACTCGTGCCGTTCATAGATAACGTCAACAGGAGACGAGCACATTTGAGACCATCCGGCGCTGACATTTTGGAGGACGAGCAGCCACCAACAACGGGAGAAAATCTACCTCCACACAGAGAGATGACGATGAAGGAGTATGCAAGGCCAATCATTGGCACTGCAACTTCTTGCATCCAACTAGGGGAAGCAGCTAGAAACTATGAAATTAAGAATATACATTTTAATATGTTACCGTCTTTTTATGGGATTCCTAACGAAGATCCTCTAACATTTATTCGTGATTTCTATGCCACTGTGCAGACTTTTCCGCTACAGGGGCTAAATGAGGATCAGCTGAGGATGAGATGTTTCCCGTACACGCTTAAAGACAAAGCCAAGTCCTGGCTTATGACTCTTCCACCTGGATCTCTTTCAACTTGGGACGCAATTTTCAACAAGTTCATGGGAAAATTCTATTCCCACCAAAAGACTGCGGACCTAAGAACCAAAATTGCAACGTTCTCACAAATGGACGGAGAACCATTTCATGAGGCGTGGGATCGCTTCAAATTGCTTCTGATACAGTGCCCACACCATCATTTTCCTTTGCAACTCCAGAACCAATTCTTCTATGACGGGTTGACACAACAGTGCCAATTCACTGTGGATAATGCCGCGGGAGGAGCAATGGGAGAAAAGACCGCTGATGAGACATATGATCTATATGAGATGTTGGGTGCTAATTCCCAACAAAAGAGCTCTAGAGGACGGCGGATGGGAGTTAACGAGGTAGCTCCGGGAAATGATATGGCAATGCAAATTGCGGAGCTGACAAAACAAATCGCACTCCTCACCTCCAAGAACACACCAACTCAAGAGGTATGCGGTATTTGTAGTACATACGGACATGGTGCTAACATTTGTCCTTTTGTTTGTGATCAAAATGCAGGTACAAGTTATGAGCAAGCGAATGCTATGGAGGGATACCAACCGAGGCCAAGGAATGATCCTTACTCGAACACGTATAATCCTGGTTGGAGAAATCATCCCAACTTCTCATCGAAAGGAAATAATAATCAAGGCTATGCTCAGAACAACTTCCCACATCATCCAAACAACAACAATTCCCAGCCTACTCTTCCTCACAAACCAAGCTTGGAGGACAACTTGAACGCATTCATCCAAGTTAGTCGGGAAAATCAAATGAAGAGTACTCAGAGATTGGACTCGTTGGAGGCTTCAATGAAAAGGGTTGAAGGCCAAGTAGGTCAATTGGCAGAACACCTCCAACGTCAAGAAAAAGGAAAACTACCGAGCCAATCTGAGCAAGCGAAGGCGGTCACGGTCCTTCGCAGTGGTAAGATCGTAACTAAAGATTTACCTGAAATATCTAATGATCTACCTTTTAATGCAGGAAACATGGAAGAAGGCAATGAAATACCTAAGGAGAATGATACACCCAAGGCTAGGGAAGGTGAACCTTCAAAGGAATCAAACGGAGAGTCATCTACCGCTCCCCAATTGCACAAATCATCCGAACCTTACCGACCTCCGGTACCTTTTCCACACCGTCTCAAGGACGAAAAACAGGATAAGCAATTTTCTGATCTTTTTAACATGCTTTCTAAAGTTCAAATAAATCTGCCCTTATTGGATGTTATTAGAAATGTGCCTTCCTATGCAAAGTTTTTCAAAGATCTAAATACTAGGAAGAGAAAGTATGGTTTAAATGAAAGGATAGTTGTTTCTGAAATTTCTAGTTCAATTCTTCAACAACGTTTACCACCTAAACTTAAGGATCCCGGGAGTTTTAACATTAACATTACTTTAGGGAATAAGAAAGTGGTACGAGCCATGCTAGATTTAGGTGCAAGCATAAACTTAATGCCATATTCGATTTATATGCAACTAGGTCTAGGGGAATTGAAACATACTACCATGTCCCTACAATTAGCTGATAGATCTGTGAAATATCCTAAGGGAATGGTAGAGGACTTGCTTGTACAGGTTGATAAACTGATTATACCTGTCGATTTTGTTGTGTTGGATATGCAGGAGAATCCATCTATGGACAAAGAACACACCATTCTTCTTGGTAGGCCATTTATGGCCACTACTAAGACAATTATAGATGTCCATAGTGGAAGTCTAACTATGACAGTTTTGGGGGAAACTGTCAATTTTAGAGTATTTGATTCCTCCCCTTTACCTTCTATATCCTCAATTGATGAATGTTCTTCTATTGACCATATTGATAATCTTGTTTATGATGCCTTTTTGCAGGATGAAGTTAAGGACGGACTTGAATATGCTTTAACAGTTGATAGGATAGAGAAGGAATTGGATGATGAAACTAAGGGTTACTTAGAGCTGTTAGATAATGCTGAATCATTAGAAGAACCAAGTACACCCTTAGAGTTACCCAAAACCCCATCTAGGGAAGACACTGCTCCACCTAAGCTTGAGTTGAAAGATTTGCCAAAACATCTTAAGTATGTATTTTTGGGTGAGGGGGACACTTATCCGGTCATAATTTCATCTACCTTGACCCGAACCCAAGAACGAGCACTAGTGAATATACTTAGGAAACATAAGAAAGCCATAGGATGGAGCATTGATGATATTAGAGGTATTAGTCCCACCATGTGTATGCATAAGATAAATCTTGAGGACAATACCAAACCTGTGAGAGAAGCCCAAAGGAGACTTAACCCTATTATGCAAGAGGTAGTGAAAACGGAAATTTTAAAACTCTTGGCAGTTGGGGTGAGCTATCCTATTGCGGATAGCAAATAGGTCAGCCCGGTACATGTGGTACCGAAGAAATCTGGGATCACTGTGGTAAAGAATGATAAAAATGAGTTAGTGCCCACGAGATTGATCACGGGATGGAGAATGTGCATTGATTTTCGTAAATTAAATTTGTACACAAAGAAAGATCATTTTCCTCTTCCTTTTATTGATCAAATGCTTGAACGTTTAGCAGGGCATGATTTTTACTGTTTTCTTGATGGTCTTTCAGGTTATTATCAGGTGCCCATCGCTCCGGAAGATCAGGAGAAGACCACATTCACGTGCCCATTCGGGACATTTGCCTTCAGGAGGATGCCATTCGGTCTTTGCAATGCCCCCGCCACATTCCAACGATGCATGATTTTAATATTCTCGGATATGGTGGAGAAATGCATAGAGGTATTTATGGATGATTTTTCAGTTTTTGGAAATTCATTTGATGATTGCCTGAATAACTTGACTCGCGTGCTTGAACGTTGTATTGATTGTAACTTGACCCTTAGTTGGGAAAAGAGTCATTTTATGGTTCAGCATGGCATTGTATTAGGACATGTTATTTCACGTAGAGGCATGGAGGTGGATAGGGCAAAAATTGATCTAATAGCCAAACTTCCTCCTCCCATTAATGTTAAGGGAATTAGGAGTTTTCTTGGCCATGCGGGTTTTTATAGGAGATTTATTAAGGATTTTTCCAAGATAAGTCGTCCCCTATGCAACCTGTTAGCTAAAGATGTCTCTTTTGTTTTTGATGATGATTGCTTGACTGCTTTTAATGTTTTGAAAGAAAAATTAACTTCTACACCCATTATCATGGCACCTGATTGGTCACTCCCCTTTGAGATTATGTGTGATGCGTCTGATTTTGCTATAGGGGCTGTTTTAGGACAACGAGTAGATAAGCGTTTGCATGTAATTTACTATGCTAGTAAAACTCTAAATGACGCTCAACTTAACTACTCAACCACCGAAAAAGAGTTTTTGGCTATTGTGTTTTCTCTTGATAAGTTTAGATCTTATTTAGTAGGGTCTAAAGTAATTGTGCATTCGGACCATGCTGCTTTGCGTTATTTGTTAAGTAAACCGAATGCCAAGCCTAGACTAATTCGGTGGGTTTTGTTGTTACAAGAATTCGACTTAGAAATCAAGGATAAAAAGGGAACGAAAAATGTGGTAGCTGATCATTTATCTAGGTTGATTTCTGACTTTGACACCACTGAGAGTGACAAAGATATTGCTATTGTTGAGACTTTTCCTGATGAGCAGTTATTTTCTGTGGGTCCAAACCCTTGGTACGCTGATATTGTAAATTTTCTTGCTAGCGGTTTGTTGAGGCCTAACATTTCTTTTCAGGAAAAGAAAAGATTTTTTCATGTGTGCAGGCAATACTTCTGGGATGATCCATATCTATTCAAGATTTGTCAAGACCAAGTCATCCGGAGGTGTGTGCCGGAAGAGGAGCATGCAAGTATCTTAACTTTCTGTCATGAACTTCACTGTGGAGGACATTTTGGGGGTAAGAAAACTGCTATTAAGGTACTTCAATCTGGTTTTTATTGGCCTACACTGTTTAAAGATGCCTATAATTTTTGCATGCGCTGTGATAGATGTCAAAGAACTGGTAATTTAAGTAGACGTAATGAAATGCCTCTGACATATAATCTTGTTGTTGAGTTGTTTGATGTGTGGGGAATTGACTTTATGGGTCCTTTTCCCCCTTCTTCTGGTTTTGAGTATATCTTAGTTGATGTTGATTATGTGTCCAAGTGGGTAGAGGCTATACCCACTAAGTCTAATGATGCTAACTGTGTTGTGAAGTTCTTGAAGGAAACAATATTTAGCAGGTTTGGCACAGCAAGGGCAATAATCAGTGATGGAGGGAGTCACTTCTGCAACAAACTTTTTGATGGATTGTTGAAAAAGTACAACATCACACATAAAGTGGCTACTCCATACCACCCACAGACATCGGGACAAGTTGAAGTGAGTAACCGGCAAATTAAGGGTATTTTGGAACGTACGGTGCGACCTTCAAGGAAGGATTGGGTTTCGAAGCTCAATGACGCATTATGGGCTTACCGTACGGCATACAAGACACCTATTGGGATGAGCCCATACCGGTTAATTTATGGCAAAGCATGCCATTTGCCCGTTGAGCTTGAGCACAAGGCCTATTGGGCAATCAAGCAGCTGAACATGGATTGTCAACAAGCGGGTGAAAACCGCTTACTTCAACTTGATGAGCTTGAAGAGATTCGGAATGAAGCATATGAGAATGCTAAGATTTACAAAGAACGCACAAAGCGCAATCATGACAAAGGGATCGTTGGTAAGTCTCTCTATCCTGGAATGCAAGTACTTTTATTTAACTCTCGTCTTAAACTTTTTCCAGGCAAGCTTCGATCAAGATGGAGTGGACCATACAAGATTGTGGAAATCTTTCCACATGGGGCTGTTGAGCTAATCAATCCCAACACACAAGCAACTTTCAAGGTGAACGGACATCGTGTAAAGCCTTACTTGGAAGGAGTCGTTCCCCGTAGAGATGTGGAGTGCTGAGGGATCATGTGCTTAATTGAATTGCTTAGATTAAATGACTTAAGTAAAGTTTGAAGTGTTTGCCTATTTCATTCGTACTTGACTTTAAAAAATAAAAGGGAATTCCTATATCAAACACAAAAAGAGCTAAAAAGTAACCATTCACAAATTACATATGTATGTGGGTCTTTAAAAAAAAAAAGAAGAAAAAAAAAAAAAAAAAAAAAGAAGAAGAGATAATAAGTTTATTATGACCCTAAGTTCTTCATGTATGAATGGTTAATACAAAAAAAAAGAGAGAGAGAAATAGGAAATAAGTTCCCTTAAAGTCAAAACATTTTCATTCTATGGCACACTTGAAGTTTTTGCTTGAGAATTTTAATTGAAGCATGAGATTAGTAATGTGATTCCTTCATAAATCCTATCATTTGATTCCTTTCATGAGATCAATGTTATGCACTTTTGAGCCTTTCTTGTTTAATCATATGCGAACCTATTAGCTCGTTTCTTTACATAATTTCTATTCGCATATACATTGTTGAGTGCTTGAACCCATAGGATCGGTGTGATTTAGAGAGTAATTATTGTGAGGATTAGAGTTGAAACGAATTCATAATCTTAACATTAGGTTTGGGGGAGTCAATGTTGATACGCTTTTAGTATTGGGATTTAGATTCGTGAAGCGAAATTGATCTAAACGGTGAACCTTGATGAGTTAGATTGTCGGATAACTTGGTGCATAAATATTTTGCTATGAATTGGAAAGAAACTAAAGCATGACAAGTTTTGTTAACTTCAATTTTAGTGTTGTTATTTTGTCTTTTCAATTTTAGTTTTGCTTGAGGACTAGCAAAATGTAGGTTTGGGGGTATTTGATGAACACTATTTTGATCTACTATTTGTTATGTTTTTGAGTGTTTATTTTGCAATTAATCTCGTTATAATCTTGTTTTGGAGGGTATTATATTGTTTTGCAGGTCAAAGTGGGTTTGGAAAGAAATGTAGAAAAGAGAGCAAAAATGAAGTTAAAATGTCTAAATATGTAAGCCTTACATTAGGTGCCATTCATTCTGTAAGCCTTACATCGATAACCAACTGAGTATGTACAACGTATGTACCTAAATGTACATACCATGTACACTGTTACATGCAAGGCGCGCCGCGGCGAAGGAATTGTGTGCCGCGGCGAGAGGCTCTCGGGTTGAAACATGAAAATCATGAAAACATTGTGCGCCGCGGCGAGGAAAAGTTATGCCGCAGCGAGGAGGTTTCTGCTTTGGACCCAAATCATGAACACATTGCGCGCCGCGGCGAGGAAAAGTTATGCCGCGGCGGGGAGGTTTCTGTTTTTATTTGTAAATCCGTATCACATGCTGCGCCGCGGCATGAAAAAAGGCGCGCCGCGGCTCGCGCGCGCGGACTGGACTTCTCCTGAGGCACGAGACTTACAGAAAAGTTGGAAAACCCTTACATAAAAAAGGGGGAGACCTAATTGAAAAAGAACACTCTCTTCCTAGCCTCCATTAACCAGATTTTATTATCAGCCTCCAAGAACTAGTGAACAGTGTCGCGTGAACAGTGCCGAATTCAGAGTTCTTCATACAATTTTGGGAGAGAAATTTCTTCATCAAGGGTATTCCATTGGAGCTTCATCAAGAGACTTGAGATAGGTGATCATCCAACATCAAGGTTCTTTTTGCTAGAGTGAAAGTGGTTGATTCTTGTTTGTAATCTTTCTTTATCTCATTAGAACTCTTTTGATGTTATTTATAATGAAGAATCTGGATTTGAATCTGATCATGTGTAGCTAAACCCTTTTGTGTGGGATTTTAGGGATGTGACTTTGAATGGATAATGTTTATGTGGTTTGATTTTTATTTGAGTGATTTGTTTCATGTTCATTGCTCTTCACATCTTTATTCATTAATTATTTTTGGCCAATTTAGTTTATGAATGTTTGAGACTATTTTAGGGTTGAACTTTAGAAACGCAATCTGAGTTTAATTGGGCATTCTTGAGCATGAACTTAAATTGAGTGCATTGACTTGTCTTAATTTAAGTGATTGAATTACCCTTTTCTAAAATTAATGCTAATTAATTAATTAACGGTCCGGATCAAAGAAGTTAACTAATTAATTAAGGGAAAATCACCATTGATTTGGGATTTTCTAGGATTAGTGAAAAGAATCAACAAAGTTCACTTTATATGCTTAATTGAAGAGACTACGTAAACCAATTTATCCATACTTAGTTCACTAACTAATTTCCCACACTAGTTCATCATAAAGTTTTCGACATCGTTCTTTACTCGTCTTTTACTTAATTTAATTATTTACACTTTTAGCAACTGTTTTCCAAACCAATCTTTGATTAGCGTGTTTAGGATTTCTCTTACTGTTACGTTTTAGATCACACTTAACTCTTTTAAAAACCAACGCAATTCCTTTGAGAGACGACCTTGGGAGTATACTTGTCGCTTACTATAAGTGACTCGTGCACTTGCGAGCTTTTACAAATACAAAATTTGGTTGACAAGTTTTTGTGCATCATTAATCCATATACCTTCGTAATTGGTACGTAAATAAGAAAATGATTCTTCATCATCTGTGTCTTCATCATGAACTCCATCTTGTCTCTCCTTATCATCATAAACCATTGAAGCCCGTTGAAACTTCTAATATCTTCATCTGTCTCATAATCATTATCATCATAATAACATTTATTAGGAGTAAGAACAATTGACCATTGTGAGTCTTCAAAGTCTCTTACATAAAATACTTGCTTGGCTTGACTTGTAAAAATGAAACTATCTTCTTTATACCCAATTCTTTGTAAGTTTACCAAAGTATAACCATTATCTTTGTCATGGTAATACGAACCCTATTTACATTCTCAATCCAATCACACTTGAATACACACTTATTAAACTTGTAGTAATCCAACTCTCATATCTCTTGGATAACTCCATAATATGTCATTTCACTAAATATTGGTCTTTTATCGTTTGTGTTAGCAATTGCATACTTATACTACTAAGGACACACCACTATTTTGATTGGTTCGATTATCATCTATTTTTTTAGTATGAAATCTATATCCATAGATGATATAACCATTATATTTATTCACATGAAACTTAGGACACTTTGAAATCCATTAAGTATGATAGAAATGTTATTATTTAGATCTCTGAGCTCTTGAGAAATATGAACATCAAGTCACTATACTAAATTATTAACATATGTAGGCAAAAAAAATTATGAAAAGTTAGGTTTTAATATATATACTCACTTCATCACGTAGCCAATACACAAAAGTACGATTATGTTCGTCAATTAACCATTTCTCTGTGCATCTTGATTATTTGTACTTGTCCTTGATATGTTTCAAGTGCTTCCTATAAAGTTATGTTGATTATTGCAAATTGATATTTAATCACAAATAAAATTAAATAATAAAATTTAGAAAATTACTCAAGATATGATTGAACTTCATCTGTGTTGGACATAACATGACGATGAACTTGCTCCCACAATTTACGATTTACTAGTGCTTGTTTTCTAGCTCTTTTGGATTCACCAACACTTCTTCTTGCCCTTGGAAAATGTGTTTTTGATAATGGGAAAACTTATAAAACCCATTGCTTCTTCAGCTGTATAACATTTAGCTATACATCCTTCAAGTTGGTTCCTATTCCTCACATATCCTTTAAATTCCTTCATTAATCATTCAAATGGGTACATCCATCTCAAAAAGATTGGTCCACATAACTTCACTTCTCTTACTAGATGAATTGTGAGATGTATCATTACATCAAAAAATGGAGGGAAGAATTTCTCTAACTTGCATAGGATGACTACTAGCTCTGATTGAATTGCATCTAACTTTTGAACATCAATTGTCTTATTGCATATATCATTGAAGAAATAAAAAAAACTTAATAATTGTACTCCTTACCACTTTGAGCAACACTACAGGCAACAATTGTTATATGAAGACATGGCAATCATATGACTTCATCCAATATAACTTTTTATCAATCAAAGAAACCAAACTACTTATGTTGAATGAGTATCCATCTAGGACTTTAACATTTGCTAAACTGTTGCAAAATGATTTTTTCTTCATCTTCGATAAAGTGTAACATATGGGAGATAAGTAAGTCTTATTCGCACCCACCTTTGAATTAATTTCAGTTCTTACACCCATTTTGATGAGATCCATATGTTGACGAACATCATCTTTGGTTTTTCCATGAATATTTAGCAATGTACCAACAATACTATTACACACATTCTTTTCTATATGCATGGCATCTTGAAAATGTTTAACATTCAAGAACTTCCAATATTCTAAGACAAAGAATATTGATTTTTTCCTCCATGGAGTGCTTCCATCAACCTTATAATTTTCTTTCTCACGTGCAAAAGTCATCATCTCAACTATTGCTAATACTTCATTTCCAATTAAGCTAGTTGGTTGTGTTCCTTCCTCTTCATGTCCGTTCAAACACTTGTATTTTTTTCTATAAGGATGATAACGAGGTAACCATTTTCCATGACCCATGTATGACATCTTCCTTGAATGTTTTAACCTTGATCCCTGATACCCTCACTACATATCGGGCAAGTAACCTTTCACAACATGACTAAAAACCTTCACATAAGTAGGAAAGTCATTGATTGTCCATAATAATATAGCTTTCAACTTAAAATTCTCAAGTTTGAAACTATCATACACATCAATTTCTTTGATTCACAACAACTTCAAGTCATCAATCAAAGGCTATAAGTAAATATCAATATCATTTCCAGGTTGGTTTTGTCCAGATATCAACAAAGTTAGCATCATTTATTTTCTTTTCATACATAACCAAGGATGAAGATTATATTTGACAAGTATAATGAGATAGAAACTATACCTACTACTTAAAGAGCGGTGAGGATTCATCCCATCAAATGAAAGTTCAAGTCTAAGGATTCTAGATTCAGCACTGAACTCAGGCCAAGTATAGTAGACATGCTTCCACTTGGGTAAGTCAGATGGATGTTGCAACATTCCATCATTTTCCCTTTCCTTCGTATGCCATGTTAGATTTTGAGATGTTGCTTCATCTTGAAACATACTTTTAAATTTTGGAATGGGTGGAAAGCACTACAATACCTTTGCAGGAATATTAGCCTTTTCCTTCCCTGATATTGGATTAACTCTCCATCTTGACTTTTGGCAATGTAAACATTCTATACATTAGGATAAGCATGATAAAACAATTTTGTATTCATTTCAAAATTCATACTCATTTCATAAAGGATCTTCTTAACTTCATTTGTTGTTGATGGTAAAACATTATCTTCTGGTAACTGATGTGTTAAAATGTGTACTCGCAAGTGTACGAATCACTCGTAGTTAAGTGATAAGCAACTTCCAAGGTCGGTCTCTCAAGGAATTGCAGTGGTCTTAAATAACTAGCTTTTTAATCTAAATGGAGTTCTAATGAAAATAAAACACTAATTAAATAGAGTTCTAGTGAAACTAAAACTCTAAGTAACTAGAATCCTAATGCTAATAAAACTGTAAAAAGAGTTTGTTTGGTTTTGGTAACGGGAACAATTATACGAAAATCACACGAAATTGCAATCAAACAATCAATTCAACCAAATCAAATATCAATAGAGAATGTATGGACGTTTAGCTTGGTTAACCATGTTTGCATCGAAAAGGTATGGTGATATGCATGAACGTCCTATATGAATTAAACTACCGGCTTTCCTTTTAATTACGAAACTCCTTTTGGCCGGGGTAGGTTTCTTTGTTGATTAACTAATTAACCGCCTTTGGCCGGGGTAAATTAACTAGCTATCAAATTATGCGCAAGGAAATTATGCCAATCAAATTAATGCTATGACTAAGTCACTAACTTGAAGCTTTGATTAAGTGTTTCGGAAAAGAGTTAAGGTGACGTTCCTCTAACTAAAATCTCAGATTTTTCAGTCTAACTACGAACACCAAATTGGCCCATGATTATTCATAATCAAACATTTAAACATGCTCTTAATCAAAAAGTAATTCATTCATAAATCAACTAAATACACCATACACAATCCTAGCAAACATGGCAACACAAACTAAACATCCATAATGAAACTAGCCGCTCATGTTCATATTGTTATTCATAGACAAATAAAATATGATCATACACTTTAACAAATGGAGAAGATAAATTAATTCTATAACAACAAGGAAAACCTAAATCTAAATACCGCTTATGGATCGGTTGACGTACTCCTCCGTAAGCTTTATCTTCGATCGTCGTTGGCTTCCTTGAATCCTTAGAATGGTATCTCTCGCTTCGTTATAGTGTGGCAACGCTCTCAAAGCTGATTGAATGTCGTGTTTGGGTCGCAAAATTGAGAAGAGGAAGAGTTGTGTATGAGTTGGTCAAGTAATTTCGAGTTTTATGTAAGGGGGACTCTAAGGGGGTTTTTATAGATGTAAGGGTTTACACGAATCCTATGTGCCATAGGAATAGGCGCGCCGCGGCATGCATTTTCCCCGCCGCGGCGCAACACAATTTCTGAAAAATATGCAAAAACCCGAGAGCTCCCCGCCGCGGCATGCAATTCTCCCGCCGCGGCGCGCGATGCTTCATTGTTTTCCAGAATTCAACCCGAGAGCCTCACGCCGCGGCATGCAATTCTCTCGCCGCGGCGCGCAATGATTTCCTTCTGTTCACGTCCCCCCTTACATATGTGATGGCACTATATGTAAGGCTTACATATTTTGTCTTGATTAGCCCGTAACTTGTGATCCGAGCGCCGTAGGTGTCCCGTCTTTGCGTGATTTCATCATTTGACTCATTTGACGCTAAAAACACCTGAAATGCACTAAAATATACCCGTGACTCCGAATGGATAGATTTATGAAAATAATCGAAATAATAATCATAATAAATCTATATATCAATCAATTACGCACAATTAATCACGAAATATTAGTGCTTTTCGAGCACTCATCACAACCCCCAACCAGCTTCTTGCTAGTCTCTAGCAAGTGAAGCGATCTAAAAACTAAAATCAAAACAAAGAAAATAAACTAACCTAACCTAAATCACTTCCGTAGATTGTCACGGTTGCATTTAGCGTATGCAACAAGCCTTTAAACCCCTAGGTGGCCCTAGTGGACGAGTTATAGTCTCGTGAGGGTTTCCAGTGATGATACCCACAAACATCGTAACTGACACAAATAAAGACTCAAAACTAATAAAGACTCTAACAATACTTGAATCAATCCATGCATACGTCTCAAAAATTGTTAACAACGAATGATACATGAAATAGTTAAACATCACCTAAGCTCAAAAACAGTCCAAACATCAAACTCATCATGGTAATCGAATTTTGAACAACCAATCAAACCACAAACCCGTTAGTTACACTATCTGACCGTGTCATGCATGATATTCATAGATTAAATTTCAATATCTCATAAATGTGCAAGTAAAATATGAATGTTAATTTTTGCACTTACAAACTCCATATGCTCATTTTTCAAACTCATCTCCACTAATATAGAAACTAAACTACCTAGAATCAATAGGACTTCATTAAGCTTGTAAAGTTGTGGCTAGGTGTGTGATCATGAAAGTACAAAAATGATGTTTTCATATGATAAGAATACCTTTTATTTCACAAACATATTTTCAACCCCTTTTTTTTTTTTTTTTTTACCAAGTGTTCTTTTCCATCCTCCCTTCAATTCAAATGTCCTTTGGATCTTTTGCTTGATTTTCTTCTCTTTTTTTTTTTATTCTTGCTTACTGTTTCAATCATCATCATTTTTTTTTTTTTTTTTTTTTTTTTTTTTATGATGAAGCAAGTTAAACACAACATAATTGCTCATGAAAATCAAATATTACATTAAGTACTCTTATCACTAAGGGTAGTTCAATGTATGTCAATGTTGAGTTCAAGGGTGTGCTATTGATAAAATATTGCGGGGAGGCATGAAAAGTCCAAACGGTCCAAAGATGGCCTAAATCATTTTCTAAGTGGTGTTTGTTTCTATTATTTCGCTTCAACGTGTTTTCAAATGAGTTCTAGAGATTGTTGAGACTTAAAACATATCATGAACATGCATACATTCCACAAATCAGAATAGTTAAACTAACCATGCATACATACCACATGTACCACAAAATTCTCAAATTAGATGAATCCAACATTTGTGTGCTTCGTTGCTTAGGTAAAAATCTAACATCTCTCACATGTCATCGTCATTACAATCATGTTAATATCATAGATTTCCGGATTGAATCAAGTAGACACGACACTAACTAAAAACAATTCAAGTGACAAAGTTAAAAATTTAAAATTGGTCATATTTCATGCTCATGGAATATTCTTCCCACCCCCAACCTATTTTCTGCATTGTCCTCAATGTAAAAAGAAGAACAAAAGAAATTAAGAAAAAGTGTAAGAAGTTACCCCCCTTTCGTATGAAATTGTGTCGTTACTCGCTATGCTCCGGTTCACTGTTCCTCGCTTCTCTCATGAAGAATGTATGAACATATATTGAACCTCAAAGTGTATGCACACAATTCACATTCAAACCCAATTTTTAATTATAACTAAGGCAATTGAAGACACAAAAACATCAAACAAAGTTAAACAATCCAAAAAAAATAAATAAAATAAAAATAAAAATAAAGGAAAATAAAAGAAAATAAATGAAAAAGAAATAAAAGAAATAAAGACAACGAAAGAGATACGATACCGAATGGGTGCCTCCCATTAAGGGCTTAGTTTAACGTCTTAGCAAGACGTGACTGATCTCGTGTCAAGGAGGGTTAAATATGTAATTGTACTGCTTATTTCCTCCCTTATCTTTCTTGAAATGAGCTTTAGTCCTCCAAGTTGGGTTTTTGTAATTAGAATGCTTAATGCGTTCTTTGTAGGCATCATCCCGACTTAAATTTATCTGCTTGTCCTTCCCTCTCCATTCAACGTTTCGAACCTCAATTCTGTTACTTTTGCTATCCTGCAATTCAATGTTAGAAGAAATAGGAGAAGGTTGAAAAGTTCCAAATTTTACAGTTTCTCCACAAACCGTCATTGTTAACTTCCTATTATGGACCTCAATAGTTGTCTTGGTTGTGGCCATGAAAGGTCTACCAAGAATAATTGTATGTTCCTTGTCCTGAAGAAAGTTTCTGTCCATCTCAAGCACCACAAAGTCCACTGGTACAATAAACTTGTCCACCTGTACCAATAAATTTTCCACTATTCCCTTTGGGTATTGAATCGAACCGTTTGCAAGTTGAAGGGTCATCCTTGTTTCTTTAAGCTTTCCTAATCCTAGTTGCAAGTATACTGAATATGGCATTAGGTTTATACCTGCTCCTAAGTCTAGCATAGCCTCGAATTCCCTCTTATCTCCCATAGTGATGTTAATGTGGAAACTACCTGGATCTTTCATTTTGAGAGGTAAGTGCGGTTGGATTATTGGACTACCAATTTTTGACTTTTCATTCTCTTTGCTTCTATTCTTCTTGATGATAAAGTTCCTGCAAATTGGATCATAAGTTGAACTGTTCTTTATAATATCCAAAAGAGGTAAATTACAGTTAATTCCAGAAAATAAAGCAAGAGTGTCAGAGTATTGCTCATCCTGATTTGTCTCCTCAAACTGGTTTATTGGTGGTATTGGTGGTCGGTATGGATCCATTGACTTGTGCAATCGAAAAATGTTGGATGTTTCTTTCTTGGGAAGTTCATTTGGTTTGGTATTAAGCTCATCATCTCCTTTGAGAGTTGAATTTTCACCTTCAAAGTTACCTGTACTAGACAACAAAACATTAGAATTATCAGGTAAATTATCAGGTAAATTATTAAGTACCTCCTCATCATTTTGAAAAACTGTGATCGCCTTTGCTTGTTCAGGTTGACTAGGCAGCTTTCCCGTCTCTTGTTTGTACATTTGTTCCGCTAGCTGCCCCACTTGCATTTTCACTCTTTTGATTGATGCTTCCATAGAGTCCATCCTACCACTACAAGATTGTATAAAATTGTTTAGGGTTTCCTCTACGGTTGGTTTATTTGGTAGAAATTGTCGGTTTACGTTTTGGCCTTGTATTTGATCTTGGACAAATGGTTGGCTATTGTTTTGTTTCCATCCAAAATTAGGGTGATTCCTCCATCCAGGGTTGTAGGTATTTGAATAAGGGTCGTTCCTAGGTCTAGGTTGGTACCCTTGCATTAAATTCGCCTCTTCAGTAGTACCTGTGTAAGGATCACCTGCAAAAGAACAAACATTAGCACCATGTCCATATGAACCACAAACTCCACATACCTCGTGTTTTGGCATTTGATTAATATTGGAGGTTGTGAGAAGTTGCACTTGTTTCGTCAATTCAGCAAGTTGCATGGCCATTTCATTGTTGGTTCCTAATTCGTGGACTCCAGCTCTTCTTCCTCTAGCGCTCTTTTGTTGGGAGTTGGCTCCCAACATCTCGAATAGCTCGTATGTTTCATCCGCTGTTTTCTCACCCATAGCTCCTCCTGCAGCGTTGTCAACTGTGAATTGGCATTGTAGTGTCAATCCGTCGTAGAAAAACTGATTCTGTAACTGCAACGGGAAGTGGTGATGTGGACATTGTATCAACAGCAATTTGAATCTGTCCCAAGCCTCGTGGAAGGGTTCTCCGTCCATCTGCGAAAAAGTGGCAATTTTTGTTCTTAGATCAGATGTCTTTTGATGGGAATAGAACTTACCCATGAATTTATTGTAAACATCGTCCCAAGTGACCAAAGAACCGGGTGCCAACGTCATTAGCCAAGACTTAGCTCTATCCTTGAGAGTGTATGGAAAACACCTCATACGTAGTTGATCTTCACTAAGTCCCTGCAATGGAAAAGTTTGCACAGTAGCATATAGTTCACGCATAAAATTTAAAGGATCTTCATTAGGGATACCGTAAAAGGAGGGAAGCATAGAATAATGAATATTTTTCAATTCATAATTCCTAGCCGCCTCTGTAAGTTGAATGCATGATGTGGCGGTCCCAATGATCGGTCTTGCAAACTCTTTGTTCATCATTTGCCTAGCTACGTTTTCACCCATTGCTGCTTGTAATTGTTGTTGGACTTCGTCCTCTTGAAATTGATTGTCCAGTTTCTTTGATCGGTGTTTGACTCTATGAATGTTGTCAATGTAAGGAGAGAGTTCCTTGTTAAGTGATCTCCTACCCTGCATGCACAAATAAAGAGCAAACAAAGATCAAGGTAGCAGTGAAATTGGAAATTAAGCACTATTTTTTGATTTTTTATTTTTTGATTTTTTTTGGATTTTTCGAATAAAAATAAATAAAATAAAGAAATAAATAAAATAAATAAATAAATAAAATAAATAAATAAAATAAATAAAAATAAATAAATAAATAAATCAGAAACTCTAAAAAGTTAAAAAGAAAATTATCTAAAACGCCAATTCCCCGGCAACGGCGCCAAAAACTTGATGTGTTAAAATGTGTACTCGCAAGTGTACGAATCACTCGTAGTTAAGTGATAAGCAACTTCCAAGGTCGGTCTCTCAAGGAATTGCAGTGGTCTTAAATAACTAGCTTTTTAATCTAAATGGAGTTCTAATGAAAATAAAACACTAATTAAATAGAGTTCTAGTGAAACTAAAACTCTAAGTAACTAGAATCCTAATGCTAATAAAACTGTAAAAAGAGTTTGTTTGGTTTTGGTAACGGGAACAATTATACGAAAATCACACGAAATTGCAATCAAACAATCAATTCAACCAAATCAAATATCAATAGAGAATGTATGGACGTTTAGCTTGGTTAACCATGTTTGCATCGAAAAGGTATGGTGATATGCATGAACGTCCTATATGAATTAAACTACCGGCTTTCCTTTTAATTACGAAACTCCTTTTGGCCGGGGTAGGTTTCTTTGTTGATTAACTAATTAACCGCCTTTGGCCGGGGTAAATTAACTAGCTATCAAATTATGCGCAAGGAAATTATGCCAATCAAATTAATGCTATGACTAAGTCACTAACTTGAAGCTTTGATTAAGTGTTTCGGAAAAGAGTTAAGGTGACGTTCCTCTAACTAAAATCTCAGATTTTTCAGTCTAACTACGAACACCAAATTGGCCCATGATTATTCATAATCAAACATTTAAACATGCTCTTAATCAAAAAGTAATTCATTCATAAATCAACTAAATACACCATACACAATCCTAGCAAACATGGCAACACAAACTAAACATCCATAATGAAACTAGCCGCTCATGTTCATATTGTTATTCATAGACAAATAAAATATGATCATACACTTTAACAAATGGAGAAGATAAATTAATTCTATAACAACAAGGAAAACCTAAATCTAAATACCGCTTATGGATCGGTTGACGTACTCCTCCGTAAGCTTTATCTTCGATCGTCGTTGGCTTCCTTGAATCCTTAGAATGGTATCTCTCGCTTCGTTATAGTGTGGCAACGCTCTCAAAGCTGATTGAATGTCGTGTTTGGGTCGCAAAATTGAGAAGAGGAAGAGTTGTGTATGAGTTGGTCAAGTAATTTCGAGTTTTATGTAAGGGGGACTCTAAGGGGGTTTTTATAGATGTAAGGGTTTACACGAATCCTATGTGCCATAGGAATAGGCGCGCCGCGGCATGCATTTTCCCCGCCGCGGCGCAACACAATTTCTGAAAAATATGCAAAAACCCGAGAGCTCCCCGCCGCGGCATGCAATTCTCCCGCCGCGGCGCGCGATGCTTCATTGTTTTCCAGAATTCAACCCGAGAGCCTCACGCCGCGGCATGCAATTCTCTCGCCGCGGCGCGCAATGATTTCCTTCTGTTCACGTCCCCCCTTACATATGTGATGGCACTATATGTAAGGCTTACATATTTTGTCTTGATTAGCCCGTAACTTGTGATCCGAGCGCCGTAGGTGTCCCGTCTTTGCGTGATTTCATCATTTGACTCATTTGACGCTAAAAACACCTGAAATGCACTAAAATATACCCGTGACTCCGAATGGATAGATTTATGAAAATAATCGAAATAATAATCATAATAAATCTATATATCAATCAATTACGCACAATTAATCACGAAATATTAGTGCTTTTCGAGCACTCATCAGTAACATCTCACTCATGGGAGTTAGTAAGTCCTTGAAGCTTGTATCTGACTGGCCATGCTTACCCTTCCATTTATAAAGTGAGACTAACCCTAACATTTTTGTGAACTTATTGCATCCTGGGTATAATGGCTTTATAGCATTATTCATAATGTCTTGCATGTCACACATCTTATTTTCATCATAATTGTTGTTTTCGAAGTTGTTCACACTAATTATGAAATCATTTCCACATGGATTGACATCACTAACTTCTTCACTAAGATAAACTTTTGAACATTGCTTTTTAGTCTCTCCATAACGATACCAATTTGAATATTCACTATCAATGCCCTTATGATAGATATGATTTCTAACTTCAACCACTCTAAAAATTTTCAAATTTGTACACTTCAAACATGGACAACTAATTCAATCATTTTTTTGGATGAATTATTAGAAGTAAATCTAAAAAAAAATTACACACTCTCAATAAATTGTACATTTGTTCTATCCATAGACATCCAACTCTTATCCATCCTAAATATCATTGTAATACGATCTCTTGTCAATTCTTAATTTAAAAATAATTTACTTATCGAATATTAAATAAAAGTATGTTGCAAAAAGGTTTATAAGTCACTTAATAGGTATCATTTTATAGGATCACTGACTATCTTAAAATATTTTTATAGGACCATCAATAGCTATCCTAAAAATATTTTATTGGACGGTCAATAGCTGTCCTATAAAGATTTTATTAGACAGTCAATAATATTCTTCTAAGATGATTTATGACAGCCCTATATGTAATGTTTATAGAAAAGTCAAAAGTTGTCCACATTTTAATTTTAATTAAACCTTTCTGTATACATTCATTTTAAATAATTTCCATACATAATGCTACAACTAAAAGGTTGCAATACCCAAGTGTAGGTTGTCTCAAGTAATAAAACTCGAGAGTCCGAGTGTCGATCCTCAAGGAATTGGAAGGAACTGTATTAGATCAATAGAAATATGCAATGTTAATTATTTGATAATAAACAAAGTTTCAATAAACGAAAGCACTAGAGCTTCTAGGATCCACTTTGACAAACTTGTAATTAATGTTCTCCATTCACAATATAACTCAATTAAGACTCATCTAGGAAGTGATCTTAATTGGAAGATGGAGAGGTTATTGCATGACTATATTTAAAAGAAAACCCATTCTTAACTATAATATGTAGTAAAACCTATGAACTTGAAATGTTGAGATAGTCTAAGCATTCAATGTACCATGCACAATGTTAACAATGAATCAAAGTCTCAAACAAACCAAATACAATTTTAGTACATATGATTCAATTAATTGAAGGATTTCATTTAAGAACAAAAGAAGAAATGAAGAACAACACTACAAATTCATCAAAGTATCACCCTTAGCTCTAGCTAAGGTTCTAGCAAGACATATTGTAAATTACACACAACAAAACTAAAAATGAACAAGACAAGATGAAACTCTCAAATTCTAGCTTTCCTTCTCTGGTTTGTTGTGTAAATGCCCTCCTTTTATAGGCAATAAAACGAGCATATGCTAGTGTGAATGTGAGTTGTCATTGTGGGCTAATGATTCAATTAAGCATCTCCATGTCGGCCATTTTCTGCTCTTTACACTCCGAATTGGACAATATGGTCAACATGAACGTTGTAGAGAATTAAGTTATATTTACAAAGAAACTTGAATCATATCATTCCAACATCTACAGCTCAAGATATGATTATTTTACTGAACCATGTGCAGTGGTGGAGTTCTAATGATTCAATTAAGCATCTCAATGTCGGCCATTGTCTGCTTTTATACACTCCGATTTGGTCAACATGGTAAACATGAAAGTTGTAGATCATTAAGTTATCTTTACAACGCAACTTGAATCAGATCATTCCAACATCTACAACTAAAGATATGTTTATTTTACTGAACCATGTGCAATGGTGGCTGAAAAAGCGTTTTTCATGCAAGTTGCTTGAATGGTCAATACACATCAAGTTGAATGCACCTAAATTCATTCATAATTTGAAAGATAATAAATATAAGTCTCTCATATCATATTAAATCAACATTTATTCATATAGATATGTTTAATTGAAATAATGTGATGAGACTTCTTAATTGGTGCATAAGATAGCTTAATTAACAAAATAATATGTATAAATGTCTATGAAAATATATACAAGTAATGTAATTTTAGACATTTATCACACCCCCCAACTAACATTTTGCTAGTCCCTAGCAATCTTTGTGATGGTCAATAAAGAGTTTTAAATTCAACTTAATCTTTGGCATAAACTTAATTGAGTGAAAAATTTCTTCCAAATCAAGTTATTAAAACTAGCAAAGGATTAGAAAAATAACATATGCATATTAACTAAGAGAGCACATTCAATGTTATTAATTTATACGAAAAACACTTGTTATCAAAGCTAAATAAAATTTATCATTGCTTAGAAATAACATGTCTATAGGTTTTTCAAATAGGATTGGTAAGTTTGACATTAGAAAATGGTTATAGAAGAATAAATGAGATAATGTCTCTTACCATACTAAAATAATAAACTGGAATAAGAATGAAATGATAGCAGGATTTGTTTAAGCACAAGAAAAATGGAAGAGTGGTTTGAAAGAATGTGATGTGATATGAAATTGTAAAACTTGTACCTCTTTATTTTCTTTACTTTTTTTTTTTATATATTTGTTTTTTATTATTACTATTTTTTTTATATGTGTTATGAAACATAAAACAATACTAGTATTTATTTCAAACTATAGTTCTCTTAGATTCAAAAAGAAGCTTTGATTGGGATGTAGCTAACAAAATAACAATCAATATAAATAGAGGCTTCTTCTTCTTTCTTCTTTTTTTTTTTTTTTTCTTTTCTTTTTTTTTCCTTTTCTTTTTTTCTTTTTTTCAATTATAACAAGGCTCTGGTTCAATTGTCTTTCCAAAAAGGAAATAATTTGAATGTTGGCTAGCAAAGCTCAAATGGTTCAAGAATTGTTTCCCAATTATTTTCTAGAGAACTTGAATAGTTATTCACATCTACTAGCAGTTAGAGTTTCAATAAACACTTCTCTTTTTTTTTTTTTTTTGAGGTATTGGTTACTTAAGATCATAGATTATCATCACATATATAACAGAAGTACATGAGTTGTAAGAATGGTAGAAAAATAAATGTTTACTCTAAGAAAAATTGAAAGGCTCAAACACTCACTTGAAAATTTATTCAACTTGACATGAAATTTATCAAATAATATATTTCATTTTTACTTTTCAAACTTGTGCCTTCATATTCATCAACAACTATGACATGCTATCATAAGAAAAAGTATATGTTATTTGTCTAAGCCAAGATAATTTTTACTACTTGATGGTGGAAGATTTTTTTTTTTTCAACAAATGTTTTGCCAAAAATAAATTAAACTTAAACTTCTTTACCCCCCAACTTAAATGAGACATTGTCCTCAATGTTAAAAGATGAATTATGCAAAATAAGAGAAGACAAGATAGGCTAAAGTAAAGAGAGTTTAGATATCACCTTGATAGATGTAGAAGCTTTTATTGAACACTGCATTAAACACACTAACAAAATATCAAAGAGAACATGTGAAAGAAAATTACACACAAAACATAAAAATGAAGGAAAATTCCTACACAACAAGAAAAATGATCTTAATCCTTATATGTAGGGTTTTCCAAAATAATGGACTCATTCTCTTTTGAAAAATTCTCAAAAAATGGTTTCAATCGTTGCCCATTAACCTTAAAGACATTACCATTCTTTGGATTTTCAATTTCTATAGCCCCATGTGGATAAACTTGTTTAACAATGAAGGGTCCAGTCCATTTTGAACGTAACTTTCCAGGAAATAAATGTAACCTTGAATTATACAAGAGAACTTTTTGTGAAGGTTGAAAAGATCTTCTAAGAATGTGTTTATCATGAAATTCCTTCGTTCGTTCTTTGTAAATTCGAGAGTTCTCATAAGCTTCATTTCGTATTTCCTCAAGTTCATTCAACTGAAGTTTTCTTAGTGAGCCTGCCTTATCTAAATTGAAATTAAACATTTTAACAGCCCAAAAAGCTTTATGTTCCAATTCAACAGGCAAGTGACAAGCTTTTCCAAAAACAAGTCTATAAGGAGACATGCCAAGTGGTGACTTAAAAGCTGTTCTGTAAGCCCAAAGTGCATCAGTTAGTCTTAGAGACCAATCTTTACGATTTGGATTTACTGTTTTTTCCAAAATATGTTTTATTTCTCTGTTTTCAAGTTCAGCTTGTCCACTTGTTTGTGGGTGATAAGGGGTTGACACTTTGTGTGTAATTCCATATTTTTTCATCAAAGCCTCAAAAGGTCTATTACAAAAATGTAAACCCGCATCACTGATAATGGCTCGAGGTATTCCAAATCTTGATAAAATATTTTCTTTTAAAAATTTCAAAACAATTTTATGGTCATTAGTTCTACAGGGAATTGCCTCAATCCATTTGGAAACATAATCAACTGCCACTAAGATATATACATAACTGAAAGAAGAGGGAAATGGACCCATGAAGTCAATGCCCCAGCAATCAAAAATTTCAATGGTTAAAATAGGGTGCAATGGCATCATGTTTCTACGAGTTATTCCTCCCAACTTTTGACAACAATCACAAGATTTGCAAAATTCATATGTATCTTTAAAAAGAGTTGGCCAATAAAATCCACACTGCAAGATTTTTGCAGAGGTTTTTTTCGATGAAAAATGGCCACCACATGCTTGAGAATGACAAAAGGAGATTACATTATGAAATTCCTCATCAGGCACACATCTTCTTATGATTTGATCAGAACAATATTTGAAGAGATAAGGGTCATCCCAATAGAATTTTTTTACCTCACATAAGAATTTCTTCTTGTCTTATGTACTCCAATATGATGGAATTTTTCCTGTGACAAGAAAATTAGCAATATCAGCAAACCAAGGTAATTTAGAGATATTAAAAAGTTGTTCATTTGGAAAAGTGTCCTTGATTGGTGTAGCCACAATTGATTCATCAAACACAAGTCTTGATAAGTGATCTGCCACCACATTATCTACTCCTTTCTTGTCTTGAATGGTGAGATCAAATTCTTGGAGTAAGAGAATCCACCTAATGAGTCTAGGTTTGGCATCTTTCTTTGACAAAAGATATTTCAAAGCTGCATGATCACTAAAGATAACAATTGGTGAGCCAACAAGATAAGATCTAAATTTATCTAATGCAAATACCACTGCAAGTAGTTCCTTCTCAGTAGTGGAATAATTCATTTGTGCACTATTCAAGGTTCTACTTGCATATGAAATTACAAAAGGCTTCTTATCCTTTCTTTGACCTAACACAGCTCCAACTGCAAAATCACTTGCATCACACATAATCTCAAAAGGTAAAGACCAATCAGGAGGTTGCATAATTGGAGAAGAAGTAAGCATGGATTTAAAAGTCACAAATGCTTATTGGCACTTATCAGTCCACTCAAAAGAAGTTTCTTTTACTAAGAGATTACACAATGGTCTGGATATAACACTAAAATTTTTGATAAATCTCCTGTAAAATCCAGCATGCCCTAAAAATGATCTCACATCTTTAACACACTCAGGAGTGGGAAGGTTTGCAATTAATTCAATCTTAGATTTATCAACTTCAATTCCTTTAGATGAAACTATATGACCAAGAACAATACCATGATTCACCATAAAATGACATTTCTTCCAATTGAGCACAAGATTATTTTCTTCACATCTAATTAAAACTTTCTCCAAATTTGATAAACAATCATCAAATGAATCACCAAAAACAGAAAAATCATCCATGAAAACTTCAAGATAACGTTCAATCATATCACTAAAAATACTAAGCATGCATCTTTGAAATGTAGCTGGTGCATTACATAATCCAAATGGCATCCTACGGTAAGCAAATGTACCAAATGGACATGTGAAAGTTGTCTTTTCTTGATCTTCAAATGCAATTACAATTTGGTTATATCCAGAATACCCATCTAGGAAACAATAAAATTCATGTCCAACCACTCTTTCTAGAATTTGATCCAAAAAAGGTAAAGGAAAATGATCTTTCCTAGTCATTGAGTTAAGTTTCCTATAGTCAATGCACATGCGCCAACCAGAGATGGTTCTAGTTGGAATCAACTCATTATTTTCATTTTTGACTACAGTAACACCAGATTTCTTAGGAACAACTTGGGTAGGACTAACCCACTTACTATCAGAAATAGGATAAATAATTCCAGCATCTAAAAGTTTAAAAATTTCATTTCTTACCACCTCTTTCATCTTAGGATTGAGCCTTCGTTGCATTTCCCTAGAGGGCTTAGAATTTTCCTCTAGATATATATTATGTGTGCAAATCAAAGGGCTAATTCCCTTTATGTCAGCTATGGTCCATCCTATTGAATTTTTGTGCAATAACAAAATTTTCAGTAACTTACTTTCTTGAGATTCATTCAGTTTAGAAGAAATTATTACCGGAAATGTGTTGTTTTCACCCAAGAAGGAATATTTAAGATCTGAAGGTAGTGTCTTTAGTTGTAAATTTGGATGTTGAACACTTGATGGTACAGGAGCATCTTTTCTTTGTGGTAAATCTTCAAATTTTTGCCTCCAGACACCTTTTTTTTGTTCCTCAGAAAAATTCAACAAAGAAGACATGTTAGGAATTTCAAGCTTAGTATCATTACAGCTAACTAAACTATCTTCCAAAATATCAAGAGAAGTAAAGTGATCATACACAATTTCCTCAATCAAATCTATTTCATGCACATTGTCATTATCTTGAGGTTGTTTACAAATATTAAACACATTTAATTCCAATGTCATGTTTCCAAAAGAAAGTTTTAAAACACCATTTCTACAATTTATTAAGGCATTAGAAGTTGCAAGAAACGGTCTTCCTAAAATGACAGGAATTTGAAAATCAGTATTCAACACAGGATGTGTATCCAAAACAATGAAGTCAACAGGATAATAAAATTTGTCAATTTGAACTAACACATCTTTAACAATACCCCTTGGAACTTTAATAGAACGGTCAGCAAGTTGAAGTGTTGTTGTTGTTGGCATAAGTTCGCCTAACCCTAATTGGTCATACACATTATATGGCAACAAATTAACACTTGCACCTAAATCAAGTAAAGCACGTTCTATTTTAGTATTTCCAATAACACATGTGATTGTTGGACAACCAGGATCTTTGTATTTAATTGGGGTGTTTTGTTGAATGATTGCACTCACATTTTCAGTCAAAAATGCTTTCTTTTGCACATTAAGTTTTCTCTTGACAGTGCACAAGTCTTTCAAAAATTTTGCATATGATGGAATTTGCTTAATTGCATCCAACAAAGGGATGTTGATTTTAACTTGCTTTAAAAGTTCAAAAATTTCAGAATTTTGATTCAACTTTTGAAGTGGCTGTAATCTTTGAGGGAATGGTGCAAGAATGGGGTATTTTTCAACATCACAAGACTTAGACTTATCATCTTCGTCAAGGTTTTTTAACTTTGGTGTTTCATGTGATTCTTGCTTCTTTGAAAAATTGGTTTTGTCAATAACTTTGCCACTACGAAGAGTAGAAATAGAATTGGCATTTTCAGGTTGTGTATCACAAGAACTAGAATCACTTACATGAAATTGACCTGAAGGATTTGGTTGAGGTTGAGCTGGAAATTTACCTTTTTCTTGAATGCGCAAAGAAGAGGTCGATGTTGAGAGTGTATCTTTGATCTCATTTAAGGCTTGTGAAGTTTGATTGTTTATGCTTGTTTGCCCTTGCATGAATGTTTGCAATGTTTCCTCAAGATTTTTTGACTTTGATTGTGTATGATATGGAGAAAAATTTGAATTCCCTTGAGAAGGCATAACATGAGTATTATTATCATTTTTCCAACTAAAATTGGGATGATTTCTCCATTCAGGATTATAAGTGTTAGAATAAGGAGAAGAAAAAGGCTTTTTGAAAACATTCATAGCATTTGCTTGGTCATGTAACACTTCTTTGAAAACTGGAATATTTGGACAACTTGTTGTGGAATGTCCCATGACTTCACAAATGCTACAAATTTCATCATTTTGCATAGATTTGACTTCTTTAACTTTTCTTAATTTCATGGCTTCAACTTTTCTAGTTAAATTTGCAATCCTAGCATTCAAATCATCTTCTTGATTAAGGTGATATTTTCCTCCATTAGAACTAGAAATATTGGATCTTATAGAATTTTCAAAAGTACTAGTTGTTTGCCAAGATTGAGAATTTTCTGCCAAATGATCTAAAAATTCAAAAGCTTCTTCAGGTTCTTTATCAAGAAATTCACCATTGCACATTGTTTCAACAAATTGTTTTGTTTCAGGTGCTAAACCTTCATAGAAAAAGCTTATAGTCCTCCATTTTTCAAAACCATGATGTGGACAAGAATTTAACAAATCCTTAAAACGTTCCCAACATTGAAAAAATTGTTCATTTAATTTTTGGGAAAAGTTTTGAATTTGTCTTTTCAAAGCATTGGTCCTATGGCTTGGAAAGAATTTTTTTAGAAATTCAGTTTGCATTTCTTGCCATGTGCCAATGGATCTTGGTTTTAAAGAATTCAACCATGTTTTTGCTTTATCTTTTAAAGAAAAAGGAAACAATTTTAGCCTAACAATTTCATCACTACATGTTTGGTCATTGAAAGTAGAACACACTTCCTCAAAATCCTTAAGATGCAAATATGGACTTTCAGATTCTAAACCATGAAAATTTGGAAGTAGTGGAATCATACCCGGCTTAAATTTAAAATTATTAGCATTAAGAGGAAAAATAAGCAAGAAGGAGAAGAATTTCTTGGAGGTTGTAAATAATCACGCATGGTTCTTATAGGTTCATTTTCATCATGCACACTTTCATTTTCAGCCATGGTGTTAATTGTGTGTGAGTGTTGAGGTAAATCCAAAAGATTGTCAAACAAGTTTTCAGTATTAACTTTAATTAAACGACCAGAATTTTTGTCCCTGCACCAAACTATCATATATCAACAAAACATAAATTATAATAATAGTAAATAATCTATATACTTTCCTTGACGCAATTCCCTGGCAACAGCGCCAAAAACTTGCTACAACTAAAAGGTTGCAATACCCAAGTGTAGGTTGTCTCAAGTAATAAAACTTGGGAGTCCGAGTGTCGATCCTCAAGGAATTGGAAGGAACTGTATTAGATCAATAGAAATATGCAATGTTAATTATTTGATAATAAACAAAGTTTCAATAAACGAAAGCACTAGAGCTTCTAGGATCCTCTTTGACAAACTTGTAATTAATGTTCTCCATTCACAATATAATTAATTAAGACTCATCTAGGAAGTGATCTTAACTGGAAGATGGAGAGGTTATTGCATGACTATATTTAAAAGAAAACCCATTCTTAACTATAATATGTAGTAAAACCTATGAACTTGAAATGTTGAGATAGTCTAAGCATTCAATGTACCATGCACAATGTTAACAATGAATCAAAGTCTCAAACAAACCAAATACAATTTTAGTACATATGATTCAATTAATTGAAGGATTTCATTTAAGAAAAAAAGAAGAAATGAAGAACAACACTACAAATTCATCAAAGTATCACCCTTAGCTCTAGCTAAGGTTCTAGCAAGACATATTGTAAATTACACACAACAAAACTAAAAATGAACAAGACAAGATGAAACTCTCAAATTCTAGCTTTCCTTCTCTGGTTTGTTGTGTAAATGCCCTCCTTTTATAGGCAATAAAACGAGCATATGCTAGTGTGAATGTGAGTTGTCATTGTGGGCTAATGATTCAATTAAGCATCTCCATGTCGGCCATTTTCTGCTCTTTACACTCCGAATTGGACAATATGGTCAACATGAACGTTGTAGAGAATTAAGTTATCTTTACAAAGAAACTTGAATCATATCATTCCAACATCTACAGCTCAAGATATGATTATTTTACTGAACCATGTGCAGTGGTGGAGTTGTAATGATTCAATTAAGCATCTCAATGTCGGCCATTGTCTGCTTTTCTACACTCCGATTTGGTCAACATGGTCAACATGAAAGTTGTAGATCATTAAGTTATCTTTACAACGCAACTTGAATCAGATCATTCCAACATCTACAACTCAATATATTTGTATTTTACTGAACCATGTGCAGTGGTGGCTGAAAAAGCGTTTTTCATGCAAGTTGCTTGAATGGTCAATACACATCAAGTTGAATGCACCTAAATTCATTCATAATTTGAAATATAATAAATATAAGTCTCTCATATCATATTAAATCAACATTTATTCATATAGATATGTTTAATTGAAATAATGTGATGAGACTTCTTAATTGGTGCATAAGATAGCTTAATTAACAAAATAATATGTATAAATGTCTATGAAAATATATACAAGTAATGTAATTTTAGACATTTATCACATAATATACTACAACTATATATATGCTTATGTCTAAGAAAAAAACAGCTAAATGAAAAAAAAAAATTTAAGAAAAATCATAATATTTCATTATGTGTTCATAAATCAATAATTTTAGACAAAAAAAATGATATAAAATAGCCACATTAAAAAAAAATAAGGGGCCAAATCCACGACATACTTCCTGGTGGCTATGGATGGTGGTAACGACGGTTGAGAATGAGAGTTGTGGAAGATCTATAGAGGAGTTGGGTGGGGCTGCGGATGAGGAAGTGGTGGCTCTTCAACAAGCAACGGTGGACACGGGGTGGGGTTTTGCATGAAATGAGGAGTACGGGATGTGGTGGGAAATCGACGGGGCTGGGTGGTGTTGGGTAGCATTGGTGGTGTTCGGTGGAGTTGGGTGGCATTGGTGGCAATGGACGACGGCTCACAAATTATTCGCAAGATGGTTTAGTATATGGTTTTTGGAAACTTTATTCTAAATAAGAAAAAATGCAATATTTTAGGTAATACACAATCATATAGGATGGCTAGTAGTTATTTTATATGTTAGTATATAAGACGGCTACTAGCCCTCCTATAAGATTGTGTATATGAATTCTTATAGGACGGCTAGTAGCCATCTTATTTACTAACATATAAGACGGCTACTAACCATCCTATAAGAATTTTTTTTAAGATGGCTAATAGTTGTCCTATAAAGTTTTGCCTGATTTTGTCTGTAATAGTCGTCCTATATTTCTTATAGGAGAGCTATATACTTGAAACCTCCTTATTTGTTTCTTACTCTATATTTGAGGTCATCCTATATTTTCCAAATTGTAGTAGTGCATGGTGCAAATAAGAGACTTGTCCAAGTAGGAAAATAGCATTTTGGATATTTGCATGCTTACATCAACGCACGCCGTGGACAATTCTAGATAACTTCGTGCGCCACAATTCAAATAAAGCTCCACCGCAACTGAAGGTTCTTAGGTGATTTTTGGTATCCAGTGGCGCCGTGGCTCAAAATGGCCACTACCGCTACCCTAACTTCCTTGTTTCTGACCAAACTTTCAATACTATGCGCGCTGCAGCCCAAATAGTTCCATGTTACAACCCAACACGTCTTTCATTCTTTTTGGCTCATTTTCACTCCGTTTTCCATCCACCCACCTACATTGACACAATTGAACCAATATTAAGGCATTTTAACTATTTTAAGTGCAAAACAAGACAAAGGGCTAGCTTAAAAGTGGCTAAATAACTCTATTTTTGTAGAGTTAACACACCCCCAAACTTAACTTTTTACATATACTCACACAAAGCCATAGCTAAACAATGAAGAACAAAACACTAACCAATATATGTAGAATATTTATGAAGGAATTTCCTCTAATACATGAATATTTAACAAAAAATTATACACCTCAAAGATTGAACAATCATATTATAAAAATGTTCACATGCCATCAATCAACTTTTCATCACTACAAGTGTATGCAATATTTTTTGATGAAATGATTTGTGTGTATGCACATGATATCATCCAATGCACTCATGAAATTAACTTATATGAGCATGCTAATAGATTAAGTCTAAAAACTAGTTTCATAAGACTATTTTTCACACTCCTCTCCATTAATGTAAATAATGCATCTAACTATAGATCAAAAGGACTTTGCATGCTTGTAATGCTAGGCTTTGGTGGGGGTAGACATCTGGTAACATTTAGGATCATTCCACCTTAGCTTGCTTTTTAGTCATCATTCAACATGTAAGAAGTAATTGAGTTTTTAATTTGATGTTCTAGTGCACCCTACCTTTTTATTTTTTTTCATTCTTTTATTCTACATTTTCTTAGCAACATTACCACATCCCAAACTTATTTTTTTGAATTCATCTCTTTTATTTTCTTTTTGTTTATAGGGATACTGGTGTTGTGATTTTTTTTTTAATAGGATGCACCACACTTCACCTTACGCTATAGTACAATACATGATTATATTTTCACACAAGCTAAGATTACAAGAGTAAAGGTAATACACATTTTTGGTTAGATTCACATGTGGTTTAAAGAAACGAATAGTATCTCATTAAGATCAAATGTGTGACTAAGGACATAAATCATGATTAGCTAGAACGGTCAACCGATTCAAATAAAGGCCTAAATCATTTTTAAAGCTAAATACTATTTAGGATTTCGCAGAAAGGGATGATTAAATAAATTCTAAAACATAAAAGACATCATCACATGGCATAACTCGCACAAAATTTTCTCTCAATAAGAACACCAAAATCAATCATGGTATGTGCATAAAGTGAATCAATAAAAAAAACTAGCAAGAATACACAAGATTAATGTAGGCATCTTAATAACATGCTATATTCCTTATACTAGTCATGACAACCAATTCCATTATTGGGTTCATAGATTTCATATCAAACATACATGCATTTAGATTCCATAAGTTCATGAATTTCTACCAAATTATTATTAAACTATCCCATAAAAAATAAAAAATGGTGACTAATCACATAAGAAAAGAACAGAGTTCCCTCCTCCACACTTGAATTGCACATTTTCCTCAATGGGCCAAACCCCTCAATAATGCCATAGTCTTCAGACTTGATGTGTCCAACTGTCCATGTAAGCTTCATTGTCACCTCTCTTGCTTTATTCACCTAAAATATAAAACAAAGAATACTAATAAAATCTGAAATATAACATAAAATTTAATTCCTTGGGTTGCCTCCCAAGAAGCGTCTAATTTAAGGTCAATGACTAGACCATCATTATCCATCAAGGTGCATAATACACATAGTATTCCATAAACAACCACTTGAAGATTTTTATGATTGTTGGGCCAAGATCATTATTAGTTCCTCTTGGGTTCCAAACCCCATTCCTCTTAGTTGAGACATCAAGACCCAATTTCAAAATTTGAAAACTTCTAACACCAAACTCTTGCCCAAAAGCTAAGTCAAATAAAACAGTTGGAGTTTCCTCATTGAGCTTGCACTCCTTAAGTTCACCTTTAAAATCCCACCAATAGTCTTCACCGGCTTTCCAGAAAGGTCTTTATCTAGATATAGCTGAAGGATAACCCTTTCATTCTTGATGGCCAAAGTGATCTCCCTATTGAGTAAATCAAAGTGAGGCCCTCCAATAACTATTTATGGTGTGTCTAAAATAATAGGAGCTTTTCTTTCCTCCTCTTTAGCTATTACATTCCCTCAAAAAAAAATTCTTGGGTTCATCTTCTACCATATGCTTAGGTTCCTCCATGCTTTCAACTAACTTATGGACTTCACCCAAACTAATTGTATCCTTATGGTTGGGCTCCTTGTTCTCTATGGTTAGATTGATATTTTTGTTGCCAAACAAAGAATCTTGTGGTTGGGTGATTTTGTAAAATAATTCCTTTGGTTGCTTCCTCATGTCATGATCAAGCCTCTGCACTTGTTGTTCTTCAACTTTTAAGTTATAAGACTTTGCATCAATTATATACAAGATTTGGGATGATTAATTGACTCTTCCTCTTGTGGGGTTGGTTGTGGATGATAGTAGTCCATTGCATTGTTATCCATGTAGAAGGTGTTCCTTCTTGGTTGTAGCTCCAAGAGTTGTAAGATTGACTCCCCCAATCCGAATGTTGGTAGTATGAGTGTGAAGGGTTCGGATTGTTGTAGACATTACTATAGGTCCTCTTCATTCCATGTATATGTATGGATTGGATGTTATATGAGTTGAGTAGATATGTAGGACCTGATGCGAACCGCTCGCCACGACTCCTATGACCTCCAAATCACGCGGTTTGGCAACCACAAGAAATACGGACAGAAACCCGACACCAATCTTAGCATGCAGATTCTACGAGAAAACGCTAGACTATGGTAGCAAGGAACTTACCTCCACACATGGATATACACACCACGAGCCGAGACAAAGCGAAACGCTACAAAGGGTTGCTAGTTCCTTTGATAAGTTTCTCTTGGTTTTCTAAACTAACTTGAATAAAAGTATTCAAGGTCTCCTCTAAGGTTGGTTTCTTAGGGTGAATGGGTAGGTCATAAGGATTGAAATATGGGTATGAGGCATAGGGTGGGTTAGTGTTTGCTTCCCAATAAAAATTATGGTGATTTTCTAACTTAGGAATATAGGTATAGGGATCATTCCAAGGTAGGCGACATCCCTCATTAAGTTCGAAGTCCCGGTTAGTAGACGTATGATAATCACCTGCAAAAGTGCAAACATTAGCATTATGTCCATATAAACCACAAATTCCACATACCTCCATATTTTCTAGCTCTTGGATATCAGTATCCAGCCTGATTATGTGCTCTTTTGAATATGTTGATGTAGTCTATGAACGGTACCTTTCATATACTAACAAAAACAACAAAGAAATCAAAGCACCACAATATAAATCCCAGAAAAAAAATAACGAAAGAAATAGAAATAAAAATAAAAAAAAAAACTAAAAACAAATGACTCAAACAAATAAAAATAACTAACAAACTAAAAATAACAAAACAAAACACAAAAATTAACAAAATCACAAAAATAAAAAGAAATCACAAAAATAAAGAAATACGAAAAACAAACTAAACAGAAAATAAATAAACACTTTAAAACGCCAATTCCCCGGCAACGGTGCCAAAAACTTGATGCACAAAAACTTGATAGTCAAATTTTGTATTTTATATAAAGCTCGCAAGTGCACGAATCACTTATAGTAAGCGACAAGTATACTCCCAAGATCGTCTCTCAAGGAATTGCGGTGGTTCTAAAACGTTATTTATTTTCTTATTTAGTCGAACAAACAATCCTAAACATTCTAACAATTGTCGGTTGTAGAAAAGACTGTAAATTCGGAATCAAATGAAAGACTAAAATAAAATGGAAATAAAAGTAATCACAACCAAGGGGAAGATGATGGATGTAAATGGGAATATTAGTTCGCTATCCATTCATGGCAAAAACAAATTAAGCATTCAATTAAAAGTTGGATTTAATGATTTTTCCGCTAAACCTAGAAAATCCCAAATCAATGGCAATTTTCACTACGATCAACTAATTAACGTCTTTGGTCCGGATCATTAACTAATCAATCGGAATTAGCTCAAGGAAATAATTCTAACCACCTAAACTAACACAAATCAATGCAATCAATTTAGGCTCTTGTTCATAATGCACAATTAAGCAAAGATGGCGTTTCTAATGCCTAATTCTAAAATATTCTTTCTAATTACAAACTAAGGTTTGGTCCACCATTAATTCACAATCAGAAAATAATAAGAACATGAACAAGAAATAAATCCAATCATAGTCATTAACTTCAATAAAAAAAATAAAAAGTAAATTAAATAATGAAAAAAGAAAAAGTCTATGCAATGAGATAGAAAAATACTGCATATTTAATATACCATATTAAATATATTAAATATATTTATATTAGATTAAACTATATTTTCTTTATTATAAAATTTATTAGATTAATATTTAATTCATTTTTATATTTTTATTATATTTTTAAAAATTAAAAAATTAGTATTTTTTAATTTGAGATAAAAATAAGTTAAAACATATAATTTTATAATGAAAAATGCAGACATCTTAAATTAATTGTCTAATACATTTTAAATTTATAATTCTTAATCGTATAAATTTTTTTATATAATTGTATTATTTTTATATTGTAATAATATAATTTACGGTAAAGAATATATATAAATTATATTTATTTACTATATAACATACATATTGGATATGAGAATTACTTGTGATTCAGGTGGTAAGATTCTTAATTCTCCCACTAAGAAACTAAGAACCTAAGTTTGAATCTTTTCGTGTGAATGTGTTTTCTCTTATAAATAAAAAGAAGGAACTTGAGGGCTTTTTTTTTTTTTTTTAATATTGGATATATTCTAAAATTCGTGTTCTATATCTAGCCTTTAGCGTTTAGCCGTGTACCAATCCTACTCACCCTCCCCTCCAACGGCCACTTTCCCACACTCTCTAACCCACGCTCTCATAGTCATACTAGGCCTTGAGCCCCCATATTGTTTTTTTTTTATTTTTTTAATTCCTTTATTTTTATTCACTACATCTCCCCATTTATGTGACTAATTTTTCTCTTCTTCTAATCTTTTGTCTCTTTTCTTATTCTTCTGCTATAAATTGGTTGATTCAACCACCCTTCTACTATCAAAAAAAAAAAAACCACCCTTCTTTGTTTTAATAAATCTACAAAAATGTCCAACAAATCCCCAATATTTCCCGTCTCACAACCTCAACACTTCAGTGATTATGGCTTTGACCCTCAGATCGACTACTTTCAGGTTCGTTTCTTTTGTCTTATACTCTGCTCTGTTTCTTCTAGTTTTCTGACCCATTTGTTTTCTCTTGCTTAAAAATAAGGTCTTAAAAGAGGCAAAGAAGCACAAGAATGAAACAAGGAACATAGATGCTATACACTTCAAACACCAAAAACCAATTTCAAAAGACGATTCAAAGAAGAGAAAATGGTGGAAAAAAGCTCTGTTTTACTTCAAAAGAAGTTGGACCCATAACAAGAGTGGTCATCATTATTTCGAAGATGTTTACCAAGTCAAAACTCAAGGTTTCAGAGCCTCAATTTCAGGACCAGTTTATATAACAGAGAGCACAAGTAGCACTCCATATCGCAATGCTAGAAGATCGTCTTCAGGTCCACTGAGAAAGGGTGAAATGGACATTCCATATCTCAGCCTTAGAGATCTTAGCATGGAACAGCAATTACATCCGAAGATCTCTTTCCCAGCCATGCCTATATATTTAGTCACTTAGTTTTTGAGATCCCCATTTGCCCAAAGTTTTTCATCTTTTTTGTTACCCAAGTGAAAAATTGGAGGTTTTCTTTTATTTTTATTTTACGTCTTTGAGTTTACCCATATTTTTTTATTTTTCGTAAACTGAAGGGCATTTGATCCTTTGGAGGAAAGGCTCTCCGAAAGGCTAATCTTTATTAAATATATAAATTGAGTTTTCTTATATGTCATGAAATAATAATATATCATTATATCCTCACTTTTTTTCTTTTTCTTTTTTAATATTATTATCTCATTTTATATTATTTGAAGTGTTGATTAATATAATTTTTATAATTTTTTAATTAAATTTATATTATAAATAATCATATATTATATTTTTATTATTTTTTATTTTTTATTTTTATTTGTCTAATTTTGTTTTATTATATACAAATAAAATATTTAAATTATTATTATTTTATTATCATCTTATTTTATTAAAAATTACATAAAATAAGATAATATACGTTTTAAAAATTAATAAATTATATAAATTTTACGTACATCTTATCTATACGTTAAATGTTTGTTATGTGCTGTTTGTTTGCCCAACTTTTTGTACAGATAATTAATAAAACTCGTAACTATTTGTACGTTTTTTTTAATAATTATATTATTTATATATATGTAATTGAAATTTAAACTTTAAAAATTTTATATATTATTGTGGGATACATATAGGGTTACTCGTTGGCAACAGTTGTCTCAAGCTAAGTAAACGAGATTTTCTTGTGTTTATCAGATTGAAGGTTGTTAGATTTTCTGTTTAATCTAACCGTTGCGTAATACTATTGAGTGAGAACAAGATTGTTTATATAAAATTTGAAAATGTTTCATGGATCTTCTGCAATTCCTTTGTTTATTGAGATAATGAACTCGGTGCCGCATGTTAGGAGGATATAAACCAGCGGTGGCTATTTATACCATAATTCAATTAATCGATTCGAACTTATTCAAAGAACTTGTATCGCTGTGAATTGAATTAAATTTTAACTTATTTAAATTTAGTTTGAAGAATCAAAAAAAAAAAAAATTAAGCTAAATTATGGCTGAATTAAAGTCAATTTAATAGCACGAAATGAAATAAAGTTAAATTAATTTTTTTTTTAAATATTATATTAAAATAAAATATTTTTTTTATCTCTTTTAGTACTTCTTTTTTAATAATATATTAATTATTATTTTTTTCATTTTTCTTTTAAAAATAAGCTTATAATGAATAAATAATTGTAATTTATTCATTTTGTCACAATATTATGTTACATTTTTTTATGTTGATATATTTATCATTTAAATCTACATAACTCTTTAAACAAAAAAAATATTCATATTTAATTTCAATTAGTATTAAGAAGTTTATATTTTTAAATCGATTAAGTATTAGTTTTTGAAGTAAAACTTCAAACCTCTTATTAACCTGTGTTGTGCTATTCTCTTTTAAATTAGTTCATTGTCTTGAGAATTATAAATTATGTGTTATGTAATAGTCAAAATTTTATTATTGTGAATATAAAAAGAGTTATATTCTCGTATAATATTTTAACGGCCACTAACTTTTGCATTTGAGGGGTTTGATGGCATGCCTAATTAATATAGAAATTAACTTCTTGCTTTAATAATTAATTTTTCTCTTATATTTATATATATATATTTTTTTTTATAGTTTTAAGTAATGCTTCTTGAGCTTTAATTATTAAGCATATTTTTTAAATAAAAAAATTCATATTAACAAAAAATATATATATATAATTAACAATTTCAGCTAATTTGGGTCAACTCATTTGTGTTTGGTTTGAGTTCGGACTCAATTTTGCTGGCTAGAATTTAATTTAATTTGAGTTAGGGTTGGACTAATTGTGGCTATGTTAGTTTTGAGCCAACTTAAACTAGTTTAGTCCACACGAATGCCACCTTTAATACAAACAATCTTGTCTCAAAAGCTGATTTCCACATGCATTGTTTAAAATATGTGTGCGAAAAATTAACTCTCACAAAATATTAAGTTATTGAGAGAAATGTCAACAATATTTTTATATATTTATCATTCCTCACAAGTATTAACTTTATGCATCATACATGACAAATACTTTATTGGGTAGAAAATAAATCAGATATGCATGATACCATTTAATTGGTTCATGTCAGTAAGAAAAAAGTTAAAATGTACGATTAGAGTATAGTTAGATAAATCTTCAATAAATAAAGCATATTAATGGCTAATATATTTATATTATTATTAAATAATATAAATATTAATTAATACAATTTATTTACCAAAATATCATCTATCCAAACCATTTAATTAAAGCCTCACAACTTAAAAAGGTACGCGTAAGCTTATCCTTATAACCACTAAAACTCCTCTATGATCTTAACTATTCTCTCAAGAATCTAACTTAAGTATCAGAGAGGATAAAACACTCCCAATGTGTTTATGATGCTGTCAGTGAACTTCACCTTCTTCCAGTGTAGTACACAAAGAAGGATCCGGAAAAAGTTAGGAAGACAAAAAAAATGCAAAGTAAATTCTAGTGGATGAGTCATGTATGTGTAGGTTACTCACCACTATGAAAAAACTATGTGGGTGTGGGACCCAAGTCAGGACAAGCCGCATCATAGGCCCCAATAGCAATAAACCAGATATTCCTCCAACCCTTGTTGGACTTGGGCACCAAAAATCGACAACAAATTTCTGTAAAAAAAAGTCACTTTCATAGTAGTGATTTTTATAGAAATACATTTTGAAATTCCTCAAGTGCCAACTAACTTAGAGGGGGTGAGAGGTCACTACTTAAAATTCTCGCTTTACAGAAACAACAATCAACAATACACAAACAAATTACACCAACAACCTAGAGCATATTTGGCAAAGTAACTACAGATAAATAGATAAACCAAACAATAAAAATCTATAGTAAACACATTAGTTATAGTGTGCCTTCAAAGCCTTGTTGGTTTTTAAAAAATATTTTTTTTTTTGATAAAAATCAAATTTTTATAATGAAAATAGCGAAAGCAATTGATATTGGACAACAAAAATTTTATCATCATAGATTTTATGATATATGTAACTTAATTATAAATAAAGTAGAGAAAAAGAATCATATTTTCATAGCGTGAACAAACGGTTGGAATCTTCGGTCTTTCAAGTCTTGTCTCTTAACAAACATAAATGAGATTGTTGGAATCGTGACAATCTCCAAATAGATCAAAAATCAATTCTAACTAGTTCCCCACCTATAACCCCTTGTTTTCAAGAAAACCTTCTTTAATAATCTATGACTTGAGTTGAATTTTGTTTTCACAAAACTATCTCAATAGAATATAGAAAAAATTCAAATTCTCTCTATGTTGGCCCCACGGGGATGGGAATATGGTGAATAAGTAGTCTCTAATTTTGTCAAGAGTTGGTGCAAAACTCAATTCCTAATTTCACTACCATTACAAGTTCTTCTCACAATCAAATTATGTGCTTTTGAGAGTCCAACTCTCACACTGCACTTGCCCCCTTACAGCCTCTCACAAGGAGTCTTAATCCTTGTGGTGTGTTACAATTTAATTCTAATTAAATTTCTTTAATTAATTAATTCAAAAATTATTAAACCTAATAACAATTACCAAAATGCCCTTCTAGTCCTACAAGAGTTTAAGTGTCTACCAAATACTTAAATTTAACAGTTTAATATTTAACTAATCTAAATAAATATTTAGTCAAACCAAATATTATCTAATTAATTAATTGAATTAATTTGGGCTATGGCAAATTTTCATTTTACCCTTGCATATTTATTCGATATTTATGACTATCATAAAATGTCCCAAAACAAACATACATTTTGATTAAATGGAATAATTAATTCCAAATTAATTATCCATTTATCTTGAAAGTAACACCGTTCAGTCATTGTTATGAAGAAGATTCAAAAATTGATGACACTACGAATTAAAGTTTAAATAAAGCATATATATTGGTTAACTCCTTAACTAATTATAAATCTTTATTAATCTTAGAGATACTTAACTATAAACCTGAGACCAAATACTCTTGAATATCATAGCTGATATTTACCCAACACATTGTATATAAGTAATCCATTGATATAATCATTAGGTGTAGCTTAATCTTCTTACATTCAATTCGTAATACGACTGAGGTTATCAAATCCATTTTGCCTCCTCTATTACATCTTCTCTTTGAGTACTTGTGATACATATGAATAACTATTTATAATCATATCATAGATTGAGCATAGTCATTCAAGCTCTGGATTGCTAAACAAGAAAAATGATATCTAACATTTGCGAACACACAGAGTGAATTCCCCATCTTGTGAGATGACTTCCTAGCCTACCATATACACCGAGATACCAAGATATAAGGTATTTCCATCCAACACTTCGGGCATCACTAAATAAGTAAAATACCAAGGTGTTACAACAAGGGGCCAATCAAATCACTCATAATTAAGATTGTTCTACACATGGTCATCAAGCGACAAAGAAATAACTGAGTAAACAAATATTCATAGTGTTTTTAATATGCTTTTCTAGTCTTATATAATCAATTATTATACAAAGTATCCCTAACTAGATGTCTCCACATCTGTTACCCTAGATAAGAGTCACTCTATTTTAAATAGATATGGGTCGTATTAGTGACTTAATTAAATATCTTTTATGTAAACTTTAATTAATTCACCGAAAATTTTATTATTTCACTTAAAAACAACCATGTTGTATACAAGCTAATATACTGAGTTTTTAGTATACATGAATAAGCATGGATTTTATAATTTATTTAAAGAATAAATAGCACTTGTAAACAAATCAAATATTCCTCTTATTTATTCTAATTTTAGCATAAATTTAAATACAATCTCCTTTGCATTCAGGACTCTATCCTGACAAGCCTCCTATCCAACCTAGCAAGAATGCAATAAGAAAATCTATAAGCACAACAACATTTGAATTTAATAGCATACAAGGAAAGTTGTAAAGAATTTTCGTTCACTTCACGACCTCCTATGCTGTAAACATATTCAATAGACAAAACACAAGCAAGCATACATAACACAAAACAACATATAATTTGGTAAAGTCATATGACTCTTGATCAATGTGTAAACATCCACAAGTTGCAACATAAACCATAGGCAGCAAGCAATCCACCAAAATAGGAATACAACTTTGAAATAAAGTAACACTATATCTCACTAGCCCAACTGCACTTATCTGCTGCCACTACTATCTACACAACACTTGGTCCTCGTGAATCTTGCTCGTCCCTGAGCTCCACCACCAACGTGGTGCCAATCGAGTCACTAACAACTCAGTATAATAAAACAATCAAAGGTAAAGTACATGCACATGTACCAAAAACTCAACTATATCTAAGTTTAATTCAATTTTAATTAACCTACCAAAAAATAAGTTTGAAAAACAATAAAATTGCATCCAATTGATATCACTAAATTAGAATCAAAATGAAATTGAAAATTTGAGTTTTTAATTTGCAAGTGCTTCCCGTAATTTTTGTTTAATTTGTATAAAATGACAGGGATATCTATAGGAGAGTCCTCGTCAAGGTACCTTGTTGCATGCTTGATGAGCCTCATTGTGTACTTGGTAAGTTTCTTAGCCATCTTATGGACCTTGCTGAGCAACCTCAACCAACCCTTTTTCCTCGCTGAGTGCATAGTGAGCATGTCAGCCCATCCATATGAATGGGGCCAATGAACCTCGCTATGCTCTCGACATGACTGCAACAAGGTCTGTTTTATTTTAACTTCTCAAAAGCACAAAATCTCAACCAAAATATACCGCATTATAAAATACAAACATACAACCCTACCATGCAATCTAAATATCCCAAGTAGGTGAGTGTATCATGCAATCACACATCAATGTTCTATATGTCCGTGATATTGAGCCATCAATGATTAACTTTACATTGGGACATTAAATAAAATACAGAAATCATGTTTTGCTCATGAGAATGATAACACAAATGACAAGGACTCTACATATTTGTTATGTCTTGTTTTCTCTTCAAATGAGATGAGTTCTTCTATGCAAATTCTTCTTCCAAAACTCTTTCATAAGGGCTTTCAAGTTGGAATTAATCAAAAGTTGTAGTTGATAGACTTAGTAAGTGTACCGAACTATCCAAACTAGGTTAGCACCTCCTTAACACCTTTTTCATTTAGTCCCTCAACTACGAATATTATTAAATATTAAAAAATATATACAAAGCACAAAACAATTTTGAAAAAAACCTATAAGTTGGACAAACTAGCATTCATCCAAATCTACACTTTGGTCGAATATGACCTTTTCTATCACAATGATGGCAAACAGGCTCAAACTTAATAGTTTAAGCAACTATAGGTGTAATGGTTGTTTGTGCAATATTAGAAGCAGCAGGAGTAGACTTAGAAAGTCTGACAAATGTAGTTTTTGAAGTCAAAAGTATAGAGATTTCATTTAAAAACCCAAGTCCATGTGTATCACCATATGACTTATCAATGCTAAACATTTTGTCTAATCATTATGCTCCATGGTTAATCTCTTAACTATTTTCTTTGATTGATCAAGTTCCTACACAAGCTTCTCATTTTCTTGTTTAATACCTGTAAAACTTAAATTCAACATATTAACATACCTAGATAGCTCTAATTCTATTTTTTTCTAGAATGGAACAATTAGTCTCGTGAGCTTTGATTTGAACAATTATTTTTGTCACAATTATGAGTAACCTATCTATTTCTTCCTTACAACTAATTAAATCTAGAAAGAGTTTCTCAAAACTGTTTACATTAAACTTAGCAAGAATAGAGTTAGAATTACTTCCCTCATCATCTAAGTCAAGGCCAAACTCACTAGAGTAGCCATCAATAGTTGCAGTGAAGTCTAGATAGTTAGTGTTACCATCATTTGAACTAATAGCTTGGTCCTGATCATTTTTTGAGTCACTAAAGGTAGTATTGAAAGCCCTTCCAGCTTTCTTCTTCTACTTGGATCACTCAGCTGCAAAATGATGAAAATTATTGTATTCAAAACATTGAGGTATAGTTTTCTTACCTTTCGAGCTCTTAGTCATGAGTTCTCTTCCCTTACAAAATCTTTTAGGAGGAGTAGTTCTTCATCATCCATGACATCATTACTATCACCAACATCAGTGTTGGTGGTTTTGAAAGCAACATCTATGTTCCATTTAGGTGTTGGAAGGTTCATTTCAAAGGTTTCAACTGAACCAACAAGTTCTTCAATCTTGATGGTGTCAATGTCTTTGCTTTCTTCTATGGTTGTGACTTTCGCTTCGAAGCATCGTGGTAGTCACCACAAGACTTTCCAAACCAACCTGCATTCATCAATTTTATCACCAAGATTTGAAGACGAGTTAGCAATATTACACAATTTAGCATCAAATTCATAAAAGGTTTCATCTTCCTCCATCTTGAGATTCTTTAACTTTGTAGCTAATATGTGAAGTTTAGTTCATTTAACTTGGGACGTTCCCTCATAGGCAACCTCTAGAATGCCCTAAGAAGCCTTCGTAGTTTTAACATAAAAAATGTATCAAAATTCATCCTGCCACACAACATTAAAGATGGCATTAATGCTCTATTGTTTCCAACCACTACTAGTCTTATCTGCAGTAGTCCATTCATTCCTAGGATTAAGTACGATTACATTATCTTTGGTAACAATAGATGACTCTCAACTATATAGCACATAATTCCATACACTTTCATCTAAGGAATGTAAAAATGCTCTCATACGATCTTTCCAATATGGGTAGTTAGACCCATCAAAGTAAGATGGACGGCTTGTAAAAGAACCCTCTCTCAAATGATTATTAACAAAGTCCTTGGAAACACTATGTGTATCTAGTGACCCTTTCTAATACCAATTAAAAGTTTTTAGTTACAAATCTAATTAACCTAGAGGTGGGTGAATATGTTATTTTCAATTTTAACAAGTTTTAATTATTTAACCTAAAGACAACAACAAGGCATGCAATTGAGTGTAAAAATAAGAAATAACACATGATATTTTTAGGTGGAAACAACCTAAGGTACTCCAATGATCTAAGAAAAAAATCACTGATTCACCGAACCACCTAACTATTCACTATGAAAATCAATGTTCAATTACACAGCCTCTACAAGCTAGGTGTGCGAATTTGGACCAACGATTTGATCTATTTGAGTCCCACAATATCAATCAAACCCATCAACTTTGGTAAATTCAAGTCGTACGAATTATCGAACAAGTCACCCTTAGTACCTAAAAAGTTAGCACAAATAGCATAAGTACATAGTGTGTCCTAAAATAGATTCAATAATAAAAAACCTCAACCAGCAGATTTAATAATAAAAAACCTTAACTAGCAAATTCAACAACATATAATATAAAAACCAAATCAACGAGTAAACTCTAGAACGATCATGAAAAGCTGAATATGATGAAAAATATTTAGGCATATGAATCATTCAACATAACCACACAATATATTTGAACAATTAATTCAAGAAGATGGCTAAGATTATAAGATGAAGAGAAAAAGTTTTTCTTTGAAAACTCAAAACAGATGCAAAATTATCAAAATATGTGTGGTAAATTATTCAACAACAAAAGTTGATTATATAGAGTCCAATTTGACCTAAAAGAGAATTGATAGTAAATGACAATTACTCTTATAAAAGGATTTAGTTTTTGACAATTAAATGGGGTCAAATTGGTAAAAATAGCATATGGGCTGAATTAAAAACAAAATGTTACAAACTGGAAATAATGGTTTAATCAATCTAGCCAAAGCTTAATTGTTTGAGAACCTACACTTGATCAATCTAACCATGCATTTTTCAAACACAAGAGCATCTAGATCGAAGTCAATCAACCCTCGATCAATCTAACCTCGATTCATCAAACTTTGATTGATCTAACTTCGATCAATCTAATCTCAATCGATTTAACCATGTTCACAAAAAATTTTCTAAGTATACGTGCATTATCGATTGATGGTGTATGCATGAAGCAATATTTTTACGTGACGTGTACATATTAAGAGCTCGGTTATTTCTTTAGTTTTGATCAATTGACTTGAAAATGAATCTAGAAACTAGATTTCAATCAATTATTTTTTCTACAAAAATTGCCAACATTTATAGACCTTACAATCATAATGTCCATCACAATTGCTATCACTGTAACTAACAAGCACAGAATTGTTAGAAGAATTGTATAATAGGCCAAGGTTGATAGTACCTTTGATATATCTAAGAATTCTCTTTGAAGCCTTCAAGTGCATGTTATATTTGTTAGAGATTCCATGTAATGACTAACAATTCTAATTTCATAGAGAATATCTGGCCTAGTGCATATTACGTAGCGTAGACTTTCAATTAGACTCTTGAAAAGAGTTGGATTTACTATTTCTTCCATATCAAATTTTGATAGTTTGGCTCCACATTCAATGGTGTGCTTATGGGCTTTGAATTATTCATGTTGAAGTTCTTGAGCACTTTCTTTGCATATGCTTCTTGAGAGATAAAAATCCAATTTTCTTCTTACTTGAGTTTTACGCCAAGATAGTGTGACATAGGGGTAAGTAGCGGATCGACACCATATGTTTTTCACTAATCCAAATTTGATTAGATCTAAATTGGATTTGAAAATTTTCAATCTAAATCCGATCTTATGATATAATCAATCTGAATTTGAGCAAATCAAATATTTAGATCGAATAAAGTTGGATTGATATTGAAACTTATTTACAAATTATTGTAATATATAAAACATAATATATACAATATTTAAGTTTTGAATTGGTGTATCTCTAGCAAAAATTTATTATTTATAACCACAACTAAAGTTAAAAGAACAAGGGATGCTTATTAAATTATTATAAAGATTTAACATTTATATTTATTTAATTTTTAACAAATAATAATTTAATATAATTGTGATATGCATAATATTTAAAAATAATACATTATAAAATAAAATATTTATTTATTTATAATTTATAATTTTAATACTTTTCAATTTAAATCCAATCCGACTATAAAATATGCAAATCTTATCTCATCTGAATCCAGATCAGATCAAAATTATCAATTTAGGTAAATTGATCGGATTATTTGATAATCCCTAATATGATATAAGCCCATTGTCAGTCATCTTAAACTATTTGGTTATAGTTCTCTTGAATTATTCAAACAATATTGGATTGTTACCTATGAAGATTTAATTATCAACATATAAATAAACAAATCATAATATCTTCATTTTTTACTTTAACATGAAGAACATGTTCATGAGGACATTTTGTGAATTTATTTTCCTAAAATACTAGTCAATCTTACTGTTGTATGCTCTTGGTGCTTGCTTTAATCCATAAAGTGTCTTCTTCAACTTTAGGACCTCTTGTCCTTTCACTCCATAGCTTAGAGATTGTTCAATATAAACCTTTTCTTCTTTGCTTTATACACCCACTTCACTCCTATAGCTTTTTATCCTTGTGAAAGATTAGAAAGTTCCCATGTGTCATTCTTTATAATTGACTTCACTTATTCATCTATGGCATCTCTCCACTTCTTGTTTGGACTTCAAAACCTACTAGTTCACTTTTGACAAGAAGATACAAAATAGTTCCATGCTCTTGGTGCTTGCTTTAATTCATAAAGTGTCTTCTTCAACTTTAAGACCTCTTGTCCTTTCACCACATAGCCTAGAGATTGCTCAACATAAACCTTTTCTTCTTTGCTTTATACACCCACTTCACTCCTATAGCTTTTTGTCCTTGTGGAAGATTAGAAAGTTCCCATGTGTCATTTTCTATAATTGACTTCACTTCTTCATCTATGGCATCTCTCCTATTCTTGTTTTGGATTTCTTATTCAAAACCTACTAGTTCACTTTTGACAATAAGACAAAAAATAGTTACATCAAGATTGTTTATAGGTTGGGTTACCTCATGTTAATTGTAAAATAAGCCACGTCACATGGCCCAATATTACTAGTCATACTCAGCAATGTGACTCAGGGGACAGCCTAATAAGCATTGAGTTAACATATGATCCTAACTGTTAGATAACTAACCAAGGAGATAAATAACTGATAAATAGCTCCTAATTATCCTTCAAGAGATAATTATGGAGAGATAACTCCGATCCTATATTAAGTCTATCTACACAGGTAAATGATCGTCATTAGGTAAATCTCCTCCCCTATATATATGCACATTACTCACTTCACACCACATTTTCAATGACTCATAACTTGAATAATATATTCATAGACACAACACACCTACAATATCTTTGTCCCCACTTTTTCTTCCTAAATTATAGAGAGAAGCTCTGGTCTCCTCTACCATTGCTAATTACTAATAACTTAAGCATTGGAGGGCCAAATGCCACCACATCCCATGGTAGTCTAAGGTTCTAACAAGTGTTCTCTTTCCCAAGACTATAGTAAGGAGAAGTACATCCCCCTATGATATTGACAAAAATGGCATCTATAAGGTTTTTAAATTCTTTATGTCTTTGTTGGTATTCCCAAATACAAAACATGAAGTCTATTTCTTTTACTTAATTTTCTATCTTCCTCTATATAAGATCATTTACTGACAATTCATTATTGCACAAACTCACAAAGAACTTAATACTTTGTATGTTTTTATGATATACACACCATGGGGTGGTTGAGAGCATGTACTTTGTGTGATAAATTGTGTTTTTAATTGCATTTGTTTTCCACTAAAAGGGTATTTGTGGAAAAAGACTTAAGTATCTTTTAAATTAAAATGAAAATTTTTGGTGTGCTCACCAAGTGCTTGCAAAGGTGTCAGCAAGTCTTGGCAACGGTGGCGACAGCTATTGTCCTTGTCGATGTGTTCAGTAAAGGTTTGATGATGACTCATTGAGTGTCTAGTGAGGGGTCAACAAGCTCACTAGAGGCTCATGAATTTTCTATAAATACCCCTATAAATTTATTTTTCAAGTTGATTAGAAAAAGTGGGGAAATTCTAGAAATTTGAAAATTTGATATTTTAATAAGAAAATTATTTTCTAATTTTTGAATTATTAATAAGTTGAGTGTATTTCCGTATTAGTGATTTATGATTGAGTGGGTTCCGTATTAGTGATACGAGAAAATGGTTTTAGTGAAAAATTCATATTTGGGTAGGTTAATTAAAATGAATTAAACACAAAGACTTATAATTGTATGCTAAATATATGTGCATAAGATTTCTGATTACCATTGGTTTTTCACTTACTAAATGTAGGTTATTCCACCACAATACGTGGTTGTGGGGCTCTAGAGGAGAGTTGGATTTGTTGGTGGATTGCAGCTATTGTGAAGATAGGAGATAATGACAGCTTTGGTGCATTTGTACGTGGTTCCAATTGATAGAGGTATTAGCATATATTTCTAAGTTGTAATATCATTGATTTACTTATTTAGTGAATTACTTGCTATCGAATGATAGCCTCAAGCAACTCGAGGATGTTAACACTTAGAGATGGTACTTAAGTAAGGTTACCACGTTATATTGCTGTATTTGTATGCTCACCTATTGAGTTAGTACAATCATTTGAATATTCGAATATGTACCAACATATGAGAATTTCACTATAATAGGAAACCATTTTTTATATTACTACTTTCTTGCTATTTCATACTATTCTTTTTTTGTGAAATAAACTATTAGTTGGATTGATTATCTTCTCTGCTTGTGTTGTTTTATCTACTTGTTTGTTTTTTCATTGTTGTAAGAGAGGCGTGAGTCCGAAGGTGTCAGTATCACCTTGCCACAGTTGTGCACCGTCTCTCAGATCTCTCAGTATCAACATCTAGCTCCATTTTTGGAAAAGAAGTATGCTTTGCTAGCTGACAATCCAAGAAGAATATTGTAGGAACTATCATTATGTTCTCTACCAGTTTCAAAAGCATATATGAGAAAAACGATCTGTTTAGGCATCCTAACAAAATTTTTCTGAAAGTCTAATAGAAATCTCCCGTAAGGACTTACTGTCCATTCTCTCCTCAAAGATGAATCCTACCATAAGTTCTAGAACTTTGACTTTGTCAGGAAACCAATAAGCTCCACTAGATGCTCAACCATTTGGGCTCCCAAAATCTATTCATTTAACTAGCTCTACCTCAATCACGGTCTGCCTACAATAGTCTTGACTTGCTCACCAAAGAAAAGCACGAACTAGAGCATATTTAGATGTGATTGTAAACACACTCTAGGATACCTTATAATGCCTCCTAGAACCACAAGCTCCAGAACTAAATCTAGTCCACTTGTAGAATTCGCCAATGCTTAGGGCTCCACCAACAACCAAAAAGGATCTAATCGACAACGTGTTATGCCCTAACAAAATCCACTTCTGTAGGCCCCAAGAGCTGAATCCTACTTAGTAATGAGACACACAGATATTCACGCTCAAACACCATATCTCTATCAGTAGGTAATGGACCACTTGGGACTCGCCCAACTTGACTTTCGTTAGCATTTAGAAGCCAGCAAGCATGAACATTCCATCCAAACCAATTACGCCAACCAAGTAGCCATTGCAGCTAATTGTCAACCAAAAGATTGCCACCAAAGGTAGGTACCAACCGTCCCTTTGCAAAACAGTTACATGAGGTGAAACAAAGGCTAAACAAAATGAGACTCCCAGATCTAACAATCTCCATAGGATATCCTTGCATCTCTAGGGTTATTCCTCTTGCCCAACAAGTTCAGAATGCCCAATGTGGGCACTTGCGATGGTACAAAGGATTCTCTAGAGCACTTCAAAAATTTTAAAGGATGGATGGATCTGTATGCTTACCAATATGTGATAAAATGCCTTGCTTTCTAGCTAACCTTGACGGATAAAGCCAGACCCTAGCATTACACTCTGAAATCAACCACCATAGGGTCATTTGTAGAATTTGAAAAGAAGTTTTGATCCTGCTTCATATCAGATTAAAGAATACTAAAGACAATCTCCCATCTAATGACTATACAACAAGGGATGGACAAACATTTGAAGGATTTATTCCATCGGTTCAACTCGGATAAAATACAAGTCACTTACTATCCAAACTCTGTGGATGTAAGAACCCTCCACCGAGCCCTTCGCAAGGGCACCTTATGGTGAAACATGGCTATAGATTGCCTCCCATCTATGTGGAGGCAACATTACTAATCAACTATTACTTAAATACAAAATAAATAACCTATAGTAGAAAGGACAATGAAGACCATGAAAGGAAAAGGGATGAACATAAATGGAAAGAAATATATGAGCCTAAATTCCAAGAGAATAAAGGTCTTGAATGGACGAAAGTTACAATCGTCAAAACAGGGACAAAGATTTGATAGCCTAGACAAGGCTTCTAGACCTACATTCCATCAAAATAAAGGGAAGTTGTGCTAATGCAAATTAAGAACCAATATATAGTGCAATGGCCTAAAAAATGAGAAATCTTGGACATGATAGATCTAAGTACTGCAAGAGGAAATAGAAACTCTTATTCCAAAAGGATACCTGGGAGAATTTATGCATAATGAAACACAACAATAGAAAAAATATTGAGCCTCCCTACCTATAGAGTAAGAGCAAGAGCAAGCTCTAGGACAAAGAGTTCGAGAAGTCAAGGTCATTATGGGAGGACTAGTTAGGGGAGATTTTAACAATGGTGAAAAAGCATTCTCTCGTGAGGCAAGCTCTAGTAGGGAAATCTTGCACATCAGGAACCCCATCAAGGACCAAAAGCTAACAGGCGTAGAAATAACATTTTTAGAGTAAGAGGCTAGCAGGTTGCTCCACCTGCACTTTTTTGCCCTAGTAGTCACCTTCCAAGTTGCCAACATGAATCTACACCTGATCTTGATAGAAATAGGTAGCTCTGCCAATGTCCTATTCTCCCAAGCCTAGAAGGAAATGCAACTCTCTTCCACACTCAAGCCAGTGGCAACTCCCTTAGTAGGCTTCTTTGAACTCTCCATAGTTCCAAAAGGGAAAGTTGCCTTACTTGTCAAAATTAGGCAAGGTGTGAACTCACGCTCGATCGTGGTTGACTTTTTGGTAGTAGATTTCACATCACCCTACAATGGAATTCTAGGAAGGCCTATCTTTCATATGACCCACGTTGTGGCCTCGACCTCAAATTCTCAATAGACTCAAGAATTGGAATGGTCTGAAGGGCACAAAAAGTAGCAAGAGAGTGCTATGCCATGGCAATCTAAATAGGGTAGAAGTGAATCCCACAATTATGTAAGAACAAAAAATTGTTGCTATATTAGTTAGAATTTTTAATTTCTAGTCTTTGTTTTTTTATTTCTAGTAAAATAAGAGCTCTACCTGGCCAAATTCAATTTCTTGTTTAGTAGGCTTAGCCTTATTTCAAATATTTCATTTAATATAGTTTATCATAAAAAAAAGGAAGCTGTTAGGCTATGACAAGCCATTACAGTTTTTATTATCCATTTGAGATTCTCACCAGACTCAAAAATGCAAAACATATAACCATAGGGCATCCTAGACTTTTAGCTATCTTAAATTTCTTAAGCACCTTCACAAATTCCTTTTCTTGGGTTTGGGTCAGAGTGTATGAAATAATGACCTAGTAGGTATCAACCTCTCCCAAAAACACATACTTGAGATGCTTAGATAATTTTTTCAGCTCAAGTTTAAGTGGAGTAGTGTCTTCCCTAGGTGGGGTCTTAGGTAACTCTAAGGGTGTACTAGGCTCTTCTAAGGGTTCAACACTATCTAACAAATCCATATACCCCTTAGTCTCCTCATCTATATCTTCCTTAATCCTATCAATAGTTAAAGCATACTTAAGTTTATCCTTCATCTCATCCTGCAAAAAGGAGTTATGGATAAGAGTATCAACAGGGTCAATATCAATGATAGAAATAGAAGGTATAGGAGATGAATCAAACACTTTTAAATGAATCCTTTCTCCTAAAATTGTCATAGTCAAGCTCCTACTATGAACATCTATGATAGTCTTGGTAGTGGCCATGAATGGCCTTCAAAGAAGAATAGCATCCTTTTTGTCCATTGATGGATTTTCTTGCATATCAAGACAACAAAATAAACATGTATAATTAATTGATCTACCCAGACTAGTAAATCTTCAACCATCCTCTTAGGGTATTTAACAAATCTATTAGCTAATTGAAGGGATATAGTTGTAGGCTTCAACTCCTCCATACTTAGTTGCAAATAAATTGAATAAGGCATTAAATTTATACTTGCACCTAAGTCTAGCATAGCCTTAACCATTGTCTTATCTCCCATGGTAATGTTAATAGTAAAACCATTGAGATCCTTCAATTTTGGTGGTAAGTTTTGTTGAAGTACTGCACTTGCAATTTTTAACAAACCAACTCTTTCATTAAGTTCATATTTTCTCTTTCTAGTGTTTAAGTCTTTAAAAACCCATCCACGCTAAATTGCAAGTATACAAGATATGTACAAGTGATAGTATTTAAAGAATGAGTGTCTAACCCACAGGAAAAAGTATAATTAATAACAAAGTGTCAATCCGAATATTAACATTACTATTTGGACTAAAGAAATAAAAGCTAAAATTAAACAACTAAACAAAACTTCAATAATTCAAAACGTAGCCAATAACTATATATGAGAGATATAATCTAGGTAGTCATTAATCCCCCAATCTTCTATTCATGTGAATCCCTAAATTTCTCCCCAAATAATTAGCAACAAATTATATGATCAATTGACTCTAAACTATGCATGCATTCCTCACTCAAGCAAACTACACACAATATAATAATCTAACCTAATCACACTCTCATGCGAATTAGATTAAATCACTACTCATGAAGCATGTCAATTATGGACCACATATATAAGAATCGTACCTCTCAGCCTAGAAACTATGTATGCTATTTGATCAAGACAAACATATAAATACTTCTCTCAAAGCTACTTATATGCCTCTATAGATTAATTGGTGATCAAGCAATTAATTAACAATTCACTCAAATCAAATAATATAATTGTAAATTGAAATTACAAGAGAGGAGATAATTTAGTTCATCACATGTTAGAAAATTTGGTCCATAAGACCTCTATATTAATAAAACTTAACTACTCATGATGTTCGTGAAATCTAGAGTTATAATTGAAGAACTCATTACAAAATATAGAAGATAGAAAAAGAAGTACAAACTCAATTCCTTGAAGATTTGCACCTTACTCTCTAATCTTCCTATTCTTGCTTTGATGCTCCAATGATTCTTCAGATATTTCTCTCAAAAGTCTATGTTGGAATTTGGTTTTTCAACTAATCTAATTCTATGATTACACACACAATGTATCTCTAAAATTCTCAATATTTATATATCTAGGTTTTGGACTCTAATAATGTATTTATAAGCACACACAAAACCTAGGTATAATAGGATTTTAGTCCAAATGGGATGCTAGAAAGCAGGTCCAAAAATTGCACAAACTCTAGACGGGTCACAACTCAAACAATCCAATGTTGTGGCAACCGTTTAATTATTGGAACACCATTGTTACCCGAGAGGTCACCACCTCGACTTAACATACTTGACACTACGGTGTAGAGCTCATCTTCAAATTTTGCATAATCTGATCCAAAAGGGTTAGGCTGCGGTGCCAATAAGCTTGGGCTAGGACGCGAGTGCTTGTGTGCCAATTTGCTTGCCTTGATCCACATGTATTATGTCGCATGATGTGAGCATTTTTTGTTTAAGCTCAAAATACTTCAAATCCATCAAAACACACCCAGTAACTTTGAAAACAATAATTGTGCAATAATTCAATAAAATTGAACATAATTAGGTCCTAAATCCTTATTTTAGTCCCAAATAGTCATATAATAATCACCTATTTCTGACACGCATCAAAACTCCCAACCAACTTCTAGCTAGTCTTTAGCTAGAAAAGTGATGAAATTAAGCCAGAGATTGAGCATGAATAAAATAAATAGATTCTAAACTAAAATTAGATAGTCATGGTTGCATGTAGCTTATGCAACAAGCCTTTAAACCCCTAGGTGACCTTAGTGGAAGAGTTGTAGTCTCGTGAGGGTTTGTAGTGATGATATCCACAAATATCTAACTCAAACTAAAATAAGAGAAAAACTCATCCCCAAACATAAATTCTCTCAATATATTTCAGAAAGTACAGTTAAATCCTAACACATAGATAATTTAAACATCACTTTTAGTCAAGCATGATTTAAACATTCATATCACCTTATGCTCAACTCTTAAACATCCATTCAATACACTAACTCTAATTTTTGTATTGGACATTCTCATGCATAACATTCATAAAACAATGTCATTATTTCAAGATTATAAAGATGCAACGAACATGCATAATAATTACAAACATAATATGTTTTTTCAATTCACTAATATAGGGTAGCCACTTTACCTATGATCAAAAGGTCTTTAACACGGTTGTAATATAAGGCGAAGGTATGAGGTCATGAAAGAATTGAAAAGAAAATCAATACAAGAGACTTACTTAATTGTGAGCACAAAAACACATATTTCTTAAAAATATCAAAACACCAAGTCTCTTCACATATAATTTAATCCTTGACTCCATTCACCCATCTGTAAGTGCTTTTTTCTGCCAACTTTACAACTTTTATCATTGCAGCTCTTAGAACAATTTTTTTTGAAGCAATAAGAACATAACTCACAATAAACTTATCCTTTTTTACCAATGTAAGAATTTATTATACAACTCCTAACTATCATATTATATGTTGTCATTTTGGGCTGTATTGTCTTTTATATATTTTTTCAACTATGTGTGTGCACATGGTAAAGTCTCTTGGAAAAAAGGTGGCTAATAAAAATAAAATACATGGCTTATGGGATTGATTATATATGGCACAAAAATTGGCTAACTAATGATATAGTTTTCTTGGTTGGCTTGAAAGGCTCAAACGTTCTAAGAATGACCTAGATCACTTCCTACGCAAAGTATATCCTATGATTTCACTTTGAGCTCATTTAGAATAGGTTCTAAAGTTTGTTAAAATTGACATAATAGTCTAAATACTCAAATTAACATGCTTTCATACCACGAAAAAAAGAGTTCCACACAAAGTTCAATGCATATCTAGATCAATTTTTTAACTAAAGTAAGTTTAAATTTCTCTAAATGTTAGATTAATTATCATTTTATTGATTCATGTTTTAAATAACTATGGGTAATTATCTTAAGAAAAATAAAAGCAAAAATGAACCAAAAAAATTGCACATGCAAAAATTAGAAAAGACATTTTTTTCCACCCCTAACCTAAGATGCACAATGCCCCCAATGTGCTATGTCATGCGTAAAGGAAAAAAGTTAAAAGAAAATGTACCCTCTTTTTTAATGGCGAAGAGGTGCTATGTACTTCGTAGTTCACAATTACTCATTGCCATCATGCATGATATGTCTTAATTGTTGGAGCTTATGTGTATCTCTCATTGTTGACCACTCACCAAAAACATCATTAGCTACAGTATGCAATGTTAAAGCAAAAATTAAAAATTTAAACCAATGCTCGAGTTTGGGGTGTTAATGCATGTGGGTCGTGGCTTAGGTGATATCATGTCGTAGAGCGTGCCTGTGTGTATTTCCCAGTTTGCAACATAAGAGTCCCTCACCGCGGCATAACATTATGGGTGTCAGGCTCGTGTAGTTTTCATGTTTTCCAAATGATGCCGTAGCTCAACGTTGTGAGCGCTGCGGCCGAACCTGTAAAACTCAAAATTTTTTAGCAAACAAAAGTTAAACTATGTTAGACATGCATAAATTAAAATAAATAAACAAAATAAAAGTAAGTAAAAATTGGTTGGGTTGCCTCCCAACTAGTGCCACGTTTATGTCCTTGGCTAGACCTACAAGGGGTTATTTGGGATTTGAAATGTTATAATCCTTTATCTACTTCCAACAAAAATTCCCCTTTTTTGCTTTGTTTAGCTTGACTCCACTTGTGTCATGCCCCAGATTTTTGGGTACTTGAATTTTTAAGATAAATAAAATTTAAAAAAAAATTATTAATTTTAGAATCATTAATTATGAAATATCAATTTAAAATAAAACAAATCAATTATTAATAATTTGGGTACCCTTGAAATAATTTAATATTTATAGAAACACAATAAAATCTTTAAAAAAACTTATAATCCAAATGGTTACAAATATTTGAAATTATTACAAATCATATTGATCTCAACCTGTCTACTCAATATACAGAATCACTAATTAAATAAATAAGGGTAAAGAGAAAACCTTTTAATTGAACTCCTTAGAAGTACGCACCTCATGTTCAAGTCACAACAACTATTCAAATAGCCAGTATCAAATCTAAAAAGATGAAGGATATAGGGTGAGCTACAACTAGTTCAGTAGGAATATACTCCATGCACAGTTCTTAAATAATCAATGAGGCATGCTACATTACAAATATTCCATGCATAACCATTAATAAATCATCAATAGTATATTTGTTGTGGGAGATTTTATTTTAAAACTAGGGCATACCCGTACGTCCTCACTTCTGAAATTGGGTGGAGTGTACATTCCAAGGACCTCATGCATGCTCATACAATCATAATGAAATATGCAATGTTCAATATAAAGTACACATGTATTCTATGCCAAATTCATATGTATTGGTCAACTACGAAATACATGGGCACGTACGTGGTCAATCTCCGAGATGCACGTGGGTCCACCTTCGACCTTATATATGGTTATATTCTAAAATACATATGGCACATGTATGGGTCAACTCCAAAGTACATGGGTCCTCGTCTTAAGGGTCCTCTTCATATGGGCGGTCCAACTCCGAGACCTATAGATGAAACAGATACCAAGACCCATAGACGGACAACTTTGAAACACAATGGGGGGTCTAACTCCGAGGCCCATGTGCAGTCTAATACTGGGACGCATGTATGGATAACTCTGAGATACATGTGAAATGTAATGCGTACTTGTAGTCCATCGAAAATAGTCTGCTGCATCCAGTAGCCCTAGGGTACCATATCTCCGCAAGACGTTTATACAGGTAGTACTCCCAACAAAATAATTTCATGATGCATGCACAAAAACTCAGATGCCATATAAAATATTTGTAATACTCGTAACATATCAAAATATCATGTATGCATATAAATACTTCCAATGGGTACTTTAATTATAAAATATTAATGTACAATCATGGCATCGATTTTCATCACTCTTAATATATGATGCATGACATTTTCATAAAAATAATACATGAAGAAAAAGTGGAGTGATAACCCCTACCTTAACAAGTTTCATTGGCACACTTATTCCACTATATAATTCCTAATAGAGATAACGTCTCGAATCCTCGTTGATAGGACTGTTGCTCTAAGTATCAACTCACCCTTCTGACGCTTCTATAATGACTTAAATCTGTCATAATAATATGATCACTCAATAAGACCTTGTTTAGATAGAAGTAACTAACGGTTCTCACTTGATTGAATGTTAACCGTAAAACATAACACGTTTCTAAATAAAACTCTATTAAGTTAATGTGAAGTCAAAATTATCTAACATTCTTGTAAAAAAGTTGGAAGCTTTAGTCCAAAAAAAAGTTAATATTTTTTTAACAATGAAAAAGGAATATAAGGTTTAGTAATAGAACTGCATGGAATTGAAAATATTCATTCAATTAAACCCAATACGCCATACAATAAAGAAAATGATAAACTCTTTACCCACAACTTAAAAGTGAAAAGAAACTTAAGAAAAATTAGCCAAATTAAACAAAGAGAACAAATAAAGTAAAACTTGTAAGGTGTAATGCTGAAAATGTTCCAAAGGACAGATAAAAATAAGAAAACAATTTAAATACTAGAAACCCATTAATTTACTTAAATAAAGTTTCAGATCACTGAATGTAATATAATTGATTGAAACTAGAAACTCACTTATGAAGAAAATCAAAACATTTGAAAATAAATGGTTTCTCCAAATTGAAAAATGATTGACAAAATTTAAATAAATCACTAATATGATAGAACGCAAATAGATTGAGAATTAATACTCTAAAATCCGCATACAAATGGACGTAGCATAATTCTAAACCATGAAACACAGAGTATTGAGCAATCCACATAAATCCACCATTCATCTTGATATTGACTCCCAAAATCAAAAACCACAAGACAGTAGTAGAACTAACTAGAATATCTAAAACAACAAAACTAATTTTCTAAATGAAATTGAAATATAATTTTTCTATTCACAAAAATATAACTCCTTACAACTAATTGAAACCAAACACTAGTAACCGAAATTAAAATATGAAAAATTTAATCTGAAAAGAAAATCTTACATATTTCAGAATACAAAGAAAAATGGAAGGAGCTGAATGGCAAAGGAAAGCGGTGGAAAAGAAATTCGTCTCTGGTGGACTTGCAATGGTGGAAAAATAGAGTTGACAGCGGAACTCAAATGGCGCTAACAGCGCTCAGAATGGCGTTAGAATGGTGTTTACTACAATGACCGATAGGAGCAATGTAAAGAAAATGGAGTTGTCACGGCTTGAGGGAGCAGTAGATGTGAAGGATGGTATCAAAGAACAGCGGTTGCAAAGTGGCCAGCTTGTGGGTGTACAACGAACCGCGATAGGGTTGTATCCACGCTAGTTCTCTGAGACATTTGGGTGCTGAACTCACATGTGGGAAGGACAACGGTGAGGATGAAGACGGCATTAATGGCCGGCAGTGCCTGTCCTCTTTCTCTCTCTTATAGTCGGCTGCGTGAAAAACCCCTCCCATTTTGATCCACGCATGAAGAAGAAGAAGAAAGGATTTGGGCTTAATAGGGTTAGATGGTAAATGACCACAAGGCCCTTGCCCTTACATACAAAGTCTTTGATTAACTAAGGATATTTTGGTAATTTTCACTCAATTTTTCCAAAATTTCTACAAAGGTGTATAGAATTTAAAGAAATTATTTTGAACCAATATAAAATATATGCAAAACAATTTTGATATTACAAAATATTTATTTTGGCTAAATAAATAAAAAAAATACAATTTCATACTTTAACAAGTTTAAATAAAAACTAAATTTAATACATAAATTTAAATTATTTTCTTAAAAATATTAATTGAGATCAGGATCTCACAACTTGCATTTTTGTTGACCTAGCATGTGTGTTCTTGAATGACAATGGCTTCCTTTTTGTTGTGGCTTTTAGGAATCAACATTTGTTTATATTTCATTTTCTTTTTATCATTTTCCTTTGCCTTCTCAACATCAGTTTTTATTTCTTGCACTTGGGTGGTGATGACGTTCACGTCTTCATTTTCCTAAAAGCATAGGGAGTGTCCAAATGCTTAGACTTTGAACGTAATTTTCTCGTTATGAACTCTCAAGATTAGCTCGCCTTTCTCCATATCTATTGGTGTCCTTCCAGTGGCTAGAAAGTGATGCGAACCCAGCAACACAATTCCTACGACCCACTAGCAACGAAGACTAGAGAACCACAAGAAATTCGGCTCAAGACCCAACAACAAATTAGCATGTGATTTCTAAGCAAAACAACAGATTTTTGGTAGCAAGGAACTCACCTACACACATGGATATTACACACCACACACGAAGAAGAGTAGAAACGCCACAAAGGGATGCAAGTCCTTTGATAAGTTTTGGGTTTGCAATTAAGGAAAGAGCTCTTGGCTCTCAAATTTGTTTGAAGAAACAAATATTCTCATAAATAAACAAAAGTTGCCTTTTGGGCTACTACAACTTGTCTTATATAGAGTACAAACAAAACCTAAGGAAAAGAAAGCATTGCAGCCATTGGATTTGATCCAATGGTCCAAATTACATCATTTACACTTGTGCCGCGGCGAGGAGGCTTGGAGTAAAACATTAAAAATAGGCGGGCCTCGGCGGAGTAAATTCCATGCCGTGGTGAGTAACTTTGTCATCCAACCCGAGGGGCTTGTGCCGCGGCGCACAAAATCCATGCTGCGGCGCGCACACTCGCCCATCTCTGTGCGCACATCTGCCCACATCTGCGCGCATGCTGGTCCAGTTGCCATGCCAAAATAGAACCCTCTGGGCCGCGGCGCCACAAATGCTTGCCGCGACGTGCATGCCTTGCCAAAATTCTTCCCAAAATAGAGGACCACTCGCCGCGACGTAGATCTTCTTCTTCTAATTCTGCCTCTATCACATTGCTTGGTCTCTCACAAGCTATGTGCTCATTCCTCATCATCCCTTGGCCTTGCATCAACTCTTGGATAAGTCCATTCAAGGCTTCCTTGAGTTGTCTCGCCTTTGACCTTGTGATTGGCCCATTCGGGATGCGAAGTAGTGGTAGCGCCAACTGATTCGTATCATTCCCCCCCTCTTCAAAAGGATTCGACCTCGAATCTTCACCTGCATAATCAAAAGGAGAAAGATCAGAAACATTAAAAGATGCGCTAATATTGTACTCACCTGGAAGGTCGAGCTTGTAGGCATTGTCATTAATGCGTTTGAGTACTTGGAATGGTCCATCTCCTTGAGGTTGTAGTTTGGACCTTCGTCTCTCAAGAAATCGTTCCTTCCTCATATGTACCCAAACCCAATCACCGGGTTTGAAAATGATCCTACGTCGCCCCTTGTTAGTCTTGAACGCAAATTCTTCATTCTTTTTCTCAATGCGCTCGTGAATGCTCTCATGTAATTTCTTTACCATTTCAGCTTTCTTGGCTCCTATTAAATCTGTTCTAACTGAAACAGGTAAAGGCAATAAATCTATAGGGTGAGTGGGTTAAAACCATAAACAATTTCAAAAGGTGTATGGTTAGTAGTAGAATGCACACTCCTATTATAAGCAAATTCACTGAAAGGCAAACAATCCTCCCAATTTTTCAAGTTTTTCTGAATGACCATTCGTAACAGAGTAGATAAAGTTTGATTAACTACCTATGTTTGGCCATCAGTTTGGGGATGACAAGTAGTAGAAAACAAAAGCTTCGTCCCCAACTTAGCCCATAGAGTTTTCCAAAAATAACTTAGGAATTTGACATCCCTATCAGAAATTATACTTTTTGGAACTCCATGCAAACGTACAATCTCTTTAAAAAAAAAGATTGGCAATGTTAGTTGCATCATCGGTTTTGTGACACGCAATAAAATGTGCCATTTTTGAAAACCTGTCAACAACTACAAAAATGGAATCTCTTCCGCCTCTAGACCTAGGCAAACCCAAAATAAAGTCCATAGAAATATCCACCCAAGGCGAACTAGGCACCGGTAAGGGTGTATACAGTCCTTGAGGTAGGACTTTGGACTTTGCTTGCCTACACGTGATGCACTTAAAGCAAATCCTTTCTACATCACGCCTCATCTTAGGCCAAAAGAAATGTTCCCGTAAAACATCCATGGTCTTGGCCATATCGAAGTGTCCCATTAGACCTCCACCATGGGCCTCTCTCACTAGTAAATCTCTCATAGAGCAGTTGGGTATACATAAGTGGTTCTTTCTAAATAAATACCCATCTAACAAATAAAATTTCTCAAAAATAGACTTATGACATGCATGATATACAGCAGAAAAATCATCATCAGCAGCATACATCTCCTTAATATACTCAAACCCCAATAATTTAGCATTTAAAGTAGAGAGTAAGGTATACCTCCTCGACAATGCATCTGCGACAACATTTTCCTTACCTCGCTTATATTGAATAATATAAGGAAAGGTTTCGATGAACTCCATCCACCTTGCATGTCGTCGATTCAATTTTCCTTGGCTCTTTAGATGCTTCAAGGATTCATGATCCGTGTGGATGATGAATTCTTTCGGCCATAGATAGTGCTGTCAAGTCTCCAGGGTTCTAACCAAAGCGTAGATCTCTTTGTCATACGTTGGATAGTTTAGGGAGGCTCCACCGAGCTTCTCACTGAAATAGGCAATTGGTCGCTTTTCCTGCATTAAAACAGCTCCTATGGCTATACCTGAAGCATCACACTCAACTTCAAAGGTTTTAGTAAAGTCAGGCAAAGATAGAACAGGCGCAGTACATAATTTATCTTTCAACAAATTAAAAACCTTTTCTTGCTCTACTTTCCATCTAAAACCTACAGTTTTCTTAATCACCTCGATTAGAGGTGCGACTATAGTGCTAAAGTCCCTAACAAATCTCCGATAGAAACTAGCTAAGCCATGGAAACTCCGAACCTCTGTAACATATTTAGGCGAGGGCCAATCCCTAATCGCCTTCACCTTTTCCTCATCTACCTCTATTCCCTCTACACTTACAACAAAACCAAGAAAAACTAGCTTGTTCATGCAAAAATAGCACTTCTTTAAATTAGCATACAGTTTTTCTTTTCTCAAAATTTCAAGCACTGCACGTAAATGTTCAACATGCTCTTCTATATTTTTGCTATAAATGAGAATATCATCGAAATAGACAACCACAAATTTTCCAATTAAAGATCGTAAAACATGGTTCATTAATCTCATAAAAGTACTAGGTGCATTAGATAACCCGAAAGGCATCACTAACCATTCATACAACCCATGTTTTGTTTTAAAAGCGGTTTTCCATTCATCCCCTTCTTTTATCCTTATTTGATGATACCCACTTTTAAGATCAATTTTTGAAAATATGCAAGAGCCATGCAATTCATCTAACATGTCATCTAACCAACGAATTGGGTGACGATACTTTACCGTTATGTTGTTGACGGCTTGGCAGTCAACACACATACGACTTCATCCATCCTTCTTAGGCACAAGTTGCACAGGCACTGCACAAGGGCTTAAGCTTTCTCTGACTTGCCCCTTACTCAAAAATTCTTCGACCTGCTTTTGGATTTCCTTGGAATCATCTGGGTTGGTACGTGATGTGTTAAAATGTGTACTCGCAAGTGTACGAATCACTCGTAGTAAATGATGTGTTAAAATGTGTACTCGCAAGTGTACGAATCACTCGTAGTGAAGTGATAAGCAACTTCCAAGGTCGGTCTCTCAAGGAATTGCAGTGGTCTTAAATAACTAGCTTTTTAATCTAAATGGAGTTCTAATGAAAATAAAACACTAATTAAATAGAGTTCTAGTGAAACTAAAACTCTAAGTAACTAGAATCCTAATGCTAATAAAACTGTAAAAAGAGTTTGTTTGGTTTTGGTAACGGGAACAATTATACGAAAATCACACGAAATTGCAATCAAACAATCAATTCAATCAAATCAAATATCAATAGAGGATGTATGGACGTTTAGCTTGGTTAACCATGTTTGCATCGAAAAGGTATGGTGATATGCATGAACGTCCTATATGAATAAAACTACCGGCTTTCCTTTTAATTACGAAACTCCTTTTGGCGGGGGTAGGTCTCTTTGTTGATTAACTAATTAACTGCCTTTGGCGGGGGTAAATTAAATAGCAATCAAATTATGCGCAAGGAAAACATGCCAATCAAATTAATGCTATGACTAAGTCACTAACTTGAAGCTTTGATTAAGTGTTTCGGAAAAGAGTTAAGGTGACGTTCCTCTAACTAAAATCTCAGATTTTTCAGTCTAACTACGAACACCAAATTGGCCCATGATTATTCATAATCAAACATTTAAACATGCTCTTAATCAAAAAGTAATTCATTCATAAATCAATTAAATACACCATACACAATCCTAGCAAACATGGCAACACAAACTAAACATCCATAATGAAACTAGCCGCTCATGTTCATATTGTTATTCATAGATAAATAAAATACGATCATACACTTTAACAAATGGAGAAGATAAATTAATTCTATAACAACAAGGAAAACCTAAATCTAAATACCGCTTATGGATCGGTTGACGTACTCCTCCGTAAGCTTTATCTTCGATCGTCGTTGGCTTCCTTGAATCCTTAGAATGGTATCTCTCGCTTCGTTATAGTGTGGCAACGCTCTCAAAGCTGATTGAATGTCGTGTTTGGGTCGCAAAATTGAGAAGAGGAAGAGTTGTGTATGAATTGGTCAAGTGAGTTCGAGTTGTGTGTAAGGGGGACTCTAAGGGGGTATTTATAGATGTAAGGGTTTACACGAATCCTATGTGCAATAGGAATAGGCGCGCCGCAGCATGCATTTTCCCCGCCGCGGCGCAACACAAATTCTGAAAAATATGCAAAAACCCGAGAGCTCCCCGCCGCGGCATGCAATTATCCCGCCGCGGCGCGCAATGCTTCTATGTTTTCAGGACCAAACCCGAGAGCCTCACGCCGCGGCATGCAATTCTCTCGCCGCGGCGCGCAGTGCTTTCCTTCTTTTCACGTCCCCCCTTACATATGTGATGGCACTATATGTAAGGCTTACATATTCGTCTTGATTAGTCCGTAACTCGTGATCCGAGCGCCGTAGGTGTTCCGTCTTCGCGTGTTTTCATCATTTGAATCATTTGACGCTAAAAACACCTGAAATGCACTAAAATATACCCGTGACTCCGAATGGATAGATTTATGAAAATAATCGAAATAATAGTCATAATAAATCTATATATCAATCAATCAAGCATAATTAATCACGAAATATTAGTGCTTTTCGAGGACTCATCACAACCCCCAACCAGCTTCTTGCTAGTCTCTAGCAAGTGAAGCGACCTAAAATAAAATTAAAAACAAATGAAATAAACTAACCTAACCTAAATCACTTCCGTAGATTGTCACGGTTGCATTTAGCGTATGCAACAAGCCTTTAAACCCCTAGGTGGCCCTAGTGGACGAGTTATAGTCTCGTGAGGGTTTCCAGTGATGATACCCACAAACATCGTAACTGACACAAATAAAGACTCAAAACTAATAAAGACTCTAACAATACTTGAATCAATCCATGCATACGTCTCAAAAATTGTTCATAACGGATGATACATGAAATAGTTAAACATCACCTAAGCTCAAAAACAGTCCAAACATCAAACTCATCATGGTAATCGAATTTTGAACAACCAATCAAACCACAAACCCGTTAGTTACACTATCTGACCGTGTCATGCATGATATTCATAGATTAAATTTCAATATCTCATAAATGTGCAAGTAAAATATGAATGTTAATTTTTTGCACTTACAAACTCCATATGCTCATTTTTCAAACTCATCTCCACTAATATAGAAACTAAACTACCTAGAATCAATAGGACTTCATTAAGCTTGTAAAGTTGTGGCTAGGTGTGTGATCATGAAAGTACAAAAATGATGTTTTCATATGATAAGAGTACCTTTTATTTCACAAACATATTTTCAACCCCTTTTTTTTTTTTTTTTTTTTTTTTCTACCAAGTGTTCTTTTCCATCCTCCCTTCAATTCAAATGTCCTTTGGATCTTTTGCTTGATTTTCTTCTCTTTTTTTTTTTTTTTATTCTTGCTTACTGTTTCAATCATCATCATTTTTTTTTTTTTTTTTTTTTTTTTTATGATGAAGCAAGATAAACACAACATAATTGCTCATGAAAATCAAATATTACATTAAGTACTCTTATCACTAAGGGTAGTTCAATGTATGTCAATGTTGAGTTCAAGGGTGTGCTATTGATAAAATATTGCGGGGAGGCATGAAAAGTCTAAACGGTCCAAAGATGGCCTAAATCATTTTCTAAGTGGTGTTTGTTTCTATTATTTCGCTTCAACGTGTTTTCAAATGAGTTCTAGAGATTGTTGAGACTTAAAACATATCATGAACATGCATACATTCCACAAATCAGAATAGTTAAACTAACCATGCATACATACCACATGTACCACAAAATTCTCAAATTAGATGAATCCAACATTTATGTGCTTCGTTGCTTAGGTAAAAATCTAACATCTCTCATATGTCATTGTCATTACAATCATGTTAATATCATAGATTTCCGGATTGAATCAAGTAGACACGACACTAACTAAAAACAATTCAAGTGACAAAGTTAAAAATTAAAAATTGGTCATATTTCATGCTCATGGAATATTCTTCCCCACCCCCAACCTAATATCTGCATTGTCCTCAATGTTAAAAGAAGAACAAAAGAAATTAAGAAAAAGTGTAAGAAGTTACCCCCCTTTCGTATGAAATTGTGTCGTTACTCGCTATGCTCCGGTTCACTGTTCCTCGCTTCTCTCATGAAGAATGTATGTATATGAACATATATTGAACCTCAAAGTGTATGCACACAATTCACATTCAAACCCAATTCTTAATTATAACTAAGTCAAATGAAAACACAAAAACATCAAACTAAGTTAAACAATCAAAAATAAAATGAAAAATGAAAGAAAATAAATGAAAAAGAAATAAAAGAAATAAAGACAACGAAAGAGATATGATACCGAATGGGTGCCTCCCATTAAGGGCTTAGTTTAACGTCTTAGCAAGACGTGACTGATCTCGTGTCAAGGGGGGTTAAATATGTAATTGTACTGTTTATCTCCTCCCTTATCTTTCTTGAAATGAGCTTTCGTCCTCCAAGTCGAGTTTTTGTAATTAGAATGCTTAATGCGTTCTTTGTAGGCATCATCCCGACTTAAATTTATCAGTTTGTCCTTCCCTCTCCATTCAACGTTTCGAACCTTAATTTTGTTACTTATGCTATCCCGCAATTCAGTGTTAGAAGAAATAGGGGAGGGTTGAAAAATTCCAAACTGTACAGTCTCTCCACAAACCGTCATTGATAACTTCCTATTATGGACCTCAATAGTTGTCTTGGTAGTGGCCATGAATGGTCTACCAAGAATAATTGTATGTTCCTTGTCTTGAAGAAAATTTCTGTCCATCTCAAGCACCACAAAGTCCACTGGTACAATAAACTTGTCCACCTGTACTAACAAATTTTCCACTATTCCTTTTGGGTATTGAATAGAACCGTTTGCAAGTTGAAGGGTCATCCTTGTTTCTTTAAGCTTTCCTAATCCTAGTTGCAAGTATACTGAATATGGCATTAGGTTTATACCTGCTCCTAAGTCTAGCATAGCCTCGAATACCCTCTTATCTCCCATAGTGATGTTAATGTGGAAACTACCTGGATCTTTCATTTTGAGAGGTAAGTGCGGTTGGATTATTGGACTACCAATTTTTGACATCTCATTCTCTTTGCTTCTATTCTTCTTGATGATAAAGTTCCTGCAAATTGGATCATAAGTTGAACTGTTCTTTATAATATCCAAAAGAGGTAAATTACAGTTAATTTCAGAAAATAAAGCAAGAGTGTCAGAGTATTGCTCATCCTGATTTGTCTCCTCAAACTGGTTTATTGGTGGTATTGGTGGTCGGTATGGATCCATTGACTTGTGCAATCGAAAAATGTTGGATGTTTCTTTCTTGGGAAGTTCATTTGGTTTGGTATTAAGCTCATCATCTCCTTTGAGAGTTGAATTTTCACCTTCAAAGTTACCTGTACTAGACAACAAAACATTAGAATTATCAGGTAAATTATCAGGTAAATTATTAAGTACCTCCTCATCATTTTGAAAAACTGTGATCGCCTTTGCTTGTTCAGGTTGACTAGGCAGCTTTCCCGTCTCTTGTTTGTACATTTGTTCCGCTAGCTGCCCCACTTGCATTTCCACTCTTTTGATTGATGCTTCCATAGAGTCCATCCTACCACTACAAGATTGTATAAAATTGTTTAGGGTTTCCTCTACGGTTGGTTTATTTGGTGGAAATTGTCGGTTTACGTTTTGGCCTTGTATTTGATCTTGGACAAATGGTTGGCTATTGTTTTGTTTCCATCCAAAATTAGGGTGATTCCTCCATCCAGGGTTGTAGGTATTTGAATAAGGGTCGTTCCTAGGTCTAGGTTGGTACCCTTGCATTAAATTCGCCTCTTCAGTAGTACCTGTGTAAGGATCACCTGCAAAAGAACAAACATTAGCACCATGTCCATATGAACCACAAACTCCACATACCTCGTGTTTTGGCATTTGATTAATATTGGAGGTTGTGAGAAGTTGCACTTGTTTCGTCAATTCAGCAAGTTGCATGGCCATTTCATTGTTGGATCCTAATTCGTGGACTCCAGCTCTTCTTCCTCTAGCGCTCTTTTGTTGGGAGTTGGCTCCCAACATCTCGAATAGCTCGTATGTTTCATCCGCTGTTTTCTCACCCATAGCTCCTCCTGCAGCGTTGTCAACTGTGAATTGGCATTGTAGTGTCAATCCGTCGTAGAAAAACTGATTCTGTAACTGCAACGGGAAGTGGTGATGTGGACATTGTATCAACAGCAATTTGAATCTGTCCCAAGCCTCGTGGAAGGGTTCTCCGTCCATCTGCGAAAAAGTGGCAATTTTTGTTCTTAGATCAGATGTCTTTTGATGGGAATAGAACTTACCCATGAATTTATTGTAAACATCGTCCCAAGTGACCAAAGAACCGGGTGCCAACGTCATTAGCCAAGACTTAGCTCTATCCTTGAGAGTGTATGGAAAACACCTCATACGTAGTTGATCTTCACTAAGTCCCTGCAATGGAAAAGTTTGCACAGTAGCATATAGTTCACGCATAAAATTTAAAGGATCTTCATTAGGGATACCGTAAAAGGAGGGAAGCATGGAATAATGAATATTTTTCAATTCATAATTCCTAGCTGCCTCTGTGAGTTGAATGCACGATGTCGCGGTCCCAATGATCGGTCTTGCAAACTCTTTGTTCATCATTTGCCTAGCTACGTTGTCACCCATTGTTGCTTGCAATTGTTGTTGGACTTCTTCCTCTTGATATTGATTATCCAGTTTCTTTGATCGGTGTTTGACTTTATGAATGTTGTCAATGTAAGGAGAGAGTTCCTTGTTAAGTGATCTTCTACCCTGCATGCACAAATAAAAAGCAAACAAAGATCAAGGTAGCAGTGAAATTTGAAATTAAGCACTATTTTTTGATTTTTTTATTTTCTGATTTTTTTGGATTTTTTTTTTTTTTCGAATAAAAATAAATAAAATAAAGAAATAAATAAAATAAATAAATAAATAAAATAAACAAATAAATAAAATAAATAAATAAAAAAAATAATAAAAAAAAAAATAAATAAATAAATCAGAAACTCTAAAAAGTTAAAAAGAAAATTATCTAAAACGCCAATTCCCCGGAAACGGCGCCAAAAACTTGATGTGTTAAAATGTGTACTCGCAAGTGTACGAATCACTCGTAGTGAAGTGATAAGCAACTTCCAAGGTCGGTCTCTCAAGGAATTGCAGTGGTCTTAAATAACTAGCTTTTTAATCTAAATGGAGTTCTAATGAAAATAAAACACTAATTAAATAGAGTTCTAGTGAAACTAAAACTCTAAGTAACTAGAATCCTAATGCTAATAAAACTGTAAAAAGAGTTTGTTTGGTTTTGGTAACGGGAACAATTATACGAAAATCACACGAAATTGCAATCAAACAATCAATTCAATCAAATCAAATATCAATAGAGGATGTATGGACGTTTAGCTTGGTTAACCATGTTTGCATCGAAAAGGTATGGTGATATGCATGAACGTCCTATATGAATAAAACTACCGGCTTTCCTTTTAATTACGAAACTCCTTTTGGCGAGGGTAGGTCTCTTTGTTGATTAACTAATTAACTGCCTTTGGCGGGGGTAAATTAAATAGCAATCAAATTATGCGCAAGGAAAACATGCCAATCAAATTAATGCTATGACTAAGTCACTAACTTGAAGCTTTGATTAAGTGTTTCGGAAAAGAGTTAAGGTGACGTTCCTCTAACTAAAATCTCAGATTTTTCAGTCTAACTACGAACACCAAATTGGCCCATGATTATTCATAATCAAACATTTAAACATGCTCTTAATCAAAAAGTAATTCATTCATAAATCAATTAAATACACCATACACAATCCTAGCAAACATGGCAACACAAACTAAACATCCATAATGAAACTAGCCGCTCATGTTCATATTGTTATTCATAGACAAATAAAATACGATCATACACTTTAACAAATGGAGAAGATAAATTAATTCTATAACAACAAGGAAAACCTAAATCTAAATACCGCTTATGGATCGGTTGACGTACTCCTCCGTAAGCTTTATCTTCGATCGTCGTTGGCTTCCTTGAATCCTTAGAATGGTATCTCTCGCTTCGTTATAGTGTGGCAACGCTCTCAAAGCTGATTGAATGTCGTGTTTGGGTCGCAAAATTGAGAAGAGGAAGAGTTGTGTATGAATTGGTCAAGTGAGTTCGAGTTGTGTGTAAGGGGGACTCTAAGGGGGTATTTATAGATGTAAGGGTTTACACGAATCCTATGTGCAATAGGAATAGGCGCGCCGCAGCATGCATTTTCCCCGCCGCGGCGCAACACAAATTCTGAAAAATATGCAAAAACCCGAGAGCTCCCCGCCGCGGCATGCAATTATCCCGCCGCGGCGCGCAATGCTTCTATGTTTTCAGGACCAAACCCGAGAGCCTCACGCCGCGGCATGCAATTCTCTCGCCGCGGCGCGCAGTGCTTTCCTTCTTTTCACGTCCCCCCTTACATATGTGATGGCACTATATGTAAGGCTTACATATTCGTCTTGATTAGTCCGTAACTCGTGATCCGAGCGCCGTAGGTGTTCCGTCTTCGCGTGTTTTCATCATTTGAATCATTTGACGCTAAAAACACCTGAAATGCACTAAAATATACCCGTGACTCCGAATGGATAGATTTATGAAAATAATCGAAATAATAGTCATAATAAATCTATATATCAATCAATCAAGCATAATTAATCACGAAATATTAGTGCTTTTCGAGCACTCATCAGTAAAGTGATAAGCAACTTTCAAGGTCGGTCTCTCAAGGAATTGCAGTGGTCTTAAATAACTAACTTTTAAACTAAAAAGAGTTCTAATGAAAATAAAAGACTAATTAAATAGAGTTCTAGTAAAACTAAAACTCTAAGTAACTAGAATCCTAAAGCTAGTAAAACTGTAAAAAGGTGTTTGATTTGTAACGGGAACAAAGTACGAGCAATTAAACTAAAACAAGATCGCAATCAAACAATCAATCAAATCAAATATCAATAGAGGATGTATGGACGTTTAGCTTGGTTAACCATGTTTGCATCGAAAAGGGTATGGTGAGATACATGAACGTCCTATATAAACAAAACTACCGGCTTTCCTTTTAATTACGAAACTCCTTTTGGCGGGGGTAGGTCTCTTTGTTGATTAACTAATTAACTGCCTTTGGCGGGGGTAAATTAAATAGCAATCAAATTATGCGCAAGGAAAACATGCCAATCAAATGAATGCTATGACTAAGTCACTAACTTGAGTCTTTGATTAAGTGTTTCGGAATAGAGTTAAGGTGACGTTCCTCTAACTAAATTCTTAGGTTTTTCAATCTAACTACGAACATCAAATGGGCCCATGATTATTCATAATCAAACATTTAAACATGCTCTTAATCAAAAAGTATTTTATTCATAAGTCAAAAAGATACACCATACACAATTCTAGCAAACATGGCAACACAAACTAAACATCCATAATTAAATTAGCCAGACATGTTCATATTATTATTCATAGACAAATAAAATATGATCATACACTTTAACAAATAAAGAAGATGAATTAATTCTATAACAACAAGGAAAACCTAAATCTAAATACCGCTTATGGATCGGTTGACGTACTCCTCCGTAAGCTTTATCTTCGATTGTCGTTAGCTTCCTTGAATCCTTAGAATATTGTCTCTCGCTTCGTTATAGTGTGGCAACGCTCTCAAAACTGATTGAATGTCGTGTTTGGGTCGCAAAATTGAGAAGAGGAAGAGTTGTGTATGAATTGGTCAAGTTATTTCCAGTTGTATGTAAGGGGGACTCTAAGGGGGTTTTTATAGATGTAAGGGTTTACACGAATCCTATGTGCCATAGGAATAGGCGCGCCGCGGCATACATTTTCCCCGCCGCGGCGCAACACAAATTCTGGAAATTATGTAAAAACCCGAGAGCTCCCCGCCGCGGCATAACTTTTCCTCGCCGCGGCGCACAATGTTTTTGGATTCCTAGCATGCAAACCGAGAGCCCCTCGCCGCGGCATATGATTTCTTCGCCGCGGCGCGCCTTGCATGTAACAGTGTACATGGAATGTACATGGCTTTACATGTATTGTCGAGACCCTCGCCGCGGCGCATAATTTCGTCGCCGCGGCGCGCATTGCTTTCCTGCTCTTCATGCTTACCCCCTTACATATGTGCTGGCTTGACATGTACGGCTTACATATTTGACTCGTTTTGCCCGTGACTCGTGATCCGAGCGCCGTAGGTGTTCCGTCTTCGCGTGTTTTCATCATTTGAATCATTTGACGCTAAAAACACCTGAAATGCACTAAAATATACCCGTGACTCCGAATGGATAGATTTATGAAAATAATCGAAATAATAGTCATAATAAATCTATATATCAATCAATCAAGCATAATTAATCACGAAATATTAGTGCTTTTCGAGCACTCATCACAACCCCCAACCAGCTTCTTGCTAGTCTCTAGCAAGTGAAGCGACCTAAAATAAAATTAAAAACAAATGAAATAAACTAACCTAACCTAAATCACTTCCGTAGATTGTCACGGTTGCATTTAGCGTATGCAACAAGCCTTTAAACCCCTAGGTGGCCCTAGTGGACGAGTTATAGTCTCGTGAGGGTTTCCAGTGATGATACCTGCAAACATCGTAACTGACACAAATAAAGACTCAAAACTAATAAAGACTCTAACAATACTTGAATCAATCCATGCATACGTCTCAAAAATTGTTAACAACGAATGATACATGAAATAGTTAAACATCACCTAAGCTCAAAAACAGTCCAAACATCAAACTCATCATGGTAATCGAATTTTGAACAACCAATCACACCACAAACCCGTTAGTTATACTATCTGACCGTGTCATGCATGATATTCATAGATTACATTTTAATATCTCATAAATGTGCAAGTAAAATATGAATGTGAATTTTTGCACTTACAAACTCCATATGCTCATTTTTCAAACTCATCTCCACTAATATAGAAACTAAACTACCTAGAATCAATAGGACTTCATTAAGCTTGTAAAGTTGTGGCTAGGTGTGTGATCATGAAGTACAAAAATGATGTTTTCATATGATAAGAGTACTTTTTATTTCACAAACATATTTTCAACTTTTTCTACCAAGTGTTCTTTTCCATCCTCCCTTCAATTCAAATGTCCTTTGGATCTTTTGCTTGATTTTCTTCTCTACTTTTCTTGCTCGTTATTTCAATCATCATCATTTTTTTTTTTTTTTTTTTTTTTTTGATGAAGCAAGACAAATATAACATAATTGCTCATGAAAATCAAATATTACATCGAGTACTCTTATCACTAAGGGTAGTACAATGTATGTCAATGTTGAGTTCAAGGGTGTGCTATTGATAAAATATTGCGGGGAGGCATGAAAGGTTCAAACGGTCCAAAAATGGCCTAAATCACTTTCTAAGTGGCATTTGTTTCTATTATTTCGCTTCAACGTGTTTTCAAATGAGTTCTAGAGATTGTTGAGACTTAAAACATATCATGAACATGCATACATTCCACAAATCAGAATAGTTATACTAATCATGCAAACTACCACAAGTACCACAAAATTCTCAAATTAGATGAATCCAACATTTATGTGCTTCGTTGCTTAGGTAAAAATCTAACATCTCTCATATGTCATCGTCATTACAATCATGTTAATATCATAGATTTCCGGATTGAATCAAGTAGACACGACACTAACTAAAAACAATTCAAGTGACAAAGTTAAAAATTTAAAATTGGTCATATTTCATGCTCATGGAATATTCTTCCCACCCCCAACCTATTTTCTGCATTGTCCTCAATGTGAAAAAGAAGAACAAAAGAGATTAAGAAAAAGTGTGAGAAGTTACCCCCCTTTCGTATGAGATTGTGTCATTACTCGTTATGCTCCGGTTCACTGTTCCTCGCTTTTCTCATGAAGAATTTATGTGTATGAACATATATTGAACCTCAAAGTGTATGCAACACAATTCAAACTCAAACCCAAATTTAAATTATAACTAAGTCAGATGAAAACAGAAAAACATTAAACTAAGTTAAACAATTCAAAATAAAATAAAATAAAAATAAAAAATAAAGGAAAATAAAAGAAAATAAATGAAAAAGAAATAAAAGAAATAAAGACAACGAAAGAGATACGATACCGAATGGGTGCCTCCCATTAAGGGCTTAGTTTAACGTCTTAGCAAGACGTGACTGATCTCGTGTCAAGGAGGGTTAAATATGTAATTGTACTGCTTATTTCCTCCCTTATCTTTCTTGAAATGAGCTTTAGTCCTCCAAGTTGGGTTTTTGTAATTAGAATGCTTAATGCGTTCTTTGTAGGCATCATCCCGACTTAAATTTATCTGCTTGTCCTTCCCTCTCCATTCAACGTTTCGAACCTCAATTCTGTTACTTTTGCTATCCTGCAATTCAATGTTAGAAGAAATAGGAGAAGGTTGAAAAGTTCCAAATTTTACAGTTTCTCCACAAACCGTCATTGTTAACTTCCTATTATGGACCTCAATAGTTGTCTTGGTTGTGGCCATGAAAGGTCTACCAAGAATAATTGTATGTTCCTTGTCCTGAAGAAAGTTTCTGTCCATCTCAAGCACCACAAAGTCCACTGGTACAATAAACTTGTCCACCTGTACCAATAAATTTTCCACTATTCCCTTTGGGTATTGAATCGAACCGTTTGCAAGTTGAAGGGTCATCCTTGTTTCTTTAAGCTTTCCTAATCCTAGTTGCAAGTATACTGAATATGGCATTAGGTTTATACCTGCTCCTAAGTCTAGCATAGCCTCGAATTCCCTCTTATCTCCCATAGTGATGTTAATGTGGAAACTACCTGGATCTTTCATTTTGAGAGGTAAGTGCGGTTGGATTATTGGACTACCAATTTTTGACTTTTCATTCTCTTTGCTTCTATTCTTCTTGATGATAAAGTTCTGATTTTTCTCCTCAAACTGGTTTATTGGTGGTATTGGTGGTCGGTATGGGTCCATTGACTTGTGCAATCGAAAAATGTTGGATGTTTCTTTCTTGGGAAGTTCATTTGGATTGGTATTAAGCTCATCATCTCCTTTGAGAGTTGAATCCTCACCTTCAAAGTTACCTGTACTAGACAACAAAACATTAGAATTATCAGGTAAATTATCAGGTAAATTATTAAGTACCTCCTCATCATTTTGAAAAACTATGATCGCCTTTGCTTGTTCAGGTTGACTAGGCAGCTTTCCCGTCTCTTGTTTGTACATTTGTTCCGCTAGCTGCCCAACCTGTATTTCCACTCTCTTCACTGAAGCTTCTATAGAGTCCATCCTTCCATTACAAGAGTGTATGAAATTGTTTAGGGTTTCCTCTACGGTTGGCTTATTTTGTGGAAATTGTAGGTTTACATTTTGGCCTTGTGTTTGGTTTTGGACAAATGGTTGGCTATTGTTTTGTTTCCATCCAAAATTAGGGTGATTCCTCCATCCAGGGTTGTAGGTATTTGAATAAGGGTCGTTCCTAGGTCTAGGTTGGTACCCTTGCATTGAATTAGCCTCTTCAGTAGTACCTGTATAAGGATCACCTGCAAAAGAACAAACATTAGCTCCGTGTCCATATGAACCACAAACTCCACATACCTCGTGTTTTGGCATCTGATTAACATTGGAGGTTGTGAGAAGTTGCACTTGTTTCGTCAATTCAGCAAGTTGCATGGCCATTTCATTGTTGGAGCCTAATTCGTGGACTCCAGCTCTTCTTCCTCTAGCGCTCTTTTGTTGGAAGTTGGCTCCTAACATCTCGAATAGTTCGTATGTTTCATCCGCTGTTTTCTCACCCATTGCTCCTCCTGCAGCGTTGTCAACTGTGAATTGACATTGTAGCGTCAATCCGTCATAGAAAAACTGATTCTGTAGCTGCAACGGGAAGTGGTGGTGTGGACATTGTATCAACAGCAATTTGAATCTGTCCCAAGCCTCGTGGAAGGGTTCTCCGTCCATCTGCGAAAAAGTAGCAATTTTTGTTCTTAGATCAGATGTCTTTTGATGGGAATAGAACTTACCCATAAATTTATTGTAAACATCGTCCCATGTGACCAAAGAACCGGGTGCCAATGTCATTAGCCAAGACTTAGCTCTATCCTTGAGAGTGTATGGAAAACACCTCATGCGTAGTTGATCTTCACTAAGTCCCTGCAATGGAAAAGTTTGCACAGTAGCATATAGTTCACGCATAAAATTTAAAGGATCTTCATTAGGGATACCGTAAAAGGAGGGAAGCATGGAATAATGAATATTTTTCAATTCATAATTCCTAGCCGCCTCTGTAAGTTGAATGCATGATGTGGCGGTCCCAATGATCGGTCTTGCAAACTCTTTGTTCATCATTTGCCTAGCTACGTTGTCACCCATTGTTGCTTGCAATTGTTGTTGGACTTCTTCCTCTTGATATTGATTATCCAGTTTCTTTGATCGGTGTTTGACTCTATGAATGTTGTCAATGAAAGGAGAGAGTTCCTTGTTAAGTGATCTCCTACCCTGCATGCACAAATAAAAAGCAAACAAAGATCAAGGTAGCAGTGAAATTTGAAATTAAGCACTATTTTTTTGATTTTTTATTTTCTGATTTTTTTTGGATTTTTTTTTTTTTTTCGAATAAAAATAAATAAATAAAATAAATAAATAAATAAAATAAACAAACAAATAAAAATAAATCAGAAACTCTAAAAAGTTAAAAAGAAAATTATTCAAAACGCCAATTCCCCGGCAACGGCGCCAAAAACTTGATGTGTTAAAATGTGTACTCGCAAGTGTACGAATCACTCGTAGTAAAGTGATAAGCAACTTCCAAGGTCGGTCTCTCAAGGAATTGCAGTGGTCTTAAATAACTAACTTTTAAACTAAAAAGAGTTCTAATGAAAATAAAAGACTAATTAAATAGAGTTCTAGTAAAACTAAAATTCTAAGTAACTAGAATCTTAAAGCTAGTAAAACTGTAAAAAGGTGTTTGATTTGTAACGGGAACAAAGTACGAGCAATTAAACTAAAACAAGATCGCAATCAAACAATCAATCAAATCAAATATCAATAGAGGATGTATGGACGTTTAGCTTGGTTAACCATGTTTGCATCGAAAAGGGTATGGTGAGATACATGAACGTCCTATATAAACAAAACTACCGGCTTTCCTTTTAATTACGAAACTCCTTTTGGCGGGGGTAGGTCTCTTTGTTGATTAACTAATTAACTGCCTTTGGCGGGGGTAAATTAAATAGCAATCAAATTATGCGCAAGGAAAACATGCCAATCAAATTAATGCTATGACTAAGTCACTAACTTGAGTCTTTGATTAAGTGTTTCGGAATAGAGTTAAGGTGACGTTCCTCTAACTAAATTCTTAGGTTTTTCAATCTAACTACGAACATCAAATGGGCCCATGATTATTCATAATCAAACATTTAAACATGCTCTTAATCAAAAAGTATTTTATTCATAAGTCAAAAAGATACACCATACACAATTCTAGCAAACATGGCAACACAAACTAAACATCCATAATTAAATTAGCCAGACATGTTCATATTATTATTCATAGACAAATAAAATATGATCATACACTTTAACAAATAAAGAAGATGAATTAATTCTATAACAACAAGGAAAACCTAAATCTAAATACCGCTTATGGATCGGTTGACGTACTCCTCCGTAAGCTTTATCTTCGATTGTCGTTAGCTTCCTTGAATCCTTAGAATATTGTCTCTCGCTTCGTTATAGTGTGGCAACGCTCTCAAAACTGATTGAATGTCGTGTTTGGGTCGCAAAATTGAGAAGAGGAAGAGTTGTGTATGAATTGGTCAAGTTATTTCCAGTTGTATGTAAGGGGGACTCTAAGGGGGTTTTTATAGATGTAAGGGTTTACACGAATCCTATGTGCCATAGGAATAGGCGCGCCGCGGCATACATTTTCCCCGCCGCGGCGCAACACAAATTCTGGAAATTATGTAAAAACCCGAGAGCTCCCCGCCGCGGCATAACTTTTCCTCGCCGCGGCGCACAATGTTTTTGGATTCCTAGCATGCAACCCGAGAGCCCCTCGCCGCGGCATATGATTTCTTCGCCGCGGCGCGCCTTGCATGTAACAGTGTACATGGAATGTACATGGCTTTACATGTATTGTCGAGACCCTCGCCGCGGCGCATAATTTCGTCGCTGCGGCGCGCATTGCTTTCCTGCTCTTCATGCTTACCCCCTTACATATGTGCTGGCTTGACATGTACGGCTTACATATTTGACTCGTTTTGCCCGTGACTCGTGATCCGAGCGCCGTAGGTGTTCCGTCTTCGCGTGTTTTCATCATTTGAATCATTTGACGCTAAAAACACCTGAAATGCACTAAAATATACCCGTGACTCCGAATGGATAGATTTATGAAAATAATCGAAATAATAGTCATAATAAATCTATATATCAATCAATCAAGCATAATTAATCACGAAATATTAGTGCTTTTCGAGCACTCATCAGTACGATAAGCCGGTCTATTTGGAAGAGACGCTCCAGGAATGAAGTCAATCTGATGCTCAATCCCTCGCAATGGTGGCACACCGTCCGGGATCTCTTCAAGAAACACATCTTCATATTCCTGCAAGAAAGAAACAAAAATACTTGGCAACGCATTGTCAAGTTCGTTAGTAGAAAAATAAGTCTCCTTATACATAAGTAAAAGCACAGACCTCTTCGCCAAGATGGCGTGTCCTACGTCACTTGCCTTTGCGTAAACATTTTCAACTTTTTTTTCTGTTTCTTTTTCTCTCTCTCCCCTCTTCCCTCTCACCTCACTCTTTTCTCCCAATTTATCTCTTTTTTCTCTAACCATTCTCTTTTGGTCCTCAAAAACTTGCTTAGGAGATAAGGGTGCAAGTGTAATGTTTTTACCTTTCCACTCAAATGAATACTTATTATTGTATCCATCATGTCTAGCCCTCCTATCATATTGCCATGGTCTTCCAAGAAATATATGTCCAGCTTGCATAGGGACTACATCACACATCACCTCGTCCTTGTACTTCCCAATAGCAAAGGATACTAGTACTTGCTTGCTAACCTTTACTTCCCTGCTATCATTCAACCATTGTAGCTTGTAGCGTTTCGGGTGTTTGATCATTGGCAACCCTAGCTTTTCAACTAAGGTAGTACTAGCCACAATGGTGCAACTCCCACCATCAATGATGACATTGCACACTTTAGAGTCCACATGACACCTTGTGTGAAATATGTTCTCTCGTTGTTGCTCCGCATCCTCTTCCTTGTACTGGATACTTAAGGACCTCATTATCACTAGAGCCTCTTCTTCAACGGGCCCTATTTCCTCATCACTAGCTTCCTCTAGCAATGGCATATCTTCATCATCACTATCCTCATCCGTCTCAATGTTGCCATTAACTTGAGCGATCATTGTCTTCTTATTCGGACATTGGGATGCAATGTGTCCGGTTCCAAGACATTTAAAACACTTGATATCTCGGTATCGGATCGGGTTTTCAACCTTACCCTTGTCCTTACTAGTCTACATTTCCTTGCCTCTATTCGGTTCCAACCTCAGCTTGGAGCTAGTTGCTTCATCTTTCTTCCAACCTTTCCATGGTGTGGTAGGGGTGGGTTTTGATGTCGTTGGGTTAACCTTACGTGGGAAAATTTGGCTGCTCTTCTTTCGTAATTGCCTCTCCACCTTGATTGCCATATGTACCATGTCCTCCAACTTTACATAGTGATGTAGCTCTACAACATTGGCAATGTCTTGGTTCAAACCACTAACAAACCTAGCCATTGTGGCTTCCCTATCCTCCTCTATACTAGCTCTAACCATGGTCATCTCCATATCTTTGTAATAATCATCTACCGATCTAAATCCTTGAGTGAGCCTTTGGAACTTTTGATATAGCTCTCGGTAGTAATGGCTCGGAATAAACCGCTTCCTCATGATAGCTTTCATATCTTCCCAGCTATCAATTGGTCTTTCACCATTTCTCCTCCTAGCTACAACTAGTTGATCCCACCAATTTAAAGCATAGTCGGTGAATTCTATTACGGCTAACTTAACCTTTTTCTCATCCGAGTAGTTGTGGCACGCAAAGATATGCTCAACCTTCTTCTCCCATTCCAAATAAAGTTCCAAGTCATTCTTTCATTGGAATGCCGGCATTTTCATTTTAATACTTTCCAAGTTTCTATCAACCCCGTCATAGGGTCATTGTGGGGGTCTCCTAACTCCTCCCCGACCATGGCCACCTCTAGGCCCATGTCGTCCTCCAAAGGGCATCCTCCCTTCACCATCATAATTATCCTCACCAAAACTATCCTCCTCCAACTCCTCCTCAATATGGGCTCTCCTATTAGGTCTTCCTACATTAGGAGCATTTTGCGGTGCTTCTTGCCGCAAGTTGGCGATAGTGGCGTCTTGCCTCTCAATTCGTTCATTCATGTTGACCATGACGGCATTCATCCGTTCCATGGATTGTTGAAGCGCCCTCATCATAAAAGCTGTATCGGGCCTTTCCTCTGAACTATTCCTGTCAGACATTCTCAACAACAACTAACACAAACAAATAATTAGCAATTAACAAATTGGAACTTTCACTCGTTACCTCACGTGTTTAACACTCAAATTTGATTGCTGAAGCGCTCGAAGCCCTATGACAAACCAAATCGTCCAAGACTTCCACACAATTGTAGAGTTCTCGTCCTCAACAATCCGTAGTTTGCAATATCCAATGTTAAGCACAAAGGAAACTAACTAGAAGTGTTTTGAAACTCTAACTCTATGAGTTTGGAAACAAGTTCAATTTAGCAAATTCAAACTCGTAAAATGCAAACAAATAAAGAAACGATCATTTAAAGGGTGAATGACGCTAAAACAAAAGAAATTTCGTAAATTCTCGGGAAATCAAGAATTCAGTCTCTCTTTTTTTTTTTATAAGTTCCGAAATATCCTCTTTCTTTTCTAATTTTTTTTTTATAAAAATATCTAGCGAGATATTTTTGTGAGATATTTTCACGAGATATTTTCGTTAGATATTTTTACGAGATATTTTCGTGAGATATTTTCGGAAGATATATATATATTTTTTTAAATAAAGAGAATATAGTTTTGTTCTCACTTTTCAATACGAACAAAACATGTAAGATTACCAAAATACCCTTCCTTTACGAAAATGATTTTAAGGAAATTTTCAACATGAAAACCTCTCCAAATTCAATCAAGATAAGAAGGAAACAACAACATCAATCAGATTAATCCAGGAAATGCAATAAACATATAGAAACAAAGAAGAACACAAAATTTTTTTGTGAAGAATTTTCTTGGTTGCTATGAAATAAAAAATTGACACAAATTAAGATAGGAATTTAGAGTCTCAACCTAGAGCTCTGATACCAAAATGATGCAAACCCTGCAACACGATTCCTACGACCCACTAGCAACGAAGACTAGAGAACCACAAGAAATTCGGCTCAAGACCCAACAACAAATTAGCATGTGATTTCTAAGCAAAACAACAGATTTTTGGTAGCAAGGAACTCACCTACACACATGGATATTACGCACCATGCACGAAGAAGAGTAGAAACACCACAAAGGGATGCAAGTCCTTTGATAAGTTTTGGGTTTGCAATTAAGGAAAGAGCTCTTGGCTCTCAAATTTGTTTGAAGAAATAAATATTCTCATAAATGAACAAAAGTTGCCTTTTGGGCTGCTACAACTTGTCTTATATAGAGTACAAACAAAACCTAAGGAAAAGAAAGCATTGTAGCCATTGGATTTGATCCAATGGTCCAAATTACATCATTTACACTTGTGCCGCGGCCAGCAAAATAATCATGCCGCGGCTCGGAGGCTCGGAGTACAACATTAAAAATAGGCGGGCCGCGGCGGAGTAAATTCCATGCCGCGGTGAGCAACTTTGTCATCCAACCCGAGAGGCTTGTGCCGAGGCGCGCACACTTGCCCATCTCTGCGCGCACATCTGCCCACATCCGCAGGCGCGCTGGTCTAGTTGCCATGCCAAAACAGAACCCTCTGGGCCACGGCGCCACAAATGCTTGCCGCGGCACGCATGCCTCACCAAAATTCTTCCCAAAACAGAGAACCACTCACCGCGGCGGCCATTAATCCATCCCGCGACGCAGATCTTCTTCTTCAAATTCTGCCTCTATCACATTGCTTGACCTCTCACAAGCTATGTGCTCATTCCTCATCATCCCTTGGCCTTGTATCAACTCTTGGACAAGTCCATTCAAGGCTTCCTTGAGTTGTCTCGCCTTTGACCTCGGGATTGGCCCGTTCGGGATGCGAAGTGGTGGTAGCGCTAGCTGATTCGTATCAGAAAGGGTCTCCTAAGGAAGAGTGGAATCTCCTTGTTATCCATGTCAAGCTACTGTAGCTGCGAGTGGCGAGCAGGAGCTAAAGTGGCTACTGTAGCGGGCGAGCAAGCTTGCGAGCGCTTTGCTGCTAATGCTGCTATTGCAACTACTATGGCTGAACCTATAGCTGCTACTGTTGCAGCTTTCACTAAGTAGAGATGATAGAGAGGAGAGAGGTGCTAGAGAGGAAACCTCTCAATACCGCATCTTCTCTCTCTCTCTCTCTCTAGTTTGCTTGCTGTAGCTGGCTAGTAGCTGCCTCCGACTACGAGTTAGCTACAGTAGCAGCATTAGCCGCAAATTTCTCGCAAGCTTGCTCGCCTACTACATTAGCAGCTTTAGCTACAATATCTGCTATATGGAGATAGCATGCCATATGTGAAGACTTCGACGATCCCTATACCCCTCTTACCTTATGTTCCATTTCACAACAACAACTTCGCCTCATTGTCGCGGTAGAGCCAAGAGAGAGGCACAAACTTCTCGGTTTGCCAGTTTAGTAGCCATTTTAGCTCTGGCTTGCCTTGCTCGCCATTCGCAACTACATTAGTTATCGTAGATGGAGCATGTACTACTTTGGTCAACCGCAAAAAAAATTAAAGGAAAGAACTATACAAAGAAAATCACAAAAAATAAACAAATTAAGAAAATTAGCTAAAAAGAAAATAAATAAGCAATTTAAAATGCCAAATTCCATGAGGACGGTGCCAAAAAGATGCACAAATTTCAATTGCTTGCAAGTGCACAAGTCACCTATAGCAAGTGACAAGTTATCCCGAGATCGATCTTTCAAGGAATTTGCAGTGGTTTTAAAATATTTCTTATTTTCTAAATTAGTTACAAAAAATAAGTCCTAAAAATTCTAACAATTATCGATTGAGTGAAGGTTGCAAAATTATAAAATCTTAAAATAATTAAAATAATTAAGTAAAAAGTTTACCGAAGTGATATGATGAATGAGTGTGAGAAATTAGTTAGCCATTCATTGATAGAATAATTTAAGTGATTTTCACAATTAAGCATGGAAGTTGGATTTATTGATTTTTTTCACTAAACCTAGAAAACTCAATTCAATGGAAATTTTCCCTTTATTAACTAATTAAGTTCTTTGATCTAAACTGTTAATTAACTAATTATTATAAACCCTAGAAAAATAATTTAATCACCTAATTTAAAACAAGTCAATGCATTTAAATTAGGTTCTTGTTCAAAATTGCTTAATTAAACAAAGATGATGTTTCTAATGCTCAATTCCTAAATATTTTCTTATACTCATAAACAAATTTAGTAAAAAATAGTTCATGAAAAAAGATATGAAAAATATTGAACGAGAAATAAATCACTCTAGTTTAAATAAAATTACTTAAATGTTCATTATTCATAGTAGCCTAGGAAAAATCTCACACTAAATATTTAGCCTCTCATAACTAAATCAAAATCAATATTTTTCATTACAAGAGATATGCTTAAAACCTAGAGAGAAAAGAAAACAAAAGAAAATGATAACTAAATCAAAATCAATATTTTTCATTACATGAGATATGCTTAAAACCTAGAGAGAGAAGAAAAGAAAATGATAAATATACCCCACTTCCACTCTTGAACCATTGCTCTTGAACTTAGATGGTCATCTTTATCAAGAAAACTTTGGAGGAGCTTTAATAGAAGTTTCTCTCTCTAGAAGATGGTGTAGAGGATGAATGGATTTGGCAACTGTTCACTAGTTTTTTTTGGGAGACTTTTTAAGTTGTATTTATAGGTTAGGTTTTTGGTAAAAGGAGTGTTGCACATTTAAAATGCGAATAAGGGTTTTGGTGCATTTTAGGTATTCAAATAGCGGTACAAATTCACTCTATTGCGACGCAATGTCTCTAGTGGTCTTAGTACAAAAACTTGAGGCTTGTGCACTGCGGCACAACATATTTCCCGCCGTGGTGCCAAGTGTTTTACTAATCCAGTACAAAATCCAAAAGGCTGGCTACCATCGCACACAACTTTATATGCGGCTGCACATGCTGAATTTGCATCCCCATAAAAACGTGAGAATGTCCTGCTGTGGCACACGTATTTCTTCGCCGTAGTGCGTCTTGTTGTACAAACCTTGTATATGCCACTTACATAATGGTTGGTTCTCAATGTAAGACTTATATTTCTTACCATTTTGTTCCATTTTAACCCAATTTGATAATTTAATTCCAAAAATCCTTCCAGACTTACTTCAAAAATATAAAACAATATCATATTGAAATAAAACATAAAATAAATACTTAAAAATATAACAAAATATTATATTAAAATAGTATTTATTAGTCATGACCATGAATAAAATGACATGTTTGCAAAAGAATGAAAACACCCATGTGTAATATGTAGTCTTAGTAAACTCTTATGATTAATAAATTTTAGGCACCTAATGGCCATATACATGTGTGTAGTATTTTAGGATTTTAATTGCAATAACAAAAGACATTTGGGTTGTAATTAAATTAGAGAATTTGGCTAACAACCATAAATAGAAATTTTGAATATAGTTATTGATGCGAACCCCGCAACACGACTCCTACGACCCACTAGCGACGAAGACTAGAGAACCACAAGAAATTCGGCTCAAGACCTAACAAGAAATTAGCATGTGATTTCTAAGCAAAACAACAGATTTTTGGCTGTAGGAAACTAACCTACACACATGGATATTATGCACCACGCACGAAGAAGAGTGGGAACGCCACAAAGGGATGCAAGTCCTTTGATAAGTTCTTGGGTTTGCTAAGGAGCAAAGGAGCTCTTGGCTCTCAATTTGTTTTTCAAACAAATATTTGATAAAAATGATCAAAGATTACAATTTGCTGCACATATGGTCCTATTTATAGAGTACAACAAAACCCTAAAAGTTAAAATGAATCCTAGCCATTGGTTTTTAATCCAATGGTGCAAAATTACAATTTTATATCTGTGCCGCGGCGAGGGATTTATCTATGCCGCTGCGAGGAGGCTCGGGAAGATAATTAAAAGTAGGCGGGCCGCGGCAGAGTTAATTCCATGCCACTGCGAGGAACCTTGGCATCCAACCCGAGAGGCTTGTGCCACGGTGCGCATGTCCTTCCAACCCTGCGCACACATCTGCCCACATTTACGCGCACCTCTGCCCAGTCTGCGAGCATGTATGCTCAGTCCTCTGGTCCAAAACAGAAACACTTGTGCCGCGGCGCGCATGCCTCGCCAAAATGTCCATCAAAATAGAAAGTTGTTCGCCGCGGCGGGGGAATCACATGTCACGGAGCAGCTCAAAATGTTGAAATCCCACAATTAGCTTGGCACTCCCATGTCTCACATGTTTTTTCCCTTGCTCGTGTTGTGGTGTGCCTTTCTGCGCCAATATTTCACCCCTTTCTCGGCCTGGTCCATGATACGTGTTGGGCCTTGCTTGTGGTGCGATCTGGATCGTATCATTCCCTCCCTCTTCAAGAGAATTCGACCTCGAATTCGGCCTTCATCATGGGGTAAGTTTAGTAGTCCATCCTTATTGTGCTCCTCATCATAAGGATCCTACAAAAAAGAAAAGTTAGAAAATAAACGTTCTTTCGTTTTTTTCTTTTCTTCCTTTTTTTTTGGTATGCCCATTCTTCTCCTTGGGCACTTCATCTTTTTCTTTTCCCTTTTCCTTTTCTTGTTCTCCCTTGTTCTGGATTCTCAAATGATCTTCAAGTACTTCTTTCGGGGTAAGGGGGACAAGGGTTATTTTACTTTCATCCTTCTCAAACGAGTACTTATTTTTATAACCGTCATAAGTCACCCGTCGATCATATTGCTAAGGCCTGCCCAATATCATATGCCCAACCTACATTGGTACTACATCACACAATACAACATCTTGATATTTTCCTATTGCAAAGGACACTTTCACTTGATGTTCTACCTTCACCTCGCCTATATCGGTCAACCATTGTAGTTTATAAGGTGTAGGGTGTTCAATTGTGGATAATCCTAACTTCTCAATTAGGGTAGTACTAGCAATATTGGTACAACAACCCCAATCAATGATTAGGCTGCAGACTTTGCCATTCACATGACATCTCGTATGGAAAATGTTTCCTCTTTGTGCATCCATGTCACATCCTTTAAGTGATCCATAGGTGCTCGCCCTACCATAAGCAAGTCTCCCTTAACAGGACCTATTTCCTCCTCACTTGCTTCTTCCAATGGTGGCATCTCACCCTCATCACTCTCTTCATCATTCGTCACCTCCCCATTAGCTTGCATGATCATTGCTCTCTTGTTCGGACATTGGGACGCATAATGTCCCTTTCCAAGACAATGAAAACAACTAACATCTCGATTACGGGGAAAGGTTTCAACTTTACCTTTTCCTTTATCTTTACTAGCCTCCATCTCTTTACCCTTGTTGACTTCAAAGCTGGGCTTGGAGCTAGTTCCCTCTTCTTTCTTAAAATCTTGCATCCAAGGTGTTGGAGCAATTGGCCTTTGTGGTTGCATCCGGTTGCTTCTTCTCTTGAATTGCCCTTCCACTTTAATTGCCATGTGGACCATGTCTTCCAACTCCACATAATGATGAAGCTCCACAACATTGGCAATTTCCAGATTTAGCCCACTCAAAAACCGATTCATAGTGGCTTCTCTATCCTCCTCAATGTTAGCCCTAACCATGGCTACCTCCATTTCCTTGTAATACTCATCAACCGATCGAAAGCCTTGATTGAGTCGTTGTAATTTCTGATAAAGCTCTCGGTAGTAATGGCTCAGAATAAACCTCTTTCGCATGATTGCTTTCATATCCTCCCAACTACTTATCGGCCTTTCTCCATTCCTCCTTCTACTAACTACCAACTGATCCCACCAATTCAAAGCGTAGTCAGTAAACTCAATCACCGCCAATTTAACCTTTTTCTCATCGGAGTAGTTGTGGCATTCAAATATATGCTCCACCTTCTTTTCCCACTCTAAATATAATTTTGGGTCATTCTTTCCTTAGAATGCCGGCATTTTCATTTTAATATTTCCTAAACTCTGATCAACTCCATCATAGGGTTGGTGTGGGGGTCTCCTCACTCCTCCCCTCCTATGGCCATCTCTAGGCCTATGTCTTCCTCCAAAGGGCATCCTCCCTTCACCATCATAATATTCCTCACCAAAACTATCCAACTCCTCCTCAATATGGGCCCTCCTATTAGGCCTTCCTACATTAGGAGCATTTTGCGGTGCCTCTTGCCGCAAGTTGGCGATAGTGGCATCTTGCCTTTCCATTCGCTCATTAATGTTAACCATGACGGCATTCATCCGTTCCATGGATTGTTGTAGTGCTCTCATCATAAAAGCTGTGTCGGGCCTTTCCTCGGAGCTATTCCTGTCAGACATACTTAACAACAATTAACACGAACAAACGATTAGCAATTAACAAAATTGGAACTTTCACTCGTTACCTCACGTGTTTAACACTCGAATTTGATTGCCGAAGCGCTCGAAGCCCTATGACAAACCAAACCGTCCAAGACTTCCACACAATTGTAGAGTTCTCGTCCTCAACAATCCGTAGTTGCAATATCCAATGTTAAGAACAAAGGAAACTAACTCGAAGTGTTTTGAAACTCTAACTCTATGAGTTTGGAAACAAGTTCAATTTAGCAAATTCAAACTCGTAAAATGCAAACAAACAAAGAAACGATCCGTCAAAGCGTGAACGACGCTAAAACGAAAGAAATTTCGCAAATTCTCGGGAAATCAAGAATTCACTCTCTTTTCTCTCTTTTTTTTTTAAAAGTTCCGAAATATCCTCTTTCTTTTTCTAACTTCTTTTTTTTATAAAAATATCTAGCGAGATATTTTCATGAGATATTTTCACGAGATATTTTCAGAAGATATTTTTTTTTAAATAAAGAGAATATAGTTTTGTTCTCACTTTTCAATACGAACAAAACATGTGAGATTACCAAAATACCCTTCCTTTACGAAAATGATTTTAAGGAAATTTTCAACATGAAAACCTCTCCAAATTCAATCAAGATAAGAAGAAAATAACAACATCAATCAGATTAATCCAGGAAATACAATAAACACATAGAAACAATGAAGAACACAAAATTTTTTTTTGAAGGAATTTTCTTGGTTGCTATGAAATAAAAATTGACACAAATTAAGATAGGAATCTAGAGTCTCAACCTAGAGCTCTGATACCAAATGATGCGAATCCCGCAACACGATTCCTATGACCCACTAGCAACGAAGACTAGAGAACGATAAGAAATTCGGCTTAAGACCCAACAACAAATTAGCATGTGATTTCTAAGCAAAACAACAGATTTTTGGCTGCAGGAAACTCACCTACACACATGGATATTACGCACCACTCACGAAGAAGAGTGGGAACGCCACAAAGGGATGCAAGTCCTTTGATAAGTTCTTGGGTTTGCTAAGGAGCAAAGGAGCTTTGGGCTCTCAATTTGTTTTTCAAACAAATATTTGATAAAAATGATCAAAGATTACAATTTGCTGCACATATGGTCCTATTTATAGAGTACAACAAAACCCTAAAACTTAAAATGAATCCTAGCCATTGGTTTTTAATCCAATGGTGCAAAATTACAATTTTATATCTGTGCCGCGGTGAGGGATTTATCTATGCCATGGCGAGGAGGCTCGGGAAGATAATTAAAAGTAGGCAGGCCGTGGCAGAGTTAATTCCATGCCGCGGCGAGGAACGTTGGCATCCAACCTGAGAGGCTTGTGCCGCGGAGCCCCAAAGCCATGCCGCGGCGCGCATGTCCTTCCAACCATGCGAGCACATCTGCCCACATTTGCGCGCACCTCTGCCCAGTCTACGCGCGTGTATGCTCAGTCCTCTGGTCCAAAATAGAAACACTTGTGCCGCGGCGCACATATTTCATGCCGCGGCGTAGCTCAAAATGTTGAAATCCCACAATTAGCTTGGCACTCCCATGTCTCACATGTTTTTACCCTTGCTCGTGTTGTGGTGTGCCTTTCTGCGCCAATATTTCACCCCTTTCTCGCCCTGGTCCATGATACGTGTCGGGCCTTGCTTGTGGCGCGATCTGGATCGTATCAGTTATGATGTGAAGACCAACTACAATTCCATGTTGCTTGTATTCAATTTTACATTACAATTGGTTGGAACAAATTAAGCATCTGAGTGAGTATATTGGGAAAAAATTTAATACTAGGAACTCAATATCTTAACTTTTCAATCATTTTAATTAGTGTAATTAATTAAATTAGATTTATTTTATTTTATTTTACTTTGAACAATATTTCCTTAGTGTAAATAGTATTGTGCATGACCCAATTTTGGTACTTAATTGTTGCTCACAATGGTGTATATGATTTTACGCAAGTGCACGTGTCGCTAACAAGTAATATAATGATAAGAAAAATCGTTCCCACGGAGATTGGAATACTAGAAAATATCGTAAAAATTAACTATTAAAATCAATGTTTTGTGTTTTTGTTTATTAAAATAAAATAAATAAATAAAATAAAATAAATAGAACGAGAGGACAAGAGTGAAAATACGGAAACAACGTTCAACGAAAGGATATCAAGAATCGCAAGCAGATAAATCAGTTAGGATTGCGAATGTGACAAGTGATGTAGATAAACTGCTTTGCTGCAGCGTTGCTGCAGCAAAGTGCACCAGTAACTAGAATTGCAAAAATTCACAAAGGATTATTCCGAATCTGCAATGTTTATATATTCTATGACTCAATAAAACATATTCCTATGCACAACTGAATCTAAGAACGACGTTTCATGCACAAATTCTATTAGGTTATATGAGATAATTATATATTCCTATATTAATTTCTTCACACTATTCTAGCTTCATCCAACTTAAATTAACCTTTCCAGATTCAATTTCAGTTTAGTATCCTATCAATTGTTGATCAAACAATCAATAAGAATAAATCAATAAATCAAGCATAGAATAACTAGCACCCTTTGTCAAGCAAAGCACAAGTTTTTAAAATTAAAGCATAACGTCTACATACACTTGCACATCCACAACCCTAACTGACTGAAAATTTAACCAAGCATATTTATAAAATTAAATATCAAATCATTCATGATCAACATTAGATTCATAGAGTATAGAAATTTGGAAAAACAATTGAAGAAGATTAGAAGAAGGAATAAATTAATAAAACCCCCTTCTATTGAATCTGTCTCTGTTCTCTGTCCAAATCTGTTGCGTTTTTGATGCGAACCGTGGAACGCGATTCCTATCGACCCTACTAGCTACAAGGCTAGAGAACCAAAAGAAATGGTCCAAGACCCAACAACAATATTGGGAGGAGAAATCCAAGCAAAACAAAAGATTGGCTGCAGAAAACTCACCACCACACTTGGATATTACGCACCACGCGCGGAGGAGAGGGCGAACGCCACAAAGGAGTGCAAAGGCCTTTGATAAGTTCTTGGGTTGGCTTGAAATCAAGCAAGGAGCTCATGGCTCTCAATTTGTGTTTCTCACAAATTTCATTCAAATGATCAAAATTACAAACAAGAGCTGCCCAAATGTCCTTAAATAGGGCTCTCACAAAACCTAAAAAGAAAAGACAAGATTTGAGCCATTGGATTTGATCCAAGGGCCATAATTACAAATTTTACATCGGCGCCGCGGCGGGCAAACATTCATGCCGCGGCGGGGAGGCTCGGATCACAAAAGTAAGGGTAGGCGGGCCGCGGCGGACAAATCCCATGCCGCGGCGAGGAACCTTGCACTTCAACCCAAGAGGTCTGTGCCGCGGCGCCCAAAAGCCATGCCGCGGCGCGCACGTCCCTGGTCCTCTGCGCGCACCTCTGCCCACACTTGCGCGCGCGTCTGCTCGTCCTGCGCGCACATCTCCCAGCCTGCATTCCCAAAACAGAAACATCGGCGCCGCGGCGCACATATTTCATGCCGCGGCGAGCATGCCTCGTCCAGAATTCCAACAAAACAGAAACTTGGTCGCCGCGGCGGGGGAAAGTCATGCCGCGGCGCAGCTCCAAAACTTGAATTTCCACACATTAGCTTGGCACTCCCTTGTCTCGCATGTTGGTGCCCTTGCTCGTGTTGTGGGGCGCCTTTCTACGCCAATTCTTCACCCCCTTCTCGGTTCGATCCATGATACGGGTCGGGCCTTATTAGTGGCGCGATCTGGTTCGTATCATTCCCTCCCTCTTCAAGAGAATTCGACCTCGAATTCGGACCTTCATCACGGGGTAAATGTAGGAGCCCATCTCGGTTTTGCTCCTCATCATAATAATCCTGCAAGAAAGAAAAGTAAGAAAATAGGCATTCTTTCATTTTTTTCTTTTCTTCCTTTTTTTTTGTTTGCCCATTTTTCTCTTTGGGCATTTCTTCCTTTTCTTTTCCCTTTCCCTTTTCTTGTTCTTCCTTGTTCTTGATCTTCAATTGATCTTCAATCACTTCTTTCGGGGTAAGGGGGATAAGGGTTATCTTGCTTCCATCCTTGTCGAACGAGTACTTATTTTTATATCCGTCATAAGTCACCCGTCGATCATATTGCCAAGGCCGCCCCAAAATCATATGCCCAACCTGCATCGCTACCACATCACACAATACAACATCTTGATAATTTCCCATAGCAAAGGATACCAAGACTTGATATTCCACCTTCACCTCACCCTGATCATTCAACCATTGAAGTTTGTAAGGAGTGGGATGTTTGGTTGTGGGTAACCCTAACTTCTCTACTAGGGTTGTGCTAGCAATGTTGGTACAACAACCTCCATCAATGATTAGGCTGCAGACTTTGCCATTCACGTGACATCGAGTATGGAAAATGTTTCCTCGTTGCGATTCCATGTCACTTTCCTTAGAGCGATCCTTGGGCACTCGCCCTACCATAAGCAAGTCTCCTTTCACCGGAATTATCTCTTCCGCACTTGCTTCTTCCAATGGTGGCATCTCCTCACCATCACTCTCTTCATCAGTCTCCACCTCTCCATTTGCTTGCATGATCATTGCTTTCTTGTTCGGACATTGGGATGCATAATGACCCTTTCCAAGACAACGAAAACAACTCACATCCCGATTTCGGGGAAAGGTTTCAACCTTACCTTTTCCTTTATCTTTACTAGCCTCCATCTCTTTGCCCTTGTTAACTTCAAAGCGGGGCTTGGAGCTAGTTCCGTCTTCTCTCCTAAAATCTTGTACCCAAGGTGTTGGAGAAATTGGCCTTGGTGGTTGCATCCGGTTACTTCTTCTCTTGAATTGCGCTTCCACTTTGATTGCCATGTGGACCATGTCTTCCAATTCCACATAATGATGAAGCTCAACAACATTGGCAATTTTCGGATTTAGCCCACTCAAAAACCGAGCCATAGTGGCCTCTCTATCCTCCTCAAGGCTAGCTCTAACCATGGCTACCTCCATTTCCTTGTAATACTCATCAACCGATCGAAAGCCTTGATGAAGTCGTTGCAATTTCTGATAAAGCTCTCGGTAGTAGTGGCTCGGAACAAATCTCTTCCGCATGATAGCTTTCATGTCTTCCCAACTACTTATCGGTCTCTCTCCATTTCTTCTTCTCCCAACTACCAACTGATCCCACCAGTTCAGAGCGTAGTCAGTAAACTCGATCACCGCCAATTTGACCTTTTTCTCGTCGGAGTAGTTGTGGCAAGCAAAGACATGCTCAACCTTCTTCTCCCACTCCAAGTAAAGCTCCGGGTCATTCTTTCCTTGGAATGCCGGCATTTTGATCTTAATACTTCCTAAACTTCGATCAACCCCATCAAAAGGTTGGTGTGGGTATCTCCTTGTTCCTCCCCGTTCATGGCCACCTCTAGGCCCATGTCGTCCTCCAAAGGGCATCCTCCCTTCATCTTCATTATAGTTCTCTCCAAAACTATCCTCCTCCAACTCTTCCTCAAAATGGGCCCTCCTATTAGGTCTTCCCACATTAGGAGCGACTTGTGGCGCCTCTTGCCCTAAGTTGGCGATAGTTTCTTCTTGACGTTCCATTCGTTCATTTATGTTAACCATGACGGCATTCATCCGTTCCATGGCTTGTTGTAATGCCCTCATCACAAGAGTTGTATCGGGCCTTTCCTCTGAGCTATTCCTGTCAGACATGCTTACAACAACTAACACAAACAAACAATTATCAATCAACAAAATTGGAACTTTTACTCGTTACCTCACGTGTTTACACTCGAATTTTGATTGCCATAGCGCTCGAAGCCCTATGACAAACCAAACCGACCAAGTCTTCCACACCAATGTAGAATTTCACACTCAACAAGTGTAGCTTGCAATATCCAAATGTATGGAACAAAGGAAACTAACTCAATGTGTTTTGAAACCCTAACTCTATGAGTTTGGAAGGAAGTTTGATTTAGCGAATCCAATCCGAAAAATTGCAAACAAACAAAGAAACGATCCGTCAAAAGCGCAAAACGACGCTAAAACGACGAAATTCCGCAAATTCTCGGGAAATCGAGAATTCACTCTCTTTTCTTTTTTTCTTTTTTTTTTTTTTTTTTATAAGCACGAAATATCCTCTTCCTTAAAATTTTTTTTTTTTTTTTTTTTTTTTTTATAAAAATATCTAACGAGATATTTTCGGGAGATATTTTCACGAGATATTTTCGTGAGATATTTTCCGAGATATTTTCGGGAGATATTTTCGGAAGATATATATATTTTTTTTTTTTTTTTAAAATAAAGAGAAAAGTTTGGCTCTCACTTTTCAAGAAGAAAAACTCATGTGAAATGACCAAAATACCCCTCTTGAAAAAAAACGAAAATTTGGGGGAATTTTCCAACACAAAATCCTCTCCAAATTCAACCACAATAAGAAGCAAACAACAACATCACACAGGTTAATCAGGAATTGCAATAAACACTTAGAAAAAAGGAAGAACACAGAATTTTTTTTTTTTTTTTGTGAAGAGATTTTCTTATGTGCTATGAAATAGAAATTGACAAAAACTAAGATAGGAATCTAGAGTCTCAACCTAGAGCTCTGATACCAAATGATGCGAACCGTGGAACGCGATTCCTATCGACCCTACTAGCTACAAGGCTAGAGAACCAAAAGAAATGGTCCAAGACCCAACAACAATATTGGGAGGAGAAATCCAAGCAAAACAAAAGATTGGCTGCAGAAAACTCACCACCACACTTGGATATTACGCACCACGCGCGGAGGAGAGGGCGAACGCCACAAAGGAGTGCAAAGGCCTTTGATAAGTTCTTGGGTTGGCTTGAAATCAAGCAAGGAGCTCATGGCTCTCAATTTGTGTTTCTCACAAATTTCATTCAAATGATCAAAATTACAAACAAGAGCTGCCCAAATGTCCTTAAATAGGGCTCTCACAAAACCTAAAAAGAAAAGACAAGATTTGAGCCATTGGATTTGATCCAAGGGCCATAATTACAAATTTTACATCGGCGCCGCGGCGGGCAAACATTCATGCCGCGGCGGGGAGGCTCGGATCACAAAAGTAAGGGTAGGCGGGCCGCGGCGGACAAATCCCATGCCGCGGCGAGGAACCTTGCACTTCAACCCGAGAGGTCTGTGCCGCGGCGCCCAAAAGCCATGCCGCGGCGCGCACGTCCCTGGTCCTCTGCGCGCACCTCTGCCCACACTTGCGCGCGCGTCTGCTTGTCCTGCGCGCACATCTCCCAGCCTGCACTCCCAAAACAGAAACATCGGCTCCGCGGCGCACATATTTCATGCCGCGGCGAGCATGCCTCGTCCAGAATTCCAACAAAACAGAAACTTGGTCGCCGCGGCGGGGGAAAGTCATGCCGCGGCGCAGCTCCAAAACTTGAATTTCCACACATTAGCTTGGCACTCCCTTGTCTCGCATGTTGGTGCCCTTGCTCGTGTTGTGGGGCGCCTTTCTACGCCAATTCTTCACCCCCTTCTCGGTTCGATCCATGATACGGGTCGGGCCTTATTAGTGGCGCGATCTGGTTCGTATCAGTTTTTATTCTCTTCTGCTGCCGAATCTGTCTAATAAATCAGCCCAGAATTCTGCTGTGTTTTCCTCCTCTGATGCCCTCCTATTTCTGTTTAGAATTTCTGTTCAGAATCTACCCAGAAATTGCACTGCTCTCTGCTTGTTTTTCTCTCTTTCCTGTGTTGTTTTCTGATTAGTCTTGATGCCCAGAATTGCCCTGTATTTTCTGCCTCACGTCCCTCTTACTGCTGCCCAGATTCTGCTATATATTTGGATTTATTTTGCTCCCCAGAATTCTGCTGCAATCTGTCCAGAATTGCTGCCGCACCTTTTTTATATAATCAGCCCCTATTTTTATCATTAACCCTAGGTTTAATTGGAGACAATTTTTGGTGTATTAATTTCCAATATTATCCCTAAAAAGGTGAGTTAATAAAAGCCCAAAATTGTCCTTTTGCTGAGAGTCCAAATCAGCCCTTGAATTTTAATTCCAAGTCAGCCTCTGTTTTGGCGCAGTTTTTCCTGGCGTGATTTTGCTGCAGCAATGCTGTAGCAAAGCTGCAGCAAAGTTGCAGCAAAATTGATTTCTTGCATTTTCTTTGTTGTTTTCTTTATCTCCTGCAAGGGCAATGAAAATCTAATGAGTGCACATCAAAATATAATTCTTTTTGACAGATTTCATAATTATTTTGAATTTATTACGAAAGAATTTACTTAAATCACAAAATCCACAAATATTGTATAAATGAGTGTAATGTGCAAACATTCTCAAAAGAACAAACAATTATTTATGAATAAGAGCTAATAATACTCTAATAAGTTAGAGTTATCAACTCCCCCAAACTTAGCATCTTGCTTGTCCTCAAGCACTAAATTATATGATGATTGGCAAGTGGCAATTTAAAACAAAGGTTTCAACTCACGCTAAAAGCATAGTTGTCAATTAATAAATAAAGTAAACTTGTTTCAAAATTAGAAAGAAGAAATCTCAAATTCATGATCCAAATTGATTTTTCTCAAATGTTAGTTTCAATATCTCAAACTCATTCCACCATAGCTCCATGTGTGTGTGTGATGTCTCATAATTTGTAATTTGATACTTCCCCCCAAACTTAGGTAATTTATGTTCCTTAAGCTTAAAATCATGCCTCCATATGTTGGTCTTTTAAATCCCTCTCCACTAATGTAGATGTTCACTAATCAAAGATCAAAAGGACTTAAATAAGCTTGAAATGTAAGGCAAGGGTAAAGGTAAGGTGAAAGTCATATTTAGGTATCATACCCCACAAGCACAAACACTATTCAAGAATATTTTTGGACTCTTTATTTACATTGTTACCCCCAAACTTTTCTTCATTCATTTTTTTTTTTTTGGAATGAATCTGTTTTGCTGCAGCAATGCTGTAGCAAAGTTGCAGCAAAGTTGTTTCCAGATTTCTCTCTCTGTTTTTTTTTTTTTTTTTTGAATGAAGGATCGATCTCAATATAACCAAACAAGAGTGATTTTCATCATAATCAAAACTATTCTCAACACCATAATTTTCTTTCTTTCAAGAGGCATCAACCTTTCTAATCAACAATTCATAAAGATAGTAATGCATTTGTGAGGTAAGGGTCAAAAGATATGCAAATAAGGAAATGCTAAGATTTTATGTGGGTGTTGACAAAAAGAATTTTGATCATTCATGGCTCAAATTAGGTGTGCAAATGAAATATATTTTTAACCAAGGTTAGCATGAAAAGCACAATCGAATCCAAAGAAGGCCTAAATCATTTCATTGAGTTGTGAACTTTCTAGAATTTCGCTTTGAGAAATTCTCCAAACCAATTCTAGAGGCTCAAACTCTCCCATAAATTGCCTTTACTCAAAGGTTATGTCAAACAGACAAACAAGTAGACAGTACAGTTAGAGTTGTGGGTGTATATTTCAAAATAAGTTCTCAACATTTTCCAACTAACACTTAATCAAATCAATTTTTCTCATAAAGTAAGATATCTCCTCTAATAAATTGACAAGTTAGTTTCTTTTTAGGACCAAGATAACAACATGAAATTAATGACAACCTTGGAACAAGCAATTCATCATAAAACCATAGCAAATTATGTATCATAAAATCAGAATTCAGCATATTAACCAGATAAATTTTTATCAATTCCACAATTCAACACAGTAAACAAACAGTTTCCCTCCCCCAAACTTAATATAAGCACTGTCCTCAGTGCTCATAACTAAACAGATCAGACAACAGGCAAAAAGGGCAGAAATAATAAAAAAAATTGACAAAGAAAAGATACTGCCCTGTTGTTGTAGCATTGGTGAGAAACTCCCTTCTTCTAGCAGCAAAATTTTCCAGTTTTTGAATCATGATAATTTTTGGTTCTGTTGTACTTCTCTCTGCTCTTTTCTCCCCCATACTTAAATCTTCATTGAAACTCAAAACTGAAGCACTGAAAATAAGCCCAACCAACGTAGAACTTTGCTCAAAGAAAAACAGTGTAGAACTTTGCTATGGCATTGCTACAGCAAAGCTGCAGCAAAATTTTTAAATTTTTTTTTTTTTTTTTTTCACACTGTGAGAAAATATTTTGTCATTGGTTTTGCTTTGCTTTTCTCTTGCTTTCACTCCCTGGGATGACCTGAAAATGCAGAAAATAAACTTCTAAGAAAAGAACTCACACAATTAAATTGAATTAAAAATCATAAACTAAAAATTAAGAAAAACTAAGAAAAATGAAGAAACATGGGTTGCCTCCCATGAGCGCTTGTGTTAGAGTCGACAGCCCGACTTTGCTTGTAGTCATGGGTCTGCGAGTGGAATGGAGGTATGCTCCCTGTCAAGAATTTCTCTCCAATAATGTCTAATGTGTTGGCCGTTAGCTTGAAATTTTTTCTTCGACCAACATTTCCAATATTTTTGACTTAGACCAACATTGTTCTTTAAGATCCTCTTAATTTCTCGATAGGACTGACATTGTTGCAAAATATTCACCATCTCATCTTCGGGAATACACCTTCTAATCTTTCGGTCTGTATATCGCTTGAACAAGAATGGCCTATCCCAATAGTAGAACTTCAAATTATGGAAAAATTTCTTCTTTTGATAGGAATTTGGATCTGGTGGCACATCAACTGAAGACTTAGGAAGATTGAAGTCCGGAGATAAAAAGTCTAGAAATTGAACTTTATTTTCCATTTTGTATGTATTAGAACCTGCTTCCAGCCAAGGTAATTTCTCCTCAATTTCCTCTTCACAATCAGAATCATATTGCGATAAAATTTGTAGAGAGTCATTATAGCCACATTTTTCAGGTTCAATAGATACTAGAGAATCCACAACTGAAATGGATGAGCACTCTTCAACATTATTAGGAGATTCCATGGTTTTAAACACGTTGAAAGTGACTTGTTCATCTTGAACTCTCATAGTTAATTCTCCTTTTTGAACGTCAATCAAAGTTCGGCCTGTAGCTAAGAATGGTCTTCCCAAAATAATAGGCACTTCTCTGTCTTCTTCATTGTCAAGTACAATAAAATCTGCTGGGAAGATGAATTTGTCCACTTTCACCAAGACATCTTCATTTTTTCCTTCAGGATGAGCAATTGATCGATCTGCTAGTTGTAAAGAGACTGTAGTAGGCCATGCTTCACCAATCCCCAACTTCTTAAAAATTGACAAAGGCATCAAATTAATGCTTGCTCCCAAATCACATAAAGCCTTGCCAAAATATTGATTACCTATAGAGCATGGAATTGTGAAACTCCCAGGATCCTTGAGCTTAGGAGGAAGTTTGTTCTGTAACATAGCACTACTTTCACTTGTTAAGGCAACTGTCTCAAATTCACCAAATCGTCTCTTTTTTGTCAGGATGTCTTTCATGAATTTGACATAATTTGGCATTTGTTCCAAGGCTTCCACCAATGGAATGTTGATATGAAGTTGCTTAAGAACATCCAAGAATTTCCTGAATTGAAGGTCTTGCTGCTGTTTCTGAAATCTTTGAGGGAATGGTGGAGGTGGTCTGTGTTGCTGGAAACTTTGCTGCAGCAATGCTGTAGCATTTTGGGTACCAGAATTTTCTAAGTTTTTTAGAACTGCTTCAGATTTGTCTTGCTCTTTTTCCTCCTTATCTTGGGTTGAAATGTTCCCCTTTTGACTTATTTTCTGTCCACTTGGTCCCTCTAATTCTTTTCCACTCCTTAGAGTAATGGCTTTGCAAAATTCCTTTCTTTCTCTCATTGGAGTTTCGGTATCACTTGGAAGTGCACCTTGTGGATGGTTCCTAAGTTCATTAGCTAGCTGTCCCACTTGATTTTCTAGATTCCTCATTGAAGCAGCTTGACTTTGAAGGATTGCATCATTCTTAGCCATGTATTCTTTGAGTAAAGATTCCAACGAGCTGGATGGTTCATTCGGTTGATTTCTCTGTGGCTGTTGCTGAAATCCTGGTGGGAATGTGGGTCGATTAGGTATGGTATGGTTAGCTTGACCACCACTTTGATTGTTCCAAGAGAAATTTGGGTGTTGCCTCCACCCTGGGTTATATGTGTTGGAGTACGGATTGTGGTTCTTGTTTACATCACTCACAAAACAGATTGATTCAGGATTTGAAGGACAATTATCAAACACATGAGATCCTGAACAGTAGACACATGAAATTCTTGAATTTTGGATTGAATTCACATTTGCTGTCACATGCTGATTCTTTAATAGATTAACCAAGGATGTAACCTGAGCTGTAAGAGCCGTAACGTCATTAACTTCATGCATACTAGCCACTCTTTTTGCAGTTGCTACTCTATCCATTGGCCATTGGTAATTATTGCTGGCCATCCTCTCAAGTAGATCATAGGCTTCATTGTAAGACTTGGCTAAAAGAGCTCCATTAGTAGATGCATCAACAATTGTTCTCGTTTGAGCATTAAGACCATTGTAGAAAGTCTCCATTTGGATCCAATGAGGTATACCATGGTGAGGACATTTCCTTAACAATTCTTTAAATCTTTCCCAAGCTTCATATAGAGATTCTCCATCCAATTGTTGGTAGGAGGTGATGTCATTCCTCAATTTAGCATTCTTTGTTGGTGGTAAGTATTTCATCAAGAATTTCTCAGCTAAGTCATTCCAAGTTGCAATAGAGTCAGGTGGCAAGGAGTTAAGCATGCTCTAGCACGATCTCTTAAGGAATAAGGAAATAATTTGAGCCTAAATGCTTCCTCGGTTACCCCTGTCCATTTAAATGAGTCACTGACTTCAATAAATAACCTGAGATGCAGATGAGGATCTTCTGTAGGTAACCTACTGAATTGCCCGACTGTTTGTAGCATCTGAAACATCACCGGTTTTAACTCAAAGTGAGTTGCTTGAATGTTTGGTCTTGTGATGCTTGGATTTAACCCTTCTAGCATGGGCAATGCATATTCATTCAAATACTAGAAATCGTTCCCACGGAGATTGAAATACTAGAAAATATCGTAAAAATTAACTATTAAAATCAATGTTTTGTGTTTTTATTTATTAAAATAAAATAAATAAATAAAATAAAATAAATAGAACGAGAAGACAAGAGTGAAAATACGGAAACAACGTTCAACGAAAGGATATCAAGAATCGCAAGCAGATAAATCAGTTAGGATTGCGAATGTGACAAGTGATGTAGATAAACTGCTTTGCTGCAGCAACGCTGCAGCAAAGTGCACCAGTAACTAGAATTGCAAAAATTCACAAAGGATTCTTCCGAATCTGCAATGTTTATATATTCTATGACTCAATAAAACATATTCCTATGCACAACTGAATCTAAGAACGACGTTTCATGCACAAATTCTATTAGGTTATATGAGATAATTATATATTCCTATATTAATTTCTTCACACTATTCTAGCTTCATCCAACTTAAATTAACCTTTCCAGATTCAATTTCAGTTTAGTATCCTATCAATTGTTGATCAAACAATCAATAAGAATAAATCAATAAATCAAGCATAGAATAACTAGCACCCTTTGTCAAGCAAAGCACAAGTTTTTAAAATTAAAGCATAACGTCTACATACACTTGCACATCCACAACCCTAACTGACTGAAAATTTAGCCAAGCATATTTATAAAATTAAATATCAAATCATTCATGATCAACATTAGATTCATAGAGTATAGAAATTTGGAAAAACAATTGAAGAAGATTAGAAGAAGGAATAAATTAATAAAACCCCCTTCTATTGAATCTGTCTCTGTTCTCTGTCCAAATCTGTTGCGTTTTTATTCTCTTCTGCTGCCGAATCTGTCTAATAAATCAGCCCAGAATTCTGCTGTGTTTTCCTCCTCTGATGCCCTCCTATTTCTGTTTAGAATTTCTGTTCAGAATCTACCCATAAATTGCACTGCTCTCTGCTTGTTTTTCTCTCTTTCCTGTGTTGTTTTCTGATTAGTCTTGATGCCCAGAATTGCCCTGTATTTTCTGCCTCACGTCCCTCTTGCTGCTGCCCAGATTCTGCTATATATTTGGATTTATTTTGCTCCCCAGAATTCTGCTGCAATCTGTCCAGAATTGCTGCCGCACATTTTTTATATAATCAGCCCCTGTTTTTATCATTAACCCTAGGTTTAATTGGAGACAATTTTTGGTGTATTAATTTCCAATATTATCCCTAAAAAGGTGAGTTAATAAAAGCCCAAAATTGTCCTTTTGTTGAGAGTCCAAATCAGCCCTTGAATTTTAATTCCAAGTCAGCCTCTGTTTTGGCGCAATTTTTCCTAGTGTGATTTTGCTGTAGCAAAGCTGCAGCAAAGTTGCAGCAAAATTGATTTCTTGCATTTTCTTTGTTGTTTTCTTTATCTCCTGCAAGGGCAATGAAAATCTAATGAGTGCACATCAAAATATAATTCTTTTTGACAGATTTCATAATTATTTTGAATTTATTACGAAAGAATTTACTTAAATCACAAAATCCACAAATATTGTATAAATGAGTGTAATGTGCAAACATTCTCAAAAGAACAAACAATTATTTATGAATAAGAGCTAATAATACTCTAATAAATTAGAGTTATCATTAATTACTAAATAACCAATCATTGTGAATTCGACACTCATTCTTATAATACTTATCACTTGTACATGACCCGTGCACTTGTGGTTTTCATGTCAATATGCATACACTTAGAGGGAGTGTTGCATATATTCACGAGGAGTTTGCATCTTTATGTTGCATGTAGATTGTGTTTGTTGCTTGTTGAGTGTGTTTGTCCTACCAGTGTTTACCTAAGTAGGGGTGACTTAACAGTAAGTGTTAAACTACATTGTATGTATGCATGTTTGCTTTTCACATGTATGTGTTGGTTCATGTGTGCAGATACGTGTAGCTACACACAACATTATAGATTTGAAGCTTAGTTGGTGCTCATATGTTAAAGCTTAGTTGGAGGTTGAAACTTGGAGCTTAGTTGGAGCTTAGAGGAAGATTCAGATTTGGAGCATGGAATTGACTATCAAGATGGATAGAACAAAACAAGACAGATGGACTAGAGTCAAGTGTGTTAGGGGTGTTTTGGTTGTGTGTCAGAGTTCATTCACGAGAATGATTCCTTAGGATCATCTTGCACGAATTTATTTTGTTTAAATGCCATATTTGTATTTAGAGTTGTGCAGTGTTTTTGAAACAAGAAAGCCAAATGGGGAAATTTTAAGTCTTGTGATTTTGATGTTGGCATTCTAGTGTGCAAAACACAATGTCTGTATTTTACTTGGTACTTTTGTCAATCCATTTGTAAAGTTGATTACTGGTGACTCAATATCACACACTTAATTAAGACAAAATTTGGTTCAATTAGAAAATGCACATGCTTTCATATCTTAAGGATATGTATGGATAGAAAGCTATCTTTTTCTGTGGGCATTTTGGAACCTATCTGAAACAGGGTAAATTGAACCATTTTAGTGATGAATTGGTCAATTTTAATGTTCTATTTGGTTCAGGGCATGTTCGACCAATTTTGGTCTAATTATTTGTTCCTTTATGTTATGCTCTTTGAGGTAGTCGACGAGGGGGTTGGTGATGTGGTTTGCGAGGGTATTTTTGGCATGTTTTCTCATTGAGAGTTTGCGAGGTTCTCGCCAACTAGGTCAGTGAGGGGGTTGACGAGATTGTCATTTCTCTATAAATAGCAACATTTTCTCTTGTTTTTCTTGACCAAGAGTAGGGGAAACTCTGCCCAAGTATTTTTAGTTATCCCAATATGTTTTGGCTCAGTTTTCCTTCTAAGTTTTGGATTTGGGAAACATTGTCATCTTAGAATGTAGAGAGGAGGCTTTTTCATATTTTCAAACACTAGGGTGACTGTAAAAAATGACATTGAATAAGGATTTGATGAGAGAGAAAATGTTTGGTTAGTTAGGTAGACCCATATCTCTTGAGACGTTTATCTCAAAGTTAAGTTGCTTTGTGTTGGCTATTAGTTGCAAGTTGAAACTTGTTTCATAAGTGAGGAGCTTATATGGTGTTATGTTGTGTGTCGACCAGGTGTTAAGAGGTAAGAACGTGGTGCATAGGTGAGGAGCCTATTGTTGGTGTACCATGGCTGGGTATTGCAAGGTTGCAATGTATTTGTATGCTAGTTTTGCTTGAGCCGTCAGTAGTCAATCACATCACGTGGTGATGAAGCTTTGGAGATTAGCTTGGATCTACGTGGATTAGGTGTTGTGTTGATAGTGACTGAGGTAGCTTTGGCGTAGTTAAGGCAAGTTTTTCACTGGGTAGATGAATTTGTATTTATATTATTGTATACTGTTGATTTACTTATTAGTAAATTACTTGTTGTCTAGTAGTTGTCTTAAGACACATTTGTGCTAGTAACATAAAAAAATATTATTTCCAATTTTACCCCTATTGTGTGTCCAGTTAATGTACCCCAAACTATCTAATTTGTGCCTAGAATTGGGAAAAAAAATTGGTTGTCTTTGATGCCCATTTTAAGCTGCTCATTCTAGGTCAAAATCAATCCAACTTTAACTTGTTCCTTGTTGTCTAAAAATGGTACATTGTTGCCCAATTTTCGTGTCATAAAATTTGCTATTTTTTAATCTTTTCTTTGCTGTTCGCTTTGGTTTTAAGTCCCACATATTCGTTATTGGTGTGACTTGACTCCTTGGTTATTATTTTAACCATTAGAATCATCATTGGTATTAATTGAACTACACAAGTAATTGATTCCTTGATTTGGGGGGGGGGGGGGGGGGGGGGGGGGGTCTTTGTTTGCTAAGGAACCAAAAAAACGATTAAGTGGCCAACTTGAGTGCTAAACACGGGAGTCAAGAGTGTGAGGAAACTTTTACTTCAAACATCTTGTGTGTGCCATAGTTTCTTCACAACAAAATGTCTAATAGAGAGAAATTACCAAGTCAAGAGGGGAGAGTAGACCAAACTTTCACAATACAAGTTATGCAACAACAATTTTCAAGGTTGAACATAGTGTTGGGTAACATGAGGGATCAGATGGATTGATTTGAGGTTAATTTGCAGAGGGCACAACGACAAAGAGTCCTTAATGCTAGGAGGCAAGAAAGGCAATCATCCATGAAAGATGATCTTCTAGGAGATTATGAGGCTGAATTTGAAGACTTTAAGGTGGAGGAAGATTCCTTGTCAATTGATGGAATGGATAGGTTTGCTAGTAGAGGAGGTAGGAATGATAGAGGTGGTTTTAGAAGGCCACCTAAGCCTTGTGATGGGGTTGATCGTATTTTAGGTAACATTAATGAGAAAATACCTATCTTTCAAGGAAAGAACGACCCAGAGGATTATCTAGAATGGGAGAAGAAGATAGAACCTAGTTTTGATTGCCACAATTATTTTGAGGAAAGAAGGTTGATATATTGGAAAGTAAAAAGGCATATCTTGCTCTTGTCTTATCTGGAAAAGATGAGGAACTGCTAGCTCTTCAAGATAAAATTCAAAATTTGGATAGTTCTACTAGATTTTTTGAGGCATCCATTAAGGAAAATGATGACCTACTCACTATTCTGAATTCAAAGTGGTCTGACCTTGAGAAGGAGTTCGAACACTCCAAGACCATATTTAAGAAACTTCTTATGGGTACTCAAAAACTTGATGAGATTCTTGTTGGGATTAAGGTTTCTAGTGAAAGACGTGGGATTTTACTAAGATGGTTGTGCAGCTTGTTCTTCTACTATTGCTGCTTCTACTTCTCTCTTTGTTAAGTCAAATGCTTCTACTACTGTCTTGCCTTTATTATTGCTCCTGTTTCTACTAGAGTTCCTCTCTTCATCAGACCAGTTGTAGAAAATCCTTATCACAAGATTGTTGCTGCCAAAGATAATGGTAAATTTGTTGCAAAAGGTAAGTCACAAGTATCGTTTCAGCCAGTCTCTTCTAGTAGGTGATGAACAATATTTTGAATCTATTATTTGTTAGTTCTTAAGTATTTATTTTATGGTTCAAGTCGGTATTACTTTGATTTGGAGGGGTATTTTCATGTTTTGTAGGTTCAAGCATTGTGAACGAAATAGTGGAGTGAAGTGTACAAAAAGGGGCTCAAAACGTAACCCTTACATTGTAGTTCATTTAGCATGCAAGGGGGGTTAAATTAGAGCAGAAGAACGTAAGGCTTATGAATAAATCAACAAATATGTAAGGACCCTTACATGGCATTACAACATTGCAAGCCACAGCAGAGAAATATGCGTGCTGCAGCATAGGGGTCTCTGTTGCATCTTGGGAAATCATAAAAACATTGTGCACTGCGGCATGAAAATTGTGCACTGCAGCGAGATACTTCCTGTTTTGGTCTGTAGACTAGAATGACATAGCGAGCCACGATAGAGGAAAATGCACGCCGTGACCCGCGCACTCTGATTCCAATTTCACCCTTTCCAGCCCACCCACACACACACACACACAAACCCTAACCTATATATACATCAGAAAACCCTTTACTTCCCCAATTCATGAAAAGTGATGGTGAACAGTAACAGAGCATATATTTTCCCCACTTTTGACAAATAAATCACTCCATTAATGTTACTCCATTGAAGCTTCATCAAGAATCTTGAAGAAGGTGACCATCCAACATCAAGAAGCTTGTTCCAAGAGTGGACGTGGGGTATTTCATTGTTTGTAATTTATTTTTCTCTTTAGAACTCATTGAATGGTATTTGTAATGGAAAAACCTTGATTGAAATTTTATTATGAGTAGCTAAACCCCATTTGTGTGGGATTTTAGGGATGCGGCTATGAATGAATGATTGTTTATGTGGTTTAATTTATATTTAAATGATTTATTTTATGTTCATTGTTCTTAATATCTATGTTCATTAATTACTTTTGGCCAATTTAATTTATGAATGTATGAGAATATTTTAGGGTTGAGCGTTAGAAACGCTATATAAGTTCGATTGGGCATTTTTTGAGCATGAGCCTAATTTAAGTGCATTGACTTGTCTTAAATTAGGTGATTAAATTACTTTTCCTATGATTAATGCTAATTAGCTAATTAACTATCTAGATCAAAGAAGTTAATTAGTTGATTAAGGAAAAATCGCCAATAATTTGGGATTTTCTAGGTTTAGTGAAAAGGATTAATAAATTTTACTTTATATGCTTAATTGTGAAAACTAGGTAAATTAATCTATCCATGATTGGTTCACCAACTAATCTCCCACACTTGTTTATCTCATCTTTTCGACTACGTTTATCGCTTGTTTATTTTACTTGTTTTAAGGAATTATAATTTTAGCAACCGTTCTTAAAACCAATATTTGTTAGAGTATTTAGGATTTATTTCATTAGCTAATTTTTAGAGAATCAATTGACACATTTTAAAAACAATCGCAATTTCTTTGAGAGACAATCTTGAAAGTATACTTGTCATTTACTACAAGTGACTCGTGCACTTGCGAGCTTTTACAAATACAAAATTTGGTTATCAAGTTTTTGGCACCGTTGTCGGGGAATTGGCGTTTTTAAAATTTTTTTATTTGTTTTCTTTTTAGTTTTTTGTCATTTTCTTTGTTTTTTGTGTTTTTGTTACACATTGGAGTCAATTAGTGTCTGGTGCACTAATTTGTTGATGTTTTTGATTGTGCATGCACGGTCGGAGATCTCTTGGAAATCCACTAGTGTTGTTCATAGACAATGTTAACAGGAGGCCAACACATTTGAGACAATTTGACGCTAACATTCTGGAGGAAGAGCAACCACCAATAATGGGAGAGCCTCTACCTCCACCGAGAGAGATGACAATGAAGAAGTATGCAAGGCAAATCATTGGCATTGTAACTTTTAGCATCCAATTGGGGGAAGCAGCTCGAAATTATGAGCTTAAAAACATTCATTATAATATGTTGCCTTCTTTTTATGGGATTCCTAATGAAGATCCGCTAACCTTTATTCATGATTTCTATGCTACTGTGTAGACTTTTCTGCTACAGGGGCTAAATGAAGATTAGTTGAGGATGCAATGTTTCCCATACACGCTTAAGGACAAGGAAAAGTCATGGCTTATGACTCTTCCAACTAGTTCTCTTTCAACTTGGGACGCAGTGTTCAACAAGTTCATGGAAAAGCACTATTCCCATCAAAAGACTACTGACCTAAGGACAAAAATTGCAACATTCTCTTGAATGGATGGAGAACCTTGTCATGAGGCATGGAATCGCTTCATATTGCTTCTGATTCAGTGCCCACATCATCATTTTTCATTGCAACTCCAGAATCAACTTTTCTATAATGGATTGATACAACAGTATCAATTTACTGTGGATAATGCTGTCGAAGGAGCTATGGTAGAAAAAATTGCGAACGAGACATACGTGAGATGTTCGGTGCTAATTCCCAACAAAAGAGCTCTACAGGAAGGAGGATGGGAGTTAATGAGGTAGTTTTGGGTAATGAAATGGCGATGCAAATTGCAGAGCTTACCAAATAAATCGTGCTCCTTACCTCCAAGAATACACCGACTTAAGAGGTATGCGGTATTTGTAGTACCTACTGACATGGTGCTAATATTTGTCTTTTTGTTTATGATCCTAATGTAGGTACAAGCTACGAGCAAGCTAATGTAATGGAGGGATACCAACTAAGACCAAGGAACGATCCTTACTCAAATACATACAATCCCGGTTGGAGAAATCATCCCAATTTCTCTCGGAAGGGAAACAACAATCCGGGCTATGCTCAAAATCACTCCCAACACAATCCCAACAATAACAACAATCCCAACAATAACAACAACTTGCAACTTACTCTTCCCAACAAACCAAGCTTGGAGGATAACTTGAATGCATTCATTCAAGTTAGTCGGGAAAACCAAATGAAGAGTATTCAAAGGTTGGACTCGTTGGAAGCTTCTATGAAAAGGGTTGAAGGCCAAGTTGGCCAATTGGCGGAGCATCTCCAAAGTCAAGAAAAAGGAAAATTTTTGAGTCAACCCGAGCAAGCGAAGGCTGTTATGGTCCTTCAAAGTGGTAAGGTCGTAAATAAAAATTTACCTAAAATCTCTAACAATTTACCATTTAGTGCAGGAAACATGGAAGGAGATAGTACAATATCCAAAAGGAGTGATGAATCCAAGGCTAAAAGCAATGAGCCTTCCAAGGAAGCAATTGGAGAGTCATCTACTACTCCTTAATTGCACAAGTCAATATAGCCATACCGATTTCCAATACCATTCCCACACCGCTTAAAGGATAGTAAGCAAGATAAACAATTTTCTGATTTATTTAACGTACATTCAAAAGTGAACATTAATCTGCCTCTGTTAGATTTGATTAGAAACGTACCTTCTTATGCAAGGTTTTTCAAGGAATTAAATACTAAGAAAATAAGGTATGAGTAAAATGAAAGAGTTTCAGTGTCTGAAATTGCTAGTGTAGTGCTTCAACGGAACCTACCCCCAAAGTTAAAAGATCCATGTAGCTTTGTCATTGATATTACTATGGGGGATAGGAAAGTAGCTAAGGCAATGCTTGATCTTGGTGCTAGTATAAATTTGATGCCTTACTCTATTTTCTTGCAACTAGGTTTGGGAGAGCTTAAACTCACAACCATGTCCCTTCAACTTGCAGATAGATCTATTAAATATCTGAAGGGAATGGTTGAGGACTTACTTGTATAGGTAGATAAGCTTATCATATCTATTGATTTTGTGGTTTTAGATATGCAGGAAAACCAATCTTTGGGAAAGGAGCATACAATTTTGTTGGGTAGACCATTCATGGGAGAGACTGTACATTTTAAGGTTTTTGATTTGTCTCCTTATCCTTCTATATCTGCTATTGATGAATGTTCATTTATTGAAAGTCTGGATCATGTAATTCATGACACATTTGTATAGGATAAAATAGTTGATAAATTAGAGGTAGCACTTACAGTAGGAGAGGTGAATGACATTTTAGATGATGAAACTAAGGAGTACAGTGATTTGTTAGATAATGCCACACCCATAAAGGACGCTAGTATACCCTTAGATTCATTAGATGCCCCACCTATAGAAGAAATTACTCCACCTGAGCTAAATCTTAAAGAATTGCCTAAGAATCTGAAATATGTGTTTTTGGGAGAGAATGAAACATATCCTGTTATTATATCTTCTACACTCACTAAAAAATAGGAGAATAAACTAGTGAGGGCGCTTAAGAAGTATAGAAAAGTGATAGGATGGAGTATAGGAGACATTAGAGACATTAGTCCAACAATGTGCATGCATAAAATCAATTTAGAGGACAATGTCAAACCGGTCAAAGAAGCACAAACGAGACTAAACCCCATCATGCAAGAAGTGGTTAAAAAGGAAGTTTTAAAACTCTTAGCAGTATGAGTAATTTATCTGATTGCAGATAGTAAGTGGGTTAGTCCAGTTCATGTGGTGCCTAAAAAATCTGGAATAACTATGATTAAGAATGAGAAGAATGAGTTAATGCCCACTAGAATGATTACAGGTTGGAGGATGTGTATAGATTTTCGAAAGTTGAATTTGTACACTAAAAAGGATCATTTCCCCCTTCCCTTCATTGATCAAATGTTAAAAAGACTAGCTGGACACGATTTCTATTGCTTTTTGGATGGTCTTTCAGGTTACTATCAGGTACCAATTGCTCCAGAGGATCAAGAGAAAACAATGTTCACATGCCCATTTGGTACTCTTTCCTTCAGGAGGATGCCATTTGGATTATGCAATGCACCCGCCACGTTTTAGAGAGGTATGATGTCTATCTTTTCAGACATGGTCGAGAAATTCATTGAGGTATTTATGGATGAATTTTATGTTTTTGGTAATTCTTTTGATGATTGTTTGCACAAATTGACATTGGTGTTAGAACGTTGCATTGAGTACAATTTAACACTTAATTGGGAAAAGAGTCACTTTATGGTCCAATAGGGTATAGTCTTAGGACATATCATATCTAGCAAGGGCATTGAGGTAGACAAGGCTAAAGTAGATTTGATTGCAAAATTACTTCCCCCCACATCTATTAAGGGCATAAGGAGTTTTTTAGGGCATGCAGGTTTCTATAGACGCTTTATTAAGGATTTTTCCAAAATAAGTCGTCCTTTATGCAACCTACTGACTAAAGATGTTTCTTTTATTTTTGATGATGATTGCTTGACTGCTTTTACTGCTTTGAAAGTCATGGCACTTGATTGTTCACTCCCCTTTGAAATTATGTGTGATGCTGTTGATTTTGCAATAGGGGCTGTTTTAGGACAACGACTAGATAAGCGTTTGCATGTCATTTACTATGCTAGTAAAACTCTTAATGATGCTCAACTTAACTTCTTGACCACCGAAAAAGAATTCTTGGCTATTGTGTTTTCTCTAGATAAATTTAGGTCTTATTTAGAAGGATCTAAAGTAATTGTGCATTCGGATCATGCGACTTTGCGATATTTGTTAAGTAAACTGAATGCCAAGCTAAGACTAATTCAGTGGGTTTTGCTTGTGCAAGAATTTGACTTAGAGATCAGGGATAAAAAGGGAACTAAAAATGTTGTAGCTGATCATCTATCTAGTTCAATTTCTAACTTTGACACTACTGAGAGTGACAAAGAGATTGATATTGTTGAGACTTTTCCTAATGAGCAGTTATTTTCTGTGGTCCAAACCCTTGGTATGCTGATATTGTAAATTATCTTGCTAATGGTTTGTTGAGGCCTAACATTTCTTTTCAGGAAAAGAAAAGATTTTTTCATGTGTGCAAGCAATACTTTTGGGATGACCCATATCTATTCAAGTTTTGTCAAGACCAAATCATCCAGAGGTGTGTGCTTGAAGAGGAGCCTGTAAGCATTTTGCTTGTTATAAAGGTACAACATCACTCATAAAGTGGCTACTTCATATCACCCACAAACATCCAGTCAGGTTGAAGCGAGTAACCGACAAATCAAGCGTATCTTGGAATGTACGGTGCGACCTTCATGGAAAGATTGGGCTTCAAAGCTCAATGATGCATTATGGGCTTACCGTACGGCATACAAGACACCTATTGAGATGAGCCCATACCGGTTGATTTATGGCAAGGCATGCCATTTGCTCGTTGAGCTTGAGCATAAGGCCTATTGGGAAATCAAGCAACTAAACATCGACTGTCAACAAGCGGGAGAAAAATGCTTACTTTTAACTTGATGAGCTTGAGGAGATTCGAAATGAGGCTTATGAGAGTGCCAAGATCTACAAAGAATGCACCAAGCGTTACTATGACAAAAGGCTCTTTAGTAAGTCTCTCTATCCTGAAATGAAAGTACTTTTATTTAATTCTCGCTTTAAACTTTTTTCAGGAAAACTTCGATCAAGGTTGAATAGACCGTACCAATTGTGGAAGTATTTCCTCATGGAGTTGTTGAGTTACTCAATCTGACAACGCAAGTAACTTTCATAGTGAATGGACACCTTGTAAAGCCTTACTTGGAGGGAGTAGTTCACAATGGAGATGTGGAGTGCATTGAAGTGCATGCACGTTAGATCAAAACATCGTTTTGCTAAGATGTTAAACTAGGCGCTTGGTGAGAGGCAACCCACTATTTTAGGTAATATCTATCCTTTTTTTAAATTTAGGTTAGTTTAGTTTAGATTTCTATTTTTCCTTTTTAAATACTTTTCTGATTTTTTGTGTTGTTGAAAACCTTAAGGACAATGTTTAGTTTAGGTTTGGGGGTGCAAATTGGTTTGTAACAAAATTTTCATGCTTTTAGTCAATATTTGATGATTAATTGAGTCTTTATGCATTGTTTGCCTGATTTTTATAATGTTTAAGGTTTGTTGCAAAGATTGGTTTTAATTTGCAATATTTGTTTCATGCTTTTGATGTTGAAACTGAGCTGAACCCAAATCTTGTGCTACACAAAAAGAGCTAAGAATTTGCCGTTCACAAAATACATATGTATTTGTGTCTAAAATATATATATATATATATATATAAGAGAATAATAAGTTTATTATGACCATAAGTTCTTCAAATGTGAAATGGCTAATACAAAAAAAAAGGGGGAAATAATTTCCCTGAAAATCGATGCATTTTCATTCATTATAGGGCATACACTCGAAGTTTTTGCTTGAGGATTTTAATTGATGCATGAGATTAATAATGTGATTTCTTCATAAATCCTATCATTTGATTCCTTTCATGAGATTAATGTTATGTACTTTTGAGCCTTTCTTGTTTAATCATATGCGAATTTATTAACTCATTTCTTTATATAACTTCTATTCGCACATACTTTGTTGAGTGTTTGAACCTATAGAATCGGTGTGATTTGGAGCATAATTCTTGTGAGGATTAGAGTTGAAACGAATTCGTATTCTTGACACTAGGTTTGGGGGAGTCAATGTTGATATGTTTTTAGTATTGAAGTTTAGAATTGTAAAACGAAACTAATCTACATGGTGAACCTTGATGTGTTACAATGTTGGATGAATTTGTGTATAAATTGGAAAGAAACTAAAGCATGACAAGTTTTGTTAATTACATTTTTAGTTTTTGTTATTTGTCTTTTTAATTATAGTTTTGCTTGAAGACTAGCAAAATGTAGGCTTGGGGGTATTTGATGAACACTATTTTGAACCTATTATTTGTTAGTTCTTAAGTATTTATTTTATGGTTTAATTCGGTATTACTTTGATTTGGAGGGGTATTTTCATGTTTTGTAGGTTCAAGCATTGTGAAAGAAATAGTGGAGTGAAGGGCTCAAAATGTAACCCTTACATTGTAGTTCATTTACTATGTAAGGGGGGTTAAATTAGAGCAGAAGAACGTAAGGCTTACGAATAAATCAACAAATATGTAAGGATCCATACATGGCATTACAATATTGCGCACTGCGGCATGGAAATATGCGTGCCGTGGCATGGGGGTCTCGGATTGCATCCTGGGAAATCATAAAAACATTGCGCGCTGTGGCATGAAAATTGTGCACCGCTGTGAGATACTTCTTGTTTTGGTTCGTAGTCTAGAATGACATAGTGGGCCGCGGTAGAGGAAAAAGCGTTCCGCGGCCCGCACACTCTGATTCCAATTTCCCCTTTTCCAGCCCACCCACACACACACACACACAAACCCTAACCTATATATACATAAAAAAAACCCTCTACTTCCCCAACTCGTGAAAAGTGTCGGTGAACAGTAGCATAGCATATATTTTCCACACTTTTGACAGAGAAATCACTCCATTAATGTTACTCCATTGAAGCTTCATCAAGAATCTTAAAGAAGGTGACCATCCAACATCAAGAAGCTTGTTCCAAGAGTGGACGTGGGGTATTTCATTGTTTGTAATTTCTTTTCTCTTTAGAACTCTGATGCGAACCAAACAACTCGACTCCTATGACCCACAAGCTACGAGGCTTGAAAACCACAAGAAATACGGCCCTAAGACACAACAACAATATTAGCATGCAAATCCTACGAGAAACCTAGATTTTTGGTTGCAAGAACTCACCTTAACGTATGGATATTACGCACCACAAATTAAGACGAGGGAAACGCCACAAAGGGGTTGCAAGTTCCTTTGATAAGTTTGGTTGATAATGCACTTGGAGTTTTTGAGCTCTCAAGATGAATTTTGTATTCACTCTCAATATTTTTGAACTAAGTTGTGTTCTTATAGCTACTAGCAATTATTTATACAACAAATAAAACCCTAAAAATGGGCAGGAAATCCTAGCCATTGATTTGTAATCAATGGTCCAAAATTTACAATAATTTGAATCCTTACCGCCGCGGCCAAATAGTCATGCCGCGGCGCGCATGTTAAGGAACTGGTGTCAGCGCACAGGTCTGGCGACGTCTGCCGAGGGGTGTCCTGTGTCAGCGCGCAGGCTTGGCCTGTTAATGCGCGCACGTCCACTCATGCCGCAGCGCCTGAATTGTATGCCGCGGCGAGGGTATGTTTTGGCTCCAAAACAGAAAGTCCTTCGCTGCGGCGCCCTATTTCTGTGCCGCAGCGTGCCTAATTTGATAATTTACCTCTCCAAAACAGAAACTCCCTTGCTGCAGCGGCTATATTTCCATGCCGCGGCGCAAGTCCCTTTGCCCAAAAACTGCTTCCAACACATTGGTCGACCTTTCACATGCCTCAAGTTTCAAATTCATCATCCCTTGGCCTTGAATTGACTCTTGGACCAACCCGTTCAAAGCTTCCTCGAGTTGCTTGGCCTTCGATCTTGTGATCGGCCCATGTGGGATCCGTAGAAGATTTTGTGACGAATCATTCGTATCATTCCCTCCTTCTTGAAAAGGATTCGACCTCGAATCATCACCTGCATAATCAAAAGAGACAGATCAGAAACGTTAAATGACGCACTAACATTATACTCATCAGGAAGGTCAAGTTTGTAGGCGTTGTCGTTGATGCGCTTGATCACTTGGAACGGCCCATCTCCTCTTGGTTGTAGTTTGGACCTTCGCTTATCAGGAAAGCGTTCTTTCCTCATATGCACCCAAACCCAATCTCCAGGTTCAAAAATAACTTGTCATCTCCCTTTGTTGGCTTTGAAAGCATACTCCCTATTTTTCTTTCTAATGCGCTCACACACGCTTTCATGCAACCTTTTAACCATCTCAGCCTTCTTTGCTCCTTCAAAATTAGTTCTTTCTGAAACAGGTAGAGGTAACAAATCCATAGGGGTTAGCGGATTAAAGCCATTTACAATCTCAAATGGGGAGTGATTCATGGTTGAGTGCACACTCCTATTGTAAGCAAACTCAACAAAAGGTAGACAATCTTCCCAATTTTTCAAATTGCTTTTTAAGACCACACGTAATAAAGTAGACAAAGTGCGATTGCTTACTTCCGTTTGGCCATCTGTTTGGGGATGACAAGTTGTAGAAAATAAAAGTTTTGTCCCCAACTTGGCCCACAAAGTTTTCCAAAAGTAACTAAGGAATTTAACATCCCTATCCGACACAATACTTTTAGGAACTCCATGGAGCCGCACAATTTCTTTGAAAAACATATTGGCTACGTTAGTTGCATCATCGGTTTTATGACACGCAATGAAGTGTGCCATTTTTGAAAACCTATCAACAACTACAAAAATGGAGTCTCTCCCTCCTCTAGACCTAGGCAATCCCAAAATAAAGTCCATGGATATATCCACCCACGGCGAGCTAGGCACCGATAAGGGTGTATACAGTCCTTGAGGTAGGACTTTGGACTTTGCTTGCCTACATGTGATGCACCTAGAGCAAATTCTCTCTACATCACGCCTCATTTTAGGCCAAAAGAAATGTTCGCGTAGAACATCCATGGTCTTGGTTACACCGAAGTGTCCCATTAGGCCTCCTCCATGGGCCTCTTTCACTAATAACTCTCTCATAGAGCAATTGGTATGCACAAAAGATTTTCTCTAAATAAATACCCATCTAACATGTAAAACTTTTCAAAAGAAGATATTTGACATGCATTGTACACAACAGAAAAATCATCATCATCAGCATATATCTCTTTAATATACTTAAATCCTAACAATCTAGCATTTAGAGTAGAGAGTAAGGTATACCTCCTTGATAATGCATCTGCGACAATATTTTCCTTACCTCGCTTATATTGAATAATATAAGGGAAAGTTTCGATGAATTCCATCCACCTCGAATGTCGTCGGTTCAATTTTCCTTGGCTCTTCAAATGCTTCAAGGATTCGTGATCTGTGTGGATAACGAACTCTTTCGGCCACAGGTAATGTTGTCAAGTCTCCAAAGTTCTAACCAACGCGTATAGCTCCTTGTCATACGTTGGGTAATTTAGGGATGCTCCACCGAGCTTCTCACTGAAAAAGGCGATTAGTCATTTTTCCTGCATCAAAACAGCCCCTATGCCTATACCTAATGCATCACACTCAACTTCAAAAGTTTTAGTAAAGTTAGGCAAAGATAAAACACGCACAGTACACAATTTATCCTTTAACAGATTAAAAGCATTCTCTTGCTCTTTTTCCCATTTAAAACCCACTGTTTTCTTAATTACCTCAGTTAAAGGTGCGGCTAAAGTGCTAAAATTTCTAACGAATCTACATTAGAAATTAGCTAAGCCATGAAAAGTACGTACCTCCGTAACAGTTTTAGGCGAGGGCCAATCCCTAATCGCCTTAACCTTCTCAAGGTCAACCTCTATCCCCTTAGAGCTAACAACAAATCCTAAAAAGACTAACTTTTTCATGCAAAAATGACACTTTTTCAGATTGGCATAAAGTTTCTCTTTTCTTAGTAATTCAAGCACACACCTTAAATGTAATACATGCTCTTCTAAGTTTTTACTATAAATGAGAATATCATCAAAGTAAACAACTACAAATTTTCCAATATAAGCACGTAATACATGGTTCATAAGTCTCATAAAGGTGCTAGGGGCGTTAGCTAACCCAAATGGCATGACTAACCATTCATACAGTCTGTATTTAGTTTTGAAAGCAGTTTTCCACTCATCGCCCTCTTTCATCCTAATTTGATGATAACCACTTTTCAAATCAATTTTAGAAAATATGCATGCACCATGTAATTCATCAAGCATGTCATCTAGTCTAGGAATGGGATGCCGATACTTTACCGTAATATTGTTGATTGCCCGACAATCAACGCACATTCGGCTAGATCCATCCTTCTTAGGCACTAGTGACACTGGTACCGCACATGGACTTAAACTTTCTCTCACTTGCCCCTTGGACAAGAATTCTTCAACTTGTCGTTGAATCTCCTTGGTGTCTTTCGGGTTGGTTGATGAACACTATTTTGACTTACTATTTGTTATGTTTTTAAGCATCTATTTTGCATTTAATCTCAATATAATCTTGTTTTGGAGGGTATTCTATTGTTTTGTAGGTCAAAGTAGGTTTGGGAAGAAATGGGGAAAAAGAGAGCAAAAGTGTTTAAAAATGTAAGCCTTACATCGAGAATCAGCAAAGTATGTAAAGGTATTTACATAATCAGCAGAGTATGTACAACGTATGTAAAGTCATGTACATGTATGTACATACCTTTACATGCAAGGCGCGCCGCGGTGAAGAAACGATATGCTGCGGCGAGAGGCTCTCGGGTTGCATCCTAGAATTTCATGAAAACATTGGGCGCCACGGCATGGTTATTGTGCGCCGCGGCGACGAGGTTTCTGCTTTGGTTCGCAATTTTGAAAAACATCCCGTGCCGCGGCATGGAAAAAGGCGCGCCGCGGCTCGCGCGAGCGAATGGAAACTCTCCCTCAGCCACGAGACTTACAACTCTTTTTGGAAACCCTTACAAAAACGAGAGACCTAATTTGACATTAAAGCTCTCGAGCCTCCAACACCAAGAAAAACACACGACAATCCAAGGTAAACAGTAGCGTGAACAGTGCCGATTCTCTTTCTCCTCCACATTTTTGAGAGAAAAAAATACTCCATTAATGCTCTGCCATTGAAGCTCCATCAACAATCTTGAAGAAGGTGACCATCCAACATCAAGAGCTTGTTTTAAGAGTGGAAGTGGGGTAATTTATTGTTTGTAATTTCTTTTCTCTTTAAGAACTCATAGAATGTTATGTGTAATGAAAAATATTGATTTGGATTTCATTATGAGTAGCTAAACTCTTTGTGTGTGGGATTTTGGTGATGTAACTATGATTGGATGATTGTTTGTGTAGATGATTCTAAAATAAAGTGATTTATTTCATGTTCATTGTTCGTAATCCATATGTTCATCAAATACTTCTGGCCAATTTAATTTGTGAATGTATGAAACATTTTAGGATTGAGTTTTAGAAACGCCATCTGAATTCAATTGGGCATTTGTGAGCATGAGCCTAATTTAAGTGCATTGATTTGTCTTGAATTAGGTGATTAAACTATTTTCCTAAGTTTAAGGCTGATTAACTAATTAACGGTCCGGATCAAAGAGGTTAATTAGTTAATTAAGGGAAAATCACCATTGATTTGGGATTTTCTAGGGTTAGAGAAAATAATCATTAAATTCTACTTTTTTTTTGTACTTAATTGTCAAAACCACATAAATCAATTCATCCATAATAGTTCACTAACCATTTTCCCACACTCGTTCATCTCATCGTTTCAACTTCGTTCTTTATTCATTGATTTATTTATTTTAACTAATCATACTTTTAGCAACTGTTTTTCAACCCAAACTTTGATTAGAGTGTTTAGGATTAATTTTAGCGTAACGTTTTAGATTACATTTAACGTTTTTAAAAACCACCGCAATTCCTTTGAGAGACGATCTTGGGAGTATACTTGTCGCTTACTACAAGTGACTCGTGCACTTGCGAGCTTTTACAAATACAAAATTTGGTTATCAAGTTTTTGTGCATCAAGTTTTTGGCGCCGTTGCCGGGGAATTGGCGTTTTTGAAATTGTTATTTGTTTTCTTTTTAGTTTACTATTTAATCTTCTTATTTTTGTGTTTTTTGTTACTCGTTAGAGTCGTATAGTGTCTGATGCTTTAATTTTTTGTTGTTTTTTATTGTGCATGCACGGTAGGAGATCTCTTGGAAATCCACTCGTGCCATTCATAGATAACGTCAATAGGAGACGAGCACATTTGAGACCATCCGGCGCTAACATTTTGGAGGACGAGCAACCACCAACAATGGGAGAACATCTACCTCCACACAGAGAGATGATGATGAAGGACTATGCAAGGCCAATCATTGGCACTGCAACTTCTTGCATCCAATTAGGGGAAGCGGCTCGAAATTATGAGATTAAAAACATACATTTTAATATGTTACCGTCTTTTTATGGGATTCCTAACGAAGATCCTCTAACTTTTATTCGTGATTTCTATGCCACTGTGCAGACTTTTCCGCTATAGGGGCTAAATGAGGATCAGCTGAGGATGAGATGTTTCCCATACACGCTTAAAGACAAAGCTAAGTTATGGCTTATGACTCTTCCGCCTGGATCTCTTTCAACTTGGGACGCAGTGTTCAACAAGTTCATGGGAAAATTCTATTCCCACCAAAAGCCTGCGGACCTAAGGACCAAAATTGCAACGTTCTCTCAAATGGACGGAGAACCATTTCATGAGGCATGGGATCGCTTCAAATTGCTTCTGATACAGTGCCCACACCATCATTTTCCTTTGCAACTCCAGAACCAATTCTTCTATGACGGGTTGACACAACAGTGCCAATTCACTGTGGATAATGCAGCGGGAGGAGCAATGGGAGAAAAGACCGCTAATGAGACATATGACTTATATGAAATGTTGGGTGCTAATTCCCAACAAAAGAGCTCTAGAGGACGGTGGATGGGAGTTAACGAGGTAGCTCCGGGAAATGATATGGCAATGCAAATTGCGGAGCTTACAAAACAAATCGCACTCCTCACCTCCAAGAACACACCAACTCAAGAGGTATGCGGTATTTGTAGTACTTACGGACATGGTGCTAACATTTGTCCTTTTGTTTGTGATCAAAATGTAGGTACAAGTTACGAGCAGGCTAATGCTATGGAGGGATACCAACCAAGGCCAAGGAATGATCCCTACTCGAACACGTATAATCCTGGTTAGAGAAGTCATCCCAATTTCTCTTGGAAGGGAAGTAACAATCAAGGCTATGCTCAGAATAACTTCCCACATCATCCAAACAACAACAATTCACAGCCTACTCTTCCTAACAAACCAAGCTTGGAGGACAACTTGAATGCATTCATCCAAGTTAGTCGAGAAAATCAAATGAAGAGTACTCAGAGATTGGACTCGTTAGAGGCTTCAATGAAAAGGGTTGAAGGCCAAGTAGGTCAATTGGCGGAGCACCTCCAACGTCAAGAAAAAGGAAAACTACCGAGCCAACCTGAGCAAGCGAAGCGGTAACGGTCCTTCCCAGTGGTAAGATCGTAACTAAAAATTTACCTGAAATATCTAATGATCTACCTTTTAATGCAGGAAACATGGAAGAAGGCAGTGTAATACCTAAAGAGAATAATGTACCCAAGGCTAGGGAAGATGAACCTTCAAAGGAATCAAATGCAGAGTCATCTACCGTTCCCCAATTGCACAAATCATCCGAGCCTTACCGACCTCCGGTACCTTTTCCACACCGTCTCAAGGACGATAAACAGGATAAGCAATTTTCTGATCTTTTTAACATGCTTTCTAAAGTTCAAATAAATCTGCCCTTATTGGATGTTATTAGAAATGTGCCTTCCTATGCAAAGTTTTTCAAAGATCTAAATACTAGGAAGAGAAAGTATGGTTTAAATGAGAGGATAGTTGTCTCTGAAATTTCTAGTTCAATTCTTCAACAACGTTTACCACCTAAACTTAAGGATCCCGGGAGTTTTAACATTAACATTACTTTGGGGAATAAGAAAGTGGTACGAGCCATGCTAGATTTAGGTGCAAGTATAAACTTAATGCCATATTCTATTTATTTGCAACTAGGTCTAGGGGAATTGAAACATACTACCAAGTCCCTACAATTAGCTGATAGATTTGTGAAATATCCTAAGGGAATGGTAGAGGACTTGCTTGTACAGGTTGATAAACTGATTATACCTGTAGATTTTGTTGTGTTGGATATGCAGGAGAATCCATCTATGGACAAAGAACACACTATTCTTCTTGTTAGGCCATTTATGGCCACTACTAAGACAATTATAGATGTCCATAGTGGAAGTTTAACTAAGACAGTTTTGGAGGAAACTGTCAATTTTAGAGTATTTGATTCCTCCCCTTTACCTTCTATATCCTCAATTGATGAATGTTCTTCTATTGACCATATTGATAATCTTGTTTATGATGCCTTTTTGCAGGATGAAGTTAAGGACGGACTTGAATATGCTTTAACAGTTGATAGGATAGAGAAGGAATTGGATGATGAAACTAAGGGTTACCTAGAGTTGTTAGATAATGCTGAACCATTAGAAGAACCAAGTACACCCTTAGAGTTACCCAAAACCCCATCTAGGGAAGACAATACTCCACCTAAGCTTGAGTTGAAAGATTTGCCAAAACATCTTAAGTATGTGTTTTTGGGTGAGGAGGAGACTTATCCGGTCATAATTTCATCTACCTTGACCAAAACCCAAGAACGAGCGCTAGTGAATACACTTAGGAAACATAAGAAAGCCATAGGATGGAGCATTGATGATATTAGAGGTATTAGTCCTACCATGTGTATGCATAAGATAAATCTTGAGGACAATACCAAACCTGTGAGAGAAGCCCAAAGGAGACTTAACCCTATTATGCAAGAGGTAGTGAAAACGAAAATTTTAAAACTCTTGGAAGTTGGGGTTATCTATCCTATTGCGGATAGCAAATGGGTTAGCCCGGTACATATGGTACCAAAGAAATCTGGGATCACTGTGATAAAGAACGATAAAAATGAGTTAGTGCCCACAAGATTGATCACGGGATGGAGAATGTGCATTGATTTTCGTAAATTAAATTTGTACACAAAGAAAGATCATTTTCCTCTTCCTTTTATTGATCAAATGCTTGAACGTTTAGCAGGGCATGATTTTTACTGTTTTCTTGATGGTCTTTCAGGTTATTACCAAGTGCCCATCGCTCCGGAAGATCAGGAGAAGACCACATTCACGTGCCCATTCGGGACATTTGCCTTCAGGAGGATGCCATTCGGTCTTTGCAATGCCCCCGCCACATTCCAACGATGCATGATTTCAATATTCTCGGATATGGTGGAGAAATGCATAGAGGTATTTATGAATGATTTTTCAGTTTTTGAAAATTCATTTGATGATTGCCTGAATAACTTGACTCGCGTGCTTGAACGTTGTATTGATTGTAACTTGACCCTTAGTTGGGAAAAGAGTCATTTTATGGTTCAGCATGGCATTGTATTAGGACATGTTATTTCAAGTAGAGGCATTGAGGTGGATAGAGCAAAAATTGATCTAATAGCCAAACTTCCACCTCCCATTAATGTTAAAGGAATTAGGAGTTTTCTTGGCCATGCGGGTTTTTATAGGAGATTTATTAAGGATTTTTCCAAGATAAGTCGTCCCCTATGCAATCTGTTAGCTAAAGATATTTCTTTTGTTTTTGATGATGATTGCTTGAATGCTTTTAATGTTTTGAAAGAAAAATTAACTTCTGCACCCATTATCATGGCACCTAATTGGTCACTCCCCTTTGAGATTATGTGTGATGCGTCTGATTTTTCCATAGGGGCTATTTTAGGTCAACGAGTAGATAAGCGTTTGCATGTAATTTACTATGCTAGTAAAACTCTAAATGACGCTCAACTTAACTACTCAACCACCGAAAAAGAATTTTTGGCTATTGTGTTTTCTCTTGATAAGTTTAGATCTTATTTAGTAGGATCTAAAGTAATTGTGCATTCGGACCATGCTGCTTTGCGTTATTTGTTAAGTAAACCGAATGCTAAGCCTAGACTAATTCAGTGGGTTTTGTTGTTACAAGAATTCGACTTAGAAATCAAGGATAAAAAGGGAACGAAAAATGTGGTAGCTGATCATTTATCTAGGTTGATTTCTGACTTTGCCACTACTGAGAGTGACAAAGATATTGCTATTGTTGAGACTTTTCCTGATGAGCAGTTATTTTCTGTGGGTCCAAACCCTTGGTATGCTGATATTGTAAATTACCTTGCTAGTGGTTTGTTGAGGCCTAACATTTCTTTTCAGGAAAAGAAAAGATTTTTTCATGTGTGCAGGCAATACTTCTGGGATGATCCATATCTATTCAAGATTTGTCAAGACCAAGTCATCAGGAGGTGTGTGCCGGAAGAGGAGCATGCAAGTATCTTAACTTTCTGTCATGAACTTCACTGTGGAGGACATTTTGGCGGTAAGAAAACTGCTATTAAGGTACTTCAATCTGGTTTTTATTGGCCTACACTGTTTAAAGATGCCTATAATTTTTGCATGCACTGTGATAGATGTCAGAGAACTGGTAACTTAAGTAGACGTAATGAAATGCCTCTGACATATAATCTTGTTGTTGAGTTGTTTGATGTGTGGGGAATTGACTTTATGGGTCCTTTTCCCCCTTCTTCTGGTTTTGAGTATATCTTAGTTGCTATTGATTATGTGTCCAAGTGGGTAGAGGCTATACCCACTAAGTCTAATGATGCTAACTGTGTTGTGAAGTTCTTAAAGGAAATAATATTTAACAGGTTTGGCACACCAAGGGCAATAATCAGTGATGGAGGGAGCCACTTCTACAACAAACTTTTTGATGGATTGTTGAAAAAGTACAACATCACACATAAAGTGGCTACTCCATACCACCCACAGACATCGGGACAAGTTGAAGTGAGTAACCAGCAAATTAAGGGTATTTTGGAACGTACGGTGCGACCTTCAAGGAAGGATTGGGCTTCGAAGCTCAATGACGCATTATGGGCTTACCGTACGGCATACAAGACACCTATTGGGATGAGCCCATATCGGTTAATTTATGGCAAAGCATGCCATTTGCCCATTGAGCTTGAGCACAAGGCCTATTGGGCAATCAAGCAGCTGAACATGGATTGTCAACAAGCGGGTGAAAAACGCTTACTTCAACTTGATGAGCTTGAAGAGATTCGGAACGAAACCTATGAGAATGCTAAGATTTACAAAGAACGCACAAAGCGTAATCATGACAAAGGGCTCGTTGGTAAGTCTATCTATCCTGGAATGCAAGTACTTTTATTTAACTCTCGTCTTAAACTTTTTCCAGGAAAGCTTCGATCAAGATGGAGTGGACCTTACAAGATTGTGGAAGTCTTTCCACATGGAGCTGTTGAGCTAATCAATCCCAACACACAAGCAATTTTCAAGGTGAACGGTCATCGTGTAAAGCCTTACTTGGAAGGAGTCGTTCACCGTAGAGATGTGGAGTGCATTGAACTGCATGCACCTTAGCTATGAGCAACATCTTGCTAAGACGTTAAACTAGGCGCTTGGTGGGAGGCAACCCACCGTTTTAGGTACTATCTATCTTTTCTTTTACCTTCGTTAAGTTTAATTTAATTTTCTGTTTGCCCTTTCTAAATTCTTTTCTGAACTATTGTGTAATTGAACACCTTGAGGACAATGTTTAGTTTAGGTTAGGGGGTGCATTTTGCATTTTTGGTTGGTAAACAACATTTTCATGCTTTGGTCAATTTTTGATGAATAACTAGTCTTTATGCATTGTTTATCTGATTTTTGAAATGTTTAAGGTTTGTTATAAAGATTAGTTTTAATTTGCAATCTGTGTTTCATGCTTTTGATGTTGAAACTGAGATGAACCCGAATCCTGTGTCTAGGAATTGAATAGTGGAGACTACCCTGTGAGAATATTATTGAGCTCTTAACGTTTTATTCTGAGAGATAAATATTCTTCTACTCTTTGAAACACCTTTCATGTCATTTCAAATTGTTAGATGATCTCTATAGGTTTTTGCATTGAATGTTAGGATTTTAAACATTTAATGAGGGATCATGTGCTTAATTGAATTGTTTAGATTAAATGATTTGAGTAAAATTTGAAGTATTTGCCTAATTCATTCATGCTTGACTTTAAAAAATAAAAGGGAATTCCTATATCAAACACAAAAAGAGCTAAGAAGTAGCCATTCACAAATTACATATGTATATGGGTCTAAAAAAAAAAAAAAGAGATAATAAGTTTATTATGACCCTAAGTTCTTCAAGTATGAATGGTTAATACAATATAAAAAAAAAGAGAGAAATAGGAAATAAGTTCCCTTAAAGTCAAAGCATTTTCATTCTATGGCACACTTGAAGTTTTTGCTTGAAGATTTTAATTGATGCATGAGATTAGTAATGTGATTTCTTCGTAAATCCTATCATTTGATTCCTTTCATGAGATCAATGTTATGCACTTTTGAGCCTTTCTTGTTTAATCATATGCGAACCTATTAGCTCGTTTCTTTACATAACTTCTATTCGCATATATTTTGATGAGTGCTTGAACCCATAGAATCGGTGTGATTTAGAGAGTAATTCTCATGAGGATTAGAGTTGAAACGAATTCACATTCTTGACACTAAGTTTGGGGGAATCAATGTTGATACACTTTTAGTATTGGGATTTAGACTTGTGAAGTGAAATTGATCTAAATGGTGAACCTTGATGTGTTAAAATGTTGGATAAATTGGTGCATAAATGTTTTGTTATGAATTGGAAAGAAACTAAAGCATGACAAGTTATGTTAACTTCAATTTTAGTTTTGTTATTTGTTTTTTTTTTAATTTTAGTTTTGCTTGAGGACTAGCAAAATGTAGGTTTGGGGGTATTTGATGAACACTATTTTGACCTACTATTTGTTATGTTTTTAAGCATCTATTTTGCATTTAATCTCAATATAATCTTGTTTTGGAAGGTATTCTATTGTTTTGTAGGTCAAAGTAGGTTTGGGAAGAAATGGGGAAAAAGATAGCAAAAGTGTTTAAAAATGTAAGCCTTACATCGAGAATCAGCAAAGTATGTAAAGGTATTTACATAATCAGTAGAGTATGTACAACGTATGTAAAGTCATGTACATGTATGTACATACCTTTACATGCAAGGCACGCCGCGGCAAAGAAACGATATGCCGCGGCGAGTGGCTCTCGGGTTGCATCCTAGAATTTCATGAAAACATTGCGCGCCGCGGCATGGTTATTGTGCGCCGCGGCGACGAGGTTTCTGCTTTGGTTCGCAATTCTGAAAAACATCCCGCGCCGTGGCATGGAAAAAGGCGCGCCGCGGCCCGCTCGCGCGGATGGCAACTCTCCCTCAGCCACGAGACTTACAACTCTTTTTGGAAACCCTTACAAAAACGAGAGACCTAATTTGACATTAAAGCTCTCGAGCCTCCAACACCAAGAAAAACACACGACAATCCAAGGTAAACAGTAGCGTGAACAGTGCCGATTCTCCTTCTCCTCCACATTTTTGAGAGAAAAAAATACTCCATTAATGCTCCGCCATTGAAGCTCCATCAACAATCTTGAAGAAGGTGACCATCCAACATCAAGAGCTTGTTTTAAGAGTGGAAGTGGGGTAATTTATTGTTTGTAATTTCTTTTCTCTTTAAGAACTCATAGAATGTTATTTGTAATGAAAAATATTGATTTGGATTTCATTATGAGTAGCTAAACTCTTTGTGTGTGGGATTTTGGTGATGTAACTATGATTGGATGATTGTTTGTGTAGATGATTCTAAAATAAAGTGATTTATTTCATGTTCATTGTTCGTAATCCATATGTTCATCAAATATTTCTGGCCAATTTAATTTGTGAATGTATGAAACATTTTAGGATTGAGTTTTAGAAACGCCATCTGAATTCAATTGGGCATTTGTGAGCATGAGCCTAATTTAAGTGCATTGATTTGTCTTGAATTAGGTGATTAAACTATTTTTCTAAGTTTAAGGCTGATTAACTAATTAACGGTCCGGATCAAAGAAGTTAATTAGTTAATTAAGGGAAAATCACCATTGATTTGGGATTTTCTAGGGTTAGAGAAAATAATCATTAAATTCTACTTTTTTTTGGTACTTAATTGTCAAAACCACATAAATCAATTCATCCATAATAGTTCACTAACCATTTTCCCACACTCGTTCATCTCATCGTTTCAACTTCGTTCTTTATTCATTGATTTATTTATTTTAAGTAATCATACTTTTAGCAACCGTTTTCCAACCCAAACTTTGATTAGAGTGTTTAGGATTAATTTTAGCGTAACGTTTTAGATTACATTTAACGCTTTTAAAAACCACCGCAATTCCTTTGAGAGACGATCTTGGGAGTATACTTGTCGCTTACTACAAGTGACTCGTGCACTTGCGAGCTTTTACAAATTCAAAATTTGGTTATCAAGTTTTTGTGCATGATTGGTTCTATAGGCGGGTCGGTTCAGAAGCGACACACCCGAAATAAATTTAATTTGATGCTGGATTCCCCAGATGGGTGACACTCCATCTGGGATCTCCTCTGGAAACACATCATCAAATTCCTGCAACAAAGAAACAGTTTCACTTGGCAAAGATTTGTCAAGCTCGTTAGAAGAAAAGTTGACCTCCTTGTACAAAAGTACAAGTACGGATCGTTTTACCAAAATGGCTCTTTTCAAATCGTGTTCCCTTGCATAAAAATTTGTTTTTTTCTTTTCCATTGCTTCCTCCTTTTCCTCCCCTTCCTTTTTCCCCTTCTCCTTACTCATCCTCACTTGGTCCTCATAGACTTGCTTTGGAGTTAAGGGTACGAGAGTGATCTTCTTTCCCTCCTTCTCAAACGAATACTTATTCTTGAACCCATCATGAGTGACCCTCCTGTCATATTGCCAAGGCCTCCTTAGCAATATATGTCCTGCTTGCATAGGCACCACATCACATATAACTTCGTCCTTATATTTTCCAATAGAGAAGGACACTAGCACTTGTTTACTGACCCTCACTTCCCCACTACCATTCAACCATTGTAATTTGTAGGGCTTCAGGTGTTTCAGCGTTGGCAACCCTAGTTTTTCCACTAAGGTAGTGCTAGCCACATTGGTGCAACTTCCACCATCAATGATCACATTACAAACCTTGGAGTTTACATGACACCTTGTGTGAAAGATGTTCTCCCTTTGTAACTCCACATCATCATCCTTTTGTTGAATACTCAAAGATCTCATTATTACTAAGCCCTCTCCTTCTACCGGCCCAACTTCTTCCTCACTAGCTTCCTCTAGTGGTGGCATCTCTTCCTCCTCACTTTCTTCTTCAGACTCAATATCGCCGTTAGCTAAGGCAGTCATGGTTTTCTTGTTAGGACATTGATGAGCCATGTGACCTTGTCCAAGGCACCGAAAACATACAATCTCACGGTTCTTAATTGGGACCTCAACATTAGCCTTTCCTTTACCAACTTCCACTTCCTTGCCTTTGTAAGACTCAAATCTAGGCTTGGAACTAGTCTCCCCTTCCTTCCTCCAGTTGGTCTTCCATGGTGGAGTAAGGTTCGGTTTTGGTACCGGAAAAGTAGGTTTTGGTGGTAACATAGGACTACTACTTTTCTTTAATTGTCTCTCCACCTTAATTGCCATTTGCACCATGTCCTCCAACTCCACATAGTGATGCAATTCCACAATGTTGGCAATGTTGTAGTTCAACCCACTTATAAACCGAGCCATGGTGGCTTCTCTATCTTCTTTCACATTTGCCTTCACCATTGTCATCTCCATTTCTTTGAAGTATTCATCCACCGATCGAGATCCTTGGTTAAGCCTTTGTAGCTTCTGATAGAGTTCCCGATAATAATGACTTGGGACGAACCTTTTTCACATAATAGCCTTCATCTCCCTCCAACTATCAATAGCTCTCTCACCACTCCTCCTCCTAAGGACCACTAGTTGATCCCACCAATTCAACGCATAATCGTTAAACTCGATTACCGCCAACTTCACCTTCTTTTCCTCGGAATAGTTGTGACATTCAAAGACATGTTCAACCTTTTTCTCCCATTTCAAGTACAATTCCGGATCATTCTTTCCTTGGAATGTCGGCATTTTAATCTTGATGTTGCCCAAATTCCAATCAACCCCGTCAAAGGGCCGAGGTGGGGGTCTCCACATACCTCCCCGACCATTCCTTCCTCCTCTATGCCCATTCCTTCCTCCATTGGGCATTCTCCTATCTTCATCCTCATAATCCTCTTCCCAATTCTCTTCCTCTACTTCCTCCTCTACAAAAGGTCTCCTAACTTCCAAAGCCTCTTGGGGTGCTCTTTGTTGTAAGGTGGCGATTGTAGCTTCTTGCCTTTCTACCCGATCACTTATATTTACCATGACGGCATTCATCCGTTCCATGGATTGTTGCAATGCATGCAACAAAAATGCGGTATCCGGTCGCTCCTCTGAACTGTTCCTGTCAGACGTTATCACCACAACTTTCGCAAACAGAGAATTAGTTAATAAATTTAAAAACTAAAAATTCACTCCTTTACCTCACGTGTTTAATCACTCAGATTGATTGCTCAAGTACTCCTCGTCCTTTAGCGAACCAAACCTCAGGAAATTTTCAACCACAATAGAATTTCACACTCACTCAAAGTAGTTTACAATATCCAAATTAAGGAAAATAAGAAACTAACTCAAAGTGTTTGGAAGACTCTAACTCAATGAAAGGAATAATTTCATTCAAGCAATTTTCAAACTCGTGATAATTTAATGAGTATAGTAACGAAGATTTTGTAAAATTTCTTTGAATCCAACTTTTCTCACTCTCTTTTCTTCTCTTTCTTTTTTTTTTAATTGATTTCCGAATACATAAGCATTTCTCTTTTTTTTTATAAGCTTTCGGAAATTTCAACACGAATAATTCACGAGAGTATAGTAAAATGACCAAATTGCCCTTCACTTAACGAGCAAAAATTTAGAACAATTTTTCAATTCGAAAAACGTTCCAATACAGCCCACAAAGTCAGGAACAACAATACACAATCTGAAATTCTCAAAACAAGCAGAAAATTTCTGAAAATTAGAAGAAACAAACAGGAAACAACAACACAAATCAGAATTAATTCCAAGAACACAAATTCAATTCAGAATTTTGCAAGAACAAGAAGAAAAATTCTGGAAAATGAAGAACAACACAGATTTTGAAAGAGTACACAGATTTTTTTTTTCTATAAACAAAAACAACAATAACAAGGGATAAGAATCTAGAGTCACAACCTAGAGCTCTGATACCAAATGATGCGAACCAAACAACTCGACTCCTATGAACCACAACGTACGAGGCTTGAAAACCACAAGAAATACGGCCCTAAGACCCAACAACAATATTAGCATACAAATCCTACGAGAAACCTAGATTTTTGGTTGTAATAACTCACCTTAATGTATTGATATTATGCACCACAAATTAAGACGAGGGAAACGCCACAAAGGGGTTGCAAGTTCCTTTGATAAGTTTGGTTGATAATGCACTTGGAGTTTTTGAGCTCTTAAGATGAATTTTGTATTCACTCTCAATATTTTTGAACTAAGTTGTGTTCTTACAGTTGCTAGCAATTATTTATATAACAAATAAAACCCTAAAAATGGGCTGGAAATTCTAGCCATTGATTTGTAATCAATGGTCCAAAATTTACAATAATTTGAATCCTTGCTGCGGCGGCTAAATATTCATGCCGCGGCGCACATGTTAAGGAACTAGTGTCAGCGCTCAGGTCTGGCGACGTCTGCCGAGGGGTGTCCTGTGTTAGCGCTCAGGCTTGGCCTGTCAGCGCGCGCACGTCCACTCATGTCGCGGCGCGCGTATATTTTGGCTCCAAAACAGAAAGTCCTTCGCTGCGGTGCCCTATTTCTGTGTCACGACGCACCTAATTTGACAATTTGCCTCTCCAAAACAGAAACTCCCTCGCTGCGCTGCTATATTTCCATGCCGCGGCGCAAGTCCCTTTGCCCAAAAACTGCTTCCAACACATTGGTTGACCTTTTACATGCCTCAAGCTTCAAATTCATCATCCCTTGGCCTTGAATTGACTCTTGGACCAACCTGTTCAAAGCTTCCTCGAGTTGCTTGGCCTTCGATCTTGTGATCGGCCCGTGTGGGATCCGTAGAGGATTTTGTGACAGATCATTCGTATCAAACTCATTGAATGGTATTTGTAATGGAAAAACCTTGATTGAAATTTTATTATGAGTAGCTAAACCCCTTTTGTGTGGAATTTTAGGGATGTGGCTATGAATGGATGATTGTTTATGTGGTTTAATTTATATTTAAGTGATTTATTTCATGTTCATTGTTCTTAATATCTATGTTCATTAATTAATTTTGGCCAATTTAATTTATGAATGTATGAGAATATTTTAGGGTTGAGCGTTAGAAACGCTATCTAAGTTCGATTGGGCATGAGCCTAATTTAAGTGCATTGACTTGTCTTAAATTAGGTGATTAAATTACTTGTCCTATGATTAATGCTAATTAGCTAATTAACTATCTAGATCAAAAAAGTTAATTAGTTGATTAAGGAAGATTTGCCATTAATTTGGAATTTTTTAGGCTTAGTGAAAAGGATCAATAAATTCTACTTTATATGCTTAATTGTGAAAACTAGGTAAATTAATCTATCCGTGATTGGTTCACCAACTAATCTCCCACACTTGTTCATCTCATCGTTTCGACTATGTTTATCGCTTGTTTATTTTACTTGTTTTATGGTATTATAATTTTAGCAACCATTCTCAAAACCAATCTTTGTTAGAGTGTTTAGGATTTTTTTTCATAGCTAATTTTTAGAGAATCAATTGACACATTTTAAAAACAATTGCAATTCCTTTGAGAGATGATCTTGAGAGTATACTTGTCACTTACTACAAGTGACTCGTGCACTTGCAAGCTTTTACAAATACAAAATTTGGTTACTAAGTTTTTGTGCATTAGTAGGTGAACTTCTCACCTCCTGCTTCTTCTTCGCGTCATGCCAGTGATGGTCTATTACTACTACATACAAGCTTCATCCCCTCCTGTCACCACTGTGGTGAGCATGGGAATATCATACTTCATTGTGAAAAGTTGAGCTCTCATCCCCGTATAAGACTTAGTGTAGGAATATCTACAATGCTCTCTCCTTTTCGTGTTACTCCTTGGAGACAAAGACTCAATTATTCTCGTTCTTCGACTCATTCTTTGGCCACCTTGCCAACCAATGTCCAAAATATGCTAGGAGTACTATTAGGAGATCTTCCCCTCACTCTTCTTATTCTGACTTCTCAAGATGTATCTATTGTGGTTTGTCTGAGCATTTTATTTCTGGGTGTATTATACACCAATGACATAATGAAGAAAGGGAAAAACTTTCTGAAAAGCCCTCCAAGTCGCAAGTATGATCACTAGATCAGTCATTCGAGAGTTTCTAAAACTAAGAACTCTCGAGTGGTTCATACTCCTCATGCTCATATGGAACAGAGATTACATTATGCCTTTGTTTCCCCTCATCACTTCTTTTTTAGAAGGAGGGCTACAGTTTGATCACACTATTTTCGAGTCTAAGTCAGTTTGTTTTGAATTGTTTCTTCTTTTCTCTCTATGTTTGTAGCATTTTTTGTAGATGTTTATTTTTGTGTTTTGGGTTTATATCTAAATGTTTTTATTTTCTTTGTACTCTTCTTTCTTTAATTTAATGTGCTTAAAATAATTTTTATGTGATTTTTTCTAAATTTTTTAAAGGATTTTCTCTCTCTTCACCCTCTTTGGGTAGCTTGCTGAGTACCCTAGCTATGGTATCGCTGAGGTCTCGCCGGGATTGTGTTTTACACACTCGCAGGAACCTCACCGACCCCCTCCATGAAGGGTCAGCTAAGTGTATGGATTCCTTATATAAACCCCATTTCTCATTTGTTTCAAACCACATAATTTTCTAAATATTTCCTACGCTCAAATACTTTTGCCTACTACCTTCTAAACTACTTTTATCTTTCTTTAAACACTTTTACCCCACACTAAAAGGCCTCGTCAGACCAAAAGATCCCGTGTTACTCAAGATAAAGCTGGTCCTTCTTCACCTATTGATTTTGCTTCCAAACCTAAGAAGTCTCCATCTTACCTTTGTGAGCATGCTATGTTGATTGAGGAGTTTCCTGTTGTCCAGGAAAAGTTTGCTTACTTTTCTTGACTTTCTCTTTGTTCACTTGCATACTCCTATGACCCTTTTTTTGGCTCTGAGTTTTATTCTGCGAGACATGCTCATCAGTTCTCTATTTTTTCACTTTAAGGGGATGTGAGGTCACCTTTTCTAGAGATAATGTCTTAGAAATCTATCTCTTTTGAACGTGGAAAATTCCTCTTTTCCTATTCTTTCTTTTGAATATGAACTACTCCTAAGTTTTCTAATGATCTCGAGCATCTTAAATCTCAAAATCAGTCTTACTTGGCTACCAGGCTTGTTGGACCTGATAATACTTTTGCTAGAGGTATTGTACCTCTTAAGAGTTCTTCTCCTAGTTGCCTTCGTTAGTAAGTCCTGTATGCTTGCATTTTTCCTTGTACTCATCTCTACTCGGTGCCTATTCTAGGGTCACTTTGTTTGTGCCATTTTTTTGGTGAGTTTATAGATCTTGTTGGTATGATCTTTAGGACCCTCATTTTTCGTTCTTTCTCTCTTTCTTCTTCTACTTTTCATTATCCGTTGTCAATTACTTACTGGGGATAATTTATCTTTGGCGATGAAATTAACGTTTCTTTGTTTGGTCGTACTCCCCTTTCTATTAGACAATTTTAGGTCCTTCTTCGAGAAACTCTAAACCTTCTTCCTCTTCTTCTCAGATTGCCTCTATTCTTCCTCTTCTACTTCTCTTCCTATTCCTCCTCCTCAATATTTAGAGTTTGTCTCACTAAATGCAAAGGTGGATGATTTGACTCAATGGTTGAACAAGGTTCTTAAAGATCTTATTGAAAAGTGTGAGGAACCTAAACTCTACATACAGTTGCTGATGGCCTTAAAGACATGATGCATAGAATTGAACGTTCTCAGTAGACCCATCATCGCTCTCTATGGTCCTCTAGTTCTCGACTGTCTGTTCAGCCCTCTAATAGGGTGGATTGTTCCTAGATTCACTGTGTTAGGGTGTGCATTAGAGCCTACTCAGAGATTCAGACATTCAGTTGTTTGAGTCTTTTGATTCCTTTGCCCAAAATTTTGCTCAACTTGCTAAGTTTGGTGCTAAGTTTTCCGACCTCTTGTAGCCTTCTTCCCAACCTATTGATCACAGGGAGTCCGACATTGGTTCTCAGCGTGACCTTGATAGAGATGAAGGGGGAGGAGAATCTTAATTTCTTTGTATTTTATTTTATTTTCTTTCAAATGTAATAAAAACTTTAAATTTAATAAAATTTGATTTCTTGGTTAGACTACACATAGATCTGCATGATATATTTACAGATATGTGTTTGTTTTGTGTGTGTAGGTTACAAATATAGTTATTGGACCTTGTAGTTCACTTGGAGCTGGTGACCGCATCAAGACAGATGTGTTGATTCATGAAGATGGATGGAGCACTACAAGACAGATGCACTTGGAGTGTAGGTGTGTTGGGGGTGTCTTGTCTGTGTGAGAGTTTGTTCATGGGAATAAACTTTGTTAGATCATCTTGCATAGGGAGATTGTAAGTTCTATAAGTCCATTTGTGTCTTTGTTGGTGTTCCTGTGTGAAAAACATTGAGTCTATTTATTTTAATTAGTGTTTTGTCAACCTCTATGTACGGTGCTTTGCTTGTTATCAGTATCGTACACACTCATAGAAAGGCTCGCTGAAGTGCACGGCGAGGGTCTTGGAAGCTTAAAAGTATGCTATAAATACCCCTCCTCTCTCTTATTAAATACACATTTACACACTTCTCTTATCATTTCCCTTATCTCTTTCACATATATTTCTCACACTACTTATTTGTGTTGTGTAGTTTTTAAACTTGTGAAAAATATATTTTGGTGTATTTAAAAAATATTTTATTTTCTGTATTACTAATACGTTGAATGTGTTTCCGTATTAGTAATTCAAAATGATTTGTTCACTTGAAGTTTAAATATTTTCAAAAGGTGATTCTGTAGTTTTAACTCATCGAGTATTTTTCTATATTAAACTACGTGGTGGTGGTGTAGTTTGTTAAACTCTCTTATAAATGGAGTATCCATAATAACAATACATCAAGTGTATTTTTATATTGTTATTATGAGGTGGAGTTTTCGTATCAACATACATTGAGTGTATTTCTGTACTGTTACTACGAGATGTTTTATCCTAAAATAATATTTTGGGTAAATTGATATATATTGTTGTACAACTTGTGGTGTGGCTTTGGAGGTGAGCTGGATCCAGTTAGGATCGAAGTAGCTGTGGAGACAGTTGGTGATAACAGCCTAGGTAGTTATGACGGGTTTTTCTTAACTGATAGAGGTATCCAAAGTCTTACCTTATCGAGTCTGTATTAACTGTTTATTACTTTTAGTTAATTTGGCTACTAAGTGATTGCATTCAGCAACTCGTAGATGTTACTACTTAGGATTGGAGCCTAAGTGGTTTTACCAAGTTATATCGTTGCATTTGCTTGATCTGCTGCATGAGTTAAATAATCTAAGTATTCACAGTATATGTGACAACATGTATAGTTTATACTAAGATTGGAAATCATATACTGCTTTTACCATATTGTCTGCTATCTGTCTTATTTATTTGTTCTGCAATTTACTTATTAAATTATTATTTGCTCTCAACTGCTTCTATGAGAGTGACCAGTCCTTAGATGTCTTTATCTTTTAGACTTAATTTTTTATCGAGTTGAAACTTCTCTCGATGCTAATAATGTTTAAATGGTTTATCAATATTAAGATTAGTTGATAAAGTGATATTAAATTAATTTGGTGCTTATTTTGCGGTCATGATTATTTAAAGAGCATTAATATAAGTTATTTATCCACACGTGTTTTGGTTGATTAAAGTAACTTTATAGATGATATTTTTGTCTCTATATGCTTTTACGACTAGTATGTGTACTTTAATTATTAATATTCAATATATCAATTTACTTTAGAGTGGGGCAACATTTATAATTAAGCAATTATCAACATAAGAATTAGTTGATAACATTGGTTTAAATATGCCTTACTGAAGTACATTATTATAATTTAAGAGTGGCCACAGCATCTTAAATTATTTTAATGCATTGTTATTAATATTAAAAAATAAAGGTTTCAATAATAGTCTATTGACTATGTATAAAGTCCTGATACATATTTAACATAAATAAAATTCACATTAATTTTCTGATTTATGAACATATTTGTTTCGTATTCATATATATAGATTTTGGGATCATTAAACTGAGTTATAAAGTTTTACTATGAAAGTATTCGTGATTTATCAACATAATGTCTTAGTTGATAAAATTATTAACTTTAAATATGCCTCTCTAGAGCATGTATAGATGATTTCGGAGTAGCCCCAACATCCTAAATTATTTTGATGTATAGTAAGTTTCATATGCATAAAGTTTAATAGTCAAATGACTATATTAAATTTTTGATGGCATATTTAATATTAAATACATTACAATTAATTCATTTAAATAATTATTCGGTCTCATAGGGAAGTAATTGATATTACGTAATTGATTGGAATAAGATAATGAATTAGGTAATAAAGTATTCTAAAATTCCTAGGCTCACACTAGGAAATTATTTTTCTTTTTTTTATATGTATATTCAATATCTTATTATATATAAGTAAATTCAATGTGTGATGCAACTACTATCTATAGGAAGGTTTGAATTTACTGTATTTGAATTTAATATTGATAAATCAAATAAAAGTTTATGTTTCATAACATTACATTTGCTCACATACTCCTAGAGTTGTTGAGACCAAAAATAAATGCAAAGTTTCTTAAATATCTTGATAGAAGTGGGAGTGAGTTTCCTAAAAAATATTGAATTTCATGAAATGATGAAAGTTATTCCAATAACTTCCCCCTAGGCCATTAGGCAAGATGAAGAATTGGGTTTTTCATCTTGAAAATTCAATAGAACAACTCAATTACACAACCCCTTAATGAAAAGCATATACATGCTGAACCTACCACCATTCAATAACCACAAGGTTCAACTGAAGTGATAGGATTAAGAAGATCTTCAAGTACAAGAAAACAATCAATTTCTAGGGATTATGTTTAATACCTTAAGAGTCTGACATTGATGTTAGACGAAGGAAAGATCCAACTTTGTTTTTAGAGGCCATGACTGGGGAAAATTTCACATTTTGGTATGATGCCATAATGGAATGCATCGATTACCATGAAACCTTCTCTCCGGTTTTTAAGAAGTATTTATTTAGGATAGTCTTGGCTTTGGTAATTCATTTTAGAGCTACATAAAATGGATGTGAAATTGAATTTTTAAATGGGATCTCAAGGACAATATATAGACTAGTTTTATTGTAAGTTAAGAAAGTCTTTGTATGGCTTACAGCAAGTCTCCCAAAAATGGTATTTCAAGTTCTTCATATGGTTTTACGGAGAACATTGTGGATCAATTTATAGAGCTTGAGGTTAGTTGGAGAAAATTCATTTTTAATGATATCTTACTTTCAATTTATTACTTGCTATGAAGCCAGTTCAAAGGCTTTATGGTTAAGAAATTTTATTACAGGGTTGTGATTTATTGATTCTATAGACCGCCTATTAAGAATTTACTATAATAATTCCGTTTCAGTTTTTTTAACTAAGAATAATAAGAGCAGGACCCGTAATAAGCATATCAACATAGAGTATCTAGTTATCAGATCTAGTTATCATGTTAAAAACCATGAAATTGCTATTAAGCTAATGCTTTCAAATTTTGATGAACACTATTTTCACCTATTATTTGTTATGTTTTTAAATATTTATTTTATGTTTTATTTCGGTATTACTTTGTTTTGAAGAGTATTTTTGTGTTTATAGGTTCTAGTAAGTTTGGGATGAATTGTATACTTAAATGGTCAAAGAAAATGAAAATGAAGTAAAAACAGCTAAGGCACGTAAGCCTTACATTGGGAATCAGTAATTATGTAAGGGGGATGTACAAGGCAAGTACAACAATGTGCGCCATGGTGAAGAAATTTGTATGCTGCAACGGGGAGCTTCGAGTTTTACTATAGGGTTTGTTTACAGCCTTGCATTGCAGTGAAGAAATTTGATATGCCGCGGCACCAATCTCTCTAGAAAAAGGTACTGAACCAGCAAAACATATGTGCACCGCGACAGAGGACATTATATGCCGCAACAAGATAGCCTCAGGTTTGTTATACTAGCACTAATTTGCACCGTGGAAAAAATAAATGTGCACCGCGACCCATGTACCTAATAACCACTTAAACCCCTTATGCGTGCCCAAAAATTACACTTACCCTCAGATCTAACCTAACCTATAAATACAACTCTAAAACTCTCACAACAGTACCATAGTGAACAATCCCCAAAAACCATCTTCTTCTCCAATTCTATAGAGAAACACCTTCATTGAAACTCCATTAAGATTCTTGAGAAAGGTAACCATCCAACTTCAAGAGTGGAAGTGGGGTATCTTTATTGCTTTCAATCTCTTTTCTCTCTAGGATTGTTTAGAATGTTTCTTGTAATAGAAAACATTGATTTGGATTTTGTTATGAGTAGCAAAGTACATTTATGTGGGAATTAGTGATGCTACTATAAATGTATGTATATTAATTTGGTTTATTTTGAATTAATGTGATTTATTTCTTATTCAATGTTTTTTCATATCTTTGTTTATGGATTATTCTTGATCAAATTAGCTTATGAGCATTAGAAAATATATTGGAATTGGGCATTAGAAATACCATTTTTGTTTGATTGAGCACTCTTGAACAAGAACATAATTTAAGTGCATTGACTTTTCTTAAATTAGGTGATTAAGTTATTTTTCTAAGGTTTATGTCAATTAATTAATTAACGGTCCGAATCAAAGAAGTTGATTAATTAATTAAAGGAAAATATCGATTGACTTAGGATTTTCTAGATTTAGTAGAAAAAATCAATAAATATTACTTTGTATTCTTAATTGTAAAAAGCAAATAAATTATTCTATCTACGATTGGTTAGCTAGCTAATTTTCCACACTCATTCATCATATCGTTTTGAAATACTTTTCACTCGTTTATTTTAATTATTCTGAGGTTTTATAATTTTATCAGTCGTTCTCACAATCGACTTTAATTTGTTAGAATATTTAGGATTTATTTTTTTCGCAACCAATTTAGAAAAAAATAACTTTTTAAAACCACCGCAATATCCTTGAGAGACGATCTTAGGAGTATACTTGGTGCTTATTACAAGTGACTTGTGCACTATTTTTTTCAAATAAAAATTTTGGTTATTAAGATTTTGTGCATCAAGTTTCTGGAGCCGTGCTAGGGAATTCGGCATTTGAAATTGTCTATTTTTTTTCTTTTTAGTTAATTTTCTTAATTTGTTTGTTTTTGTGATTTTCTTTGTTTTTGTGTCTGCTTTCAATTTTTTTTGTTACTTGTTTGGAGTCATTTAGTGTCGGGTGTTTTGATATTGTTGTTATTTTTTATTAGTATATGCAAGGTAGGAGATCGATAGGAAATCCATTAGTACCTTTTATAGACAACGTTAACCGACCGAGAGCACACTTGAGAGATTGTGACACTAACATTCTGGAGGAAGAAGATTTACAACAAGAATTGCCGAATATGGGAAACCCTCTACCACTAGCTATAGAGTTGGATATGAAGGAATATGCAAGGCCAATTATTGGCACTGCTACTTCTTGCATCCAATTAGGAGAAGCGGCTAGAACTTATCACCTAAAGAATATTCATTATTCCATGTTTCCTTCTTTCTATGGTGTTCTTAATGAAGATCCACTAGGTTTATTTGTGATTTTTATTCTACTGTGCAGACTTGATGCGAACCCCGCAACACGATTCCTATCGACCCAACTAGCTACAAGGCTAGAGAACCAAAAGAAATGGTCCAAGACCCAACAACAAATTGATAGGGATCTCTAAACACAAACCCACAGATTTTGTTAGCAAGAAACTCACCTCAACACATGGATATTACGCACCACGCACGGAGAAGAGGTTGAACGCCACAAAGGGATGCAAATCCTTTGATAAGTTCTTGGTTGCAATTAAGCAAAGAGCTTTGGCTCTCAAATTTGTTTGAAACAAACAAAGAAATTTCATAAAATGTCAAAAGGTGCCTTTTGGGCTGCTACACTTTGTCTTATATAGAGTACAAATCAGACCTAAGAAAGAGAAAGCTTTACAGCCATTGGATTTGATCCAATGGTCCAAATTACAATATTTAAACGGGCGCCGCGGCGGGGAATTAAGTATGCCGCGGCGGGGAGGCTCGGGTTACAAAAAGTTAAGTAGGCGGGCCGCGGCGGAGTAAATTCCATGCCGCGGCGAGGAAGCTTGACATTCAATCCGAGAAGCCCGGGCCGCGGCGCACAAAATCCATGCCGCGCACACTCGTCCAGCCCTGCGCGCACATCTGCCGACTTCCGCGCTCGTGCGCTTGTCCAGTTCCCACGCCAATGCAGAACCTTCTGGGCCGCGGCGCAACAATCCTATGCCGCGGCGCGTATGCCTCGCCAAAAATCATCCCAAAACAGAACCTTCTGGGCCGCGGCGCAACAATCCTATGCCGCGGCGCGCATGGCTCGTCCAAAATCATCCCAAAACAGAGGACCCCTCGCCGCGGCGCCAATAATCCATGCCGCGGCGCAGAACCTTTTCTTCATAATTCTGCCTCTAACACATTGCTTGGCCTCTCACAAGCCATGTGCTCATTCCTCATCATCCCTTGGCCTTGTAATAGCTCTTGGACAAGTCCACTCAAGGCTTCCTTAAGTTGTCTCGCCTTTGACCTCGTGATTGGCCCGTTCGGGATGCGAAGTGGTGGTAGCGCCGACTGGTTCGTATCATCCCCCCCTTTTTGAAAAGGATTCGACCGCGAATCTTCACCTGCATAATCGAAAGGAGAAAGATCAGAGACATTAAAAGACGCGCTAACACTATACCCACCTGGAAGGTCGAGCTTGTAGGCATTGTCGTTGATGCGTTCGAGTACTTGGAATGGCCCATCCCCCCGAGGTTGTAGTTTGGACTTTCGCTTTTCGGGAAACCGTTCCTTTCGCATATGTACCCAAACCCAATCACCGGGTTCGAAAATGACCCTACGTCGCCCTTTGTTGGCCTTGAACGCAACTTCTTCATTCTTTTTCTCAATGCGCTCGTGAATGCTTTCATGTAGTTTCTTTACCATTTCAGCTTTCTTGGCACCTGTCAAATCTGTCCTAACTGAAACAGGTAAAGGCATTAAATCCATAGGAGTGAGTGGGTTAAAACCATAAACAATTTCAAAAGGCGTATGGTTAGTAGTGGAATGCACACTCCTATTATAAGCAAATTCAATAAAAGGCAAACAATCCTCCCAATTTTTCAAATTTTTCTGAATGACCGTTCGTAACAGAGTAGATAAAGTTCGATTAACTACCTCTGTTTGGCCATCAGTTTGGGGATGACAAGTAGTAGAAAACAAAAGTTTCGTCCCCAACTTAGCCCATAGAGTTTTCCAAAAATAACTCAGGAATTTGACATCCCTGTCGGAAATTATACTTTTTGGAACCCCATGCAACCGTACAATCTCTCTAAAAAAAAGATTAGCAATGTTAGTTGCATCATCGGTTTTGTGACACGCGATAAAATGTGCCATTTTTGAAAACCTGTCAACAACTACAAAAATGGAATCTCTTCCGCCCCTAGATCTAGGCAAACCCAAGATAAAGTCCATGGAAATATCCACCCAGGGTGAACTAGGCACCGGTAGGGGTGTATACAGTCCTTGAGGTAGGACTCTGGACTTTGCTTGCCTACACGTGATGCACTTAAAACAAATCCTCCCTACATCACGCCTCATCTTAGGCCAAAAGAAATGCTCCCGCAGAACATCCATGGTCTTGGCCACACCGAAGTGTCCCATTAGACCGCCACCATGGGCCTCTCTAACTAGCAACTCTCTCATAGAGCAGTTGGGTATACATAGATGATTCTCCCTATATAAATACCCATCGAACAAATAGAATTTCTCGAAAACAGACTTATGACATGCATGATATACAGCAGAAAAATCATCATCAGTAGCATACAGTTCTTTGATATACTCAAACCCTAATAATCTAGCATTTAAAGTAGAGAGTAAGGTATACCTCCTTGACAACGCGTCTGCGACAACATTTTCCTTACCTCGCTTATATTGAATAATATAAGGAAAGGTCTCGATGAACTCCATCCATCTCGCATGCCGCCTATTCAACTTCCCTTGGCTCTTTAGGTGCTTCAAGGATTCATGATCCGTGTGGATGACGAATTCTTTAGGCCACAGATAGTGCTGCCAAGTCTCCAGGGTCCTAACCAACGCGTAAAGCTCCTTGTCATACGTTGGGTAGTTCAGGGATGCTCCTCCAAGCTTCTCACTGAAATAGGCGATAGGTCGCTTTTCCTGCATTAAAACAGCTCCTATACCTATACCTGAAGCATCACACTCAACTTCGAAGGTTTTAGTAAAATTAGGCAAAGACAGAACAGGTGCAGTACATAATTTTTCTTTTAACAATTTAAACGCTGTCTCTTGTTCCACTCCCCATCTAAAACCTACAGTTTTCTTAATCACCTCAGTTAGAGGTGCAGCTACAGTGCTAAAGTCTCTAACGAATCTTCGATAGAAACTAGCTAAGCCATGGAAGCTTCGAACCTCCGTAACGGACTTAGGCGAGGGCCAATCCCTAATCGCCTTGACCTTTTCCTTATCTACCTCTATCCCCTCAGCACTTACAACAAATCCAAGAAAAACTAGCTTGCTCATGCGAAAACAACACTTCTTTAAATTAGCATACAGTTTTTCTTTTCTCAAAATTTCAAGCACAGTACGTACATGTTCAACATGCTCTCCTAAACTTTTGCTGTAAATGAGGATATCATCGAAATAGACAACCACACATTTTCCAATTAAAGAACACAAAACATGGTTCATTAATCTCATAAAAGTGCTGGGTGCGTTAGATAACCCGAAAGGCATAACTAACCACTCATACAATCCATGTTTCGTTTTAAAAGCGGTTTTCCATTCATCCCCTTCTTTCATCCTTATTTGATGATACCCACTTTTAAGGTCAATTTTTGAAAAGATGCTAGAGCCATGCAATTCATCTAACATGTCATCTAATCTAGGAATTGGGTGACGATATTTTACCGTAATGTTGTTGACGGCTCGGCAATCAACACACATACGACTTGACCCATCCTTCTTAGGCACAAGTAGCACTGGCACTGCACAAGGGCTTAAGCTCTCTCTGACTTGCCCCCTAGTCAAAAATTCTTCGACCTGCTTCTGGATTTCCTTGGTATCGTCCGGGTTGGCACGATAAGCCGGTCGGTTTGGAAGAGATGCTCCAGGAATGAAGTCAATCTGATGCTCAATCCCTCGCAATGGTGGAACACCGTCCGGGATCTCTTCAGGAAACACATCTTCATATTCCTGTAACAAAGAAACAAAAACACTTGGCAACGCATTGTCAAGTTCATCAGTAGATAAGTAAGCCTCCTTATACGAGAGTATAAGAACAGACCTCTTTGCCAAGATGGCGTGCTCTACATCACTTGCCTTTGCGTAAAAATTTTCAATTTTTTTTTCTGTTTCTTTTTCTCTCTCTCCACTCTTCTCTCCTACTACACTTGTCTCTCCCAATCTCTCCTTTTTTTCTCTCACCATTTTTTTTTGGTCCTCAAAGACTTGCTTAGGAGTTAAGGGTGCAAGTGTAATCCTTTTCCCTTTCCACTCAAAGGAATACTTGTTATTGAATCCATCATGTGTAGCCCTTCTATCATATTGCCATGGTCTTCCAAGCAATATATGTCCTGCTTGCATAGGGACCACATCACACATGACCTCATCCTTGTATTTTCCAATAGCAAAGGAGACTAGTACTTGCTTGCTAACCTTTACTTCCCCGCTATCATTCAACCATTGGAGCTTGTAGGGTTTCGGGTGTTTAAGCGTTGGCAACCCTAGCTTCTCAACTAAGGTGGTACTAGCCACATTGGTGCAACTCCCACCATCAATGATGACATTGCACACTTTAGAGTTCACATGACACCTTGTGTGAAATATGTTCTCTCGTTGTTGCTCCTCATCCTCGTCCTTGTATTGGATACTCAAAGACCTCATGATTACTAGAGCCTCTCCCTCCACGGGCCCTATCTCCTCATCACTAGCTTCCTCTAGCAATGGCATCTCCTCATCACCGCTATCCTCATCCGTTTCAATGTCGCCATTGGCTTGAGCGATCATCACCTTTTTATTCGGACATTGGGATGCAATGTGTCCGGTTCCAAGACACCTAAAACACTTGATGTCTCGGTATCGGGTCGGGTTTTCAATCTTACCCTTATCCTTGCTAGTCTCCAATTCCTTGCCCTTATTCAACTCAAACCTAGGCTTGGAGCTAGTTGCTTCATCTTTCTTCCAATTTTTCCATGGTGTGGTAGGGGTGGGTTTTGATGTGGTTGGGTTAACCTTAAATGGGAAAGTGCGGCTGCTCTTCTTTCTCAATTGCCTCTCCACCTTGATGGCCATATGAACCATGTCCTCTAACTCTACATAGTGATGTAGCTCCACAATATTGGCAATGTCTTGGTTCAAACCACTAACAAACCTAGCCATGGTGGCTTCCCTATCCTCCTCAATATTGGCTCTAACCATGGTCATTTCCATATCCTTGTAATAATCATCTACCGACCTAAATCCTTGAGTGAGCCTTTGCAACCTCTGATATAGCTCTCGGTAGTAATGGCTCGGAATAAACCGCTTCCTCATGATAGCTTTCATATTCTCCCAACTATCAATCGGTCTTTCCCCATTCCTCCTCCTAGCTACAACTAGTTGATCCCACCAATTTAAAGCATAGTCGGTGAATTCTATTACGGCCAACTTAACTTTCTTTTCGTCCTAGTAGTTGTGGCACGCAAAGATATGTTCAACTTTCTTCTCCCATTCTAAGTAAAGTTCCGGGTCATTCTTTCCTTGGAATGCCGGCATTTTCATTTTAATACTATCCAAGCTCCTATCAACCCCATCATAGGGTCGTTGTGGGGGTCTCCTAAAACCTCCCCGACCATGGCCACCTCTAGGCCCATGGCGTCCTCCAAAGGGCATTCTCCCTTCACCCTCATACTCATCCTCACCAAAACTATCCTCCTCCAACTCCTCCTCCATTTGGGCCCTCCTTTGAGGCCGTCCTACATTAGGAGCGTTTTGCGGTGCTTCATGCCGCAAGTTGGCGATAGTTGCCTCTTGTCTCTCCAACCGCTCATTCACATTGGCCATGACGGCATTCATCCGTTCCATGGACTGTTGTAACGCCCTCATCATAAAAGCGGTATCGGGACGTTCCTCCGAGCTATTCCTGTTTGACATATTTAACAACACTAATCCAAGCAAACAATCAGCAATAAACAAAATTAGAATTTTCACTCGTTACCTCACGTGTTTACGCTCGAATTTGATTGTCCAAGCGCTCGAAGCCTTATGACAAACCAAAACCAACCAAGATTTCCACCCAAAGGTAGAGTTCTCGTCCTCAACAATCCGTAGTTCGCAATATCCAATGTTGTGCACAAAGGAAACTAACTCGAAGTGTTTTGAAACTCTAACTCTATTAGTTTGGAAACAAGATCAATTTGACAACTTCAATTCGAAAAAAGCAAACAAACAAGAAAACGGTCCGTTAAAGCGTAAACGACGCTAAAACGAAGAAATTCCGCAAATTCTCGGGAAATCAAGAATTCACTCTCTTTTTTTCTCTTTTCTCTTTTTTTTTTTTTTTTGTTTTATATATTGTCCGAAATATCCTCTTTCACTTTTTTTTTTTTTTTTTTTTTTTATAAAAAATATCTAGCGAGATATTTTCGGGAGATATTTTCACGAGATATTTTCGTGAGATATTTTCCGAGATATTTTTTGGGAGATATTTTCGGAAGATATATATTTTTTTTTTTTTAAATAAAGAGAAAATGTTTGGCTCTCACTTTTCAAGAAGAAAAAATCACATGTGAGATTACCAAAATACCCTTCTTCAAAAAACGAAAATTGGGGGTAATTTTCAATATGAAATATGCTCCAATTTCAATCAAGATAAGAGGGAAAACAACAACACCACTCAGGTTAATCAGGAATTGCAATAAACACTTAGAAAAAAGAAGAACACAGAATTTTTTTTTTTGTGAAGAATTTTCTTTTGTGCTATGAAGTAGAAATTGACACAAACTAAGATAGGAATCTAGAGTCTCAACCTAGAGCTCTGATACCAAATGATGCGAACCCCGCAACACGATTCCTATCGACCCAACTAGCTACAAGGCTAGAGAACCAAAAGAAATGGTCCAAGACCCAACAACAAATTGATAGGGATCTCTAAACACAAACCCACAGATTTTGTTAGCAAGAAACTCACCTCAACACATGGATATTACGCACCACGCACGGAGAAGAGGTTGAACGCCACAAAGGGATGCAAATCCTTTGATAAGTTCTTGGTTGCAATTAAGCAAAGAGCTTTGGCTCTCAAATTTGTTTGAAACAAACAAAGAAATTTCATAAAATGTCAAAAGGTGCCTTTTGGGCTGCTACACTTTGTCTTATATAGAGTACAAATCAGACCTAAGAAAGAGAAAGCTTTACAGCCATTGGATTTGATCCAATGGTCCAAATTACAATATTTAAACGGGCGCCGCGGCGGGGAATTAAGTATTCCGCGGCGGGGAGGCTCGGGTTACAAAAAGTTAAGTAGGCGGGCCGCGGCGGAGTAAATTCCATGCCGCGGCGAGGAAGCTTGACATTCAATCCGAGAAGCCCGGGCCGCGGCGCACAAAATCCATGCCGCGGCGCGCACACTCGTCCAGCCCTGCGCGCACATCTGCCGACTTCTGCGCTCGTGCGCTTGTCCAGTTCCCACGCCAATGCAGAACCTTCTGGGCCGCGGCGCAACAATCCTATGCCGCGGCGCGCATGCCTCGCCAAAAATCATCCCAAAACAGAACCTTCTGGGCCGCGGCGCAACAATCCTATGCCGCGGCGCGCATGGCTCGTCCAAAATCATCCCAAAACAGAGGACCCCTCGCCGCGGCGCCAATAATCCATGCCGCGGCGCAGAACCTTTTCTTCATAATTCTGCCTCTAACACATTGCTTGGCCTCTCACAAGCCATGTGCTCATTCCTCATCATCCCTTGGCCTTGTAATAGCTCTTGGACAAGTCCACTCAAGGCTTCCTTAAGTTGTCTCGCCTTTGACCTCGTGATTGGCCCGTTCGGGATGCGAAGTGGTGGTAGCGCCGACTGGTAAGGTGATCAATAAAAATTTACCTAAAATTTCTAATGACTTACCATATAGTGCAGGTAACATGGAAAGAGATAATACAATATTGATGTGCAAATTAAAATACTTGCAAGTGTACAAATCACTCGTAGTAAGTGATAAGCAATTTCGAGGTCGATCAATATAATAGAAAAGTTACACATAATGGTTATAAGAACAAGCACTTGATGCAAAAAAACTTGATAATCAAATTTTGTATTTATAAAAAGCTCGCAAGTGCACAAATCACTTGTAATGAGTGATAAGTATACTCTCAAGATCGTCTCTCAGGGAATAGTGGTGGTTTTAAAACGTTATTTATTTTCTTATTTATTTGAACAAACAATCCTAAACACTCTAACAATTGTCGGTTGGTAGAAAAGATTGTAAATTCTTAATTAATTCAATAACTAAAATAATTGCAAATAAAAGAAATCATAGCCAAAGGGAGGATTACAAATGTATATGGAAATCTTAATTTGCTATCCATTTTTGGAAAGAATAAATTAAGCAATTCAATTAAAAGTCAAATTTAATTATTTTTCTGCTAAACCAAGAAAATCCTAAATCAATGGTAATTTTCACTACAATCAATTAATTAACTTCTTTGATCTTGACTGTTAATTAATTAATTGGAATTAACTCAAAGAAATATGATAACCACCTATTTTAACATAAATCAATGCAATCAAATTAGGCACTTGTTCATAATACACAACTAGTAAATATGATGTTTTTAATGCTAAAATTCTAACATATTTTCTCCAACTACAAATCAAGATTTGGCCCATCATTAATTCATAATCAGAAATATTAAGAATATGAACAAGAAATAAATTCAAAACTCATATATAATTAAATTACAAAATTATTCTTCCAATGATTGGAAGCAATATTAATATCCTAAATACACAAATTAGCCAACAATAACCAAATTGGTGTCAATCAATTTAATCATGAGAGGTGATGCACAAAAACTTGATAGTCAAATTTTGTATTTATAAAAAGCTCGCAAATACAAGAGTCACTTGCAGTAAACGACAAGTATAATCCCAAGATTGTCTCTAAATGAATTATAGTTGTTTTAAAATTGATTAATGTTTTATAAATTGGTTACAAATAAAGATTAAATCCTAAACATTATAGTAAAAGTTTGTTGATGAAACGGTTTTTAAAATTATAAAATCGTAAAACAAGTAAAATAACCGAGCGATTAATTTGCTAAAACAATGTGATAAAAGAGTGTGGAAAATTAGCTAGTTAACCATTTATAGATAGAATTATTTATGTGATTTTTCCAATTAAGCAAATAAAGTAGGATTTATCAATTCATTTCTAACTTAAACCTAGAAAATTCAAAATCAATGGAGATTTTTCCTTAATTAACTAATTAACTTCTTTGATTCTGACCATTAATTAGTTAATTAACTAATTAATGGTCAGAATCAAATTAATTAACTAATTAATGGTCAGAATTAAAGAAGTTAATTAATTAATTAGCATAAACCCTAGGAAAATATTTTAATCACCTAATTTAGGACAAGTCAATGCACTTAAATTAGGTTCTTGCTTGAGAGTGCACAAATAAGCAAAGATGGTTTTTCTAATGCTATGTTTTCTAATATTCATAAACTAAATTGATCAAGAATAATCCATGAACAAAGATATTAAGAACAATGAACAAGAAATAAATCATTTTAATAAAAAATAAACCACATATATATTCATCCATTCATAGTCACATCACTAAAATTTCACACAAAAAGGGTTTAGCTACTCATGACACAATCCCAATCAAGGGTTTCCATTATAAGAGGCCTATGGGTTTAAACACTCAATAAAGTATATGCAAATAGAAGTTATGTAAAGAAATAAGCTAATAGGTTCGCATATGACTAAACAAAAAAGGCTCAAAAAGTGCTTAACATGGATCTCATGAAAGGAATCAAATTATAGGATTCACGAAGAACTCACATTACTATTCTCATGCATCAATTAAAATCATTAAGCAAAATTTTCATGTATATGCCCTAAAATGAATGAAAATGCATTGACTTCAAGGGGATTTATTTTCTCTTGTTTTTTTTTCCTTTGTAATAACCATTTCACCACTTAAGGAACTTTAGGGTCAATACTTTTTTTTATTTATTATTTATGACCTATGTACATGTGTATTTTGTAAATGAAAAATTATGGTTCTTTTTGTGTGCGAAAATCCCCATATTTCTTTTCAAGTCAAGCATGAATGAAATAGGCATACACTTTAAATTATACTCAAATCACTTAATCTAAACAATACAATTAAATATATTGAGTCTTCAATAGATGTTCAAAATCCTAACATTCAATGCAAAAACCTATAGAGATCATCTAACAATTTGAAATAATACGAAAAATGTTTAAAGAAGTATAAGAACAATTCATTCAATGCAAAAACCTATAGAGATCATCTAACAATTTGAAATAATACGAAAAATGTTTAAAGGAGTAGAAGAACAATTATCTCTCAGAATGGAATGTTAAAGGCTCAATAATCATCTCACAATGTAGTCTCCACTATTGTACTCCTAAACACAAGATTTAGGTTCATCTCAATTTCAACATCAAAAGCATGAAACAAAGATTGCAAATTAAAACCAACTTTTAGAGCAAACCTTAAACATGTCCAAAAATCAAACAAGGAATGCATAAAGACTCAATTATTCATCAAAAATTGACCAAAAGCATGATAATTTTGTTTAAAAAAGTTTTTTATTGGACCAATTTGCACCCCAAACCTAAACATTGTCCTCAAAATTTTCAACTACGAAACAATTCAGAAAAATATTTAAAAGGGCAAATGGAAAACTAACAAAACTAAAAGAAATGATAGATATTACCTAAAATGGTGGATTGCCTCCCACCAAGCTCCTAGTTTAATGTCTTAGCAAGACATTGCTTGAATCTATAGAGTATGCAATTCAATGCACTCCACATCCCCATTGTGAACGAAAAGTGTTTAAAATAGTAGAATGGTGATTATCTCTCAGAATGAAAAGTTATTGGCTCAATAATCATCTCACAAGGTAGTCTCCACTATTTGATTCTTAAACAAAAGATTTGGGCTCATCTCAATTTCAATATCCAAAGCATGAAGTATGAACTATAAACACAAAACCAACTTTTACAACTAACGTTGAATATGTTCAAGAAATCAAACAAAACATGTATAAAGATTCAATTACTCCCTTTAAATTAACAAGAAAGCATGATAATTTTGTATCAAAAAAATTTTATTGTACCCCCAAACTTAAACTAAACATTGTCCTTAATTTTTTCAACTATGCACATGTTCAACAAAGCATTTAAAAGAAGCAAATAAAAAATAACTAGACTAACAAAAAAAGAAAAATATTATCTAAAATAGTGGGTTGCCTCCCACCAAGTGCCTTCTTTAACATCTTAGCAAGACGCAAATGATCCATTTCTATCCACCATCATCAAAAATCTTGAAGTGTGTGATTTCAATTTTACGAGCTAGTATTGCATTAAGCGCATCCTTCCATCTCAGTAGTTGTTTCCTATGAAGCACAACACACACTTTTTCCTTGAAGTGGTATGGAAAAGGATTTGGGGATGTACCAGTCTTAGGTGCCTTCTGTGGCAGAGGAGGTGAAGATGATTCATCCTTGTTCTCCTTGGAAGTTTGTAGAATTTGATTTTCAGCTTAACCTTCTTTTGAGAATTGCTTGCTCCCCATCTGTATTTTCTACATAAAGTAATAAATCATTGAAAATTTTAGGAAATAAATTTCATTAAAAATTTTACCACTTTGAAGGATTGTGTTATCCTTCACTTGCTCAATTTGAGTAGGCAACTCTTCTTGTTCTTGAATTTGTTTTGCTAGTTATCTAACTTGTATTTCTATCCTTATCAAAGAATCCTCTAAATAATTCAACCTTTGATTATTTTTCTTTTGGTTCTCTATACTAACTTGAATAAAAGTATTCAAAGTCTCCTCCAAGGTTGGTTTTCTAGGTTGAATTGATAGGTCATAAGGATTGAAATTTAAGCCTTGGGTATGGAGCATAAGGTGGGTAAGTATTTGCTTCCCAAGAAAAATTATGGTGATTTTCCAACTCAGGAATATAGGTATAGGGGTCATTCCAAGGTGGGTGATATATGCCTCATTAAGATCAAAATTTTGATTGGTAGATGTATGGTAATCACCTGAAAAGTGCAAACATTAGCATCATGTCCTTATAAACGACAAATGCCACATACCTCAATATTTGCCATGTTTTGTGGCTCTTCAAAAGGTTTTTGTATTGGCTCTTTTGAATATGTTGATGTAGTGTATGAACAGTACCTTTCATATACTAACAAAAACAACACAGAAAATCAAAGCACCACAAAATATATCCCAAAAAAAGCAAATAAATAAATAACAAAAGAAATAAAAATAAAATAAACAACTAAAAACAAATAAAATTAGGTAAGAAACTAAAAATAACAAATAAAAACAAAAATCACAAAAATTAAAAATTGAAAAAATAAAGAAATACAAAAAACAAACTAAATAGAAAAAAAATAAACAATTTAAAACGCCAATTCCAGCAACATTGACAAAACTTGATAGTCAAATTTTATATTTATAAAAAGCTTTCAAGTGCACAAATTACTTATAATGAGTGATAAGTATACTCCCAACAATCGTCTCTCAAGGAATTGTGGTGATTTTAAAACATTGTTTATTTTCTTATTTAGTTGAACAAACAATCCAAAACACTCTAACAATTGTCGGTTGGTAGAAATGATTGTAAATTCTAAATTAATTCAATAACTAAAATAAATTGCAAATAGAAGAAATCACAGCCAAGGAAGGATTCGGATGTATATGAAAATCTTAGTTTGGTATCCAATCATGGAAATAACAAATTAAACAATTCAATTAAAAGTCAGATTTAATGATTTTTTCGCTAAACCTAGAAGATCCCAAATTAATAGCAATTTTCACTACAATCAATTAATTAACTTCTTTGATTTGGACCGTTAATTAATTAAGTGAAATTAGCTCTAGGAAATATTATAATCACCTAATCTAACACAAATCAATGCAATCAAATTAGGAACTTGTTCATAATGCATAATCAAGCAAAGATGGCATTTCCAATGCCTAAACTCTAACATATATTCTCCAACTACAAATCAAGATTTGGCCCATCATTTATTCATAATCAGAAATATTAAGAACATGAACAAGAAATAAATTCAAAACTCATATATAATTAAATTACAAAATTGTTCTTTCAATCCTTGGAAGCAATACTAATATCCCAAATACACAAATTAGCGAACCACAACTAAATTGGTGTCAATCAATTTAGTCATGATAGGCAAACACAAAATCAAAGAGAAAAAAAAATATTACAATAAAAATACCCCAATTGATCTCCTAGCTCCAAATCCTTGAAGTTGGTTGGTCCTCCTTTTCAAATCCTTGGAGTAGCTTCACAAATGGAGGGTCTTCTCTTAATTTTGGGTGGAAAACCCAACTAGCAGCTGAGATAGGTGGGAGGAAATTGGTTACAAAAACTTGTGTTTGGGAGAGGCATAGTGTGGTATTTATAGGGGAGTGATGAAACACACGCGAATTAGGATTTCTAGGCAATTTTTGGTACGCAAGCTGTGGCACACAATTTCTTCATCCGCGTCACAAGGCTGAAAATAGACCCCATAGTAGAAAAAGGGAATTCACCACCGTGGCACATAAATTTTCTCACCACGACGCACGTTGAATTTCATATCCAGTATAGAAACCCGAGACTTGATTGTCGCGACACACATAATAATTCTCCACAGCGCGCGTTATTGTGCTTGCCTTGTATGTAACCTTTTATATAATGAATGGTCTTTAATGTAAGGCTTACATTGCTCAGCTCTTTCTACTCCAATTCTACTCACTTTGATTCATTTAAATTCAATATTCTTCTAAGAGTCCAAAAACCTACAAAACTCATAAATAACTTCCAAAACATGATAATAATAAAATAAAACATAAAATGAATGCTTAAAACATAAAAAAAATATAAGTCAAAATAGTGTTTATCAGTACTCCTTTGTGAAGGATGGAAAAAATATTACACTTAAAGAAGTCTTGGATGACTAATTGAAGATGATCAAAGAAAAAGAAAAGAGGGGAAAGGAGAAAGAAGGAGAGAAAAATGTAACAAAAGAAAAAGGAGGAGGAGAAAAGAAAAGGAAAAAGAAATAGTAAAAAAGAATGTGAGTTTTTATGCAAAGACATTAATTTCAAACGAGCCATTTTAGCAAAAGGCCCATACTTGTACTTTTGTATAAGGAGGCTAATTTTTTTTGCTAATGAACTTGACATTTCTTTGCCAAGTGCTAGTGTTTCTTTTTTGTAGGAATTTAAGGATATGTTTCCTAAACCCAGATGGTGTGCGACCCATTAGAGGGATTGAATATCAATTGATTTCATTCTAGGAGCATTGCTTCCAAGCTGATTCATATATAAAACTAATCTGGAAGATACCAAGGAGATTCAAATGTAGGTTGAGGAGTTTTTGACTAAGGGTCAAGTGGGGAAGAACTTGAGCTCATGTGCAATGCTAGTGCTACTTGTGCCTAAGAAGGATCGATCAAGTCAGATGTGTATTAATTATCGAGCCGTCAACAACATTACAGTAAAGTATAGACATCCCATTCCTAAGTTAGATGACATGTTAGAAGAATTCCATGGTTCTTGTATTTTTTTCAAAATTGATTTGAAAAGAGGATATCATCAAATAAGGATGAAAGAAGGTGATGGAAAACTACTTTCAAAACTAAACATGGATTGTATGAATGCTTAGTCATGCCTTTTGCTTTAACCAATCCACCTAGCACTTTTATGAGGCTTATGAATCATGTTTTTAGTGCTTTAATTGGAAAATTTGTGATTATTTACTTTGATGACATTCTCATCTATAGTAAAAATTTAGAAAAGCATATTTTACATTTGAGATCTATGCTTGAAGTGTTAAGGAAAGAAAAACTATATGCTAATTAGAAAAAGTGTTATTTTTGCATGGAGAAATTAGTTTTTCTTGGATTTGTTGTAAGCTCTAAAGGAATATAGGTTGATGGTGAGAAGGTGAAGGTTATTATGGAATGGGCCAAACCTGAGTCTGTTATTGAGGTTCAAAGTTTTCATGGTTTAACTAGCTTTTATTGCAGGTTTCTTAAAGATTTTAGCACACTAGCTACACCTCTAACTGAGATTGTTAAGAAACTATTGGTTTTGAAGGGGGTGAGGAACAAGAGAGGGCTTTTAGCCTGATAAAGGATAAATTATGTTTTGCACCTGTTCTAGCTTTACCTGATTTTACTAAAACATTTGAGGCTAAGTGTGATGCTTCAGGTGTAGGTATAGGAGTTGTTTTGACGTAGGAACGGGGACCAATTTCCTTTTTCAGTTAGAAGCTCAATGGAGTGATCCTTAACTACCCAACATATGATAAGGAGTTGTATGCTTTGGTAAGGACTCTTTAGACATGGCAACATTACCTTTGGCTGAAAAAATTTGTCATTCACATGGATCATGAATCCTTAAAACATTTGAGGAGCCAAGGTAAATTGAATCAAAGACATGTAAAATGGATGGAATTCATTGAGACATTCCCTTATATTATTGAATATAAGAGAGGTAAGGAAAACATTGTCATTGATGTTTTATCTCGAAGGTATACCATACTTTCCACTCTAAATGTTAAGTTGATAGGGTTTGAATATATTAAAGAGATGTATGTTATTGATGATGATTTTCTGTTGTTTACAATGCATGTCATAAAACTGCTTTTGGAAAATTTTACGAGTTAGATAGGTATTTTTTTTAAGAAAACCTTTAATGTATACCTAACTGTTCTATACAAGAACTGTTACTAAAGGAGTCTCATGGAAGAGGTCTAATGGGACACTTTTGTGTTAAAAAGACCTTAGATGTTATGCTTTCAAGGCAAACAAAGGGCGACAAAGAGTCATTTTTTAACTTAGTGATTGGGTTTGGGTACGTGTGAGAAAGGAGAGGTTTCCTGACAAGCGAAGGTCAAAGTTGTAACTAAGAGGAGATGGTCGTTCTAAGTGCTTGAATGGATTAATGACAATGCTTATAAACTAGACCTTCCAGGTGAATATAATGTTAGCACTTTTTTTAATGTTTCTAACCTTTCATTTTTTGATTATTCAGGTGACGATTCGAGGTCAAATCCTTTTAAAGAGGGGGAGAATAATGAGAATAATGGACCGCAACAACTGTTACAAATATCGAATGTACCAATTACAAGATCAAAGACAAAGCAACTCATGGAAACTTTAAATCAACTCATTAAGAGTTGATACATGAAAAAGGGAAGTCAAAAAGTGATCACATTGCATGGGAGGAACCAGTCAATGAATTAAGGGAAAAACCTCAAAATAGAGATGTGTACTGCGGCATGAATTTTTAGCCACCGCGGCCCGCTTTGATTTTGTGGTGTTCGAGCATCCTTCGTTGCAGTCGGAGTTTTTCACAGGCGTGGCACACTTAAAATTTTTGTGTAATTTTTGACCATTAGCTCAAAATGAGTGGTTGAGATCTAATTACTGTTAGATTTTTGTTTGTATCTTATAAATACAATATTGGGGTCAGCTGCCTCATTAACTTTTCTCATAAATGACAAAATTGATTCTCCAATCAAGATTGAGAGCTTAAAAGCTCCTTGTTCTTTTCCAACTAACTTATCAAGGGACTTGCAAACCTTTGTAGCATTTATATCATCTAGTGTTCTGGTGAGTAATATCCATTCATTAAAGAGTGCTTGCTAACAAAAATCTGAACTTCATTTCTAGGAATTTGAATGCTTTTAGTGTTGGGTCATTTCTCTTATAATTCTCAAACTGAATCGTGTTTAAGAGTACTTGCTAACAAAAATCTGAACTTCATTTCTAGGAATTTGAATGCTTTTAGTGTTGGGTCTTAGACCATTTCTCTTATAATTCTCAAACCGAATCGCATTTGTAGATTACAAGATTTGTGCTCTTTTGTTTGCATCAGACCTACAACTGCCAAGGAAATCCTTATTTCAACACTTACAATCTAGAATGGAGGAATCACCTAAATTTTTCATGGAGCAACAAAACCAATCAAGGAAGTGGGTTTCAAAACCAGCCACCATTTAAACTACCCGGTTTTGAACAACCTACTCAAGAGAAGAAACCAAACTTAGATGACAAGTTTGATGCTATGATGAATATGATGAAGGGTATCAAAAATCGTATAGATTCTCGATTTGACACCATAGGTAACAAATTGAAAGATAGAGTTGATAAGTTGGAATCTACATATGAAGCTTCAAATTCGAAATTTATAAATGCAAATGGGGAAAATGGCCCAAATATTTCACAACCAACCACAAGGTTCTCTCCCTAGTGATATTCTACCAAATCCTAGGAAACCTATCACTCTTTAGAGTGGTAAGGAGTTAGGAAGAGATAAGGATGGAGTGGAAGAAAAAGTGTATGAAGAAAAGAGTGAAGGGAGGAAAAAGAACAAGAAAAAGAACAAGAAGAATCTTATGCATCTAATTTGAGTCTTTCATACACACCCCTACCACCTTATGCCCGAAAGTTTCAAAAGAGTAAGATGGATAAGCAATTCTCGAAATTTTTTGAAGTTTTTAAGAAATTACATATCGACATTCCATTTTCCGATGTTCTTGAAAAAATTCCATCTTATGAAGTTTATGAAGGACATTTTCACCAAGAATAGGCATTTGGGAGATTATGAGATGGTGACACTCACAGAGAAGTGTAGTGATATTTTGGATAGTAAAATGGTTGAAAAGCAAAAAGATCTCAAGAGCTTCAAAATACCTTGTACAATTGGGAAGCTAGAATTTGGAAAGGCATTATGTGATCTTGGAGCTACCATTAATTTGATGCCATTCTTGGGTTTTAAGAAACTTGGGTTAGGTGAGTCAATACCAACGTTGGTCAAACTCAAAATGGCATATTGGTCACTTAAAAGACCAAAAGGTATTGTTAAAGATGTGCTAATCAAGGTTAATAAATTCATCTTTTTGGCAAATTTTATTACTAGATGTGGAGGAAGATTGGGATATCCCCATTATTCTTGAGAGGCCATTCCTTGCTACTAGGAGAGCTTTGATTGATGTGCACAAAGAAGAGCTCACCATGAGGGTGCAAAATGAAGAGGTGAAATTTAATGTTTTTAAATCCATGAAATTTTCAAATGATATGGATGATTGTTTTAGGATAGATTCTCTTGACAAATGTGTGCATAATATATTTCGAGATGACTATCCTATTGATCCTTTAGCGTTTGTTATCACTAGATCATGTATTTTGGATAAAAGAATAGTGATAGTACTTTTGATGCTATGCATGCTCATGATATTGACATTGATGATTTTGACGATGATAGTATGCATGATGTCATTGAGACCATTTATTTCTTTGTTGATGATTATGTGCATGAGAGTAGTGATAACATTGTTTTGAATAACCATGATGGAGATAATATGGGTTTGAATGATGATATTGTGGATATTGTGCATTTTATGGAGGCAATGCCTTCTTATGTTGGTGTTAATGCTTTTGATCAATTGTTAAAGGAAAGTTCCTTACTTAAGCCATCTATTGAAGAAGCCCCTAAATTAGAGCTTAAGCCACAGCCTAGTTACCTCAAGTATGCTTGTTTGGGAGATGGTGAAATACTACCGGTAATCATTTCTTCAGCACTCAAAGAACAAGAAGGGAAGTTAATGATGGTTTTAAAAGGAAGAAAATGAGCTATTGGGTGGTCTTTAGTTGATATCAAAGAAATTAACCTTCCATTTGTATGCACAAAATTTTAATGGAGAAGGGACTATTCCTACTAGAGATGCACAAAGGAGGTTGAATTTGGTGATGAAAGATGCAGTGAAGACAGAGGTTATTAAATGGTTGGATATAGGCATCATTTTTCCCATATTCAGTAGCAAGTGGGTGAGCTCGGTTCAATGTGTTCCTAAAAAGGGTGGTATGACCGTGGTATTGAACAAAGCTTATGATCTCATTCCAACAACAACGGTAATTGGATGGAGAGTTTTTATGGATTATCGGAAGGTTAACAAGGGGACTCCAAATGATCATTTTCCTTTACCTTTCATAGACCAAATGCTTCATAGGTTGGCAGGTCATGAGTTTTATTGTCTTTTGGATGGGTACTCGGGGTACAACCAAATTGCTATTGCTTTGGAGGACCAAGAAAAGACCACTTTCACTTGTCCATATGGAACATTTGCTTTTTGAAGAATGTCATTTGGGTTGTGTAATGCACCCATTACTTTTTAACAAGGCATGATGGCTATTTTTTCGGACATTGTGGAGTGAATCTTGGAGATTTTTATGGATGATTTTTGTATGTTTGGTGACACTGTTGAAGCTTGCTTGTATCTTCTTTCTCTTGTTTTGCAAAGATGTGAGAAAACCAATTTGGTCTTTAAATTTGAAGAAATGTCACTTCATGGTAAATGAAGGAATTATTTTGGGTCATAGAGTTTCATCCTAAGGAATGAAGGTTGATATAGCCAAAATAAAAAAGGATTAAAAAGTTGGCTCCACCAACCAATGTGAGAGGCATAAGAAGTTTCCTTGGCAATGCCGGATTTTATAGAAGATTTATCCAAGATTTATCTAAGATATCTAAGCCTTTCTATAATCTCTTGGAGAAAGATAGGCCATTCAAATTTGATGAGGCTTGTCTAGAAGCCTTTCAAATGTTAAAGGAAAAGTTGGTGATGGCACCCATTGTTGTAGCTTTAGATTGGGACTTACCATTTAGTTGATATGTGATGCATCGAATTATGCAGTTGGAAAAGTTTTGGGACAAAGAAATTATGCAACAACAAATACGGAGCTTTTGGCGATAGCCTTTGCTTTTGAGAAATTTTGGTCCTATCTTATTAGTACCAAAGTCATTGTGTACATGGATTATTCGACATTCAAATACCTATTAGTAAATAAGGATGCAAAACCTCGGTTGATTTGATGGATTCTTCTTATTCAGGAATTTGACTTGGAGATAAGGGACAAGAATGGGTCGAAAAATTTAGTGGCAGATCATTTGTCAAGATTAGAGAATGGAGGTAATGATGATAATTTACTTATTAATGATGCATTTCCTAATGAATAAGTGTTTACTATTGATCACGTGAGCATGCAGAATGATGTCGCCTGATTTATCTTCTATGGAAAATAAGAGGTTTTTTAGAAAGAGTAGGTTTTATTTATGGGATGAACCATTTTTTACAATAAAATTGGGAATTACACAGGCTCACACAGTGGTGTGAAATAACCAAGGCCACGATCAGAGCAAATTTTTAACACTTAAACTTTTCTCCCACGTGTTTTTGAATCAAAACTCAATTTTTCTCTCAACTTTTCAAGTCCCTCTCTCAAACTCATGAACCCTCACACATAAATCACCAAAAATCAACACTTTTGTCTCTCAGATCACTCAAATTTTTCACTCAATATTACATTTCTAACACCACTCAAGCATTTTTTGGAGTTATTTACAGAATTTGGAGCAAAAAGATCAAAGTTTGGAGGTTCATCACCTTCAAGCACTCTTCATCTTCTTCAACTCAAATCTTCAAGTAAGTGGCTCCATTATTCTTATTTTGGATGGTGGTGTTTATTTTTGGTTAATTATTGAGGAAAAGTGTAGAAATTTTTGGATTAAGCATAAACTCCAAATTGTGTAGTTGAAGAACTTTAGGCTCTAGGTGCAATTTTGTGATTGTGAAGTGTGTTGACAATTAGTTGTGTAGAAAAGTAAAATTCTGGGATTGTGATTTTAATTGAATTGTTAAACCAACCTAGCATTGCTAAGATATGGTCCCTAAGAGAAAACCAAGTGATAAGGGCAAAGTATGAATGGTTAGTCAAGAATATGATAGGACAAAATTTGTGAGCATCCAAGCTCAAGAGCATTTCCATAAGGCCTCATCATATCATAGGAATTGCATTCTTGAGAGAGGACTGGAATTGGGCATATTAATATACAACGGTGTCACTAATGTAATACAGGCACTAAGTCGGAAATATTGTGTCAAAACCCCAGAATCAGGTATAGAGAGTAATGAACACAATTTTGACCTATGTTTTGTTATGTTTTTAAGCATTCATTTTATGTTTTATTTTATTATTTTACCCAAATTAAGGATATTTTGGTCATTTTTAGGTTTATAATTATTTTGAAAGAATTTACAATTTTTTGGAATTTTTTTGGAATTTTTTATGAATTTAATTAGACAGGTGAATTTATATAGAAGGATTTGTGGATGTATTTAGAAATACAGATTCGTACAGATGGAATCGTGGATCCACTTAGAAAAGCCCAATCAAAGTCACCATCCACGTCATTGGACATGTCATCGCTGTGTCAAGCCATCATACCAATCAGAAGAAGACACGTGTTCAACAACTCAACATTCGTTTACCAGATCACACCGCAATTTGGACGAATCAAAAAATGCCACCTGTCACGCACTTATGAGTTGTTTCCCACTTGCGGCGCAGCACCGTCCATCCAATAAGAACTTGACACGTGTCCCACTCTTCTGTGCAGTCAGCGCCGTCCAGCCATTCACATTCCGCCACGGGTCAGTTTTGTCCTTTTCTTGCAATTGATCAGCCAATGAAATATTGACACGTGGCACTTCCAGCAGCTTTCCACCAACCCTGTTGCCTATATATATGCACATCCTCAGCTCAGTTTGAATATGTTTTGCGATCCGATTTTTAAGTATTTTTCACTTCTTCTTTTTTTGAGAGAATTTTCTCTCTTTTATTTTTATTTTTAAGATAACTTTTCATTTTTACAGTATTATTTTACAATATTTTAGAGAGAAAAATATTACATTATTGTATAATATTTCAAGCTTTTGGGAAAGGAACATCAACCAATTCAAGAGTTTGAGTATTTGTTTTATTATTAATATTTTTGTCTCTAATTTTGTAATATTATTACTGTAAACTTTATGCCTTTAGTAATTAAATTTACGATAGTAAATTTATATATGGGATTTTAGTTATGTTAACATGATTATTTTGGATTAATAAGTTCATTATTATATAAAAATTTGGTATTATTTCATGTTCATTTTTCTTCATAACTTTAATTATGCATAGTAGATGGATCAAATCACTATTTATAGTTAAAGTAAATATCTGTGAATTAGTTTGTTAGAAACATCATCTGCATCTAATTATGCCCTCTTGAACGTGAATCTAAATTAATTACATGATCATTGTGTTAGTTTAGATGGTTATATAATTTCTCTACACTCATTCCAATCATTTAATTAATTATTTCGATCAAAGAAATTGATTATTTAATTGTAAGTGAAAGCTGCCATGATCATTGGGATTTTCTAGTTTTAGTAGAAAAATTAATAATATCAACTTATGAACAATTATTAAATTTAATTAATAATCTAAAATATGATTTGTTAGCAAACTAAAATTTTCATTACTTATCTCATCTTTTTAATTAACGTTCTTTACTTATTTTTAGTTGTTTGATTAACTAACTATTTTATCACCATCCATTTGCTTCAAGTATTTTTGTTTATTTTGTATTTTATTACTTTTAGAAATAATTAAAGAATTTTAAAATCACTACAACTCTGCGAGAGATTGACCTCGAAAGTTTACTTATCACTTGACTATAAGTGATTCGTGCACTTGCGAGTACTATAATTTGCACATCAGAGAGTCTTATAAGACAATTCTATGCCAATGTACCTGAAGTGATTAATGATAAAATGAAAATTCGAGGTAAAGTAGTTTTTTTTTTATTCTAATACTATAAATAAGTGCGCTAACATGAGGTTCAAACTAGGGGCATATGAGGAAATCATACAATCTTTAATTGCCTATGATGAGGTTATTGGAGCCTTAACAAGTAAGGGAATAATATGGGAAATAAATAGTAGGGCCAAAAAAAATTTGATGCTAAGGGTGTTACCTGCAATGCCCGTATGTGATAATATTTTGTATGTTCACACCCCTAAACTTAATATTTTGCTTTTTCTAAGCAAAACATAAACTTAAACTAAACAACTCAAAATTAACATCTAATCTTGGTATAAATAATAAATTCATAACTATAAGTGATATTAGTTTCAAGTATGCTCAATGAATTAGAGGACCCTCAAAGACTAACCAATACACTCAACTTAGATATTCATATGGTTATCAATCCATTATGCATTCATTTAAAGGTATGACCAATTTTTTTTATGACTTACTCTATGTGCTTGTGTGCTAGGCCAAATTAGTTTGTATCATATGTCATAAAAAAATCTCATGTGAACCATGCAAATATAAGAATAGTCTACAATAATTCCAAGCTTCCTAAGTCCACAGTTAGTCTCTCTCTCTACTAACGCAAATGCAAGCTTAGATTGAAATGAATAGGTCTTTCAAAGCTTGTAATGATAGGTTAAGATATGTGTAGGTGAGAGATAAAATATTTAGGCTCAAATACACCCTTAGCAAACCAAATACGTACAATAAACTAATAAGCTCACAACCACAAGTAGTGTACACTCAAACTTAGGTCTTTTTTTTCATTTCATTTTTTTTAACTTTATACACTAATTTTAATTTTTTTTTAGAACTACACCCCAAATTCAATCATTTATTATTATTTTTTTATTAATTTTTTTAACTCAACTAGGTAAACTACACATTCCCAAAACATACAAGCTCAATAATAGATAACACAATACACAATCAACTAAAGGTGTCATGGGTAAGTAGAATTTATCATTTGGGCTAGGCTAATAATATAGGTAAAATTAAATGAAAAGTCAACATAATAGCTCAAATGGGGTAACTAAAGACATAAATAATCATGGTGACTTGAAAAGCTCAATCGGTCCAAAGGAGGCCTAAATATTTCTCAACCTAAGTAGCACATATGATTTTCCCTCAAGAGACACCAAAGTGGATTCTAAAGCTTGTTATAGACACATAAATTATCAATGCATGAAATTCACACAAACTTCTCAAAATAAGCATACAAATTCACAAAGTTATGACATGTGCATATAGAATGAAGCATTTCAAATAAAAAAAATTTAATACCTCAATAAATACACATGTTCATAACTACCACATTTCAATCCAAGTTTAATGCATGCCAACCATATATCATCATTGGGTCCCTACTAAGCTCATTTCACATAAAATTCACCAATACCAAGATAGTCATAAATAGTCATTTTTATTACAAAACTATAATTTCACCAAAGAAACAAAACTTTCTCACCCCCAAACATTGTCCCCAATATGTAATAAAAGAAACAAAAGCAAATAAAGGATGAGAAAACTCCCTCAAAATTTGAAGTTTTAGAATATTTGATTTATGTCACCTCCAAGTTCCAAGGCTTTTTATTATTAACCTACAAAACTCAAACAAAATTATTTTTTAGTACTTTAAAAACTTTGGTTGCCTCTCAAGAAATATCACATTTTAGGTTCTTGACAAGACCTTCCTTGAACATATCATGGTGGATAATATAAAAAATATTCCATGAATAACCACTTGACGGTTTTCATGTTGTTGGACCAAGGTCATCAATGTCACTCTTGGGGTCCCATGCCCTCTTCGTCTTTTTTGGGACACCTAGACTCATCTTGAAGAAGTGGAAGTCTCCAACACCAAGGTCTTGCTTCAAATTCAAATCAAATGGGTCGGTTGGAACTTCCATTGTGAACTTGCACTCCTCAAGCTCATTTTCAAAATTTAACTCATAGCTCAAACTAGTATCAATGGGGAGATCTATGGTTCTTATGACCTTGAAGGTCATTAACCCACCTAAACTCCTCATGGTGACCTCCCTTTCTTCTATATTGAAGTTAAGTACCCTGGTGGCTTGGAGATGTATCTCCTCTTCCTTAAGAGTCTCATTTTGCTTTTCTTGAGTTACTTCATGATTTTCTATGTCATCCTTAGAATTTTTTTCCACTTCCTGATCGAATTTCTCTTCAAATTCTTGATTCCCACAAACCTCTTCTTCGTCCTTCCTAAAAAAATCTCATAGCCATGCTCGACTATATAGTTTTGATGAACTCTTTCATAGAAGGCTTCTCTTCTTGTGGGGGTGGGGGTGGTAGCACATAAGTGTTCATGGAATACGAAGACCAAGTAGAATAATCACCCTCTTGATTATAGATTATAGCTCCAAAAGTAACTAGGTTGACTCCCCAAATCTAGATATTGGTGGTAAGAGTGTGATGGCTCCAAATCGGCGTAAAATTTATTGTAGGTGTGTCCAACTTCACTCCATTCATTATTATGCAACGGATTTTGTGTGGCACTAGTCTCTATGAGAGACCACAAGAACGAAAGATGGTAATGTTCTTGTATCGTAAGATCCCTCAAGGTACTACTCCGTTCAATATGAGCTATGAGGTTGGTAGCCTCCTCAAATGTCATCCATACATCCTTAAGACTTTCATATTCAAATGAGTCCATCACCTAATAAACAAAACTCAAGAAAAACATAAAATACGAAAAGTAAAAGAAAGTGTAGAAAAACCTAACTATATGATAGTAAAAATCAACAAGAAAATTTAACTTAAAAGCTAATAAAAAATAAATAAACTAAATAATTTAACAAAAATAAATATTTTTTTAATTTTATAAATTTTTAGTTTTCTTTTCAATTTGATAAAAAAATGTTCAAATTAGTGGAGAAAGTCTTGTATCAATATTAATCCTAATACACTATCAAGTTCTCCTGCAACTACGCCAAAAACTTGGCACGAAATTCGTAAGTGCACGGCTCATGTATAAGTTATAAGTATTTTTAAGAACGGGGTTGTCATACTGTGAGACCGTGATCTAAATTTAATATTTTAAGGAAATAATTAAAAAAAATATTTATTAAATTTAGTTCTATTTTAAAACGTTAAAATATTTAATTGTGCTTTTCTTTTACAAGAAAAATTAATATTTTGAAGTTACAAATTTGATTTGTAAACAATATATAATAGTTGTTGTGATTTGAACTGGAGGTGCATATTTCCAAGGAGTTCAATGAAAAGGTTTTTCCTTTACCCTTATTACTTTAATTAATTATTTTGTATATTGAGTAGACAGGTTGAGATCAATTTGATTTGATATAAATTTAAATAATTGTAATTATTTAGATTATAAGTTTTTGAAGTTTTATTGTGTTTTTATAAATATTAAATTATTTCAAGGGTACCCAAATTATATTTAATTGATTAGTTTTATTTTAAATTGATATTTCATAATTAATTCTAAAATTAAAAATTTTCTTTCAAATTTTATCTATTTTATTAAATTTCACGTACTCAATTTTAGGGCATGACACATACCCACGAGGAACTTATTAAGGTGTGTTTTAGAACTAAGTACCGAAATATATACTTTCTCTTTCTATTTGAATTATCGAAAATGAGTGAAAAATTAAAATACCAAAACTAAACTAATTAAAGCAATAAAAATAGATTCACTATAGAATGAAGAAAAGTTTAGGAATTCAACTTCCCCCATTCTATTTACAAGATTTTCTACTCATTAATAGTAAAGTAAAATGCATAGCTTATTAATCCAACTCTACTCAAGTAATTATCACCCACATTTCTTTGGTCATGTTAATTCTAATCTATATAAACTTAGCCCACATGTCTATAGCTATCTAAGCATAAATGGGTCACTAAGTACCTAGAGTTTAAAAGTGATTACACACATGTTAATAGGAATTTCTTCCTCATTACACATGTGCCAATTTAATGCATGTTCACAATTTCATGTCAATCTTTCAATTGCGCACAAAATTAACAAATTACCTAATTAAATAGGAGTATGAAGCACATTAAATTAAATAAACCAAACACTCACAAAATTTTAAATCAATAGCATAAATCATGTTTATAAAATGGGTTCCATTGAATCCCTAAAGAGTGTTCTAGCACAAAATACACATTTTCAATATAATAATATCAAGAATAAAAATCATATGAAATACAAAGTTTAAAACTAAAGGAGTAAGAAAATGTAAACCTAAAGAGGATTCCTCAAGCTCTCCTCTCAAAGAAATTCCCTTTATGCTCCAATGATGGTTCTGTTGTGCCTTTTCCAAATCTCTCTTTATATTTTCAAAATAATGTAGAGAAAACTAAAAAGAAAGATTAGAAAGAGTATTTAGGTGGATAAAAATGGTTAATACAGTGATGGAATGGATGGATGATGGATATGAAGGTGTATGGAGTTGTAAGAGGGTGTAAATGGTGAATGGGTTGCTGAAATTTCGTGCAAAAGGAGATAAAATAGGTCTAAAATGCTGATATAAATTTATGGCCATTGGATCATCTTAAAAAACAAGGGCTTAGATGAAAATGAGATAAAAATAAGCTCTGGCCAATAGGGGGATCACATGTCGCAAAGAGAACATGCAGAACGAATCGACGGTTGACACGTGACACGGAGAAAACATGTGGCTTGCTGAGGAAAGCTACACAGACAAGTTTGCTGAGTTGGTGACACACGGCGCTCTGCGATTCTCTAGCATTTCTGTCGTGGCATGACACATGGTGCAGGATGACTGTTCTGCATTTTTTAAAAATAACACCGTGCTGACACGTGTGACGATAACATGTAAGTGTTGACACCTAACTTGTTATTATTTGGTGTCGTGGCTTGCGTGGCACCTAGCTACTGTCTACATGTCTTTGGTGTTTCTAAATGCATCCCAGATCCTTCTATGGACATCAATCTGCATAAAAATAATTCACAAAAAATCCTTAAAAATTCTAGAAAATTCCCTTAAAATTATATTTTCATCCACTTTACCATTTGACCCAAAATTTATGTTATTTTTATATTTTAAACCAAAAGATGTTATTTACTAAATTAGACAAGTTAATATTAAGCATGAAATTGATATAATAACTCTATTTTCATAGAGTTATCACATGTTCAAGATTTATACCCATTACCCACTATAGCATTGCCATAAGAGAACGGGCATTGGTGCTTTGTGCCATCCTAAAAGGCAAACAAATGGATGTAGGAGCCATTATATATGACAAAATAAAATTGTGTGGCACCAAATTGAGATTCGGCTACTCATTCCCACAACTTATTACACACCTATATTCCAAAGCTGACATTCACACAAGAGAGGGTGAAATAATTGTGCAACCGGGTGACCCACTAACCCTTACATTCATAGACAACCTTACAAGGGGCTCCCAGGCCACCAAAGCTAGCAAGAAGCCCTCAACATCATTCTTAAAGCCACCTATGAAAGAGCAATTTCATGCCTTACAACAAGACTGCAACTATATGAAGGCATTCTTGCTCAACAACAACAATGGCTGGGAGGACACATGCAATATCTTTTCGACTGCATGCAAGCTCTAAACATGAAGCAGAGGATTAACCTTATGCACCGTGGCTATGACTATAGGCAATTGTCCAACTTTCCCACATATCAAGGAGGTGATTTCAATTTTAGGCCACAAGTAGAGGATGAGAATGATGGTAATGACTACACGAAGGACTAAAAGTACGGACAACAATCTGTAAAAGCTAACCTTTGTTTTTTCTCCTTTATTTTCTTTTGGTACTATAATTTTCTTTTATTTTGAGACAATTTTTTTTCTTACCTTTGGTTTTAACTTAGTTTAATTTAAATTGCATGCTTTATAGTTTCATTTCACATTGTTTTTAATATGGATTTTGGTGAGTGACACATATATTAAGAAGTACACATAAATTCCAAAAAATAAGACATATAATGCAAAATGGCAAGGAGAAATTGTGACCATTATGTACATAGAACCCCTTCACTGTTAAAAAAGGAGCATAAAATTTTCTTTTCCCTTTATTTTTCTTTACTCATGGCATAACAAATTAGGGACAATGTGCATCTTAGATTGGGGGTGAGGAAAAGTACCTTTTCTAATTTATTAATGTGCAATTTTTTTTAGTTTGTTTTTTCTTTTGTTTTTCTTAGGATAATTACCCATAGTCAATTCAAACATGAATCAATGAAATGATAATTAAACCCAACATTTTGAGAAATTTAAACTTGCTTTAGTTGAAAGATTGATCTAGATATGCATTGAACTTTGTGTGAACTCTTATGGTTTGTGGTATGAAAGCATGTTAATTGAGTATTTGGACCCTATTATTCATGAATTTTTATGAGCATGTCAATGTCAACAAACTCTAGAACCTATTCTAAATAAATGCAAAGCAAAATCATAGGGTATACTTTGCTTAGGAAGTAATCTAGGCTATTCTTGTACCGTTTGAGTCTTTCAAGTCAACCAAGAAAATTATATCATTAGTTAGCCTTTTGAGCCTTAATAAATGTAGCCCAATTTTTGTGCCAAATCTACTATTATTAATCCCATAATTCATGTCTTTTATATTTATCAACCACCTTTTAATATTTTCAAGAGACTTTACTATGTACGCACACATATTTGGAAAAATATAAAGACAATACAGTCCAAAATGACAATATATAATATGATAGGTTAGGGATTGTATAATAAATTCTTACATTGATGTTTTGATGTTTTTTAAGAAACATGTGTTTTTGTGCTCACAAGTAAGTAAGTCTCTTGTTTTGATAATCCTTTCCATTCCTTTATCACCCCATACATTAGTCTTACATTACAATCTTGTTAAAGACCTATTGATCCTAGGTAAAGTGGCTACCCTATATTAGTAGAAAGTGAATTGAAAAAATAGGCATATTAAGTTTGTAATTATGTGCATGTTGATTGCATGTTTATAATCATGAAATAATGACACCGTTTTATGAATGTCATGCATGAGAATGTCCAATACAAAAATTAGAGTTAATGGATTGATGGGTATAGTTGAGCACAAAATGATATGAACGTGTAAATCATGCTTGACTAAAAGTAATGTTTAAATTGTCTATATGTTATGATTTAACTATACTTTCTAACATAAATTGAAAGAATTGATGTCTGGGTAGTTAAAGTTTAGTTGGGTCTTTCTCTTATTTTTAGTTGAGTTAAATGTTTGTGGGTATCATCACTACAAACCCTCATGAGACTACAACTCGTCATCTAGGGCAACCTAAGGGTTTAAAGACATGTTGCATACCCTACATGCAACCTTAACTATCTACGAAAATGATCTAATTTTAGTTAATAATCTATTTATTTTATTCATGCCCAATCTCTGGCTTAATTTCATCGCTTTTCTTGCTAGAAAATAGCCGGAAGTTGGTTGGGGGTTGTGATACGCTTCTAAAATATATGATTATTCTATGACTATTTGGGATTAAAATAAGAATTTATGACCTAATTATGTTCATTTTATTGAATTATCGTACAATTATTGTTTTGGGAGTTATTGGGTATGTTTTGATGACTTTTAAGTATTTCAAACTTAAACGGTAAATAAGCACGTCAAATAGCACAGTACATGTGGTGAAAGGTAAGCAAATTATCACACAAGTACTCGCGCCCTGGCCCAAGCCTATTGGCATCACAGCCTGACCCCTCTCAAATCAAATTGTGCAATTTTTAAAGATCAATTCACGCTACATTGGTGGATTGTTTGAGCTGCGACCCGCATAAAGTTTGTTCAATTTCTGGACCTGATTTCCAGCATCCCATTTGGACTAAAACTCTATTGTACCTAGGTTTTGTGTGTACTTATAAATACGTTGTTAGAGTCCTAAACATAAGTAGAGAAAATATATATAATTATATTGTAATATTGTGTGTTAATCAAAGAATTAGATCAGTTGTAATCAACCTTCAAAGAACCAAAGTTCAGTAGAGATTGTATAGAGAAAATCTTAAGTGTAATTTAAAGAACAAAACATGAATTAGAAGAATAGAAGATTGGGTAATATTCATCAAGAGATTGAGTGTGTTATTTCTTTCGTCTTTCTTCTAGGAATTTTAATGTCTTCTTCAATTGTAAATCTGGATTTAATGAACATCTTGTCTAACTAATTCTTCTATTAATCTAGGGATCTTATGAATCAAATTTTCTAACATGTGTTGATATAATTTATTCCCCCTTGTGAACGTAATTTATGTTATATTATTTGATCTGATCTTATTTGTTAACTAATTGTTTGATCATCAATCAATATATAGAGACATATAGGTAGCATTGAGAGAAGTATCTATATGTTTCTCTTAATCAAATAACATGCATAATTTCTAAGCTGAGAGGAACGATTCATATGTTTGTGATTTATAATTGACGTTCTTTATGGGTAATGATTTAATCTGATTAGCATGAGAGTGTGATTAGGTTAAGTTATTATATTGTATGTAGTTTACCTAAGAGAGGAATGCATGCATAGTTTAGGGTCAATTGATCATATAATTTGTTGCTAGTCACTTTGTGGAGGAATTTAGGGATTCACATGCTTAGGAGATTAGGGGATTAATGACTTCCTAGGTTATTTCTTTCATTCATATTTCTCCGCTACAATTTGTGTCATTGAGGCTAGCTTTTAGTTATTTTTAAACACTATCTCTTGTTGTCCAAATAGTAGTATTAATATTCATGTTGGTACTCGGTTAATAGTTATACTTTTCCTAGTGGGTTCAACACGTGTTTCTAAAAATACTTATCACAAGTATGCATCTCATATACTTGTGGTTTAGCGTGGTTATCGCTTCACTTAAGTGAGCACTACTAACTAAATAAAAGATTTAGAAGGGGTTTTAGCGCTTTCTCTCACTCTCTCTTAAAAAGAGAGAAGGGAGTAAGGGGTGTAAGAAGTTGAGATCGAGATCCGATGCAAGAGAACGGTCTGTCTTTTGGATTACTCTTATTAAAGCTTTGTGTTGCAGGACTGGAATATCGCATGCAAAAAGGGTTTTAAGTCTAACTAGCTAGGACTATCATAAGAGCATTAAGCCAATCAAGTTAAATAAAAGATTCCACTCTTTCTTTAACATTGCACACAAAAGAGACCCAGCAACCTTTTACTTAATCAAGGGTTTTTGTAAGCTCTCAGATCTTAGATGTACATAGTATTTGCCAATGCGTTACTGTGACAACTGTGAATGTTGTTATCATTGTGGGCGGCTACCAAAATGTTTCTATCATACTGCTGTAACATATCAGTAAAACATGTACCAATAGTAGCAGCCCTTTTTTTGTTATAATAGGCAATTTGCAAGATCTAAAATGCTTGACATCGAGTCAATACTCAGAATGGACTCGTTGCACTCAATCGATTCTAGCAATACAAAGGATTCCTCTACTTCAGCTAGCCTCAGTTGTTCTCTCGATTTTGGGAATACAAGGATTGCAATTTGTGTGGCAGCTATTACATACAAGCATCATTCACCTTCATGCATAATTCAAGTGAACATAATAGTTAACACAATGACACTCAGCCCTATCTTTGTTCATTTCAAGTTGATACATGTACTGATGGGAAATGCAAAATGAAAGAAAGGAATATGAAATCACTAAATGAATTTTACTAAATTAAGTCCCACCAGAAAAGGCTAAACTTCTTGGCATTACCTATAGCTCCATTTTATCCTATCTCTCCAATGAACAAAATGAGATGCTTGCTTCACCGCCATCAGGGCCACTAGGTAGGATGCTCTCTTAGATTGGTGGCTGATGAAATCGTATTTTCCTTAATTGGGAAGCCTGCATCGAGGTTTCCCCGGAGATCTTTATTATTAATACAACCTTCATTTTACTTATTCATGGAGTTGTATTTAGTACCTCTAAAATATATGATTATCCACCGTTAGTCAGTAATGTGGGTTGGCTTGGATTACTTAGTGTTGCTTGCCTAAGAGGTTAGCTTTAGGATGCGAAGCTCTATAACCTATTATGGCACCGCAGGGAACTGTAGCATGGGACATCTAATCCTTTTTGCCACTCCAAGGCTAGCTAATCATAACTTGAAGACCAAGATCCCCAGTTCTGGAAGGCACATGAGTTCGAACTCTATCTTAAATGTGCAACAACACTAGCTAGGTACATATGCTGGTCATCAGAACTAGAAATGGCAGTACTGAAACCAGAGTTAACGGCCAGACTTCAACCTAGGGATCACCAGGTAGCTCTTCTATAGGGATTGAAGGGGCATAACACAATTCTTCAAGTTGGATAAGCCTGGGTGACTAATCCTACCATAATGTACTCAAATAGCACAGGCAACTAAAGTCATATATATGATCTTCATGCTTATGGGAGGGAAGGGCAGTAGATGATAAGAAAAAGGGGTTTTCATTAAGGAATCTCTAAAGTAAAGGGTGTAAGATTCTAGCCTCTCGCTTCACTTAAGGGAGTCTATCTTCACTTAAGGGAGTCTCTTATTAAAGACTCCCTTTTAAGGCATCCCCAGAAAACTGACTCTTATCTGCATTTTCATATAAAATTGAATAAATGCTAGACAAAAAATTATTATTTATTCTGTGTTAGCGAATGCAATGATACCAAAAATGTGGGTGAGGGGCTACCAGGCTCTATGATAACAAGTGGTATAGGAATTATAAATGCAGCTACCAATATCAATTGCTCTATGATTTAATGGTACCACAATTTTATGGATCGCATCTAGTGCATATTCTACATTATAGCCTGCAACTAATTTAGCTTACGCCATTGGGAGATCAAATGGAGCTCGATTAGTTTTTGCTAGATGATAAATGAAGAACATAACCAATACAAGGAACAAGGAAATTATGGACCATATATGCTTTTGTGCTATGACAATCTCACTTGAATTATGGGGACATACACATATTAGTACAATATATCGGGGTCCCTAGCCAAAACCACATATGTAAGTTTCTCTGTATGTGGCTCATCCATGCTTTTTGAGGCGCTCAGCATGCAAGAAGGGTATCACTAGATTTAGTTTAGATAACAATAGTTGCTTAAGATAATGTAGCGCTATGGTTGGGCAATAAAGGGCCTATCTGCACACTTTCTTGTTTAGAGCCAAAGCTTAGAGCATTATTTGAATCACCTACCAAGCTTTCTTGGATAGGCAGGTTCCTTTTGCCAATGAATGAAGGCAAGCCCTGCCCCAGATATAGGTCCCACCTCCCTCCATCTCAGTATCCTACTCTCTACAAGGGGCATACTCATATTAAAGAAGAATCCTGCTTCTTTCTTTCTTTCCTCAATTGCTTATTCGCTATACTAGCCGCTATACATAGGAGAATAAGGGGAAATAAGGTTTTAGCATTTTCTTTCTCAAATTTGAGAGAGGAAGGGGAAACTACGCTTCTTTCCTCATTCACTCTAGGCTATAGCTATAGCTATATGGAGCGCTAGCTATAAGATAGATTTGGTTGGGATTTTAACTCATTCTCTCAAATTGAAAGTTTGAGATGAGAGAGGTAAGCATTCTAGTGCTTCATTTGAGATAAGAAAGTGGGTTCCCATTTTCATATTTAAGAGAGAGTATAAGTAAGCTTTCTTAAAGCTTACAGTAAGCCTAAAGAGTATAAGCTTTCTTAAAGTAAGCTTTCAATTAATTAACATGAAAGAAAAGAAAGCTAGCTTTCAATTCATGTCATGGGTTAAGATTGCTATCACTATTGGTATCACCTAACAATAGTTAACACAATAGTGAGAGAACCTAACCCAATATAAGTAGCTAGTGTCTATGTTAATGATACTAGTAGCGTGGTGAATTATATAGCATGAGCCTAGGCTGAGGACGAGGTCGAACCATCATTCCAAGATTTGTAGTCTAATACATTTCCATTATGTTACCCGTTCCTGCTCTTAAAGTGAGGACCATATTGCGATTCAATTCAGCCACAAGTCCCCGTATAGTTACCTTGTTACAATTTCACCTCAATCAAAGACCCTACTGTGGTATGTACCAATAAACCACCAAAAGCCTTTGTGGCACTAGTGGTACATAGAAGTCATGAGTGATCATTCCTCCGATGCTTCGGGAGAAACCAATTCCTAGGGTGTGAAAGGAATGTAAGAGAAATTCAAATGTTACAACTCTAGTACTTCAAGTTAGGGAAAAAATTCTCTATTCAAAAAATGATACAATAGATGAACATTGTTATCCTATATAGTTAATGCTCTATGATATCAAAAATAAGATACTAGGTTAATGTTGTTCATGCAATAAGATAACTACTGAATGGTACTATCACTTTGTTCTATATATTACGAGTTCCTTGAGTTAATGCGCTAACCTAACACCTTCTAATAACAATAGTGAACCTAACCCAATATGAAAGAGTATGTATAGGTATTAAAAGCTTAAAGCAGTTCAGTTAACCTAACCCAATATGAAAGAATACTTTTTGGTTAACATGAAAAGCTTTCAATTGGTATCACAAACAATAATACTAACAAGTATTAAACCACAGAGTACATAAACGTACATAGCCATTCTAGAATAATCATGTAGATTTGTTTAGTTCATTCTTTTTTTGCTGTCCCAAACAAACTCAATGCTACTAAAGTATTAGTAGTAGTGGCCAGCTACTAGCCCACAGAGCTACATTAATAATGTACTCAATAGATACAGTATACAATACTTATATCTAGATACGGGATACCGTACCAATTACGATGTTAATGGACACAGCGGTTCATTCAATACTTTTTGTAAGCAATTGAACCACTTTAAAAGAAATATTAAGGAATTATTAAACATAAGCAATAGATACAGCTAAAAGCTAAAAGCTTTCTTACTTTAAGCATACTGAGATCTTAAACCTTAAAGCTTTAAAAGAATATTGAAAGTGGAAACCCACTTTCTTATACTCTTTGTTTAATACCATTTTAATATCAAAACAGTAGGTACTCAATACTCTTAACAATGTTAACGATTTAGTAACAGGATAAAGTTGAATCGCTTTAAGCAATAGGAATTTTGTACTCTTAACGCAATACTCTTTGTACCGCAACTAAAATTTTCTTTTATTTAGTAGCTAGCGCTAAAAAAGACACCTTTCTATGGTACGTATATTCATTCCACTTACTACTTTAAGAAATGGGGTTTTCAAGTGGGCAACAAGCCTACCTTCTTCTTAAATAGTGGAATCTAAAAGCATTTTGCTATCCATATCTAGTACATATTTTGGTATCTACTTGAGTAAATAGTACATGGATGGTAGTGGTATTAAAGCACTGCTTACTTTAAGAGTATAAGCGGTTTAATAAATACCATAAAAGTGTAAGCAGATAATTCCTTAACAGACAGTATCATGGTTGCCCAAATTTTGTTATCATATTTGTTGTTAGCAAGCATCCACTGCATTAATAAAGGTTTGTTATCATTTCATATCTGGTTGTAATATTGCAAGTACAATGTTAACACATTAACTTCCCACTTAATACAGAAGGTGGTACGATGTTTACCAAAAATGAGTTATCATAGACCTACTAGAGTCATTTTTTTAGTTATTGAAATGTCTATCATAACTTTTGTAATAGCTAGCCGCTTATTTTATTAAAGGGGCTACGGCAACTATGAGTTTGTATACGCATAATGGGCATATCGCATAGTTGCTCATATAGATGAAGATCTATGAGTGTGAGTAGTATGAGTTGAAAGGCTCCTATACTATTTGGAAGGGGCATACATAAACCTAACCACTGTCTTTTGTTGTACAAGCTGTTCCTAGGAAAGATTATGGTTCTCAAGTATCCAATTAATATGAAGCTTAAGAAAAAATGAGTAGGTTGAGGGGCCTTCCTTAGCTTTGTGTTACAGGTACTTCAAAAAAAGTGATATCACTGCAGGGGTTGAATGAGGGGTGAAGTAAGGGAAAGTACTAGTATTAAGTAAGATTCTAGTAGTAGCTTCTTTCCTTCCTCATCACCTTTGTGCAATCCACTTTCTTTGTTAACCCATGAATTGAAAGCTTTTAACCCAATGTAACCCAAGATATGAATTGAAAGCTAGCTTTCTTTTCATGTTAACCAATTGAAAGCTTTAAGAAAGCTTATACTCTTTAAGTTGCTTACTATAATAGGGCTTACGAGACTCCTACTAAAGTAGAGGGAAGCTACTAGCCCACACCATTTTCTTACATAGAGCATTAACATAACAAAGTAGACAGGTACAATTAGTACATTGTTGGTAGCATTGCAACCTACCATATTAACATATAAAGCATTAACTCTTCTAGGTTTTTGTACAAAATACATAGTACAATATGGGTACTCTTAGAAATGTGTGATACCGAGTACGCACTCTATATTTCTATGTACTCTTTCATATTGTTAGAATTGTCGTGATACCAATTGAAGGCTTTCTTAAAGCTTTTCATGTTAACTACTATAAACAATATATAGATACTCTTCTTATTGATACCAACTTGACCCTGATAACAATTGCTAGCCCACATTTTGTTATCATACATAGATTTATTTTGTTGGTACACCTTGCATTTTATAGAGAATGGAACAAGGCATTAGATTTTAATCACATTGATTGAATTGCATCATAGAGAAGGATCCCTTTATGACTTTAGGTTAGAGGGGCACGAAAATTTGATCAAGGATATTCAATCCAGAGATTTCTGATTCTTGGGTCTTGACGAAGGCCACCTCTTACATTAGAAGAGAGGGGCAAGATGAACAAATGTGAGTGTAAGGTTTGTTGCCCAAACATGATTGGTGTTGACCACACTAGGGCAGTTATGGAAGAAAAGAAAGGCCTGGCAGTGATGATTGTCATTGAGCATTTCTAGTCCCACAAGAAGAGCAATAAAGGAAATATTACTCTTAGCAGTAAGAGTAGCATCATTCGATCAAATTTCAAGCATTGTTATTTAATCATACTGTGCTACCGCGATATGCAGCAACCCAATTATCTAATAAGGGTAATCATTGCCAATCTGACCTACTATTCTGAGTTGAGAATGACTCATTCATACATAGGTCATTAATGATCGGACTAGACGAGGCAGTAGATAGATGGATCATCATCTGATGGATGTGGGAGTTATGCCTTTTCGAATTTGATCAATGAGACAGACTTGGTCAAATGCTATCAAAAATGAGAATGAGGTACATATATAGAATTCTCTTTATACAAACTTTGGTTCAAAGGCTAGAGCCCCAACTACCTAAAAATTTGCTTTCTTTTCAAAGAAAACAAAGAAAGTGGATTTCCACTTTCTGTTAACCAAACACAATAGTTAACAATAAGTAAGCTAGCTGCTTTATTTATTGCTTAAAGCATAACCACTTTAAGAGCACTTAAAGTTTACTGGTATCCAATACCTTAGTGGTACTCCATCCACCACTTTCTTCTATGTATCTATTGCTTTCCATGTAGTGTATTCCACTAAATGAAATAGTTCTATTTCATTATGTGTACTATATAAGGTAAAGGGGTTTGCAATGTGGCAAAACTGATTGAAAGAGATATGCCTACATTAAGATTTAAAACTTGTCACCTACTTTTAGGAAATGTTCATAATAGAGAGCTTACAATAATACAATGCCGAATTCTCCAAAGATTGAGGAACAAGAAGAGATCTATTAAGAGAATGATTTCTCGAAGAGAAAATCTTAATAGTTACATCCAATCACAAACTACAAAAATGTTACCCCTTTCTCATGGGGATTTAACCATCAGAGAGATGCATAGAGGAATAGAATGAATTTCATATATCCCTTTCCCACTCAATCTAGAGTTATTCTAGTTCGTCTCCATTTTTGTGAAACTATTCCTCAAGAGACACAGTCGATAAGTCATCCAAAAGTTTGTGGGAATAATGGAATGGTAAGCATTACTCATTTGAAATTTTTCAAGGTGCAGAAATAAGGAGATCTTTCTATAACAAAATATCGGTTCAAAACATAAGCAAATTCGTGGATCCCCCAATAGAATGTAGAGAAAAACCAAAAGAGATGCTAGTATAATATGGGGACTTCCCTTCCAGTGAGATCAAAAAAGGTTGTATTAAAGTTTATATCGATTAATAACATGGTATGTGCCCCTACCAGTACTGGAAGTGATAATAAAACTAGGAATGCTATATATCATTAGAACGGACCACACAAATAGGGGTAATCTATGAGTAGTCATTCCAAATCCATGCATGTTAAAGATAGTTGTTATAAAATTGATAGAAACTAAATGGATGTAAGGTGATAAGGACACCTAGGAACTCACTTAACTCGTACAACAAGCACAAGAGAAACACAAGTAGTGAAGGAACATAAGTAAGCACACAATATAAAAAGATAAACAAAAAAGCTTTCCAATTACTAAGTGATACTTATATGTTAGCATATATAAGAATAATTCAATAATTTTACTCATACATGCACCAATCATTCAAACACAATAATATAATGTGGTAAACCCACTTAGGGTCCAATCTTAAGTGGTAACATCCACGAGTTGCTTAAGGCAATCATTTAACAGCCAAATTCACTAAAAGCTATAAATAGTTGTATAAACTTGATAAAGATAAATGCCAATACTTCTATTAGTCAGGACCACCCATCCTAAATTCCTAGGCTGATGTCACCAATTGTCACCACAATTACTTTCATCATCACCGAATCTGGCTCATCCTAAAACCACACCACCACGTAGTGTGGTACTAATATCAGTGATCATATTAAAGTGAATCCTAAATAATATTAAATTCACCCAAATATGATTTTCAATAAAAACTCTACCTTGTAATAACAATACAGAAATACACTCGATGTATTGTTATTATGGAAACTCCATTTAGTGAAAAGGAGTTTTCGTAGTCACAATACATTGAGTGTTTTTCACAATACATAGGTAAATATAGAAAAACACTCAATGTATTGTGACTAAGAAAACTCCTTTTCAAATAATTCACAAAATTTTTCAAGTGAAATTATCTACCCGAATCACTAATATGGAAATGCACTCAACGTATTAGTGATACGATAAATATAAAATATTTTCGAAATAAGAAGTTTATTTTTCGAAACTTCAAATTACCAATACAAAAAAAAAAACACTCAACATATTAATGATTTGATAAGACAATAAATATTTAGAATTTCAAAATGGCAAAGTTTTTGTTCTTAAAAAATCTTGAGAAAATAAAGAAAATGAATGTGTATCAATAGAAAATTTTCCAAGCACAGTAACCCTCGTGGACCCACCGTGGCGATGTCCTTGTGATATACTGGCGAGCTAGCTATGGGGTTCAATGGTTAAAAAATAAAATAAAACAACATCACCAACCCCTCGTTGACACCTTCCAACCTACCTCGGCTAACATGCTACGAGACCTCAGCCAGGTCCTTGACAAGTAAGAGAAAAAGGGTTTTTCAAGTTAACAAAGATAAAAAGGATCCCAAAAATACACAAAATTAGAAAGACAAATAGAAGGGTAAAAACAAACTTAATCATGGAACTACAAGTTCCCAACCATCCCATGGTGTGTGTAAAATACAAACATACGAATTGTTGAAATCTATGTGAGTGTGTGAAATACTAATCACAAGCAAAGTATCGTACAAAGAGGTAGACAAAAATACTAAGAAAAATAAACAAAGACTGAAAGGGACTCATAGGACTTACAATCTCCCCCTTTGGCTTTCCATTCCTAAACATTACACAATCTATACAAGGAAAACATCAAACACAATATATTCATGTAGGATGATCAAAAGAAGTTCATTTTCATGAATAAACTCTAACATTGACAAGACACCCCCAACACACCTACATTCCAAGTGCATCCTTCTTGTAGTGCTTCATCCATCTTTATGAAATAACACATCCGTCTTGATACTAACTCCAACTCCAAGTGAGCTACAAGAAACAAGTCTTCATCTGTAATCTGCACACAGAAACAAACAAACACATACCCATGAACATATCATACAAATCTATGTGTAGTCTAACAAACTACTATCGTGTTACCCCTACACAAGTACACTCTATAGGTTAAACATAAGTAGACACACAAACTCCCCCTAACTTCATGCAACACTCCCCCTAAATGCATGCAAGTCAATCAACAAGATGTGATGCATACCTACAATCACATCCCATATAATGTATAAAAAATGGACGTAAACACGTGCAACAAACAAACTTCTCCCCTTTTTTAACACAAAATGTCAAAGGAACACCCCTATATGAGGGAGAGAATGGATATAGCATGCAATAATCCTGTTCACTCATGCAACACATGCAGAGAGGAAATAAAGCATAAGTAAAAGAAACATAAAAGGCAAAACATGCTCAAAGGGTAATCACTACAACTCAAGGAGAGAGGCAGACACCAATAGCTTTTCATAGGATTTCAAATTTGAGAGAGTCTAAAGGTTTCGTGAACAAATCAACTAACTGTTGATCAGTACTATTATGTTGCAATGAAAGAATGTTAGAATCCACTAAATCTTTAATTAAATGGTGTCTAATGTCAATATGTTTGGTCCTTCAATGTTGAACAGGGTTTTTTGCAAAACAGATTGCACTAGTGTTATCACAGAGAAGAACTAGGTCTCTTACCATTATACTGTAGACTTTCAACATCTGTTACATCCAAATGAGTTGAGAACAACATAAACCAGCTGCAATTTACTATGCCTTGACTATAAAAAGATAAACTAAACCTTGCATTTTACAGTGTTAAGAGATCAACTAATTACCCAAGTAGAAACAACCCCATAAGTATTTTTTCTATTGTTGTTGAACTCAGCCCAATCTACATCTGAATACCCAACTAACTCTGCTATAGTATCCCACCGATACCAAATACCAAACTCAGATGTACCACTAACATACTTTATAATCCTTTTAACCGCAGCAATGTGAGATTCTCTAAGACAAGCTTGAAATCTTGTACTAACTCCAACACTGTAGGAGATATATGGACAACTAGCAGTTAGATAAAGAAGACTACCAATCATACTTCTGTATAACATTTTCTCTACCTCTTTACCAAAAGGATCATGATGAAGCTTAATTGAAGTACTTATAGGAGTGCGAGCAAGTTTGGCAGACTCCAAGCAAAACTTTTTGACAAGTTCTTTAGCATACAAAGCTTGAGACAGAAAGATACTGTCTCAAGATTTTTTAACTTGAAATCCCAAAAAGAAATTTAATTCACTAATCAAACTCATCTCAAACTCAATTTACATAGTAAGAGCAAATTCCTAAGCCAAATCATCTTTTGTAGGGCCAAAGATGACATCATCCACATAAATCTAGGCAACCAACACATTACCATTGCCATGTTTAACAAACAACATTTTATCAACACCACCTCTTTGAAAGGCTTTCATACCAAGCATGGGAGCTTACTTTAAGCCATAATGGGCTTTCTTAAGTCTTATGACATAATTGGGAAAGTGAGAATCTTCAAATCCTTTTAGTTGCTCAATGTAAATTGCCTCTTTGATTACACCCTTCAAAAAGGAACTCTTAACATCCATTTAGTAAAGCTTATATCCAAAGTAACAAGCCAATCCAATCAACTATCTAATAGATGCAAGACAAGTAACAAAGGGCAAATGTTTCTTCAAAATAAATCCTCTCAATCTGAATGTAGCCTTGAGCAACGAGTCTTGATTTGTTTCTGGAAATAATTCCATTATCATGTTCTTAATTCTTATACAACCAATATGTACCAATGACATGTTTGTCTTCAAGTCTACGAAATAGATACCACACATCATTTCTTTGAAATTGGAGTATTTCTTCTTGCATGGAGTTGACCAAGTGTACGTCCTAGAAGGCTTCTTTAATATTCATAGGAAGGATAGTAGAAGTGTAGCACATATAGTTGAGTGAATCTTGAAGTTCTCTCCGAGTTTTAACCCTCATTCAACATTTACAATAATGTCATAAGGAGGATCAGTACTTTTTCCCATTTAGGTGGAGTTTTGCTTTTCTTCGTTAGAAACTTTAGAGGAGAAAGAAGCATTAGAAGCATAAATAGAAGTTGTGAGAGGAGCAAAACAATCAACAATAGGAAGATCCTCATTAACCAAAGTAGAATAAATTACACCTCAATTTTCGAATAAATTGTTATCATCAATCTCAACCCTCTACGTAGACCTTGAGTCATTAATCACTACATTGTTCGATTCCATAAAAAATAAGTTCGTAGATTGAAAACCCTTTAAGCAAGACTATTTCAAGAATAGCTTAAGAAAATACAGAGGTCACTCTTGGCCTCAAACTTATCCAAATTCTCTCTGTCCGTGAGAATGTAACAAGTACTTCCAAACAATTTAAGTGCTTGATGTTGGGTCTCTTGTTGTTCAATGGTTCATATGAAGACTGTCTGGTGACAAGTCTTAAGAAGTAATTGTTTAATGTATAGCAAGTAGTGTTAATAGCTTCTCCCCACAAATGAATTTTGAGATGGTTGACTGATGAGTGCTCGAAAAGCACTAATATTTCGTGATTAATTGTGCTTAATTGATTGATATATAGATTTATTATGATTATTATTTCGATTATTTTCATAAATCTATCCATTCGGAGTCACGGGTATATTTTAGTACATTTCAGGTGTTTTTAGCGTCAAATGAGTCAAATGATGAAAACACACAAAGACGGGACACCTACGGCGCTCGGATCACGAGTTACGGGCTAAAAAAGACAAATATGTAAGCCTTACATAAAATGCCATCACATATGTAAGGGGGGACATGAAAAGAAGGAAGACATTGTGCGCCGCGGCGAGGGAAATACATGCCGCGGCGAGAGGCTCTCGGGTTGAATCCTGGAAAACATAGAAACATTACGCGCCGCGGCGGGATAATTGCATGCCGCGGTGGGGAGCTCTCGGGTTTTTGCATATTTTTCAGAAATTGTGTTGCGCCGCGGCGGGGAAAATGCATGCCGCGGCGCGCCTATTCCTATGGCACATAGGATTCGTGTAAACCCTTACATCTATAAATACCCCCTTAGAGTCCCCCTTACAAAAAACTCGACCAATTCGTACACAACTCTCATTCTTCTCAATTTTGCGACCCAAACACTACATTCAATCAGTTTTGAGAGCGTTACCACACTCTAACGAAGCGAGAGACAATATTCTAAGGATTCAAGGAAGCCAACGACGATCGAAGATAAAGCTTATGGAGAAGAACGTCATCCAATCCATAAGCGGTATTTAGATCTAGGATTTTCTTGTTGTTATAGAATTAATTTCTCTTCTCTATTTGTTAAAGTGTATGATCATATTTTATTTGTCTATGAATAATAATATGAACATGAGCGGCTAGTCTAATTATGGATGTTTAGTTTGTGTTGCCATGTTTGCTAGAATTGTGTATGGTGTATTTTATTGATTTATGAATAAATTACTTTTTGATTAAGAGCATGTTTAGATATTTGCTGATGAATAATCATGGGCCCATTTGATGTTCGTAGTTAGGTTGAAAAATCTGAGAATTTAGTTATAGGAACGTCACCTTAACTTTATTCCGAAACACTTAATCGAAGCTTCAAGTTAGTGACTTAGTCATAGCATTAATTTGATTGGCATGTTTTCCTTGCGCATAATTTGATTACTATTTGATTTACCCCCGCCAAAGGTAATTAATTAGTTAATCAATAAAGAGACCTACCCCCGCCAAAAGGAGTCTCGTAATTAAAAGGAAAGCCGGTAGTTTAGTTTATATAGGACGTTCATGTTATCTCACCATACCTTTTCGATGCAAGCATGGTCAACCAAGCTAAACGTCCATACATCCTCCATTGATATTTGATTTAATTGAATTGATTGTTTGCTTGCGATTCTGTTTTCGTTTGATTGTCGTATGATTGTTCTCGTTACAAAAACAAACAACATTTTTACAGTTTTAGTAGCTTTAGGATTCTAGTTACTTAGAGTTTTAGTTTCACTAGAATTCTATTTAATTAGTGTTTTATTTTCATTAGAACTCTATTTAGATTAAAAAGTTAGTTATTTAAGACCACTGCAATTCCTTGAGAGACCGACCTTGGAAGTTGCTTATCACTTTACTACGAGTGATTCGTACACTTGCGAGTACACATTTTAACACATCAAGTTTTTGGCGCCATTGCCGGGGAATTGGCGTTTTAAATAATTTTCTTTTTACACTTTTTAGAGTTTCTGATTTATTTATTTATTTTTTTTTATTTTTTTATTTTATTTATTTCTTTATTTTATTTATTTATTTTTATTCAAAAAAATCCAAAAAAAATCAGAAAATAAAAAAAATTCAAAAAATAGTGCTTACTTTCCAATTTCACTGCTACCTTGATCTTTGTTTGCTTTTTATTTGTGCATGCAGGGTAGGAGATCACTTAACAAGGAACTCTCTCCTTTCATTGACAACATTCATCGAGTCAAATACCGATCAAGGAAACTGGATAATCAATATCAAGAGGAAGAAGTCCAACAACAATTGCAAGCAATAATGGGTGACAACGTAGCTAGGCAAATGATGAACAAAGAGTTTGCAAGACCGATCATTGGGACCGCGACATCGTGCATTCGACTTACAGAGGCGGCTAGGAATTATGAATTGAAAAATATTCATTATTCCATGCTTCCCTCCTTTTACGGTATCCCTAATGAAGACCCTTTAAATTTTATGCGTGAACTATATGCTACTGTGCAAACCTTTCCACTGCAGGGACTTAGTGAAGATCAACTATGCATGAGGTGTTTTCCATACACTCTCAAGGATAGAGCTAAGTCTTGGCTAATGACATTGGCACCCGGTTCTTTGGTCACATGGGACGATGTTTACAATAAATTTATGGGTAAGTTCTATTCCCATCAAAAGACATCTGATCTAAGAACAAAAATTGCTACTTTTTCGCAGATGGACGGAGAACCCTTCACGAGGCTTGGGACAGATTCAAATTGCTGTTGATACAATGTCCACACCACCACTTCCCGTTGCAGTTACAGAATCAGTTTTTCTACGATGGATTGACGCTACAATGTCAATTCACAGTTGACAACGCTGCAGGAGGAGCTATGGGTGAGAAAACAGCGGATGAAACTTATGAGTTATTCGAGATGTTGGGAGCCAACTCCCAACAAAAGAGCGCTAGAGGAAGACGAGCTGGAGTCCACGAATTAGGCTCCAACAATGAAATGGCCATGCAACTTGCTGAATTGACAAAACAAGTGCAACTTCTCACAACCTCCAATGTTAATCAGATGCCAAAACACGAGGTATGTGGAGTTTGTGGTTCATATGGACATGGTGCTAACGTTTGTTCTTTTGCAGGTGATCCTTATACAGGTACTAATGAAGAGGCTAATTTAATGCAAGGGTACCAACCTAGACCTAGGAACGACCCTTATTCAAACACCTATAACCCTGGATGGAGGAGCCACCCTAATTTTGGATGGAAACAAAACAATAGCCAACCATTTGTCCAAAACCAAACACAAGGCCAAAACATAAACCAACAATTTCCACAAAATAAACCGACCATAGAGGAAACCCTAAATAATTTCATACACTCTTGTAATGGAAGGATGGACTCTATAGAAGCTTCAGTGAAGAGAGTGGAAATACAGGTTGGGCAGCTAGCGGAACAAATGTACAAACAAGAAACAGGAAAGCTGCCTAGTCAACTTGAACAAGCAAAGGCGATCACAGTCCTTCAAAGTGATGAGGAGGTACCTAAAAATTTACCTGATAATTCTAATGTTTTGTTGTCTAGTACAGGTAACTTGGAAGGTGAGAATTCAACTCTCAAGGGAGATGATGAGTCTAATACCACTCCTAATGAACTTCCCAAGAAAGAAATTGGAGAAACATCCAACATTTTTCGATTGCACAAGTCAATGGACCCATACCGACCACCAATACCACCAATAAACCAGTTTGAGGAGAAAAATCAGGATGAGAACTTTATCATCAAGAAGAATAGAAGCAAAGAGAATGAAATGTCAAAAATTGGTAGTCCAATAATCCAACCGCACTTACCTCTCAAAATGAAAGATCCAGGTAGTTTCCACATTAACATCACTATGGGAGATAAGAGGGTATTCAAAGCTATGCTAGATTTAGGAGCAGGTATAAACCTAATGCCATATTCAGTGTACTTGCAACTAGGTTTAGGAAAGTTTATAGAAACAAGGATGACCCTTCAACTTGCAAACGGGTCTATTCAATACCCAAAAGGAATAGTGGAAAATTTGTTAGTACAGGTGGACAAGTTTATTGTACCAGTGGACTTTATGGTGCTTGAGATGGACAGAAATTTTCTTCAAGACAAGGAACATACAATTATTCTTGGTAGACCATTCATGGCCACTACCAAGACAACTATTGAGGTCCATAATAGGAAGTTATCAATGACGGTTTGTGGAGAGACTGTACAGTTTGGAATTTTTCAACCCTCCCCTATTTCTTCTAACACTGAATTGCAGGATAGCATAAGTAACAAAATTGAGGTTCGAAACGTTGAATGGAGAGGGAAGGACAAACTGATAAATTTAAGTCGGGATGATGCCTACAAAGAACGCATTAAGCATTCTAATTACAAAAACTCGACTTGGAGGACGAAAGCTCATTTCAAGAAAGATAAGGGAGGAGATAAACAGTACAATTACATATTTAACCCCCCTTGACACGAGATCAGTCACGTCTTGCTAAGACGTTAAACTAAGCCCTTAATGGGAGGCACCCATTCGGTATCATATCTCTTTCGTTGTTTTTATTTCTTTTATTTTCCTTTATTGTTATTTTTATTTTATTTATTTTGGATTGTTTAACTTAGTTTAATGTTTTTCTGTTTTCATCTGACTTAGTTATAATCTAAAATTGGGTTTGAGTTTGAATTGTGTTGCATACACTTTGAGGTTCAATATATGTTCATACACATAAATTCTTCATGAGAAAAGTGAGGAATAGTGAACCGGAGCATAACGAGTAATGACACAATCTCATACGAAAGGGGGGTACTTTCTCACACTTTTTCTTATTTCTTTTGTTCTTCTTTTTCAACATTGAGGACAATGCAGAAATTAGGTTGGGGGTGGGAAGGATATTCCATGAGCATGAAATATGACCAATTTTAAATTTTTAAGTTTTGTCACTTGAAGTGTTTTAGTTTAGTGTCGTGTTTACTTGAGTCAATCCGGAAATCTATGATATTAACATGATTGTAATGACGGTGACATATGAGAGATGTTAGATTTTTACCTAAGCAACGAAGCACATAAATGTTGGATTTATCTAATTTGAGGATTTTGTGGTACATGTGGTAGTTTGCATGGTTAGTATAACTATTTTGATTTGTGGAATGTATGCATGTTCATGATATGTTTTAAGTCTCAACAATCTCTAGAACTCATTTGAAAACCCATTGAAGCGAAATAATAGAAACAAATGCCACTTAGAAAGTGATTTAGGCCATCTTTGGACAGTTTGGACTTTTCATGCCTCCCCGCAATATTTTATCAATAGCACACCCTTGAACTCAACATTGACATACATTGTACTACCCTTAGTGATAAGAGTACTCGATGTAATATTTGATTTTCATGAGCAATTATGTTATATTCGTCTTGCTTCATCATAAAAAAAAAAAAAAAAAATGATGATGATTGAAATAACGAGCAAGAAAAGTAGAGAAAGAAAATCAAGCAAAAAGATCCAAAGGACATATGAATTTAAGGGAGGATGAAAAAGCGCAATTAGTGGAAAAAGTTAAAAATATGTTTGTGAAATAAAAAGTGCTCTTATCATATGAAAACATCATTTTCGTAATTTCATAATCACACACCTAGCCACAACTTTACAAGCTTAATGAAGTCCTATTGATTCTAGGTAGTTTAGTTTCTATATTAGTGGAGATGAGTTTGAAAAATGAGCATATGGAGTTTATAAGTGCAAAAACTCACATTCATATTTTACTTGCACATTTATGAGACATTGAAATGTAATCTATGAATATCATGCATGACACGGTCAGATAGTATAACTAACGGGTTTGTGGTTTGATTGGTTGTTCAAAATCCGATTACCATGATGAGTTTGATGTTTGGACTGTTTTTGAGCTTAGGGAATGTTTAACTATTTCATATGCCATTCGTTATTAACAATTTTTGAGACGTATGCATGGATTGATTCAAGTATGTTTTGAGTCTTTATTTGTGTCAGTTACGATGTTTGCGGGTATCATCACTGGAAACCCTCACGAGACTATAACTCGTCCACTAGGGCCACCTAGGGGTTTAAAGGCTTGTTGCATATGCTAAATGCAACCGTGACAATCTATGGAAGTGATTTATGTTAGGTTAGTTTATTTGTTTGTTTTTAATTTTATTTTAGGTCGCTTCACTTGCTAGAGACTAGCAAGAAGCTGGTTGCGGGTTGTGATGAGTGCTCGAAAAGCACTAATATTTCGTGATTAATTGTGCTTAATTGATTGATATATAGATTTATTATGATTATTATTTCGATTATTTTCATAAATCTATCCATTCGGAGTCACGGGTATATTTTAGTGCATTTCAGGTGTTTTTAGCGTCAAATGAGTCAAATGATGAAAACACACAAAGACGGGACACTGATGTGTTAAAATGTGTACTCGCAAGTGTACGAATCACTCGTAGTAAAGTGATAAGCAACTTCCAAGGTCGGTCTCTCAAGGAATTGCAGTGGTTTTAAATAACTAACTTTTTAATCTAAATAGAGTTCTAATGAAAATAAAAGACTAATTAAATAGAGTTCTAGTAAAACTAAAACTCTAAGTAACTAGAATCCTAAAGCTAGTAAAACTGTAAAAAAGGTGTTTGATTTGTAACGGGAACAAAATACAAGCAATTAAACGAAAACAAAATCGCAATTAAACAATCAATTCAGATATATTTGAAGATCAATGGAGAATGTATGGACGTTTAGCTTGGTTGACCATGCTTGCATCGAAAAGGTATGGTGAGATAACATGAACGTCCTATATAAACTAAACTACCGGCTTTCCTTTTAATTACGAGACTCCTTTTGGCGGGGGTAGGTCTCTTTATTGATTAACTAATTAATTGCCTTTGGCGGGGGTAAATCAAATAGTAATCAAATTATGCGCAAGGAAAACATGCCAATCAAATTAATGCTATGACTAAGTCACTAACTTGAAGCTTCGATTAAGTGTTTCGGAATAAAGTTAAGGTGACGTTCCTATAACTAAATTCTCAGATTTTTCAATCTAACTACGAACATCAAATGGGCCCATGATTATTCATAATCAAATATCTAAACATGCTCTTAATCAAAAAGTAATTCGTTTATATTAAATCAATAGAATACACCATACACAGTTCTAGCAAACATGGCAACACAAACTAAACATCCATAATAAAACTAGCCAGACATGTTCATATTAATATTCATAGACAAATAAAATATGAACATACACTCCAACAAAAGAAGAAGAAAAATAGAATTCTACAACACCAAAGAAAACCTAGATCTAAATACCGCTTATGGATTGGTTGACGTACTTCTTCGTAAGCTTTATCTTCGATTGTCGACGGCTTCTTTGGATCCTTAGAATGGTTTCTCTTGCTTTGTTTTTGTGTAGCAAAACTCCCAAAGTTGATTGAATCTCTTGTTTGGTTGCAAAATTGTAAAGTGTAAGAGTTGTGTACCAATTCGAGTTCTCCTTGTAAAGGGGGTCTAAAGGGGGTATTTATAGATGTAAGGCATTCCTGATTGCAATAGGAATAGGCGCGCTGCGGCATGCATTTTACCCGCCGCGGCGCAACACAAAATTTGGAAAATATGCAAAAACCCGAGAGCTCCCCGCCGCGGCATACAATTCCCTCGCCGCGGCGCGCAATGCTTCTATGTTTTCAGGATCAAACCCGAGAGCCTCACGCCGCGGCATGCAATTCTCTCGCCGCGGCGCGCATTGGTTTCCTTCTTTTCACGTCCCCCCTTACATATGTGATGGCACATTATGTAAGGCTTACATATTTGTCTCGTTTAGCCCGTAACTCGTGATCCGAGCGTCGTAAGTGTTCCGTCTTCGCGTGTTTTCATCATTTGACTCATTTTGACGCTAAAAACACCTGAAATGCACTAAAATATACCCGTGACTCCGAATGGATAGATTTATGAAAATAATCGAAATAATAGTCATAATAAATCTATATATCAATCAATCAAGCACAATTAATCACGAAATATTAGTGCTTTTTGAGCACTCATCACAACCCCCAACCAGCTTCTTGCTAGTCTCTAGCAAGTGAAGCGACCTAAAATAAAATTAAAAACAAATGAAATAAACTAACCTAACCTAAATCACTTCCGTAGATTGTCACGGTTGCATTTAGCATATGCAACAAGCCTTTAAACCCCTAGGTGGCCCTAGTGGACGAGTTGTAGTCTCGTGAGGGTTTCCAGTGATGATACCCGCAAACATCGTATGACTCTCAAAACTAATAAAGACTCTAAACATACTTGAATCAACCCATGCATACGTCTCAAAAATTGTTAACAACAAATGACACACGAAATAGTTAAACATCACCTAAACTCAAAAACAGTCCAAACATCAAACTCATCATGGTAATCGAATTTTGAACAACCAATCAAACCACAAACCCGTTAGTTATACTATCTGACCGTGTCATGCATGATATTCATAGATTACATTTTAATGTCTCATAAATGTGCAAGTAAAATATGAAAGTGAATTTTTGCACTTATAAACTCCATATGCTCATTTTTCAAACTCATCTCCACTAATATAGAAACTAAACTACCTAGAATCAATAGGACTTCATTAAGCTTGTAAAGTTGTGGCTAGGTATGTGATAATGAAAGTACAAAAATGATGTTTTCATATGATAAGAGTACTTTTTATTTCACAAGCATATTTTCAACTTTTTTTTTTTTTCACCAAATGTTCTTTTCATCCTCCCTTAACTTCAAATGTCCTTTGGATCTTTTGCTTGATTTTCTTCTTTATTCTTGCTTATTATTTCGATCATCAAATTTTTTTTTTTTTTTTTTTTTTTTTTTTTTTGATGAAGCAAGACAAATATAACATAATTGCTCATGAAAATTAAATATTACATCGAGTACTCTTATCACTAAGGGTAGTACAATGTATGTCAATGTTGAGTTCAAGGGTGTGCTATTGATAAAATATTTCGGGAAAGCATGAAAAGTTCAAACGGTCCAAAGATGGCCTAAATCATTTTCTAAGTGGCATTTGTTTCTATTATTTCTCTTCAACATGTTTTCAAATGAGTTCTAGAGATTGTTGAGACTTAAAACATATCATGAACATGCATACATTCCACAAATCAGAATAGTTAAACTAACCATGCAAACTACCACAAGTACCACAAAATTCTCAAATTAGATGAATCCAACATTTATGTGCTTCGTTGCTTAGGTAAAAATCTAACATCTCCCATATGTCATCGTCATTACAATCATGTTAATATCATAGATTTCCGGATTGAATCAAGTAGACACGACACTAACTAAAAACAATTCAAGTGACAAAGTTAAAAATTAAAAATTGGTCATATTTCATGCTCATGGAATATTCTTCCCACCCCCAACCTACTTTCTGCATTGTCCTCAATGTGAAAAAGAAGAACAAAAGAAATTAAGAAAAAGTGTAAGAAGTTACCCCCCTTTCGTATGAAATTGTGTCGTTACTCGCTATGCTCCGGTTCACTGTTCCTCGCTTCTCTCATAAAGAATGTATGAACATATATTGAACCTCAAAGTGTATGCACACAATTCACATTCAAACCCAATTTTTAATTATAACTAAGGCAATTGAAGACACAAAAACATCAAACAAAGTTAAACAATCCAAAATAAAATAAAAAGAAATAAAAGAATGTAAAACTAAATAAAAACAAAATAAAGAAAAGAAAAGAAGTTAATACTACCGAATGTGGTGGGTTGCCTCCCACCAAGCGCTTTCTTTAACGTCTTAGCAAGACGTTGCTAATTCTTTTCTATCCACCATCATCAAAGATTTTGAAGTGTGTGATATCAATTTTCCGAGCTAAGATGTCATTAAGCTTGTCCTTCCATCTCGGTAGTTGTTTTCCATGAAGCACAGCACACACTTTTTTGTGGAAGTGGTATAGAAAATAATTTGGAGATGTGCAAGTCTTAGGTGCCTTGTGTGGCATGGGAGGTGAAGATAATTCCTCCTTGTTCTCCTTAGAAGTTTGTAGAATTTGATATTCTTCGGCTTGACATTCTTTGAGAATTGCTTGCTCCCTACCTGTATTTTCTACACAAAGTGGTAAATCATCAAAAGTCTCAGGAAAATAAAAATTTTCAAAATTGTTACCACTTTGAAGGATTATGTCATCCTTCACTTGCTTAATTTGAGTGGGCAACTCTTCTTGTTTTTGAATTTGTTCCGCTAATTGCCCAACTTGCATTTCTATTCTTTTCATTGATGCCTCCATAGACTCCATCCTTTCATTAGTAGATTGTATGAAAGAATTCAAGGTTTCCTCTAAGGTTGGCTTAGAATCTCTACTTCCTTGTATGAAAGAATTCAAGCTCTCTTCAAAGGTGGCCCTAGATGGATATTGATGAAAACTTGAGCTTTGCATTTGGTATTGTGTATAAGGTGGGTCATATGGTTGAAAATTTGAGCTTTGCATGTTGTATTGGGCATAAGGTGGGGTAGAGTTTGCTTGCCATGAAGAATTATGGTGATTTTCCCACTCAGGACTATAGGTACTGAAATAAGGATCATTCCAAGGTGGGTGGCATCCGTCATTACGATCAAAGTTTGAATTAGTGGATGCATAGTAATCACCTGCAAAAGTGCAAACATTAGCATAATGCCCATATAAACCACAAATGCTACATACCTCCATGTATGTCATATCATGCCGCTCCTCAAAAGGCCTTGTATTGGATCATGGATTTCAGTATCCAGCCTGATTAGGTGCATTTTAAAATTTGTTGATGTTGTTGATGAACGGTACCTTTCAAAAACTAACAAAAACAACAGAGAAATCAAAGCATCACAGATTAAGCAATTAAAAGCACTATTTTTTGATTTTTTTGATTTTTTTAGAATAAAAATAAATAAATAAATAAATAAACAAATAAATAAATAAAAGATAAAAAATAAAATAAATAAACAAATAAAAAAAAATTAAGAAACTCTAAAAAGTTAAAAAGAAAATTATTCAAAACGCCAATTCCCCGGCAACGGCGCCAAAAACTTGATGTGTTAAAATGTGTACTCGCAAGTGTACGAATCACTCGTAGTAAAGTGATAAGCAACTTCCAAGGTCGGTCTCTCAAGGAATTGCAGTGGTTTTAAATAACTAACTTTTTAATCTAAATAGAGTTCTAATGAAAATAAAAGACTAATTAAATAGAGTTCTAGTAAAACTAAAACTCTAAGTAACTAGAATCCTAAAGCTAGTAAAACTGTAAAAAAGGTGTTTGATTTGTAACGGGAACAAAATACGAGCAATTAAACGAAAACAAAATCGCAATTAAACAATCAATTCAGATATATTTGAAGATCAATGGAGAATGTATGGACGTTTAGCTTGGTTGACCATGCTTGCATCGAAAAGGTATGGTGAGATAACATGAACGTCCTATATAAACTAAACTACCGGCTTTCCTTTTAATTACGAGACTCCTTTTGGCGGGGGTAGGTCTCTTTATTGATTAACTAATTAATTGCCTTTGGCGGGGGTAAATCAAATAGTAATCAAATTATGCGCAAGGAAAACATGCCAATCAAATTAATGCTATGACTAAGTCACTAACTTGAAGCTTCGATTAAGTGTTTCGGAATAAAGTTAAGGTGACGTTCCTATAACTAAATTCTCAGATTTTTCAATCTAACTACGAACATCAAATGGGCCCATGATTATTCATAATCAAATATCTAAACATGCTCTTAATCAAAAAGTAATTCGTTTATATTAAATCAATAGAATACACCATACACAGTTCTAGCAAACATGGCAACACAAACTAAACATCCATAATAAAACTAGCCAGACATGTTCATATTAATATTCATAGACAAATAAAATATGAACATACACTCCAACAAAAGAAGAAGAAAAATAGAATTCTACAACACCAAAGAAAACCTAGATCTAAATACCGCTTATGGATTGGTTGACGTACTTCTCCGTAAGCTTTATCTTCGATTGTCGACGGCTTCTTTGGATCCTTAGAATGGTTTCTCTTGCTTTGTTTTTGTGTAGCAAAACTCCCAAAGTTGATTGAATCTCTTGTTTGGTTGCAAAATTGTAAAGTGTAAGAGTTGTGTACCAATTCGAGTTCTCCTTGTAAAGGGGGTCTAAAGGGGGTATTTATAGATGTAAGGCATTCCTGATTGCAATAGGAATAGGCGCGCTGCGGCATGCATTTTACCCGCCGCGGCGCAACACAAAATTTGGAAAATATGCAAAAACCCGAGAGCTCCCCGCCGCGGCATACAATTCCCTCGCCGCGGCGCGCAATGCTTCTATGTTTTCAGGATCAAACCCGAGAGCCTCACGCCGCGGCATGCAATTCTCTCGCCGCGGCGCGCATTGGTTTCCTTCTTTTCACGTCCCCCCTTACATATGTGATGGCACATTATGTAAGGCTTACATATTTGTCTCGTTTAGCCCGTAACTCGTGATCCGAGAGCCGTAAGTGTTCCGTCTTCGCGTGTTTTCATCATTTGACTCATTTTGACGCTAAAAACACCTGAAATGCACTAAAATATACCCGTGACTCCGAATGGATAGATTTATGAAAATAATCGAAATAATAGTCATAATAAATCTATATATCAATCAATCAAGCACAATTAATCACGAAATATTAGTGCTTTTTGAGCACTCATCAGACACCTACGGCGCTCGGATCACGAGTTACCGGCTAAAAAAGACAAATATGTAAGCCTTACATAAAATGCCATCACATATGTAAGGGGGGACATGAAAAGAAGGAAGACATTGCGCGCCGCGGCGAGGGAAATACATGCCGCGGCGAGAGGCTCTCGGGTTGAATCCTGGAAAACATAGAAACATTACGCGCCGCGGCGGGATAATTGCATGCCGCGGTGGGGAGCTCTCGGGTTTTTGCATATTTTTCAGAAATTGTGTTGCGCCGCGGCGGGGAAAATGCATGCCGCGGCGCGCCTATTCCTATGGCACATAGGATTCGTGTAAACCCTTACATCTATAAATACCCCCTTAGAGTCCCCCTTACAAAAAACTCGACCAATTCGTACACAACTCTCATTCTTCTCAATTTTGCGACCCAAACACTACATTCAATCAGTTTTGAGAGCGTTGCCACACTCTAACGAAGCGAGAGACAATATTCTAAGGATTCAAGGAAGCCAACGACGATCGAAGATAAAGCTTACGGAGAAGAACGTCATCCAATCCATAAGCGGTATTTAGATCTAGGATTTTCTTGTTGTTATAGAATTAATTTCTCTTCTCTATTTGTTAAAGTGTATGATCATATTTTATTTGTCTATGAATAATAATATGAACATGAGCGGCTAGTCTAATTATGGATGTTTAGTTTGTGTTGCCATGTTTGCTAGAATTGTGTATGGTGTATTTTATTGATTTATGAATAAATTACTTTTTGATTAAGAGCATGTTTAGATATTTGATTATGAATAATCATGGGCCCATTTGATGTTCGTAGTTAGGTTGAAAAATCTGAGAATTTAGTTATAGGAACGTCACCTTAACTTTATTCCGAAACATTTAATCGAAGCTTCAAGTTAGTGACTTAGTCATAGCATTAATTTGATTGGCATGTTTTCCTTGCGCATAATTTGATTACTATTTGATTTACCCCCGCCAAAGGCAATTAATTAGTTAATCAATAAAGAGACCTACTCCCGCCAAAAGGAGTCTCGTAATTAAAAGGAAAGCCGGTAGTTTAGTTTATATAGGACGTTCATGTTATCTCACCATACCTTTTCGATGCAAGCATGGTCAACCAAGCTAAACGTCCATACATCCTCCATTGATATTTGATTTAATTGAATTGATTGTTTGCTTGCGATTCTGTTTTCGTTTGATTGTCGTATGATTGTTCTCGTTACAAAAACAAACAACATTTTTACAGTTTTAGTAGCTTTAGGATTCTAGTTACTTAGAGTTTTAGTTTCACTAGAATTCTATTTAATTAGTGTTTTATTTTCATTAGAACTCTATTTAGATTAAAAAGTTAGTTATTTAAGACCACTGCAATTCCTTGAGAGACCGACCTTGGAAGTTGCTTATCACTTTACTACGAGTGATTCGTACACTTGCGAGTACACATTTTAACATTGACAAGGTGGCCAACAATACCACAAAGATGGTAATCACGAGCAAGAGAGCAAGAGAAACTTAGTCTTTGTGTTTGAGGAGTAACCTGAGGAGGAGAAGAGATGGTAAACGTGCCTACATTAATTCTCACCTTGGGATGAGAACTCAATCTCTCATAGTATAGTCTCATATGCCCACACTCATAGCAATGATGATAGGAAGGGATGAATTGTGTAGGTATTGGCAACAGACGGTCACCAGCATGATGAGAAGAAGAAGCAAGAGGTAAGATGTTCACCTTGCTAGTAGAGACTTGCTAAAATGTCACCTATGACTTACCTTTAGAAGTAACTTGAGATTTCCTTTAGCTGCAGTAGTCTTTTCTTTGAATCTTCAGGAACTGGCTTCATGAAGAGAGAAGGAGCAACAGTAGCTTAAGAAGTACCACTTTCATCAATAAAACCCAGCCCGTGTTTGACATAGGGCGCCTTGATACCACTTAAGATCATATCCAACATCTGCGTACCCATCAGAAGTTTCCTAATTGTAAATCTAGAGTGTTCCAACTCCTTTTCAAGATATGACTGCTTAGTACTTAAAACAAGAATGAGGTCATCCTTTTCCTTGATGGATTTCTCAAGAAATCTAGCAAAACTACCAGATTTTATCCTTCTTTTGAAGAGTTGACAACTCCTCCTTTTCTGACAAGGCATGAGCAAGATATGCAATATCACTTTTCAAAATCATCACCTTCTTTTCGAGAATGGTGATTTTCTCAAATTTTTCTTTTGTAAGATCCCGACAAACTATCTGTGGATCTTCAAGCCTTTGAAGACTCTTAAAGGATTATTCAAGAAACTTCATTCTTGACTAGTTAGCTTCGTTCTAAACAACCATATCTTTGTACCTTTTCTACATGACCACACACTTCTTCAAGATATCATCTCTATTTATATTGTGAGAAGACTTCTAGTTATCAAGCTCGACTTTTAGAACACACATCTCTTTTTTTAATCCTCTAGGCTGTCCAAAGCCATATTTCGGCCTTTTCATTCTTAATTTCCTAAGCAACTTATTGTGCTTATCCAAAAGCTCTTCATGCGCATTCTTATGTATGAATATGTTAGATTAAGCGGTCATTGTCATCAACAACTCTAATGCATACATTGTGGTTTTGGTCTATGTTAATGATATTATTATCAGTGGTAGTAGCTCTTTTGCTATTGATGCTCTTATTGCCAAATTATACAATGTTTTCCTTAAAGGATTTGGGCTCTCTCAATTACTTTTTGGGTCTTGAAGTAATTTTTCATGACAAGGTTTTGTACCCAAATCAACAAAAGCACATAAATGAGCTCTTGGATAGGTGTGCATTATTGGAGTCTAAGGAGAGTGATACCCCTATGTCCACTTGTAAGAGGTTAAACAAAGCTAATGGTGTACCATTGTCCTCTATTGATGGTAGCATGTATCGCAACATAGTAGGAAGTTTATAGTATTGCTCATTGACCAGGCCAGATATTTCTTTTGGGGTTAACAAGTTTTGCCAGTTAATGTCTTAGCCTTCTGTGTTCATTGGGCTGCGGTTAAGAGGTTGCTGAGGTACCTTAAAGGTACTAGTTCTCATGGCTTAACTTTCTTTCCTACTACTCCTATTACTCTTTCAGCTTATAGTGATGTTGATTGGGCTTCCTCCATTAATGATCGTCGGTCTACTAGAGCTTATTGTATTTTCTAGGGTACTAATTTAATTTCCTGGCATACAGCTAAGCAAAAGACTGTGTCTCGATCTAGTACAAAATAGGAGTATCGTGCCATAGCATGTGCTACTATTGAGCTACTCTAGCTTTGGTCAGTTTTTTTTAGTTGTATTTACCAATTCTTGCGCCTCCAACGCTTTATTGTGATAATGTTAGTGCTCAATGTCTTGCTAAAAATTTGATTCAACATGCATGCACAAAGCATATTGAATTGGATCAACACTTCATTCGTGATCAAGTGTTGCAAAATGAGCTTCTCCTCTAGCATGTCTCTTGTAGCAATCAAGTTGTTGATATTCTTATAAAGCCTTTGGCTTTCGTTTCATTTCACTCTCTGAAGGTCAAACTAATGGTGTTGCCTAAACTATTAGTTTGAAGGGGGCTTAGTGGAATATTCATTAGTTCACTTGTATTGTCACGTACTCATATGCTTGTTAATAGTCCATGTGAAATTGTTAATAGTTTGTTGGTTATAGAGCTTTGTAATTGGTTGATTATAGTGTAATATAAAAGCTCTACTCAGTATACATATCAAATATGAAAATACAATATTACTTTTCACTGATATTCCTGATCACTCTTTCTAAGATTTCTTGAACTCCGTCCCTAAGTTTTTACCCAATAAATGAAGACTAGATAACGATTTATGATTTATGATTAAATAATTGATTTTGTAATTACTGATTCTTTTATAAAAATAATTACAAATATGTTTGATAATAATTTCTATTAAGTGATTTTTCAAGAAAAAAATCAAAAATTACCTCTAAGCTGTTTGATAATGCTTTCTATTTTTTGATTTTTTTCAAAAAACTTCAAAAATAAAGAAAAATTTTGGTTATTGTTTACAAATTTTAAGTTTTTAATTATTTTCTTCTAATATTGAAATATATATAAGTTATAAGACTTGATTTACTCTGTAGAAAAATGTTTGATCAAAATAAAAAAATCAAAAATCAGAAATTAGATTCATAAATCTTCTTTTTAAAGATTTATGAATTACTACATATTTTGGTGGTGATTCTTTAAAAATGTAAAAATTAAAATTAGAAATTATTACTAAATATACCTTATTGAAAAATCACTACAAAAAATCATAAATTAAGAATGAAAATTGTTATCAAACAAGCCCTTTAGTAATTTTTGTTTTCAATTCCAGCTTGGCATTATTTGAGAAAAAAATTCCAAATTTGCTCAGATTTGGAGACTGACCTGACATAATTCCATATCTTTGTAAAACATCCAACAATGTAGAAGCTTCATTCTCCTTTGCTTGATAGAATTGAAAAACATTATCAACATAGAATAGATGAGAAATTGGAATTGAATTTGTATACCATAAAGTTTATTACCAGCCTCAGCATTTACAATTAGTCTGGAAAATGCCTCTACTGCTATGATAAAAAGATAGGGTGAAATTGGGTCCCCTTGCCTGAGAAGATTGTGCAACAATTGTAAAGTTTGATTCATGAACAAGAAGAAATCACAATCAAGAACTGATTTATTGATTAGTGTGTGAAGAATTACTAATTGTAATCGTACAATATGACTTGGAATAGTCTAAGTACGAGCTATTTATACACACAATACAAGGTAACAAACTAACTGTGGGAATAACAATTTCCACATTCTCTATACTCTAAGAGTATTATAATAACATTATAACAGCCTGTACTTGCCACCACATCACAGTCTTGCACCCATACAATACTTGACCACAATAAGCCATTTGCACTTACACACACCCAAGCTACACTTGCACACTTCAAAATTATCAGCCTTCAACTACCTTTAACATCCTTTTGTCCGTGAGTTGGCTTAATGCTGCCATACTTGGAGCCATTTAGTAAAATAGAAATTAGGTTCCAATTGAAAGCATATAAATACAATTTATTCCCCCTGCATAGCCTTCTATTTAGTTAAATAATGTGAATGAATTATTATTCCTTACCTCATAGTGGAGGTATATATAAAAAAATAAATTATAAGAGTCCTGTATAAACTAGAGCCTTGTATAAACTAGAGTTCTATTACAGACAGACAAGTATTAATTACAACATATCATACACTAATTACACGACACACGCTAATACTCCCCCTCAAGTTTGGGCATATATATCGACCATGCCCAACTTGCTTAGTGACTCATCAAATGCCTTCCTAGAAACTCCTTTGGTGAGCACATCTGCAAGTTACTTTTCAACGGGAACAAAAGGGAAGCTAATAAGTTTGGTATCTAGCTTTTCTTTTATAAAGTGACGATCAACCTCTACATCCTTGGTGCAATCAACTGCACTGGATTTTGTGATATTTCAATGGCTACTCGTTTGTCGCAATACAACTGCATAGTATTTTTGAGCTCAAAACCCAAATCAAATAGGAAATTTCTTATCCACAGCAATTCACACACTCCATGAGCCATACCTTTATACTTAGCCTCAACACTATATCGCTCCACAACTTTATGTTTCTTGCCTTTCCATGTAACCAAATTACCTCCTACAAAGGTGAAGTAACTTGATGTCGACCTCCTATCTAATATTTCTTGCCTAATCTACATCTATGAAGTCACAAACTTCAAGGGGGATGTTGTGCTTATAGAATATTACTCCTCTCCTTGGTGCTTACTTCAAGTACCTTAAAATTCTCACAACTAAGTCCATGTGACTCTCACTTGAGTTATGCATGAACTGACTTACCACACTACAGCATATGCAAGATCTGGTCTAATATGGGCCAAATAAATTAAGTGCCCAACCAACCTTTGATAGCGAGCTCGATCAGTTGGTACCAAATCTGGATACTCTGCTAGACAATGGTTTTGCTTAATAGGTGTGACAATAGGTTTGCAATCTAACATACCTGTCTCAGTTAGTAGGTCAAGAATGTACTTTCTCTAACACAGAAAAATTCCTTTTCTCTCCCTAGCTACCTCAATCCCTAAAAAGTACTTCAGTTCACCCAAATCCTTCATCTCGAATTTAGAGGCTAGTTATCTCTGTAATCTATCCATCTCAACAGTATCATTGCCAGTAATTACCATTCATCAACATAAATAATTAAATCTGTTACCTTCTCATGTTGATGTTTAAGAAACAACATATAGTCTGAATTACTCTAGCTGTAACGAACCTTCTGCATGAATTGTGAAAATCTTCCAAACCAGGCACGAGGGGACTACTTGAGACCATACAAAGACTTCCTCAATTTGCATATAAAATTACTAGGAGAAGCAGCTACACACCCAAGTGGAAGACTCATGTACACCTTCTTGACTAACTCTCCATGAACAAACGCATTCTTGACATCAAACTGCCGAAGTGGCCAGTTTAAGGTAGCAACAAGAGAAAGTAGAACCTAAATAGTATTCATTTTGACAATAGGAGCAAAAGTCTCATCGTAGTCTACACCATACGTTTGAGTGAACCCTTTTGCTACAAGGCGGGATTTATACCGATTCACAAATCTATCAGCATTATGCTTCATAGTAAACACCCAGCGACAACTAACTGCCTTCTTGCCTTGTGGTGGAGGCACAAGTTGCCAAGTATTGTTCTTTTGTAATGCCTCCATCTCTTCATCCATTGCCTTCCTCCACTTTGGATCTCCTAATGCATCTTGCACTTTGTTAGGTACTGATACAGCAGATATTTGATTTACAAATGATTTATATGAATTAGACAATCTTTTAGTGGACATGTAGTTGGCTACTAGATATTTTAATTTTGCATGAATTTTTGTTTCATACCTTTTGGCTGGTTGACCCCTAGTAGACCTATTTGGTAACACATACTGTCCAACACTAAACTCAATGCTATTAGTATCAGTAGATGTACACACCTCAGATGAGTAACTTTTAGTACCAGGAAGTTATTGATCAAGGGTAGGAGTGATGCTCGAGGGAATAGTTGTGTCTTCATTTTTATTTTCAGTTATTGGAACTGGTGTTTGGATACTTGAAGCATCTACTTCTTTGACTACTGGATTCAAAGGGATAAGAACCTCAACTATACCCATCGAAATATCTCCTGATTGCATTACTTCCTCAATTACTTCCAATTCCTCCCCCTCACTATGATATAGCTCTTCAAAATATGAATTCTCCCCTTTAAGAACAGTATCAAATGAGGAAAAATAGCTCATATCCTAAAAAAAAGTGACATCTATAGTGACATAATACTTTCTGGTAGGTGGATGGTAGCACTTGTACCCTTTCTGATAATCTCTATAACTAATAAACACATACTTAACTGCTCGGGCATCTAACTTCAACCTTTGATTTTTAGGAATATGTACAAAAGCAACACAACCAAATACAAGGGCAGGAAGATTACGACATGATGGCAAGGATACATGAGATGCGAGAACCTCGAATGGGATTTGTCCGTGAAGGACACTAGATGAGAGACGATTGATGAGATGGGCGAAAGCTTGTACAACATCTCCCCTAAGATATTTTGGCATATGAGCAGTAAATAGGAGCGCACGAGCCATATCAAGTAAGTGATTATTTTTTCTTTCAGACACCCCATTTTGTTCTGGTGTTTGTGGGCAAGTAATTTGGTGAACAATCCCATGTGTTTGGAAAAAATCTTAGAAAACATGATTAACATATTCTCTTCCATTGTCAGAATGTAGGACTCTAATGGTGATATTGTATTGTGTTTGAACAAGAGTACAAAAAGTTTGAAAAAGCTGGAAAAACTTCATCTTTAGTTTTAAGAAGAGCAACCCGTGACAATCTTGTACAGTCATCAATAAATAACACAAAATACCTCATACCCGACATAGTAGGCTCTCTAGACGGTCCCCAAACATCAAAATGAATTAATTCAAAATAAATAGTATGTTTATTAGAAATATTAGGAAAATATGTAGCACGATGACTCTTGGCCAAGACACATGTCTCACAACGTAAAGCATACTCACTCATACCAATAAACAATGTAGGCATAGATTTTTTCATAAGACTAAAAAGCGGATGCCCTAAGTGGCGATGTCATAACCAAATTTCACTTAGCTGGTCAGAACTTGAAGTCAAAATAGTGTGGGATTGTGTTCCTGGTTTCTACCCCTAAGATACTACCGACCAATTATTTCCCTGGTAAGAAGATCATAAAAAATCACACACATAGGATAAAAGGTTCAGAAATTTAGACTCATTATTCAACTGTGGGATAAATATTATGTGATGAGATAAATTTGATACATATAAGACATTATGGAGCAATAAAGTTGGGGTAATACGAATTAACCCCATCCCTAACACAGGAAAAGCTTCACCATTAGCATTCGTAACATAAGAAACTGGTGGGGAAGACAGGTCAATAAAATAAGATTTATCATAAATCATATGATCAAATGCACCAAAATTAATATTCCAAGTATTAGATCCAACAAAGTGAGAAACATTTAAAACCATACCAATCTTACCAAAACTATCTATAGTAGCTATAGAGGTACCTCCACATGTCACATGATGATCCTGTCCAACTACTCCATAGAAATATAGTACTAGTGAATTTGATTGAATGGCTAAAATATACTTCATTATTCTTAGAATCTTAATTTTCTTTCAAATTTTTCATTAAAATAGACAATAATAATGTGCAGCAAAAATAAAGTTTTTTTTGGTGTTGACTGGGCCTTGACTATTCCTTTGGGCCTTGACTATTGATTGGGCCTTTATAATATAGAGAAATAGGCAATTAAGATGAAGGATGTGCGAAACTCCTCTTACAAGCCGATCTGTTCACTTTGAGCCGGTTGATGGATGCGGCGCTGGCTAATGGATGCAATAACAGGAAAATTTCGCTACCTAAACTAGTGGGAAGACAGTGCTGGCTGAACTGATGGGTGAACGACAATGTGCTGGCTAAATTGGGGGACATAGCACAATGGCAGGTGGATAGTTGGGCGAACGTTGACTTGCTTGCACCGACAGAAAGATGCGACAAAGACTGCTTGTGTTGCAACTGCGATGAGTGACAGAGCGCGATGGCTGGGAGAGCAACAGAGTGCAACAGCTGGGTTGAGTGACAGAGTGCAACGATGAAGCACAAATGACTAAGGACGACGGCTGAGAGAGCGAAAGGCTAAGGGCAACGGTGGCAAGGTGGGTATGACCGTGAGATAGGTTTTCAAAAAAAAAGAGAGAAAAAAAGGTAAATTCCTTTCGAATCTTTGCTCTAATACCATGTTAAAATATATACAATAGATGAAAGAATAAATGTGGAAGCTCAAATAATAGATAATCAAAGTAGGTTGAAAAGAGAATCAAAAAGTCAAATAAAGACATTCTAATTCTCATTCATTATAATATTGAAAAATTATATTAATATATATAGGAATAATAAACTAAAATTCTAATCCTGATAGGACTCTAAACAAGACTCCTAAACTAATAGGAAAACATTAAAATAATTATCTGAATATCCTAATCATAATAGTTTCTAACGCTAATAAGGAAACTAACTATTAATCTAATATTTCAACTCTCCTCCTCAAGCTAAACATAATATATGTTCAGCTTGGAAATTACAACATACATAAATAAAAATAAGTAAAAAATCACAATAGATCTGTCATAGTTGATGTTAAATCTCAAAGTTGCTTTAGCGCTGGTAGGATTTGGAATTTGTGATAGTAGAGTGCGACGGTGGGCCGGTTGATCTTTCTAGAAAATAATGGTGGGCATGTTGATCTTTCTAGAAAAATGACGGCTATGAGGTCATGAGGTTGAGATTAATACCAACAGTTGTGAGGCCGTGAGGTTGACATAAATGATGGCGACGACAACAATAAAAAAGAATGATACCAACAGTTGTGAGGTCATAAGGTTGACGTAAATGACGACGGCGACAGTGGTGGCAGTTTGATGAATGACAAAACTGAAGAAAAAAGATAAAGCCTTTTTTAGATCTCAAACCATAGAAGAACCAACTAGCAACCTTTAGAAGAAATTGAACTGAAGATGAGGAGTACTAGCAATCGAATGAAGTAGAGAAACTGAAGCAAATAGTGATGACAGTGGGGGTATATCTATGGCAGATGATAGAGAGAGAATAGAATTATGTTTAGAAAATAGATTAAAAGTATTCAAGATCAAAACACTGCACTGATACCATGTTAAATAATGTGAATGAATTATTATTCCTTACCTCACAGTGGAGGTATAAATAGAAAATAAATTACAAGAGTCATGTATAAACTAGAATTCTATTACAGATAGATAAGTATTAATTACAACATATGACACACTAATTACACGACTCACGCTAACATATTTCAATTATTAAATTCTCTAGAAAACACAATCACCATGCTAGATTTTGTATTCTTGGATTGTATACTCTATAGAAGTTTAGGATTGTGATTAGCTACATAATTTTATAAAATTCTTCTAGCTGATGTCCTAAACAAACATTGGGATTTCCAAGAAACAATTCTCATATTTCACCCAAAACTAAATATAATAATTAAAAAACCAAGCATCAACTATATGACTTTACTTTTCCAAAGGTTTAGCCATCTTCATAAGAAAGAAGCAAAAAGTGAAATAAAACATACTAAAAAGGTTTCACCTCATATCTCCTTAATAATAGACAAAATCACTTCATTCTATAGATCCCAGAAATTAAAAGCTCAAATATTGTTGAATAACTCTGAAGCAATTTTTGGTGAGAAATATTTATGCTTGAACCTCTAGCCTACTGTTGCTTTTGTACTTCTTGTAAATTTTATGTAGTGGTAACATAAGACATTCACTCCCTAAAAGGTTAACCTCCAAGGTAGCTAAGTTTCATGATTACTTATAAACCTTACATTAGTATCATGCTTAAGCAATATGAGACAATACCTCTAACATCTTCCCTCAAAGTGTGGGTCTTTGCCTTTTTGCAAAGGCCATCACTTTGTAGTTTTAACCTATTTTATTATATTCTATTCTATTTGAGTCACTTGTCTTTTTTTCTTTCATAAGGCCCATTCCTTTTTTTTTTTTTTGCGAGGCGAGGCCTAAAGTATTTGCTCCATTGATCAACTGAAGCTCTGATACCATGTATATTTTATATAGTGCATAAGTAACATAAGATATTCACTTCTTAAAAGGTTAACCTTCAAGGTACCTAAGTTTCATGATTACTTATAAACCTTACATTAGTATCATGCTTAAGCAATGTGGGACAATACCTCTAATACCTCTAAATGGAGAAATTCTTAAGTGCAACATGTTGTATGCCTTTATAGATTATAGTCGTTGATGGTGTTCACATATTTAATATTATTTTTTCATTTTATAAAAATAAACGGTTAAGATTAATCAATTCTACTATGTGACATACACAACTATTGTATGTAATACTTTTTGATCCTAACCCCGCAACACGATTCCTACGACCCACTAGCAACGAAGACTAGAGAACCACAAGATTTATGGTTCAAGCATGCGATTTCTAAGCACAACAACAAATTTTTGGTAGCAAAATACTCACCTCAACACATAGATATTACTCACCACGCACTAAGAAGAGAAGAAATGCCACAAAGGGATGCAAGTCTTTTGATAAGTTTGGGTTTGCAAGAAGCAAAGAGCTCTTGGGCTCTCAAATTTGATTGGAGAATCAAAAATGTCATTAATGAACAAAAGTTACATTTGGATGCTCATGTTTTTCCTTATATAGCACACAAACAAAAACCTAAAGTTAAAATGAATCCTAGCCATTGATTTTAATCCAATTGTGCAAAATTACAAAATATACATTTGTGCCGCAGCGGGTGAAACAATTGTGCCGCAGCGAGGAGGCTCGGAAAATAATTAAAAATAGGTGGGCCACGGCAGATGAAATTCCATGCCGCAGCAGGAAACCCACAATTTCAATCCGAGGAAGTTGTGCCGCAGCGCCCCAAATCCATACCGCAGCGCGCACGTCCTTCTTCCTCTGCGCGCATGCCTGCCCATTCTGTGCTCGCGTTTGCCCTACCTTCCTAGCCAAAAGTAGATCGTCTTGTGCAGCAGAGCCCTTAATACATGCCTCAACGCAGCTCCAAAATCTGGAATTGGGCAAGTTTTCTTGTGTTGTGTTGAAAACAATCCCGTTTGGATGTCATGAGACAATCGATGTCATAGAACCATCGACAATGCCCCTTGGTTCGTATCATTCCCCCTTTCTTCAAGAATATTTGTCCTCGAATCTTAGCTATTATAATGGGAATGACCGTCATTAAGATGGTTGAATCAAATGCATCCTTGACAAAGTGTTTGGATGACCTTTTGGAGGTTGTTTGTCTGAGTATTGAATATGGTATGGGCTTGTCCTCCTTGAGGTCATGGTGTTGCTCAATTCCAATGAAATCAATTTGTGTATTCTACAAAATTGGATTAGCAACAATAGGTAAAGAAAAAATTTCGTTAATAAGAATGCAAGTTCCTTTTTTCTCAAAACCGTCCACAACAATCGAAACTTCATTCTTCTTATCACATTTATCTTGTTTTTCTTCAACCTCTTCCTTATCCATCTTCACTTGATCATCAATAATGTCCTTAACAAATAAGGGAAAAAGAGTATTATTTTTATTGTCCTTCACAAATTTGTACTTATTTGTGATCTTGTCATGAATAGCTCCTCTATCAAGTTGCCAAGATTTTCCCAATGAAATATGACAATAAGTCGTGGGACTTACATCACAAAGTATTTCATCTTTGTACTTTCCCATTGAGAATGTCACCAAGACTTGTTTGTTTATCTCTAATTCACCAATTTCATTCATCCATGGTAGCATATATGGTCTTCGATGTTGCAAAGTTGGCAAATTCAATCTCTCCACCAAAGTAGTGCTAGCATAATTAGCATTAAGCATCTCATCAATAATCATGCGACACACCTTCTTGTTAACATAGCACCTAGTGTGAAACATATTTCCAAATGGTAACAAGTTACCCCACCAAATCGTCCGAATTTTTCAAACAATTGTAGAATTTCGTTCTCACCAAAATGTAGCTTGCAATATCCAATTGTAAGGGACAAAAAAACTAACTCAAAGTGTTTATAAATCCTAACTCTATGAATTGGAACAAATTTGGAACGAAGTCAAATTCAAGCAAATTTAAACTCAAGATAGCCAAACGAACAAAGTGACGATTCGTTAAAAATGTGAATGACACCTTAACGAGAATTTCGTAAAAAATCTTGGAAATTGAATTTCCTATCTTTTTTTTTTATAAATCCAAAAATATCTTCTTCCTTTTTTAAATAAAAATATCTAGCAAGATATTTTCACGAGATATTTTCGTGAGATATTTTCTCTTACTTTCTTTTTTAAATTCAAGAGGTACAGTTTTGTTCTCACTTTTCGATACAAACAAAACACGAGAGATTACCAAAATACCCTCTAGTTTATGAAATCGATTTTTAGAAAAAAATTTCAAAATGAAAACCTCTCCAAATCAATTCAGAATAAGAAGGAAACAACAACACCACTCAAATTAGTCCAGGAAATGCAATAAACAAGTAGAAACAAAGAAGTACACATTTTTTTTTGAAGACTTTTCTTATTTGCTATGGAATCAAAAATGACAAAAATAAATATAGGAATTTAGAGTCACAACCTAGAACTCTGATACTAAATGATGCGAACCCCGCAACACGATTCCTACGACCCACTAGCAACGAAGACTAGAGAACCACAAGCTATACGGTTCAAGACCCAACAACAAATTAGCATGCAATTTCTAAGCCCAACAACAGATTTTTGGTAGCAAAATACTCACCTCAACACATGGATATTACTAACCACGCACTAAGAAGAAAAGAAACGCCACAAAGGGATGCAAGTCCTTTGATAAGTTTGGGTTTGCAAGAAGCAAAGAGCTCTTGGGCTCTCAAATTTGATTGGAGAATCAAAAATGTCATTAATGAACAAAATTTGCATTTGGCTGCTCATATTTGTCCTTATATAGCACACAAACAATAACCTAAAGTTAAAATGAATCTTAGCCATTGGTTTTTAATCCAATGGTGCAAAATTACAAAATATGCATTTATACCGCGACGGGTGAAACAATTGTGCCACGGCCAGGAGGCTAGGGAAATAATTAAAAATAGGCAGGCCGCGGCGGATGAAATTTCATGCCGCAACAGGAAACCCACAATTTCAATCCAAGGAACTTGTGCCACGGCGCCCCAAATCCATGTCGTAGCGCACACGTCCTTCTTCCTCTGCACGCATGCCTGCCCATTCTGCACGTGCGTCTGCCTTGCCTTCATAGCCAAAAACAGATCGTCTTGTGCTGCAGCGCCCATAATACATGCCCAGCTCCAAAATTTGGAATTGGGCAAGTTTTCTTGTGTTGTGTTGAAAACAATCCTATTTGGATGTCATGAGACCATCGATTTCTTAGAACCATCGATGATGCCCTTTGGTTCGTATCACTTTTTTCTTAATATGACTCTGTGAATTCTTCCATGTTGATATCAAGTTTTGTGGGTTTTTTTTCCACTCTACCACTTCCTACTTTAGATGATATTAGCTAGACATTGAAAATTGAAGTATATTTGCAAAAGGAAAAAAGCATAACTAACATGGGCAACACGTGGTGTGCCCTGATTCGTTTAGGTAGAATGGTCTAGATCACTACTAATCTTGATCACCTGGCTATTGTGGCGGCACGCAATTGGGTGCTAAGTGAGATAAGGTGTGGCCGACAAGTGCAGAAATTTAGTTGGAGGGCATTACATGTCAAGTACACGCAATGATCTGCGATTGGCGGATGTGGCTTGCATGGTCCATTGTTGGCACGGCTCAATAATTTTTAAAATTAACTCTAGATTGACCCAAAACAAGGTGACATATATAATGATGTGGCTAGCGATGATTCGATGATACAGACTTGAGTGGTGCACAATTATCTTATACGTGGCTTCTAGAATTTCTAACTACATCTAGTCTATTTTCTAAGTACATCTACTTGCCTTTAAAAAAAATTTAAAAATCCAAAAAAAAAGTCCAAAAAATCCTTGTATTCTCTTTTTAACCTATAAAAGTTAAATTTAACATTTTGAACACAAAATACCCCATTTATTTGATAAACTTAAGTAAATATCAATTTAAAAGAATATTAATAACTATATTTTTATAGCATTATCACATCCTCAAATTTGACATTTTGTTTGTCCTCAACAAAATAAAACAATAAGAATACCTAAGAAAACATGAATTTAAAATAATGGATATGATGATTAATGCACATGCAAATTGATCAACGAGGGTTTCTCAAAGGTTGTACAATATATATGACTCAAGGATACACATAAACATAGAATAAGCATGAAAATTCACTCATGTGCATTCTCCATTCTCAATTGATCATCCTTTGTGTGTGTGATATGCCTTTTATCATTTTCATAGCATAAAACTTAAATAAATTCAAAAACATATAATGCAAGTCGGATCTCAAACATAAAATATGCACAAGTCTCATAAGTTTACTTTTCATGCCTCTCTCTACTAATGTAGATATACACAAAACATAAGATCATTAAGGCTTCATTAAACTTATAAAGTGAGGCTAGGTTATGCGTAAGAAATAGGATACAATTTAAACTCAAGTCACACCCTAAACACGTACATTTTTTTATGATCACATAAACCTTCACACATCAAGTACACCTAACTTATTTTCTTCTTTGATTATCACACAAAAAATAATTGGAAAATTACCAAAAATAGCACCCCTAAAACTTATAGTAACAAAACTAACACCCCCTTGTGTTCAATTAGAATTGAACGTTTAATATTGAACGTTCAATATTCAATTTGAACGTTCAATATTAAACGGGTCTAATTGTCGTCATTCAATTCTAATTGAACGGATAATATTGAACGGGTCTAAATTATCATCGTTCAATTTTAATTGAACACAAGGGTGCTAGTTTTGTTATTATAAGTTTAGGGAGTGCTAGTTTTGTTATTTTCCCAAAATAATTTTTTAAATTTTCGTGTTGAGTTGCTTTAGCCCCAAATTTATCACTTTTTAAAAAAAAAAAAAAAATTTAATTTTGAGTAAAACACTCTTTTTTTTTTTACACCAACACTTACTCCCAACATCAATTACACTTAAAAATATAAACAAATAAAATAAAGTGATAAGTGTGTGAGAATAAAGTTGGACAATATTTTAACTTAGGTATAATGTGATTGTTGTTGGGAGATAGATCAAATTTAAGAGAGATGTTAGAGAGAGTAGTGAAAGCAATAAATGTTGCGTTTAATGCTGGTGGCTCAATGGCCTTTTATTGGGTATTTATAGGCATTACATTTTAATGGGGGTACATACGTAACTTACACATAAAAACATATACAACATTAAATATAATCTATAATATGGCCGGACTTGTCCTCGGTAACTTCGAGCATAACTTAACCGGTCTGAATGATGCATGCTGAGGTTAACTAATCTAGCTTAAGGCCGACATATTGAACGTAAGAGACGACCACCAAATCGGTGTCTAAACAATTGCCAAAGAAAATGTCAATATTAGCTTCACATTGGGTGACTAAAGATGCATATGTACATGGTAGGTAAGAAAGGCTCAACCTATCCAAAAATAGCCTAAATCATCTTCTAGCAATGTATCATCTAGGATTTTGTCTCAAGAGACAATCAAACAAATTTTAAGATTTGTGAGACCTAAAGCATGACCTCTCTCATCATGCACAATAATCAACAATTAAGGCATTGTGCTCAAGCATGAAATATAACAATAAAAAATAGAACCTACAACAAGAACAAATCCATACTAGTCAACATTTATGCTATTCAAAACAATCATGCTCAAAAAATGATGGTCACAATCATTGGAACAAAAAATCAATCAACAAAGCAAGCACATAAAACCATATATTTCATCATTTCCAAACATGATTTCACAATAACATGATATACTAAACTAAACTACTAAAGAAATAAAGAGATTATCACCCTCATACTTAACATGCACATTGTCTATAATGTGCAAAACATTAAAAATAATAACAAATAAAGGTTGAAAAAACTCTCTTAATTGATACTTTTGTAATTGATGTCTTGATTGGCTTTATGTAGCACCAACTTCTTTATTAGTACCTACAAAACTAGAAACACACTAATTAGTAAATAATATAAAAAACATTAAAGCAACTAAAATTTAAATAACTTGAGTTGCCTCCTAAGATGCTTCACATTAATAATCTTTGACTTGACTTTGCACCAATTGTCAAAGTGGATAATACTTAAAATATTTCATGATAACCATTTTATGGTCTTCATGGAGGTAGGATCATGGACTTCACATTTTTCCATAGGGTTCCAAACCCACATCCTTGCGATTGAGGCTTTATGACCCTTGTTGAGAAAATGAAAGATTCCAACTTCAACACATAGCCCAATGGCTTCATCAAAAGGATCGGTTGGGGTCTCCTTCAAAAACTTACACTTCCCAAGTTCTTGTCCAAAATTTAGTTCATAGCAACCGCCATCATAGGGAGGATCCATGGAACTTAATACCTCAAACTCTAACCTAACTCCTCATTGTAAGCTCCCCCTTGTGTCTATCAAATTTAAGCTCGACAATTGCTAAAACATCTCTTCATATAGAACTAGGAATCTTCCTCACATCCTAAACTATCATATGCTCCTTAACTTCATCCTTGGGCTCATCTTCTTCCATATGCCCAATTTCATCTTCTAACTCCCCACTTTTAACAACTTCCTCTTCATCCTGCCTAATAAAAATCTCATAGCCATTCTCGACTATGTTTTCTCAATCAACTCCTTCATGGAAGGTTTCTTCTCTTGAGGAGGTGGTTGTGGTTGCACATAAGAACTCAAAGCATACGTTAGCCATGTAGAAGGTTCACCCTCTTGGTTGTAGCTCTAAGAGTAGTTGGGTTGATGCCCCCAATCTGAATGTTTAAAATAGGAGTGTGGGTCTAGATTGGTCTAAAAACTATTAATTGTATGGTCCCCTCCACTCCATCCATAGGAATGCAAAGGATGTTCTATAGATTAATTTTCCATGTATGACCTTAACAAGGAAAGAGGATAATGCTTTTGAATGGTGAGATCCCTCATAATAGCATCATGCTTAATGTTAGTTATAAGGTTAGTTGCCTCCTCAAAAGTAATCCTTGCATCCTTAAACCTTTTATACTCATATAAGTCCATCACCTATCAAGCAATACTTGAAAAGAACATCAAATACAAAAATAAAAATAATCTAGAAAAATATAACTAAATAAAGATAATATAGTTATATAGATTCGAGTATTTTGCAGTTAAAATTTTTTATTATCTAAATATATTGACAATATATGGTACTCTATCATCAAGTAATTTTTTGAACTTCATGTTCCATAAGATGGATGCATTTTAAGTAATTTCAAGTAATTATCTTTTTTTTGTCCCCCTAATAGTATAAATTATTATTATTATTAAAATTATTTAAGAAATCTACTTACTATTCAAAGGATTTAATATATTTAATCAAAAATAATAATAAAACTCAAAATACATATCTTTAAATTTATTAATGGGCTCATTTTAATGTGTTAAGTCGATGCAATAAGAATATTGCATCTTAATTTTGCTACTAATATAAGTTGCAATTAGTGAGTTAAATTAAACCTAAAATATATCATGTTTTCGTAGTAAAGCTGACAATATTATTTTTACAATAAATGAGTGTTTAGAGGCATAAGATTCACTATTAACTTTTCTTTGATATAATGAGTTCATTTTACCTTAGGAATATGTAATACATATAGTTACTGAATAAAAAAATGTTTAAACTTTGGTTAACAACAATTTAACTTGCTATTGTATAATGAACCAACTTTGATTCTTCGTGACTTATTTTGGTCATGATAATTATTTAAGCTTTTATCTATCAAAATTTATTTTATATTTGCAATATAAATTAAAAGAAGATTTCTAAATATTGACTTCTTGTCATGTTTTGTGACATTATATTTTAGACCACTATATGCATCATTCATGTAATTTTAATCATAAGACTGATTTTTTAGAAAAATTTTCAAGTTTAAGTTTTTATATGAGACTTTAGATGTAATGTAATTATATTATACTTGTATTCTTGAATACCATTATCGCTAAATATATTCAAAATATTAAATTCTTCCTCAACTTTGAAGAATTTATACAAAATTCCTTAACTTTGAAGAATTTAAACACAATTATATGTAATATAATTCATAAAACCTTTTATCAGGTTATATATGAATTGTGCTAACTCAAAAAATATATCATTTAATAATAATGGGTGTTGTTGCATTGTTTTTGAGATATATAAGTGTTTACCATTTCAATTAATAGATAATAGTTACAATTCGACTTTATATTTCTTTATCAATAATTTTATGGATGATCATTATCCATCAAGAACAAAAAAGGGACATACACTATGTTGATAACGCATTGAATCTAATTAACATTCTTCTATTCTGCTTCTATAAAAGCTTATGATCAATCACTACGCCATGACATAACAACAACTTCAAAATATATTTTATTTGTCTATATGAACTTTCAATTTTAATAATACAATAAAAATCGTAACTACTACATTGCCAATATGAACACAATAGCTCAAGTCATGTACAAGATAATCATTCACTTCTAAGAATGATATGATCAAAATATTTTTTTCCTTTCTTAATAATACGTCCAAGCACGTAATATTTATATATATTTGTATATTTCTCTATTGTTATTTCATGAGCAAACACAATTTGCAAAGATAGTATACGAAGGATTTATAATTGTTGCTAATTTTGCTATCAATGTTACTATATAAGTACACGCGAGTTTATGTATATTTTTTTTTTGGCTATCAATGAAATATATTATTTAATAACCTTTTTTTCTCCAATATTTTTCAAATAAAAGGTTAATGATATTAAGCACTTAAAAATCTTGAACGATCATGATTGAATTTTAGGAATATAGTGCTCATATTTGAGAGTTTGGTACTTTAATAGTCCCTATATTTAATAAAAAGTACGCATGTGAATCCATAGGTAGTGATTATTATATATCAAATTAATCACTTGCAATCCTTCAAAATATAATTTTCTCCTTTAATTATATTTATTTCAATGTCAACATCAAATAACATTCATTTCAACGATGATATAATCGAAATGCTCTTATATCTATAGCCATATGTAGGACATATATCATTTATATATATGTTATTATCTTACTACTTCAATTGTATATTTTACTCATAAAATAACATCTATAACTTTTTTATGATGTTAATTTTACTTTCAATGTTACTATTTAATAGCATACACAAAGCACTAAATATATTTTATCATATATATTTCTGTTAGCGTCTAGTCTGTGGGCTCTCAATCAAAGAAATAGATGTAATTATAAAATATTACATTTTACACTATCAAAAAAATAATCAAATCTCTTATTTTCTTATATATATATATATATATATATATATATATATATATATATATGTGTGTATGTATGTATGTATGTATGTGTGTCTGTGTGTGCATATATATTTGTAAATTTTGGAAAATTCATATATATATTGTTGATTCATATATATATATATATATATTGTTGATTTATAAATTTTGACATATAAACCAAAATAATTTAACAAATTTTAAAAGTCAATAAACCATAAATATTGTTGATTTATGATGTCCAATTAAATCAATTAAAAATTTAAAAAATATTGATAAGTTTTGAATGCAAATAAGATTTGAGTTTAATCATAAATGATAAAAAAATTTAAGAACTTGTGAATTTTGTAATCGGCACTATACCAAAAAAAAAGTTTGTGGCATATTATTATCAAGGTCATTTTGCATGTATAAAACCACAAGCTTTGAACAAATATTATCGTATTAATAACGTGTTAGAAAACAAAATAAATATAAGAAAAGAATATAAAGAAAATACCAGAAGTAATTTTCATTAATTGTTATATTTACAATACACTGCTAAAAACCTTATTTATATGATTTGCAATATACAATATAAATTTTAAATTTAAGATATATAGAGATTAAATCTCTAATTGAATACAAATTTTTGATATAATAGAAATAAATCTAACCATAAGAGAGATAATATTATATTTAAGATTTAATATCTAAAGAATAACAGAAATAAGTGTTTTTATTAAATATTACAAACAAATTATATACATTAAGAACTTTTTTTGTTTGAAGTATTTTATTATCATTTTTAAAAATTATAATAAAATAAAATACAAATGTTTGTTAATAATTTTACTTTGAATAAGATATTTTTCATGGCAAACGATATTTCATGCTGTTAAAACATGCACTTTTTTTCTTTTGAAAAAATAATAATTTTATTAATATTCATTCAAGATGCATGAAGAATCAAAATACGTAATAATAATATCTTATTACTATATAAAAGTGTGAATGAATCAACATATTTTTTCTTCCAAATTTGTCCAGCTATATTTTGCACTTAATTTTGATAATATTATCCTTCATAACAATTTTTATTAATCAATTATTCTTTTAATAGAAGTCCTAAACGAGTTTTCTTTTGCATTTGCATCCTATCTATGATAAACTATAAAACATAAAGCAGATAACAATAAGGAAAAAAAATGAATAATACAATTGCATTTTCATTGTCTTATCAGATGAGAATTTTTGTAATTTTATCACATCTATAATAACCTGCATGTAGAACAGATAAACACGAGCAGCAAAAAACTTGTAAAATTTCTTGATTTGTTTTATGGATATAATTATTTTATTTTCTTTATCTCAAAAATGTTTCATTTATTTTATAAATTTTATTATTTCACTTGCAAACTAAATTTCTTGAACTTTAGAGTTGAATTTTGGCGATAAAGTTATTGAGCTTATTATTGCATGCCATTCACGTATGTTCTATACTCTCTTACCAAATTAATTGCATCTTTGGTTGATTAAGATTTTTTTATTTTATTAACCTCTTACTTTCTTTAATCTATATGAAGTCAAATTCAAATTGGTTTTCTGTAATTTTTAAACTTAAGACTCGAAAAATATAAAATAAAATAGATAATTCAGAATTGAAACTAACAAGTCACCTTTCTATCCAATAGATAAACCAAAAAATATATTATTTTATTATCCTTGTTATAAGTGTTCGTTTTCCTTCTTTTACTCCGCTAAATATTCAAGCTTGAAATACGTAACTTATTTTTCGTTTCCTTTAATTATAAAGAATTTATAAATTTTAATTTATTTTTCAAATAATTTGTAGTTATGAATATAATTTAAAATAAAATTATATTTGGGTTACTTTCAGGTGCATATGCAACAGGGCATGACTAAATATTATATATTAACAATTTTATTACTATTACTATTATTACTACATAAATAAAACCGTGAAGGGATAAAATTAATTTTTTTTTTCCAACTTTACCTTTATACTTTGAAAATATAATATGTTTTCCATTTGTGTTAATCATATGAGCTTTCTGTGCACTTTTTTTCTTACAATGTGAGAATAATTAATATTTGCATTTTTTCTTCAATTTTGTGAGAATAACGCTATTTTTCTTTTTAACAAAAATTAATATATTACAATCTATGAGCTGTGCAAAAAACAAAAAAGATTTGATAAATTATTGGGTCTAACTCTCTATTCTTGCTCCAGGCAGCCATGTAATGTGATTTTATAATCATAGGTTCAGTACTTTTAGAGTACCTCAATTTTTACTTTAGTAATTCAAATAATTTAAATTTTTAATTGGAACTTTTTAAATACTCGAATTTTAATCACTGATACTTTTTTTGCTAAATTGTACAAATTTTTTTAATTAGTTACGAATTTTGAAATATTAATATCAATTTACCATTTTAAAAGGGTATTTTTATCTTTTCATATTTAAAAGATTTTATATTAACTTTTTTTTATTAATAATATTCTTTTAATTTTGTTAAGATTGCTATTCTAATTAATATATTGTACAATTATATGTACACTGGGTTAAGGAGGTATTTATTTGTTTCTTAAGCATTTTGATTTGGCACAAAAAATTGCATTAGTTTTAGACATAAAAGAAACAAGCCAATTTTTGTTGTTAATATAAATAGGTTAAAACATGTTCTGAAATATTTTAAACACTTAAAAGAACTATTTTGTAAAACAAAACAAAAAAGTTAATAGAAAATTTTAATACAAGAAGAAAAGTAAATAAATAGCTTAAGATATGTTCTAAATAATTTAAATAATAAAAAAAATTTCAAAAAAAAGGTTAATAAACAAATTTTAATATGAAAAGATAAAAATACCTATTAAAAATGATAAATTTATATTAATATTTCAAAATTTGTACTATTTAGCCAAAAATATACCAAGACTAAAATTTAGATATTTTAATTATTTAAAGTATCAAAGTAAAAAATAAAGATACTTTAAAAGTATCAAACCCTATATTGTATGTTGTTATCTGTTACCATCTTGCTGTGATTGCAAGAATGATATATTTAGGATTTACTCCGTACTCAAATTTGGGAAGAACTCACCAATAAAAATTAAAATAATAAAAAATGTACCTCGAACCTCATGTATCCTTTTATCTTCAAAAACAATTGTTCTATATTTTGTCTTCTTCAATATTATTCTAGAAAATTAAACTTAATTTTTTATACGTTATATTGTATGGTGGTAAGAATAAATATTAATTTTTAGTGATAAATTTGTTATTTCTCTAATTTTAACAGGTAACCCATTTCGTATTAAAAAAAATTATATTTAGATCTTACCATATTGTAATTACAAATTTTTTTATTTAGTTGAAGCCTTTTTAAACCAAAATAAAGCCTTTTTTTTTTCCTACAGAAATAAAGCTTTTTTAAGCCTAAAAATAGCTTTATGCTTATTTAAAAAAAAAAAATTAGTATAGTAATTATTTCTCAAATTCATGTTTCAATTGTTTTTTTGAAACTCTGACCTATCTTACATCATCATATTGTTAGCTTTACTATTTTTATTAGTTTGCAATAAATTCAAAATTTAATCATTTTGTTAGTTTTACATTAGTTATTAACATTTTTAGATGTTGATTCTTGAATTATATTACTTGTAAATTAATTTTTACTATATATTTTAAATAAATTATTTAATAATTTATATTTGACGATATTTGAATAGATACATCACTTACTATTGACATATGTTATTGCACTATAAAAATAATTGATATTTATATTAATTTATTAATAAATATTTTTTTGAAAAAAATTAGTTTAAAATGCATAAATATAAAAAAAAAAAAAAATTATAATAATATTTAATTTTAAATTATAAAATAATAATGCAAAAATTACACCTGCGAAGCTGGTGAGCCTAACTACTATAACAGGTACATACTACAACATAAGCATTATTATGGATTGTTCTAATGTTAGCACCAACAGTATTGCACGTTGGAGTATTCGTGTCAATTATTGCCACGATTGTTTGATTAAGTGTATTCGTGGCAATTATTTTTAATTAATTTTATATATTTTGATACCATAATATTATATTGCCACGATTGTTTGATTAAGTGTATCCGTGTCAATTATTTTTAATTAATTTTATATATTTTGATACCATAATATTATCATTTTAAACGAATAAACTAAAATCATATCAAAACAAAAATATATCTAAATTTTACTAGAATAAATAAAAATAATAATAATAATAAACGTCACTGTAGTCTGTAGACATGAGATCTTCATAAAAATACCACAACTATGGTTAATTTTATTAAACATAAATCAAACTAAAAAAGAAATTATTTATAAAGAAAGTTATTTCTTAGAGAAAAGCTAGAAAGCATTAGACTCGTAGGACATCTACAAGACTGACTCGCTGGTGAGTCAATACATGAGTTATTGTCTACCCCACCAAAGTTCTCGTTCCTTGTTTGTATTCAACAGAAATTCTCAAAAGTTCAATTGGATTCCCAAAGGAAGATGAATCCCCAGAACTATTCGGTCCCGGACCGGCTTCATAACACTCCGATTCACGTACTCTTCTTCTTCGTCAACGATGTATTTCGAATCTACACAGCAGTAAACATAGAAGTATATTAAGAATATCACCAAAAAGAAGATCGTAACTATGGCACTAAGAAAAGCAATGGCTGGGAGGTATCGTTTCAGAAAATCTATAAGGTTGGTGATGGTGTTCAGACCCATATCGGTTTAGGAGAGAGAAAGCGGTTGTATGTTTAAGTACAGTGTAAGGATTAGAAATGAGTTTCGAGTCTGAGATTATGAACGAAAGAATAAAGAGGAAGGTTGTTATATATAGTCTCATGTTTTGCGAGATTGGAGGTGATTTCTTAAACTTTCCATTTCATTTGCTTGTTAAGTATCGACTAAACACATAGACAAGCAAAATTTGAGGGCGGAAATTACTTGTTATTAAAAGGAAATAATTTCGAAAAGGAAATTTTGCTCGAAATGAATAACTTGTCTTTTTTCTTTTTATTTTTTTAAATGTTATTTCCTTTTCTCATTTTAGTAAGACTGCTGTCACTTTCTTTTTTGAACAGAATAGAAAACCAAGTGGACTTGTACCATACTATTAAAATATATAGGAGTATTGTGGAATTGAGTTACATCAACTTTCACTCAATTTGTTTGTGCGTGTTTATTTTTAAAAAATAAATGAGTAATGCTATATTTATAAGTTGTGTATGAATAAGTAATGTGTTTGTATTTGATTCTATATTAAGTTGTGAAAGTGAGATGTTGAAATAATTATGTACTATTTGCTAACAAAAATAAATTATATTACAACATAAAATGAGAAACGTAATAAAGCAAAAATAAATTATTGCACTCAATTTTTTTCATAATCTATTACACTATCTTATCTCATCAATTAAAATTTATAAGGAAGCTAAACGAAATTACTCCTCCTTTAAATTTCAACGGCGAAAATAGGAAAATGTAATGTATTTTATAACCACTTATCATATCCCTTCATATTTAACAATACAAATATTAAATCACAAAAAATATGAAAATTGGTAGGCTACAAGCAGCCATGCTTAATCAGTGCAATTTAGATTTAAAAATTATTCTAGTTTTTGGCATCGGTCTGGTTAGATCAGTCCAAATTTATCCTTTATCTTGTGATTGTTTTTCAATATCTTTATATTTTGTTTATATATATATATATATATATATAATAGTAAAATGCACGTTATATTTTACTTTATTTTTATATTTTTATGTAATATTAAAATATATATTTATTAATTTGTTTAATAAATAAAGTATTAAAAATTCAACAAATAATCACGAAAAAAAATATCAAGGTGCAATAACATCAAGACTAATTTTAAGATGTTCAAACTTAAAAAAAATAAAAAATTATGAAAAGAGTTAACCATCACAAAATACAAAATTTCTAGAGCATGAAAAGTTTGCATTACAAATATAAAAATTTAAGTTTCAATTATAAAGTAATTAATGTTTATGTAATGTGAAAAGTAAACTCGTATAATAGAGGGAAAAAAATTATTATATAATGTAATTATTATGATTAAAAAATAAAATTAATAATAATGATAATTTTTATATTTAAATTTAAATAATTTTGTCCAATTTTTTCTTTAATTATAATATTGCCATTATTTTAAAAATAAATGTGCATTTTAGCTTATATAGGACTTCTAATATAAAAATTAAGCATAAATAAAAACCTTAAAATATTATCTTTTATCTTTAAATTTGTCCTTTATATGTTTAGTTGTTTTTATTTTTGTAAACTATTATTTTAAGAAGTAAAAAATAAAATAAATTTAATTAAAATATATATTTTGTGTTGTAGTCTCTTTAGGACTTCTTGTAAAAGATTTAAACAATAAATATGATTCTTATAATAATTTATATTAAATAAATAACATTAATAATAATGAAAAAAATGTAATTAAATTTGAACAATTTTTCAAAATTTTTCATTACTTACAAGTAGTGCCTTTATTTGAAAATATATATGGAATTTAGTTTGTTTAGGACTTCTAGTATAGATTTAAACTATAGATAAAATCTTATAATCTTATCTATTATCTTTCAAATATTTTTCATTTTTTATTTTTTTGCATCATTTTTTTTCAAATAATAACATTTAATTATTGTCATTAAATATATTAAATAATTAATAATGGTATTTTTGTAATTAAAGAGAAAATTTGGGGACAAAATTGTCCAAAATAAAAATTAATCTTTTTTTGTTTTTGTTTTTTTACCCATTATTTTAAAAGAAAAATAAAAAAAATTATTTAAAATGTATAATTATGTATTTAAGGTTATGTTCAACTTTTGGTAAAAAAAAAAAAACAAGTAAATCATAAATAAGACACTTATGATCTTATCTTTATAATTAGATAATGTAGTCATTATCATTAAATAAATAAAATCAATAATAATGGTAGGGGTTTGTGTACTAGCTCCTTTTTAGATGCTTGGAATCAAATTTCTTGTTGTACTGTTCCACAACATAATTCTAATTATCACCCGCTACTGCTTTCTGCTGGTACTTCTATGCCTAGAGGCCCTCGTCCTTTTCGATTTCATGGTATGTGGCTAGATCACTCGGATTTTTTGGATTTGGTTTGCTCCATTTGGTCAACTCCAGTCCACTCTAGCCCCATGGGGGTAGTAGTTAGCAAACTCAAGAACTTAAAAATGTCTTTAAAATCATGGAATAGGGAGATTTTTTGTAATCTTGACCACAATATCGAGTTAGCTAAGTTTAAACTGGCTGATATTCAAAAAACATATAATGATGAGAATTTCAGCAAGGACATTTTTCAGCTTGAGTCTGATGCCATGGTTGATCTTGATAGGCTTTTAAAACAACAAGACACCTTCCTCAAAGAGAAGGTCAGAATAAAGTGGCTTAAGGATGGTGACAGGAGTACTCCTTTCTATCACTCTATGTTTCGTCGTTTAAAGGGCTCAAAAGCCTTTAGCTCATTTGGAGATTGATGGTGATATTTGTCATGATCCAGATGCTATTGCAAGTCATATTGTGGGATATTATGAGAGGATGTCTTCAGAGCCAATAAGGGGGGATCCTTCGAATTTTTTGGCCATTGATTCAGTGGTTCCAAAGTTGGTTTCTCAGGAGGATAACGTTTCTTTGAGGAAAATTCCTACTGAAGTGGATATAAAAGCCATGGTGTTTGATATGGATCCCTTGAATGCTCCTGGCCCATATGGCTATACTGGTCGTTTTTTCAACATTGTTGGGACATTATTAGTTCTGATGTTGTTAGGAAAATACAAGATTTTTTTCGTACAGGAAGGATGCATCCCGGGCTCAATTCTAGTTTTGTCATCTTGATACCTAAGGTTGATCATGCCAGTCGAGTTGACCAATACAGACCTATTGCACTTGGAAATTTCATGTTCAAGATTATCACGAGAATAATAGCTACTCCTCTTGGGGTTATCTGCTCTCGTATTCTCTCTTCAAATCAATTTAGTTTTATTTCAGGACGCAGTATTGGGGATTGCATGGCAGGGGCATCTGAGTGCTTCAATGCTTTGGATATTCGTAGTCCTGGTGGAAATCTTGCTTTTAAAATCAATATTCGGAAGGCTTTCGATACGATAAGATGGAACTTTGTTACTGAGGTAATGAGGTGTTTTGGTTTTGATGAGGTTTTCCTTGGTTGGATACATGGTCACCTCTGCAAGAATCTCTATTCTCATGAATGGCTCCTTTAAAGGTTATTTCCCTTGCTCTAGAGGGGTGCGACAAGGTGATCCTTTATCTCCACTACTTTTTTGCATTGCAAGTGATTTTCTTAGTAGGTATCTCTCTATCATGGCTGTGGATGGTAGGATTGCCCATATCTCTTCTCCTCATGGTATTACAACTCCTACCCATTTTCTTTATGCAGATGATTTGATCATCTTTACAAAGGCTAATTCTCACAATATCCAGAATATCTTTGAAGCTCTTCAGCTTTATGGTGTTTTATCGGGACAGTTGGTTAAATTTGAAAAATCAAGCATCTATTTCGGCAAGGGGGTGTCGAGATGGGTGGTGATTCTATGAGTTATCTGGGGGTGACTCTTTTTCGGGGTGCCCCACGTCTATGCTGGTTCCAGGGTTTGGCTGATCGGGTTAAAGTTTGTTTGGACTCTTGGAACGGATTATCACTTTCTCTAGCAGGTCGTTGCTACTTGATTACATCGATTATCCAGAGTACGTTCCTACATTCTTTTCAAATTTATAGATGGCCAAAAGTGGTTCTTAATGAGCTTACTAAAGTCATCCGAAAATTTTTCTAGACTAGTCATACGGATAAAGTCAAATTAGTTCAGGTTGCTTGGAGAGATTGCTTCTGCCCTCTTGCTGAGAGGGGGCTTGGTCTGAGAGATTTGAAAACTCTAAATGAAGCCATGTTGCGAAGATTTGCTTGACGGTTAATTGAAGGAACCTCTCACACCTTGATGTACTTACGGAGGTGATTTCTTGATAGGAATGATATTCCTAGAGGGTATCGTATTTGCTCATCTATTTGGCTTGGCTTGAGGACCCATTTCATAGCTTTGATTGCCGACTCCCGTTAGTTGATAGGTAGGAATTCATTGGTTCGTTTCTGGACTGACAATTGACTGGGTTCACCTTTAATAGAGAGAGTTCCTGAGATTCCAGTTGATATGCCCTTGAATGCTTTGGTTGGTCAATTTCAGACAGATGATGGTTGGCGATTGCTGCAAAATTTTGTTGACTCTCATCCGAATGTAGCCATGATTATTAACTCAATAGTTGTAGGTATGAAAGATACTCAGGTCTGGTCCTGTTCAGTTAGAGGAGATGTTTCCAGACGTGATGCTTATGATTCTTTGAGATCAATGGGGCAAGTTAAAAGTTGGGGTAAGGAAGTCTGGTCCCCATTTATTCCTCCATCCCGCTCTATGCTTTTTTGGAGAGTCATTTAAGGAAAGGTTCCCACTGATTGCGTAGTCAAGAAGCAGGGTTTTTCCTTTCCTTCACGTTGCTTTATTTCTGATAGATCAGAGGAGACGATCTCTCATCTTTTCTTAATGTGTCCCTTTGCTAGGGCTCTTTGGGACCTCATTGGCTCTTTTTTTGGTTTGCACCCCTGCACAGACATGTCACTTTTGGAGTTGTGGAGGAATGCTATGGGTAGAGATTTTGGACCTCAAGTTCATAATTTATGGAAAGCAGGCATTGTCTCGGTTATTTGGGTCATTTGGACAACTAGGAATAATTGCTGCTATGATGGGATTGAGATTCCTTTACGTTCCTCTCTTACTACTTTTTGGCGTTTTATTAGAGAAGCAGGCTTAATCCAAACTGGTGCAATGTGAAACACTTTAAATGACTTGCAGATACTTAGTCATTTGTGAGTTTGTGGTATACCGTCACGAGTCCAAGGGTAATTGAAGTTAACTGGTATCCTCCTCTTTTAGGCTGGTTAAAGGTAAACACGGATGGGGCTGCTTTTGGGGCACCTAGTCTATCAGGTTGTGCGGGAATTTTTCGAACCTCCAGATCTTTTGTCAAGGGTTGTTTTTGTGCTCTTTTAGGGGTTTTCTATGCCTTTGAGGCTGAGCTAGCAGGGGCTATTCATGCAATAAAATATGCAGATAGGTTTGGTTGGAAGAAGATTTGATTGGAGTTTTACTCTGCGTATATGGTGACTTTATTCCGCACTAGATCTCATATGGTGCCATGGTGATGGCTCTCATCCTGGACAGATTGTTTGGCTCAGATTGCACGCATGGACTTCCACTGTTCTCATATTTATCGAGAGGGTAATTCTGCTGCTGATGGCTTGGCTTCCGAATCTCCTAGTTTTTGTTCCGCAACTTGGTGGTGGGATGTACCATCTTTCGCGCGTCACTTTATTATTTCTGATATGGTCGGCAAACCTTCTTATAGGTTTTGCTAATGCAAAGTTTTGTACTAATTACTTTTTATTTATTTAATAATATTTGTGGGTGGTTGGAAAATGAAGAGGGTGTTAAGGACTGCTTTCTATTCTAATGGGATATACTGGTGCGCTTACTGATTCTAGTCTTCTATTTGCTTATAAAAAAAAAAAAAGAATCTTATGCCTTTAGTTTTATTTTTAATAACCTTTAATTTATTCATCATTTCTTTTCTTTCCTTTTATTATTTCTTTCCAAAAGTCTTGTCCACCGTCAAATAAAAGCTGTGATATTAATTGAAAAAATCATGATATTGTTATAGAAATCACTTTTCTAAATATATTTAATTCACTATTCATAGAGATGAAGATGAAATTTAAAGCATTATATTTATAGCAATAAATTCATTTAATTTCCTCGAATTTTCATTCCATGCATTAATTCTTATTACCTATCGAATAAAAATATAACTAACTAATCAACAGCTAAGTCAACCCCTGATATATATAGAGGAAGGTTGTTATATAGAGTCGATACACAGAAGCTAGTGAGGCACAAGTTGTTGTGTTTGACAGTCATATACAGGACCCATTTTTTTTTATAAACAAGTAATGAAGGACATTTACAAAGATAAATGGATTACAAATATGAACCTCATGATAGAACCAATGTATTATAATTCTGCCAGGGAGTTTGTAGACAAACTCGATGAGGTTAGACACATCGGGTGCAAATGGATATACAAGAGAAAAAGAGGATTGTATAGAAAAGTGGAGACTTTCAAAGCTAGACTAGTAGCTTAGGGATTCACCCAAAAAAGGGGTTAAGTATTAATAAACCTTCTCGCTAGTAGCAATGCTTAAATTCATTTGAATACTATTGTGCATAGTAGTAGCCCTCGATTATGAGATTTGGTAAATGGATGCTAAGACAGCATTCTTAGACTACTGCATTAAGAAGACCATCTATATGGTCCAACTAGAGGGGTTCGTATTGGAAGGTTAAGAGCAAAAGGTTTGCAAGCTTAAGATATCCATATATGGACTCAAGCAGGCATTAAAATCACGAAACATACAATTTGATGAAATAGTGAAGAGCTATGGTTTTAAGCAGAATCTTGATAAGACTTGTATTTACAAACTCATAAGTATGGAAAAGTGGTTTTTCCTAGTTCTTTACATAGATGACATTCTACTTATTGGGAAAAATGTAGAGATGTTGTCTGATGTAAAGCTGTGGTAGGCTAAGTAATTCAAGATGAAGGATTTGGGAAAGGCAAGCTAGTTATGGGCATACAGATATTCGTGATCGTAAGAACAAGCTTTTAACCTCATCTTAAGCATCGTATATATACAAGGTATTGTCTAGGTTTTCAAAGTAAAATTCCAAGAAAGGTAAGTGTAAGTCTTGTGGTTTTTGTGTTGGCAAACAATGTGCAAAATAAGATGTCTATATTTTACTAGGTGCTTTTGTTTGGTGACTTTGTAAGGTTGATTATTGTTAACTCAGTTTCACATACTCATTTAGGATACACTTTGGTTCAATTACAAAATATACATACTTGCATATTTTGAGGATATGGTTGGATATAAAGTTCTCTCTTTGTTTAGGGGTTTTGGAACGGATCTAAAACTAGGAGAACCAAAACCGTTTCAGGGATGAACCGGTTTGTTTTTACTGTTTTTAATTATTTTGGCTGGCTTTGTGTTGAACTATCCAATTCTTATTGGGTTCATTATCTTGTTAAGTTTCTCTTTTCGAGACCTCACTCCATGACTTGCAAGTAGGTCAGTGATGTTTTTTGGTGCTTGTTGGTAGCATTTACCCTTGTCATGTGGCTCGTCGATTATCTAGCAAGGGGTTAGTAAGGATGTCATTTTCTCTATAAACAGCACTCTTCTCCACTTGTTTTTGTTGGCCAAGAGTGGGGGGAGCTTTGCCCAAGTGTTTCCAAGCTTCCCTAGTACGTTTTGGTTTGGGAAACAATGTTATCTTACGATGTAGGACATCATGGATGAGTTTCTATAATATTTTCAAACATTCGGATGAGTGTGAAACGTGAGATTGAGTTAGAATTTGATGATAGCTGAGTTATCGTGTTGATTGTAGATTTGGCTAGTGAAGAGCTACATCTTTTTGAAATATTTTCTCTCAGAGTTGAGTTGTAGCGTGTTGCCTCTTAGTTGCAAGGATGCAACATGTTTCATAGGTAAGGACCCCATATGTTGATGTGTTATGTGTCGACTGGGTGTTGTGAGGTTGCAACTTATTTGCATGATAGTTTTGGATGAGCCATTAGTAGTTGATCACATCACATGGTGATGGAGCTTTGGGGACAAGCTTAGATCTACTTGGATTAGGTGTTATGTTGATAGCAAGCAAGGGAAGCTTAGGTGCAGTTGAGCATGGTTCTAATTGATAGTGTTATTAGCATCTATCTTTAGGTTGTATACTATTGATTTACTTATTATTGAATTTCTTACTGTCGAGTGATTGCCTTAAATAACCCGTGGATGTTACCACATAGGGAGGGTACCTGATACGAACCAAATCGCGCCACTAATAAGGCCCGACCCGTATCATGGACCAAGCCGAGAAGGGGGTGAAATAACGGCGTAGAAAGGTGCCCCACAAACACGAGCTAGGGCGCAAGCATGTTAGCCATGGGAGTGCCAAGCTAATTTGTGGAATTGCCAGTTTTGGAGCTGCGCCGCGGCATGACAATCCCCCGCCGCGGCGAACAAGTTTCTGTTTTGTTGGAATTTTGGACGAGGCATTCTCGCCGCGGCATGAAATATGTGCGCCGCGGCGCCGGTGTTTCTGTTTTGGACATGCAGGCTGGGAAATGTGCGCGCAGGACGAGCAGACGCGCGCGCAAGTGTGGGCAGAGGTGCGAGCAGAGGGCCAAGGACGTGCGCGCCGCGGCATGGCTTTTGGGCGCCACGGCACAGACCTCTCGGGTTGGATGCAAGCTTCCTCGCCGCGGCATGGAATTTACTCCGCTGCGGCCCGCCTACTATTGCTTTAGTGATCCGAGCCTCCTCGCCGCGGCATGAATATTTGCCCGCCGCAGCGCAAGTGTAAAATTTGTAATTTCAACCATTGGATCAAATCCAATGGCTCAGATCTTGTCTTTTCTTTTAGGTTTTTGTGTGAGCCCTATTTAAGGACATTTGGGCAGCTCTTGTTTGTAACTTTGTTCAATTAATGAAATTTGTTAGAAAACAAATTGAGAGCCCTTGAGCTCCTTGCTTGATTTCAAGCCAACCCAAGAACTTATCAAAGGTCTTGCACTCCTTTGTGGCGTTCGCCCTCTCCTCCGTGCGTGGTGCGTAATATCCATGTGTGTAGGTGAGTTTCTTGCAGCCTAATCTGTGTTTTGCTTGGATTTCTCCTCCCAATATTGTTGTTGGGTCTTGGACCGTTCTCTTTCGGTTCTCTAGCCTCGTAGCTAGTTGGGTCGATAGGAATCGTGTTGCGGGGTTCGCATCATTTGGTATCAGAGCTCTAGGTTGAGACTCTAGATTCCTATCTTAAATTTCTGTCTTTTTGTTTTCCTAGCAACAAGAAAATTGCTTCACAAAAAAAATTCTGTGTTCATCTTGTTTTTGTGTGTTTAATGCATTTCCTGGAATAACCTGTGTGATGTTGTTGTTTGTTTCTTATCTTAGTTGAATTTGGAGAGGATTTTGTGTTGGAAATTTTCCCCAAAATTCGTTTTTGTGAAAGAGGGGTATTTTGGTAATCTCACATGTGATTTTTCTTCTTGAAAAGTGAGAGCCAAACTTTTCTCTTTATTTAAAAAAAAAAAAAAAAAATCTTCAGAAAATATCTCCCGAAAATATCTCGAAAAATATCTCACGAAAATATCTCGTGAAAATATCTCCCGAAAATATCTCGCTAGATATTTTATAAAAAAAAAAAAAAAAATTTAGGAAAGGAAGAGGATATTTCGGTGCTTATAAAAAAAAAAAAAAAAAAAAGAAAGAAAAAAGAAAAAAGAGAAAAAGAGAGTGAATTCTTGATTTCCCGAGAATTTACGCAATTTCGTCGTTTTAGCGTCGTTTGCGCTTTAACGGATCGTTTCTTTGTTTGTTTGCAATTTTTCGGATTGGATTTGCTAAATCGAACTTTTTTCCAAACTCATAGAGTTAGGGTTTCAAAACACATTGAGTTAGTTTCCTTTGTTCCATACATTTGGATATTGCAAGCTACACTTGTTGAGTGTGAAATTCTACATTTGTGTGGAAGACTTGGACGGTTTGGTTTGTCATAGGGCTTCGAGCACTACGGCAATCAAATTCGAGTGTAAACACGTGAGGTAACAAGTAAAAGTTCCAATTTGTTGATTGTTAATTGTTTGTTTGTGTTAGTTGTTGTAAACATGTCTGACAGGAATAGCTCAGAGGAAAGGCCCGACACAACTTTTGTGATGAGGGCATTACAACAATCCATGGAACGGATGAATGCCGTCATGGTTAACATAAATGAGCGAATGGAACGTCAAGAAGCAACTATCGCCAACTTAGGGCAAGAGGCACCACAAGTCGCTCCTAATGTAGGAAGACCTAATAGGAGAGCCCATTTTGTGGAAGGGTTGGATGAAGATAGTTTTGGAGAGAACTATAATGAAGATGAAGGGAGGATGCCCTTTGGAAGACGACATGGGCCTAGAGGTGGCCATGATCGGGGAGGAATAAGGAGGTACCCACGCCAACCTTATGATGAGGTTGATCGGAGCTTGGGAAGTATCAAAATGAAAATGCCGTCATTCCAAGGAAAGAATGACCCGGAACTTTATTTAGAGTGGGAGAAGAAGGTTGAGCATGTCTTTGCTTGCCACAACTACTCCGATGAAAAAAGGGTTAAATTGGCGGTGATCGAGTTTACTGACTACGCTCTGAACTGATGGGATCAGTTGGTAGTTGGAAGAAGGAGAAATGGAGAAAGACCGATAAGTAGTTGGGAAGACATGAAGGCCATCATGCGGAAGAGATTTGTTCCGAGCCACTACTACCGAGAGCTTTATCAGAAATTGCAACGACTTCATCAAGGCTTTCGATCGGTTGATGAGTATTACAAGGAAATGGAGGTCGCCATGGTTAGGGCTAGCCTTGAGGAGGATAGAGAGGCCACTATGGCTCGGTTTCTGAGTGGGCTAAATCCAAAAATTGCCAATGTTGTGGAGCTTCATCATTATGTGGAGTTGGAAGACATGGTCCACATGGCAATCAAAGTAGAAGCGCAATTCAAGAGAAGAAGTAACCGGATGCAACCACCAAGGCCAATTTCTCCAACACCTTGGGTACAAGATTTTAGGAGAGAAGAAGGAACTAGCTCCAAGCCCCGCTTTGAAGTCAACAAGGGAAAAGAGATGGAGGCTAGTAAAGATAAAGGAAAAGGTAAGGTTGAAACCTTTCCCCGAAACCGAGATGTTAGTTGTTTTCGCTGTCTTGGAAAGGGTCATTATGCGTCCCAATGTCCGAACAAGAAAGCAATGATCATACAAGCAAATGGGGAGGTGGAGACAGATGAAGAGAGTGATGGTGAGGTGATGCCACCATTGGAAGAAGCAAGTGCGGAAGAGATAGTTCCGGTGAAAGGAGACTTGCTTATGATAGGGCGAGTGCCCAAGGATCGCTCCAAGGAAAGTGACATGGATTCACAACGAGGAAACATTTTCCATACACGATGTCACGTGAATGGCAAAGTCTGCAGCCTAATCATTGATGGGGGTTGTTGTACCAACATTGCTAGCACAACCCTAGTAGAGAAGTTAGGGTTACCCACAACCAAACATCCCACTCCTTACAAACTACAATGGTTGAATGATCAGGGTGAGGTGAAGGTAGAACATCAAGTCTTGGTACCCTTTGCTATGGGAAATTATCAAGATGTTGTATTGTGTGATGTGGTAGCGATGCAGGTTGGGCATATGATTTTGGGCCGGCCTTGGCAATATGATCGACGGGTGACTTATGACGGATATAAAAATAAGTACTCGTTCGACAAGGATGGAAGCAAGATAACCCTTATCCCCCTTACCCCGAAAGAAGTTGTTGAGGATCAATTGAAGATCAAGAACAAGGGAGAACAAGAAAAGGGAAAGGGAGAAGAAAAAGATGAAATGCCGCCCAAGGAGAAAAGGGGGCAAACAAAAAAAAAGGAAGAAAAGAAAAAAATGAAAGAATGTCTATTTTCTTACTTTTCTTTCTTGCAGGGCTATTATGATGAGGAGCGAAACAGAGATGGACTCCTACACTTACCCCGTGATGAAGGTCCGAATTCGAGGTCGAATTCTCTTGAAGAGGGAGGGAATGATACGAACCAAATCGCGCCACTAATAAAGCCCGACCCGTATCATGGACCAAGCCGAGAAGGGGGTGAAATAACGGCGTAGAAAGGTGCCCCACAAACACGAGCTAGGGCGCAAGCATGTTAGCCATGGGAGTGCCAAGCTAATTTGTGGAATTGCCAGTTTTGGAGCTGCGCCGCGGCATGACAATCCCCCGCCGCGGCGAACAAGTTTTTGTTTTGTTGGAATTTTGGACGAGGCATTCTCGCCGCGGCATGAAATATGTGCGCCGCGGCGCCGGTGTTTCTGTTTTGGACATGCAGGCTGGGAAATGTGCGCGCAGGACGAGCAGACGCGCGCGCAAGTGTGGGCAGAGGTGCGCGCAGAGGGCCAAGGACGTGCGCGCCGCGGCATGGCGTTTGGGCGTCGCGGCACAGACCTCTCGGGTTGGATGCAAGCTTCCTCGCCGCGGCATGGAATTTACTCCGCCGCGGCCCGCCTACTATTACTTTAGTGATCCGAGCCTCCTCGCCGCGGCATGAATATTTGCCCGCCGCGGCGCAAGTGTAAAATTTGTAATTTCAACCATTGGATCAAATCCAATGGCTCAGATCTTGTCTTTTCTTTTAGGTTTTTGTGTGAGCCCTATTTAAGGACATTTGGGCAGCTCTTGTTTGTAACTTTGTTCAATTAATGAAATTTGTTAGAAAACAAATTGAGAGCCCTTGAGCTCCTTGCTTGATTTCAAGCCAACCCAAGAACTTATCAAAGGTCTTGCACTCCTTTGTGGCGTTCGCCCTCTCCTCCGTGCGTGGTGCGTAATATCCATGTGTGCAGGTGAGTTTCTTGCAGCCCAATCTGTGTTTTGCTTGGATTTCTCCTCCCAATATTGTTGTTGGGTCTTAGACCGTTCTCTTTCGGTTCTCTAGCCTCGTAGCTAGTTGGGTCGATAGGAATCGTGTTGCGGGGTTCGCATCAGTACCTATGTAGCTTTACCACATTACATGATGTGTCATGTGTGATCACATATTGTGGGAGTATTGTTGGCATTTTCATGTACAAAACATGGAGTTTGTTATTTTATCTAATATTTTTGTCTATTTCTTTGTACGGTGCTTTACTTGTGATTAGTATCACATAAACTTAATTAGATTCCAACACTTTGTATGTTCGCATGTTATACACGCTATGGAGTGGATGGGAACAATTAGTGTGCATGATTAAATTATATTTACTTGCATTTGATTTTCACATTTGGAAGGTGTTGGAGAATTTTCAAATGGTTAAGTTTTTAATTAAAAACACAAGTTTTTGGTGGCTCGTCAGGGACCTCGCAGGGGTCTCATAGGTGGCTTGTCGAATTGGTCGACGAGGAGTTCGCAATCATCAATAGAATGGATCTGTAGCTCATTGGACCTCACTAATATTTCGCGAGGGGCTTATTAGCGTGGTCAACAAGGCCTCACAAAGGAGAACGACATGGTGTCTACAAGGGTAGCAAAAGTTGAAAAATCAACTATAAATAATTACCTCACTCTTTCTCTATTAAATACAATTTTTCTCTTCTCACTACACATTTTTCTAAGCTGATTTTTGTGTTGCGTAAAATCCAAATTTGTGAAAAATAATTTCTTCAACTGTTGAAAAGTATTTTACATTTTTCATATTAATAATATGTTGAGTGTTATTTCATATTAGTGATTCGGAGGAGTGAAAAATACAGTTGGATATTTTGGAGAAAAATTATATTTTTAAAAGAAGTTTTCATAGTCTCAATACATCGATTGCGTTTCTGTATTGATCTAGGAGGTAAATGAGTTGTCTTAATAACAATAAATCGAGTGTATTTCTATATTGTTATTATGAGGTGAAAATTTTTCCTAAAAGCATTTATGGGTAAAAAAATTATATATATTATTCACGCATATTAATTATAGGTACTAGTATCACACTGTATAGTGCTGTGGCTCAAGAGGTGAGTCAGATTCAGTATGGATCAAAGTAGCTGTGGTGACAGCTAATGATAGTAGTCTAAGCAGTTAAGATGGATGGTCCCGACAGATAGAGGTATTGATGTTTATCTTATGAGTCTATATAACTATTTTATTTCAATTAGTGAATTTCGCTGCTGAGTGATTGCCTTAAGCAACCCGTGGTTATTACTACTTAGAATTGAAGCCTAAGTAGATTTTATCACTTTATATTGTTGCGTTTGCTTGCTCTATTGCATGAATTAGTACAATCATAGTACCTCAATATTTGTGCCAACATATAATAGTTATTTTGATATTGGAAAGCATTTACTGCTTAACTCTATTTTATGATATTTGTTTACCTATATTTCTATGTTTGCTGATATTTATTATATTATTTTTGTTGCCTATACGAGAGGGATGAGTGAATAGGCGTCCATATCACTTAGACTTGGTTAGTCACCAAGTTGAACTCTCTCAATTTGTATCAGAGCCGATTTACCGTTGGGCTTAACCTTTATAGTGTTGATCTATTTCTCGTACTTGTCAAACTCATTCATTTTTCTCCAGAATGGACTCTGATGAAGGAGGGAACATAGGTAGACCTCCCCTTCTCAATGGGCATAACTATGCCTATTGGAAGTCTCAAATGCGTGCTTTCTTCTTATTGATAGGAGACTGTGTCTTTTATCAAGTTGAGAATGACTAGACTTCTCATACTAAAACTCTTGAAGATAGTACAGTTGTTCCTAAACCCATGATTGAATGGATGAAAGAAGAAAGTTGTGAGTGCAATTTTATTGGTAAAGGACTGTACACACTCACTCAAATTGTTACTCCTAAAGAATACAGATGGATTTATGCCTGATTACTTTCAAGGAAGCATAGGATATTTTGGAAATTATGCATGAGGGTACATCTGTAGTAAAGAAGTCCAAGTTGATGAGACTGAAGATAGACAACGAACTTCTTCAGATGGAGGAAGATGAAATGTCTGATAACTTTTATGGCCACTTCTTGACATTATCAATACTTCTTACAACTTGGACCGTCCAATTGATGAAAAACTTTAAGTTGAGAAAATTCTTTGCATCTTTCTCCTCGGCTTAGAGAAAAAGTTATTGCCATTGAAATTGCTTTTAAAGGTGAATGAGATCATTGGTGATCTTCAAGCTTTTGAAATTCATCACCTTCTCCCTAAAAGGACTTCTACTACTGATGAAGGAAATAATCTTGCTCTTAAGACTTCAAAGAGTAAAAAGTGGAAAATAAACTACTCAAGGTAATAGTTACGATTCATCCAGTTTGAATGAGGAAGAATTTGCATTGTTGGCAAAGCAATTTAATAAATTCTTTGAGAACATGAGGAACACTTCTGGTATATCAAGAAAGGAAAGCTCTAGACAAAGAGATCCCAAAGCCAGAGTTGAAGAATATGAAGAAGATGAAGAGAGACCTCATTCTAGAGGTCAGGTTAGACAAGTCAGGTGTTACAAGTATGGTAAGCTCAGACATATTGTTGCTTAGTGTTGGTTAAAAGGATGAGAATCTGGCAAGAAGGCTATGATAGTAAATGTTGCTATTTTTGATAGTAGCTATAGTTCGGAAGAGGACGAAAGTAACTTGATAGCCTTTATGGTGACTAAAGATGATCCTCTAATTATGACCTCTCAATCTTAGGGATTCCTCAATAAGGACGAGCATGAAGAGTTCTTAGAAACTGATGAACACTATTTTGGAATTATTATTTGTTAGTTTTTAAGCATTTATTTTGGCATTACGTTGATTTGAAGGGCATTTTCATGTTTTGTAGGTTCGAGTAAGTGTGAAATGAATTGCGGATTTAAGTGATCAGGGAGAGCTAAAATGGGATAAAAGAGCTTAAGGGTGTAAGCCTTACATTTTACGCCATTTATTACGTAAGTGGTAACAAACTGGAAAAAAGAATGTAAGTCTTGCGTTAGGAATCAAAAACTATGTAAGGACCCTTACAAAGCATACAACGAGTTGTGCTGCGAAAGAAGAAATTGTGTTCCACTGTGGGGAGCTCTTGGGTTGTATTATGGGAAGCCAGAAAATCAACACGCACCGCGACGAAGAATTTTGGGTGCCGCGGCAGTGAGGTCTCTATTTTACTATGGAGCCTATAATTTTTATGCGTGCCACGGCAGCAGAAAATGCGCGTCGCAGCCTGCATACCTGTTTGACACTTAAATGCCCAGATTTCCACACACTCACACAGACTCCTAACCTAACCTATAAATACAACATAAAAACCTCTCTAAAACTCTAGGCATGAACAGTAGCCGAAAACCACCATCCACAACCATCTTCTTTCATTTTCTAGAGAGAGAAACCTTCCATTGATGCTCCATTGAAGCTCCTTCAAGAACCAATTTGAAAGAGGTGACCATCCAACTCCAAGAAGGATATTGCAAGAGTGGAAATAGGGGTATCTCCATTATTTGTAATTTCTTTTCTCTCCTGGATTTTAAGAATGCTATTTGTAATAGAAAATATTGATTTAGATTTTATTATGAGTAGCTAAACTTATTGTGTGGGATTTAGTGATGCTTCTATGAATGGACGAATATTTTTATGATTTAATTTGGATTAAAGTGATATATGTCTTCTTCATTGTTGTTAATATCTTTGTTCATGATTAATCTTGATTATGAGCATTAGAGAATAAATTAGAATTAAGTATTAGAGTTATTATCTTTGCTTAATTTAGATATCTTAGACAAGAACCTAATCGAAGTACATTGATTTGTCGTAGATTAGGTGGCTAATTTGATTTTCTAAGAGCTTATGCTAATTGATTAATTAACGTTCTGAAATAAAGAGGTTAATTAATTAATTAAGAGAAATTCTCCATTGATTTGAGAATTTTTAGGGTTTATTAGAAAAAGTCAATAAATTCAACTTTTCGTGCTTAATTGTGAAACTCTCGTAAAATATTCTCTCTATGATTGGTTAGTTAGCTAGTTTCCCACACTTTTTCATCATATCAATTCGGCTAACTTTTTGCTCGTCTGTTTAATTCTTGTGAGAAATTTTACAATTTTAATATTTGTTTCATCAACAAACTTTGTTAGAGTGTTTAGGATTTACTTTTGCAAATAATTTTTAGGAAACAATTGACAAGTTTTAAAAACCACCGCAATTCCTTGAGACATCAACCTCGGAGTTGCTTTTCACTTGCTACGAGTGATTCGTACACTTGTGAGTATTATAATTTGTAGATCAAGTTTTTTTGCGCCGTTACCAGGGAACTAGAATTTTTAAAATTGTTTATTTGTTTTCTTTTTAGTAATTTTCTTAATTTGTTAGTTTTTGTGATTTTCTTCATTTTTTCGTATTTTTGTTATTTGTTTGGAGTCATTTAATGTCTGGTGCTTTGATTTTGTTGTTGTTTTTGATAGTGTATGTAGGGTTGGAGATCCCTTGGAAATCCACTAGTGCCTTTCATAGACAACGTTAATAGGAGGAGAACACATTTGAGACAATTTGACACCAACATTCTGGAGGAAGAAGAGCAACCACCAATTATGGGAGATCCTCTACTTCCACCTAGAGAAATGGCAATGAAGGAGTATGCAAGGCCAATCATTGGCCTTGCAACTTCTTGCATCCAATTAGGAGAAGCAGCTAGAAATTATGAACTTAAAAATATTCACTGTTCTATGTTGCCTTTTTTTTATAGGATTCTTAATGAAGATCCACTGATATTTATTCGTAATTTTTATGCTATTGTGCAAACTTTTTCGCTGCATGGGCTTAATGAAGATCAATTGAGAATGAGATGTTTCCCATACTCACTCAAAGACAAAGCAAAGTCATGGCTCATAACTCTTCCACGTGGTTCTCTCTCAACTTGGGAAGCAATATACAACAAATTCATGGGAAAATTATATTCCCACTAAAAGATTGCCGACCTAAGGACAAATATTGCAACATTTTCACAAATGGATGGAGAACCATTTCATGAGGCGTGGGATCACTTCAAGTTTCTTCTAATTCAGTGCCCACACCATCATTTTTCATTGCAACTCCAAAATAAATTTTTCTATGACGGATTGACACAAAAGTGTCAATTCACTATGGACAATGCCGCAAGAGGGGCTATGGGAGAAAAGACCGCAGTTGAGACATACGAGCTATATGAGATGTTGGGTGCCAATTTCCACCAAAAGAGTTCTAAAGGAAGGAGAGTTAGAGTAAATGAAGTAGCTCCGGGTAATGAAATGGCACTCTAAATTGCAGAGTTAACTAAGAAAATTGCACTCCATACCTCCAAGAATGCACCAAATTAAGAGGTATGCAGTATTTGTAGTACTTATGGGCATGGTGCTAACACTTGTCCATTTGTTTGTGATTCTCATGTAGGTAAAAGCCAAGAGCAAGCTAATGCTATGGAAGGATACCAACTCGACCAAGGAATGATCCTTATGCTAACACTTATAATCTGGGTTGGAGAAACCATCCAAATTTTTCTTGGAAGGAAAACAACAATCCTGCCTATGCTTAGAATCATTTTCAGAACAATCTCCCAACAACAACTTGCAACTCACTCTACTAAACAAGCCAAGTTTGGAGGAAAATTTGAACTCCTTTATTCAAGTGAGTCGAGACAACCATGAAGAATAACTAAAGGTTGGACTCATTGAAGGCTTTTATGAAAAGGGTTGAAGGCCAAGCTGGCCAATTAGCAGAGCATCTCCAAAGGCAAGAAAAAGGAAAGTTACGTAGCCAACCCGAGCAAGTGAAGGTGGTTACAGTCCTTCAAAGTGGTAAGATAGTCAATAAAAATTTACCTAAAATTTCTAATGATTTACTACTTAGTGCAAGAAACATGGAAGGAGATAGTACAATACCAAAAAGAGATGATGAGACTAATGCCAAGAATGATGAGCCTTCCAGGGAAACAATTAGAGAATCATCTACTTCCCCACATTTGCAAAAAACATCGGAGCCTTACCGACCACCTATACCATTTCCACACCGTTTCAAGGACGACAAACAGGATAAGCAATTCTCTGACTTGTTTAATATGCTTTCTAAGATTCAAATTAAATTGCCTTTGCTGGATGTGATTAGGAATGTGCCTTCCTATTGTAAATTTTTCAAAGATTTGAATACTAGGAAAAGAAAGTATGGATTGAATGAGAGAATTGTTGTGTCTGAAATTTCAAGTGCAGTACTTAAACAAATTACCACCAAAACTGAAAGATCCCGGTAGTTTTAACATTAACATTACTTTAGAAAATAAGAAAGTGGTAAAAGCTTGCTAGATTTAGGTGCAAGTATAAATTTAATGCCATATTCAATTTATTTGCAACTAGGTTTTGGAGAATTGAAACCTACAACCATGTCCCTTAAATTAGCTGATAGATCTATTAAATATCCAAAGGGGATGGTTGAGGATTTGCTTGTACAGGTAGATAAGCTGATTATACATGTTGATTTTGTTGTGTTGGATATGCATAAAAATCCATCTATGGACAAGGAACATACTATTCTTCTTGGTAGACCATTCATGGCCACTACCAAGACTATTATAGATGTCCATAATGGAAGCTTGACTATGATGGTTTTGGGAGAAACTGTTCATTTTAAAGTGTTTGATTCTTCTCCTTTACCTTCTGTTTCTACTATTAATGAATGCTCTTACATTGATCATATTGATACTCTTGTTCATAATACCATCTTGCAGGATGAGATTGAAGACAAACTTGAGTATGTTTTAACAGTTGATATAGTATAGGAGGATTTGGATGAAAGAAACTAAGGGATACATTGAATTGCTAGATAGTTGATAAGTGCTTGAAAAACACTAATATTTCGTGATTTATTGTGCTTAATTGTGAAAAAAATAGATTTGTTATAACTCGTTTATTTGATTATTTACATAAATCTATCAATTCGGAATCAAGGGTATATTTTAGTATATTTCAGGTATCTTTAGCGTCAAATGATTCAAATAATGCAAACACGCAAAGACAGAGCACTTACGGCGCTCGAATTACAATTTAGGAGCAACACGAGTCAAATTATGTAAGCCTTACATAACAAGTTAACCAGTATGTAAGGGGTACTGTGAAGACACAAAATACAACGCGCGCCACGGCAGGAAAAAGTTATGCCACGGCGAGAGCCTCTTGAGTTTGGCCATTGTTTTTAGAATTATTTATGTGTTGCGGCGGGAAAATATGTGTGCCGCAACCCACGTATGGTTTGGGTAGCTCGAATTTTATGTAACCCTTACACTTATAAGTACCCCATTAAGTCTCCCTTTTACACACAACTCAATTTTGCGAATCAACAAGAGACTTAATCAAAATTTTGGAGCTTTTTCACACTTAAAGAAGCAAGAGAATCAATTCTAAGGATTCAGGTAGCCATTGAAGATCGAAGATCAAGCTTTTGGGGAAGGAAACCTCATCCAATCCAATCGTGGTATTTAGATCTAGGTTTCTTTTTGTTATAGAATTTTCCCTCTTCTTCTTACTTCTTTGAGATGTATGTTGAATTATATTTGTCTATGAATATTAATTCAAACATGATTGGCTAAATTTATTATGGATGTTTAGTTTGTGTTTCCATGTTTGCTAGAACTATTATGATGGATATTTTTATTGCTTAAAGATAAATAAAATTGCCTTTTGATTAAGAGTAAGTTTAGATGTTTAATTGTGAATTTTCATGGACCAATTTGAGATTCATGATTAGGTTAAAAAATATTAAAGTTTGGTTTTAGGAACGTCACCTTGACTTTACTTTGAAAAACTTAATCAAAACTTCAAATTAATGACCTAGTCATGGTATTGGTTTGATAGGCATATTTTTCCATATGCATAATTTGATTGCTATTTGATATACCCGATCGTAGGATATTGATTAGTTAATCAACAAAGGAAATTACCCGATCTAGGAATTTTCGTAAATAAAAGGAAAGTCGGTAATATTTATTTATCAGAACGTTCATGTTAATTCATCATAACATTTCGATACAAGCATGGTCAACCAAGCTAAACGTCCATACATCCTCCATTGATACTTAAAACCTTTTTTTGAGTTAATTCGAATTTGCATTATTGTTTTCTTTATTTGTTCATCACCATTGATCTTGCTCTCAAACCCAACTTCATTTATAGTTTTATTAGTCTTAGGATTCTAATTATTTAGAGTTTTAGTTGTTCTAGAATTCTATTTAGTTAGTGTTTTAGTTGCTTTAGGACTCTAATTAGATTAAGAAAAAGATTGTTTAAAACCATTGCAATTCCTTGAGAGATCAAGCTCGGAGGCTTGCTTATCACTTGGTACAAGTGATTCGTACACTTGAGAGTACTATAATTTGCACATCAATAGTGCTGAGCCTTTAAAAGAACCTAGTGTACCCTTAGAGTTACCTAAGACACCAATTAGGGAAGACAACACTCCACCTAAGTTTGAATTATAAGAGTTACCTAAACATCTTAAGTACGTGTTTTTGAGAGAGGGAGATACCTATCCGGTTATTATTTCATCTACTTTGACACAAAACCAAGAAAGGGAGTTAGTGAAGGTACTCAAGAAGTATTGGAAAGCTATGGGGTGGAGCATTGGTGACATTAGAGGTATTAGTCCTGCTATGTGTATGCATAAGATCATTCTAGAGGACAATACCAAACTAGTAAGGAGGCCCAAATGAGACTTAACCCTATTATGCAAGAGGTAGTGAAAACTAAAAATTTGAAACTCTTGGAAGTGGGGGTGATTTATCTATGTCAAATAGCAAATAAGGTAGTCCGGAACATGTGGTACCTAAGAAATCTGGGATTACCGTGGTTAAAAATGATAAGAATGAGTTAGTGTCCACTAGGATGATTACAGGTTGGAGGATGTGCATTGATTTTTGTAAACTCAATTTGTACTCAAAGAAAGATCATTTTCCTCTTCCTTTTATTGATAAAATGTTAGAACGTTTAGCAGGGCATTATTTTTACTATTTTTGGATGGTCTTTCAGGTTATTACCAAGTACCCATTGCTCCGAAAGATTAGGAGAATACCATATTCACATGCCCATTTGGTACATTTGCAATCAGGAGGATGCCATTCGGCCTTTGCAATGCCCCCGCCACATTCCAGTGATGCATAATGTCGATATTCTCGGATATGGTGGAGAAATGTATTGAGGTATTTATGGATGATTTTTCAATTTTGGAAATTCATTTGATGATTATTTGAATAATTTGACTTCGTACTTGAACGTTGCATTCAAAGCAACTTGACCCTTAGTCTGGAAAAGAGTCATTTTATGGTCAAACAAAGCATTGTTTAGGACATGTCATTTCTAGTAGAGGCATTGAGGTAGATAAAGCAAAAATTGTATAATAGCTAAATTGCCACCTTCCATTAATGTTAAGAGAATTAGGAGTTTCCTAGGCCATGCGGGTTTCTATAGGAGATTTATTAAAGATTTTTCTAAAATAAGTCGTCCTTTATGTAATCTATTAGCTAAGGATGTTTCTTTTGTCTTTGATGATGATTGACTTACTGCTTTTAATGCTTTAAAAGAGAAATTGACTTATGCGTCTATTATCATGGCACCTGATTGGTTATTACCCTTTGAGATTATGTGTGATGTGTCGGATTTTGCTATTGGGGCTGCTTTAGGACAAAGAGTATATAAGCATTTGTATGTCATTTACTATGCTAGTAAAACTGTTAATGACACCCAATTTAACTACTTGACCATCGAAAAAGAATTCTTGACTGTTGTATTTTCTTTAGAAAAATTTAGAACTTATTTGATAGGATATAAAGTTTTAGGGGTGTTATTTTTGGTAATTTTGCAATTAATTAATTAAGAGAAATTCTCCATTGATTTGCGAATTTCAAGGGTTTATTAGGAAAAGTAAATAAATTTAACTTTTCGTGCTTAATTGTGAAACTCAAGTAAAATATTCTATCTATGATTGGTTAGCTAGGTAGTTTCCCACGCTTTTCCATCATATCAATTTGGCTAACTTTTTGCTCATCTGTTTAATTCTTGTGAGAGATTTTACAATTTTAATATTCGTTTTATCAATAAACTTTGTTAGAGTGTTTAGGATTTACTTTGCAAATAATTTTCAGGAAACAATTGACACATTTTAAAAACCACCGTAATTCCTTGAGAGATTGACCTTAGAGTTGCTTTTCACTTGCTACGAGTGATTCGTACACTTGCGAGTATTATAATTTGCACATCAGAAACTTACAACGAATTTTTCAGGGAGCATATTAAGATCAAGAAAGCTTGAAAGAAGGCTTTGGATAACCTTGAGGTTAAAGAAAGACAGTTGAGTGGTCTTAAAGTTGATCGTGATAGGGATGATCTCTCAATGAAATGTGAGCTTATTCAAAAGAGATACAACAACATGGTTTTTGAGGTTGAATCGAACAAATTAAGGATGGGGTTTCTTCAGCAAACCTTGAAGAGACTTCAAAGTATAGAAGATGAGAGGATATTTAGTCTAGACTTTCAGAAGAGCAAGTTAAAACAATCTCACTTTTAGGAATGAAGGTTGAGATTTTGGAAACTGAAGAGGCATATCTTGCTTATGCCTTAGTTGAAAGGTATAGGAGTTGTTAACTCTTCGTGATAAAGTTGAAAATTTGGGTTGTTTTGCCAGATTTCTTAAGGAAAATGATGACCTCTTCACTACTTTAAGTGTAAAGAAGTTTTATCTTGAGAAGGAGTTGGATCACTTCGGGGCCATTGTTAAGAAACTTCTAATGGGTACTCAGAAGTTGGATGAGATTTTTGTTAGCATTAAGGCACCTGATGATAGACACGATATGGGTTGTACTAATGATGGTTGTGCATCTCCCTTTCCTTCTACTTCTGCTTTTGCTTCTCTCTTGGTTAAGTTTATAACTTCCACTACTATTTCTTCCACTACTGCTCCTCTCTTCATCAAATTAGTTACAAAAGATCCCCTTCACAAGACTATTGTTGTAAAAGGTAAAGTTACTGTGAAAGGTAAGTCGCAAGTGTCGCTCTAGCTAGTTTCTCCTAGAAGGATGAACATCTCACCTCCTATTTCTTCTTCTCATCTTGTTAGTGACGGTTTGTTGCCACTACCTACATGCTTTATCCCCTCTTGTCATCACTGTGGTGAGCCGTGGGAATATTAGACTTCAGTAGGAGAGATTGACTTTTGATCCCCCAGTGAGACTCAATTTTGGCATTACCTACTTGTCATACTTGTGATTGCCACCTTCCCAACTAGTGTCCAAGATATGTTCGGAGTAGTACTAGGAGACATCCCCCTCGATCTTCTCATTCTAACTTCTTAGGATGTACCTACTATGGTTCATTTGAGCATTATATTTCTAGGTGTATTTAGCACCAACGGCATAGTGAAGAAAGGGCAAAACTTTCTAAAGGTCTTTCTAGTCATATGTATGACAACTTAACTGGTTATTCTAGAATTTCGAAAATAAAGAACTCTAGAGTGGTTCATACTCCCCATGCTCATATGGACTAGTGATTACATTCCCCACTTGTTTTCCTTCATCACTTCTTTTCTAGGTGGAAGGATGCAGTTTGATCACAAAATTTCCATATGTGAGTAAGTTTCATTCGAGTTTTCTTATTCTTTTCTTTCTCTTCCAAATGTTTTCTATGTGTTCATTTAAGTGTTTCTTTATAAATGTTCTTATTTTTATTTTTCTTTAACCTGTTCTCTCCTTTTTGCTAAATTAAGTTTTTTTAAAATTAAAATAAATTTTTATGTTATTGTTTCCTAATTTTTAAAGGATTTTTCTTTCCCCTTACCCTTTAGACTTGCTAGACGAGCACCCTCGTAAGGGTCTCGTTGACCGTTTACTGGGCGTTCCTTGAGGTCTCTCTAAGGTAGTATTTTTACACACTCCTAAGTACCTTGCTAACTGATGCGATAAATTTAGTACTCGCAAGTGTACGAATCACTCGTAGAAAAGTGACAAGTAACTTCCAAGGTCGGTCTCTCAAGGAATTGTAGTGGTTCTAAATAACTATCTTCTTAATCTAAATAGAGTTCTAACAAAAATAAAACACTAATTAAATAGAGTTCTAGTGAAACTAAAAGTACTAATTAAATAGAGTTATAGTGAAACTAAAAAAGGGTGTTTGTTTTGTGACGAGATCAATGGTAGCAAACAATTAAACGAAAATAATATCGCAAGTTCACAATCAATTCAAATAGATTTGAAGATCAATGGAGGATGTATGGACGTTTAGCTTGGTTGACCATGCTTGCATTGAAAAGGTATGGTGAAATAACATGAACGTTCTAAATAAACAATATTACCGGCTTTCCTTTTAATTATGAGACTGCCTTCGGTCGGGGTAAATCTCTTTGTTGATTAACTAATTAACTGCCTTCGGTCGGGGTAAATCAAATAGCAATCAAATTATGCGCAAGGAAATAAATGCCAATCAAACTAATGCTATGACTAAGTCACTAATTTGAAGCTTTGATTAAGTGTTTCGGAATAAAGTTAAGGTGACGTTCTTAAAACTATATTCTTAGATTTTTCAACCTAACTACGAATCTCAAATTGGCCCATGATAATTCATAATTAAATATCTAAACATGCTCATAATCAAAAGGTAATTCGTTTATATTAAATAAATAGAATATTCACCATACACAATTCTAGCAAACATGGCAACACAAACTAAACATCCATAATGAAACTAGCTGCTCATGTTCATATTAATATTCATAGACAAATAAAATATGATCATACACTTCAACGAAAGAAGAAGAAAATATAATTCTATAACAACAAGGAAACCCTAGATCCAAATACCGCTTATAGATGGGATAGCGTTATTCTCCAAAAGCTTAATCTTCGATCGTCGACGGCTTCCTTGAATCCTTAGAATGGTTTCTCTTGCTTCGTTTGAGTGTGGCAAAGCTCCCAAAATTGAATGAATCTCTTGTTTGGTCGCAAAATTGTAAAGTATAAAGTTGTATTCGAGTTGTATGTAAGGGGGAGTCTAAGGGGGTATTTATAGATGTAAGGGTTTACACAAATCCTGATTGCCATAGGAATAGGCGCACTGCGGCACAACACAAATTCTGGAAATAATGTCAAAACCCGAGAGCTCCCCGCCGCAGCATGACTTTTCCTCACCGCGGCGCGCGTTGTCTTCAGTTTCTTCACATGTACCCCCTTACATATGTGCTGGTTCATTATGTACGGCTTACATATTTGACTCGTTTTGCCCGTAACTCGTGATCCGAGCACCGTAAGTGTTCCGTCTTTGCGTGCTTGCATTATTCAACTCATTTTGATGCTAAAAACACCTGAAATACACTAAAACATACCTGTGATTCCGGATGGATAGATTTATGAAATTAATCGAATAAACAACAAATAATAAATCTATTTCTAAACAATTAAGTATAATAAACCACAAAATATTAGTGCTTTTCGAGCAATCATCACAACCCCCAACCAGCTTCTTGCTAGTCTCTAGCAAGTGAAGCGATCTAAAAACTAAAATAAAAACAAATAAAATAAACTAACCTAACCTAAATCACTTCCGTAGATTGTCACGGTTGCATTTAGCATATGCAACAAGCCTTTAAACCCCTAGGTGGCCCTAGTGGACGAGTTATAGTCTCGTGAGGATTTTCAGTGATGACACCCACAAACATCGTACGACTCTCAAAACTAATAAAGACTCTAAACATACTTGAATCAATCCATGCATATGTCTCAAAAATTGTCAACAACGAATGGCATACGAAATAGTTAAAAGTCACTTAAGCTAAAAAACAGTCCATATATCAAACTCATCTTAGTAATCGATTTTTGAACAACCAATCAAACCACAAGCCCGTTAGTTACACTATTTGATCGTGTCATGCATGATATTCATAGATTAAATTTTAGATCTCAAAATCGTGCAGGTAAAATATGAGTGAAAATTGCACTTACAAACTCCATAGGCTCACTTTTCAAATCCATCTCCACTAATATAGGAATCAAATTACCTAGAATCAATAGGACTTCATTAAGCTTGTAAAGTCGTGGTTAGGTGTGTGATTATGAAAGTACGAGAATGATATTTTCAATAGGATAAGAGTACTTTTTATTTCACAAACTTATTTTCAACTTTTTCCACCAAGTGTTCTTTTTCATCCTCCTATAAATTCCATATGTTCCTTGGATCTTTTTGCTTGATTTTCTTGCTTTACTTTTCTTGCTTATTATTCCAAATCTCTTTTTTTTTTTTTTTTATAATCAAGCAAGATAAATACAACATAACTGCTCATGAAAATCAAATATTACATTGAGTACTCTCATCACTAAGGGTAGTACAACGTATATATCAATGTTGAGTTCACGGGTGTCACTATGGATAAAATAATACGGGGAGGCTTGAAATGTTCAAACGGTCCAAAGATGGCCTAAATCACTTTCTAAATGGCATTCGATTCTATTATTTCGCCTTAATGGGTTTTCAAGGAAGTTCTAGACTTCGTTGAGACTTAAAATATATCATGAACATACACACATTACACAAACCAAAATAGTCATACTAACCATGCAAACTACCACATATACCACAAAATCCTCAAACTAGATGAATCTAACATTTATGTGTCTCCTTGCTTAGGTAGAAATTTAATTTCTTCCATATATCACCGTCATTACAATTATGTTAATATTATAGACTTCCAGATTGACTCAAGTAGACACGACACTAACCTAACAAAATTTAAGTGACAAAAGTTAAAAATTTAAATTTGGTCCAATTTCATGCTCATGGAATATTTTTCCCACCCCCAACCTAATTTCTACATTGTCCTCAATGTCAAAAAGAAAAACAAAAGAAATTAAGAAAAGAAGTGAGAGAAGTTACCCCCCTTTCGTATGAGATTGTGTGCACTACACGTACGCTCTGGTTCATTATTCCTCGCTTTTCTCATGATGAAGCATTTAATGTGCAAGAAACATGTATGAAACCTCAAAGCATATGCATCACAATTCAAATCCAAATTTAAAGATTAACTAAATACAAACGAAATAAAAAAAAAAGTTAATTATAGTTAATAAGTAATCCAAAAATAATAATAAAATAAAATAAAATAAATGAAAAACTGAAGAAGAAAATTAAACTAAATAAAATTTTTTTTTTTTTGATATTTTGAAATTTTTGTTTTTTTTTTTTTATGTTTTTTGTTTTGTTTTTGAAAACAAAAAAAAAATATGATAAAAATAATAAAAGAAATAGAAACAAAGAAAGAAATACAATACCGAATGGGTGCCTCGCATTAAGGGCTTAGTTTAACGTCTTAGCAAGATGTGGCTTCTCTCATTTCTATCCACCGTCATCAAAGATTTTGAAGTGTATGATATTAATTTTCCGAGCTAGTATGTCATTGAGCTTGTCCTTCCATCTCGGTAATTGTTTCCTATGAAGCACAGCACACACTTTTTCGTGAAAGTGGTATGGAAAAGAATTTGGGGATGTGCAAGTCTTAGGTGCCTTGTGTGGCATGGGAGGTGAAGATAATTCCTCCTTGTTCTCCATAAAAGTTTGTAGAATTTGATATTCCTCAGCTTGACATTCTTTGAGAATTACTTGCTCCCCATCTGTATTTTCTACACAAAGTGGTAAATCATCAAAAGTTTCAGGAAAATAAATATTTTCAAAATTTTTACCACTTTGAAGGATTATGTCATCCTTCACTTGCTCAATCTGAGTGGGCAACTCTTCTTGTTTTTGAATTTGTTTTGCTAGTTCCCCAACTTGCATTTCTATTCTTTTCATTGATGCCTCCATAGACTCCATCCTTTCACTAGTAGATTGTATGAAAGCATTCAAGGTTTCCTCTAAGGTTGGCTTCCTAGGTTGATTAGAAACTCTACTTCCTTGTATGAAAGAATTTAAGCTCTCTTCCAAGGTGGCCCTAGATGGATATGGATGAAAATTTGAGCTTTGCATTTGGTATTGTGCATAAGGTGAGTCATATGGATGAAAATTTGAGCTTTGCATGTTGTATTGGGCATAAGGTGGGGTAGAGTTTGCTTCCCATGAAAAATTATGGTGATTTCCTCACTCAGAATTATAGGTACTAAAATAAGGATCATTCCAAGGTGGGTGACATCCCTCATTAAGATCTAAGTTTGAATTAGTGGATGTATAGTAATCACCTACAAAAGTGCAAACATTAGCATAATGCCCATATAAACCACAAATGCTACATACCTCCATGTCTGTCATATCATGCAGCTCTTCAAAAGGCTTTGTATTAGCTCATGGATTTCAATATCCAGCCTAATTAGGTGCATTTTAAAATTTGTTAATGTTGTCTATGAACGGTACCTTTCAAAAACTAATAAAAACAACAGAGAAATCAAAGCACCACAGATTAAGCAAATGAAAGCACTATATTTTTCATTTTTTTTTTATTTTTTTTGTATTTTTTTTCGAATAAATAAAATAAATAAAAAAATAAAAATAAATCAGAAACTCTAAAAAGCTAAAAAGAAAATTATTTAAAACGCCAATTTCCCGGCAACGGCGCCAAAAACTTGATGTGATAAATTTAGTACTCGCAAGTGTACGAATCACTCGTAGAAAAGTGACAAGTAACTTCCAAGGTCGGTCTCTCAAGGAATTTTAGTGGTTCTAAATAACTGTCTTCTTAATCTAAATAGAGTTCTAACAAAAATAAAACACTAATTAAATAGAGTTCTAGTGAAACTAAAAGTACTAATTAAATAGAGTTATAGTGAAACTAAAAAAGGGTGTTTGTTTTGTGACGAGATCAATGGTAGCAAACAATTAAACGAAAATAATATCGCAAGTTCACAATCAATTCAAATAGATTTGAAGATCAATGGAGGATGTATGGACGTTTAGCTTAGTTGACCATGCTTGCATCGAAAAGGTATGGTGAAATAACATGAACGTTCTAAATAAACAATATTACCGGCTTTCCTTTTAATTACGAGACTGCCTTCGGTCAGGGTAAATCTCTTTGTTGATTAAATAATTAACAGCCTTCGGTCGGGGTAAATCAAATAGCAATTAAATTATGCGCCAGGAAATAAATGCCAATCAAACTAATGCTATGACTAAGTCACTAATTTGAAGCTTTGATTAAGTGTTTCGGAATAAAGTTAAGGTGACGTTTCTAAAACTATATTCTTAGATTTTTCAACCTAACTACGAATCTCAAATTGGCCTATGATAATTCATAATTAAATATCTAAACATGCTCATAATCAAAAGGTAATTCGTTTATATTAAATCAATAGAATATTCACCATACACAATTCTAGCAAACATGGCAACACAAACTAAACATCCATATTCATATTAATATTCATAGACAAATAAAATATGATCATATACTTCAACGAAAGAAGAAGAAAATATAATTCTATAACAACAAGGAAAACCTAGATCTAAATACCGCTTATGGATGGGATAGCGTTATTCTCCAAAAGCTTAATCTTCGATCGTCGACGACTTCCTTGAATCCTTAGAATGGTTTCTCTTGCTTCGTTTGCGTGTGGCAAAGCTCCCAAAATTGAATGAATCTCTTGTTTGGTCGCAAAATTGTAAAGTGTAAAGTTGTATTCGAGTTGTTCGAGTTGTATGTAAGGGGGAGTCTAAGGGGGTATTTATAGATGTAAGGGTTTACACAAATCCTGATTGCCATAGGAATAGGCGCACCGCGACACAACACAAATTCTGGAAATAATGTCAAAACCCGAGAGCTCCCCGCCGCGGCATGACTTTTCCTCACTGCGGCGCGCGTTGTCTTCAGTTTCTTCACATGTACCCCCTTACATATGTGCTGGCTCATTATGTACGGCTTACATATTTGACTCGTTTTGCCTGTAACTCGTGATCCGAGCACCGTAAGTATTCCGTCTTTGCATGCTTGCATTATTCAACTCATTTTGACGCTAAAAACACCTGAAATACTCTAAAACATACCCGTGATTCCGAATGGATAGATTTATGAAATTAATCGAATAAAAAACAAATAATAAATCTATTTCTAAACAATTAAGTGTAATAAACCACGAAATATTAGTGCTTTTCGAGCACTTATCACTAACCCCTTCTACCAAGGTCTACAATTGGTCTATGAGCCATACAGAACCCCTTTCCTCATTTGTTTCAAAACAAAATAATTTCTAAATACTTCCTACCCTCAAATACTTTGCCTTTTACGTTCTAAACTATTTTTTACCACCTCTAAACACTTTTACTCCTTCTTTCTCCACAAAAATGCCTAAACAAAACAAAAGATCTCGCATCAATCAAGATGAGTATGGTACCTCTTGATGGGAACCCCTCAACAGGATTCCTACGATCCACTAGCAACAAGACTAGAGAACCACAAAAAATTTGGTTCGAGAACCACAAAATTTGGTTCAAGACCCAACAACAAATTAGTAGGAAATTTCTAAGCACAAAACCAGATTTTTGGCTACAAGGGACTCACCTCAACACATGGATATTACGCACCACACACCAAGAAAAGTAGAAATGCCACAAAGGGATGCAAGTCCTTTGATAAGTTTTTGGGTTTGCTAGAAAGCAAGGGAGCTCTTGGCTCTCAAATTTGTTTTGAAAAACAAATATTTCATAAATGAACAAAAGTTACAATTCACTGCACATATGGTCCTATTTATAGAGTACAACAAAAACCTAAAAGTAAAAATGAATCCTAGCCATTGGTTTTTAATCCAATGGTGCAAAATTACAAATTTATATTTGTGTTGCGGTGGGGGATTTATCTATGCCTCGACGAGGAGGCTCGGGAAGATAATTAAAAGTAGGCAGGCAGCGGCGGAATAAATTCCATGCCGCGGCGAGGAACCTTGGCATCCAACCCGAGAGGCTTGTGCCGCGGCGCCCCAAAGCCATGCTGCGGCACGCATGTCCTTCCAACTCTGCGCGCTTGTCAACCCATTGCTGCGTGCACATCTACCCAGCCTTCTGGTCAAAATAGAAACAATTGTGCGCGACGCTCCAAATACATGCTGCTGCGCTATCTTCTAGCAAAGCGTCCTTAACAAAACATAACGTTGTTAGCCGCGGCGAAGGAATCACATGCCGCGACGCAGTTCAAAATTATGAAATTCCACAATTAGCTTGGCACTCCCATGACTCACATGTTTGTACCCTTGCTCGTGTCGTGGCGTGCCTCTTTGCACCAATATTTCACCCCTATCTTGGCATAATCCATGATACGTGTTGGGCCTTGTTTGTGGCACGATCTGGTTCTTATCATTCCCTCCCTCTTTAAGAGAATTCGACCTCAAATTTGGACCTTCATCATGGGGTAAGTTTAGGAGTCCATCCTTGTTATGCTCCTCATCATAATAGTCCTATAAGAAAGAAAAGTTAGAAAGTAAACACTCTCTTTTTTGTTCTTTTCTCCCTTTTTTTTTATATGCCCATTCTTCTCCTTGGGCACTTCACCTTTTTCTTTCCCCTTTTCCTTTTCTTGTGCTCCCTTGTTTTTGATTCTCAAATGGTCTTCAATAACTTCCTTCGGGGTAAGGGGTACAAGGGTTATGTTATTTCCATCCTTTTCAAACGAGTACTTATTTTTATACCCGTCATAAGTCACTCGTCGATCATACTGTCAAGGCCTACCCAATATCATATGCCCAACCTGCATTGGTACTACATCACACAATACAACATCTTGATATTTTCCTATAGCAAAGGACACTTTCACTTGATGTTCTACCTTCACCTTGCCTATATCGTTCAACCATTGTAGTTTATAAGGTGTAGGGTGTTCAATTGTGGATAATCCTAACTTCTCAAATAGGGTAGTACTAGCAATATTGGTACAATAACCCCCATCAATGATTAGGCTGCAGACTTTGCCATTCACGTGACATCTTGAATGGAAAATGTTTTCTCTTTGTGGATCCATGTCACCTTCCTTTAAGTGATCCGTGGGCGCTTGCCTCACCATAAGCAAATCTCCCATAACAGGACCTATTTCCTCCTCACTTGCTTCTTCCAACGGTGGCATCTCACCCTTATCACTCTCTTCATCTATTGCCACCTCCCCATTGGCTTGCATGATCATTGCTCTCTTGTTCGAACATTGGGATGCATAATGACCCTTTCCAAGACAACGAAAACAACTAACATCTCGATTACGGGGAAAGGTTTCAACTTTACCTTTTCCTTTATCCTTACTAGCCTCCATCTCTTTACCCTTGTTGACTTCAAATTTGGGTTTGGAGCTAGTTCCCTCTTCTTTCTTAAAATCTTGTACCCAAGTTGTTGGAGCAATTGGCCTTTGTGGTTGCATCCGATTGCTTCTTCTCTTGAATTGCCCTTCCACTTTAATTGCCATGTGGACCATGTCTTCCAACTCCACATAATGATGAAGCTCCACAACATTGGCAATTTTCGGATTTAGCCCACTCAAAAATCAAGCCATAGTGGCTTCTCTATCCTCCTCAATGTTAGCCCTAACCATGGCTACCTCCATTTCCTTGTAATACTCATCAACCGATCGAAAGCCTTGATTGAGTCGTTGTAATTTCTAATAAAGCTCTAGGTAGTAGTGTCTCAGAATAAACCTCTTTTGCATGATTGCTTTCATATCCTCCCAACTACTTATCGGCTTTTCTCCATTCCTCCTTCTACTAACTACCAACTGATCGCACCAGTTCAAAGCATAGTCAATAAACTCAATCACCACCAACTTAACCTTTTTCTCATCGGAATAGTTGTGGCATTCAAAAATGTGCTCCACCTTCTTCTCCCACTCTAAGTATAACTTTGGGTCATTCTTTCCTTAGAATGTTGGCATTTTCATTTTAATATTTCCTAAACTCCGATCAACCCCATCATAGGGTTGGTGTGGGGGTCCCCTCACTCCTCCCCTCCTATGGCCACCTCTAGGCCCATATCTTCCACCCAAGGGTATCCTCCCTTCATCCTTATTATAATTCTCTCAAAAACTATCATCATCCAACTCCTCCACAAAATGGGCTCTCCTATTAGGCCTCCTTACATTTGGAGCGACTTGTGGTGCCTCTTGCCCCAAGTTGGCGATAGTTGCCTCTTGCCTCTCCATCCGCTCATTCATGTTGACCATGATGACATTCATCCATTCCATGGACTGTTGTAATGCCCTCATCATAAAAGCGATGTTGGGCCTTTCTTCGGAACTGTTCCTGTCAGACATACTTAACAACAACTAACACGAACAAACGATTAGCAATTAACAAAATTAGAATTTTCACTCGTTACCTCACGTGTTTAACACTTGAATTTGATTGCTGAAGCGTTCGAAGCCCTTTGACAAACCAAACCGTCCAATACTTCCAAACAATTGTAGAGTTCTCGTCCTCAACAATCCATAGTTCGCAATATCCAATGTTAAGCACAAAGGAAAAACTAACTCGAAGTGTTTTGAAACTCTAACTCTATGAATTTTGGAAACAAGTTCAATTTAACAAATTCAAACTCGCAAATTGTAAACAAACAAAGAAACGATCCGTTAAAGCGTGAACGACGCTAAAACGAAAGAAATTTCGTAAATTCTTGGGAAATTAAGAATTCACTCTCTTTTTCTCTCTCTCTCTTTTTTTTTATAAATCTGAAATATCCTCTATTCTTTTCTTTTTTTTAAATAAAAAAAATATCTAGCGAGATATTTTTGGGAGATATTTTCACGAGATTTTTTCGTGAGATTTTTTTTTTAAATAAAGAGATAGAGTTTTGTTCCAAGTTTTTAATACGAACAAAACATGTGAGATTACCAAAATACCCTTCCTTTACGAAAACAAATTTCGAAAAATTTTCATCATGAAAACCTCTCCAAATTCAATCAAAATAAGAAGGAAATAATAACATCAATCAGATCAATCCAGGAAATGCAATAAATAAGTAGAAACAAAGAAGAACACAGATTTTTTTTGAAGAAATTTTCTTATTTGCTATGGAATCAAAAAATGACAAAAATTAAGATAGGAATCTAGAGTCACAACCTAGAGCTCTAATACCAAATGATGCGAACCCCTCAACACGATTCCTACGACCCACTAGCAACAAGACTAGAGAACCATAAGAAATTTGGCTCAAGACCCGACAACAAATTAGTAGGAAATTTCTAAGCACAAAACCAAATTTTTGGCTGCAAGGGACTCACCTCAACACATAGATATTACGCACCACGCACCAAGAAGAGTAGAAATACCACAAAGGGATACAAGTCTTTTGATAAGTTTTTGGGTTTGCTAGAAAGCAAGGGAGCTCTTGGCTCTCAAATTTGTTTTGAAAAACAAATATTTCATAAATGAACAAAAGTTACAATTTGCTGCACATATAGTCCTATTTATAGAGTACAACAAAAACCTAAAAGTAAAAAAGAATCCTAGCCATTGGTTTTTAATCCAATGGTGCAAAATTACAAATTTATATCTGTGCCGCGGCGAGGAGGCTCGGGAAGATAATTAAAAGTAGGTGGGCTGCGGTGGAATAAATTTCATGCCGCGGCGAGGAACCTTGGCATCCAACTCGAGAGGCTTGTGCCGCGGCGCCCCAAAGCCATGCCGCAGCGTGCACGTCCATCCAACTCTGCATGCTCGTCTGCCCAGTGCTACATGCGCGTCTGCTCATCCTGCGCGCACATCTACCCAACCTTCTGGTCAAAATAGAAACAATTGTGCTGCAGCGCTCCAAATACATGCCGTGATGAGCTCTTCTGGCAAAGTGTCCTCAACAAAATAGAACATTGTTAGCCGCGGCGGAGGAATCACATACCGCGGCGTAGCTCAAAATTCTGAAATTCCACAATTAGCTTGGCACTCCCATGACTCACATGTTTGTACCCTTGCTCGTGTTGTGGCGTGCATCTGTGCGCCGATATTTCACCCCTATCTTGGCATAGTCCATGATACGTGTCGGGCCTTGTTTGTGGCGCAATTTGGTTCGTATCACCTCTTCTCAAGTAAAGAAGTCTCCATCTTCCATTTGTGAGTGCCTAGTAATGATTGAGGAGTTTTCTACTATCCCAGAAAGGTTTACTTACTTTTTATGGCTATCTCTTTGCTCTCTTTCCTATTTTTTTTACCATACTTTTTTGCAAAATTCTATTTTACTATTCATGCTTATCGTACGCTTTACATGTCTATCTCTTTCACTTTAAGGGAAGATCATGTCACCTTCTCTAGAGATAATGTTTTAAACCTTTTATCCCTTCCGAACATGTAAAACCCTTCGTTTCTCATTCTCCTTTTTGAATACGAAAATCTTAATGCAGCCAACTTTTCTTCTAATCTCAAGCATCTCAAACCTAAAATCAATCTAACATTGCTACCAAACTTGCTAGACCTAACATACAGTACGCAATTCACCATGCAAAGACTCCTAGATTAATAAAAGAATTAGCTACTCAAGATGTTCATCAAATCCAAATTTACAATTGAAGAAAACATTAAAATTACAAGAAGAGAGAAGAAAAGAAATAACAAACTCAATCTCTTGATGAATATTACTGTAACTTCTATGCTTCCACATGTGATATTATTCTCCAAATTTTTCTTCAGAATTTTGCACTTCAATCTCTGTTGGACTTGTGGTCTATGAAGGTTGATCTAATTCTCAAATTTTGTGTATTTTTCTCTCTACAGCTCTCTATATTTTTCTACACACTCATTAAAGACTCTAATAATGTATTTATAAGTACACACAAAACCTAAGAATAATTGAATTTGGTCACAATTGGGATGATGAAAATCAGGTCCAGAATTTACATGAACTGTACTTGGGTTGCGGCTTAAATCAATCACTGTTGCGACTCAAGTTGAAATTTGGAAACACAATTACAACCCGAGAGGTCACCACCATGGCTTAAGCTGGAATTTGGAAACACAATTGCAACCCAAGAGGTCACCGCGGCGGCTCAACATATCCACTGACGTGGCACACGTGGATCTTTAAAAATGACTAATTTGATTCGAGAGGGTCAGGTAGCAACGCAATAGGCTTGGGCTTGAGCGCAAGTGCCAGTGTACCAATTTTCCTGTCATGGACCACACGTGTCATGTCGTGTGATGTGTGTATTTTCTGTTTAAGCCCAAAATATCTTAAATACATCAAAACATACACGATTAACTCTGAAAATAATAATTGTGCGATAATTCAATAAAATTGACATAAATAGGTCCTAAATCCTTAATTAATCATGGAATAATTGCGTATTTCAGACATGTATCATAAGCCTTACATTAGAAACCATCCAGTATCGGAGGAAAATGTGTGTCGTGGCAAGTTGTTCTCTAGTTCTTTGTACTATAAGTGAAACTTAACGTGTTTTACGGCAGAGGATTTTGTGTTTGTGGAAAATTACTCTTGATTTTCATTACTGGAGAATTTTTAGGCTTTTACTACAGCAAGAAATAGTGTGTTCCGCAGCCCGCATACAATTCAGGGAAGTCCAAATTTTGTACAACCCTTACACCTATAAAATCCCCATTAGGTTTCCAACTTATGACTTTTCAGAGGCTAGTCCTCCCATGTTTATCTAATGCAATTGTGGAGTGTCTTGAGACAGGCTTTAATCTCAAACCATCCATTGCAGAGCCTTCCAAATTGGAACTTAAATCTTTACCCACTCATCTATGTTATGCATTCTTTAGTGAGAAAGAGACACTCCTATTTATAATTTATGCTAGCCTAAGCAATGAACAAGAAGAGTCACTACTAAAGGTGTCAAGGAAATTTAAGAAAGCTATGGGTTGGTCTATTGATAACATCAAAGGCGCCATCCATATGCATGCATAAGATCTTGCTACAAGAAAGAGCTAAATGATGTGTAAATTTTAATATTCGCTAAGCAATAAGTAAATTCTATGGTCAATCTCCCAAGAAATTGCAATAGTTTTAAATAATCATTCTAACTTATTAAAAATCCTAAAAACTAAAAGAAAAGCAATAAATTTTGTCGAGGAGAGCAAGAATGAGAACTAACAGTAAAGATGAGAAACAAACAAAGAAAGATAAAAGTTCAATTCAAAACTAGTTTAAAACGGTTTATAACAATCAATGGAGGATATACATGGATATTTAGCTTAGTTAACTATGCTTGCATTAAAATATTATGTTGAATTAACATGATTACCAACATTCCTTTTATTTACCAAAATTTTTATGGATCGGGTAATTTTCTTTGTTGATTAACAAACTAATATCCTATGGATCAAATATATTAGCTGGCAATCAAATTATGCTCAAGGAAAAATATGTCAATCAAAATAATGTTTGATTTATTTTTAAAAATATAGTCAAGGTGTTATTCCTATGACTACATTTTCAAATTTTTTAATCTATTTATGAACATCAAATTGGCCCATGAAAATTAACAAATAAATATTTAAACACATTATTAATGAAAAAGTAAACTTTATTTATTTATGCAATTAAAACATTCACCATAATAAATCTAAGCAAACATGGCAAAAATAAGCTAAACATCCATGATAAAATTAGCCAGACATGTTTAGATTCATATTCATAGACAAATATAATCCAACAAACATTCTGAAAGGATAAGAAGAATAATAAAGATCTAATAACAATAAAAGCTCTAGATCTAGATACCATAATTGGCTTGGATGATGTTTCCTTCCCCAAAGCTTGATCATTGATCTTCAATGCCTTCTTGTATCTTTAATGTGATTCTCTTACCTCTTAGAATGTGAAAAAGCTCCAAAACCTAATTAAGTTTCGTAATAAAATCATATCTAGAGTTGGAAACCTAATGGTGTATTTATGTGTGTAAGGGTTACATAGAACTCGGACTCATGTCGCGGCACCCTTTTTCTTCTACCACAGCACAAGCCTAAAAACTATCCAGTAATAAAATGTTGAGGGTCATGCATCGCGATACACAAAAAGATCCATTGCGGGGCAAGTGCAATTTTTTGTCCCATACAAAAACTCGAGAGTTGGGTGTTGCAGCACATATTTTCATCTATTGTAGCACGCATTGTTTTAAGTGTGCTTGTACGTACCCCTTACAAACTGGTTGGTTTCTAATGTAAAACTTACATTCCTTAGTCCTTTTTTCTCTTAAATAGATATTTGAGTACTTCAAGTGTTCCTTCTTCGCGTGTTTGCATTATCTAACTCTTTTGAAACTATTTGTACAAAACCACACTCATGATTCTGAATTCATAAATTAAGTAAATGATTAAATAAAAGCATTATAATTAAATCTATTTGTTGCAATTAAGCAAAATAAATCACGAAATATTAGTACTTTTCAAGCACTCATCACAACCCACAACCAGCTTCTTGTTAGCCTACAGCAAGTGAAGCTATGTTAAAACTAAAAGAAAGAATAAATAAACTAAACTATACTAACCTAAATCACTTTCGTAGATTGTCACGGTTGCATTTAGCATACATGACAAGCCTTTAAACCCCTAAGTCACCCTAGTGGATGAGTTGTAGTCTCGTAAGGGCTTCCAATGATGATACCCACAAGCATCCTATGACACTAAAACTAACAATGACTCTAAACATGCCCAAATCAATCCATGCATATGTCTCAAAATTGCCTTTGGCACATGGCTCATGAAATAGTTGAAAGCCACCAAAGCTAAAAAACAATCCAAAAATCAAATTTATTTTCATAATCGACTCTTGAACAACCAATTAATCCACAAACCCGTAAGCTGCAATACCAGATTGTGCCATACATGACATTCATAGATTACATTTTTAATCTCATGATTGTGCAAATTAAAAATAAATGAAGTATTACAATCACAAATTTCATAGGCTTACCTTTCAAATCCATTTTCACTAATATAGAAATCACAATTACTTTGAATAAATAGTACTTAATTAACCATGTAATGTTGGGCTAAGGTGTGGGGTTATGAAAGAATGGGAAGGTTATTCTCAAAAAGATAAGAGTACTTAACATTTTTAAAGTAACACAACAATTTTAAGTTCTTTAATAACCCACAAATTCACCCAACTTTTCCAACCAAATGTTTTTCTCTTCTCTAGTGTGAATTTCATGTTTATGTTTTTCGTTATTTTATTTCTCTCCTGCTTTGTATCTCTCTCTTATTATGATTATTATTACTTTTCTATGCATACAATTTGAATTGCAAAGATATCTATCATTTTTCTTTTAAAATCAAGAAAGCAAGAGACACTAAACTCCCCTTATATTTAAATACCCTAAAAAGACTTGTGTTAAATTGAGCGCTCTTATCACTAAGGGTGGGACAATGTGCATTTTTTTTTCTTTCTAATCAAGGTGTGTTATTATAGGTTTAATAAAGATAAATTTTAAGGTCAATGATGTGTTAAAATGTGTACTCGCAAGTGTACGAATCACTCGTAGTGAAGTGATAAGCAACTTCCAAGGTCGGTCTCTCAAGGAATTGCAGTGGTCTTAAATAACTAGCTTTTTAATCTAAATGGAGTTCTAATGAAAATAAAACACTAATTAAATAGAGTTCTAGTGAAACTAAAACTCTAAGTAACTAGAATCCTAATGCTAATAAAACTGTAAAAAGAGTTTGTTTGGTTTTGGTAACGGGAACAATCATACGAGAATCACACGAAATCAAGATGGCAATCAGACAATCGATTCAATCAAATAAAATATCAATAGAGGATGTATGGACGTTTAGCTTGGTTAACCATGTTTGCATCGAAAAGGTATGGTGATATGCATGAACGTCCTATATGAATTAAAACTACCGGCTTTCCTTTTAATTACGAAACTCCTTTTGGCGGGGGTAGGTCTCTTTGTTGATTAACTAATTAACTGCCTTTGGCGGGGGTAAATTAAATAGCAATCAAATTATGCGCAAGGAAAACATGCCAATCAAATTAATGCTATGACTAAGTCACTAACTTGAAGCTTTGATTAAGTGTTTCGGAAAAGAGTTAAGGTGACGTTCCTCTAACTAAAATCTCAGATTTTTCAGTCTAACTACGAACACCAAATTGGCCCATGATTATTCATAATCAAACATTTAAACATGCTCTTAATCAAAAAGTAATTCATTCATAAATCAATTAAATACACCATACACAATCCTAGCAAACATGGCAACACAAACTAAACATCCATAATGAAACTAGCCGCTCATGTTCATATTGTTATTCATAGACAAATAAAATATGATCATACACTTTAACAAATGGAGAAGATAAATTAATTCTATAACAACAAGGAAAACCTAAATCTAAATACCGCTTATGGATCGGTTGACGTACTCCTCCGTAAGCTTTATCTTCGATCGTCGTTGGCTTCCTTGAATCCTTAGAATGGTATCTCTCGCTTCGTTATAGTGTGGCAACGCTCTCAAAGCTGATTGAATGTCGTGTTTGGGTCGCAAAATTGAGAAGAGGAAGAGTTGTGTATGAGTTGGTCAAGTTAGTTCGAGTTCTGCTTGTAAAGGGGGTCTAAGGGGGGTTTTTATAGATGTAAGGGTTTACACGAATCCTATGTGCCATAGGAATAGGCGCGCCGCGGCATACATTTTCCCCGCCGCGGCGCAACACAAATTCTGGAAATTATGTACAAACCCGAGAGCTCCCCGCCGCGGCATAACTTTTCCTCGCCGCGGCGCGCAATGTTTTTTGTATTTTCAGAATCAAACCCGAGAGCCTCACGCCGCGGCATGCAATTATCTCGCCGCGGCGCGCGATGCTTCATTGTTTTCCAGAATTCAACCCGAGAGCCTCACGCCGCGGCATGCAATTATCTCGCCGCGGCGCGCAATGATTTCCTTCTTTTCACGTCCCCCCTTACATATGTGATGGCACTATATGTAAGGCTTACATATTTTGTCTTGATTAGCCCGTAACTTATGATCCGAGCGCCGTAGGTGTCCCGTCTTTGCGTGATTTCATCATTTGACTCATTTGACGCTAAAAACATCTGAAATGCACTAAAATATACCCGTGACTCCGAATGGATAGATTTATGAAAATAATCAAAATAATAGTCATAATAAATCTATATATCAATCAATCAAGCATAATTAATCACGAAATATTAGTGCTTTTCGAGCACTCATCACAACCCCCAACCAGCTTCTTGCTAGTCTCTAGCAAGTGAAGCGACCTAAAATAAAATTAAAAACAAATGAAATAAACTAGCCTAACCTAAATCACTTCCGTAGATTGTCACGGTTGCATTTAGCGTATGCAACAAGCCTTTAAACCCCTAGGTGGCCCTAGTGGACGAGTTATAGTCTCGTGAGGGTTTTCAGTGATGATACCCGCAAACATCGTAACTGACACAAATAAAGACTCAAAACTAATAAAGACTCTAACAATACTTGAATCAATCCATGCATACGTCTCAAAAATTGTTAACAACGAATAATACATGAAATAGTTAAACATCACCTAAGCTCAAAAACAGTCCAAACATCAAACTCATTATGGTAATCGAATTTTGAACAACCAATCAAACCACAAACCCGTTAGTTATACTATCTGACCGTGTCATGCATGATATTCATAGATTAAATTTCAATATCTCATAAATGTGCAAGTAAAATATGAATGTTAATTTTTGCACTTACAAACTCCATATGCTCATTTTTCAAACTCATCTCCACTAATATAGAAACTAAACTACCTAGAATCAATAGGACTTCATTAAGCTTGTAAAGTTGTGGCTAGGTGTGTGATCATGAAAGTACAAAAATGATGTTTTCATATGATAAGAGTACCTTTTATTTCACAAACATATTTTCAACCCCTTTTTTTTTTTTTTTTTTTTTTTACCAAGTGTTCTTTTCCATCCTCCCTTCAATTCAAATGTCCTTTGGATCTTTTGCTTGATTTTCTTCTCTTTTTTTTTTATTCTTGCTTACTGTTTCAATCATCATCATTTTTTTTTTTTTTTTTTTTTTTTTTTTTTTTTTTTTTTTTAATGATGAAGCAAGATAAACACAACATAATTGCTCATGAAAATCAAATATTACATTAAGTACTCTTATCACTAAGGGTAGTTCAATGTATGTCAATGTTGAGTTCAAGGGTGTGCTATTGATAAAATATTGCGGGGAGGCATGAAAAGTCCAAACGGTCCAAAGATGGCCTAAATCATTTTCTAAGTGGTGTTTGTTTCTATTATTTCGCTTCAACGTGTTTTCAAATGAGTTCTAGAGATTGTTGAGACTTAAAACATATCATGAACATGCATACATTCCACAAATCAGAATAGTTAAACTAACCATGCATACATACCACATATACCACAAAATTCTCAAATTAGATGAATCCAACATTTGTGTGCTTCGTTGCTTAGGTAAAAATCTAACATCTCTCACATGTCATCGTCATTACAATCATGTTAATATCATAGATTTCCGGATTGAATCAAGTAGACACGACACTAACTAAAAACAATTCAAGTGACAAAGTTAAAAATTTAAAATTGGTCATATTTCATGCTCATGGAATATTCTTCCCACCCCCAACCTACTTTCTGCATTGTCCTCAATGTGAAAAAGAAGAACAAAAGAAATTAAGAAAAAGTGTAAGAAGTTACCCCCCTTTCGTATGAAATTGTGTCATTACTCGCTATGCTCCGGTTCACTGTTCCTCGCTTCTCTCACGAAGAATGTATGAACATATATTGAACCTCAAGGTGTATGCACACAATTCACATTCAAACCCAATTTTAATTATAACTAAGGCAATTGAAAACAGAAAAACATCAAACAAAGTTAAACAATCTAAAACAAAATAAAATAAAAGAAAATAAAACAACAAAACAAATGAAGATAAACAAAAGAACATTAGTCCGAAATAAAACTGAAATAAAATAAAACTAAAGAAAAGTACAAATAAGAGGCTTAGTCCTCCATATCTTCGTTTTGTTCATTTTCTTCCTCGGGTTGGTTCGCTGGAGGCACAAATGTGAAATCATGTCCGGGATATTGTGGAGGTGGCTGAAATTGGCTGAGGTCTACTCCACTCTGTGTTAATTGGCAACTCATCATATTGTGGAGTAGGGCTTGGTAATCATGTTGATATTTCATGTGATCACTGAGCCAGGATTGTTGTTGGATTTGGTAATGACGCATCTCTTGCTGACATTGATGCATCTCATTGACCTTTGCTTCTAGATTGATCATCCTATCTTTGGCGGAAGTGTTCCTTGAAGATTCGCCTTTTCTACTTCCCTGTCCACCCTTCGAACCACTCGTAAGGTGTTGCATGTAGGCAAAAGTCAATGTTTCAGCCGGTTGCAATAGGACCTCGCCCGTGTCGTATTTAACTCCATGTTTGACACATAAGGCGGTTATGAGCTGGGGAAAGAAGTAGCTGATGTTGTGATGCTCAGATGAGTACACAACCCTTTGTTGAATCACTAACCCCACGTCAATTGATCGCTCGGTCTCTATAGCAAACTGTAAAATCGCTCTTTCCCGATCCACTGTACTATAATGCCGAGTCGGCATTAATCTTGAGCAAACAAAGTATTGCCAGATTCGGGAATGCGTCCTTAAATGCTTGGCTTGAAAAATATTTACCATATCCCCTTTAAACTCCCACTCACCGTATCCATCGGTTAAGGTGCTAATCACTTCTTCGTAATCAACCTGCGTTAAGTAGGTTTCATACGCACTGTTTTCAATATCCCTCAACCCATAGTACGAGTTGATCACCGTCCTATTAAAAGGGACCTCAATGCCCCTCACCCAAACCATGCCATCTCGTGCTTCCGGTACATTGGCATAAAATTCTCTCACAAGCGAACTAACTCCCGCCTCCGGGGCATAGGCAAATTTCTTCCAACCTAGTCTCTCAACTATGTCGGATATTCCCATTACTCCTAAATGCCCAAAATCCATTCCCCTCTCATTTACAAAACCTTTATTTCTTTTGGCGGCACCCTCGTACCGCTCTTGCGCTTCTCGGCTTACAAATCGAGAAGCGTCGTATGTCCTATCTTCGACCACTTTTCCCTTTCCTTTGGACCTACTACTCTCACCAACTTTCCTTTTAGGAGCCATTTCAGATTTTAATCCCAATAAATTTAGTCTACAATCTTGTAATCCAACAATTTCACAAAACCCCCAAAATTATGTCCCCTCTTCTCCAAGTTTTTCACTTAATTCCCAAATTCATACAAATTTTCACGATTTCCAGGAAATGAATACTGAATTGAAAGAGAAAAGTGACGAATTTACCTCTGTAGCACGCAAATGAAGTGTTGGAGCAAAAACCCCAATTTGGTCTTGAAACCCTAACCTTGAAATTGGAGAGGAATCTTGATTTTGGAAGAGATTCTGATGAAATTGAATGGAGAAAAGTTGTTAGTGATGATGAAATGATGGAATGGTGAAGAAAGTTTTGATTTTGTTGGAGATTGGTGAAGAAATTGAAGAGAGAAGTAGAGAGAAAATGAGAGAAAAAAATGAGGGAAAATTTTGAAGTTTGAATGAAATGAATTTTTGGTTTCCCCGAGTGCTTTTCTGCCCAGTTTTCAGAGGCGCGCCGCGGCATGCTTTTTCCTCGCCGCGGCGCAGTTAAAATTTTTAAAACCGTGCGTGAAACAGAGAGTCTCTCGCCGCGGCACAAATTTTCCCCGCCGCGGCGCTCACATGTTTTCAAAATTTGGTTCGTGAGACAGAAAGTCCCTCGCCGCGGCACAAATTGTCCCTGCCGCGGCGCACACATTTTTTTTGAAAAATTGTTGTAAAACAGGAAGTATCACGCCGCGGCACAAATTGTCCCCGCCGCGGCGCACAAAATTTTTTGAATTTTTGAAATTTTTTTTTTTTTTTTTTTTTTTTTTTTTTTAAATTGCAATGCCTTCACCCCCAACCTAAAATGGGAAATGTCCTCATTGCATTAAAAGATTAAAAATACGATAAAATAAAATAAATAAAAACGATGAAAGAAATACGATACCGAATGGGTGCCTCCCATTAAGGGCTTAGTTTAACGTCTTAGCAAGACGTGATCTCGTGTCTATTCCTCGAGGAGATTTATTAAATCAATGCTGTTTAAATTGTGATCTCCTTCCAAATAAGGCTTGACACGATGCCCGTTAACCTTAAATGGTTCTTGTGTTTTCGGGTTGAGCAACTCGATGACTCCATGTGGAAGTACGTTTGCAATTGTATAAGGTCCGCTCCACCTAGAATGTAATTTCCCTGGAAACAAACGCAAACGTGAATTATATAATAGAACTTTCATTCCGGGAACGAAATACTTACTGAGAAGCCCTTTGTCGTGATAGCGCTTAGTGCGCTCTTTGTAGATTTTGGCATTTTCGTAAGCTTCGTCTCGAATTTCCTCAAGTTCGCTCAATTGAAGTAATCGTTTTTCTCCAGCTTGTTCCATGTCCATGTTGAGCTTCTTAATAGCCCAATAAGCTCTATGTTCTAGCTCAACCGGTAAGTGACATGCTTTACCAAAAATCAGCCGGTAGGGACTCATACCAATTGGAGTTTTGTACGCTGTACGATATGCCCACAAGGCATCATTTAATTTGACTGACCAATCTCTCCTTGAGGGGCGCACTGTGCGTTCCAATATCCCTTTGATTTGTCGGTTGCTCACTTCCACTTGCCCCGAAGTTTGGGGATGGTATGGGGTAGCCACTCTATGAGAAATGTTGTACTTCTTTAAAAGTCCATCGAAGTGTCTATTGCAAAAGTGGCTGCCTCCATCGCTAATGATCGCTCTCGGTGTACCAAATCTGCTAAAAATATTATCCTTCAAAAATTTAACAACCACATTAGCGTCATTAGTTCTAGTGGGTATCGCTTCTACCCACTTTGAAACATAGTCAACAGCGACTAGTATGTAAATGTAGCCAAAAGATGGGGGGAAAGGACCCATGAAGTCAATCCCCCACACGTCAAATAATTCCACTACAAGGTTAGACGTCAAAGGCATTTCGTTACGCTTACCAATGTTACCGGTCCTTTGACATCTATCACATCTCAAACAAAACATGTTAGCATCCTTAAATAATGTAGGCCAATAAAAACCAGATTGTAATACCTTGAAGGCCGTTTTCTTACCACCAAAATGGCCTCCGCAATGTAGCTCATGGCAAAATGTTAAGATGCTTTCATGTTCTTCTTCGGGCACACACCTCCGGATGACTTGATCTTGACATAACTTGAACAAATACGGGTCATCCCAGAAGTATTGCCTGCAAACACTGAAAAACCTTTTCTTTTCCTGAAAAGTAATGTTAGGTCTCAAAATACCACTTGCTAAATAATTAACGATGTCAGCATACCATGGATTCGGACCTATTGTAAACAATTGTTCATCAGGGAAGGTTTCAATGATTGTATCCTTACTTTCACCTTCAACATGTTCATATTCAGTAATCAACCTAGACAGATGATCAGCTACTACATTTTCAGTTCCTTTTTTGTCTTTGATCTCTAGGTCAAATTCTTGTAAAAGCAGGATCCACCTAATGAGTCTAGGCTTAGCATTCGGTTTAGTCAACAAATATCTCAAAGCAGCATGATCCGAATGTACAATAACTTTAGTTCCTACCAAGTAAGACCTAAATTTATCAAGTGAAAATACCACAGCCAATAACTCCTTTTCAGTGGTGGTGTAATTAATTTGGGCGTCATTGAGTGTCTTACTTGCATAGTATATAACATGTAATCTCTTATCCACTCTTTGCCCCAAAACAGCTCCTATAGCATAATCAGACGCATCACACATGATTTCAAACGGTAAAGACCAATTAGGAGCAACAATTATAGGTGCAGAAGTAAGCTTATCCTTTAAAGCATTAAAAGCAACAAGGCATTCATCATTAAAATCAAACAAAGTGTCTTTGGATAACAGATTACATAATGGACGACTGATTTTGGAAAAATCCTTAATGAACCGTCTATAAAAACCTGCATGTCCTAGGAAACTTCGTATACCCTTAATAGATGTAGGTGGAGGCAATTTTTCAATTAAATCTACCTTAGCCTTATCAACTTCAATTCCTTTGCTAGATATCACATGTCCTAGCACTATGCCCTGTTGGACCATAAAATGACTTTTCTCCCAACTAAGCGTCAAATTGCATTCAATGCATCGTTCTAATACTAAAGTCAATTTATGCAAGCAATCATCGAAGGAATTACCGAAAACTGAAAAGTCATCCATAAATACCTCAATAAATTTCTCCACCATGTCCGAAAAAATTGACATCATACATCTTTGAAAAGTGGCGGGTGCATTGCATAGTCCAAATGGCATTCTCCTAAAAGCGAAAGTTCCGAATGGGCATGTGAATGTAGTCTTCTCTTGATCCTCCGGAGCGATGGGTACCTGATAATAACCTGAAAGGCCATCCAAAAAGCAATAGAATTCGTGCCCAGCTAGTCTTTCTAACATTTGATCAATGAAGGGGAGGGGGAAGTGATCCTTTTTCGTGTACAAATTCAGTTTTCTAAAATCGATACACATCCTCCAACCCGTAATTATCCTAGTGGGCACTAATTCATCTTTCTCATTCTTAACTACGGTTATTCCAGATTTCTTAGGTACCACATGAACGGGACTAACCCACTTACTATCAGCAATTGGATAAATTACCCCTACTGCTAGGAGTTTCAGAACCTCTTTCTTAACTACCTCTTGCATGATCGGGTTAAGTCTCCTTTGTGCGTCCTTCACAGGTTTGACATTGTCCTCCAAATTTATCTTATGCATGCACATTGCCGGACTAATGCCTCTAATGTCCCCTATACTCCAACCTATAGCCTTTTTATACTTCCTAAGCTCTCCAATCAATTTATCCTCTTGGTTTTGGGTGAGTGTAGATGATATAATAACAGGGTATGTTTCATTCTCTCCCAAAAACACATATTTTAGATGCTTAGGTAGTTCCTTAAGTTCCAATTCAGGTGGAGCAATCTCATCATTGTGTGGGACATCCAATAAATCTAGGGGTGTACTAGTGTCATCTAGTGATATGGCATTGTCTAACAATTCACTGTACTCCCTAGTCTCATAGTCTAAGATATCATCAACCTCTCCAATCGTAAGTGCTACTTCCAATTTATCATCTAATCTAGCATGCTCAAAAGTATCATGAATTATTGGATCTAAACATTCCACAAAAGAACATTCATCAATAGCAGAAATGGAAGGGTAAGGAGATGAATCAAAAACCTTAAAATGAACAGTCTCTCCTAAGACTGTCATTGTCAACTTTCCACTTTGGACGTCAATAATGGTTTGGGTAGTGGCCATAAATGGTCTACCCAAAAGAATGGTGTGCTCCTTGTCCAAAGATGGATTATCCTGCATGTCTAAAACCACAAAGTCAACAGGTATGATTAGCTTATCTACCTGTACAAGTAAGTCCTCAACCATTCCCTTCGGATATTTAACAGATCTGTCCGCAAGTTGAAGGGACATGGTTGTTGGTTTTAGCTCTCCCAAACCTAGCTGCAAGAAGATAGAGTAAGGCATCAAATTGATACTAGCGCCTAAATCTAGCATAGCCTTAGCTACTTTCCTATCCCCCATAGTAATATCAATTATGAAACTACCTGGATCTTTTAACTTAGGGGGTAAGTTGCGTTGAAGCACCGCACTAGCAATTTCAGATACAATCACTCTCTCATTAAGCTCATACTTTCGTTTCTTAGTGTTTAGTTCCTTGAAAAATTTAGCATACGAAGGTACGTTCCTAATTACGTCTAACAATGGCAAATTGATATTGACTTTAGATAACATGTTAAACAAATCAGAAAACTGTTTATCTTGCTTACTGTCCTTTAAACGGTGTGGGAATGGTATCGGTGGTCGGTATGGCTCCGATGACTTATGTAGTGTAGGTGGATTAGATGACTGTTCAATTGTTGCCTTTGAAGGCTGTTCATGCTTGTCACCTCTTTCCTCCAATTCCTTAGAAGCATCGTTGTCATCTTCCATGTTACCTGCACTATAAGGTAAATCATTAGAAAGTTCAGGTAAAATTTTATTAATGACCTTACCACTCCGAAGAATTGTGACAGCTTTGGCTTGTTCGGGTTGACTGGGCAGCTTTCCCGTCTCTTGCTTGTGCATTAGTTCCGCTAGCTGCCCCACTTGCATTTCCACTCTTTTCACTGAAGCTTCCACAGAGTCCATCCTTCCAGTACAAGATTGTATGAAATTATTTAGGGTTTCCTCTATGGTCGGTTTATTTTGTGGAAATTGTCGGTTTATGTTTTGGCCTTGTGTTTGGTTTTGAACAAATGGTTGGCTATTGTTTTGTTTCCATCCAAAATTAGGGTGATTCCTCCATCCAGGGTTATAAGTGTTTGAATAAGGGTCGTTCCTAGGTCTAGGTTGGTACCCTTGCATTAAATTCGCCTCTTCAGTAGTACCTGTATAAGGATCACCTGCAAAAGAACAAACATTAGCTCCGTGTCCATATGAACCACAAACTCCACATACCTCGTGTTTTGGCATCTGATTAACATTGGAGGTTGTGAGAAGTTGCACTTGTTTCGTCAATTCAGCAAGTTGCATGGCCATTTCATTGTTGGAGCCTAATTCGTGGACTCCAGCTCTTCTTCCTCTAGCGCTCTTTTGTTGGGAGTTGGCTCCCAACATCTCGAATAACTCATAAGTTTCATCCGCTGTTTTCTCACCCATAGCTCCTCCCGCAGCGTTGTCAACTGTGAATTGACATTGTAGTGTCAATCCGTCATAGAAAAACTGATTCTGTAACTGCAACGGAAAGTGGTGATGTGGACATTGTATCAACAGCAATTTGAATCTGTCCCAAGCCTCGTGGAAGGGTTCTCCGTCCATCTGCGAAAAAGTAGCAATTTTTGTTCTTAGATCAGATGTCTTTTGATGGGAATAGAACTTACCCATGAATTTATTGTAAACATCGTCCCATGTGACCAAAGAACCGGGTGCTAACGTCATTAGCCAAGACTTAGCTCTATCCTTGAGAGTGTATGGAAAACACCTCATGCGTAGTTGATCTTCACTAAGTCCCTGCAATGGAAAAGTTTGCACAGTAGCATATAGTTCACGCATAAAATTTAAAGGATCTTCATTAGGGATACCGTAAAAGGAGGGAAGCATGGAATAATGAATATTTTTCAATTCATAATTCCTAGCCGCCTCTGTAAGTCGAATGCACGATGTAGCGGTCCCAATGATCGGTCTTGCAAACTCTTTGTTCATCATTTGCCTAGCTACGTTTTCACCCATTGCTGCTTGCAATTGTTGTTGGACTTCTTCCTCTTGAAGTTGATTATCCAGTTCTTTTGATCGGTGTTTGACTCTATGAATGTTGTCAATGAAAGGAGAGAGTTCCTTGTTAAGTGATCTCCTACCCTGCATGCACAAATAAAAAGCAAACAAAGATCAAGGTAGCAGTGAAATTTGAAATTAAGCACTTTTTTTGATTTTTTTATTTTCTGATTTTTTTTTGGATTTTTCGAATAAAAATAAATAAATAAAATAAAGAAATAAATAAAATAAATAAACAAATAAAAATAAATCAGAAACTCTAAAAAGTTAAAAAGAAAATTATTTAAAACGCCAATTCCCCGGCAACGGCGCCAAAAACTTGATGTGTTAAAATGTGTACTCGCAAGTGTACGAATCACTCGTAGTGAAGTGATAAGCAACTTCCAAGGTCGGTCTCTCAAGGAATTGCAGTGGTCTTAAATAACTAGCTTTTTAATCTAAATGGAGTTCTAATGAAAATAAAACACTAATTAAATAGAGTTCTAGTGAAACTAAAACTCTAAGTAACTAGAATCCTAATGCTAATAAAACTGTAAAAAGAGTTTGTTTGGTTTTGGTAACGGGAACAATCATACGAGAATCACACGAAATCAAGATGGCAATCAGACAATCGATTCAATCAAATAAAATATCAATAGAGGATGTATGGACGTTTAGCTTGGTTAACCATGTTTGCATCGAAAAGGTATGGTGATATGCATGAACGTCCTATATGAATTAAAACTACCGGCTTTCCTTTTAATTACGAAACTCCTTTTGGCGGGGGTAGGTCTCTTTGTTGATTAACTAATTAACTGCCTTTGGCGGGGGTAAATTAAATAGCAATCAAATTATGCGCAAGGAAAACATGCCAATCAAATTAATGCTATGACTAAGTCACTAACTTGAAGCTTTGATTAAGTGTTTCGGAAAAGAGTTAAGGTGACGTTCCTCTAACTAAAATCTCAGATTTTTCAGTCTAACTACGAACACCAAATTGGCCCATGATTATTCATAATCAAACATTTAAACATGCTCTTAATCAAAAAGTAATTCATTCATAAATCAATTAAATACACCATACACAATCCTAGCAAACATGGCAACACAAACTAAACATCCATAATGAAACTAGCCGCTCATGTTCATATTGTTATTCATAGACAAATAAAATATGATCATACACTTTAACAAATGGAGAAGATAAATTAATTCTATAACAACAAGGAAAACCTAAATCTAAATACCGCTTATGGATCGGTTGACGTACTCCTCCGTAAGCTTTATCTTCGATCGTCGTTGGCTTCCTTGAATCCTTAGAATGGTATCTCTCGCTTCGTTATAGTGTGGCAACGCTCTCAAAGCTGATTGAATGTCGTGTTTGGGTCGCAAAATTGAGAAGAGGAAGAGTTGTGTATGAGTTGGTCAAGTTAGTTCGAGTTCTGCTTGTAAAGGGGGTCTAAGGGGGGTTTTTATAGATGTAAGGGTTTACACGAATCCTATGTGCCATAGGAATAGGCGCGCCGCGGCATACATTTTCCCCGCCGCGGCGCAACACAAATTCTGGAAATTATGTACAAACCCGAGAGCTCCCCGCCGCGGCATAACTTTTCCTCGCCGCGGCGCGCAATGTTTTTTGTATTTTCAGAATCAAACCCGAGAGCCTCACGCCGCGGCATGCAATTATCTCGCCGCGGCGCGCGATGCTTCATTGTTTTCCAGAATTCAACCCGAGAGCCTCACGCCGCGGCATGCAATTATCTCGCCGCGGCGCACAATGATTTCCTTCTTTTCACGTCCCCCCTTACATATGTGATGGCACTATATGTAAGGCTTACATATTTTGTCTTGATTAGCCCGTAACTTATGATCCGAGCGCCGTAGGTGTCCCGTCTTTGCGTGATTTCATCATTTGACTCATTTGACGCTAAAAACATCTGAAATGCACTAAAATATACCCGTGACTCCGAATGGATAGATTTATGAAAATAATCAAAATAATAGTCATAATAAATCTATATATCAATCAATCAAGCATAATTAATCACGAAATATTAGTGCTTTTCGAGCACTCATCAGTCAATTATATCATAATTAAGCTCAAAAAGGGTGACTATGGATGAAATTATATAGGGAGGCTCAAAAAGTTCAAACGATTGAAAGATGACATAAATCACTTTCTAAGTAATATGTAGTCCATTATTTCACCTCAATGGATTTTCAAGTAAGGTTTAGAATTTGTTGAGATTTTAAATGTATCATGAACATGCATACATTGCAATAATCAAAAGTATTTTCACTAACCAAACAAATTACCACATACCACAAAAGCCTCAAACTAGATGAACCTAACATTCTTATGTCTTTTTGCTTTAAACGAAAATCAATCTGTTTAACATGTCATCACCATCACAATCATGTTAATATCATAGACTTCCGAATTGACTTGATCAAACTAAACATATCCTATCAAAAATCAATTAAAAATAGTAAAAAGAAAAACAAAAAAGTTAAAAATTGGTCCTAATTCATGCTCATGGAATAATTTTTCCACTCCTAACCTAATTCCTACATTGTCCTCAATGTATCAAAGAAAACAAAAGAAATCAAGTTAAAAAGTAAAGACGTTAACCCCCCCCCCCCCCCTATATGTACATTATGTATGCATTTCATTCAAGATTGGTCTCACCACTCCTTTACCTTTCTTAAATTGTAGCACTTAGCTCGCATATGGCATGTTAAGTGAAACTCTAGAATTTGCATCACATCTCAATGGTGGAATTAGAACTCAATGCAAAGAAGACTAAGTCACAAACCACTAAATAAAAATTATTGTTTTAGTACATAACCAAATTAAAATAAAATGAAACATAAGAAAAATTGAAAATAAGAAGGATAAAATTAAATTAAAAATTTTAAAAGGCAAAAGGAGGCTCAGTCCTGCATATCATCTTGTTGTTCTTCTTCGTCGAGTTGGTCTTCAGGTGGCACATAAATGAAGTTATGACTGGGGTAATTTGGAGCTCTACCAAATTGACTTGGGTCTACTCCACTTTGTGTGAGTTGGAAGCTTACCACCATGGGGAGTAATGCTTGATATTCATGTGAGTATTTCATTTGTTAATTATTGGCATTGGTATTCTTGCATTTATTTTTCTTCTCTTCCCAGTTGCCTATTCTAGCCTTAGTTGTAGCACTCTTAAAGTAGTACTAGTAGCTTTTCTACTACCTTGCCCCCCTTTATTTCCACTAGTTAGATGTCGAATGTAAGGGTAGGTGAGGGGTTTTGCAGGCTGTAGTTGTACCTCACCTATGTCAAATTGAACTCCATACTTGACACATAAGGTAGTTATGATTTATTGGAAGAAGTAACTTAAGTTATGGTACTCAGCTAAGTGCACCACCCTTTGATGTATGATTAACCCAACATCTATAGTCTTACTAGTCTCTATGGCATACAGAAGTATGCCTCTCTCTTTATCCACAAAATTATAATGCTAGGTTGGCATTAATCTGTAGCATACAAAGTATTTCCAGATGAAGGAGATAGGTCTTAAGTATTTTTCCTTAAAAGTATTCACTTTCTCACCCAGCATCTCCCAATCTACATTATCATTTGTTAGGATATTTTTAATCTCCTCATAATATGTGTTCTTTGTATACTCCTTATATTCACTATCATGAATGTCCCTCAATTAGTAATGAGGATTAATGATTGATTTATTAAAAGAGACTTCAACACCTCTCACCTACACCATGCCATCTTTGACTTTCGGGGCATTCGCATAGAATTCCCAAACTAAAGAACTAACACCCGCTTCGGGTGCTTGTACAAACTTTTGTCATCCTAAGGCTTGAATTTTATCAAATATACAAGGGTAGCCAGCTTTTTCAAAGTCTAGTCCCCTCTCCATTATGAACCCTTTATTCCTTTTGACGACACGCTCATACCGCTCTTTTACCTCTTTATTAACAAACCTAGAGGCAACAAAATTCCTATCCTCTACCATTTTTCCTTTTCTTTTAGACCTACTACCCTCTCCTGTTTTCTTTTTGGGTGCCATAATTCTCACTATTGAAATCGTGTCTCCAAAAATAAGGTACAAATTATCAAGAAAAATGAATTTTTCCCAATTTCTCCTCTCCAAATACCACACTTAAGTCCAAAATTTTCTACACAAATGTTACAATTTACAAATAAAATTTACTTAATGGGGTGGAGAATGTATAGAAATTACCTTAACAAATTCTAACTAAATCATAAAAATTGGGCAAATCATCCACCCCCAATCTAGATTGAGTGATGTCCTCATTGCAGCCAAAAATTTAAAATAAAATTAAAACTAAATAAAATGAAATAAAATAAGTTACCAAATGGTTGCCTCCCATTAAGGGCTTAGTTTAATGTCTTAGCCAGGCGCAGCTACTATTATAATGCTAAGAATCATGCAAATGTATACAATCCATGATGGCCATATTGTTGTCTCCTTCCAAGTAGGGCTTTACACGATACCCTAGCCAAGCATAGCTGCTATTGTAATGCTAATAATCGTGCAAATGTATGCATTCCATGATGGCCGTATTGTTGTCTCCGTCTAAGTAGGGCTTTACACGATGACCATTTACTTTGAATGTCTCTTATGTTTTGGGATTAATCAATTCTAGCACTCCATGTCGTACTACTTGGGAAATTGTATATGGTCCACTTTACCTAAAAATAATATCAAACGAGGGTCCATGGAGTAACCATGTTTCTCTAGATTTCTTCATGTCCATGTTGAGCTCCATGATTGCTCTATGTTCTAGCTCAAAGGGAAGATGGCATGCTTTCCCAAAAAGTAGCAATAAGGGCTCACACCTATAGGTGCCTAGTAAGTAGTGCAATATGTCCACAAATCATTATTTAACTTTATTGCCCAATCCTTCGTTAAAAGGCACACTGTGTATTCTAAGATCTCTTTGATTTGCCTATTGCTTAGTTCCACTTGATTGAAAGTTTGATGATGCACTATGCCAAAATATGGCTTTAAGGACAGTCGACTGGTTTTTGTTTTGATTGACCTTCATGAAAAATCATAATTTCAAGAAACAATGAAGGCTACTAAAATTTTACTTTTTATAACTGTCATTTATTGAATGGTTATCGTAAAAACGTTTAAATTAATTTTGTTTGACTATTGTTGTTGGATGACCGTCTTAAATTAGAGAGATTAAAATAATCAAACTAATCCTACTTATAAGTACATGAATCCAATGTTAGGGCTTCAATCTTTTTTCCCTTTTCTTGAAAAAACACTTATGCTTTCAACGTTCTAGTCGTCACCTTTGCCTTGCTTGCCATTAGCCTTCTGTCTGGTTGCCCATCGCTGTTTCTAAATGTAAATTTATCGATGTTTCCCATTGGTGATGTTTTCATTCACCAACCTTATGCTCAATGCCCTATCAACTAGAAGCTCTATTGTGCAATGAGATCTGCAATAATATTGCCCATAAAACCATCTCCCTGTCAGCCTGTTCAATGCCTTGCTTGTGCTTTCCCACTCATAAGCATCACCTGACCTCCCAAAAAGTCACTGTCTCCATATACTTGACCTTGAAGGAAAACTGAAAACAAAAACCTCAAATTGCTTGCTGTTTTCTTCCATATCTTTGTTTGTCACCTGAGTCACTTTTTTCTAGAACAATCATCTATAAAGGTAATTTTTTTGTGCCTTGTTAAAAATTTCATAATGGCTTTGCTTGGTACAAGTTACAGTAACATTTTTGTGAATTTATTGAATGAGTGTTATCTGAGTATTTTGACCTAGCTTTACATTAGTCAAATTTAATAGTTTGTGCTTATGGAGTTTTGCATCCATCATTGTCATTGTTCATGTTTACCTTGATTCATATTATACTTGGGTGATTGATAAGCCACAAGTGTGTTTAACATATGCAAGGAGGAAGGGTAAATCAGGAAATGCTCAAAGTGGCTAAAAGGAATAATATGTGAGGACTTGTGTGGGTAGTGTGGTCCTACTAGAGCATTTTATATTTTTGCAGTTGATGAGTGCTCGAAAAGCACTAATATTTCGTGATTAATTGTGCGTAATTGATTGATATATAGATTTATTATGATTATTATTTCGATTATTTTCATAAATCTATCCATTCGGAGTCACGGGTATATTTTAGTGCATTTCAGGTGTTTTTAGCGTCAAATGAGTCAAATGATGAAATCACGCAAAGACGGGACACCTACGGCGCTCGGATCACAAGTTACGGGCTAATCAAGACAAAATATGTAAGCCTTACATGTAGTGCCATCACATATGTAAGGGGGGACGTGAAAAGAAGGAAATCATTGCGCGCCGCGGCGAGATAATTGCATGCCGCGGCGTGAGGCTCTCGGGTTGAATTCTGGAAAACAATGAAGCATCGCGCGCCGCGGCGGGATAATTGCATGCCGCGGCGGGGAGCTCTCGGGTTTTTGCATATTTTTTAGAAATTGTGTTGCGCCGCGGCGGGGAAAATGCATGCCGCGGCGCGCCTATTCCTATGGCACATAGGATTCGTGTAAACCCTTACATCTATAAAAATCCCCTTAGAGTCCCCCTTACATACAACTCGAACTCACTTGACCAATTCATACACAACTCTTCCTCTTCTCAATTTTGCGACTCAAACACGACATTCAATCAGCTTTGAGAGCGTTGCCACACTATAACGAAGCGAGAGATACCATTCTAAGGATTCAAGGAAGCCAACGACGATCGAAGATAAAGCTTACGGAGGAGTACGTCAACCGATCCATAAGCGGTATTTAGATTTAGGTTTTCCTTGTTGTTATAGAATTAATTTATCTTCTCCATTTGTTAAAGTGTATGATCATATTTTATTTGTCTATGAATAACAATATGAACATGAGCGGCTAGTTTCATTATGGATGTTTAGTTTGTGTTGCCATGTTTGCTAGGATTGTGTATGGTGTATTTAATTGATTTATGAATGAATTACTTTTTGATTAAGAGCATGTTTAAATGTTTGATTATGAATAATCATGGGCCAATTTGATGTTCGTAGTTAGATTGAAAAATCTGAGAATTTAGTTATAGGAACGTCACCTTAACTCTATTCCGAAACACTTAATCAAAGATTCAAGTTAGTGACTTAGTCATAGCATTAATTTGATTGGCATGTTTTCCTTGCGCATAATTTGATTGCTACTTAATTTACCCCCGCCAAAGGCAGTTAATTAGTTAATCAACAAAGAGACCTACCCCCGCCAAAAGGAGTTTCGTAATTAAAAGGAAAGCTGGTAGTTTAGTTTATATAGGACGTTCATGTATCTCACCATACCTTTTCGATGCAAACATGGTTAACCAAGCTAAACGTCCATACATCCTCTATTGATATTTGATTTGATTGAATCGATTGTCTGATTGCCATCTTGATTTCGTGTGATTTTCGTATTATTGTTCTCGTCACAAAAACAAATACCCTTTTTACAGTTTTATTAGCATTAGGATTCTAGTTACTTAGAGTTTTAGTTTCACTAGAACTCTATTTAATTAGTGTTTTATTTTCATTAGAACTCCATTTAGATTAAAAAGCTAGTTATTTAAGACCACTGCAATTCCTTGAGAGACCGACCTTGGAAGTTGCTTATCACTTCACTACGAGTGATTCGTACACTTGCGAGTACACATTTTAACACATCAAGTTTTTGGCGCCGTTGCCGGGGAATTGGCGTTTTAGATAATTTTCTTTTTAACTTTTTAGAGTTTCTAATTTATTTATTTATTTATTTTTATTTATTTTATTTATTTATTTTATTTATTTATTTATTTTATTTATTTCTTTATTTTATTTATTTTTATTCGAAAAATCCAAAAAAATCAAAAAATAAAAAATCAAAAAATAGTGCTTAATTTCCAATTTCACTGCTACCTTGATCTTTGTTTGCTCTTTATTTGTGCATGCAGGGTAGGAGATCACTTAACAAGGAACTCTCTCCTTACATTGACAACATTCATAGAGTCAAACACCGATCAAAGAAACTGGACAATCAATTTCAAGAGGACGAAGTCCAACAACAATTACAAGCAGCAATGGGTGAAAACGTAGCTAGGCAAATGATGAACAAAGAGTTTGCAAGACCGATCATTGGGACCGCCACATCATGCATTCAACTTACAGAGGCGGCTAGGAATTATGAATTGAAAAATATTCATTATTCCATGCTTCCCTCCTTTTACGGTATCCCTAATGAAGATCCTTTAAATTTTATGCGTGAACTATATGCTACTGTGCAAACTTTTCCATTGCAGGGACTTAGTGAAGATCAACTACGTATGAGGTGTTTTCCATACACTCTCAAGGATAGAGCTAAGTCTTGGCTAATGACGTTGGCACCCGGTTCTTTGGTCACTTGGGACGATGTTTACAATAAATTCATGGGTAAGTTCTATTCCCATCAAAAGACATCTGATCTAAGAACAAAAATTGCCACTTTTTCGCAGATGGACGGAGAACCCTTCCACGAGGCTTGGGACAGATTCAAATTGCTGTTGATACAATGTCCACATCACCACTTCCCGTTGCAGTTACAGAATCAGTTTTTCTACGACGGATTGACACTACAATGCCAATTCACAGTTGACAACGCTGCAGGAGGAGCTATGGGTGAGAAAACAGCGGATGAAACATACGAGCTATTCGAGATGTTGGGAGCCAACTCCCAACAAAAGAGCGCTAGAGGAAGAAGAGCTGGAGTCCACGAATTAGGATCCAACAATGAAATGGCCATGCAACTTGCTGAATTGACGAAACAAGTGCAACTTCTCACAACCTCCAATATTAATCAAATGCCAAAACACGAGGTATGTGGAGTTTGTGGTTCATATGGACATGGTGCTAATGTTTGTTCTTTTGCAGGTGATCCTTACACAGGTACTACTGAAGAGGCGAATTTAATGCAAGGGTACCAACCTAGACCTAGGAACGACCCTTATTCAAATACCTACAACCCTGGATGGAGGAATCACCCTAATTTTGGATGGAAACAAAACAATAGCCAACCATTTGTCCAAGATCAAACACAAGGCCAAAACGTAAACCGACAATTTCCACCAAATAAACCAACCGTAGAGGAAACCCTAAACAATTTTATACAATCTTGTAGTGGTAGGATGGACTCTATGGAAGCATCAATCAAAAGAGTGGAAATGCAAGTGGGGCAGCTAGCGGAACAAATGTACAAACAAGAGACGGGAAAGCTGCCTAGTCAACCTGAACAAGCAAAGGCGATCACAGTTTTTCAAAATGATGAGGAGGTACTTAATAATTTACCTGATAATTTACCTGATAATTCTAATGTTTTGTTGTCTAGTACAGGTAACTTTGAAGGTGAAGATTCAACTCTCAAAGGAGATGATGAGCTTAATACCAAACCAAATGAACTTCCCAAGAAAGAAACATCCAACATTTTTCGATTGCACAAGTCAATGGATCCATACCGACCACCAATACCACCAATAAACCAGTTTGAGGAGACAAATCAGGATGAGCAATACTCTGACACTCTTGCTTTATTTTCTGGAATTAACTGTAATTTACCTCTTTTGGATATTATAAAGAACAGTTCAACTTATGATCCAATTTGCAGGAACTTTATCATCAAGAAGAATAAAAGCAAAGAGAATGAAAAGTCAAAAATTGGTAGTCCAATAATCCAACCGCACTTACCTCTCAAAATGAAAGATCCAGGTAGTTTCCACATTAACATCACTATGGGAGATAAGAGGGAATTCGAGGCTATGCTAGACTTAGGAGCAGGTATAAACCTAATGCCATATTCAGTATACTTGCAACTAGGATTAGGAAAGCTTAAAGAAACAAGGATGACCCTTCAACTTGCAAACGGTTCGATTCAATACCCAAAGGGAATAGTGGAAAATTTATTGGTACAGGTGGACAAGTTTATTGTACCAGTGGACTTTGTGGTGCTTGAGATGGACAGAAACTTTCTTCAGGACAAGGAACATACAATTATTCTTGGTAGACCTTTCATGGCCACAACCAAGACAACTATTGAGGTCCATAATAGGAAGTTAACAATGACGGTTTGTGGAGAAACTGTAAAATTTGGAACTTTTCAACCTTCTCCTATTTCTTCTAACATTGAATTGCAGGATAGCAAAAGTAACAGAATTGAGGTTCGAAACGTTGAATGGAGAGGGAAGGACAAGCAGATAAATTTAAGTCGGGATGATGCCTACAAAGAACGCATTAAGCATTCTAATTACAAAAACTCGACTGGGAGGACGAAAGCTCATTTCAAGAAAGATAAGGGAGGAGATAAACAGTACAATTACATATTTAACCCCCCTTGACACGAGATCAGTCACGTCTTGCTAAGACGTTAAACTAAGCCCTTAATGGGAGGCACCCATTCGGTATCGTATCTCTTTCGTTGTCTTTATTTCTTTTATTTCTTTTTCATTTATTTTCTTTCATTTTTCATTTTATTTTTGATTGTTTAACTTAGTTTGATGTTTTTGTGTCTTCAATTGCCTTAGTTATAATTAAAAATTGGGTTTGAATGTGAATTGTGTGCATACACTTTGAGGTTCAATATATGTTCATACATTCTTCATCAGAGAAGCGAGGAACAGTGAACCGGAGCATAGCGAGTAACGACACAATTTCATACGAAAGGGGGGTAACTTCTTACACTTTTTCTTAATTTCTTTTGTTCTTCTTTTTACATTGAGGACAATGCAGAAAATAGGTTGGGGGTGGGAAGAATATTCCATGAGCATGAAATATGACCAATTTTAAATTTTTAACTTTGTCACTTGAATTGTTTTTAGTTAGTGTCGTGTCTACTTGATTCAATCCGAAAATCTATGATATTAACATGATTGTAATGACAATGACATATGAGAGATGTTAGATTTTTACCTAAGCAACGAAGCACATAAATGTTGGATTCATCTAATTTGAGAATTTTGTGGTACATGTGGTATGTATGCATGGTTAGTTTAACTATTCTGATTTGTGGAATGTATGCATGTTCATGATATGTTTTAAGTCTCAACAATCTCTAGAACTCATTTGAAAACACGTTGAAGCGAAATAATAGAAACAAACACCACTTAGAAAATGATTTAGGCCATCTTTGGACCGTTTGGACTTTTCATGCCTCCCCGCAATATTTTATCAATAGCACACCCTTGAACTCAACATTGACATACATTGAACTACCCTTAGTGATAAGAGTACTTAATGTAATATTTGATTTTCATGAGCAATTATGTTGTGTTTATCTTGCTTCATCACAAAAAAAAAAAAAAAAAAAAAAAAAAAAAATGATGATGATTGAAACAGTAAGCAAGAATAAAAAAAGAGAAGAAAATCAAGCAAAAGATCCAAAGGACATTTAAATTGAAGGGAGGATGGAAAAGAACACTTGGTAAAAAAAAAAAAAAGGGGGTTGAAAATATGTTTGTGAAATAAAAGGTACTCTTATCATATGAAAACATCATTTTTGTACTTTCATGATCACACACCTAGCCACAACTTTACAAGCTTAATGAAGTCCTATTGATTCTAGGTAATTTAGTTTCTATATTAGTGGAGATGAGTTTGAAAAATGAGCATATGGAGTTTGTAAGTGCAAAAATTCACATTCATATTTTACTTGCACATTTATGAGATATTGAAGTGTAATCTATGAATATCATGCATGACACGGTCAGATAGTGTAACTAACGGGTTTGTGGTTTGATTGGTTGTTCAAAATTCGATTACCATGATGAGTTTGATGTTTGGACTGTTTTTGAGCTTAGGTGATGTTTAACTATTTCATGTATCATTCGTTATTAACAATTTTTGAGACGTATGCATGGATTGATTCAAGTATTGTTAGAGTCTTTATTAGTTTTGAGTCTTTATTTGTGTCAGTTACGATGTTTGTGGGTATCATCACTGGAAACCCTCACGAGACTATAACTCGTCCACTAGGGCCACCTAGGGGTTTAAAGGCTTGTTGCATACGCTAAATGCAACCGTGACAATCTACGGAAGTGATTTAGGTTAGGTTAGTTTATTTTCTTTGTTTTGATTTTGGTTTTTAGATCGCTTCACTTGCTAGAGACTAGCAAGAAGCTGGTTGGGGGTTGTGATGAGTGCTCGAAAAGCACTAATATTTCGTGATTAATTGTGCGTAATTGATTGATATATAGATTTATTATGATTATTATTTCGATTATTTTCATAAATCTATCCATTCGGAGTCACGGGTATATTTTAGTGCATTTCAGGTGTTTTTAGCGTCAAATGAGTCAAATGATGAAATCACGCAAAGACGGGACACCTACGGCGCTCGGATCACAAGTTACGGGCTAATCAAGACAAAATATGTAAGCCTTACATGTAGTGCCATCACATATGTAAGGGGGGACGTGAAAAGAAGGAAATCATTGCGCGCCGCGGCGAGATAATTGCATGCCGCGGCGTGAGGCTCTCGGGTTGAATTCTGGAAAACAATGAAGCATCGCGCGCCGCGGCGGGATAATTGCATGCCGCGGCGGGGAGCTCTCGGGTTTTTGCATATTTTTTAGAAATTGTGTTGCGCCGCGGCGGGGAAAATGCATGCCGCGGCGCGCCTATTCCTATGGCACATAGGATTCGTGTAAACCCTTACATCTATAAAAATCCCCTTAGAGTCCCCCTTACATACAACTCGAACTCACTTGACCAATTCATACACAACTCTTCCTCTTCTCAATTTTGCGACTCAAACACGACATTCAATCAGCTTTGAGAGCGTTGCCACACTATAACGAAGCGAGAGATACCATTCTAAGGATTCAAGGAAGCCAACGACGATCGAAGATAAAGCTTACGGAGGAGTACGTCAACCGATCCATAAGCGGTATTTAGATTTAGGTTTTCCTTGTTGTTATAGAATTAATTTATCTTCTCCATTTGTTAAAGTGTATGATCATATTTTATTTGTCTATGAATAACAATATGAACATGAGCGGCTAGTTTCATTATGGATGTTTAGTTTGTGTTGCCATGTTTGCTAGGATTGTGTATGGTGTATTTAATTGATTTATGAATGAATTACTTTTTGATTAAGAGCATGTTTAAATGTTTGATTATGAATAATCATGGGCCAATTTGATGTTCGTAGTTAGATTGAAAAATCTGAGAATTTAGTTATAGGAACGTCACCTTAACTCTATTCCGAAACACTTAATCAAAGATTCAAGTTAGTGACTTAGTCATAGCATTAATTTGATTGGCATGTTTTCCTTGCGCATAATTTGATTGCTACTTAATTTACCCCCGCCAAAGGCAGTTAATTAGTTAATCAACAAAGAGACCTACCCCCGCCAAAAGGAGTTTCGTAATTAAAAGGAAAGCTGGTAGTTTAGTTTATATAGGACGTTCATGTATCTCACCATACCTTTTCGATGCAAACATGGTTAACCAAGCTAAACGTCCATACATCCTCTATTGATATTTGATTTGATTGAATCGATTGTCTGATTGCCATCTTGATTTCGTGTGATTTTCGTATTATTGTTCTCGTCACAAAAACAAATACCCTTTTTACAGTTTTATTAGCATTAGGATTCTAGTTACTTAGAGTTTTAGTTTCACTAGAACTCTATTTAATTAGTGTTTTATTTTCATTAGAACTCCATTTAGATTAAAAAGCTAGTTATTTAAGACCACTGCAATTCCTTGAGAGACCGACCTTGGAAGTTGCTTATCACTTCACTACGAGTGATTCGTACACTTGCGAGTACACATTTTAACACATCAGCAGTTTGTTAGTTTGTTATCCACGTGGAGAGGAATTGGTAAATTAGTGATGGGTATTGTGAGATTGTATGTGCCTTGCTCTTGGGAGAGTCACCGAGCCTCTCGAATGCTTGGAGTGATATTGTATGAACTCACCTATAATTGACAGATTTACAGTTGATAAAGAATTTGCAATAAATTTATGTTGTCGACTGATTTACTAATTTGTGTAGTTTTACATTTCTTATTTTCATAATACTGAAATCTAGTTCCTAACAGTGATTTAATTATTGTGCTCAATCTATTTGGTCAATCATGTAGCAAGTGAGGCAGCCCAAGAAAGAAAAGATTTGTCATTGATGAGTTTCATCTTGCATTCTCCTAGATAATTTCCTAACAGATGAAAAAAATTAATTCCTACGAAAAATATGAGACTAGATTGATAGAAAATATACCTTGTTCCCTACCAAGTGAAATTGAATAGATCATGATTGTAATTCTCAGTTTGTCAAAATAACGATACATAATGATGAGGAAGCCTTTAGTACAAGGAGAAGAAGAAGCTGAGAAAATGATCTTAGAATCTTATGCTGCATTGCTTCTAGCTACATACACTAATATTGTCAACTTACAAAATATGACTTGACACTTGGCTTGATATTGTTGGCTCAAGTTACTTGAAATGTTTTTTTTGGCATGCACAGCTTAGAGGCTCTTGTGTAGGAGGACTAACATATAAGCTTTCTATTATTTTTCAGTTGACCGACTATTGGAATACCATTATCAATTAAATGAATTACATAGTAGTTTGGAAAATATTGAATTTAAAGCTATTGAACAATAGATGCTTCGTAAAAAGTTACATAATACCATCTTGGTAATGCTTTTTACCTTATGCTATCTACTGCAATAGTGTGAATTTTATGGTATGTCGTGGACACCGTACTAAAATCTCTCATGCTATAGGAACTTAAAAGGAACATTCGGGTATTCTGCAGAATGCGGCCTTTGCTTCCTAATGATGGTTCTAGCACAGAAGGAAAGGCTATATCTTATCCCACTTCAATGGAAGCTCTTGGCCGGGGTGTTGAATTAGTGCAAAATGGTACACATGTTGAGAAATATATTAGATTACAATTAGAATGATATATCTTGTTCAAAGTTCTCTTGATGGTTATAAGGTAATTCAAGCTCTAGTTCTTGCTTTAAGTATTATCTGAACAATTAAAATGATATATCTTATTCTATCAAAAAAAAAATGATATATCTTATTAAATTCTTTATTTTCATTCAAAACTCTAGTATTGTTTGTTAAATTGATCATATATGCTTTTCAATATCTGTGACAATTCTCTCTCTCCCCCCTTCCTCTTTAATTTTTCCTTGTGACTGACAATTTGAAGTTGATTTGCTGGTGGTGATCTTTTGGTCCAAGTTTTCTTTTTTGCCTATGGTCAAACAGGATAAAGAAAAACTTACACCATGATGGGTAAGCCAAGAGATCCAGATGGAAAAATGATTGATACCATGTTCATTAGAATAGATATTCCAAGCTAGACAATCTCTTCAACTACAAGGTTGGAAATATGAAATGTAGGTATGCATCTTTCTCTGTGTGCTCATTTTACTATTGTTTGAGTGTAATGATGTAATATAAATGCTCATGTTCCTATTTTTTGTAATTTTTAAATAGGTATCAATGTTGAAAATATATAATGAGACTATTCGTGACTTGCTATCAACAAATAAATCATCTTCAGATGTCTCAAAAATGGAAAATGGTGGTAAGCAATATGCAATAAAACATTATGCAAATGGGAACTCCGATCTTACAATTATGGATGTTCGTAGTGTTAAAGAGGTCTCATTTCTTCTATACCAGGCTGCACATAGCAAGTAACTAATCTCAGTGTTCATCCTGCAACATTATATTTTCAACTGACCATCCAATTATTGAGAAATTACGTTGCTTTTGTTATAAAATGTGAAGTTCTTAATTTGTTTATGCATGAATATTTCACAGTGATACTGGTGCTTACTGATTGTGATATTTTTTCTACACTTTTAAAAAATTTAAGCACAATATTTCAAATTACGTTATTGTTATTCTTAATTGTCCATTTATATATAGTTTTGATTGTTTGGTATAAGCTTTTTTTATTCATCGATTAAACTTGTATGAGAATGTCATTTTAAATTTTCATATATATTAGAATAGCTATTGGCTTCATGTAGCCTTTTTATTAAAACAACTATTTCTTGATTGAAGCTAAATTGAATTATAACCTTTTTTTATGCACCTTCTTGGATGTCATGGACCCTACCTAATGTCAACAAACTATTACTTTAGAATATATTGTATTTTTCATTTTAAGTTCTATATGGAACATTGAATTCTAGTGATTTTTGTATTTTTTAAATGAGTTTAATTAATTCTCTCTTTGAGAAGATTGTTGATATGTACATCTTTTATGTAATGCCTTGAGCAAGCATTCTAATTAACTTACTTTGTTATGATTTGAAGTTTATCGTGTGACTTGAGTGATACTGCTTGTGAATATATTATCAAACGGTACATGACCATCAAATCAAGTACGAAAATATTTGAATCAAATTATAACTTTTTTATGAAGATTTTTCTTTTTAGGGCAGTCATTACAAAAGAACTGTCATAGTAAAAATGAATTAGCTTTATTATTTGCAATTTTTTATGATGGACATTTGTAGTATTTTGGGGTGGTTATGGTCCAATATGTGTCATGGTAAATATTTTCCATGACAGTCGGTTTAATTTTTTCAACTTTTTATGACGATCATTTTTCGTTTTTTATGATGGTCCTAACATAATGGAAATCCATATTTCTCATGACTCCTAGATAGATGACGGTCACTGAATTTTTTTTGGAGCATCTTGGTTTCCTTACTATGAAGATTAATAATGATCGTACTTAAAGCCAGTTTTTGGTGTAGTAATGGTATGAAGTGGCCACTTTGTGAGATGTTGTACTTTTTTAGAAGCTCATTAAAAAGCTTGTTACAAAAATGGCTCCCTCTATCACTAATAATTGCTCTAGGCATCTCAAACCTACTAAAAATCATATCTTTCAAGAATTTGACAACAACATTTGCATCGTTAGTTCTTGTGGGTATAGCTTCTATCCACTTGAAAACATAATCAACAATGATTAGAATGTAAAAAAACCAAAAGATGGGGAAAAAGGATCCACAAAATCAATCCCCCATACATCAAACAATTCAACCACTAGATTAGATATCAAAGACATTTCGTTACGTTTGCCTATGTTACCAGTCCTTTGACACCTAATACATCTCATCAAAACAATTGAGCATCCTTAAATAGAGAAAGATAGTAAAATCTAGATTGTAATACCTTTAGTATCATTTTCTTACCACCAAAATAGCCCTAACAGTGTAGTTCATGTCAAAATGTTAGGATGCTTTTAAGTTATTCTTCGGGCACACACCTTTGGTTGACTTGGTCTTGATACATTTTGAACAACTAAGGATCATCCCAAAAGTATTGACTGAAAGTATAGAAAAATCTTTTATTTTCCTAAAATGTAATGTTAGGCCTCAAAATTTGACCACAAAAAAAGAATGTTGGGCTTAAAAATAACACAAGCAAGATAATTTAGAATGTCAACATACCATGGATTTGAATCCATTATAAATAATTGTTCATCAGGAAAGGTTTCTACAATTTCTTCCTTACTCTCACCCTTAACAATATTAAACTCAGAAATCAACCTAAATAGTTGATGAGCTACTACATTTTTAGTACCCTTTTTGTCTTTGATTTCTAGGTCAAATTCTTGTAAGAGTATGACCTACATAATGAGTCTAGGCTTAGCATTCAATTTAGTTAACAAATATCTCAAAGCAACATGATCTAAATGTACAATAACTTTAGTTCCTACTAAGTAAGACCTAAATTTATCAAGTGAAAATATAACAACCAAAAACTCTTTTTCAATGATGGAATAGTTAATCTGGGCATCATTGAGTGTTTTACTAGCATAGTATATAACAATTAAACGTTTATTCACTCTCTACCCTAAAATAGCGCCTATGGCATAGTTAGAAGCTTTACATGTGAATTCATGCAGTAAAGATGATGTGTTAAAATGTGTACTCGCAAGTGTACGAATCACTCGTAGTAAAGTGATAAGCAACTTCCAAGGTCGGTCTCTCAAGGAATTGCAGTGGTCTTAAATAACTAGCTTTTTAATCTAAATGGAGTTCTAATGAAAATAAAACACTAATTAAATAGAGTTCTAGTGAAACTAAAACTCTAAGTAACTAGAATCCTAATGCTAATAAAACTGTAAAAAGAGTTTGTTTGGTTTTGGTAACGGGAACAATTATACGAAAATCACACGAAATTGCAATCAAACAATGAATTCAATCAAATCAAATATAAATAGAGGATGTATGGACGTTTAGCTTGGTTAACCATGTTTGCATCGAAAAGGTATGGTGATATGCATGAACGTCCTATATGAATAAAACTACCGGCTTTCCTTTTAATTACGAAACTCCTTTTGGCGGGGGTAGGTCTCTTTGTTGATTAACTAATTAACTGCCTTTGGCGGGGGTAAATTAAATAGCAATCAAATTATGCGCAAGGAAAACATGCCAATCAAATTAATGCTATGACTAAGTCACTAACTTGAAGCTTTGATTAAGTGTTTCGGAAAAGAGTTAAGGTGACGTTCCTCTAACTAAAATCTCAGATTTTTCAGTCTAACTACGAACACCAAATTGGCCCATGATTATTCATAATCAAACATTTAAACATGCTCTTAATCAAAAAGTAATTCATTCATAAATCAATTAAATACACCATACACAATCCTAGCAAACATGGCAACACAAACTAAACATCCATAATGAAACTAGCCGCTCATGTTCATATTGTTATTCATAGACAAATAAAATATGATCATACACTTTAACAAATGGAGAAGATAAATTAATTCTATAACAACAAGGAAAACCTAAATCTAAATACCGCTTATGGATCGGTTGACGTACTCCTCCGTAAGCTTTATCTTCGATCGTCGTTGGCTTCCTTGAATCCTTAGAATGGTATCTCTCGCTTCGTTATAGTGTGGCAACGCTCTCAAAGCTGATTGAATGTCGTGTTTGGGTCGCAAAATTGGGAAGAGGAAGAGTTGTGTATGAATTGGTCAAGTGAGTTCGAGTTCTATGTAAGGGGGACTCTAAGGGGGTTTTTATAGATGTAAGGGTTTACACGAATCCTATGTGCCATAGGAATAGGCGCGCCGCGGCATGCATTTTCCCCGCCGCGGCGCAACACAATTTCTGAAAAATATGCAAAAACCCGAGAGCTCCCCGCCGCGGCATGCAATTCTCCCGCCGCGGCGCGCGATGCTTCATTGTTTTCCAGAATTCAACCCGAGAGCCTCACGCCGCGGCATGCAATTCTTCCGCCGCGGCGCGCGATGATTTCCTTCTTTTCACGTCCCCCCTTACATATGTGATGGCACTATATGTAAGGCTTACATATTTTGTCTTGATTAGCCCGTAACTTGTGATCCGAGCGCCGTAGGTGTCCCGTCTTTGCGTGATTTCATCATTTGACTCATTTGACGCTAAAAACACCTGAAATGCACTAAAATATACCCGTGACTCCGAATGGATAGATTTATGAAAATAATCGAAATAATAATCATAATAAATCTATATATCAATCAATTACGCACAATTAATCACGAAATATTAGTGCTTTTCGAGCACTCATCACAACCCCCAACCAGCTTCTTGCTAGTCTCTAGCAAGTGAAGCGATCTAAAAACTAAAATCAAAACAAAGAAAATAAACTAACCTAAACTAAATCACTTCCGTAGATTGTCACGGTTGCATTTAGCGTATGCAACAAGCCTTTAAACCCCTAGGTGGCCCTAGTGGACGAGTTATAGTCTCGTGAGGGTTTCCAGTGATGATACCCGCAAACATCGTAACTGACACAACTAAAGACTCAAAACTAATAAAGACTCTAACAATACTTGAATCAATCCATGCATACGTCTCAAAAATTGTTAACAACGAATGATACATGAAATAGTTAAACATCACCTAAGCTCAAAAACAGTCCAAACATCAAACTCATCATGGTAATCGAATTTTGAACAACCAATCACACCACAAACCCGTTAGTTACACTATCTGACCGTGTCATGCATGATATTCATAGATTAAATTTCAATATCTCATAAATGTGCAAGTAAAATATGAATGTTAATTTTTGCACTTACAAACTCTATATGCTCATTTTTCAAACTCATCTCCACTAATATAGAAACTAAACTACCTAGAATCAATAGGACTTCATTAAGCTTGTAAAGTTGTGGCTAGGTGTGTGATCATGAAAGTACAAAAATGATGTTTTCATATGATAAGAGTACCTTTTATTTCACAAACATATTTTCAACCCTTTTTTTTTTTTTTTACCAAGTGTTCTTTTCCATCCTCCCTTCAATTCAAATGTCCTTTGGATCTTTTGCTTGATTTTCTTCTCTTTTTTTTTTTTATTCTTGCTTACTGTTTCAATCATCATCATTTTTTTTTTTTTTTTTTTTTTTTATGATGAAGCAAGATAAACACAACATAATTGCTCATGAAAATCAAATATTACATTAAGTACTCTTATCACTAAGGGTAGTTCAATGTATGTCAATGTTGAGTTCAAGGGTGTGCTATTGATAAAATATTGCGGGAGGCATGAAAAGTCCAAACGGTCCAAAGATGGCCTAAATCATTTTCTAAGTGGTGTTTGTTTCTATTATTTCGCTTCAACGTGTTTTCAAATGAGTTCTAGAGATTGTTGAGACTTAAAACATATCATGAACATGCATACATTCCACAAATCAGAATAGTTAAACTAACCATGCATACATACCACATATACCACAAAATTCTCAAATTAGATGAATCCAACATTTGTGTGCTTCGTTGCTTAGGTAAAAATCTAACATCTCTCACATGTCATCGTCATTACAATCATGTTAATATCATAGATTTCCGGATTGAATCAAGTAGACACGACACTAACTAAAAACAATTCAAGTGACAAAGTTAAAAATTTAAAATTGGTCATATTTCATGCTCATGGAATATTCTTCCCACCCCCAACCTAATTTCTGCATTGTCCTCAATGTTGAAAAAGAAGAACAAAAGAAATAAGAAAAAGTGTGAGAAGTTACCCCCCTTTCGTATGAAATTGTGTCGTTACTCGTTATGCTCCGGTTCACTGTTCCTCGCTTCTCTCATGAAGAATGTATGAACATATATATGGAACCTCAAAGTGTATGCACACAATTCACATTCAAACCTAATTTTTAATTATAACTAAGTCAAATGAAAACACAAAAACATCAAACTAAGTTAAAAAATCAAAAATAAAATGAAAAATGAAAGAAAATAAATGAAAAAGAAATAAAAGAAATAAAGACAACGAAAGAGATACGATACCGAATGGGTGCCTCCCATTAAGGGCTTAGTTTAACGTCTTAGCAAGACGTGACTGATCTCGTGTCAAGGGGGGTTAAATATGTAATTGTACTGTTTATCTCCTCCCTTATATTTCTTGAAATGAGCTTTCGTCCTCCAAGTCGAGTTTTTGTAATTAGAATGCTTAATGCGTTCTTTGTAGGCATCATCCCGACTTAAATTTATCAGTTTGTCCTTCCCTCTCCATTCAACGTTTCGAACCTCAATTTTGTTGCATATGCTATTCTGCAATTCAGTGTTAGAAGAAATAGGGGAGGGTTGAAAAATTCCAAACTGTACAGTCTCTCCACAAACCGTCATTGATAACTTCCTATTATGGACCTCAATAGTTGTCTTGGTAGTGGCCATGAATGGTCTACCAAGAATAATTGTATGTTCCTTGTCCTTAAGAAAATTTTTGTCCATTTCAAGCACCACAAAATCCACTGGTACAATAAACTTGTCCACCTGTACCAACAAATTTTCCACTATTCCTTTTGGGTATTGAATAGACCCGTTTGCAAGTTGAAGGGTCATCCTTGTTTCTTTTAACTTTCCTAATCCTAGTTGCAAGTACACTGAATATGGCATTAGGTTTATACCTGCTCCTAAGTCTAGCATAGCCTCGAATACCCTTTTGTCTCCCATAGTGATGTTAATGTTGAAACTACCTGGATCTTTCATTTTGAGAGGCAAGTGCGGTTGAATTATTTGACTACCAATTTCTAACATTTCATTCTCTTTGCTTCTATTCTTTTTGATGATAAAGTTCCTGCAAATTGGATCATAAGTCGAACTGTTCTTTATAATATCCAAAAGAGGTAAATTACAATTAATCCCAGAAAATAAAGCAAGAGTGTCAGAGTATTGCTCATCCTGATTTTTCTCCTCAAACTGGTTTATAGGTGGTATTGGTGGTCTATATGGATCCGCTGACTTGTGTAGTTGATAAATGGTGGATGTTTCTTTCTTAGGAAGTTCATTTGGATTGGTATTAAGCTCATCATCTTCTTTGAGAGTTGAATCCTCACCTTCAAAGTTACCTGTACTAGACAACAAAACATTAGAATTCTCAGGTAAATTATTAAGTACCTCCTCATCATTTTGAAAGACTGTGATCGCCTTTGCTTGTTCAGGTTGACTAGGCAGCTTTCCCGTCTCTTGTTTGTACATTTGTTCCGCTAGCTGCCCCACTTGCATTTCCACTCTTTTGATTGATGCTTCCATAGAGTCCATCCTACCACTACAAGATTGTATAAAATTGTTTAGGGTTTCCTCTACGGTTGGTTTATTTGGTGGAAATTGTCGGTTTACGTTTTGGCCTTGTGTTTGATTTTGGACAAATGGTTGGCTATTGTTTTGTTTCCATCCAAAATTAGGGTGATTCCTCCATCCAGGGTTGTAGGTATTTGAATAAGGGTCGTTCCTAGGTCTAGGTTGGTACCCTTGCATTAAATTCGCCTCTTCAGTAGTACCTGTGTAAGGATCACCTGCAAAAGAACAAACATTAGCACCATGTCCATATGAACCACAAACTCCACATACCTCGTGTTTTGGCATTTGATTAATATTGGAGGTTGTGAGAAGTTGCACTTGTTTCGTCAATTCAGCAAGTTGCATGGCCATTTCATTGTTAGAGCTTAACTCGTGGACTCCAGCTCTTCTTCCTCTAGCGCTCTTTTGTTGGGAATTGGCTCCCAACATCTCGAATAGTTCGTATGTTTCATCTGCTGTTTTCTCACCCATAGCTCCTCCTGCAGCGTTGTCAACTGTGAATTGACATTGAAGTGTCAATCCGTCGTAGAAAAATTGATTCTGTAGCTGCAACGGGAAGTGGTGATGTGGACATTGTATCAACAGCAATTTGAATCTGTCCCAAGCCTCGTGGAAGGGTTCTCCGTCCATCTGCGAAAAAGTAGCAATTTTTGTTCTTAGATCAGATGTCTTTTGATGGGAATAGAACTTACCCATGAATTTATTGTAAACATCGTCCCATGTGACCAAAGAGCCGGGTGCCAACGTCATTAGCCAAGACTTAGCTCTATCCTTGAGAGTGTATGGAAAACACCTCATGCGTAGTTGATCTTCACTAAGTCCCTGCAATGGAAAAGTTTGCACAGTAGCATATAGTTCACGCATAAAATTTAAAGGATCTTCATTAGGGATACCGTAAAAGGAGGGAAGCATGGAATAATGAATATTTTTCAATTCATAATTCCTAGCCGCCTCTGTAAGTCGAATGCACGATGTAGCGGTCCCAATGATCGGTCTTGCAAACTCTTTGTTCATCATTTGCCTAGCTACGTTTTCACCCATTGCTGCTTGTAACTGTTGTTGGACTTCTTCCTCTTGAAATTGATTGTCCAGTTTCTTTGATCGGTGTTTGACTCTATGAATGTTGTCAATGTAAGGAGAGAGTTCCTTGTTAAGTGATCTCCTACCCTGCATGCACAAATAAAAAGCAAACAAAGATCAAGGTAGCAGTGAAATTGGAAATTAAGCACTATTTTTTTGATTTTTTGATTTTTTGATTTTTTTTTGGATTTTTCGAATAAAAATAAATAAATAAAATAAAGAAATAAATAAAAGAAATAAATAAATAAAAATAAATCAGAAACTCTAAAAAGTTAAAAAGAAAATTATTTAAAACGCCAATTCCCCGGCAACGGCGCCAAAAACTTGATGTGTTAAAATGTGTACTCGCAAGTGTACGAATCACTCGTAGTAAAGTGATAAGCAACTTCCAAGGTCGGTCTCTCAAGGAATTGCAGTGGTCTTAAATAACTAGCTTTTTAATCTAAATGGAGTTCTAATGAAAATAAAACACTAATTAAATAGAGTTCTAGTGAAACTAAAACTCTAAGTAACTAGAATCCTAATGCTAATAAAACTGTAAAAAGAGTTTGTTTGGTTTTGGTAACGGGAACAATTATACGAAAATCACACGAAATTGCAATCAAACAATGAATTCAATCAAATCAAATATAAATAGAGGATGTATGGACGTTTAGCTTGGTTAACCATGTTTGCATCGAAAAGGTATGGTGATATGCATGAACGTCCTATATGAATAAAACTACCGGCTTTCCTTTTAATTACGAAACTCCTTTTGGCGGGGGTAGGTCTCTTTGTTGATTAACTAATTAACTGCCTTTGGCGGGGGTAAATTAAATAGCAATCAAATTATGCGCAAGGAAAACATGCCAATCAAATTAATGCTATGACTAAGTCACTAACTTGAAGCTTTGATTAAGTGTTTCGGAAAAGAGTTAAGGTGACGTTCCTCTAACTAAAATCTCAGATTTTTCAGTCTAACTACGAACACCAAATTGGCCCATGATTATTCATAATCAAACATTTAAACATGCTCTTAATCAAAAAGTAATTCATTCATAAATCAATTAAATACACCATACACAATCCTAGCAAACATGGCAACACAAACTAAACATCCATAATGAAACTAGCCGCTCATGTTCATATTGTTATTCATAGACAAATAAAATATGATCATACACTTTAACAAATGGAGAAGATAAATTAATTCTATAACAACAAGGAAAACCTAAATCTAAATACCGCTTATGGATCGGTTGACGTACTCCTCCGTAAGCTTTATCTTCGATCGTCGTTGGCTTCCTTGAATCCTTAGAATGGTATCTCTCGCTTCGTTATAGTGTGGCAACGCTCTCAAAGCTGATTGAATGTCGTGTTTGGGTCGCAAAATTGGGAAGAGGAAGAGTTGTGTATGAATTGGTCAAGTGAGTTCGAGTTCTATGTAAGGGGGACTCTAAGGGGGTTTTTATAGATGTAAGGGTTTACACGAATCCTATGTGCCATAGGAATAGGCGCGCCGCGGCATGCATTTTCCCCGCCGCGGCGCAACACAATTTCTGAAAAATATGCAAAAACCCGAGAGCTCCCCGCCGCGGCATGCAATTCTCCCGCCGCGGCGCGCGATGCTTCATTGTTTTCCAGAATTCAACCCGAGAGCCTCACGCCGCGGCATGCAATTCTTCCGCCGCGGCGCGCGATGATTTCCTTCTTTTCACGTCCCCCCTTACATATGTGATGGCACTATATGTAAGGCTTACATATTTTGTCTTGATTAGCCCGTAACTTGTGATCCGAGCGCCGTAGGTGTCCCGTCTTTGCGTGATTTCATCATTTGACTCATTTGACGCTAAAAACACCTGAAATGCACTAAAATATACCCGTGACTCCGAATGGATAGATTTATGAAAATAATCGAAATAATAATCATAATAAATCTATATATCAATCAATTACGCACAATTAATCACGAAATATTAGTGCTTTTCGAGCACTCATCAAAAGACCAATTAGGTGCCATAATAACAAGGAGTGTAATAAGTTTATCTTTCAAGGTATTGAAGGCAAGAAGACAATCATCATTAAAATCAAATGGAACATCTTTGGACAGCAGGTTACTTAAAGGGCGACTTATTTTGAAATTTTTTTAATAAATTGCCAATAGAAACCTACATGCCCTAGAAAGCTCCTAATCCCCTTAACAAATGTTGGGGGAGGTAGTTTAGCAATTAAATCTCCTTGTCTACTTCAATGCCCTTGTTAGATATGATATGTCCTAAAACAATGTCTTGTTGGACCATAAATATCTTTTCTCCCAACCAAGTATCAAGTTACACTCAATACAACATTCCAAAACTAGAGTCAATTTATGCCAACAATCATCAAGTGAAGTACCAAAGACAAAAAAACCATCCATCAATACCTCAACTAATTTCTCCACCATATCTAAAAAGATAGACATCATGCATCTCTGAAAAGTGGCAGGACCATTGCATAGTCCAAATGGCATCCTCCCGAAAGCAAAAGTACTGAATGGGCATGTGAATGTTGTTTTCTTTTGATCCTCCGGAGCATGGATACCTATAATAACTTAAAATACCATCTAGAAAATAATAAAAATCGTGTCCAATTAGTCTTTCTAATATTTGATCAACGAAAGGAAGAGGGAAGTTATCATTTTTGGTGTATAAGTTCAATTTTCAAAAATCAATACACATCCTCCAACCTGTAATTTTTCTAGTGGGAACTAATTCATTTTTCTCATTCCTTATCATAGTTATTTTGGATTTCTTAGGTAACGTATTAATGGGACTAACCCACTTACTGTCAAGTATTGGGAATATAACTCCTACTGCTAAGAGTTTTAATACTTATTTTTTAACCACCTCTTGCATAATAGGATTTAGCATCTATTGTGCTTGTTTATCTGGTTTTGCATTATCCTCTAAATTGATCTTATGACACACATTGCTGGATTAATGCCTCTATGTTCCCTAAACTCCATCCTATGGCTTTCCTATATATCCTAAGCTCCCTCATTAATTTTTTCTCTTGTTTTTTGGTAAGTGTAGAAGATATAATAACTGGATAGGTTTCATTCTCTCTCAAAAATCCATATTTTAGGTGTTTATGTAGTTCTTTAAGATCTAGCTCAACTGGAGTTGTTTCATACTCTAATGGGCCATCTAATAAGTCTAAGGGTGTACTAGAGTCCTCTATGGTTGTAGCATTATCTAAGAATTCACTGTACTTAGTTTCATTATCTAAGTTTTTATCTACCTCACTAACTGTAAGTGCTACCTGTAATTTATCATCTAATCTATCTTGCACAAAAGTGTCATTAACAATAGGATCCAAGCAGTTAACAAATATATATTCATCAATAGCAGATATAGAAGGATAAGGAGAGGAATTAAAGACTTTCAAATGCATAGTCTCTCCCAAGACTGTCATGGTTAAAATCCCACTTTGGACATTAATTATGGTTTGGGTGGTGGCCATGAATGGCCTACCTAAGAGAATTGTATGCTCTTTAGGTAATGTGGGAATGGTACGGATGATCAGTATGACTCCAATGACTTATGCAATTGAGAAGCAGTAGATAACTCTCCAATTTCTTCCTTGGGAGGTTCATCATATTTTTCATTTAACTCATCACCTCCCTTGAACATTGTATATTCACCTTCCATGTTACCTGCACTAAATGGTGAGTTATTGAAAATATCAGGTAAATTCTTAGTAACCATCTTACCTCTTCGAAGGACTGTGACAGCCTTCACTTATTTAGGTTGACTAGGAAGCTTTCCTTTTTCTTGTCTTTGCATTTGTTTAACTAGCTGCCCCATCTATATTTTCACCCATTTCATTGAAGCTTCTAAAGAGTCCAACCTTTGATCTATTTTTTTTTACTATCCCTACTCACTTAAGTGAAAGCATTCAAGTTGTCCTGTGAGGTTGGCCTATTGGGTTGATTTGGTTGGTTTGTTCATGTTTTGGCCTTACATTTGATTTTGGACAAAAGGTTGGCTATTGTTTTGCTTCCAAGCAAAGTTGGCGTGATTTCTTCATCTAGGGTTATAGGTATTAGAATAAGGGTCATTCCTAGATCTAGGTTGGTGCGCTTGCATTAAATTAACCTCCTCACTAGTACCTACATAAGAATCACTTGCAAAAAAAAATTAGCCCTATGCTCATATGTACCACACACTCTGCAAACCTCTTGATTTGGCATTTGATTCACATTCTTGGTAGTAAGAAGTTGCACTTGTTTAGTCAACTCTGCAAGTTGCATTGCCATCTCATTTTTGGAGCTTAGCTCATTGATTCCAACTCTTCTTTCTCTAACACACTTTTGTTGGGAATTAGCTCCCAACATCTCATAAAGCTCATATGTTTCCTCTGCTATTTTCTCACCCATAGCTCCACCTATAGCATTATCAATTGTATATTGACATTGTAGTGTTAATTCATCATAGAAAAACTAGTTATGTAGTTGTAGTGGGAAGTAATGATGTGGAAACTATATCAAGAGTAGCATGAACCTATCCTAAGCTTCATGAAAGGGTTTTCCTTCCATCTATGAAAATGTGACAATCTTGGTTCTTAGGTCAGAAGTCTTTTGTAGGTAATAGAATTTACCCATAAACTTGTTATAAACAGCTTCCCAAGTAGCCAAAGAACCAGGTACGAACATCATGAGCCAGGACTTAGCTCTATCTTTAAATGTGTAAGGTTAAGTCGTCATCCTAAGTTGATCCTTACTAAGTCCTTGTAATGAAAAGGTTTGTATAGAGCGTAAAATCATGAATGAAGTTCAATGGATCGTCATTAGGAATGCCTCAAAAGGAAGGTAGCATAAAATAATGAATATTTTTTAATTTATAATTCCTAGCTGCCTCTGACAATTGAATATATGATGTGGCAGTCTCAATGATAGGCCTTGCATATTCTTTCATCACCATCTGCCTAACTATGTTGTCACCAATTATTACTTATAGTTGAGGTTGTTCTACTTCCTCCTGACTATTAGTATCTAGTTTCCTTGACAAATATTTGATCCTATAAATGTTGTCAATGAATGGAGCGAGTTCCTTATGAAGAAACCTCTTACCTTGCATACATCAACAAAAATCAAACAAAGATCAAAGCAATAGAGAATTTTATAGAAAATTCGAGTACCTTCATAATGAAAATTAAAAACTAATTTTTTTGTTATTTTTTAAATAAAATGCAATAAAAGTAAATAAATAGTAAGCCTAATTTGGAATATCTAAAAAGTTAGAAAAAATTATTTAAAATGTCAATTCCCTAATAATAGCGCCAAAAACTTGATATGTAAATTTTAGTCATCGCAAGTATAATAATCACTTATAGTAAGCGATAAGTAAACTTCAAGGTCAATATCTCAATGAATTAGTGTGGTTTTAGATAATCATTTCAACTTATTAAAAATCCTAAAAACTAAAAGAAAAGCAGTAAATCAGGTCATAGAGAGTAAGAATGAGAACAAATAGTGAAGATGGAAAACAAACAAGGAAAGTTAAAAGTTCAATTCAAAACTAGCTTAAAAAGGTTGATAACTGTAAGGTTTATTTTGTATTGGCAATTTTCGTGGACAAAATGTTTGATTGTAATCTAGAGTAAGAGATCACCGCTTAATCAGACGATACATGATGATGGAGTCACCAAGCTTGCAATGCCCATATGACAGGTAATTCTATCATGCATCCATCTTCACACAATTGTGCACTACACTTAGTATGAATCGTAACGAAAAATAATTTATACACATGTTGGTCGATTGATCGAGTGTATAGTTAGATCGATCGAGTGATAGATCGATCGAGTGTGGAACGACATCGATCTAGGTGCTCTCGGGTTGAGATAGATCGATCGATAATTTTGGTCGATCGATCGAGTCCTATCCGATCGATCGATTCTAGAACAACATCGATCTAGGTGCTCTCGGGTTGAGCTAGATCGATCGAGAAATCTAGTCGATCGATCGAGCATTGGATCGATCGATCGAGCCAGTTGTTAGATCGATCGAGCCAGTTTTTCAGTTCAACTAAAACTTTTTTTTAATTCGACCCATATATTACTTTTACCAAGATGACCCCATTTAATGTGAAAAACAAAGTCATTGTTTGAGTATAACTGTGGTAATTGCTAAATCCTGATTGGTGTAGAGTTTTAATCTATTGCAAATCCTTTTTGAAGTAAAAATTGGACTCTATATAAGTGAGGCTAGTATGTGCATAAAACTCACCACACCGAAATAAGTTTTCATAATTCTGATTGCGCTTTAAAACTTCTTCTCTTCATCTTTTTAATTGTTCAAACGTATTGTGTGGTTATGTTTGAATAATTCATGCGCTTAATTGCTATTCATGATATTTGTTTTGCATGATCGTTCTAGAGTTTGCTAGCTGATTTGTTTTTACGTCGCATGCTGTTGAATCTGCTAGTTAGGGTTTTTCATTGTTTTAATCCGCTCTAGGACACACTTTGCACTTGTGCTATTTGTGCTAACGTTTCAGGTGACGTGTTCGGTATTTTATGTGACTCGAAATTACCGAAGTTGACGGGTTCGATTGATCTTGTGGGACTCAAGTAGATCGGAACGTTGGTCCTGATCCAGACACCTAACCTATGGAGGCCATGAAAGGAGCGACGGCTCGTAAGTAAATTACAGAAAGGGGGATCTATCTGTGAAGGGTAGTTCTAGGACCTATGGTTGTAATTGAACATTGATTTTCATAGTGGATAGTTAGGTGGTCCGGTGGACCGGTGGTTTTCCTCTTAGGTCATTGGAGTGGCCTAGGTTGTTTCCACCTAAAAATATCGTGTGTTATTTTTTATTCCGCATTTTATCTTTACACGCGATTGCATGTCTGGCTGTAATATTTAGGTTACATAGTTTTTATTTGTTAAAATTGAAAATAACCTATTCACCCCCCTCTAGATATATTTGATCCGTGATTAAAAACTTTCAATTGGTATCAGAGCGGGTCACTAGATAGACTTAGTGTTGCCTAGGACCTTATTATGGATCATTTGAGAGAGGGTTCTTCTACAACCCGTCCACCTTACTTTGATGGGTCTAACTACCCATATTGGAAAGCTCGTATGAGAGCATTTTTACGTTCCTTAGATGAAAGTGTGTGGAATTCTGTGCTTTATGGTTGGGAACCACCTACGGTTACCAAGGATAATGTAGTCACACTTAAACCTAGGATGGATTGGACTACTCAAGATAAAATTGGTAGTGGTTGGAATCAAAAGGGTATCAATGCTATTTTTAGTGCCGTGTCGTCGGATGAATTTCGACGTATTTCTGATATTGAAACTGCTAAGGTTACCTGGGACACTTTAGAGGTTGCCCATGAGGGCACGTCCCAAGTTAAACGAACAAAACTTCGCATGCTAGCTACTAAGTTTGAAAATCTTAGAATGGAGGAGGATGAAATGTTTTCTGAGTTTTATGCTAATTTATGTGATATCGCTAACTCTTCTTCAAATCTTGGAGATAAAATTGATGAACGCAGGTTAGTTCGAAAAGTCTTATGCTCACTACCAGAACGCTTTCAAGCAAAGGTTACAGCAATAGAGGAAAGCAAAGACATTGACACCATCAAGATTGAAGAACTCGTTGGTTCAATTCAAACATTTGAGATGAATCTTCGAACACCCAAAAGGAACATTGATATTGCTCTCAAAACCACCAATGATGATGATGGTGATAGTGATGATATAGAAGATGAAGATCTACTCACCCTAGCTAGAAAACTCAAGAAAATGTTGAACAGAAAGGATCTACAGATTAAAGAAAAATCAAGAGATCGTAAGGGAAGAGAATTCATGCCAATGAGTTCAGAAGGTAAGAAAACTAAACCCAATGGACCTAAATGTTTTGAATGCAATGGTTTTGGTCATTATGCAGCTGAGTATTGATGCACAAAAACTTGATACCAAATTTTGTATTTATAAAGCTCGCAAGTGCACGAGTCACTCGTAGTAAGCGACAAGTATACTCCCAAGATCGTCTCTCAAGGAATTGCGGTGGTTTTCAAAAATGTGAATTGTTTTCTAAAAGATTACAATAAAATTAAATCTAAACATTCTAACAAAGGAAGGTTGTGGAGATTCTTGCTAAAGTTGTAAAAGTTGACAAAAAATAGAGTGAATGCGTAGACTTTGTGTAAAACGATGAAGTGAATGAGTGTGGGAAATTGGTTAATAAGCTAATCATGGATGAATTGGTTTATGTGGTTGTAACAGTTAAGCACGAAAAAGTGGAACCTACTGATTATTTTCTCTAACCTAGAAGACCCCAAATCAATGGTGATTTCCCCTTAATTAACCAATTAACTTCTTTGATCTGGACCGTTAATTGGTCAATCAGCTTTAAATCTAAGAAAATAATTTAATCACCTAATTCAAGACAAATCAATGCACTTGAATTAGGCTCAAGTTTAAGAGTGCTTAATTGAATTCAGATGGCGTTTCTAAAACTCAATTCCAAAATAGTTCATACATTCACAAATTAAATTGGCTAGAAATAATTAATGAACATAATAGTAAAATCAATAAACTCGAAATAAATCACTTTAACATTAAACATTCCACAAAACCAATTATCCAATCATAGTTACATCACCAAAATCCCACACATAAAAAGCTTAGCTACTCATAATGAAATCCAAATCAATAATTTTCATTACAAATAACATTCTATGAATTCTTAAAGAGAGAAAAGATTACAAACAATAAATTACCCTATTTCCACTCTTAGATCAAGCTCTTGATGTTGGATGGTCACCTTCTTCAAGATTGTTGATGGAGCTTCAATGGAGGAGCATTAATGGAGTAATCTCTCTCTAAAGAATTTGGAGAAGATGAAGCACTATTCACGTCACTGTTCACGAGTTGGTGGAAGCTCAATGATAATCTGTAGATGGAGGCTCAATATTTGGAGTGGTGGAGGCTTGGAATCCTTTGGAGGCTGGTTAATTGATCACTTGGAGGCTAGAGAGTATATATAGAGTTTTGTCCAATTAGGTTTTGTAAGGGTTTCCATAATTGATGTAAGTCTCGTGCCCTAAAAGGATTCCAGTACGCGCGCGCGCGCCGCGGCGCACATTTCCCATGCCGCGGCGCGCGATGTTTTCATGATTTCCAAATTGCAACCCGAGAGCCTCTCGCCGCGGCATACAATTCCCTCGCCGCGGCGCGCAATGTTTTGTTGGTTTTCATGTTCCAACCCGAGAGCCTTTCGCCGCGGCATACAATTCCCTCGCCGCGGCGCGCCTTGCATGTAAGGGTGTACATGGTTTGTACATGAATGTACATGCCTTGTACATATTCTGTTGATTATCAATGTAAGGCTTACATAATGTATGGCACCGAATGTAAGGCTTACATATGTATGCATTTTTACTCCATTTTTGCTCTCTTTTTCCAAATTTCTCTCCAAACTTACTTTGCCCTGCAAAACAGTAGAATACCCTCCAAAACAAGATTATATCGAGATTACATGCAAAATAAACACTTAAAAACATCACAAATAGTAGATCAAAATAGTGTTCATCAAGTATGCCAACAAGAAGAAGAAGACAAGAAAAGCTTTCAATGCTACCCTTAGTGACACAGAAAGTGATGAAGACCAAGCTAGTGGTTCAGAAAATGTTAACTCTAACTACGTAGCTTTTACAGCAACTGTTGGTGGATACTCCAGTGAGTCAGACCTTGACTCAGATGATGAGGGAAGTAAATCTATTCTTGCTAAATTTAATGCAAACAGTTTTGAAGAATTATTTATTGATTTAATTAACTGCAAGAAAGAAAAAGATAAGCTTCTCATAACTGTAACAAAGCTGAATGATCAAATCAATTCACAAGACCTTAATTTGTTAGTTTTAGAAAAAGAAAAAGTTGAATTGTCTGAGCATGTTGACAAATTGAGTTTGAGTCTTGCAGGTATCAAACAGGAAAATTCAAAGCTTGTGCAGGAATTGGAGCAATCAAAGGAAACAGTGAAGAGATTAACTATTGGAGCTGAACGACTAGACAAGATATTGAGCATTGGTAAGCCTTTCGGTGATACACGTGGACTTGGATTCTTAGATGAAAGCTGTACACCTTCTACTTCAAAAACTACATTTGTAAGGTCTTCTAACTCTACTTCTACTGCTACTAATTTTGCACAAACACCCACTACAACTGTATTAGCTAAAACTGTTAAGTTTGTGCCTGTTTGTCATCATTGTGGTAGAAAAGGCCATATTCGACCTAAGTGTAGATTTTTGATGAATGCTCTTCGATCTAATAATTATCTTCATGCTTATACTTATAGAACTCATAATTATCATCCTACCATGCATATGTTGAATTTGAATAGGAAAGATGAGTCTAAGAGTATGTTTTTAACTAATGCAATTAAATCTCAACCCAAAAACATAAAGAAGTCAAAATTCATGAAAATTTGGGTTAGAAAAGATTGTATGTTTCCTGTCACTTGATCATTATTGCTAGCCCACCTAGGTACTTTTGTTTGAGTGCTTAAATGATCCTAGGTGAGTATTTTCATAGGTTTATTTTGTTTTTGTTGTTAGAATTTTTTTTTTTAGACTGTTTTTTTTTAAAAAAAAAAAACTACAAGGTATTGGATTCATATAATACTTATGCTTATACAACCTTATCTTTTGTAGCTTATTTTGATTCTCATTGTATATTCAATGCTACATTTCAAAATTCTGCACATTTTTGCATTATTTCCATGTGATGACACTATTGATTGAACTTATTCACACACTCACTGAACACTCATGTATGTCATCGATGAAATTTATGATTAATTTTGAAAGACTCTAAGACTTGAGCTAATCTTGACTGCGAAATTATATTGAGTTCGATTTTTTATCTTTTAAAATATTTCATCTTAGTGAGACAACTAGTATTGAGAGGGCTACCTACTATGATGTGTGCAGCTACCGTAGTGAGCGGAGAGGGCTACTTCATAACTAGTGTGAAAGTCATCATATTAGATTTATTGCTCGTACATGTTTAAAAAAATATATATAAATAATTAAGAAATTTCATTTGACATATACAAAAAGAAAGAGCAAAAAGGTTTTAAAAAAAAAAAATCTCCTTTTAATAGACATATTTTATTATGTAAGAATGAAGACTCAATTATAATTTAGCATGATAGATGAAATTATTTTCTTTTGAGTCTCTTATAATTGGTTATAAATTAATTTATTAAAATGCAAGTGGAGTTCACATTGTATACTACTTTAAGTGAATGTCAATATGCCATTATATGTGTTAGTGTGCTTGTGTGACCTATTTATTTTACTTGCTAATACAATGAATGATCAAAATTTAAGCAAAAATAATTTTTCAATTGGTTGTATGTTTATTCGTCTTAAATGAGTTTATTGCTTTGTGGTAAAAAAAAAAATAAAAAACATTTTTTGTTTTCTTTTGAATTTGTTTTACGTCTAGAGAGTCATAGAACTTAGGGGGAGTCATTGCATATATATTTCATTATTCTTCTTTTGACTTATGCAATTCCTCCTACATGCTTTGGACAAATACATGTGTGATCATATGCATTTTTAGCCCACTTTGATAATTGTTAAACTTTGGGGAGAGTGATCCATACCATTTTAACTATTTCATAATTTGTCAATTTCGTATGTCAAAAAGGGGGAGAAAGATTCATGCTGCTATGGAGATTGGATTTAGGGGGAGATATTGGATTGATATTGGATTCATTAATTGTGCACATACACTACATTTCATTCGCACCTTTATGTACACAGAACTAATAAACAATGAGGCTTTCAAGCCAAATTTGTGTTGCTATTTGTTTGTATTTCAGTGGACTGAGCGTATCAAGTATCAAGCGAAGATGGTCCACCAGATCATAGATAATTCCACTGATGTAATTGATGTAATGATATTTTAGCTATGAGCGCTATGTAGTGAGATAGTGGTTTTGTCACACGAAAATGCCAAAGGGGGAGATTGTAAGGTTTATTTTGTATTGGCAATTTTCGTGGACAAAATGTTTGATTGTAATCTAGAGTAAGAGATCACCGCTTAATCAGACGATACATGATGATGGAGTCACCAAGCTTGCAATGCCCATATGACAGGTAAAATATTCTATCATGCATACATCTTCACACAATTGTGCACTACACTTAGTATGAATCGTAATGAAAAATAATTTGTGCACATGTTGGTCGATCGATCGAGTGTATAGTTAGATCGATCGAGTGTGGAACGACATCGATCTAGGTGCTCTCGGGTTGAGATAGATTGATCGATAATTTTGGTCGATCGATCGAGTCCTGTCCGATCGATCGATTTTGGAACAACATCGATCTAGGTGCTCTCGGGTTGAGCTAGATCGATCGAGAAATCTAGTCGATCGATCGAGCATTGGATCGATCGATCGAGCCAGTTGTTAGATCGATCGAGCCAGTTTTTCAGTTCAACTAAAACTTTTTTTTAATTCGACCCATATATTACTTTTACCGAGATGACCCCATTTAATGTGAAAAACAAAGTCATTGTTTGAGTATAACTGTGGTAATTGCTAAATCCTGATTGGTGTAGAGTTTTAATCTATTGCAAATCCTTTTTGAAGTAAAAATTGGACTCTATATAAGTGAGGCTAGTATGTGCATAAAACTCACCACACCGAAATAAGTTTTCATAATTCTGATTGCGCTTTAAAACTTCTTCTCTTCATCTTTTTAATTGTTCAAACGTATTGTGTGGTTATGTTTGAATAATTCATGCGCTTAATTGCTATTCATGATATTTGTTTTGCATGATCGTTCTAGAGTTTGCTAGCTGATTTGTTTTTACGTCGCATGCTGTTGAATCTGCTAGTTAGGGTTTTTCATTGTTTTAATCCGCTCTAGGACACACTTTGCACTTGTGCTATTTGTGCTAACGTTTCAGGTGACGTGTTCGGTATTTTATGTGACTCGAAATTACTGAAGTTGACGGGTTCGATTGATCTTGTGGGACTCAAGTAGATCGGAACGTTGGTCCGGATCCAGACATCTAACCTGTGGAGGCCATGAAAGGAGCGACGGCTCGTAAGTAAATTACAGAAAGGGGGATCTATCTGTGAAGGGTAGTTCTAGGACCTATGGTTGTAGTTGAACATTGATTTTCATAGTGGATAGTTAGGTGGTCCGGTGGACCGGTGGTTTTCCTCTTAAGTCATTGGAGTGGCCTAGGTTGTTTCCACCTAAAAATATCGTGTGTTATTTTTTATTCCGCATTTTATCTTTACACGCAATTGCATGTCTGGCCGTAATATTTAGGTTACATAGTTTTTATTTGTTAAAATTGAAAATAACCTATTCACCCCCCTCTAGGTATATTTGATCCGTGATTAAAAACTTTCAATAACAATCATTAGAGAATATATGGATATTTAGCTTAGTTGACCATACTTGCATCGAAATATTATGGTGAATTAACATAAACAAATTTATAAATAAAGATTATCGATTTTCCTTTTATTTACTAAAATTTCTATGGATAATGTAATTCTCTTTGGTGATTAACTAACCAATATCCTATGGATCGAGTATATCGACTATAAATCAAATTATGCACAAGAAAAACTATGTCAGACAAACCAATGCCATGACTAGATCATTAATTTGAGTTCTTGATTAAGTTTATCAAAATATAGTTAAGGTGACGTTCCTAAAACTAAATTCTCATATTTTTCAATTTATTTATGACCTCAAATTGGTCCATGAAAATTCACAAATAAATATTTAAACACACTATTAATCAAAAAACAAACTTTATTTATTTATGCAATTAAAACATTCATCATAATAAATCTAAGCAAATATGGCAACAAAAGCTAAACATTCATGATAAAATTATCCAAACATATTTAGATTCATATTCATAGGCAAATATAATCGAACAAACATTCTTAGGAGAGAAGATAATAAATATCTAATGACAACAAAAACCCTAGATCTAGATATCACAATTGGCTTGGATAATGTTTCCTTCCCCAAAAGCTTGATTCTTGATCTTCAATAGCTTCTTGTGTCTTCAAATGTGATTCTCTTGCCTCTTAGAATGTGAAAAATCTCTAAAACCTAATTAAGTTTCATTATAAAATCGTATCTAGAGTTGAAAACCTAATGGGGTATTTATATGTAAGGGTTACATAAAACTCGGACTCCCTAGAAAAGTAAGCACGCAACGACACAATCTTTCTTCTACCGCTGTACAAGCCTGAAAACTATCCAATAATAAAAAAAGAGGGTCATGCGCCCCAACACACAAAAGCTCCATCGCAACACAAGTACAATTTAGTGTCCAATACAAAAACCCAAGAGTTGGTGTTGTGGCACATATTTTCCTCCGATGTGGCACCCATTTTTTTGAGTGTGCTATTATGTACTCTTTACAAACTAGTTGGTTTCTAATGTAAGATTTAAATACCTTAGTTCTTTTTTCTCCTAAGTTGATATTTATGTGCTTCAAGTATTTCATTTTCGTGTAATTGCATTATCTAACTATTTTGAAGCTACTAACACCTGAAATACAAAAAAACATATATGTGATTTCGAATTGATAGATTTAAGCAAATGATTAAATAAAACAATTATAATTAAATCAATTAAATGCATTAATCACAAAATATTAATGCATTTCAAGTACTCATCACTAAACCCACCAGAGATGTACAATGCTAGTTAAACTTCATTATGAAAGAGGTGTTAAAGAAGGAAATTGTTAAGTGGCTTGACATAGGGATCATCTACCCAATATCTGACAGTGAGTGGGTAATCCTAATCCAGTGTGTGCTTAAGAAAGGAGGAATAACTATGGTGGTTAATGAGCTAATACCTACTAGGACAGTCACAGGTTAGAGTGTGTGCATGGAGCCATCTTTGAACCGTTTGAACTTTTCAAGCCTCCCAGTACTGTTTATCCATAGTGAAACTCGTGAACTCAATATGCACATATACATTTGAGACATATGGAATTTATAAAATAGGAGGATGGAAAAGAACATTTGGATAGAAAAGTTGAGTAAGTTTGTAAATAAAATAAAAAGTACTCTTATTCTATTGAGAAGAACTTTTTCGTACATTCGTAACCACATACCTTAACACAACTTTTACAAGCTTAATAAAGTCCTATTGATTCCAGGTAGTTTTGATTTCTATATTAGTGGAGATAGATTTGAAAAATAAGCCTATGGAGTTTGTAAGTGCAATTCTCACTCATATTTTACTTGCACAATTTCGAGATCTAAGATGTAATTTATGAATATCATGCATGGCACAATCTGATAGTGTAACTAACGGGCTGGTGGTTTGATTATTTATTCACAAGTCGATTACGAAAATGCATTTGATATTTGGACTATGTTTGAGCTTAAGTGATTTTTAACTATTTCGTATACCATTCATCATTAACAATTTTTGAGACATATGCATGGATTGATTTGAGTATGTTTAAAGTCTTTAATAGTTTTAAGAGTCGTATGATGTTTGTGGGTATCATCACTAGAAACCCTCACAAGACTATAACTCGTCCACTAGGGTCACCTAGGGGTTTAAAGGCTTGTTGCATATGCTAAATGCAACCATGACAGTCTCTTAAGTGATTTAGGTTAGTATAGTTTATTTCATTTATTTTTATTTTAGTTTTTAGATTACTCCACTTGATAGAGACTTGTAAGAAGCTGGTTGAGGTTCAAGCACTAACATTTCATGATTTATTGTGCTTAATTGTTAAAAATAGATTTGTTATATCACGTTTATATGATTATTTTTATAAATCTATCAATTCAAAATCACAGGTATATTTTAGTGTATTTTAGGTGTTTTTAGCGTCAAATGATTTGAATAATGCAAATACGCACAGACGGAACACTTACGGTGCTCGGATCACAATTTAGGGGCAACAGGAGTCAAATTATGTAAGCCATACATAACGAGCCAGCAATATGTAAGGGGTACATGTGAAGAATCAGAATACAACGCGCGCCGTGGCGAGGAATATGTGTGCCACGGCGAGCACCTCTCGAGTTTTGACCATTGTTTCAGATTTATTGTTGTGCTGCGGCGCGCCTATTCCTGAAACAATCAGGATTCTATGTAACCCTTACACCTATAAATACCCCCTTAAGAGTCCCTTTTACAACACTTCAATTTTTGCGAACCAACAAGAGACTCAATCAGATTTTAGAAGCTTTTCCACACTCAAAGAAGCAAGGAAATTAATTTTAAGGATCCAAGAAGCCATTGAAGATCGAAGATCAAGCCTTTAGAGAAGAACGTTATCCAATCCAATTGTGGTATTTAGATCTAGGGTTTCTTTTCTTTATAGAATTTTCTTTTCTTCTTCTTACTTTTTTGAGTGTATGTTCAAATTAAATTTGTTTATGAATATTAATATGAACATGAGTGGATAATTTCATTATAGGTGTTTAGTTTGTGTTGCCGTGTTTGCTAAAACTGTTGTGGTGAATATTTTTATTGATTTGAAATAAATAAAATTACCTTTTGATTAAGAGTATGTTTAGATGTTTAATTGTGAATTTTCATGGGCCAATTTGATATTCATAATTAGGTTGAAAAATATTAGAGTTTGGTTTTAGGAATGCCACCTTAACTTTACTTTGAAAAACTTAATCAAAACTTCAAATTAATGTCCTAGTCATGGCATTGGTTTGATTGGCATATTTTTCTTGTGCATAATTTGGTTGCTATTTGATAAACCCGATCGTAGGATATTGTTTAGTTAATCAACAAAGAGAATTACCCAATCGTAGGAATTTTCGTAATTAAAAGGAAAGTCGACAATATTTGTTTAGTACGTTCATGTTAATTCACCATAACTTTTCGATGCAAGCATGGTCAACCAAACTAACGTCCATACATCTTCCATTGATATTTGAAAACCTATTTGAGTTAATTCAAAATTTGCATAATTGTTTGTTCAACACCATTGATCTTGCTCACAAATCAAACTTCATTTGCAGTTTTATTAGATTTAGGATTCTAATTATTTAGAGTTTTAGTTTCACTAGAATTCTATTTAGTTAGTGTTTTAGTTGTTTTAGGACTCTTTTTAGATTAAGAATAAGATTGTTTAAAACCATTGCAATTCCTTAAGAGATCGACCTTGGAGGTTTGCTTATCACTTGCTACAGGTGGTTCGTACACTTGCGAGTACTATAATTTGCACATCAATTAGTAAGAGTGATAGAGTGATTCAAATCTTCAACATAAACCAAAAAGTTAAGATTAGTATGAGAATTAACACTTTTAGTAGAGGAAAGAGAGTGAAATTCTCAAGAGTCGTCACAATCTAAATTGAGATCCTTTGAAGAACTTTCAAGAAGAGGATTAATTTCATATATAATAGCTCTAACAAAATGTAAGAAGAGAGAGAATGGGGTATTTTGTTCATTCATATAACCGAGACCTCTCATATTATCCTGAGTTTTTCCAATTTTTAACATCTCATCAAGATGCTGAGCTCCAAGAAAAAAATTTTGAATTGTTTCTCTGTCTTCAGAAATTTTATTTTTCGGTTCAATTTGCTTAACTGAAAGGAATTCAACCATTTTTGCTTTGTCCAACAAGCAAGCTTCGAGGAGTTTAATTGTGCTCAATTCATCTTTGTGTTTAGTTTAATTTTAATTAACCCATCCAAAACACATTTTTCATAAAACCTTTGTGTTTAGTTTAATTTTAATTAACCCACCCAAAACACATTTTTTATAAAACCACTTCACGTATCACTGATATGGAACCAAAATCAACATATCATTCATAAGGAACCAGGAAAACAATTTTTCTCAAAATTTCATCTACTAATCACCAATATAAAAATACACTCAACGTATTGATAATTTAGAAGTTAGAAAATAATTTTTACTCAAAAATCTAAGTTTTTAAATTGCTAGAGTTTCTCCACATTTTTTACTTAATTTCAAAAATCAAATATTTATAGAAAACTCTTTAGCTTTTGGAGACCTCGCCGATCAAGTAGCGAGCTATTAGTGAGCCCTTGCTAAGCATATCAACAAGGATTAAAGTCGTCTACCTTGCTAACCCTCCCTCTACTTCATTGATACCTTCCTGCCTCCTCAGGGAGCACACACGATGAGCTCAAAAACTAGCCATTTTTCTTTAAAACAATTTCAAGCAGTTTTTCACTAAGGATCATGAAAACATACAAAGTGTTAAGTTTTACTTAAGTCTGTGCGATACTAAAACAATATTATTTAACCTTACATAGAGGAAGACTAAACATTGAGTAAAATAATACATATTTTGTGTTTTGTACATGAGAATTCCAACAAAGATACAAAGAACTTAAAAGGCTGACGCATATTAATTCAAAAGAGATGTAAGGCCTTAAATATGCTATGGCGATGTTCATCGAAGCTTTGGTAAAGTTGCAAAAACTCCTTCAAGATTGCTGGCATTGATCGTTGGAGCTTCGACAAGGTCACTAACAGAGATCGTCAAAGCTTTGGTAAGGTCACCATCTTTGCATTTATTTTTTAGACAAATGATACCTTTTTTATGTGATTCAAACTTGTGACTTGAAATTGGAGAGAGATGAGTTTTACTGACAAACCAATAGGTGAACCACACTATTTTGGTTGCTAAAGTTATATATATGTTTTAAGTTATTTAATTTGTAAGTAAGAGTGTATGGGTAGTTTGGTGTTTTACTATACATAGTACGCAAAATTGTAAGTTTTATGCTTCATTTGTACTATTGAAGTAAAATTTACATTTTTAGGGTAGTCATTAAGAAAAAAAATTATCTTCCCACCTAGGGCCCTGCAATTTGCTAGATTGACTCTATTTGAAAATATATAAATTTTTGGAAAAAATATGAAAATATTAAATAAAGAATGTACGAAAATATGTAGTAAGATTCAGAAGGATATATAAAAATAGAGCATATGTGGAAAGTACATGATTCTTATTAAATGAGTATATAGTGAATGAAAACATAGCATAGGGGTTGCTCATCTTTAGGTGGATGAGGTTGTCGACTTAGCCTCCTACTAGATAGGGGCTCCAATTTTTTGTAACACTTATTTTAATTTTTAAAAATAAAAAAATTATTAAAACAAAATTTAAGAAGATATTAATTTAAAAAAAATTATTGTATTTAACTCAATATTATTCAAATGGAGACATTGATGCACAATTTTTATTACTATAAAAAAAAAGTACATAAGTTACTTATATTATACTTATAAATAATTACTCTTTAGTGATATTATTATTAGATAAATTTATAAAAATGAATCATATACAAGTTATTACTAATAATAAGAAATATTCACAATTGCTCGCTCTTAGTTTTATTATATAAAGAACAAAAAATCTAACACATTTTGTTAAATCATTATATATATTTGAGTTTCTTAATAATATTTAATTTTTTTCAATTAATTAAGTTTATTTAAAACAAGAACAAATAAATATTATAAAAAAAATTATTTTTTATGTTTTTAATAGACATGTCTTCTTCTCTTTCTTATATGTCTCTTCAAGTTCAAAACTTATTTTGTTTATATGTTTGTTTTGATTCAGATTTTAAATATAAATGTTTAGTTTTATAGACAGTTTAAAATTTTTAATTTACTCCAAAGTTTCCTAAAAAAAATTTGTTATATTCTATCATAATCAAAATAATATTTAATTTCTTGCCAAAGTACTATACAAGAAAAGTAACTTTTATATACATATTTATTAATTTAATTTTATTATTTATTATTTATATTTGATGCAAAAAATATTTAATATTATTAATTAATTCTTATCGACTGATAAACATAATATTTATGAACAATATTTGAGTATTAATTCCCTGATATGAGACCTTTTCAACGAAAATTGATTTTTTGCCTCATATAGCAAAACGATTGTGTTTTGGTAAAATATAAATGACACTTTTAACCCAGCCTTCGCTTCTTCTTCTTCTTCGCTTCTTCTGTGTTCCAGAATTGAAGATGAAGATTTCTTTGCTTCTTCTTCTTCGCTTTCGCTTCTTCTTCTTCTTCGCTTCTTCTGTGTTCCTGATTTGTATGAAATCCTATAAGTTTAAATTTTAATATAAATTAATTGTGATTTCTTTATTTCTCGCTGTTTTTTAGTGTAATTTGAAGCTTTTTGTTGTTTGATATATGTAGGAAAGAGTGGAGCAGGTGAAGAATTGAAGATGTAGATGAAGATGAAGATGAAGTCATGTGAATGTACAGGTTACATACAAATTTATTTTATATGTAACCTGTACATTCACTTGAACCCACTTGAAGAAGAAGAAGAACAGCTTATGTACATTCACATTTTGTATGTACAGGTTACCTGTACATACGAACTGTTTTTCCTGCAAAATGTGAATGTACAGGTTACATACAAATTTATTTTGTATGTAACATGTACATTCACATGAAATGCATTGTATTGTTTGTATGTTATTATTGTTTGAACAGCTTACAAAATGTGAATGTACAGGTTACATATAAATTTGTATGTACATGTTACATACAAATTTGTATGTACAGGTTACATACAAATTTGTATGTACATGATACATACAAATTTACATACAAAATAAATTTGTATGTACGGGTTACATACAAAATAAATTTGTATGTAACCTGTACATTTACATGATCTGTACATACAAAATGTGAATGTACAGGTTACATACACATTTATTTTGTATGTAACCTGTACATACAAAATGTGAATTCGAAGGAAACACGAAAATGGCGAAGTTTTTACGAATACTCAGATAAAGGGATATTTTGGTAAAAATCATATATATTATATAAATGAAACTCACCGTTTAAGTCTAAAAAGTGCTATTTAGGTTCAAAAAGCTTTTTTGTTCAAATCTGTGCTATTTGAGTAATTCACTGCAATATTTGAAGCCTCATTTTATATTTTACCTTAAGCTAGAAAAGCCCTTAAGTTGCCCCCTGACATAGCTTAAACGTAAAATATATTAAGGAGGTTTAAAAAAAAAAGGGGACTTTTTGAGTAATTTTTATAATTTATATGCTTTTTGTTTTTGTAAGACTAAATATTACTTGGTATGATTTAAATTTATAATTTGAAATGAGAAATATGAGTGAGTCTAACACCAGAGAAACTACTACAATATATGCTCTAACATAAATATAAAAATAAAAACAATAAATTATTGTTTAATTTACTTTAAATTTAGTACACTTTACAATAAAGAGAATTTTGTATGCTTACGATACGAGCTATTATTAAATGGAACTTTTTTTCCTTCAATTTTTTATCCTCGGTAAGTCTTAGAAACGGTTTTTGAATAATTTGATCAATAAATAAAGAAATCAGAGGAGAAATCAAGACTTGGAGAAAGAATATGTCTATCTTAATAGGCATTAAATGCAGTAATCATCTTTTCAATATGTTGCGTTAATTTTTCTCTCTTTAAAGAAAAATAACAAAAACTTTAATCAAAATCTTAATAAAAGTTAAAATCTCCTTGACTTTCTTGTGTATTAAACATGAAAAATTAATTCCTTAATGTCAAGGTTAAGAAGGACACAAATTTCTTTTAAATAAAAAAGAAAAAGGAAAAAACCAGTACAGATTTATGCTAGTTACCATATACATGCAAAGTGATTATGGTAATTGTACAGATGGGAAATATTAATTAATTTTATAGCCGACCAAATGTATTAAATTATGATAGTAATTACTATTGTTAATGAATATTTGGCTTTGTCCGAAAAATTATAATAATTATAGATGATTTAGCTAACATTTTTAGAAAACTTCCTTATAAAAAATTGAAACATTCTTGACAAAAGTTAATCCCATTATATATTATGATCCCCAAATGCTAAATAGTTTTTTTAAATCGAAATGTTATGAAGTTCCAGTAAATTATTCTTCTATGATTTTCCTGCTCAATGTTTGTGTCCTCCAACCAATAACATTTATTTTGTCAACCGGCTTTTAGTACAGTTAATTCGAATCACCACCTACAAGATATTATAAAATAAAATAAAATAAACCTTTGATTCGTTTCCTTTCTTATCTTATTTGTTGCCTTTTCTACCATATTTTTCTTTTTTACCATTTTTTTCTTCAATCTTTTTCATTAAACATTGAATTTAAAGCTTGACCTTATAGTCTGAAAAAATCGTTCCCTTCACTAAGTGAATTACAAAATCTTATATGATCTGTTGTATGCACCTGTTAATAATAGTGGTAGATTTTGTCTCTATACTTTACACTTTTTCCATTTTATAAAAATGAATAATCTATTTCAAATTTCACCACATGTGACTGACCCCATTATTTTCAACAATCTCTCCACCTATATATTTTCCACTTACCCTTTGATTAGAAGAGACTCAGTGGATCTCTATTTACTCAGTTCTATTTCTTTGGTGTTTATGCACCGATCAGACCGATTCAATCTCTGTGTGAATTGTTTCTAATTTATGATGGAGAAATCAATAAACAGACATAGGTTTGTGATTCTTTCCTGCCTTTTCTTATGCTTCACTTTGTGTTTACTTGATTTTTCGGCTTTATTAAGTTCTCAAACACTTGGTGTCACTTTTCTAGTCAACAATTTTGTAAATGTAGTTGTTTCTAGAAAACCCCAAATTGATTTTGATTCATGTTCTGGAAGATACATTTATGTTCATGATCTTCCAAACCAATTTAATGAGGATATGGTCAAGAATTGTCACTCTCTTAATATGTGGTTTGATATGTGTCCTTACATATCAAACAAAGGTTTTGGTCAAGGCATTGAGAAACCCAATGAAGATATATTAGGGCAAAATTGGTTTAATACAAATCAATTTACATTAGAGATCATATTTCATAACAAAATGAAGGAATACAAGTGCTTAACAAATGACTCTTCAAAAGCTTCATTATTTTTTGTTCCTTATTATGCTGGACTTGATGTTAGTAGATACCTATGGGGGTTTAACATAACAATGAGAGATGCTATTCCTACAAATCTTGTTAAATTGTTATCACAAAGACTTGAATGGAAAAAAATGTGGGGAAGAGATCATTTTTTGACTACAGGTAGGATTGCTTGGGACTTTAGAAGACAAACTGATGAGGATTCTAATTGGGGTTCTAAGTTTATGCTTTTTCCTGAATCACAAAACATGACTTTGTTGACAATCGAATCAAGCTTTTCGAGAAACGACTTTGCTATTCCATATCCTACTTATTTCCATCCTTGTAAGGATAATGAGGTGTTTGAATGGCAAACAAGAATGAGGAGGACAATAAGGCCTTACTTGTTCTCTTTTGCTGGAGCTCCAAGACCAGGATATAATTTTTCCATAAGGGGTGAAATTATTGATCAATGTCTATCTTCATCAACAACTTGCAAATTTCTAGGGTGTTATAATGGTGCAAATAAATGTGATGATCCTATCCATGTCATCAAGGTGTTTGAAAGGTCAGTTTTTTGCCTACAACCCTCTGGGGATTCGTACACAAGGCGATCGATTTTTGATTCAATTTTAGCCGGTTGCATTCCAGTTTTCTTCAATTCACGCTCAGCTTATAGACAATACTTGTGGCATTTGCCTAGGGACCACAACAAATATTCTGTGTATATACCCGAAAAGAGACATTGCTTAGAATACCTAAACATCAAGTGTTGGCAATGAAAGAGGAGGTAATAAGATTGATTCCAAGGATAATATATGCCAATCCAAATTGTAGATTGGAACACTTTGAAGATGCATTTGATTTGGCAATTAAGGGCGTGCTTCAAAGAGTTGAGAAAAAAAAAAAAAAAAAAGAGAAGATAGATGAAGGCAATAATCCTACTGTTGGTTTTGCTTAAACATGACTCAAATTTTATATGGATCTTTTTAGAAGCTTAGTCTTTGGATTTATCAATATGGTTCTTACTAGTGTAATTTTTTTTTTAATAATTAATAACCATAAAGTTCAAAGGAAATTTCTCATCCCAAGAGAAAAATTCTCAATTTCAAACACATATCAAGTTGTATTTGATTATAGTTAACGAGAATACATATTATATTTCTTCATCGAAAATGATTTTTTTTATAATGAACAACAATAATATCTTCCTAAATCTTTCACTATTATAGCTAATTTTATCCACAAACTTTAGTCTATCGTCTCTCTGCATCTGACTTGTGGTACTAGTGATACTTCAACCTCTAACCTACCCTTAGAATTAAGAAGCAAAGTGATTAGACCAAACCATGCTAGTAACTTAAAGAATTAAACTAAATGGTGAATACTTCAATCAAACACAAACGTGACAAAAATATATATAAGAGATATAACCTAGGAAGTCATTAATCCCCTAGTCTCCTAAGCATGTGAATGACTAAATTCCTCTTCAAGTAACTGGCAACAAATTATATGATCATTCCTGAACTATGCATGCATTTATCCCTTAAGCAAACTATATACAATATAATAACCTAATCTAATCACACTCTCATACTAATCAGATTAAATCATTATTCATGAAGAATGTTAATTATGAACCACACACATACGAATCATACCTCTTGGCCTAGAAACTATGCATGCTATTTGATCAAGACAAACACATAGATACTTCTCTCAAAGCTACCTTTATGCATTTATATATTAATTAGTGATTAATCAATTAATAAACAAATAAAATCAGATCAAATAATATAACACAAATTGCAATCATAAGAGGGAAATAATTTAGATGAACACATATTAGAAAATTGGGTTCATAAGACGCCTAGATTAATAAAAAGTTAGCTAGACATAATGTTCATTAAATCTAAATTTATAATTGAAGAAGACATTAAAATCCTTAGAATATAGAAGAAGAATTAACAAACTCAATCTCTGGAAGAATGTTACCCTATTCTTTAGTCCTCCACTCTTGAGTTGTTCTTTAAATTGTTCTTCAGATTTTTCTTTCCACAATCACTGTTGAAATTTCTGCCACTTAAAGGTTGATTAAAATCTAAGAACTAATTCTATGATGTGTAAATTAAGCACTATATTGTTACATGTTTATTTAGGACTCTAACAATGTATTTATATGCACACAAAAAGCCTAAGCACATTAGATTTTAGTTCTAAGTGGAATGCTAAAAATATTCTCTGGGAATTGCACGAAATCTAAGTAGGCCATGGCTCAACATATCCACCACCGCAGTGCCCAATGAAGTCTAGGAACACAAAACTAACTTGAGAGGGTGCCACCGCTACTCAACAATTCCACCGTCGCAACTCGAGTTGATCTTCAAAATTGCATAATTTGATCCGAGAGGGTTAGGCCACGGCACCAATAGGATTGGGCCAGGGTGCGCAAGTTTGTTTGTCAATTGTTAGCTAACCCTCCACTTGGTGTGTCGTGTGTCATGCATGTGTGTTGTTTTTAGTCAAATCACCTTGATGTAATAAAATATCCTGTGATTTTGAAAACAACAATTGTGCAATAATTCAATAAAATGAACATAATTAGATCCTAAAATCTCATTTAAGTCCCAAATAATCATAAAATAAATGTGTATTTCAAGCACGCATCAATGTGTACACTAAACTAACTCAATTACATAGAGGAAGATAAAACACCAAGTAAAATAATACAAACTCTATGTTTTGTACATGAGAAAAACAACAACGATTCAAAAGACTTACAAGACTTACAATCTCCTCCTTTGGCTTTTTGTGGCAAAATACTGCAAAACCAATACAAAAAAAGCATCAAACATAATATATTTATGCAAAATTATATAAAGAAGTTCATTCCCATGATTAACCTTTGACACACAACCTAGACTCCCCAACACTCAACAAGTGCAACCATCTTATTGTGCTCTATCCATCTTCATAATTCAACACATCTGTCTTGATCCACACTCCAAGATGTTTGTCTAAACACTAGTTCCACCTGTGCTACACAGTCTGAAGCTAGACCTACATCTTACACAAACGAAATAACATATACCCGTGAACGTATCATGCAGACTTATGTCTAGTCTAACCAAATATTATCCTATTACCCCTAAGCAGGTACACGTCGATAGGCTAAGCACAATCAAACATGCAACAAAAAAAAACCCCTAACTTCATATAGATTACCCTCTAAATGTATGGAAGTAAGATAAGTATGATAAAGTGCAACCTACACTCACATTTCATGTAACAAACAAATCATTGTGTAGTACAAATTTCTTCCCATTTTAGACAAAAAAAAAAAAGGAACACCCATATATGAGTGAACAAAGGCATACACAATGAAATAATCCTATACACTTATGAAATATAGAGAAACAAAATAAATAGAACATAAAATGCAACACATGCATAAGAAAAACAACATGAACAAAACATGTTGAACATAAACAACAAACTCAAAAGAACAATCAAAATTACTTCTTTTCTATTGTTAAAATTTTTTGGATAACAAACTTTTTTTTTTTTATTTAAGTTTTTTTTTTTTTTGGATAACAAACTTAAATAAAAAAAAAAATACAAGAAAAAGAAATTAAGAATCAGCTCCATCCTATGTGTTAACTTGATTAGTTCCATTTCCAAGGTCTATAGGTCAAGGTGGGTGAAAAGTATGAGGGTCACCATACGAGAGGTCAAGGAAATGCATAAGGGAAAAGGTGTTAGGTCTCATAGGAAAATTAGATGGAGCTGCTATAGAACCACCACCATTGTGTTTGACATAAGGTCAAGAAGTAGACAATCTCGGAGAACCTTGTCTAGAAAGAGAATGCTCCAATTTGAACAACCGATCGTTCATCTATAGAACAGATTGCTTGACAAATCCAAACTCCTGGCCATCTAAGAGTTAACAACATAGATATTATGTCTCATCAAAGCAATCTCTTATCAAAATAGAACAACATCTGCAGACTGTTGATTGTGAGGAGAAGAATTAGCAAGAGTATGAGTGTCAGTAGATGTAGAGGCACTTTGAGAGATTGAGCATTAAAATAATCAGTCTCATTAAATCGAAAAAAGTGTGAGGCATAAGGAGTGCCCTTTCCAAACACAAAAAGAGAGATACCATTGAAAAATTTAATACCCCATAGAGAAATATGATAGTGGTATTGTTGAGTAGAAGAATGATGATGCGAACCCCGCAACACGATTCCTACGACCCACTAGCAACGAAGACTAGAGAACCACAAGAAATTTGGCTCAAGACCCAACAACAAATTAGCATGTGATTTCTAAGCAAAACAACAGATTTTTGGCTGCAGGAAACTCACCAATACACATGGATATTATGCACCACGCACGAAGAAGAGTGGGAACACCACAAAGGGATGCAAGTCCTTTGATAAGTTCTTGGGTTTGCTAAGGAGCAAAGGAGCTCTTGGCTCTCAATTTGTTTTACAAACAAATATTTCATAAAAATGATCAAAGATTACAATTTACTGCACATATGGTCCTATTTATAGAGTACAACAAAACCCTAAAAGTTAAAATGAATCCTAGCCATTGGTTTTTAATCCAATGGTGCAAAATTACAAATTTATGTCTGTGCCGCGGCAGGAGATTTATCTATGCCGCGGTGAGGAGGCTCGTGAAGACAATTAAAAGTAGGCGGGCCGCGGCAGAGTAAATTTCATGCCGCGGCGAGGAACCTTGGCATCCAACCCGAGAGGCTTGTGCCGCGGCGCCCCTAAAGCCATGCCGCGGCACGCACGTCCTTCCAACTCTACGCGCACACCTGCCCACACTTGTGCGCATCTCTGCCCAGTCTGCGCACGCGTATGCCTAGCCTTCATGCCTAAAACAGAAACACTTGTGCCGCAGCGCACATATTTCATGCCGCGGCGCAGCCTCAAAAACTGAAATTCCACAAATTAGCCTGGCACATCCATGACTCACATGTTTGTACCCTTGCTCGTGTTTGTGGCGTGCCTCCTTGTGCCGATATTTCACCCCTTTATTGGCATAATCCTTGACACATGTCGTGCCTTGTTTGTAGCACGATCTGGATCGTATCAGACCCCCTTTCTTTAAGAAGATTCATCCTCGAATCTTAGCTATTGTAATGGGGATTGCTGAATTCACAATGGCTGAATCAAAGGCATGTCGAACAAAACTCTTGAACGGCCTTCTAAAAGTTGTTTGTTCAAGAATTGAATGTACCAACGGTTGTTCAACTTTGACATCACTGCTACAACTAAAAGGTTGCAATACCCAAGTGCAGGTTGTCTCAAGTAATAAAACTTGAGAGTCTGAGTGTCGATCCTCAAGGAATTGGAAGGAACTGCATTAGATCAATAGGAATATGCAAAGTTAATTATTTGATAATAAATAAAGTTTCAATAAACGAAAGCACTAGAGCTTTTAGGATCCTCTTTGACAAACTTGTAATTAATATTCTCCATTCACAATATAACTTAATTAAGACTCATCTAGGAAGTGATCTTAATTGGAAGATGGAGAGGTTATTGCATGACTATATTTAAAAGAAAACCCATCTTAACTATAATATGTAGTAAAACCTATGAACTTGAAATGTTGAGATAGTCTAAGCATTCAATGTACCATGCACAATGTTAACAATGAATCAAAGTCTCAAACAAACCAAATACAATTTTAGTACATATGATTCAATTAATTGAAGGATTTCATTTAAGAACAAAAGAAGAAATGAAGAACAACACTACAAATTCATCAAAGTATCACCCTTAGCTCTAGCTAAGGTTCTAGCAAGACATATTGTAAATTACACACAACAAAACTAAAAATGAACAAGACAAGATGAAACTCTCAAATTCTAGCTTTCCTCCTCTGGTTTGTTTGTAAATTCCCTCCTTTTATAGGCAATAAAACGAGTATATGCTAGTGTGAATGTGAGTTGTCATTGTGGGCTAATGATTCAATTAAGCATCTCCATGTCGGCCATTTTCTGCTCTTTACACTCCGAATTGGACAATATGGTCAACATGAACGTTGTAGAGCATTAAGTTAGATTTACAACTCAACTTTAATCATATCATTCCAACATCTACAACTCAAGATATGATTATTTTACTGAACCATGTGCAGTGTTGGAGTTGTAATGATTCAATTAAGCATCTCAATGTCGGCCATTGTCTGCTTTTATACACTCCGATTTGGTCAACATGGTCAACATGAAAGTTGTAGATCATTAAGTTATATTTACAACGCAACTTGAATCAGATCATTCCAACATCTACAGCTCAAGATATGATTATTTTACTGAACCATGTGCAGTGGTGGCTGAAAAAGCGTTTTTCATGCAAGTTGCTTGAATGGTCAATACACATCAAGTTGAATGCACCTAAATTCATTCATAATTTGAAAGATAATAAATATAAGTCTCTCATATCATATTAAATCAACATTTATTCATATAGATATGTTTAATTGAAATAATGTGATGAGACTTCTTAATTGGTGCATAAGATAGCTTAATTAACAAAATAATATGTATAAATGTCTATGAAAATATATACAAGTAATGCAATTTTAGACATTTATCACACCCCCAACTAACATTTTGCTAGTCCCTAGCAATCTTTGTGATGGTCAATAAAGAGTTTTAAATTCAACTTAATCTTTGGCATAAACTTAGTTGAGTGAAAAATTTCTTCCAAATCAAGTTATTAAAACTAGCAAAGGATTAGAAAAATAACATATGCATATTAACTAAGAGAGCACATTCAATGTTATTAATTTATACGAAAAATACTTGTTATCAAAGCTAAATAAAATTTATCATTGCTTAGAAATAACATGTCTATAGGTTTTTCAAATAGGATTGGTAAGTTTGACATTAGAAAATGGTTATAGAAGAATAAATGAGATAATGTCTCTTACCATACTAAAATAATAAACTGAAATAAGAATGAAATGATAGCAGGATTTGTTTACGCACAAGAAAAATGGAAGAGTGGTTTGAAAGAATGTGATGTGATATGAAATTGTAAAACTTGTACCTCTTTATTTTCTTTACTTTTTTTTTATTTTTTTTATATATATTTTTTTTATTATTACTATTTTTTTTATATGTGTTATGAAACATAAAACAATACTAGTATTTATTTTAAACTATAGTTCTCTTAGATTCAAAAAGAAGCTTTGATTGGGATGTAACGATAGCTAACAAAATAACAATCAATATAAATAGAGGCTTCTTCTTCTTTCTTCTTTCTTCTTTTTTTCTTTTTTTTTTTTTTTTTTTTTTTCTTTTTTTCAATTATAACAAGGCTCTGGTTTAATTGTCTTTCCAAAAAGGAAATAATTTGAATGTTGGCTAGCAAAGCTCAAATGGTTCAAGAATTGTTTCCCAATTATTTTCTAGAGAACTTGAATAGTTATTCATATCTACTAGCAGTTAGAGTTTCAATAAACACTTCTCTTTTTTTTTTTTTTTTGGAGGTATTGGTTACTTAAGATCATAGATTATCATCACATATATAACAGAAGTACATGAGTTGTAAGAATGGTAGGGAAATAAATGTTCACTCTAAGAAAAATTGAAAGGCTCAAACACTCCCTTGAAAATTTATTCAACTTGACATGAAATTTATCAAATAATATATTTCATTTTTACTTTTCAAACTTGTGCCTTCATATTCATCAACAACTATGACATGCTATCATAAGAAAAAGTATATGTTATTTGTCTAAGCCAAGATAATTTTTACTACTTGATGGTGGAAGATTTCGCTTTTTTTTTTTTTTTTTCAACAAATGTTTTGCCAAAAATAAATTAAACTTAAACTTCTTTACCCCCCAACTTAAATGAGACATTGTCCTCAATGTTAAAAGATGAATTATGCAAAATAAGAGAAGACAAGATAGGCTAAAGTAAAGAGAGTTTAGATATCACCTTGATAGATGTAGAAGCTTTTATTGAACACTGCATTAAACACACTAACAAAATATCAAAGAGAACATGTGAAAGAAAATTACACACAAAACATAAAAATGAAGGAAAATTCCTACACAACAAGAAAAATGATCTTAATCCTTATATGTAGGGTTTTCCAAAATAATGGACTCATTCTCTTTTGAAAAATTCTCAAAAAATGGTTTCAATCGTTGCCCATTAACCTTAAAGACATTACCATTCTTTGGATTTTCAATTTCTATAGCCCCATGTGGATAAACTTGTTTAACAATGAAGGGTCCAGTCCATTTTGAACGTAACTTTCCAGGAAATAAATGTAATCTTGAATTATACAAGAGAACTTTTTGTGAAGGTTGAAAAGATCTTCTAAGAATGTGTTTATCATGAAATTCTTTCGTTCGTTCTTTGTAAATTCGAGAGTTCTCATAAGCTTCATTTCGTATTTCCTCAAGTTCATTCAACTGAAGTTTTCTTAGTGAGCCTGCCTTATCTAAATTGAAATTAAACATTTTAACAGCCCAAAAAGCTTTATGTTCCAATTCAACAGGCAAGTGACAAGCTTTTCCAAAAACAAGTCTATAAGGAGACATGCCAAGTGGTGACTTAAAAGCTGTTCTGTAAGCCCAAAGTGCATCAGTTAGTCTTAGAGACCAATCTTTACGATTTGGATTTACTGTTTTTTCCAAAATATGTTTTATTTCTCTGTTTGCAAGTTCAGCTTGTCCACTTGTTTGTGGGTGATAAGGGGTTGACACTTTGTGTGTAATTCCATATTTTTTCATCAAAGCCTCAAAAGGTCTATTACAAAAATGTAAACCCCCATCACTAATAATGGCTCGAGGTATTCCAAATCTTGATAAAATATTTTCTTTTAAAAATTTCAAAACAATTTTATGGTCATTAGTTCTACAGGGAATTGCCTCAATCCATTTGGAAACATAATCAACTGCCACTAAGATATATACATAACTGAAAGAAGAGGGAAATGGACCCATGAAGTCAATGGCCCAGCAATCAAAAATTTCAATGGTTAAAATAGGGTGCAATGGCATCATGTTTCTACGAGTTATTCGTCCCAACTTTTGACAACGATCACAAGATTTGCAAAATTCATATGTATCTTTAAAAAGAGTTGGCCAATAAAATCCACATTGCAAGATTTTTGCAGAGGTTTTTTTCGATGAAAAATGGCCACCACATGCTTGAGAATGACAAAAGGAGATTACATTATGAAATTCCTCATCAGGCACACATCTTCTTATGATTTGATCATAACAATATTTGAAGAGATAAGGGTCATCCCAATAGAATTTTTTTACCTCACATAAGAATTTCTTCTTGTCTTGTGTACTCCAATATGATGGAATTTTTCCTGTGACAAGAAAATTAGCAATATCAGCAAACCAAGGTAATTTAGAGATATTAAAAAGTTGTTCATATGGAAAAGTGTCCTTGATTGGTGTAGCCACAACTGATTCATCAAACACAAGTCTTGATAAGTGATCTGCCACCACATTATCTACTCCTTTCTTGTCTTGAATGGTGAGATCAAATTCTTGGAGTAAGAGAATCCACCTAATGAGTCTAGGTTTGGCAGCTTTCTTTGACAAAAGATATTTCAAAGCTGCATGATCACTAAAGATAACAATTGGTAAGCCAACAAGATAAGATCTAAATTTATCTAATGCAAATACCACTGCAAGTAGTTCCTTCTCAGTAGTGGAATAATTCATTTGTGCACTATTCAAGGTTCTACTTGCATATGAAATTACAAAAGGCTTCTTATCCTTTCTTTGACCTAACACAGCTCCAACTGCAAAATCACTTGCATCACACATAATCTCAAAAGGTAAAGACCAATCAGGAGGTTGCATAATTGGAGAAGAAGTAAGCATGGATTTAAAAGTCACAAATGCTTCTTGGCACTTATCAGTCCACTCAAAAGAAGTTTCTTTTACTAAGAGATTACACAATGGTCTGGATATAACACTAAAGTTTTTGATAAATCTCCTGTAAAATCCAGCGTGCCCTAAAAATGATCTCACATCTTTAACACACTTAGGAGTGGGAAGGTTTGCAATTAATTCAATCTTAGATTTATCAACTTCAATTCCTTTAGATGAAACTATATGACCAAGAACAATACCATGATTCACCATAAAATGACATTTCTCCCAATTGAGCACAAGATTATTTTCTTCACATCTAATTAAAACTTTCTCCAAATTTGATAAACAATCATCAAATGAATCACCAAAAACAGAAAAATCATCCATGAAAACTTCAAGATAACGTTCAATCATATCACTAAAAATACTAAGCATGCATCTTTGAAATGTAGCTGGTGCATTACATAATCCAAATGGCATCCTACGGTAAGCAAATGTACCAAATGGACATGTGAAAGTTGTCTTTTCTTGATCTTCAAATGCAATTACAATTTGGTTATATCCAGAATACCCATCTAGGAAACAATAAAATTCATGTCCAGCCACTCTTTCTAGAATTTGATCCAAAAAAGGTGAAGGAAAATGATCTTTCCTAGTCATTGAGTTAAGTTTCCTATAGTCAATGCACATGCGCCAACCAGAGATGGTTCTAGTTGGAATCAACTCATTATTTTCATTTTTGACTACAGTAACACCAGATTTCTTAGGAACAACTTGGGTAGGACTAACCCACTTACTATCAGAAATAGGATAAATAATTCCAGCATCTAAAAGTTTAAGAATTTCATTTCTTACCACCTCTTTCATCTTAGGATTGAGCCTTCATTGCATTTCCCTAGAGGGCTTAGAATTTTCCTCTAGATATACATTATGTGTGCAAATCAAAGGGCTAATTCCCTTTATGTCAGCTATGGTCCATCCTATTGAATTTTTGTGCAATAACAAAATTTCCAGTAACTTACTTTCTTGAGATTCATTCAGTTTAGAAGAAATTATTACCGGAAATGTGTTGTTTTCACCCAAGAAGGAATATTTAAGATCTGAAGGTAGTGTCTTTAGTTCTAAATTTGGATGTTGAACACTTAATGGTACAGGAGCATCTTTTCTTTGTGGTAAATCTTCAAATTTTTGCCTCCATACACCTTTTTTTTGTTCCTTAGAAAAATTCAACAAAGAAGACATGTTAGGAATTTCAAGCTTAGTATCATTACAGCTAGCTAAACTATCTTTCAAAATATCAAGAGAAGTAAAGTGATCATACACAATTTCCTCAATCAAATATATTTCATGCACATTGTCATTATCTTGAGGTTGTTTACAAATATTAAACACATTTAATTCCAATGTCATGTTTTCAAAAGAAAGTTTTAAAACACCATTTCTACAATTTATTAAGGCATTAGAAGTTGCAAGAAACGGTCTTCCTAAAATGACAGGAATTTGAAAATCAGTATTCAACATAGGATGTGTATCCAAAACAATGAAGTCAACAGGATAATAAAATTTGTCAATTTGAACTAACACATCTTTAACAATACCCCTTGGAACTTTAATAGAACGGTCAGCAAGTTGAAGTGTTGTTGTTGTTGGCATAAGTTCGCCTAACCCTAATTATTCATACACATTATATGGCAACAAATTAACACTTGCACCTAAATCAAGTAAAGCACGTTCTATTTTAGTATTTCCAATAACACATGTGATTGTTGGACAACCAGGATCTTTGTATTTAATTGGGGTGTTTTGTTGAATGATTGCACTCACATTTTCAGTCAAAAATGCTTTCTTTTGCACATTAAGTTTTCTCTTGACAGTGCACAAGTCTTTCAAAAATTTTGCATATGATGGAATTTGCTTAATTGCATCCAACAAAGGGATGTTGATTTTAACTTGCTTAAAAAGTTCAAAAATTTCAGAATTTTGATTCAACTTTTGAAGTGGCTGTAATCTTTGAGGGAATGGTGCAGGAATGGGGTATTTTTCAACATCACAAGACTTAGACTTATCATCTTCGTCAAGGTTTTTTAACTTTAGTGTTTCATGTGATTCTTGCTTCTTTGAAAAATTGGTTTTGTCAATAACTTTGCCACTACGAAGAGTAGAAATAGAATTGGCATTTTCAGGTTGTGTACCACAAGAACTAGAATCACTTACATGAAATTGACCTGAAGGATTTGGTTGAGGTTGAGGTTGAGGTTGAGCTGGAAATTTACATTTTTCTTGAATGCGCAAAGAAGAGGTCAATGTTGAGAGTGTATTTTTGATCTCATTTAAGGCTTGTGAAGTTTGATTGTTTATGCTTGTTTGCCCTTGCATGAATGTTTGCAATGTTTCCTCAAGATTTTTTGACTTTGATTGTGTATGATATGGAGAAAAATTTGAATTCCCTTGAGAAGGCATAACATGAGTATTATTATCATTTTTCCAACTAAAATTGGGATGATTTCTCCATTCAGGATTATAAGTGTTAGAATAAGGAGAAGAAAAAGGCTTTTTGAAAACATTCATAGCATTTGCTTGGTCATGTAACACTTCTTTGAAAACTGGAATATTTGGACAACTTGTTGTGGAATGTCCCATGACTTCACAAATGCTACAAATTTCATCATTTTGCATAGATTTGACTTCTTTAACTTTTCTTAATTCCATGGCTTCAACTTTTCTAGTTAAATTTGCAATCCTAGCATTCAAATCATCTTCTTGATTAAGGTGATATTTTCCTCCATTAGAACTAGAAATATTGGATCTTATAGAATTTTCAAAAGTACTGGTTGTTTGCCAAGATTGAGAATTTTCTACCAAATGATCTAAAAATTCAAAAGCTTCTTCAGGTTCTTTATCAAGAAATTCACCATTGCACATTGTTTCAACCAATTGTTTTGTTTCAGGTGCTAAACCTTCATAGAAAAAGCTTATAGTCCTCCATTTTTCAAAACCATGATGTGGACAAGAATTTAACAAATCCTTAAAACATTCCCAACATTGAAAAAATTGTTCATTTAATTTTTGGGAAAAGTTTTGAATTTGTCTTTTCAAAGCATTGGTCCTATGGCTTGGAAAGAATTTTTTTAGAAATTCAGTTTGCATTTCTTGCCATGTGCCAATGGATCTTGGTTTTAAAGAATTCAACCATGTTTTTGCTTTATCTTTTAAAGAAAAAGGAAACAATTTTAGCCTAACAATTTCATCACTACATGTTTGGTCATTGAAAGTAGAACACACTTCCTCAAAATCCTTAAGATGCAAATATGGACTTTCAGATTCTAAACCATGAAAATTTGGAAGTAGTGGAATCATACCCGGCTTAAATTTAAAATTATTAGCATTAAGAGGAAAAATAAAGCAAGAAGGATAATAATCACGCATGGTTCTTATAGGTTCATTTTCATCATGCACACTTTCATTTTCAGCATGCACACTTTCATTTTCAGCCATGGTGTTAATTGTGTGTGAGTGTTGAGGTAAATCCAAAAGATTGTCAAACAAGTTTTCAGTATTAACTTTAATTAGACAACTAGAATTTTTGTCCCGGCACCAAACTATCATATATCAACAAAACATAAATTATAATAATAGTAAATAATCTATATACTTTCCTTGACGCAATTCCCCGGCAGCGGCGCCAAAAACTTGCTACAACTAAAAGGTTGCAATACCCAAGTGCAGGTTGTCTCAAGTAATAAAACTCGGGAGTCCGAGTGTCGATCCTCAAGGAATTGGAAGGAACTGTATTAGATCAATAGGAATATGCAAAGTTAATTATTTGATAATAAATAAAGTTTCAATAAACGAAAGCACTAGAGCTTTTAGGATCCTCTTTGACAAACTTGTAATTAATGTTCTCCATTCACAATATAACTCAATTAAGACTCATCTAGGAAGTCATCTTAATTGAAAGATGGAGAGGTTATTGCATGACTATATTTAAAAGAAAACCCATTCTTAACTATAATATGTAGTAAAACCTATGAACTTGAAATGTTGAGATAGTCTAAGCATTCAATGTACCATGCACAATGTTAACAATGAATCAAAGTCTCAAACAAACCAAATACAATTTTAGTACATATGATTCAATTAATTGAAGGATTTTATTTAAGAACAAAAGAAGAAATGAAGAACAACACTACAAATTCATCAAAGTATCACCCTTAGCTCTAGCTAAGGTTCTAGCAAGACATATTGTAAATTACACACAACAAAACTAAAAATGAACAAGACAAGATGAAACTCTCAAATTCTAGCTTTCCTCCTTTGCTTTGTTGTGTAAATGCCCTCCTTTTATAGGCAATAAAACGAGCATATGCTAGTGTGAATGTGAGTTGTCATTGTGGGCTAATGATTCAATTAAGCATCTCCATGTCGGCCATTTTATGCTCTTGACACTCCGAATTGGACAATATGGTCAACATGAACGTTGTAGAGAATTAAGTTATCTTTACAACACAACTTGAATCATATAATTTCAACATCTACAACTCAAGATATGATTATTTTACTGAATCATGTGCAGTGGTGGAGTTGTAATGATTCAATTAAGCATCTCAATGTCGGCCATTTTCTGCTTTTCTACACTCCGATTTGGTCAACATGGTCAACATGAAAGTTGTAGATCATTAAGTTATTTTTACAACGCAACTTGAATCAGATCATTCCAACATCTACAGCTCAAGATATGATTATTTTACTGAACCATGTGCAGTGGTGGCTGAAAAAGCGTTTTTCATGCAAGTTGCTTGAATGGTCAATACACATCAAGTTGAATGCACCTAAATTCATTCATAATTTGAAAGATAATAAATATAAGTCTCTCATATCATATTAAATCAACATTTATTCATATAGATATGTTTAATTGAAATAATGTGATGAGACTTCTTAATTGGTGCATAAGATAGCTTAATTAACAAAATAATATGTATAAATGTCTATGAAAATATATACAAGTAATGCAATTTTAGACATTTATCAATCACCATGTTGCTCAACTCCAATGAAGTAAATTGTTTTATCCTGCAAAATTGGATTAACAACAAATTCGTTAGTAGGAATGTAAGTTCCTCCTTTCCGAATGCTGTCCACAACATCTTTATCAATTCATCTCCCTTTTCTTCAACTTCTTTTTCATGCTCTTCAACCTCAAGAATTCTCTTGTCATCTTCATGCATTTCCTTCTTTGATAAGGGAACAAGAGTGATTTTTTTGTTGTCTTTCACAAATTTGTATCTATTTGTGATTTTGTCATGAATAACCCCTCTATCAAATTGCCATGACCTTCCCAATAGTATGTGTTCTGCTTCCATTGGTACCACATCACATAATACCTCATCTTGATACCTTCCCATTGAAAACGAAACCAACACCTGATTAGTCACTGCAATTTCTCTCATGTCATTCTTCCATGGTAACACATATGGCTTTGGAAGTCGCAAAGTCTTCAAGTTCAATCTCCTTACCATGATTGTGCTTGCCAAATTTGTAACATTACTTCCATCAATAACCAAGTTACAAACTTTCTCTTTGACATAGCATCTAGAATGAAACAAGTCCACACATTGTATGTTCTCATCTACATTTTTAAGCGGCCTTCCACTTGGCGAACTACATACAATGTCGTCTTTTCTCTCCACTTTATTTTCAAGTTTCAATAACATCCTATCAATAGCTTTTTGGGACTTAAGGAGAAACTTGAAATCTATCTTTTCTTGAGACATATCCATTGTAGAATCCCCTATCACCATGAGTAGTTTATAATATCCAAAATGTCAAGTACGGACAGAAACTAACTCAATGTGTTTAGAAATCCTAACACTAGATTTTGGAATGAATTTGGATTTAGGTCAAATTCACATAAAAGATATCCAAACGAACAAAACACGATCCGTTAAAAGTGTGAATGACACTTTAACGATAATTTTCGTAAAATTCTTGGAAATTGAATTTCCAAAATTTTTTTTTTATTAAATCCGAAAATATCTTTTTCTTCTTTTTTTTTTAAATAAAAATATCTAGCAAGATATTTTCATGATATATTTTTGTGAGATATTTTCACAAGATATTTCGTGAGATATTTTCTCTCACCTTCTTTTTTTTTTAATTCAAGAGGTATAGTTTTGTTCTCACTTTTCAATATGAACAAAACATGTGAGATTACCAAAATACCCTCTAGTTTACGAAAACAAATTTGGAAAAATTTTCAAAACGAAATCATCTCCAAATCATTTCAGAATAAGAAGAAAACAACAACATCAATCAGATTAATCCAGGAAATACAATAAACATATAGAAACAAAGAAGAACACAGATTTTTTTTGAAGAATTTTCTTGGTTGCTATGGAATAAAAATGGACACAAATTAAGATAGGAATCTAGAGTCTCAACCTAGAGCTCTGATACCAAATGATGCGAACCCCCCAACACGATTCCTACGACCCACTAGCAACGAAGGCTAGAGAACCACAAGAAATTCGGCTCAAGACCCAACAACAAATTAGCATGTGATTTCTAAGCAAAACAACAGATTTTTGGCTGTAGGAAACTCACCTACACACATGGATATTACGCACCACGCACGAAGAAGAGTGGGAACGCCACAAAGGGATGCAAGTCCTTTGATAAGTTCTTGGGTTTGCTAAGGAGCAAAGGAGCTCTTGGCTCTCAATTTGCTTTACAAACAAATATTTCATAAAAATGATCATAGATTACAATTTGCTGCACATATGGTCCTATTTATAGAGTACAACAAAACCCTAAAAGTTAAAATGAATCCTAGCCATTGGTTTTTAATCCAAAGGTGCAAAATTACAAATTTATGTCTGTGTCGCGACGAGGAGGCTCGGGAAGACAATTAAAAGTAGGTAGGCCACGGCAGAGTAAATTCCATGCTGCGGCGAGGAACCTTGGCATCCAACCCGAGAGGCTTGTGCCACAGCGCCCCCAAAGCCATGCCGCGGCGCGCATGTCCTTCCAACTCTGCAAGCACACCTGCCCACACTTGCGCGCACCTCTGCCCAGTCTGCGCGCGCGTATGCCTAGCCTTCATGCCCAAAACAGAAACACTTGTGCCGCGGCGCACATATTTCATGCCGCGGTGCAGCCCCAAAAACTAAAATTCCACAAATTAGCTTGACACATCCATGACTCACATGTTTGTACCCTTGCTCGTGTTTGTGGCGTGCCTCCTTGTGCTGATATTTCACCCCTTTATTGGCATAATCCTTGACACTTGTCGTGCCTTGTTTGTAGCACGATCTGGATCGTATCAAATGAGCGATAAGAGATCTAAAGATGATGGTCCTAAAGTGTAAGACCTATGACTCCTTTGTTTTTTTAGCATTTTAATGTGCAAAATACAGAGTCTATTTATTTTTTAGTGTTTTGTTATCCTCTATGTACGGTTAATATATGTTGTTTCAATATTTCTCACAATCGCATAGAATTTAACACTTTGTAATGTTTTCATGATACATATATCATGGGTTGGTTGGAAGCATGTAGTTTACATTTTTAGTTGTGTTTTTCATTGCATTTTCTTTTCACTAATGCAGGTATTTATTGAAAATTACTCCGAAATGTTTTTTCTTTAGAAAATAATTTTTTCAGTGCTCATCGAGTAGCTTGCAAAGTTACCCACCAAGGTGCTCGTTGAGGTGGTCTACAAGGTAGCTTGCAACACGTTGTGAATTTTACCCTTGCTAATGTCCCCCTTTATCCTCACTGAGTTAGCGAGTTACCTGACAATGGAAGGGTTGTCTATACATACCCCCTTATTTTTTGTTTTTCTTTAATTAGAAAACATGGATAAACTTTGTCAATTTTCAAACTCATATTTTTAGTGTTAAAATCATTTTCAAAATTCCATATCATAGTACTTTAAGTGTGTTTCAATATTGGTTATTCTTGTTGTATTATGCAATAACTATTTTAGGGTTGGGAAATTAAAATTGAAATTTCCCTAGGAATTTTAAGAGCAAGAAAATCCCTGGATATGTCAATCAAATTTTAAAATGTTTAAGGAGAATAAGGAGGAAACAACTTCACCTCCTTTACTTGATAAGGCACCGAAGCCTTATAGACCCCCAATTCCTTTTCCACATCAATTGCAAGTGATAAAGCAAGATAAGAAACTTTTTGACACTTTTAACTTATTTTGTAAAGTTAATATTAACATTCCTTTTTTAGATGTTGTCAGGAAGATTCTAGCTTATGCAAAAGTTGTCAAGGACTTTCTCACCAAAAAGAGGAGATATGAACATAATGAGAAATTGATAGTGTCAGCGTTATCTAGTGTGGTGCTCCAACATAATTTCCTCCCAAGTTGAAAGAAACATAATTTTCTCCCAAGTTGAAAGATCTACGAAGCTTCATCATTAACATCACTATGCAGGATAAAAAGATTGTGAAAGTTATTCTAAATTTGGGAGCATGTATAAATCTCATGCTATATTCAATATACTTGCAACTAGATTTGGGAAAGCTTAAACCAACAACTATGTCCCTTCAACTTGTCAATGGGTTTGTTAAATATTCGAATGGATAGTTGACGATTTGTTGGTGCAAGTTGACATTCTAACTGTGTTTGTAGATTTTGTTGTGCTAGAAATGGAGGAGACCCCACCTAAGGACAAAGAGTACATCATTCTTCTTGGTAGGCCATTCATGGGTATAACCAAGTCAATTATTGAAGTACATAAAGGGAGGTTTTCAATGAAAGTATTAGGAAAGACTATGAAGTTTAAAGTGTTTAAACCCATACTTGCTCCTTCTATATATATTATAAATAAGTGTTTTTATTGATTCTATTGACTCACCTATTTGTGACACTCATTTGCAGGTAAATATAGGTAATTAATAAAACTGATGTCTCAATTATTGAAAGAAGGGTGAAGGAAATACTAATATAAGTAATTCAGGATGATGCCTATAGAGAATGCATTAAGCGTTGCCATAAGAAAAACTTGATTTGTGAGTTTCTTTTATCCTATAATTATATTTTATGTATGTAACACAAATTTTAAATCTTTTCCAGGTTAAGTGAAGCCATATTTTTGGAAAATCTAAGACAAAGGAGGGAATGTGCACTTCAAAGATATAGAGAAACCTCCTTGACAAGAACAAGCCATGTCTTGCTAAGACGTTAAAGAATATGCTTGATGTGAGGCAATCCACTCACTACTCCAAAAATGGCTTTTAAGGACGGTCGGCCATTTTTTTTTTAAAATGACCGTCATTAAAAATGTGTACATAAAGTAACGATGATGGTCATAAATTTTAAAATTTCGATGATGGTCTTTTTAAAAATGACTGTCATTAAAACTTCAAAATAAGGAATAAATATTTTTTACGACGGTCATTTAAGTTATAATAGTCATCAAAAATTTTAAAATAAAAAATAAATATATTTCATAATGGTTAATAAAAAATGACCGTCATAAAAATATTTTAAATTAATAATACAACGTTTTTATAATTAAAAATGACCGTCGTAAAAACTTTTGTAACTTGATTAAAGATGGTAAAAATAGCATTTTTTTGAGATTTTTTTTTTCAGTAAATCGCCTTCGATTTAGGGCAATAGCTAAATCTCTAATCTACTCCTTCTTTGGGCCTCTCGCAGCTCCATCCACTCTGTCGACGTCCAACCATTTATTCGGTCAAACCAAGGTGCGAAATCATAGCCCCTCCTTCGAACTCTTTCTTTCTCTCTCTCTTTTGCATTTTTTGGATTCTATTGTACCAATACTGCGTTTATAATACCCATTTCAGATACTTAATGTGAATTCAGCTTATGCGTGAAACTCTATATTGAGGTATCCATTAAATTTCATCGTTGATAACTAGAATTGGGCAAAGGTCTTTTTAGTGAATTGATTTGCGTAGAGTTTTCAAGGGAAAAAATCAGAGTAGCCATTTTAAAAGTTTGCTTTTTTTAATTGTTTTCCCTATATGATTTAGGAATGAGAATATTTTAACTTACGATATTTGCTCTCTTGGCGTAAAGATTTTATCTGATGAATTACTCATTTGGGAAAGATGTGAGTTCAAGTTTTCCTTAAATTTTTTGTTTCATCGATGTTCATGCTCAACAATTGCCACAGATAAAACAGTATATGCCCAAGACAGGACAACAAAAGATAGTAAAATATCCCATGTTTGGACCCAAAATTCGATTATAATTTAAGTAACTTTCCCTGTAAGTAGTTACACATCTGATCAAATTAAGAAAAATACTTAAAGCTGATGGCCTTTCATTTGCAAAATAACCATCTAATTATGGTAGATTTTTTATTACTTTCCCACGTGAACGTATGCGTTGCTTTCGTGGTTTGCCACATTTTTTATTCGTGTTGGGAGGAAGTTTAACTAGGTCTATGATCTCTGGTGGAATGTCCCACTGACCATTATCAATTGCCGGAAATATGGACTCTGCATATGCGATAATATAACAATTTACTGTGTATAATTGGTCAACAAATGAATGGACATCAACATCTTGAAAACAGGTAGCTGCAATGGCATGACAACAGGGGATTTTGCGAACATCAAACTCCCTGTAACTACAACTTCTGCTCAGTAGATCGACATCGTCACTAGTGTCAAAATGTACAACCTAATTTCGTATAATTGAACTTGTTATATTATGTATAATAGATGATAAAATATATTACACATTAGACAACAAATTTAAATAGATAAACATATAATAACAATAAATTGTTGTACGAATCCCATACCTAAAAAACATGTGCATTAATTCTGAAAATCTTGTACCTTAAGGACTTATTGTGATTTGCACGCATAATTGATTCAACCTCATCAGTAAGATGACGAGTTCCCTATCTCATCCCAACCTCCCTACGTTCCACAAACCAATGTTGTATTTTGCTATGGTAGTACTAAGCAAGTATGGTTATGGGTAACTCACGAGCAGATTTCATGACATTATTAAATGATTCTAAACCATTTGTGGTCATTATACCGTATCTCATTCCTAGGAAATGATATCTTGACCACTTCTCAATACTTGCTTCCAATAAGTACTTTTCTATCTCAGGATCGATCTGTCGCAAATCCCACATGTACTTGTCAAATTCACGCTTTGTTTATGCCCTTGAGCAACATCTGAACAAAGGTGTAATATCAAGATTCTTAAATTTGTGGTTTAAATTCATCTTCATGTGAAATGCACAATAACTATGCAAAGCATTGGGAAATGCTTTCGGAACAGCTTGAATAATACTTTGGTGTCTATCTGAAATAATAACAAGGTCGTCAATGTGCCCAACTAAGTGTGCTAGTTTTAACAAAAACCATTCCCAAGCTTCATTATTCTCAAAATCTCCAACTCCAATGGCCAATGGATATATGTTGTTATTTCCATCAGAAGCATTTGCTACGAATAATGTCCCAACATACGTACCTGATAGGAATGCACCATCAATTGTAATTACATGTCTTATACAAGATAAGAATCCTCTAATACATGGACCTAGTGCCATGAAGAAATACTTAAATCTTCTAGACTAGTCAACTTCAATATGTGTGACGTTACCGCGATTTCTTTCCTTCAAAACGTGACAGTAGGAAGGAAGCTTCAGGAAAGATTCCTCTTCACTGCCACGTAGCAACCTCAGAGCCTTCTCTTTAGACCTGTATGCTGTGGTGTAACCAATCTCAATCCCAAACTCATTCTGACAATCATCAATAATATCTTTGGGCTTATAAATTCTTCCGGGTCGCACAAACTTCATTTTTATGGCATTTCCTATCGCTCTTGAGGTCGTAGTCCTATTCTTCCTTATGTAATGGTTAGGATCACAAGTATGTGTTGATTCAAACTGTTTTACCCTGAACCTATCTGAGCCAGTGATCCAATTACATCTAATCATCCAAGTACAACTAGATTGAATGCAACATATCACGACACAGTCTTTCATACTTGTCAGTGTCCTCGTCTCAAATCTATTTCTTATGGCATAAAGCCCGTCATGTGTGGTGAAATCTATCTTACTGTCAAACACTTGATCAACTTTCAAATCAAGCTCAACATATGCCATAGACGAGGAAACGTCACCAGTTGAAATAATCTCTGTGGGTGTACTTGATGGATTAAAACATAATTCATTATTGCCCCCAACTACAGTTTGTCTTTCAGATTGAGATAAATCATTTAACGATTGATCTCTTACAATCAACATTTCTGGTTCAACTAGTGTTCTTTCATTATCATTTGCATGTAAAGCTCCCATTGCGGTCATGTCATTATCAACGTTTTCATTGATAGGACCACCTTCTAATTCATACTCTTTAATCATATCAAGATGAACATCATCACCCATCTACGGTATATCTGAATAGTGATCTACATCATCACCAATACTATCAAGTATATTATCGCAATTTCTATTGAGATTTTGAGATCCTTTGTGCCGATAAGTATCGCTTAAGTAATTTACATGACGCCCTTGATGCACAAAAACTTGATAGTCAAATTTTGTATTTATAAAAAGCTCGCAAGTGCACGAATCACTTGTAATAAGTGATAAGTATACTCCCAAGATCGTCTCTCAAGGAATTGCAGTGGTTTTTAAAACGTTACTTATTTTCTTATTTAGTCAAACAAACAATCCTAAACATTCTAACAATTGGCGGAATAGATTGTAAATTAAGAATTAAATAAAAAAAAAACTAAAATAAAATGTAAATAAAAGTAATCACAACCCAAAGTGGGGATGATGAATGTAAATGGGAATTTTAGTTCGCTATCCATTCATGGCAAAAATAAATTAAGCATTTAATTAAAAGTTGGATTTAATGATTTTTCCGCTAAACCTAGAAAATCTCAAATCAATGGCAATTTTCATTACAATCAACTAATTAACTTCTTTGATCCGGACCGTTAATTAACTAATTGGAATTAGCTTAAGGAAATAATTCTAACCACCTAAAATAACACAAATCAATGCAATCAATTTAGGCTCTTGTTCATAATGCACAATTAAGCAAAGATGGCGTTTCTAATGCCTAATTCTAAAATATTCTTCCTAATTACAAACTAAGGTTTGGTCCACCATTAATTCACAATCAGAAAATAATAAGAACATGAACAAGAAATAAATCCAATCATATATAATTAAATTACAAAATTGTTCTTCCAATCATTGGAAGCAAGACTAAAATCCCAAATACATTAATTAGCCAATCATAACTAAATTGGTGTCAATCAATTTAGTCATGGAGGCAAACCACAAAATTTAGCCAAACATAATTAAATTTATGATATTTACTATCGTAAATTTAATTACTAAAGGCATAACAAATACAGTAATAATATTTCAATTATAGAGAAGAAAATATTATACAGGAAAATAATATCTCTTCCTCTAAAATATCATAAAATTATACTGCAAAAATAAAATATAACAGATACAGAAATAAAATAAAAGAAGAGAAAACTAAAAATTAAACTAAGAAAAATTAAGAAAAACTGAGGAGAAACTCCTCTCTGCAAATTTGTGAAAATGGTGTGTGAATTGTGTGTGTATTAGAAATGATCCGGACGCTCCTATTTATAGAAATTAAAATTCAGAGTGCGTGCCACGTGTCAGATTTCTATTGGACGGTCAACTGCGAGGGACCCATGCGGCAGAGCGTGATTGGCGGGCGGCGCTGAGTGGGAGACAAGCTTTCCACGTGGCGTTGTGCGATTCGCTTATTGCACCGTCCAAGCTGGCGTGGCAGGTGAGTGGGAGACAGGCGTCCACGTGGCGTTGCGCGATTGGATGATGGCGCCGTCCAGCGTCGGTCCGAGTGGATTCTTAGCTGTCTTCCACGTGGAACGTTATGATTGGCTGGTCAACGCTGAGTGTTCGCTGACGTGGATGATGACGTGGCATTTGACTTTGACTGGGCTTTACTAAGTACATCCACTGTTCTTCTATATAAATCCACATTTCTAAGCACATCCACATTTATTTCTATATACATCCACAAGTTCAATTAAATTCATAAAAATTCCAGAAAAATTCCAAAAAATTGTAAATTCTTCCCAAATAATTATAAACTTAAAAATGATCAAAATATATTTATTTTGGATAAAATAATAAAATAAAACATAAATTGAATGCTTAAAAACGTAACAAAATATAGGTCAAAATTATGTTTATCAGCCCTCCGATATTAAGAAGTTGTTCATGACAGATAGAATGACTAGTACCTACTGATCTTATCTCATTTTTTGTTACATATAGAACAGTCTTTCTTTGATTATCTTGAACATGAAGGTCAAAAAACTCATCCAAATCTTCATCATCACCAATTAAAATAGTAGGTAATGTCAAATCATTCTTATAGAAGTATCTCACTGAAATTTCATACTTTAACTTATCGATATTTAACTTCATAAATAACTTTTCTTTAAGTTCATTATACTTAAATCCCTTTTTTATTTTCATCACCGAACCTTCACCTCCTCAATATACTTGTTTATCATCTTTCAATGACCACTTACCATTATGAATTATTAGAATACTAAGGCAATCCATTCTGTAAAATGTTTTAAAATAATTAGGCAGTATTAATTCAAAAATACCTATAATTTAATAGATATATGAAATAATATAAGTAATAATATACAAAATATTGAATAACTATATCAACATATAACATATATATCAAATTAAATGCTGAATATATGAAAATATATCACAGATATACTGAGATATACCGAGATATACCCATATATATCGAGATATACCCCATATATACCTAGATATACTGAGATATACCTAGATATACCAATATATACTCAGATATATCAAGATATATCACAAATATACCAAGATATATCCCATATATACCTAGATATACCCATATATACCCAAATATATCAAGATATACCTCATATTTACCGAGATATACCCATATATACCGAGATATACCCCATATATACCGAGATATACCCATATATACCGAGATATATCCCAAATATACCGAGATATACCCATATATATCAAAATATACCCAAGATATACCTCAGATATACCTTAGATTTACCGAGATATACCCATATATATCGAGATATACTCAAATATATCAAGATATGCCACAGATATATCGAGATATACCAAGATATACCTATATATACCTAGATATACTCATACATACCGAGATATACCCAGATATATCAAGATATACCGCAGATATACCTCAGATATATCAAGATATACCCCAGATTTATCGAGATATACCCATATATACCGAGATATACCTAGATATATCAAGATATACCATAGATATACCGAGATATGCCAAGATATACCGAGATATACCCCAGATATACTCATATATACCTAGATATACCGAGATATACCAATATATACCCAGATATATCAAGATATACCACATATTTACCAAGATATACCCTAGATTTACCGAGATATACCCATATATACCGAGATATATCAAGATATACCAAAGATATACCAAAATATACTGAGATATACCCCATATATAGCCAAATATACCAAGATATACCCCAGATATACCAAGATATACCACAGATATACCTAAATATACCAAGATATACCCAGATATACTAATATATACTGCAGATATATCTCAGATATACCAAGACAAAAATATAACAAACATATACCGATTAAAAATGATTACACGCGAAATAGCAGAGTTCAAATTAAACACTAAAAATAGCAGAGTTCATATACCAAATTAAACATTGAAAATAGTAGAGTTCATTACATGCGAACACTGGTACAGTTCGATTAAAAATGATTCATTTGGGGTAACAATTTACTACGGTTTATCAACCAAAAATATGTTTAAATAACACCAAAATTAGTTTCTCACCAAAGAATCACCCAAATGGTTGGTAATTTTTCAAAAATAAATTTTCCCAAAACCAAAAACTGTGAAAATTCTTGGTACACATTTCACCATTTATATGCTAATTAAAAGTGTGCGAAATTTCTACCCAACCAAAATATTTAATATCACTAACCTCAAATTTGAAAGTTTTGCGTGATGAGATGCAAAAATGGAGAGAAAATCAGACAAGAGAAAAGAGGGGGTGCGTAGAGAAGGAGAGAGAAGAAGAAAGAAATAGACTTTGGTGGAAAATAAGAGAACCGGCAACTGGGAGAGTAAATTAAAATTTGCCAATTTATAAAGTTTAACACAAATGAGCCTTTTTTTAAACTAAACTATAGGAAAGCTACTGGAGAGCGGCTGAGGGCCGGGGAACTAAAGAGGCAATGCGAGAAAGGCAAGACGGCGTCAACGATAAGGTTGGAGTGGGAAACTGAGGGGGGCTAGGTCTATGCGAATTGTAGTTTGGGATATTAGATTTAGAGCTTATTTAGTTAGAGAAGAGATTATTTAAAAAATGAAAGAAAGAAAAGGAATTTGGGCTATCGGGCTGGCCCGAATCCAAATTTTTTTTTTTTTTCCGGACTATTCGAATTGGGCCAAATTTAGTCTAAATTTAAATCGATTCATGTTCGATTCGAATTTTTTGATTCGTGTTCAATTTGAATTCGATTCAATCAAACGAGCTATGACACGAATTGTCACCCCAACTTTGAACTGGTTCAGCATAAACAAATTTATTATTTAAATCCAAACAATTTTGGAAACACAGTTCGTTCTAAGCTGTAATACAAAATCGAAGTTCTACTACGCGTTTTGGCTTTTTGGTCTTCTCTCTTTTATATATCAAAGCAGATTTCATTTCCTCTAATATCTATCCATCCCCATTAAAAATCCAAACTTTGAATTGAATCCGAAAATCATGGCCTTGAAATTGAGTTGGGTATTCTTAGTCCACTTCAGTTCAACTCTTCTCATAACGTTCACCATCTGTCCCCTAACATTTTCTCAGTCAACAGAAGAAGCTCCACCTCCGGCAGCCGATTTATGCAACGGAGTGTTCTTATCGTACTCCTACACCACTGGAGGTAGGTTACCGCCAACTCTGAAGTCCGATCCGAGTCGTCAGCCGTACCGGTTTGAGTCGATGATTACTGTGCTCAACAATGGTCTAGATGAATTGAAATCTTGGAGAATCTTTGTGGGTTTTCAACACAATGAGTTTTTGGTCTCTGCTTCGAATGCTGTGCTTGCAGATGGGTCTAGTCTTCCTGCTGGTGTTGGAAACGGTACCCTTTTTTCTGGCTACCCAATGACCGATCTCAAAACGGCGATTGAGACTGCTGGAGATATGACGCAGATGCAAGCTCAAGTCAAGTTTGTTGGGACACAGTTTGGTGTCGCCTTACCAAGTGTTCCTATGCCCAAGAATATCTATCTTGCTAATGATGGGTTTGTTTGTCCCAAGCCTACTATGCAAGGTAAGGTTTTGAGTATGATTCATTCAACTTCTTATCTTTTTAAAATTTTCTAGATTTTGATTTTCTAATTCTCTGGTCTTGTAGGTTTTGTTTTATCATTAATGCTATGTTTGGAAATGAGTTTTTTATTATTCTCAGATTTTATATGTAGTTTTGCTGTAATTTTGGTTCTCTCTATGTTGGAGATTGGGGAAATGTTGTGGTTTTTATGTGCATTTAAATGGTATGATGATACCGGTAGATGTTTTGTTTGTATTCAAGTTTTTGGCAGACGCGAGAGAAAATATAAATTCTTTTACTTCATAGAATAAGCAATCGTGCTGAAACTGCTTTGCCATTGTCTTCCATGGAGGCTGACTCTAGAAACCTCCTTCTTTAGTCATTTGTTCTGATGTTAGTTTTCATGGGGAAAAAAATAGGAAGAAAGAAAGAAAGAAGAAAAATAGGAAAATATCTGTTTGTGATGCGCCTCTTATGCAGTTGTATCTGTTAAGCATTTAGTGATATTCTTTTCTGTAGCTGATTATGATTTAATTTATTGTTATATACTAATGAGCAGAGTCTCACTTTAACATTTTCATTTTGCCTTTATTTCAGGGAAGAATGAGATGCAAGTCTGTTGTACTTTGGATCCAAAATTTAAATCAAACATTACCGTTGAAGAAGAATTCCTGCTGCGCCAAAATGGTGATCTTACTATTATGTATGATGTGGTAAGAACATATGACTCAAGTTATTGGGCACATGTCACAATTACTAACCATAACCCTCTAGGACGTCTTGATAATTGGAAATTGAACTGGGACTGGATGCGAGATGAGTTTATCTTCTCAATGAAAGGAGCTTATCCATCTGTTGTTGATTCTTCTGATTGCATATTTGGCCGACAAGGTACATACTACCAGCAACTCGACTTTTCCCAAGTATTGAATTGTGAAAAAAGGCCAACCATAATTGATTTGCCTCCCACAAAGTATAATGACTCAGAGTTGGGGATGGTCCCTAACTGTTGTCGTAATGGTACCATCCTGCCACCAACAATGGACCCAAGTAGTTCAATTTCATCATTCCAACTTCAAGTTTTTAAAATGCCTCCAGATCTTAACCGGTCCCAGCTCACACCACCACAGAACTGGGGAATCAGTGGCAGACTAAACCCTGATTATAAATGCGGCCCTCCTGTCCGTGTCAGTCCTAGCCATTTCCCAGACCCGAAAAGCTTACCATCCATCAATTCAACTGCTGTTGCTAGCTGGCAGGTTGTCTGCAATATAACACAGCCGAAGGGAGCAAAGCCTAAATGTTGTGTATCATTTTCTGCTTACTTCAATGACTCCATCATCCCATGTAAAACATGTGCATGTGGGTGCTCCAATAACAATGGAGGTACTTGTAGCACAACTGCACCAGCTATGCTTCTTCCACCTGAAGCACTTCTTATCCCCTTTGAGAACCGAACTGCCAAGACAAAAGCTTGGGCTGAACTCAAACATCTACCCAATCCAAACCCAATGCCATGTGGTGATAATTGTGGTGTCAGTATTAATTGGCACTTGTATACTGACTATTCTCACGGATGGTCTGCAAGGATTACTCTATTCAATTGGGATGAAACTAGTTTTGCTGATTGGTTTGCAGCAGTGCAACTGGACAAAGCTACGCCTGGTTTTGAAAAAATGTACTCCTTCAATGGAAGTACCTTGGCAGTAGATGGAGTCAATAACACTCTATTCATGCGGGGGCTTGAAGGGTTGAATTTCCTTGTGGCAGAAACAGATGGAGCCAACCCACAAAGGGATCCGAGGGTTCCTGGGAAACAGCAAACAGTTCTCTCATTTACGAAAAAGAATACTCCTGGAATTAATGTGGCAGGTAGAGATGGATTTCCTGCTAAGGTATTGTTTAATGGGGAAGAATGTTCACTTCCATCAATAATTCCAAGCAGTGGTTACAAGGAAAACTCGGACATAATCTTTACATTATTCTTGGTGGGTCTAGTGTCCACGTTCGTTCATCAATACAGACTATTTTTGTAGCTGCTGTTGATTTTTTAATTCTTTCAGTGATTTGATTCTTAAATGCTCTTTCATCATTTTGGCAACACCTTAATTCCAGATTGGCTTGTACAACATGATTGGTACATGCTATGAAGGCCTGATTATGATTTATGAGTGGTTAAACTTTGCTGTTGTACCGTTGTGAAATGCCATAGCAGATGACAGCTAAGATAGAGCCAATGTATACTACTATATTGTTAAGAACATTATTGGATACTGAGTCAGTTATTCATGTAGAATGTGTATTGGATATTTTGTGGATTCTAATTTATTCTAGATTTGAAGTACAAAAATAACTCGTATATTGTGCGTAATCGAATTTAAATAATATGTTAGTTTATATATCTATCTTATATTCACTCTATATTCATTTATACATGTATGAAAATGTATAACTAATATGTAATATGTTATTTTAGAGTCAATTGTATTAAGTGTGTGCATGCTATTTAAAACTCGGTTTTGATTCTATCCAGGCTGCTTGTGGTAAAGAACAGTTCTGAAAATCTTCTGATTCTGAAGAACTTATGGAGTTATGTTCTTTTTTATTGTTTTAATATGATGAAATGCTTGCTTCATGTTGGTCAAACATTTTCATATTGACAGGTTCATTGTCACTCAAATTAGGACAACCGAGCATGTTCGCCTAGACCAAGAAAAAGAACTTAGATTTTGATGATACTTTGTTAGAAAATTACGAAAATTAACACATTTAATATTTATAACAAAAATAGTATTTTAATAATATTGAGCGATGTCTAATTGGATGACGTTTAATATTAAACGGGTTTAAATTACTACATTTTAATTTGAACGGCGTTTAAAAAAAAATGATGTCATTTTTTTTTAATTTAAAAATATATGATTTGAACATAAAAAATGTTATTTTTATTATTATAAATGAAAAAAAATAATATTTTTATTATTTTTTTTAATTTAATTTAAACTAATTTTTGGTAACTTGCTACGTGGGAACCTAATTTTTTTTTTTTTAATTTAAGATTTACTTAATCTCTTTAAATAACAAATCAAATTTCATGATGTTTTGATAGCAATTATGAAGTAAATATTGATGTGCAAATTATAATATTCGCAAGCGTACAAATCACTCGTAGTAAGTGATAAGCAACTTCGAGGTCGATCTCTTAAAGAATTGCGGTGGTTTTTAAAACGTGTTAATTGTTTCTTAAAAAATATTTACAAAAGTAAATCTAAACATTCTAACAAAGTTTGTTGATGGGATGAATGTTAAAATCGTAAAATTTCTCACAGGAAATAAACAGACGAGCAAAAAGTTAGCCGAATTAATATGATGAAAAAGCGTGGAAAATTGCTAGCTAAACAATTGTAGATAGAATAATTTACGAGAGTTTCACAATTAAGCACGAAAAGTTAGATTTATTGACTTTTCCTAATAAACCCTAAAAATTTCCAAATCAATGGAGAATTTCTCTTAATTCATTAATGATGCGAACCCCGCAACACGATTCCTACGACCCACTAGCAACAAGACTAGAGAACCACAAGAAATTCGGCTCAAGACCCAACAACAAATTAGCATGTGATTTCTAAGCAAAACAACAAATTTTTGGTAGCAAGGGACTCACCTACACACATGGATATTACACACCACGCACGAAGAAGAGTAGAAACGCCACAAAGGGATGCAAGTCCTTTGATAAGTTTTGGGTTTGCAATTAAGCAAAGAGCTCTTGGCTCTCAAATTTGTTTGAAGAAACAAATATTCTCATAAATGAACAAAAGTTGCCTTTTGGGCTGCTACAACTTGTCTTATATAGAGTACAAACAAAACCTAAAGAAAAGAAAGCATTGCAGCCATTGGATTTGATCCAATGGTCCAAATTACATCATTTACACTTGTTCTGCGGCGGGCAAAATAATCATGCTGCGGCGAGGAGGCTTGGAGTACAACATTAAAAATAGGCGGGCCGCGGCAGAGTAAATTCCATGCCGCGGCGAGCAACCTTGACATCCAACCCGAGAGGCTTGTGTCGCGGCGCACAAAATCCATGCCACGGAGCGCACACTCGCCCATCTCTGCGAGCACATCTGCCCACATCCGAGCGTGCGTTGGTCCAGTTGCCATGCCAAAACAGAACCCTCTGGGCCGCAGGGCCACAAATGCTTGTTGCGGCGCGCATGCCTCGCCAAAATTCTTCCCAAAACAGAGGACCACTCACCGCGGCGACTATTAATCCATGCCGCGGCGCAGAACTTCTTCTTCTAATTCTGCCTCTATCACATTGCTTGGCCTCTCACAAGCTATGTGCTCATTCCTCATCATCCCTTGGCCTTGTATCAACTCTTGGACAAGTCCATTCAAGGCTTCCTTGAGTTGTCTCGCCTTTGACCTCGTGATTGGCCCATTCGAGATGCGAAGTGGTGGTAGCGCCAACTGATTCGCATCATCCCCCCCTCTTCAAAAGGATTCGACCTTAAATCTTCACCTGCATAATCAAAAGGAGAAAGATCAGAAACATTAAAAGATGCGCTAATATTGTACTCACCTAGAAGGTCGAGCTTGTAGGCATTGTCATTAATGCGTTCGAGTACTTGGAATGGTCCATCTCCTCGAGGTTGTAGTTTGGACCTTCGTCTTTCAGGAAATCGTTCCTTTCTCATATGTACCCAAACCCATTCACCGGGTTCGAAAATGACCCTACGTTGCCCCTTGTTAGCCTTGAACGCAAATTCTTCATTCTTTTTCTCAATGCGCTCGTGAATGCTCTCATGTAATTTCTTTACCATTTCAGCTTTTTTGGCACCTGTTAAATCTGTTCTAACTGAAACAAGTAAAGGCAATAAATCCTTAGGAGTGAGTGGGTTAAAACCATAAACAATTTCAAAAGATGTATGGTTAGTAGTAGAATGCACACTCTTATTATAAGCAAATTCAATGAAAGGCAAACAATCCTCCCAATTTTTCAAGTTTTTCTGAATGACCGTTCGTAATAGAGTAGATAAAGTTTGATTAACTACCTCTGTTTGGCCATCAGTTTGGGGATGACAAGTAGTAGAAAACAAAAGCTTCGTCCCCAACTTAGCCCATAGAGTTTTCCAAAAATAACTTAGGAATTTGACATCCCTATCAGAAATTATACTTTTTGGAACTCCATGCAGCCGTACAATCTCTTTAAAAAAAAGATTGGCAATGTTAGTTGCATCATCGATTTTGTGACACGCAATAAAATGTGCCATTTTTGAAAACCTGTCAACAACTACAAAAATGGAATCTCTTCCGCCTCTAGACCTAAGCAAACCCAAAATAAATTCCATGGAGATATCCACCCAAGGTGAACTAGGCACCGGTAAAGGTGTATACAGTCTTTGAGGTAGGACTTTGGACTTTACTTGCCTACACGTGATGCACTTAAAGCAAATCCTTTCTACATCAAGCCTCATCTTAGGCCAAAAGAAATGTTCCCGTAAAACATCCATGGTCTTGGCCACACCGAAGTGTCCCATTAGACCTCCACCATGGGTCTCTCTCACTAGTAACTCTCTCATAGAGCAGTTGGGTATACATAAATGGTTCTCTCTAAATAAATACCCATCTAACAGATAAAATTTCTCAAAAACATACTTATGACATGCATGATATACAGCAGAAAAATCATTATCAGCAGCATACATTTCCTTAATATACTCAAACCCCAATAATTTAGCATTTAAAGTAGAGAGTAAGGTATATCTCTTCGATAATGCGTCTGCGACAACATTTTCCTTACCTCGCTTATATTGAATAATATAAGGAAAGGTTTCGATGAACTCCATCCACCTTGCATGTCGTCGATTCAATTTTCCTTGGCTCTTTAGATGCTTCAAGGATTCATGATCCGTGTGGATGACGAATTCTTTCGGCCATAGATAGTGCTGCCAAGTCTCCAGAGTTCTAACCAAAGCGTAGAGTTCCTTGTCATACGTTGGATAGTTCAGGGAGGCTCCACCGAGCTTCTCACTGAAATAGGCAATTGGTCGCTTTTCCTGCATTAAAACAGCTCCTATGCCTATACCTGAAGCATCACACTCAACTTCAAAGGTTTTAGAAAAGTCAAGCAAAGATAGAACAGACACAGTACATAATTTATCTTTCAACAAATTAAAAGCCGTTTCTTGCTCTACTTCCCATCTAAAACCTACAGTTTTCTTAATCACCTCGGTTAGAGGTGCGGCTATAGTGCTAAAGTCCCTAACAAATCTCCGATAGAAACTAGCTAAGCCATGGAAACTTCGAACCTTTGTAAAAGATTTAGGCGAGGGCCAATCCCTAATCGCCTTCACTTTTTCCTCATCTACCTCTATTCCCTCTAAAACCAAGAAAAACTAGCTTGTTCATGGAAAAACAGCACTTCTTTAAATTAGCATACAGTTTTTCTTTTCTCAAAATTTCAAGCACAGCACGTAAATGTTCAACATGCTCTTCTATATTTTTGTTGTAAATGAGAATATCATCAAAATAGACAACCACAAATTTTTCAATTAAAGATCGTAAAACATGGTTCATTAATCTCATAAAAGTACTAGGTGCATTAGATAACCCGAAAGGCATCACTAACCATTCATACAACCCATGTTTTGTTTTAAAAGCGCCATCCCCTTCTTTCATCCTTATTTGATAATACCCACTTTTAAGATCAATTTTTGAAAATATGCTAGAGCCATGCAATTCATCTAACATGTTGATGTGTTAAATTGTGTACTCGCAAGTGTACGAATCACTCGTAGTAAAGTGACAAGCAACTTCCAAGGTCGGTCTCTCAAGGAATTGCAGTGGTTTTAAATAACTAACTTTTAACTTAAACAGAGTTCTAATGAAAACAAAACACTAATTAAATAGAGTTCTAGTGAAACTAAAACTCTAAGTAACTAGAATCCTAACGCTAATAAAACTGTAAAAAGGTTGTTTGTTTTTGGTAACGAGAACAATCATACGACACTCAAACGAAAACAAAATCGCAATCAAACAATAAATTCAATTAAATCAAATATCAATAGAGGATGTATGGACGTTTAGCTTGGTTGACCATGCTTGCATCGAAAAGGTATGGTGAGATAACATGAACGTCCTATATAAACAAAACTACCGGCTTTCCTTTTAATTACGAAACTCCTTTTGGCGGGGGTAAATTAAATAGCAATCAAATTATGCGCAAGGAAAACATGCCAATCAAATTAATGCTATGACTAAGTCACTAACTTGAAGCTTTGATTAAGTGTTTCGGAATAAAGTTAAGGTGACGTTCCTATAACTAAATTCTCAGATTTTTCAACCTAACTACGAACATCAAATGGGCCCATGATTATTCATAATCAAATATCTAAACATGCTCTTAATCAAAAAGTAATTTATTCATAAATCAATAAAATACACCATACACAATTCTAGCAAACATGGCAACACAAACTAAACATCCATAATTAGACTAGCCGCTCATGTTCATATTATTATTCATAGACAAATAAAATATGATCATACACTTTAACAAATAGAGAAGAGAAATTAATTCTATAACAACAAGAAAATCCTAGATCTAAATACCGCTTATGGATTGGATGACGTTCTTCTCCGTAAGCTTTATCTTCGATCGTCGTTGGCTTCCTTGAATCCTTAGAATATTGTCTCTCGCTTCGTTAGAGTGTGGCAACGCTCTCAAAACTGATTGAATGTAGTGTTTGGGTCGCAAAATTGAGAAGAATGAGAGTTGTGTACGAATTGGTCGAGTTCTGTTGTAAAGGGGGTCTAAGGGGGTATTTATAAATGTAAGGGATTCCTGATTGCATTAAGAATAGGCGCGCCGCGGCATGCATTTTCCCCGCCGCGGCGCAACACAAATTCTAAAAATTGTGTAAAAACCCGAGAGCTCCCCGCCGCGGCATGACTTTTCCTCGCCGCGGCGCGCTTTGTCTTCAGTTTCTTCACATGTACCCCCTTACATATGTGATGGCTCGTTATGTAAGGCTTACATATTTGTCTCGTTTAGCCCGTAACTCGTGATCCGAGCGCCGTAAGTGTCCCGTCTTTGCGTGTTTTCATTGTTTGACTCATTTGACGCTAAAAATACCTGAAATACACTAAAATATACCCGTGACTCCGAATGGATAGATTTATGAAATTAATTGAATAAACAATAATAATAAATCTATATATCAAACAATTAAGCACAATTAATCACGAAATATTAGTGCTTTTCGAGCACTCAAAAAAAAAAAAAATTCAAAATTCAATAGTGCTTTTAATTGCTTAATCTGTGGTGCTTTGATTTCTCTGTTGTTTTTGTTAGTTTTTGAAAGGTACCGTTCATCAACAACATCAACAAATTTTAAAATGCACCTAATCAGGCTGGATACTGAAATCCATGAGCCAATACAAGGTCCTTTGAAGAGCTGCATGATATGACAGATATGGAGGTATGTAGCATTTGTGGTTTATATGGGCATTATGCTAATGTTTGCACTTTTGCAGGTGATTACTATGCATCCACTAATTCAAACTTTGATCGTAATGAGAGATGTCACCCACCTTGGAATGATCCTTATTTTAGTACCTATAATCCTGAGTGGGGAAATCACCATAATTTTTCATGGCAAGCAAACTCTACCCTACCTTATGCCCAATACAACATGCAAAGCTCAAATTTTCAACCATATGACCCACCTTATGCACAATACCAAATGCAAAGCTCAAGTTTTCATCCATATCCATCTAGGGCCACCTTTGAAGAGAGCTTGAATTCTTTCATACAAGGAAGTAGAGATTCTAAGCCAACCTTAGAGGAAACCTTGAATTCTTTCATACAATCTACTAATGAAAGGATGGAGTCTATGGAGGCATCAATGAAAAGAATAGAAATGCAAGTTGGGCAATTAGCGGAACAAATGCAAAAACAAGAAGAGTTGCCCACTCAGATTGAGCAAGTGAAGGATGACACAATCCTTCAAAGTGGTAAAAATTTTGAAAATATTTATTTTCCTGAAACTTTTGATGATTTACCATTTTATGTAGAAAATACAGATGGGGAGCAAGCAATTCTCAAAGAATGCCAAGCTAAGGAATATCAAATTCTACAAACTTCTATGGAGAACAAGGAGGAATTATCTTCACCTCCCATGCCGCACAAGGGACCTAAGACTTGTAAATTCCCAAATCATTTTCCATACCACTTCCACAAAAGAGTGTGTGCTGTACTTCATAGGAAACAACTACCGAGATGGAAGGACAAGCTTAATGACATATTAGCTCGGAAAATTGATATCACACACTTCAAGATCTTTGATGATGGTGGATAGAAATGAATTAGCAACGTCTTGCTAAGACGTTAAAGAAAACGCTTGGTGGGAGGCAACCCACCATATTCGGTAGTATCAACTTATTTTCTTTTTATTTAGTTTAATTTTCTTTTTCAGTTTTTCTTTTATTTTATTTATTTTGGATTGTTTAACTTAGTTTAATGTTTTTTCTGTTTTCATCTGACTTAGTTATAATCTAAAATTGGGTTTGAGTTTGAATTGTGTTGCATACACTTTGAGGTTCAATATATGTTCATACACATAAATTCTTCATGAGAAAAGCGAGGAACAGTGAACCGGAGCATAACGAGTAATGACACAATCTCATACGAAAGGGGAGTAACTTCTCACACTTTTTTCTTATTTCTTTTGTTCTTCTTTTTCAACATTGAGGACAATGCAGAAATTAGGTTGGGGGTGGGAAGGATATTCCATGAGCATGAAATATGACCAATTTTAAATTTTTAACTTTTGTCACTTGAAGTGTTTTAGGTTAGTGTCGTGTTTACTTGAGTCAATCCGGAAATCTATGATATTAACATGATTGTAATGACGATGACATGTGAGAGATGTTGGACTTTTACCTAAGCAACGAAGCACATAAATGTTAGATTCATCTAATTTGAGGATTTTGTGGTACATATGGTAGTTTGCATGGTTAGTATAGCTATTTTGATTTGTGGAATGTATGCATGTTCATAATATGTTTTAAGTCTCAACAAGCTCTACAACCCATTTGAAAACAAATTGAAGCGAAATAATAGAAACAAATGCCACCTAGAAAGTGATTTAGGCCATCCTTGGACCGTTTGGACTTTTCAAGCCTCCCCGTATTATTGTTATCCATAGTATACCCTTGAACTCAACATTGACATATATTGTACTACCCTTAGTGATAAGAGTACTCAATATAATATTTGATTTTCATGAGCAATTATGTTGAATTTATCTTGCTTCATCATAAAAAAAAAAAATGATGATGATGATGATTAAAAAAATAAGCAAGAAAAATAAAGAAAGAGAATCAAGCAAAAAGATCCAAGGGACATATGGAATTTATAGGAGGATGAAAAAGAACACTTGGTGGAAAAAGTTGAAAATAAGTTTGTGACATAAAAAGTACTCTTGTCCTATCGAAAACATCATTTTCGTACTTTCATAATCACACACCTAACCACAACTTTACAAGCCTAATGAAGTCCTATTGATTCTAGGTAGTTTGATTTCTATATTAGTGGAGATGAGTTTGAAAAATGAGCATATGGAGTTTGCAAGTGCAAAATTCACATTCATATTTTACTTGCACATTTATGAGATATTGAAATGTAATCTATGAATATCATGCATGACACGATCAGATAGTATAACTAACGGGTTTGTGGTTTGATTGGTTGTTCAAAATCCGATTACGATGATGAGTTTGATGTTTGGACTGTTTTTGAGCTTAGGTGATTGATGTGTTAAAATGTGTACTCGCAAGTGTATGAATCACTCGTAGTAAAGTGATAAGCAACTTCCAAGGTCGGTCTCTCAAGGAATTGCAGTGGTTCTAAATTACTAACTTTTAAACTAAAAAGAGTTCTAATGAAAATAAAAGACTAATTAAATAGAGTTCTAGTGAAACTGAAACTCTAAGTAACTAGAATTCTAATGCAAGTAAAACTGTAAAAAGGGTGTTTGTTTTTGTGACGAGAACAATCATACGCTACTCAAACGAAAACAAGATCGCAATCAAACAATCAATTCAATAAAATATCAATAGAGGATGTATGGACGTTTAGCTTGGTTAACCATGTTTGCATCGAAAAGGTATGGTGAGATATGCATGAACGTCCTATATGAATTAAACTACCGGCTTTCCTTTTAATTACGAAACTCCTTTTGGCCGGGGAAGGTTTCTTTGTTGATTAACTAATTAACCGCCTTTGACCGGGGTAAATTAACTAGCTATCAAATTATGCGCAAGGAAATTATGCCAATCAAATTAATGCTATGACTAAGTCACTAACTTGAAGCTTTGATTAAGTGTTTCGGAAAAGAGTTAAGGTGACGTTCCTCTAACTAAAATCTCAGATTTTTCAGTCTAACTACGAACACCAAATTGGCCCATGATTATTCATAATCAAACATTTAAACATGCTCTTAATCAAAAAGTAATTCATTCATAAATCAATTAAATACACCATACACAATCCTAGCAAACATGGCAACACAAACTAAACATCCATAATGAAACTAGCCGCTCATGTTCATATTGTTATTCATAGACAAATAAAATATGATCATACACTTTAACAAATGGAGAAGATAAATTAATTCTATAACAACAAGGAAAACCTAAATCTAAATACCGCTTATGGATCGGTTGACGTACTCCTCCGTAAGCTTTATCTTCGATCGTCGTTGGCTTCCTTGAATCCTTAGAATGGTATCTCTCGCTTCGTTATAGTGTGGCAACGCTCTCAAAGCTGATTGAATGTCGTGTTTGGGTCACAAAATTGAGAAGAGGAAGAGTTGTGTATGAGTTGGTCAAGTTATTTCGAGTTCTGTTGTAAAGGGGGTCTAAGGGGGGTATTTATAGATGTAAGGGATTCTGCAAATCCTATGTGCAATAGGAATAGGCGCGCCGCGGCATGCATTTTACCCGCCGCGGCGCAACACAAAATTTGGAAAATATGCAAAAACTCGAGAGCTCCCCGCCGCGGCATACAATTCTCTCGCCGCGGCGCGCAATGCTTCTATGTTTTCAGGATCAAACCCGAGAGCCTCACGCCGCGGCATGCAATTCTCTCGCCGCGGCGCGCAATGCTTTCCTTCTTTTCACGTCCCCCCTTACATATGTGATGGCACTATATGTAAGGCTTACATATTCGTCTTGATTAGTCCGTAACTCGTGATCCGAGCGCCGTAGGTGTTCCGTCTTCGCGTGTTTTCATCATTTGAATCATTTGACGCTAAAAACACCTGAAATGCACTAAAATATACCCGTGACTCCGAATGGATAGATTTATGAAAATAATCGAAATAATAGTCATAATAAATCTATATATCAATCAATGAAGCATAATTAATCACGAAATATTAGTGCTTTTCGAGCACTCATCAGAACCCCCAACCAGCTTCTTGCTAGTCTCTAGCAAGTGAAGCGACCTAAAATAAAATTAAAAACAAATGAAAATAAACTAACCTAACCTAAATCACTTCCGTAGATTGTCACGGTTGCATTTAGCGTATGCAACAAGCCTTTAAACCCCTAGGTGGCCCTAGTGGACGAGTTATAGTCTCGTGAGGGTTTCCAGTGATGATACCCGCAAACATCGTAACTGACACAAATAAAGACTCAAAACTAATAAAGACTCTAACAATACTTGAATCAATCCATGCATACGTCTCAAAAATTGTTAACAATGAATAATACATGAAATAGTTAAACATCACCTAAGCTCAAAAACAGTCCAAACATCAAACTCATCATGGTAATCGAATTTTGAACAACCAATCACACCACAAACCCGTTAGTTATACTATCTGACCGTGTCATGCATGATATTCATAGATTACATTTCAATGTCTCATAAATGTGCAAGTAAAATATGAAAGTGAATTTTTGCACTTATAAACTCCATATGCTCATTTTTCAAACTCATCTCCACTAATATAGAAACTAAACTACCTAGAATCAATAGGACTTCATTAAGCTTGTAAAGTTGTGGCTAGGTGTGTGATCATGAAAGTACAAAAATGATGTTTTCATATGATAAGAGTACTTTTTATTTCACAAACATATTTTCAACTTTTTCTACCAAGTGTTCTTTTCCATCCTCCCTTCAATTCAAATGTCCTTTGGATTTTTTGCTTGATTTTCTTCTTTCTTTTTTTTTTTATTCTTGCTTACTGTTTCAATCATCATCATTTTTTTTTTTTTTTTTTTTTTTTTTTTTATGATGAAGCAAGATAAACACAACATAATTGCTCATGAAAATCAAATATTACATTAAGTACTCTTATCACTAAGGGTAGTTCAATGTATGTCAATGTTGAGTTCAAGGGTGTGCTATTGATAAAATATTTCGGGAAAGCATGAAAAGTTCAAACGGTCCAAAGATGGCCTAAATCATTTTCTAAGTGGCATTTGTTTCTATTATTTCGCTTCAACGTGTTTTCAAATGAGTTCTAGAGATTGTTGAGACTTAAAACATATCATGAACATGCATACATTCCACAATTCAGAATAGTTAAACTAACCATGCAAACTACCACAAGTACCACAAAATTCTCAAATTAGATGAATCCAACATTTATGTGCTTCGTTGCTTAGGTAAAAATCTAACATCTCTCATATGTCATTGTCATTACAATCATGTTAATATCATAGATTTTCGGATTGAATCAAGTAGACACGACACTAACCTAAAACACATTCAAGTGACTAAAGTTAAAAATTTAAAATTTGTCATATTTCATGCTCATGGAATATTCTTCCCACCCCCAACCTAATTTCTGCATTGTCCTCAATGTTGAAAAAAGAAGAACAAAAGAAATAAGAAAAAGTGTGAGAAGTTACCCCCCTTTCGTATGAGATTGTGTCATTACTCGTTATGCTCCGGTTCACTGTTCCTCGCTTTTCTCATGAAGAATTTATGTGTATGAACATATATTGAACCTCAAAGTGTATGCAACACAATTCAAACTCAAACCCAATTTTAGATTATAACTAAGTCAGATGAAAACAGAAAAAAAAAAAATATTAAACTAAGTTAAACAATCCAAAATAAAATACGATAAAAATAAATAAAAGAAAGTAAAACTAAATAAAAATAAAATAAAGAAAAGAAAAGAAGTTAATACTACCGAATGTTGTGGGTTGCCTCCCACCAAGCGCTTTCTTTAACGTCTTAGCAAGACGTTGCTAATTCTTTTCTATCCACCATCATCAAAGATCTTAAAGTGTGTGATATCAATTTTTCGAGCTAAGATGTCATTAAGCTTGTCCTTCCATCTCGGTAGTTGTTTTCCATGAAGCACAGCACACACTTTTTTGTGGAAGTGGTATAGAAAATAAATTGGGAATGTGCAAGTCTTAGGTGCCTTGTGTGGCATGGGAGGTGAAGATAATTCCTCCTTGTTCTCCACAGAAGTTTGTAGAATTTGATATTCATCAGCTTGACATTCTTTGAGAATTGCTTGCTCCCCATCTGTATTTTCTACACAAAGTGGTAAATCATCAAAAGTTTCAGGAAAATAAATATTTTCAAAATTTTTACCACTTTGAAGGATTGTGTCATCCTTCACTTGCTCAATTTGAGTGGGCAACTCTTTTTGTTTTTGAATTTGTTCCGCTAATTGCCCAACTTGCATTTCTATTCTTTTCATTGATGCCTCCACAGACTCCATCCTTTCACTAGTAGATTGTATGAAAGCATTCAAGGTTTCCTCTAAGGTTGGCTTCCTAGGTTGATTAGAAACTCTACTTCCTTGTATGAAAGAATTCAAGCTCTCTTCAAAGGTCGCCCTAGATGGATATGGATGAAAACTTGAGCTTTGCATTTGGTATTGTGCATAAGGTGGGTCATATGGTTGAAAATTAGAGCTTTGCATGTTGTATTGGGCATACGGTGGGTCATATGATTGAAAATTTGAGCTTTGCATGTTGTATTGGGCATAAGGTGGGGTAAAGTTTGCTTGCCATGAAGAATTATGGTGATTTCCCCACTCAGGATTATAGGTACTGAAATAAGGATCATTCCAAGGTGGGTGACATCTCTCATTAAAATCAAAGTTTGGATTAGGAGATGCATAGTAATCACCTGCAAAAGTGCAAGCATTAGCATAATGCCCATATAAACCACAAATGCTACATACCTCTATGTCTGTCATATCATGCAGCTCTTCAAAAGGCTTTGTATTGGCTCATGGATTTCAGTATCCAGCTTGATTAGGTGCATTTTAAAATTTGTTGATGTTGTCTATGAACGGTACCTTTCAAAAACTAACAAAAACAACAGAGAAATCAAAGCACCACAGATTAAGCAAATAAAAACACTATTTTTTGATTTTTTGATTTTTTGATTTTTTTTTTTTTGAATAAAATAAAAATAAAAATAAAATAAATAAATAAATAAAAGATAACAAATAAAATAAAAATAAAATAAATAAACAAATAAAAAAAATTAAGAAACTCTAAAAAGTTAAAAAGAAAATTATTCAAAACGCCAATTCCCCGGCAACGGCGCCAAAAACTTGATGTGTTAAAATGTGTACTCGCAAGTGTACGAATCACTCGTAGTAAAGTGATAAGCAACTTCCAAGGTCGGTCTCTCAAGGAATTGCAGTGGTTCTAAATTACTAACTTTTAAACTAAAAAGAGTTCTAATGAAAATAAAAGACTAATTAAATAGAGTTCTAGTTGATACGAACCGGATCGCGCCACTAACAAGGCCCGACTCGTATCATGGACCAAGCCGAGAAGGGGGTGAAATAACGGCGTAGAAAGGCGCCACAAACACGAGCAAGGGCGCAAGCATGTTCGCCATGGGAGTGCCAAGCTAATTTGTGGAAAATTGCCAGTTTTGGAGCTGCGCCGCGGCATGACTTTCCCCCGCCGCAGCGGACAAGTTTCTGTTTTGGTGGGATTATGGACGAGGCATTCTCGCCGCGGCATGAAATATGTGCGCCGCGGCGCCGATGTTTCTGTTTTGGGTATGCAGGCTGGGAGACGTGCGCGCAAGACGAGCAGACGCGCGCGCAAGTGTGGGCAGAGGTGCGCGCAGAGGACCAGGGACGTGCGCGCCGCGGCATGGCTTTTGGGCGCCGCGGCACAGACCTCTCGGGTTGAAGTGCAAGGTTCCTCGCCGCGGCATGTAATTTGTCCGCCGCGGCCCGCGTAGTTTTACTTTTGTGATCCGAGCCTCCCCGCCGCGGCATGAATGTTTGCCCGCCGCGGCGCCAATGTAAAATTTGTAATTTCAGCCCTTGGATCAAATCCAATGGCTCATATTTTGTCTTTTCTTTTTAGGTTTTGTGTGAGCCCTATAAATAGACATTTGGGCAGCCCATTTTGTATCTTTGATCATATTAATGAAATTTGTTAGAAAACAAATTGAGAGAGCCATGGAGCTCCTTGCTTGATTGCAAGCCTTTCCCCCAAGAACTTATCAAAGGTAGTTGCACCCCTTTGTGGCGTTCGCCCTCTCCTCCGCGCGTGGTGCGTAATATCCAAGTGTGGTGGTGAGTTTCCTGCAGCCAAATCTGTGTTTTGCTTAGAAATCCATGCCAATTTTGTTGTTTGGGTCTTGATCCGCTTCTTCTTGGTTCCCTAGTCTCGTAGCTAGGTGGGTCGATAGGAATCGCGTCCCTTGGTTCGCATCACTAGTGAAACTGAAACTCTAAGTAACTAGAATTCTAATGCAAGTAAAACTGTAAAAAGGGTGTTTGTTTTTGTGACGAGAACAATCATACGCTACTCAAACGAAAACAAGATCGCAATCAAACAATCAATTCAATAAAATATCAATAGAGGATGTATGGACGTTTAGCTTGGTTAACCATGTTTGCATCGAAAAGGTATGGTGAGATATGCATGAACGTCCTATATGAATTAAACTACCGGCTTTCCTTTTAATTACGAAACTCCTTTTGGCCGGGGAAGGTTTCTTTGTTGATTAACTAATTAACCGCCTTTGGCCGGGGTAAATTAACTAGCTATCAAATTATGCGCAAGGAAATTATGCCAATCAAATTAATGCTATGACTAAGTCACTAACTTGAAGCTTTGATTAAGTGTTTCGGAAAAGAGTTAAGGTGACGTTCCTCTAACTAAAATCTCAGATTTTTCAGTCTAACTACGAACACCAAATTGGCCCATGATTATTCATAATCAAACATTTAAACATGCTCTTAATCAAAAAGTAATTCATTCATAAATCAATTAAATACACCATACACAATCCTAGCAAACATGGCAACACAAACTAAACATCCATAATGAAACTAGCCGCTCATGTTCATATTGTTATTCATAGACAAATAAAATATGATCATACACTTTAACAAATGGAGAAGATAAATTAATTCTATAACAACAAGGAAAACCTAAATCTAAATACCGCTTATGGATCGGTTGACGTACTCCTCCGTAAGCTTTATCTTCGATCGTCGTTGGCTTCCTTGAATCCTTAGAATGGTATCTCTCGCTTCGTTATAGTGTGGCAACGCTCTCAAAGCTGATTGAATGTCGTGTTTGGGTCGCAAAATTGAGAAGAGGAAGAGTTGTGTATGAGTTGGTCAAGTTATTTCGAGTTCTGTTGTAAAGGGGGTCTAAGGGGGGTATTTATAGATGTAAGGGATTCTGCAAATCCTATGTGCAATAGGAATAGGCGCGCCGCGGCATGCATTTTACCCGCCGCGGCGCAACACAAAATTTGGAAAATATGCAAAAACCCGAGAGCTCCCCGCCGCGGCATACAATTCTCTCGCCGCGGCACGCAATGCTTCTATGTTTTCAGGATCAAACCCGAGAGCCTCACGCCGCGGCATGCAATTCTCTCGCCGCGGCGCGCAATGCTTTCCTTCTTTTCACGTCCCCCCTTACATATGTGATGGCACTATATGTAAGGCTTACATATTCGTCTTGATTAGTCCGTAACTCGTGATCCGAGCGCCGTAGGTGTTCCGTCTTCGCGTGTTTTCATCATTTGAATCATTTGACGCTAAAAACACCTGAAATGCACTAAAATATACCCGTGACTCCGAATGGATAGATTTATGAAAATAATCGAAATAATAGTCATAATAAATCTATATATCAATCAATCAAGCATAATTAATCACGAAATATTAGTGCTTTTCGAGCACTCATCAGTGATGTTTAACTATTTCATATATCATTCGTGTTAACAATTTTTGAGACGTATGCATGGATTGATTCAAGTATTGTTAGAGTCTTTATTAGTTTTGAGAGTCGTACGATGTTTGTGGGTATCATCACTGGAAACCCTCACAAGACTATAACTCGTCCACTAGGGCCACCTAGGGGTTTAAAGGCTTGTTGCATATGCTAAATGCAACCGTGACAATCTACGGAAGTGATTTAGGTTATGTTAGTTTATTTGTTTGTTTTTAATTTTATTTTAGGTCGCTTCACTTGCTAGAGACTAGCAAGAAGCTGGTTGGGGGTTGTGATGAGTGCTCGAAAAGCACTAATATTTCGTGATTAATTGTGCTTAATTGTTTGATATATAGATTTATTATTATTGTTTATTCAATTAATTTCATAAATCTATCCATTCGGAGTCACGGGTATATTTTAGTGTATTTCAGGTGTTTTTAGCGTCAAATGAGTCAAACAATGAAAACACGCAAAGACGGGACACTTACGGCGCTCGGATCACGAGTTACGGGCTAAACGAGACAAATATGTAAGCCTTACATAACGAGCCATCACATATGTAAGGGGGTACATGTGAAGAAACTGAAGACAAAGCGCGCCGCGGCGAGGAAAAGTCATGCCGCGGCGGGGAGCTCTCGGGTTTTTACACAATTTTCAGAATTTGTGTTGCGCCGCGGCGGGGAAAATGCATGCCGCGGCGCGCCTATTCCTAATGCAATCAGGAATCCCTTACATTTATAAATACCCCCTTAGACCCCATTTACAACAGAACTCGACCAATTCGTACACAACTCTCATTCTTCTCAATTTTGCGACCCAAACACTACATTCAATCAGTTTTGAGAGCGTTGCCACACTCTAACGAAGCGAGAGACAATATTCTAAGGATTCAAGGAAGCCAACGACGATCGAAGATAAAGCTTACGGAGAAGAACGTCATCCAATCCATAAGCGGTATTTAGATCTAGGATTTTCTTGTTGTTATAGAATTAATTTCTCTTCTCTATTTGTTAAAGTGTATGATCATATTTTATTTGTCTATGAATAATAATATGAACATGAGCGGCTAGTCTAATTATGGATGTTTAGTTTGTGTTGCCATGTTTGCTAGAATTGTGTATGGTGTATTTTATTGATTTATGAATAAATTACTTTTTGATTAAGAGCATGTTTAGATATTTGATTATGAATAATCATGGGCCCATTTGATGTTCGTAGTTAGGTTGAAAAATCTGAGAATTTAGTTATAGGAACGTCACCTTAACTTTATTCCGAAACACTTAATCAAAGCTTCAAGTTAGTGACTTAGTCATAGCATTAATTTGATTGGCATGTTTTCCTTGCGCATAATTTGATTGCTATTTAATTTACCCCCGCCAAAGGCAGTTAATTAGTTAATCAACAAAGAGACCTACCCCCGCCAAAAGGAGTTTCGTAATTAAAAGGAAAGCCGGTAGTTTTGTTTATATAGGACGTTCATGTTATCTCACCATACCTTTTCGATGCAAGCATGGTCAACCAAACTAAACGTCCATACATCCTCTATTGATATTTGATTTAATTGAATTGATTGTTTGATTGCGATTTTGTTTTCGTTTGAGTGTCGTATGATTGTTCTCGTTACCAAAAACAAACAACCTTTTTACAGTTTTATTAGCGTTAGGATTCTAGTTACTTAGAGTTTTAGTTTCACTAGAACTCTATTTAATTAGTGTTTTGTTTTCATTAGAACTCTGTTTAAGTTAAAAGTTAGTTATTTAAAACCACTGCAATTCCTTAAGAGACCGACCTTGGAAGTTGCTTGTCACTTTACTACGAGTGATTCGTACACTTGCGAGTACACAATTTAACACATCAAGTTTTTTAACCTAGGAATTGGGTGACGATACTTTATCATTATGTTGTTGACGGCTCGGCAATCAACACACATACGACTTGACCCATCCTTCTTAGGTACAAGTAGCACAGGCACTGCACAAGGGCTTAAGCTTTCTCTAACTTGCCCCTTAGTCAAAAATTCTTCGTCCTGCTTTTGGATTTCCTTGGTATCGTCCGGGTTGGTACGATAAGCTGGTCTGTTTGGAAGAGACACTTTAGGAATGAAGTTAATTTGATGCTCAATCCCTCGCAATGGAGGTACACCGTCCGGGATCTCTTCAGGAAACACATCTTCATATTCCTGCAACAAAGAAACAAAAATACTTGGCAACGCATTGTCAAGTTCATTAGTAGAAAAATAAGTCTCCTTATACATAAGTAAAAGCATAGACCTCTTCGCCAAGATGGCGTGTTCTACGTCACTTGCCTTTGCGTAAACATTTTCAACTTTTTTTTCTGTTTCTTTTTCTCTCTCTCCAGTCTTCTCACCTCACTCTTTTCTCCCAATTTATCTCTTTTTCCTTTAACCATTCTCTTTTGGTCCTCAAAAACTTGCTTAGGAGATAAGGGTGCAAGTGTAATCTTTTTACCTTTCCACTCAAATGAATACTTGTTATTGTATCCATCATGTGTAGCCCTCCTATCATATGGCCATGGTCTTCCAAGCAATATTTGTCCAGCTTGCATAGGGACTACATCACACATCACTTCGTCCTTGTACTTCCCAATAGCAAAGGACACTAGTACTTGCTTGCTAACCTTTACTTCCCCGCTATCATTCAACCATTGTAGCTTGTAGGGTTTCGGGTGTTTGATCATTGGCAACCCTAGCTTTTCAACTAAGGTAGTACTAGCCACATTGGTGCAACTCCCACCATCAATGATGACATTGCACACTTTAGAGTCCACATGACACCTTGTGTGAAATATGTTCTCTCGTTTTTGCTCTGCATCCTCTTCCTTGTACTGGATACTTAAGGACCTCATTATCACTAGAGCCTCTCCTTTAACGGGCCCTATTTCCTCATCACTAGCTTCCTCTAGCAATGGCATCTCTTCATCATCACTATCCTCATCCGTCTCAATGTCGCCATTAACTTGAGCGATCATTGTCCTCTTATTCGGACATTGGGATGCAATGTGTCCGGTTCCAAGACATTTAAAACACTTGATATCTCGGTATCGGATCGGGTTTTCAACCTTACCCTTATCCTTACTAGTCTCCATTTCTTTGCCTCTATTCGGTTCAAACCTCGGCTTGGAGCTAGTTGCTTCATCTTTCTTCCAACTTTTCCATGGTGTGGTAGGGGTGGGTTTTGATGTCGTTGGGTTAACCTTAGGTGGGAAAGTTCGGCTGCTGTTCTTCCATAATTGCCTCTCCACGTTGATTGCCATATGTACCATGTCCTCCAACTCTACATAGTGATGTAGCTCTACAACATTGGCAATGTCTTGGTTCAATCCACTAACAAACCTAGCTATTGTGGCTTCCCTATCCTCCTCTATGTTGGCTCTAACCATGGTCATCTCCATATCTTTGTAATAATCATCTACCGATCTAAATCCTTGAGTGAGCCTTTGCAACTTTTGATATAGCTCTCGGTAGTAATGGCTCAGAATAAACCGCTTCCTCATGATAGCTTTCATATCTTTCCAGCTATCAATTGGTCTTTCACCATTTCTCCTCCTAGCTACAACTAGTTGATCCCACCAATTTAAAGCATAGTCGGTGAATTTTATTACGGCCAACTTAACCTTTTTCTCATTCGAGTAGTTGTGGCACGTAAAGATATGCTCAACCTTCTTCTCCCATTCCAAATAAAGTTTCGGGTCATTCTTTCCTTGGAATGTCGCATTTTCATCTTAATACTCTCCAAGTTTCTATCAACCCCATCATAGGGTCGTTGTGGGGGTCTCCTAACTCTTCCCCGACCATGGCCACCTCGAGGCCCATGTCGTCCTCCAAAGGGCATCCTCCCTTCACCCTCATAATTATCCTCACCAAAACTATCCTCCTCCAACTCCTCATCAATATGGGCTCTCCTATTAGGTCTTCCTACATTAGGAGCATTTTTCGGTGCTTCTTGCCGCAAGTTGGCGATAGTGGCGTCTTGTCTTTCAATTCGCTCATTCATGTTGACCATGACGGCATTCATCCGTTCCATGGATTGTTGAAGCGCCCTCATCATAAAAGCTGTATCGGGCCTTTCCTCTGAACTATTCCTGTCAGACATACTCAACAACAACTAACATAAACAAACAATTAACAATTAACAAATTGGAACTTTCACTCGTTACCTCACGTGTTTAACACTCGAATTTGATTGCCGAAGCGCTCGAAATCCTATGACAAACCAAACCGTCCAAGACTTCCACACAATTGTAGAGTTCTCGTCCTCAACAATCTGTAGTTTGCAATATCCAATGTTAAGCACAAAGGAAACTAACTTGAAGTGTTTTGAAACTCTAACTCTATGAGTTTGGAAACAAGTTCAATTTAGCAAATTCAAACTCGTAAAATGCAAACAAACAAAGAAACGATCCGTCAAAGCGTGAACGACGCTAAAATGAAAGAAATTTCGTAAATTCTCGAGAAATCAAGAATTCACTCTCTCTGTTTTTTTTTTATAAGTTCCGAAATATCCTCTTTCTTTTCTAACTTTTTTTTTTATAAAAATATCTAGCAAGATATTTTCGTGAGATATTTTTATGAGATATTTTCGTGAGATATTTTCGGAAGATATATTTTTTTTAAATAAAGAGAATAGAGTTTTGTTCTCACTTTTCAATACGAACAAAACATGTGAGATTACCAAAATACCCTTACTTTACGAAAATGATTTTAAGGAAATTTTCAACATGAAAACCTCTTCAAATTCAATCAAGATAAGAAGGAAACAACAACATCAATCAGAATAATCCAGGAAATACAATAAACACATAGAAACAAAGAAGAACACAGGTTTTTTTGTGAAGAATTTTCTTGGTTGCTATGGAATAAAAATTGACACAAATTAAGATAGGAATCTAGAGTCTCAACCTAGAGCTCTGATACCAAATGATGCGAACCCCGCAACATGATTCCTACGACCCACTAGCAACAAGACTAGAGAACCACAAGAAATTCGGCTCAAGACCCAACAACAAATTAGCATGTGATTTCTAAGCAAAACAATAGATTTGGTAGCAAGGGACTCACCTACACACATGGATATTACGCACCACGCACGAAGAAGAGTAGAAACGCCACAAAGGGATGCAAGTCCTTTGATAAGTTTTGGGTTTGCATTTAAGCAAAGAGCTCTTGGCTCTCAAATTTGTTTGAAGAAACAAATATTCTCATAAATGAACAAAAGTTGCCTTTTGAGCTGCTACAACTTGTCTTATATAGAGTACAAACAAAACCTAAAGAAAAGAAAGCATTGCAGCCATTGGATTTGATCCAATGGTCCAAATTACATCATTTACACTTGTGCTGCGGCGGGCAAAATAATCATGCTGTAGCGAGGAGGCTCGGAGTAGAACATTAAAAATAAGCGGGCTGCGGCGGAGTAAATTCCATGCCGCAGCGAGCAACCTTAACATCCAACCCGAGAGGCTTGTGCCGCGGCTCACAAAATTCATGCCGCGGCGCGAACACTTGCCCATCTCTGCGCGCACATCTACCCACATCTGCACGCGCACTGGTCCAGTTGCCATGCCAAAAAGAACCCTCTGGGCTGCGGTGCCATAAATGCTTGCTGCGGCGCGCATGCCTCGCCAAATTCTTCCCAAAACAAAGGACCACTCGCTGCAGCGGCTATTAATCCATGCCGCAACGCAGAACTTCTTCTTCTAATTCTGCCTCTATCACATTGCTCGGCCTCTCACAAGCTATGTGCTCATTCGTTGTTGCTCACAATGGTGTATATGATTTTACGCAAGTGCATGTGTCGCAAACAAGTAATATAATGATAAGAAAGATCGTAAAAATTAACTATTAAAATTAATATTTGGTGTTTTTGCTTATTAAAATAAAATAAATAAAATAAAATAAAATAAATAGTACGAGAGGACAAGAGTGAAAATTCTGAAACAAAGTTTAACGAGAGAGATATCAAGAATTGCAAGTAGATAAATCAGTTAGGATTGCAAATGTGACAAATGATGTAGACAAACTGCGTTGCTGTAGCAAAGTGCACCAGTAACTAGAATTACGAAAATTACAAAGGATTCTTCCGAATCTGCAATGTTTATATATTCTATGATTCAATGAAACATATTCCTATGTACAATTGGATCTAAGAACAACATTTCATGCACAAATTCTATTAGGTTATGTGAGATAATTATATATTCCTATATTAATTTCTTCACACTATTCTAGCTTCATCCAACCTAAATTAACCTTTCCAGATTCAATTTCAGTTTACTATCCTATCAATTGTTGATCAAGCAATCAATAAGAATAAATCAATAAATTAAACATAGAATAACTAGCACCCTTTTTTAAGCAAAGCACAAGTTTTTAAAATTGAAGCACAAAATCTACATCCACTTGCATATCCACAACCTTAACTGAATGCAAATTTAGCCAAGCATATTTATGAAATTAAACATCAAATCATTCATGGTCAACATCAGATTCATAGAGTTATAGAAATTTGGAAAAACAATAAAAGAAAAATAGAAGAAGGAATAAATTAATAAAACCCCCTTTTATTGAATCTCAATCAATTGGATTCCAAATCCCTAATCTCTCTTGCTTTCTTCAATGATTGTTCTTGCAAATCAAGCCTTCAATTGGTCTCTTTCCAAATCCCCCTTCATGCTCTGTTTTGCCTCTCCTTTTGCTGCACCAAATCTGCCCAGATTCAGTGTTGCCGCTGCTGTGTATTTTTCTCTCTTGTTGCCACCTGTTTCTCCTCAGTTTTGGTGCCCAGATCTGCCTGGTATTTTCTGCCTCTCATCTCTTCACTGCTACCACAAATCTGCTCTTTTTTATATATTTATTTGCTGCCTAGAATTGCCTCCATTTGCTGCCGCCAAATCTGCCTTAAATCAGCCCCTGTTTTTGTCATTTAACTTTAGGTTTAATTGGAGACAATTTTTTGTGTGTTAATTTCCAATATTATCCCTAAAAAGGTGAGTTAATAAAAGCCCAAAATTGTCCTTTTGTTGAGAGTCCAAATTAGCCATTGAATTTTTATTTCCAGATCAGCCTCTGTTTTGGCGCTGTTTTCCTGGTGTGATTTTGCTGCAGCAATGCTGTAGCAAAGCTGCAGCAAAGTTGGATTCTTGCATTTTCTTTGTTGTTTTCTTTATCTCCTACAAGGGCAATGAATATCTAATGAGTGCACATCAAAACATAATTCTTTTTGACAGATTTCATAATTATTTTGAATTTATTATCAAAGAATTTACTTAAATCACAAAGTCCACAAATATTGTATAAATGAATATAATGTACAAACATTCTCAAAAGAACAAACAATTATTTATGAATAAGAGCTAATAATACTCTAATAAATTAGAGTTATCATTCCTCATCATCCCTTGGCCTTGTATCAACTCTTGGACAAGTCCATTCGAGGCTTCCTTGAGTTGTCTCGCCTTTGACCTCATGATTGGCCCGTTCGGGATGCGAAGTGGTGGTAGCGCCAGCTGATTCGCATCAATTAATTAACCTCTTTGATCCAGAATGTTAATTAATCAATTAGCATAAACCCTTAGGAAATCAAATTAGCCACATAATCCAAGACAAATCAATGTACTTTGATTACGTTCTTATTCAAGATTTCTAAATTAAGCAAAGATGATATCTCTAATACTTAATTCTAATTTATTCTCTAATGCTCATAAATCAACATGATCAAGATTAATCATGAACAAAGATATTAACAACATTGAACAAGACAAAAATTACTTTAATCCAAATTAAATCATAAAAATATTCATCCATTCATAGAAGAATCACTAAATCCCACACAATAAGTTTAGCTACTCATAATAAAATCTAAATCAATATTTTCTATTACAAATAACATTCTTAAAATTCAAGAGAGAAGAAATTACAAACACTGGAGATACCCCTATTTTCACTCTTGCAATGCCCTTCTTGGAGTTGGAAGGTCACCTCTTCCAATTTGGTTATTCAAGGAGCTTCAATGGAGCATCAATGGAGGTTTCTCTCTCTAGAAAATGGAGGAGTGTGGATAATAAATTTCAATTTCTCTCTCTAGAAATTGGAGGAGTGTGGATAATAATTTCAGTTTCTCTCTCTAAAAAATGGAAGAGTGTGGATAATAAATTTTGGATTATGTTCACACATGCCTTTGGGAGAGGTTTTTGTGTTGTATTTATAGGTTGGGTTAAGAGTGTGTGTGAGTGTGTGGGCTGGTTGGTGTGTAAGTGAAATCTAGGTATGCGGGCTGCGGTGTGTGTTTTCTTTTAACGCGGTACAACCTATTATACATGCTTTGTAAGGATCCTTACAAAGTTGCTGATTTCTAACGTAAGCCTTACGTTCTTTTGCTCTAGTTTACCCCCTTACATAGTAAATGGAATACAATGTAAGGGTTACATTTTTCAGCTCTTTTTGAACACTTAACTCTACTTTTTATCTCACATTACTTGAACCTACAAAACATGAAAATACCCTCCAAATCAAAGTAATACCGAGATAAATCATGAAATAAACACTTAAAAGCTAACAAATAATAGGTCCAAAATAGTGTTTATCAAACACCCTCAAACTTACATTTTGCTAGTCCTCAAGTAAAATTATAACTAAAAAGACAATTAACAAAACTCAAAAATTAAATCAACAAAATTTGTCATGCCTCAGTTTCTTTCCAATTTATAATCAAGAGTTATGCACAAGTTTAACCAACATTTTAACATATCAAGGTTCACCATGTAGAGATCAGTTTCACTTCACAAATCTAAATTCCATTACTAACAACATATCAATATTGGTTTCCCCAAACCTAGTGTTAAGAATCCGAATTTGCTTAAACTCTAATCCTCACAAGATTCACTCATTAAATCACACTGATCCTATGGGTTCAAACACTCAACAAAGCATATGCGAATAGAAGTTATGTAAAGAAATGAGCTAATGGTTCACATATGATTAAACAAGAAAGGCTCAAAAAGTGTTTAACATTGATATCATGAAAGGAATCAAATGATAGGATTTATGAAGAAAGCACATCACTATTATCATACATCAATTAAAATCATTAAGCAGAAACTTCAAGTGCAAGCCTTAGAATCAATGAAAATGCATTGACTTCAAGGGAATATATTTCCTATTTTCCTTTTTGTAATAACCATTTCACCATTTGAAGAGCTTTAGGGTCACACTATTTTTTTTAAACAACCCATGCAAATGTTGGGCAATCAAGCATTTTCTTTGTTGATAGTCCATATTCAATTGCTTGATTGCCCAATAGGCCTTGTGCTTAAGCTCAACGAGAAAATGACATGCTTTTCCATAAGTCAACCAGTATGGGTTCATTCTAATAGGTATCTTGTATGCCATACGGTAAGCCCATAACGCGTCATTAAGCTTTGAAGCCCAATCCTTTCTCGAAGATCGCACCATAAGTTCCAAAATATCCTTAATTTGTTGGTTACTCACTTCAACTTGTCCGGATGTTTATGGATGATATGGAGTAGCAACTTTATGAGTGATGTTATACTTCTCAACAATCCATTAAAAAGCTTATTACAGAAGTGGCTCCCTCCATCATTGATTATCACCCTCGGTGTCCCAAACTTGCTAAATATTATATCCTTCAAAAATTTTGCAACACAGTTAGCATCATTAGTTTTAGTGGGTATAGCTTCTACCCACTTGGATATGTAATCAACAACAACCAAAATGTACTCAAATCCAGAAGAAGGGGGAAAAGGACCCATGAAGTCAATCCCTCATACATCAAATAACTCAACAACTAAATTATATGTTAGAGGCTTTTTATGACGTCTACCTATGTTACCAGTCCTCTGGCATCTATCACAACACATGCAAAAATTATAAGCATCTTTAAATAGAGTAGGCTAATAAAAACCATATTGGAGTACCTTAATGGCGATTTTCTTACCACCAAAATGTCCTCCACATAGAAGCTTATGACAAAAGGCCAAAATGCTTGCATGCTCCTCTTCCGGCACACACCTCCGGATGACTTGGTATTGGCAAAGTTTGAACAGATACGGGTCATCCCAAAAATATTGCCTGCAAACATGAAGAAATATTTTCTTCTCCTGAAAAGAAATGTTAGGCCTCAACAAACCACTAGCAAGATAATTCACTATATCTACATACCAAGGGTCTGAACCTACAGAAAATAACTGTTCATCAAAAAAGTGTCAACAATATGAATTTCTTTGTCACTCTCACTAGTGTCAAAGTCAAAAATTAACCTAGATAGATAATCAGCTACAACATTTTTAGTTCCTTTTTTATCCCTAATCTTTAAGTCAAATTCTTGTAAAAGCAAAACCCACCGAATTAATCTTGGCTTAGCATTCAGTTTACTCAATAAGTACCGCAAAGCCTCATGGTCCGAATGCACAATAACTTTAGATCCTACCAAATAAGATCTAAATTTATCTAAAGAAAGCACAACAGGCAAGAATGCTTTTTCGGTGGTCGAGTAGTTAAGTTGGGCGCCATTAAGAGTTTACTAGCATAGTAAATGACATACAAATGCTTATCTACACTTTGTCCTAAAACAGTCCCAATAGGAAAATCTGAAGCATCGCACATAATCTCAAAGGATAATGACCAGTCAGGTGCCATGATAATAGGCACAGAAGTCAATTTTTCTTTTAAAGCATTAAAAGCAGTAAGGCAATCATCATCGAACACAAAGGAAACATCCTTAGCCAACAAATTACATAAAGGACGACTTATTTTAGAAAAATCCTTAATAAATCTCCTATAGAAACCCGCATGGCCTAGAAAATTCTTAATTTCTTTAACATTAATGGGAGGTGGCAATTTAGCTATTAAATCAATTTTTTCTTTATCTACCTCAATGCCTCTACTAGAAATGACATGCCCTAATACAATGCCTTTTTTGACCATAAAATGACTATTTTTCAACTAAGGGTCAAATTACTTTCAATGCAACGTTCAAGTACGAGAGTCAAGTTATTCAAAAAATCATAAAATGAATTTCCAAAAAATAAAAAATCATACATAAATACCTTAATACATATCTCCACCATATCCGAGAATATCGACATCATGCAACGTTGGAATGTGGCGGGGGTATTGCAAAGACCGAATGGCATCCTCCTGAAGACAAATGTACCGAATGGGCATGTGAATGTGGTCTTCTCTTGATCTTTCGGAGCAATAGGTACTTTAATGCGAACCGAACAACACAATTCCTATGACCCATAAACGAAGAAAGATTTGAGAACCATAAGAAATACGGCCTAAGACCTGACACTATATTAGCATGCAAATTTCTACGAGAAACTTATATTTTTGGTTGCAAAACTCACTTTAACGGATGAATATTACACACCATGAATCAAGACGAGGGAAACGCCGCAAAGGGTTGTAAATTCCTTTGATAAGTTTGGATGAAAGCACTTGGAGCATTCAAGTTCTCAATTTTGAATTTCTATTCAAAATGTCAAATATTTGATCAAAAATTATGTTCCCAGCTGATTACAAGTCTAGTTATACAAGAATAAAAAAACTAGAAGCCAAAAGAAATCTGGACCATTGATTGAAATCCAATGGTCCAAAATTTACAAAATATTGTGTCTGTGCCGCGGCAGAGAAATACATATGTCGCGGTGTGGGGTGCTCAGATTGTAAAATACATAGCCAGGTCGCGGTGGCCAAAACTTCATGCCGCGGTGCTCACGTTGGGGGTCTGGTGTCAGCACGCGTAGGACTGGTGTGTCAGCTGCGGGTGTCCGTGTCAGTGTGCAGGTTTAGGAGTGTCAGCGCGCGCATGTTCGTTCATGTCGCGGCGCCTGAAAAGAATGCCGTAGCTCGCATGTTTCTTCAGCCCCCAAACAGTACATCCTGTGCCACGGCTCCCTAATGTTATGCTGTAGCGCGCACACTTTGCATTGAATTCCAGCCCAAACAGAAAGCCTCGGGCTGTGGCGCATAGAACCTCATGCCGCAGCACAACTCGAATTTTGGTTTTGGCCATTTGAGCTTGCCATCTCCATGCCTCTTGTGTATGCACACTTGTTTTTGGTGTTGCATGCCTTTTTGCACTAACTTTTGACCCCTTTCATGGCATGATCCTTGGCTTGTGTCATGCCTTCTTTATCGCACAATTTGGTTCGTATCTGACCCTCTCTCTTCAAAAGAATTCGTGCTTGAATTCGGACCTTCATCATAGGGGTAATTTTGCAGTCCATCTTTGTTTTGATTTTCATCATAAAACTCCTGCAAGAAAGAAAAGTTAGAAAATAAACAGTCTCTCCTTTTTTCCTTTTTCTCTTTTCCCTTTTTCTCCTTTTTCATCGTTGATCGTTCGTCAAAAACTTGCTTTGGAGTTAAAGGCAAAAGTGTAATCTTCCTTCCGTCCTTCTCGAAGGAATACTGGTTCTTGTATCCGTCATGGGTGACCTTCCTATCATATTTCCATGGTCTCCCTAACAAAATATGCCCAGCTTGCATGGGGATTACATCGCACATCACCTCATGAGAAGGAAACTAATACTTGTTGCTCAACCTTCACTTCTCCACTATCATTCAACCATTGCAACTTGTATGGTTGAGGGTGTTTGATTGTAGACAACCCTAGCTTCTCAACTAAGGTAGTACTAGCGACATTGGTGCAACTCCCTCCATCAACGTTGCACACCCTTTCACTCACATGACATCTCGTATGAAAAATATCTTATCTTTGTGGATCCATGTCATATTCCTGTAATTGATCAATTGGTGCTCATCTTACCCCAAGCAACTCTCCCGAAACGGGACCTATCTCCTCATCACTAGCATCCTCTAGTGGTGGCATCTCCTCTTCTTCATTTTCTTCATCTGTCTCTATCTCACCATTAGCTAAGGCGATGCCTTCGTATTTGGACATTGGTACGAATAATGGCCCTTTCCAAGACAACGAAAACAACTTACATCCCAATTATGAGTAAAGGATTCAACTTTACCCTTGCCTTTATCCTTACTAGCTTCCACCTCTTTGCCTTTGTTGGGCTCAAACCTAGGCTTGGAACTAGTCTCCTCCTTTTTACTACTATCTTGCAGCCATGGTGTTGGAACAATTTGCTTCGATGGTGGTGGTCGGTTACTTCTTTTCCTTAGTTGTATTTCCACCTTGATTTCCATATGCACCATGTCCTCCAACTCTACATAGTGATGTAATTCAACAATGTTGGCAGTCTCATAATTCAACCCACTTACAAACCGAGCCATGGTGGCCTCCCTATCTTCCTCTACATTCGCTCTCACCATAGTCATCTCCATTTCCTTAAAATACTCATCAACCATTCGATGTCCTTGGTTGAGTCTTTGTAACTTCTGATAGAGTTCTCGGTAGTAATGACTTGGGATGAAATGCTTCCTTATAATAGTCTTCATCTCTTCCCAACTATCAATTGCCCTCTCTCCACTTCTCCTCCTAAGGACCATTAGTTGATCCCACCAATTCAATGCATAATCGGTAAACTCGATTACCGCTAACTTCACCTTCTTCTCTTCGGAATAATTGTCACATTCAAAGATATGCTCAACCTTTTTTCTCCCACTCTAAGTACAATTCTGGATCATTCTTTCCTTGGAATGTCGGCATCTTCATCTTAATGTTACCTAAGTTCCGATCAACCCCATCATAGGGCCGAGGTGGGGGTCTCCACATACCTCCCCTACCTTTTCTACCTCCTCTATGCCCATTCCTTCCTCCATAAGGCATCCTCCTCTCTTCATCCTCCAATTCCTCTTCCCAATTCTCTTCTTCTATTTCTTCCTCTACAAAAGCCCTTCTAATAGACTTCTTCACTTCTAGAGCTTCTTGCGGTCTAGAGCTTCTTGCGGTGCTCTTTGTTGCAAATTGAAAATTGTGGCTTCTTGCCGTTCTACCTGCTCATTAATGTTTACCATGACGGCATTCATCCGTTCCATGGATTGTTGCAATGCTCTTAACAAGAACGCGGTATCCGATCGCTCCTCCGAACTATTCCTGTCAGACATTGTCACCACAACTATTGCAAAAAACATAGAATTAGTTAATCAAATAAATTTTGAGAATTCACTCCTTTACCTCACATTTTTAATCGCTCATATTGATTGCTCAAGCACTCCTTGTCCTTTAACAAACCAAACCTCCAAAATTTCCAACCACAAGTAGAATTCCACACTCACCCAAAAGTAGTTTGCAATATCCAAATTAAGGAAACAAGAAACTAACTCAAAGTGTTTTGGAAACTCTAACTCAATGAAAGGAAAAATTTCCTTCAAGCTATTTTCAAAATCGTGACAATCAAACGAGTAAAGAAACGAAAAATTTGTAAAATTTTCTTTGGATTCAAATTTCCTCTCTCTTTTCTTTCTTTCTCTTCTTCTTTTTTTAATTGATTTCTGAATACATATTTCCTTTTTTTTATTTATAACTTTTTGGAAATTTTCAACACGAGCACAACATGAGAGCATAGGAAATTACCAAAATGCCCTTTACTTTACGAGCAAACTTTTGAAATTTTTTTTGATACAAAAACTTTCCCAAATCACAGCAGAAAATCAAAAAACACAACAAAAAATCAAAATATTCCAGGAATTGCAATAAACAATCAGAATTTTGCAAGAATAAGAAGAAAAATTTCTAGAAAATGAAGAACACACAAATTTTGAAAAAAATACATAGATTTTATGAAATAAAAACAACAATAACAAGGATAGGAATTTAGATTCACAACCTAGAGCTCTAATACCAAATAATGCGAACCGAATGACACGATTCCTATGACCCAAAAATGACGAAGATTTGAGAACCATAAGAAATACGGCCTAAGACCCGACACTATATTAGCATGCAAATTTCTATAAGAAACTCATATTTTTGGTTGCAAGACTCACCTTAACGCATGGATATTACACACCACGAATCAAGACGAGGGAAACGCCTCAAAGGATTGCAAATTCCTTTGATAAGTTTGGATGAAAGCACTTGGAGCATTCAAGCTCTCAATTTTGAATTTCTATTCCAAATGTCAAATATTTGATCAAAAATTATGTTCCCAGCTGATTACAAGTCTATTTATACAAGAATTAAAAACCTAGAAGCCAAATGAAATGTAGACCATTGATTGAAATCCAATGGTCCAAAAATTACAAAATATTGTGTCTATGCCGCGGCAGAGAAATACATATGCCACTGGGCACACGTTGGCGGTCTGGTGTTAGCGCGTGCAAATCTGGTTTGTCAGCTGCAGGTGTCTGTGTCAGCACACAAGTCTTGGCGTGTCAGCGCGCGCATGTCCGCTCATGCCGTTGCACCTGAAAAGTATGCGCAGCACGCATGTTTCTTTAGTCCCTAAACAAAACATCCTGTGCCACGGCTCCCTAATGTTATGCTGCAGAGTGCACACTTTGCATTGAATTCCAGCACAAACAAAAAGCCTTTGGCCGCGGCGTACAGAACCTCATACCGCGGCATAGCTTGAAATTTTGGTTTTGGCCATTTGAGCTTGCCATCTCCATGCCTCTTGTGTATGCACACTTGTTTTTGGTGTTGCATGCCTTTTTGCACTAACTTTTGACCCGTTTCATAGCACGATCATTGGCTCGTGTTGTGCCTTCTTTGTGGCACTATTTGGTTCGTATCATACTTGGTAATAACCTGAAAGACCATTCAAAAAATAGTAAAAATCATGCCCTGCTAAACGTTCTAGAATTTGATCAATAAAAGGAAGAGGAAAATGATATTTCTTTGTGTACAAATTGAGTTTACAAAAATCAATGCACATCTTCCATCCCTTAATCATCCTTGTGGGCACTAACTCATTCTTATCATTTTTAACCACGGTGATCCTAGACTTCTTAGGTACCGCATGTACCGGGCTAACCCAATTGCTATTTGATATAGGATAAATAACCCCCACTTCCAAGAGTTTTAAAATTTCAGTTTTCCCCACCTCTTGCATAATAGAGTTAAGTCTCCTTTGGGCTTCTATCACAAGTTTGGTATTGTCCTCTAGAATTCTCTTATGCATACACATAGTAGGACTAATACCTCTATTGTCACCAATGCTCCACCCTATAGCTTTCCTATACTTCTTACGTACCTTCACAAGCTCTTTTTCTTGGGTTTGGGTCAAGGTAGATGAAATAATGACCGGATAGGTATCCCCCTCTCCCAAAAATACATATTTCAAATGCTTAGGCAACTCTTTCAATTCAAGTTTAGGAGGAGTATTGTCTTCCCTAGATAGGATCTTAAATAACTCTAAGGGTACACTAGGTTCTTCTAAAGGTTCAGCACTATCCAACAATTCAATGTATCCCTTAGTTTCTTCATCCAAATCCTCCTCTACTATATCAACTATTAAAACATAATCAAGTTTGTCTTCAATCTCGTCCTACAAAAAGGTATTATGAACGAGAGTATCAATATGATAAATGTAAGAGCATTCATTAATTGCAAAAACAGAAGCTAAAGGAGAAGAATCAAACACTCTAAAATGAACAGTTTCTCCCAAAACTGTCATAGTCAACCTTCCACTATGGATATCTATAATAGTCTTGGTAGTGGCCATGAATGGTCTTCCAGGAAGAATAGTATGTTCCTTGTCTACAGATGGATTTTCATGCATATCCAACACAACAAAATCAACAGGTGTAATTAGCTTATCTACCTGTACAAGCAAATCCTCAACCATCCCCTTTGAGTATTCAACAGATCTATTAGCTAATTGAAGGGACATCGTTGTAGGTTTCAATTGTCCTAAACCTAGTTGCAAATAAATTGAATATGCCATTAAATTTATACTTGCATCTAAATCTATCATAGCGTTTACCACTTTCTTATTTCCCAAAGTGATGTCAATGATAAAACTTCTAGGATCCTTTAGTTTTGGTGGTAAATTTTGTTGAAGGATTGAACTTGAAATTTCAGACACAACAATTCTCTCATTCAATCCGTACTTCCTCTTCCTATTATTTAAATCTTTGAAAATTTTTGCATAGGAAGGCACATTTCTAATAGCATCCAACAATGGAAATTAATTTGAAATTTTGAAAGCATATTAAAGAGATTAGAAAATTGCTTATCCTGTTTATCGTCCTTGAGAGGGTGTGGAAATGGTATAGGTCTTCGGTAAGGCTCCGATATTTTGTGCAATTGAGGGGTTGTGGATGACTTTCTAATTGCTTCCTTGGAAAATTCATCATTCTTGGCATTGGACTCATCACTCCCTTTGGGTATTGCACTATCTCCTTTCATGTTTCCTGCACTAAGTACTAAATTATTAGAAATTTCAGGTAAATTTTTATTGACTACCTTACCACTTTGAAGGACTGTAACCGCCTTCGCTTGCTCAGATTGACTAGGCAATTTTCCTTTCTCTTGCCTTTGGAGATGCTCCGCTAATTGGCCAACTTGGCCTTCAACCCTTTTCACGGAAGCCTCTAGTGAGTCCAACCTTTGGTTATTCTTCATGTGGTTGTCTCGACTCACTTGAATAAAGGAGTTCAAATTGTCCTCCAAACTTGGCTTGTTTGGCTCATAAATTAATATGATCAAGATTAATTATGAACAAAGATATTAATAACAATGAACAAGACATAAATCACTTTAATCCAAATTTAATCATAAAAATATTCATCCACTCATGGAAGCATCGTAAATCCCAGACAATCCGATTAACTACTTATAATAAAATATAAATCAATATTTTCTATTACAAATAGCATTCTTAAAATCCAAGAGAAAAGAAATTACAAATAATAGAGATACCCATATTTTCACTCTTGCAATGCCCCTCTTAGAGTTGGATGGTCACCTCTTCTAATTTGTTTTTGAAGGAGCTTCAATGGAGCTGATGTGTTAAAATGTGTACTCGCAAGTGTACGAATCACTCGTAGTTAAGTGATAAGCAACTTCCAAGGTCGGTCTCTCAAGGAATTGCAATGGTCTTAAATAACTAGCTTTTTAATCTAAATGGAGTTCTAATGAAAATAAAACACTAATTAAATAGAGTTCTAGTGAAACTAAAACTCTAAGTAACTAGAATCCTAATGCTAATAAAACTGTAAAAAGAGTTTGTTTGGTTTTGGTAACGGGAACAATTATACGAAAATCACACGAAATTGCAATCAAACAATCAATTCAACCAAATCAAATATCAATAGAGAATGTATGGACGTTTAGCTTGGTTAACCATGTTTGCATCGAAAAGGTATGGTGATATGCATGAACGTCCTATATGAATTAAACTACCGGCTTTCCTTTTAATTACGAAACTCCTTTTGGCCGGGGTAGGTTTCTTTGTTGATTAACTAATTAACCGCCTTTGGCCGGGGTAAATTAACTAGCTATCAAATTATGCGCAAGGAAATTATGCCAATCAAATTAATGCTATGACTAAGTCACTAACTTGAAGCTTTGATTAAGTGTTTCGGAAAAGAGTTAAGGTGACGTTCCACTAACTAAAATCTCAGATTTTTTAGTCTAACTACGAACACCAAATTGGCCCATGATTATTCATAATCAAACATTTAAACATGCTCTTAATCAAAAAGTAATTCATTCATAAATCAACTAAATACACCATACACAATCCTAGCAAACATGGCAACACAAACTAAACATCCATAATGAAACTAGCCGCTCATGTTCATATTGTTATTCATAGACAAATAAAATATGATCATACACTTTAACAAATGGAGAAGATAAATTAATTCTATAACAACAAGGAAAACCTAAATCTAAATACCGCTTATGGATCGGTTGACGTACTCCTCCGTAAGCTTTATCTTCGATCGTCGTTGGCTTCCTTGAATCCTTAGAATGGTATCTCTCGCTTCGTTATAGTGTGGCAACGCTCTCAAAGCTGATTGAATGTCGTGTTTGGGTCGCAAAATTGAGAAGAGGAAGAGTTGTGTATGAGTTGGTCAAGTAATTTCGAGTTGTATGTAAGGGGGACTCTAAGGGGGTTTTTATAGATGTAAGGGTTTACACGAATCCTATGTGCCATAGGAATAGGCGCGCCGCGGCATGCATTTTCCCCGCCGCGGCGCAACACAATTTCTGAAAAATATGCAAAAACCCGAGAGCTCCCCGCCGCGGCATGCAATTCTCCCGCCGCGGCGCGCGATGCTTCATTGTTTTCCAGAATTCAACCCGAGAGCCTCACGCCGCGGCATGCAATTCTCTCGCCGCGGCGCGCAATGATTTCCTTCTGTTCACGTCCCCCCTTACATATGTGATGGCACTATATGTAAGGCTTACATATTTTGTCTTGATTAGCCCGTAACTTGTGATCCGAGCGCCGTAGGTGTCCCGTCTTTGCGTGATTTCATAATTTGACTCATTTGACGCTAAAAACACCTGAAATGCACTAAAATATACCCGTGACTCCGAATGGATAGATTTATGAAAATAATCGAAATAATAATCATAATAAATCTATATATCAATCAATTACGCACAATTAATCACGAAATATTAGTGCTTTTCGAGCACTCATCAGGAGCATCATTGGATGTTTCTCCCTCTAGAAAAATGGAGAAGAAGAAGCGTGGATGATGAATTTTGGCATTGTTCCCGAGTTGCTGGAGGAGAGGATTTTTGTATTGTATTTATAGGTTAGGTTAAGAGTGTGTGTGTGGGGGGGGGGGGGTTGGTTGGCGTGTAAGTGTAGAACAGGTGCGCGAGCCGTGGTTTGCATTTTCATCTACCATGGTGCGCGTTTGTTACTAGACAACTCAAGGATCCCATGCCATGACGCACGTTGAATTTCTAGACTGCTCACCAAAACAGGAACCTACTCACCGCGGCACACACTTTCTTCTGCCGCAGCACGCATTGTTGTACATACCTTGTAAGGGTCCTTACAAGGTTGCTGATTCCTAACGTAAGCCTTATGTTCTTTTGCTTTAGTTTTATCCCCCTTACATAGTAATTGAAATACAATGCAAGGGTTACATTTTTCACCTCTTTTAGAACACTTAACTCCACTTTTCATCTCACATTGTTTGAACCTACAAAACATGAAAATACCCTCCAAATCAAAGTAATACCGAAATAAATCACGAAATAAATACTTAAAAATTAAGAAATAATAGGTTTAAAATAGTGTTCATCACCCCTACCAAGGCAACGAAAACATTTAATATCACGATTACGAGTTGGGTTTTCAAGTTTACCTTTGTCTTTACTAGCCTTCGTCTCTTTGCCTTTGTTAAATTCAAACCTTGGCTTGGAACTAGTGCCCTCATCTTTCTTCCAATTAGTTTTCCATGGTGTAGTAGAATTCGATTTTGGTGTAGTAGGACTTGCTTTTGGTGATATTATTCGGTTACTCCTTTTTCTTAGTTGTCTTTCTTCTTGATTGCCATGTGCACCATATCTTCCAACTCCACATAGTGATAAAGTTCATGAACGTTGGCAATGTATTCATTCAAGCCACTCACAAACCTAGCCATTGTGGCTTCCCTATCCTCCTCTACATTTGCCCTAACCATGGTCGCCTCCATTTCCACGTCGTACTCATCAACCGATCAAAATCCTTGATTAAGTCTTTGTAATTTTTGATAAATCTCTCTGTAGTAATGGCTTGGAATGAACTACTTCCTCGTGATAGCTTTCATATCTTCCCAGCTATTAATTGGCCTCTCCCCATTCCTTCTCCGTCCTACAATCAATTGATCCCACCAATTTAAAGCATAATCAGTGAATTCAATTACAGCCAGTTTTACCTTTTTTTCCTTAGAATAGTTGTGGCACTCAAAGATTTGCTCAACTTTATTCTCCCATTCAAGGTAAATTTTTGGGTCGTTCTTTTCTTGAAAAGATGGCATCTTCATCTTGATGCTACCCAAATTTTTATCAATTCCATCATTATGCCTTTGCGGTGGCCTCCACATACCTCCTCTTCCATGTCTTCCTCCCTTAAACCCATGTCGACCTCCCATGGGTATCCTTCCTTCTTCATCTTCAAATTCTCCTTCCACACTTTCCTCATCCAACTCCTCCTCAACATTGACTAACCTAGCAGGCCTCCTAACATTCAGAACGCCTTGTGGTGCCCTTGTTGTAAGTTGGCAATAATGGCCTCTTGTCTCTCCACCCTTTCATTCATGCTTACCATAACGGCATTCATCTGTTCAATGGATTGCTGCAATGCCCTCATCATGAATGCTATATCTGGTCTCTCATCAGAACTATTCCTATTAGACATTCTTAAACACGACTAATACGAACAAACAGTCAGTAATTAACAAAATTTGTAATTTCACTCATTTACCTAACATGGTTAACGCACGAATATGATTGCACAAGTGCTCCTCGTTCTTTAGCAAACCAAATCCACCGAATTTTTCAAACCAAAGTAGAATTTTGTACTCACTAAAATGTAGTTTGCAATATCCAATTGTAAGGAACAAAGAAACTAACTCAAAGTATTTAGAAACTCTAACTCTATAAAATGAAACAAAGTCAATTTTAAGCAAATTAAACTCACAACAACAAAAAGAACAAGAAACGATTCGTTAAAAGTATAAACGACAATTTAATGAAAACTTTGAGAAATTCTTGGAAATTAAATTCCCATTTTTTTTTATAAGAATCACGAAAATACCTTTTTTTTTTGGGAAAATAACAAAACTAACACCCCCTAAAAATTATAATAACAAAACTAGCACCCCTGTGTTCAATTAAAATTGAACGACGATAATTTAGACTCGTTCAATATTGAACGTTCAATATTATCCGTTTAATTAGAATTGAATGACGACAATTAGACCTATTTAATATTGAACGTTCAATATTTTACGTTCAAATTGAATATTGAACGTTCAATATTAAACGTTCAATTTTAATTGAACACAGGGATGCTAGTTTTGTTATTATAATTTTTAGGGGGTGCTATTTTTGGTAATTTTCCTTTTTTTTTTAAAATAAATATCTTAGGAGATATTTTCACGAGATATTTTCACGAGGTATTTTCACGAGATATTTTTGTGAGATATATATATTTTTAAATCCAAGAGATATAGTTTTGTTCTGAATTTACGATAAGAACAAAACATGAAAATTACCAAACTACCCTCTACCTTTACGATCAAATTTTCAGAAAAATTTTCTATATGAAACCTCCCCAAATTAGTTCAAAAAATGCAAGAAACAGCAACACAATTCAGAAATAATTTCCTGGAATACAATAACATGCAGAAAAAATGAAAGAAACAAGTAGGAAAGATGAAGACTAACAACTTTTTTTTCTTCAGAATTTTCTTCTTTCTATGGAAACAAAAATGACAAAAAAAACAAAGATAGGAATCTGAAATCACAACCTAGAGCTCTAATACAAATTATACGAACCGAAGAGCACAAATCTTACGAAAGATTGGGCTTAAGATTCACACTAAAATAGCATTCAAATTCCTAGAGAAAGATCAGATTTTTGGATAGCAAAACTCACCTTAAGACATAGATATTACGCACCACGAAATAAGATGAGAAGATACGCCACAAAGGTTTACAAATCCTTTAATAAGTTGGTTCGAAAAGGACATAAAGCATTCAAAGCTCTCAAACTAGATTTTTGGAATCAATTTTTGTATTTATGTGTAAAGTTCCTTTTTAGCTGCTACAAAATATGTATTTATAGCATACAAACAAAAACCTAAGAGTAGAAGAGATCCTAGCCATTGATTTTAATCCAATGGTCAAAATTACAAAATATCTTAACTGTGCCGCAGCGTGTAAATTATTTGTACCACAGCGAGGAGTGCTAGAATACCCTAAAAAGTAGGCGGGTATTGATGGATGAAAAATCCATGCTATGGCAAAGAACCCAGACATTCAACCAGAGAGGCTTGTGCCGCGGCAGTCCAAAACCATGCCGTAGCACTCCGGAAGTGTCATGTCGCAGTGCATGCATACGTCTGGAGTCTTCATACCAAAATAGAGAGGCTTGTGCCGCGGTGCACAAAAACTCATGCCACGGCGCGTATGCTTGACAATAACCCCTCAGCCAAAATAGAAAGTTTCTCACCGCAGCCGTTAAAAATCCATATTGCGGCGCAAAGCTTTTTTTGTGCATTATGCCTTCAATTCATTGATTGGCTTTCCCAAGCTTTATGATCACTTTTCACCATCCCTTGGTCTTGTATCAACTCTTGCATAAGCCTATTCAAAGCTTCCTTGAGTTGTTTACCCTTCAATCTCGTGATTGGCCTATTTGGGATTCGTAATGGTTGTAGAGGCAAAGTATTTGTATCAACCACCATACACAATAGTTCATCTTCTATTAACATTAAATTTGATGGCACTAATTATTGGATTTGGTCCAAGATTTTGTGATGCAAACCCCGCAACACGATTCCTACGACCCACAAGCAACAAGACTTGAGAACCACAAGATATACGGTTCAAGACCCAACAACAAATTAGCATGCATTTTTCTAAGCACAACAACAGATTTTTGGTTGTAGAAATCTCACCTCAACACATGGATATTACTCACCATGCACTAAGAAGAGAAGAAACGCCACAAAGGGATGCAAATCCTTTAATAAGTTTTGGGTTGCAAATAGCAAAGAGCTCTTGGGCTCTCAAATTTGATTGGAGAATCAAAAATGTCATTAATGAACAAAAGTTAAAGTTCAACTGCTACAATTTGTCTTTATATAGAGTTCAAACAAAAACCTAAAGTGGGAAAGGATCCCAGCCATTGGATTTGATCCAATGGTCCAAATTACACAAAATTAGACTGTACCGCGGTGGGTAAAACAATTGTGCCACGGCGAGAAAAGCACGGGTTACAAATTAAAGTAGACGGGCCACGGCAGATGAAAATCCATGCCGTGGCAAGGAACCCTGGCATCCAATCCAAGAGATGTGTTCCGTGGTGCTCAAGTCCTTCCATCTCTGTGCGCACATCCGCCCATATCGCGCGAGCCGTCTGCATAGCACTCCCAGCCAAAGTAGAAACTCTTAGGCCGCAGCGGCCCCAAATATATGCCGCGGCGAGCATTCCTGGCAAAATATCCAATCAAAACAAAAGGTTGCTTGCCGCGACGCAGGTCTTCTTCTCCAAATTCTGCCTTCAACAAATTGCTTGGCCTCTCACAATCTTTTTGATCACTCCTCACCATCCCTTGGCCTTGTATCAACTCTTGGACAAGTCCGTTCAAAGTTTCCTTGAGTTTTCTTACCTTCGACCTCGTGATCGGTCCATTCGGGATGCATAGTGGCAGTAGCGCCATATGATTCGTATCATTCCTCCTTCTTGAAATGGATTCAACCTCGAATCATCACCTGCATAATCAAAAGGAGAAAGATCATAAACATTAAAAGATACGCTAATGTTATACTCACTTGGAAGGTCGAGCTTGTAGGCGTTGTCATTGATCCGTTCGAGTACTTGGAATGGTCCACTCCTCTAGGTTGTAGCTTGGACCTTCATTTTTTGTGAAATCTTTCTTTCTGCATGTGTACCCAAACCCAATCACGAGGTTCGAAAATGACCCTACGTCGCCCTTTGTTAGCCTTGAACGCAATTTCTTCATTCTTTTTCTCGATGCATTCGTGAATGCTTTCGTGTAATTTCTTTATCATTTCAGCCTTTTTGGCACCAGTTAAATCTGTTCTAACTGAAATCGGTAAAGGCAATAAATCCATAGGAGTAAGTAGGTTAAAACCATAAACAATTTCAAAAGGTGTATGGTTAGTAGTGGAATGCACACTTCTATTATAAGAAAATTCAACGAAAGGCAAACAATCCTCCCAGTTTTTCAAATTTTTCTGAATGACCGTTCGTAATAGAGTAGACAAAGTGCGATTGATTACTTATGTTTGGCTATCAGTTTGGGGATGACAAGTGGTAGAAAACAAAAGCTTTGTCCCCAACCTAGCCCATAAAGTTTTCCAAAAATAACTTAGGAACTTGACATCCCTATCAAAAATTATACTTTTTGTAACTCCATGTAGCCGTACAATCTCCCTAAAAAACAAACCCGCTATATTTGTGGCGTCATCAGTTTTGTGACATGCAATGAAGTGCACCATTTTTGAAAACCTATCCACTACCACAAAAATTGAATCTTTACCCTTTTTTGACCTAGGCAGTCCTAAGATAAAATCCATGGAACTGTCTAACCAAGGCAAATTAGGTACAAGTAGCGGAGTATACAGTCCTTTGGGCAAAACTTTGGCTTGTTTACAAGTGATGCATCTCGAACAAATTCATTCTACATCACGCCTAAGTTTTGGCCAATAAAAATGTTCATGCAAAATGTCTAAAGTCTTTTTAATGCCAAAATGGCCCCATCAAGCCTCCCCCATGAGCCTCCTTAACCAAGAGCTCATGCATAGAACAGTTGGATATACACAATTGATTTTCTTTAAATGAATACCCATCCAGTTGGTAAAACTTACCAAATTCAATTTTATTGCATGCATCATAAAGCAAGGAAAAATCATCATCATTAGCATATAATTCCTTAATGTATTCAAATCCTAGCAACCTAGCACTCAAAGCAGAAAGTAAGGTGTACCTTCGCGATAGAGCATCAGCTACTACATTTTCCTTACCTCTCTTATATTGAATAATATAAGGAAATAATTCAATGAATTCCATCCACTTCACATGCCTCCAGTTTAGCTTACCCTAGCCCCTCAAGTGCTTCAAGGATTCATGATCTGTATGAATGATGAACTCTTTTGGCCACAAATAGTGCTGCCACATTTCAAGGGTCCTCACTAAGGCATAGAGCTCCTTGTCGTATTTTGGGTAGTTCAAGGCTGCTCTATTGAGTTTCTCGCTAAAAAATGCAATCGGCCTCTTTTCCTGCATTAAAACAGCTGCTATCCCTACACCTGATGCATCACACTCGACTTCAAACATTTTAGTAAAATCAAGCAAGGCTAATATAGGCGCAGAACACAGTTTATCCTTTAACAATTTAAAAGCCCTCTCTTGACATTCTTCCCATCTAAACCCAATAGTTTTCTTTGCGACTTCAGTTATTGGTGCAACTAGAGTACTAAAATCGTTTACAAACCTACGGTAAAAGCTAACTAAACCATGGAAGCTCCTAACATTAGTAATAGATTTAGGCGTGGGCCAATCCCGAATTGCCTTCACTTTCTCATCTACCTCCTTAGCACTTACAACAAAACCAAGAAAAACTAGCTTTTTCATGTAAAAATAGCACTTCTTCAAATTAGCATACAATTTTTCTTTCCTTAAAATTTCAAAAACAGCACCCAAGTGTTCAACATGCTCTTCTAAATTTTTGCTATAAATTAGAATATCATCAAAATATACAACCACAAATTTTCCAATTAAGGGACGTAAAACATGGTTCCTTAGTTTCATAAAAGTACTAGGTGCGTTAGTTAACCCGAAACGCATCACTAACCATTCATACAACCCATGTTTTATTTTAAAAGTAGTTTTCCATTCATCCCCTTCTTTCATTCTAATTTGATGATACCCACTTTTAAGATCAATTTTTGATAATATGCTAGAGTCATGTAATGTTGTTGACAGCTCGACAATCAACACACATACGACTTGATCCATCCTTCTTAGGCACAAGTAGCACTGGCACTGCACAAGGGCTTAAGCTCTCCCTAACTTGCACTCTTAGTCAAAAATTCTTTGACCTGCTTTTGGATCTCCTTTGTATCGTCCGAGTTGGTACAATAAGCGGGTCGGTTTGGAAGAGATGCTCTAGGAATGAAGTCAATCTGATATTCAATCCCTCGCAATGGTGGTACACCGTCCGGGATCTCCTCAAGAAACACATCTTCAAATTCCTGCAACAAAGAAACAGTAATACTTGGCAACGCATTGTCAAGTTCGTTAGTAGAAAAATAAGTCTCCTTATACACAAGTACAAGCACATACCTCTTTGCCAAGATGGGGTATTCTACCTCACTTGCCTTTGTGTAAAAGTTCTCTATTTTTTTTCTGTTTCCTTTTCTCTCACTCCACTCTTCTCTCCCACCTCACTCTTTTCTCCCACTTTATCTTCTTTTTTCTTTAACCATTCTCTTTTCGTCCTCAAAGACTTGCTTAGGAGATAAAGGTGCAAGTGTAATCTTCCTGCCTTCCAACTCAAATGAATACTTGTTCTTGTATCCATCATGTGCAACCCTCCTATCATATTGCCATGGTCTCCCAAGCAACATATGTCCAGCTTGCATAGGCACTACGTCACACATTACTTCATCCTTGTACTTTCCAATATAAAAGGATACTAGTACTTGCTTGTTAACCTTTACTTTCCCGCTATCATTTAACCATTGTAGCTTGTAGGGTTTCATGTGTTTGATTGTTGGCAACCCTAGCTTCTCAACTAAGGTAGTACTAGCCACATTTGTGCAACTCCCACCGTCAATAATGACATTGCACACTTTAGAGTTTACATGATACCTTGTGTGAAATATGTTCTCTCATTGCTGCTCTACATCCTCATCCTTATATTGGATACTCAAAGACCTCATTGTTACTAGAGCCTCTCCTTCAACGGGCCCTATCTCCTCATCACTAGCTTCCTCTAGCAATGGCATCTCCTAATCATCACTATACTCATTCGTCTCAATGTCGCCATTAGCTTGAGCGATCATTGTCTTTTTGTTCGGACATTGGGATGCAATGTGACTGGTTCCAAGACATCAAAAACACTTGACATCTCGATATCGGGTTGGGTTCTCAACCTTACCCTTTTCCTTATTAGCCTCCACTTCTTTGCCCTTATTCGGTTCAAACCTTGGCTTGGAGCTAGTTGCCTCATCCTTTTTCCAATTCTTCCATGGTGTAGTAGGGGTTGGTTTTTGTGTCATTGGGTTTACCTTAGGTGGAAATGTCCGGCTACTCTTCCTTCGTAATTGCCTCTAAACAAGGTTTGCCATATGTACCATGTCATCCAACTCTACATAGTGATGTAGCTCTACAACATTAGCAATTTCTTGGTTCAAACCACTAACAAACCTAGCCATTGTGGCTTCCCTATCCTGCTCTATATTGGCTCTAACCATGGTCATCTCCATATCCTTATAATAGTCATCAACTGATCTAAATCCTTGGGTGAGCCTTTGCAACTTCTGATATAGTTTTCGGTAGTAATGGCTCGGAATAAACTGCTTTCTCATGATAGCTTTCATATCCTCCTAACTATCAATCAATCTTTCCCCATTCCTTCTCCTACCTACAACTAGTTGATCCTACCAATTTAAAGCGTAGTCGGTGAATTCTATTACTACTAGCTTTACCTTCTTCTCATCCAAGTAATTGTGGCACTCAAAGATATGCTCAACCTTCTTCTCCCATTCAAAAAAGTTTAGGGTCGTTCTTTCCTTGAAAGGTTGTCATCTTCATCTTGATGCTATCCAAACTTCTATCAACCCCATCATAGGGCCGTTGTGGGGGTCTGTTCATTCCTCCCCGACCATGGCCACCTTTAGGCCCATGTCTTCCTCCTAAGGGTATCCTCGCTTCATCCTTATAATAATTCTCTCTAAAACTATCATCCTCCAAATCCTCCTCAACAAAGGCTCTCCTATTAGGCCTTCCTACATTTGGATGTTTTTGCGATGCCTCTTGCTGCAAGTTGGCGATAGTTGCCTCTTATCGTTCCATCCGCTCATTCATATTTACCATGACGGCATTCATCCATTCCGTGGATTGTTGTAGCACCCTCATCATAAAAGCAGTACCAGGCATTTCCTCGGAACTGTTCCTGTGAGACATTCTTAAAACAACTAACACGAACAAACAATTAGCACTTAACAAAAATTGGAAATTTCACTCGTTACCTCACGTATTTAACACTTGAATTTGATTGCCCAAGCGCTCGAAGCCTTTTAGCAAACCAAACCATCCAAGTTTCCACACAATTATAGAGTTCCCATCCTCAATAGTTCGTAGTTTGCAATATCCAATGTTAAGCACAAAGGAAACTAACTCGAAAGTGTTTTGAAACTCTAACTCTATGAATTTTGGAAACAAGTTCAACTTAGCAAATTCAAACTCATAAAATGTAAACAAACAAAGAAACAATCCGTTAAAGCGTGAACAACGCTAAAACGAAAGAAAATTTCGTAAATTCTTGGGAAATTAAGAATTCACTCTCTTTTCTCTCTCTCTCTCTCTGTTTGTTTTTTTATAAATCCCGAAAATATCCTCTTTTCTTTCTTTCTTTCTTTCTTTTTTAATAAAAATATCTAGTGAGATATTTTTGTAAGATATTTTTACGAGATATTTTTGTGAGAAATTTTCTCTTACTCTTTTTTTTAAATTCAAGAGATATAGTTTTGTTCTCACTTTTCGATACAAACAAAACACGAGAGATTACCAAAATACCCTCCCTTCTACGAAAACAAATTTAGAAAAATTTTCAAAACGAAAACCTCTCAAATCAATTCAGAATAAGAAGGAAACAACAAGACCACTCAAATTAGTCCAAGAAATGCAATAAATAAGTAGAAACAAAGAAGAACATGGATTTTTTTTGAAGTAATTTTCTTGTTTGCTATGGAATCAAAAATGACAAAAATGAAGATAGGAATCTAGAGTCACAACTTAGAGCTCTGATACCAAATGATGAGAACCCCACAACATGATTCCTAAGACCCACAAGCAACAAAACTTGAGAACCACAAGATATACGGTTCAAGACCCAATAACAAATTAGCATGCATTTTTCTAAGCACAACAATAGATTTTTGGTTGCAGAAATATGACCTCAACACATGGATATTACTCACCACGTACTAAGAAGAGAAGAAATGCCACATAGGGATGCAAATCATTTGATAAGTTTTAGGTTGCAAATAGCAAAGAGCTCTTGGGCTCTCAAATTTGATTGGAGAATCAAAAATGTCATTAATGAACAAAAGTTAAAGTTCAGCTGCTACAATTTGTCTTTATATAGAGTACAAATAAAAACCTAAAGTGGGAAAGGATCCTAGCCATTGGATTTGATCCAATGGTCCAAATTACACAAAATTAGACAGTGCTGCGGCGGGTAAAACAATTGTGCCACGGCGAGTAAAGCACTGGTTAAAAATTAAAGTAGGCGGGCCATGACGGATGAAAATCCATGCCACGGTAGGGAACCTTGGCATCCAATCTGAGAGATGTGTGCTGCGGCCCCTCAAAACCATACTGCGATGCGCACGTCCTTCCATCTCTGTGCACACATTTTCCCACATCGCGCGCGCATCTACCTAGCACTCCCAACCAAAAAAGAAACTCTTGGACCACAGCGTGTATTCCTGGCAAAATATCCAATCAAAATAGAAGGTTGCTTACCGCAGCGGCTATAAATCCATGCTGCAGCACAGGTCTTCTTCTCCAAATTCTACCTTCAACAAATTGCTTGGCCTCTCATAATCTTGTTGATCACTCCTCACCATCCCTTGGCCTTGTATCAAACTCTTGGACAAGTCCGTTCAAAGCTTCCTTGAGTTGTCTTGCCTTCAACCTCGTGATCGGTCCGTTCGGGATGCGTAGTGGTGGTAGTGCCATATGATTCATATCATTTTAGAAATGCATATTGTTGGTAGGTAAAAGAAGGGTTATATCATAGGAAGAAAAATTGCTCCAAAAGACGATCCAACTTATGATAAATGGGAAGATGTAGATGCCATGGTAAAATCATGGCTCATAAAATCCATCACAGTTCAGTTATTGTCTTACTTTGTTCAGTGTAGAACTGCCAAGGATGTATGGGATGTAGTGATGAGGAGCTATTTAGATGTTTCTGACTCTTCATAGAAGTATGAGTTAATGAAGAAATCATTTCAACCTCGTCAGAGTGGTCGATCTCTTTCTGAATTTTACAATGAAATGAACTCTATTTACATAGAGCTGGATTATCGTAGACCTAATGATATGGCATATGTTATTGATATTGAAAAATTGAGAACTCGTAATGCTGAGGATCAAGTTTACATGTTTAGATTGAAGTTTGGATCAAGTTAGCAGTCGAATTTTAGCTACTTCTCCTTTACCAAGTCTACAAGAAGTATATTCTTTAATCCGTCGTTAGGTACAGAGGTAGGCCACGATGAACACTGAGGACCACCTTGAACCATCAGCTTTCATTGTCCAACAAAATAGGCCACGTTTGGATCCTCCATCTGCAAACTCTAGTTCTCAATTCTGCACCTACTACAATAATTCCATTTGCGAAGATAATGATCGGAACTGGTAGAGAAATAAGTCTTTATTACTTGGAGAAGGGGTCTAGCAATCTTAATTGTGACTTCCAAGTGGAGGAAGTGATCAAGCAACAATTATGTTATGGCACTATCATCTAGGCCATCCATCGTTTGTTTATTTGGAACGTTTGTTTCCTAAACTTTTTCTTAATATTTTTGCTTCCAGTTTAATTTGTGAATAGTACATCCTTGCCAAAAAAATTGTGTTACTTTCAAAATTAGTTCTAATAAAGGTCTTGTTCCATTTGATTGTGTTTATATTCATATGTAGGGGTCCTTTCTCTACCCCTACTGCCTCTCGACATAAATAATTTGTTTCCTCTATTGATGATTGCAATCGAGTCACTTGGCTCTATTTGTTGAAATCTAAGGGTGATGTTTCTCATGTTGTTCCTCAATTTTTTAATATGATTGATACAAATCAGCTGGCGCTACCACCACTTTGCATCCCAAACGGGCCAATCACGAGGTCAAAGGCGAGACAACTCAAGGAAGCCTTGAATGGACTTGTCCAAGAGTTGATACAAGGCCAAGGGATGATGAGGAATGAGTACATAGCTTGTGATAGGCCAAGCAATGTGATAAAGGCAGAATTAGAAGAAGAAGTTCTGCGCCGCAGCATGGATTAATAGCCGCCGTAGTGAGTGGTCCTCTATTTTGGGAAGAATTTTAGCGAGGCATGCGCGCGCGGCAAGCATTTGTGGCGCCGTGGCCCAGAGGATTCTATTTTGGCATGACAACTAGACCAGCGATGGGCGAGTGTGCGCGCCACGGCATGGATTTTATGCGCCGCAGCACAAGCCTCTCTGGTTGGATGTCAAGGTTACTCGCCGCGGCATGGAATTTACTCCACCGCGGCCCGCCTATTTTTAATGTTGTACCCCGAGCCTCCTCGCCGTGGTATGATTATTTTGCCAGCCGCGGCACAAGTGTAAATGATGTAATTTGGACCATTGGATCAAATCCAATGGCTGCAATGCTTTCTTTTCTTTAGGTTTTGTTTGTACTCTATATAAGACAAGTTGTAGCAGCCCAAAAGGTACCTTTTGTTCATTTATGAAAATATTTGTTTCTTCAAACAAATTTGAGAGCCAAGAGCTCTTTGCTTAATTGCAAACACAAAACTTATCAAAGGACTTGCATCCCTTTGTGGCGTTTCTACTCTTCTTCATGCATGGTGTGTAATATCCATATGTGTAGGTGAGTTCCTTACTACCAAAAATCTGTTGTTTTGCTTAGAAATCACATGCTAATTTGTTGTTGGGTCTTGAGCCGAATTTCTTGTGGTTCTCTAGTCTTATTACTAGTGGGTCGTAGGAATCGTGTTGCGGGGTTCACATCAATGATTGTCACACAATTTCAAGTATCGATCAAGATTTTCCATTTGAATAATGGTCATGAGTTCCTGAATCAGTTACTTACTCATTTTTTTAAAACTCATGCCATCCTTCACCAGATGGTATGTGTTTATACACCTCAACAGAATGGCATAGCAGTGCATAAGAACCAACACCTTCTTGTGGTGGCTCGTGCCCTATGCTTTACTATGCAGATTCTTAAACATTATGGGTTGAGGCTGTCATGACTGCTGCCTTTCCTATAAACCAAATTCGCCCTAACTATCAAACTCTATTGAGAAAATTCTCTTTTTCACACTTTGTCCTCTACACTTAATATATGTCCTAAAGTGTTTGGTTGTGTCTGTTATGTTGTGACCATGCACTTCATCGGGAAAAATTTGATCCACGTGCTCTTAAGTGTGTTTTCTTTATACTAATGATGTGTTAAAATGTGTACTCGCAAGTGTACGAATCACTCGTAGTAAAGTGATAAGCAACTTCCAAGGTCGGTCTCTCAAGGAATTGCAGTGGTTTTAAATAACTAACTTTTTAATCTAAATAGAGTTCTAATGAAAATAAAAGACTAATTAAATAGAGTTCTAGTAAAACTAAAACTCTAAGTAACTAGAATCCTAAAGCTAGTAAAACTGTAAAAAGGTGTTTGATTTGTAACGGGAACAAAGTACGAGCAATTAAACGAAAACAAAATCGCAATTAAACAATCAATTCAGATATATTTGAAGATCAATGGAGAATGTATGGACGTTTAGCTTGGTTGACCATGCTTTCATCAAAAAGGTATGGTGAGATAACATGAACGTCCTATATAAACTAAACTACCGGCTTTCCTTTTAATTACGAGACTCCTTTTGGCGGGGGTAGGTCTCTTTATTGATTAACTAATTAATTGCCTTTGGCGGGGGTAAATCAAATAGTAATCAAATTATGCGCAAGGAAAACATGCCAATCAAATTAATGCTATGACTAAGTCACTAACTTGAAGCTTCGATTAAGTGTTTCGGAATAGAGTTAAGGTGACGTTCCTATAACTAAATTCTCAGATTTTTCAATCTAACTACGAACATCAAATGGGCCCATGATTATTCATAATCAAATATCTAAACATGCTCTTAATCAAAAAGTAATTCGTTTATATTAAATCAATAGAATACACCATACACAGTTCTAGCAAACATGGCAACACAAACTAAACATCCATAATAAAACTAGCCAGACATGTTCATATTAATATTCATAGACAAATAAAATATGAACATACACTCCAACAAAAGAAGAAGAAAAATAGAATTCTACAACACCAAAGAAAACCTAGATCTAAATACCGCTTATGGATTGGTTGACGTACTTCTCCGTAAGCTTTATCTTCGATTGTCGACGGCTTCTTTGGATCCTTAGAATGGTTTCTCTTGCTTTGTTTTTGTGTAGCAAAACTCCCAAAGTTGATTGAATCTCTTGTTTGGTTGCAAAATTGTAAAGTGTAAGAGTTGTGTATCAATTCGAGTTCTGTTGTAAGGGGGGCTCTAAGGGGGTATTTATAGATGTAAGGGTTTACACAAATCCTGATTGCCATAGGAATAGGCGCGCCGCGGCATGCATTTTCCCCGCCGCGGCGCAACACAAATTCTGAAAATAATGTAAAAACCCGAGAGCTCCCCGCCGCGGCATGACTTTTCCTCGCCGCGGCGCGTGTTGCTTTGCTTTCCTTCACGTTTACCCCCTTACATATGTGATGGCACATTATGTAAGGCTTACATATTTGTCTCGTTTAGCCCGTAACTCGTGATCTGAGCGCCGTAGGTGTCCCGTCTTTGCGTGTTTTCATCATTTGACGCTAAAAATACCTAAAATGCACTAAAATATACCTGTGACTCCGAATGGATAGATTTATGAAAATAATCGAAATAATAATCATAATAAATCTATATATCAATCAATTAAGCACAATTAATTACGAAATATTAGTGCTTTTCGAGCACTCATCACAACCCCCAACCAGCTTCTTGCTAGTCTCTAGCAAGTGAAGCGATCTAAAAACTAAAATAAAAACAAATAAAATAAACTAACCTAACCTAAATCACTTCCGTAGATTGTCACGGTTGCATTTAGCATATGCAACAAGCCTTTAAACCCCTAGGTGGCCCTAGTGGACGAGTTATAGTCTCGTGAGGGTTTCCAGTTATGACACCCGCAAACATCGTAACTGACACAAATAAATAAAAGACTCAAAACATACTTGAATCAATCCATGCATACATCTCAAAAATTGTTAACAACGAATGATACATGAAATAGTTAAACATCACCTAAGCTCAAAAACAGTCCAAACATCAAACTCATCATGGTAATCGAATTTTGAACAACCAATCACACCACAAACCCGTTAGTTATACTATCTGACCGTGTCATGCATGATATTCATAGATTAAATTTCAATATCTCATAAATGTGCAAGTAAAATATGAATGTGAATTTTTGCACTTACAAACTCCATATGCTCATTTTTCAAACTCATCTCCACTAATATAGAAACTAAACTACCTAGAATCAATAGGACTTCATTAAGCTTGTAAAGTTGTGGCTAGGTATGTGATCATGAAAGTACGAAAATGATGTTTTCATATGATAAGAGTACTTTTTATTTCACAAACATATTTTCAACTTTTTCCACTAATTGTTCTTTTTCATCCTCCCTTAAATTCACATGTCCTTTGGATCTTTTTGCTTGATTTTCTTTCTCTACTTTTCTTGTTCGTTATTTCAATCATCATTCTCTTTTTTTTTTTTTTTTTTTTTTTTTTTTGAAGCAAGACAAATATAACATAATTGCTCATGAAAATCAAATATTACATCGAGTACTCTTATCACTAAGGGTAGTACAATGTATGTCAATGTTGAGTCCAAGGGTGTGCTATTGATAAAATATTTCGGGAAAGCATGAAAAGTTCAAACGGTCCAAAGATGGCCTAAATCATTTTCTAAGTGGCGTTTGTTTCTATTATTTCGCTTCAATGGGTTTTCAAATGAGTTCTAGAGATTGTTGAGACTTAAAACATATCATGAACATGCATACATTCCACAAATCAAAATAGTTATACTAACCATGCAAACTACCACAAGTACCACAAAATTCTCAAATTAGATGAATCCAACATTTATGTGCTTCGTTGCTTAGGTAAAAATCTAACATCTCTCATATGTCATCGTCATTACAATCATGTTAATATCATAGATTTCCGGATTGACTCAAGTAGACACGACACTAACCTAAAAACAATTCAAGTGACAAAGTTAAAAATTTAAAATTGGTCATATTTCATGCTCATGGAATATTCTTCCCACCCCCAACCTATTTTCTGCATTGTCCTCATTGTAAAAAGAAGAACAAAAGAAATTAAGAAAAAGTGTAAGAAGTTACCCCCCTTTCGTATAAAATTGTGTCATTACTCGTTATGCTCCGGTTCACTGTTCCTCGCTTTTCTCATGAAGAATTTATGTGTATGAACATATATTGAACCTCAAAGTGTATGCAACACAATTCAAACTCAAACCCAAATTTAAATTATAACTAAGTCAGATGAAAATAGAAAAACATTAAACTAAGTTAAACAATTCAAAATAAAATAAAAATAAAGGAAAAACTGAAAAAGAAAATAAAAAAAATAAAAAGAAAATAAAGAAAAGAAATTGATACTACCGAATATGGTGGGTTGCCTCCCACCAAGCGCTTTCTTTAACGTCTTAGCAAGACGTTGCTAATTCGTTTCTATCCACCATCATCAAAGATCTTGAAGTGTGTGATATCAATTTTTCGAGCTAATATGTCATTAAGCTTGTCCTTCCATCTCGGTAGTTGTTTCCTATGAAGTACAGCACACACTCTTTTGTGGAAGTAGTATGGAAAATAATTTGGGGATGTGCAAGTCTTAGGTGCCTTGTGTGGCATGGGAGGTGAAGATAATTCCTCCTTGTTCTCCATAGAAGTTTGTAGAATTTGATATTCATCAGCTTGACATTCTTTGAGAATTGCTTGCTCTCCATCTGTATTTTCTACACAAAGTGGTAAATCATCAAAAGTTTCAGGAAAATAAATATTTTCAAAATTTTTACCACTTTGAAGGATTGTGTCATCCTTCACTTGCTCAATTTGAGTGGGCAACTCTTCTTGTTTTTGAATTTGTTCCGCTAATTGCCCAACTTGCATTTCTATTCTTTTCATTGATGCCTCCACAGACTCCATCCTTTCACTAGTAGATTGTATGAAAGCATTCAAGGTTTCCTCTAAGGTTGGCTTCCTAGGTTGATTAGAAACTCTACTTCCTTGTATGAAAGAATTCAAGCTCTCTTCGAAGGTGGCCCTAGATGGATATTGATGAAAACTTGAGCTTTGCATTTGGTATTGTGCATAAGGTGGGTCATATGGTTGAAAATTTGAGCTTTGCATGTTGTATTGGGCATAAGGTGGGGTAGAGTTTGCTTGCCATGAAAAATTATGGTGATTTTCCCACTCAGGATTATAGGTACTAAAATAAGGATCATTCCAAGGTGGGTGACATCCCTCATTACGATCAAAGTTTGAATTAGTGGATGTATAGTAATCACCTGCAAAAGTGCAAACATTAGCATAATGCCCATATAAACCACAAATGCTACATACCTCCATGTATGTCATATCATGCAGCTCTTCAAAAGGCCTTGTATTGGCTCATGGATTTCTGTATCCAGCCTGATTAGGTGCATTTTAAAATTCGTTGATGTTGTCTATGAACGGTACCTTTCAAAAACTAACAAAAACAACAGAGAAATCAAAGCACCACAGATTAAGCAATTAAAAGCACTATTTTTTGATTTTTTTGATTTTTTGATTTTTTTGTATTTTTAGAATAAAAATAAATAAATAAATAAATAAACAAATAAATAAATAAAAGATAAAAAATAAAATAAATAAACAAATAAAAAAAAAATTAAGAAACTCTAAAAAGTTAAAAAGAAAATTATTCAAAACGCCAATTCCCCGGCAACGGCGCCAAAAACTTGATGTGTTAAAATGTGTACTCGCAAGTGTACGAATCACTCGTAGTAAAGTGATAAGCAACTTCCAAGGTCGGTCTCTCAAGGAATTGCAGTGGTTTTAAATAACTAACTTTTTAATCTAAATAGAGTTCTAATGAAAATAAAAGACTAATTAAATAGAGTTCTAGTAAAACTAAAACTCTAAGTAACTAGAATCCTAAAGCTAGTAAAACTGTAAAAAGGTGTTTGATTTGTAACGGGAACAAAGTACGAGCAATTAAACGAAAACAAAATCGCAATTAAACAATCAATTCAGATATATTTGAAGATCAATGGAGAATGTATGGACGTTTAGCTTGGTTGACCATGCTTGCATCGAAAAGGTATGGTGAGATAACATGAACGTCCTATATAAACTAAACTACCGGCTTTCCTTTTAATTACGAGACTCCTTTTGGCGGGGGTAGGTCTCTTTATTGATTAACTAATTAATTGCCTTTGGCGGGGGTAAATCAAATAGTAATCAAATTATGCGCAAGGAAAACATGCCAATCAAATTAATGCTATGACTAAGTCACTAACTTGAAGTTTCGATTAAGTGTTTCGGAATAGAGTTAAGGTGACGTTCCTATAACTAAATTCTCAGATTTTTCAATCTAACTACGAACATCAAATGGGCCCATGATTATTTATAATCAAATATCTAAACATGCTCTTAATCAAAAAGTAATTCGTTTATATTAAATCAATAGAATACACCATACACAGTTCTAGCAAACATGGCAACACAAACTAAACATCCATAATAAAACTAGCCAGACATGTTCATATTAATATTCATAGACAAATAAAATATGAACATACACTCCAACAAAAGAAGAAGAAAAATAGAATTCTACAACACCAAAGAAAACCTAGATCTAAATACCGCTTATGGATTGGTTGACGTACTTCTCCGTAAGCTTTATCTTCGATTGTCGACGGCTTCTTTGGATCCTTAGAATGGTTTCTCTTGCTTTGTTTTTGTGTAGCAAAACTCCCAAAGTTGATTGAATCTCTTGTTTGGTTGCAAAATTGTAAAGTGTAAGAGTTGTGTATCAATTCGAGTTCTGTTGTAAGGGGGGCTCTAAGGGGGTATTTATAGATGTAAGGGTTTACACAAATCTTGATTGCCATAGGAATAGGCGCGCCGCGGCATGCATTTTCCCCGCCGCGGCGCAACACAAATTCTGAAAATAATGTAAAAACCCGAGAGCTCCCCGCCGCGGCATGACTTTTCCTCGCCGCGGCGCGTGTTGCTTTGCTTTCCTTCACGTTTACCCCCTTACATATGTGATGGCACATTATGTAAGGCTTACATATTTGTCTCGTTTAGCCCGTAACTCGTGATCTGAGCGCCGTAGGTGTCCCGTCTTTGCGTGTTTTCATCATTTGACGCTAAAAATACCTGAAATGCACTAAAATATACCTGTGACTCCGAATGGATAGATTTATGAAAATAATCGAAATAATAATCATAATAAATCTATATATCAATCAATTAAGCACAATTAATTACGAAATATTAGTGCTTTTCGAGCACTCATCAACTAACACACAAAAGGGATATAAATGTTTTCACTCACTTAAAAACAAATACTGTGTCAATGGATGTTCAATTTTGTGAACATGAGTCTTATGTCTTCGATGACATCTCTTTGACTCCTCTTCAAGGGGAGATTCATAGTAAAGAAAAGGAGAAATTATGGCTGGAAGAAAAGAAGTTGTGGATTTCTAGCAAGAGAAAGGACTCCCCACTTTTAGAATGTAATGGCTCTCTTGATTCATCAAATCTTTTGGGAGGACCGGAACCTGAAAAAGAGAAACCAACTAAGGAGTTGAGGCCACCTCATATGTTCCACCTGCAATTTGGTAGAAGAAATAAGCACGTTATTGTTATGACCCCATCTTCTAACTCAGATACTCCTCTTGATGATACTACCATGCCTTCAACTCTTTCGAGGTTGACTCTAAGGTACATATTCCTCCTTTATCTTCTACTAATGATATCTTTACTTCAGACATACCTTCTAATCTACTAGTGATAGAACTTACTATCTTAGATCAATTGAGTAATGATCAAGGTTGGAGGTATCTTCTTAGAAGTCATAAACAGCCTAATAGATCGGGCTTTTCTAAGCCTTCATCTATTATTGTTTATCCCATATTTGACTTTGTTTCTTATTACTATTTGTCTCAAGCTCACTTGACTTTTGCTCTTCAAATTTCTTTTGTACCTATCCCTAGTCATTTTCAAGAGGCTCTTGAAGATCCTAAGTAAAAAGTTGCTATGATAGTATAAATGAATGCCCTCTAAAAGAATTGTACTTGGGAGTTGGTCAAATTACCTAAGGAAAAGAAGACTATAGGTTGTAAATGGGCATTCATGCTCAAGTTTCATTCTAATGGAGCATAAAAGAGGAATAAGGCTAGAATAGTAGCTAAGAGATATGCTCAAACTAATGGGATTGACTATAAAGAGACATTTGCTCCTATGGCCCAGGTGAAAGTATTGTTCGAGTTATACTTTTCTATGGCAGTGAATCTAGACTGGCCATTGCTTCAACTTGATGTAAAGAATGCATTTTTTTATAGAGACCTGTCAAAGGAAGTGTATATGGATCCTCCTCTTAGTTTCCCAACTGAAGATAGGAAGGTGTGTAGGTTGAAGAAAGACTTGTAAAGGTTGAAATAGTCACCCAGGGAGTGGTTTGGCAAGTTGAGCCAATCAATGAAGGAATATGATTTTAAACAAGCCCAAGCAAATCACACTCTTTTCTTTAAATGAATGGGTGATGATATTACCTTACTTCTGGTTTTTGTTGATGATATGATTATTACAAGTAGTAATTCCATGAGATAGAAAGATTATGAAGTTACTTGGCAGAAGAATTTGAAATGAAAGATTTAGGAAATCTGAAATACTTATTAGGTATTGAAGTTTTTAGGTCTAAGCAAGGGCTTTTCCTCTCTCAATGGAAATATATACTAGATCTCTTAATTGAAACTAGCAATTCTGCTTCAAATGAATCATGGTTTAACTGTCTATTCTAATTAGGTTCCAACTAATAAGGAGATATATCAAAGATTAGTATAAAAATTGATTTACTTGAGTCATACTCGACCAAATTTATCTTATGAAGTTAGTGTGATAAATCAGTTCATGCATATTCCGAGTGACAGGCACATGGAAGCTTCAGCCTATTTAAAGGCCTCCCTAGGCAAGGGTATTTTGTTCTCAAAACATGAACACCTAGACATTATCGGTTACACCGATTCTGACTTTGTAGGATCCAAGATGTATAGGAAGTCTACTTCAGGATGCCTTACCTTTATTGGAGGAAATATGGTGTCTTGGAGATATAAGAAACAAAATGTGGTATTGTTGTCCAATGTAGAGGCCAAGTACCGCGCACTTCACCATGGTATGATGGAGCTTTCTTGGTTAAAGATCTTGTTGAGTGAGCTTGGTTTTGGCCCTTAGAAGTCTATGACTTTATTTTGTGATAATACTGGAGTAAATGAGATTGCAAATAATCCGTGCAACATGACCAAACCAAGCAAATTGAACTTGACAAAAATTATATCAAAGACAATTTGGATGCTAGTGTCATTAAAGTCCCATACATCAAGAATGTTGGTCAATTAACTTACATTATGACCCATGATATTACATGAAGTTCCTTTCATACATCACTATCCAAGTTATGCATGTGTGATATCTATGCTCCAACTTGAGGGAGATAGTTGGAATATAGATTTATGTCCAAAAAAAATTCCTTATTATCATTATTCTATAAATATTATGTATTTTTTATCTTTCCTTAATTAAGACTAATATATATATAATGCCCTATTAGGTTAATGAGAACATAAGCAATTTTATTTTTCCAAGATAATTATTTAATTAATTTTTTTTAAAATTATGCTTTAATGACCTAAATTTAAAATTAATAGACTAAATACACGTACCTAATAATTACAAAACTAAAATGTCAATTGGGATAAACTTATATGACTAAATCGACCCAAAACCCATGGTAAATTGAAAACCAACTAAAAGTAATAACCCTTATAAAGTTAACCTCATAATTAAGATTTACAAGCTTCTCAATTATAAATTTATGAAAAATTGAGAATAATCTTTTAATTTTTTTTAGAAATTGAAGCCCAAGAATATGTGAAAAATAAAACTTCATCCTATAATACATTCTGATCGTTTTCGATACTATAAAAAAATTTCCTTTTCCTATTCCTCTTCTTACTCCACAGTTCCACGACACATTTTCCTTCAAAGCTTTATTACTATTTCCATAAATGTAGAATGTTTCTAGAAATAATGACTAACAAGATCTTGGAATAGCCCAATGTATTACCATATTTCTTTGTTACTTGACCAAGTATAACGTGCAACTGAACAGTGTAAGAATAAATTATCTACATCTTCAAATTAAGAATAAATGATCTATATCTTAAAAGTTATTCTTGCAAAGCACACACCAAATAGAAGAAATGCAAGACTTAAAATTTCTAATTTAATCCTGTGATTTGAGTTCATTTTCCTAAGAGTAATCAACCACTTCAAAACACAAAAAAACACTCGATGTGTTAAAAACTACGGAATCGCCTTTTGAAAATATTTAAACTCCAGGTGAAAGAATCATCTCCGAATTACTAATACGAAAACACACTTAATGTATTAGTAATACGGGAAATAAAATATTTTTTAAATACACCAAATGATATTTTTCACACGTTAAAAAATACGCAACGCCAAAAATACAGCGTGAGAAATATATGCAAAGTAGGTAAGATAGAGGATACGAGATGTGTAATTTTCTTTTATTTTGAGACAAATTTTTTCTTACTTTTGGTTTTAACTTGGTTAATTTGAATTACATGTTATAGTATCATTGCACATTGTGTTTAGTTTAGTTTTTTGTGAGTGACACATTTGTTGAGAATTGCATATAAGTTCCAACAAATAAGGCGAATTATGCATAATGGCAAGGTGCAATTGTGACTATGAAGTACATAGAACTACTTCACCATTAACAAGAAGGAGGGTAACTTTTTCTTTTCCCGTTATTTTTCTTTATTCATGGCATAGCACATTGGAGACAATGTGCATTTTAGGTTGGGGGTTTGCATGTGCAAAGTTTTTTTAGTTTGCTTTTGCTTTTCATTTTTCTTAGGATAATTACCCATAGTCAATTCAAATATGAATAAATGAAATGACAGTTAAACCCCACATTTAGAGAAATTTGAACTTGCTTTAGTTGAAAAAATTGATGTAAATATGCATAAAATTTTTTGTAAAATTCTTATGGTTTGTGGTATGAAAGCATGTTAATGTGAGTATTTTGACGCTATTATGATGAATTTTTATGAGCATGTCAATATTAACAAACTCTAGAATCTATTCTAAATGAACTCAAAGCGAAATCATAGGGTATACTTTACTTAGTAAGTGATCTAGACCAATTTTTTTTTTTAATGTTTGAGCCTTTCAAGCCAACCAAAGAAATTATAGCATTAGTTTGCCTTTTGAGCCTTAACAAATGTAGCCAAATTTTCTTGCCATATCTACTATAATCAATCCCATAAGCCATGTCTTTTGTTTTTATTAACCACCTTTTAATGTTTCCAAAAGACTTTACCATGCATACACATAGTTGGAAAAATGTAAAATGCAAGACAACTGAAAATGACAATGTATACTATGATAAGTTGAGGGTTCTATAAAAATTCTTACATTGGTGAGAAAATAGAAGGTAATAGTAAGCTATGTTCTTATTGCTACATATAAAAAAAATTGTGCCAAAAGCGACAATGATAAAAATTGTAAAGTTGGCAAAACAAAACACTTATAGATTGGTGAATGAAGTAAGTACTAAATTGTATATGAAGAGATTTGATGTCTTAATTTTTTAAGAAATATATGCCTTTATGCTCACAAGTAAGTAAGTCTCTTGTTTTAATTTTCCTTTCCATTCCCTTATAACTCTATATCTTAGCCTTACATTACAACATTGTTAAAGATTTATTGATCCTAGGTAAAGTACCTACACTATATTAGTAGAGAGTAAATTGAAAAGTAGGCATATGAAGTTTGTAGATAGGTGCATTATCATTCATATATATTGCATCTATATAATCTTGAAATAATGACACTGTTTTATAAAGTCATGCATGAGAATGTCCAATACAAAAATTCAAGTTAGTGGATTGAATAGATGTTTAAGAGTTTAGCACAAGGTGATATAAATGTTTAAATCATGCTTGATTAAAATTGATATTTAAATTATCTATGTATTAGAATTTAATTATACTTTATGCAATGAATTGAGATAATTGATGTTTGGGTAGTTAAAATTTAGTTGAGTCTTTTTTTTTAGTTGAGTAAGATGTTTGTAAGTATCATCACTGCAAACTTTCACGAGACTACAAATCATCCATTAGGGCCACCTAGGGATTTAAAGGCTTGTTGCAGACGCTAAATTCAACAGTCACTATCTAAAAAAATGATCTAATTTTAGTTTTGAATCTATTTTATTCATGCTCAATCTCTGCCTTAATTTCATCGCTTTTCTGGCTATAGACTAGCAAAAAGCTGGTTGATGGTTGTGATGTGCGCCTGAAATACACAATTATCCTATAATTATTTGAGTTTAAAACATGGATTTATGACCTAATTATGTTCATTTTATTGAATTATAGCACAATTATTATTTTCGGAGTTACCGAGTGAGTTTTGATGTATTTTAGGAATTTTGAGCTTAAACAAAAAATATGCACATCACGTGACACAACCCGTGTGGTGCAAGGAAAGCAAATTGGTACACAAGCACTCGTGTCCCAGCCCAATCCTATTGGCACCGCGACCTAACCTTCTGGGATCAATTGTGCATTTTTGATGATCAAATTATGCCGGTGCGTGGAGTATATTGAGGCATGGTAGTGACCTCTCGGGTTACAATTCAATGCCTTGAATTCAACTTACATTACAATAGTGGATTGTTTGAGCTGCGTCCCGCAAAGAGTTTGGGCAAATTCTGGACCTAATTTTCAACATCTTAATTGTGTCCAAATCCTATTATGCCTAGTTTTTCTATGTGCTGCTTATAAATACATTATTAGAGTCCTAAATATATGTACAAAATTATAGATAGAATTATAAAGAGAATTATATAGAATTATAGAGAGAAAAATATACAAATTTTAGAATTAATAATCAAACTTAAAAAAACTAAAGTCCAACAGATATTGTAGTGAAAAGTTTTGAAGAACAAGATCAAGGGTATAAATATAGAAGATTGGGTAATATTCATCAAGAGATTAAACGTTTTATTTTTCTTCTTTCTTTTAGGAATTTCAATGTTTTCTTCAATTGTAAATCTGAATTTAATGAACATCATGTCTCGTAATTTTCTATTAATCCAGAGGTTTTATGAACCCAATTTTCTAACATGTAATGAGCTAAATTATCTCCACTCTTTTAGTTGCAATTTTCAATAATATTATTTGATCTGATTTGAAATATTAATTAATTCCTTGATCTTCAATTAATCCATAGAGGCATATAGGTAGCTGTGAGAGAAGTATTTATATGTTTGTCTTAATCAAATAGCATACATAGTTTTTAGGATTAGAGGTATGATTTGTATGTTTGTGATTCATAATTGATGTTCTTCATGAATAATTATTTAATCTTATTAGCATAAGAGTGTGATTAACTTGGTTATTATATTGTATGCAGTTTACTTAAGAAAAAAATGCATGATAGTTTATATTCAATTAATCATATAATTTGCTATTAATTATTTGTGGAGAATTTAGGGGTTCACATGCTTAGGAGATTGGGGGATTAATGACTACCTAAGTTATATGTCTCATATATAGTTCTTTGATTTGTTAGTTTAGTTTAATTTTAGCTTTTATCTCTTATTTTTCAAATAGTAGTATTGATAATCGAATTAGAACTTTGCTATTAATTATACTTTTTTCCTGTGGATTCGACACTTTATCTTTAAATACTTATCACTTGTATATTGTCCCATATACTTTCGGCTTTGCGTGGTCAAAAGCTCAAGGGTTTTCTTTAAATAGCCCCATATTTTTTATTTTCCAATTAATTAGAAAATGTGGGAAAATGCTTTCCATTTGAAAACTTAATATTCTAGTAAGAAAATTATTTTTGAAATTTTGGATCCTTAATTCCTTGAGTGTGGTTCCTTATTAGTTATTTGTGATTGTGATTTTGAGATTCCATATCAATGATACAAAAAACAATTTTATTGAAAAATACATTTTTGGATGGATTAATTAAAATGAATTAAACACCAAGACAGATATTTGTATATTAAGTTCATTTGCTTGAGATTTTCCATTACCTTAGGTTGTCACTATATTAATGGCTAGTTATTGTACCACACTATGTGGGGGGCTCTAAAGGAGAGTCAGATTCAAATTTTGGATCGCAATTGTTGTGGTACATTTAGTGAATTGCTTTGTCTTAAGAAATCTGTAAATGTTACCACTAGGGAAGGTACAGAAGTGGGTTTAGCATATTATATTATTGTGTTTGTATGCTGGCCTGTTGAGTTAGTACAATCATTAATATATTCAAGTATATACCAGCATGAGAATTTTTCTGTGATAGGAAAACATTTATTGTATTACTACTTTCTCTTTGTAGCATGTTAATTTTTTTTATATAAATAAAATGTTAGTTGAACTATTTATTTTCTACCTATGATTACTCATAAACATTTACTAAACATGAAAATTCATTGAACTGCATGCTCCATTTTCAATTGATCTTCTCGTGTGTGTGTGATATGCCTTTTATCATTTTCATAGCTTAATAAGTTAATGCAAAAATGGAGTACAAGTAGAATCTCAAACATAATATGCACAAGTCTCATAGGTTTGACTTACATACCTCCCTCTACTATTTAGATATACACAAAGCCTAGCATCATTAGGACTTCACTGAACTTGCAATGTAAGGTTAGGGTAAGGGTAGAAATAGATTATAATTTAGATCCACATAAACCTATTCACATCAAGTCCACCCAACTTATGTTCTTCTTTGATTATCACAAAAAAAAAATTCTACACCTCCAAAATATTACTTTCACATATTTCTACACCTCAATTTTTCTTCTTTTTATCCTCTTTTTTTTTTTTTTTTTTTGTTCTTCATATTTTGGGTATAGCACTCTTTTTCTCTATTTTTTGTGTGCCAACTTTTCCTCCCAACATCATGTTACTCTTCACAATAAATGCAAATAAACTCAAGTGCTAAGGGTGTAAAGTTAAATAATGACAATACTTTAGGCTTGGTAATATGTGGGTGCCAACGAAAATTTCAATTTGGGCACATAGTGGGTAACTAAGGATGCATAAAAACAAGGTAGACAAGAAAGAATCAACCCGTATGAAAATGACTTAAATCATCACCCTAGTAATGTGTTTTCTATTATTTCAACTAAAAGGACAAACAGATTCTAAAAGATAGGAGACTTGAAGCATGCACTATTCACACAAACCACTCTAAACATGCATACTATTCAACAATTAAGGCATTGTGCTCAAGCAAGATATATCACAATCAACAATAGAACCTACAACAAAATAAAATCCATACTAGTCAACATCCATATTTTTCCAAATAATCATGCTCAAACAACTATGATTACTATCATTAAAATTAAAAAAATTAATCAACATAGTAAGCACATAAAAATTACATATTTCAACATTTTCAGACATTCTTTCACAATAATATAATGAAATAAACTATCAAAGAAATCAAGAGATTTTCACCCCAAACTTAAAATGCAAATTGTCCTCTTCTACAAAACATTTAAAGTAATAGCAAATGAATGATGAGATAACTCCCCCTAGTTGATCCTTTAACCCTTGATGACATGATTAGCATGATATAACACCAACTTCCTTCTTTATTAGCATCTTTAAAACTTGAAACACAATTAACTAGTAAATAACATAAGACAATTAAAGAAAAACATAAAAAGCATCTAAAATTTAAATGACTTGGGCTACCTCTCAAGAAGCATTACATTTATAGTTCTTGACAAGACTTTTCACTTGTCAAAGTGGATAGCACTTAAAATATTCCATGAATAACCATTTTATTGTTTTCATGGAGGTAGGATCATGGTTTTCAAATTTTTTCATAGGGTCCATAACTCACATCCTTGCAATTGAGGCTTCATGACCAATGTTGAGAAAATGAAAACCTTCAACTCGGTGGAGCGCCATACTAACACGTGGAAGTTGGCGCGGAAGAGGAGAAATGAGGTGGTGCCATGTGGCATGCTACGTTGGCTCTTGTGAAATATTGAAGTTGTATGTGCATGACACATGGCTATGTGGGGAGATTCGTTGAGTAGAATTCAAACATGTGGAAGGGGACAATTGGGTGTTCTGAAATATTTAAGTACATCCAACAACCTTTCTCAGTACATCCACCAGCGTTTTAAATCCACCTACCTGACCAAAATAATCATTAAAAAATCCAAAAATATCTTATTCTTTTTGGCCTATAAAATTAATATTTATCATTTTAAGCTCAAAATCACCATTTATTTAAATAAAACAAGCAAATGTTCTCAAGCAAAACAAAACTAAAAACACATTAGAAAACATAAATTGAAAATAATGGATTGAATAATTAATGCGCATGCCAGTCTATCAACAAGGGTTCCTCAAATTTTTATACAATGACATGATTCGTGGATACATAATTAATGACTAAGTGTGAAAATCTATTAAAGTGCATGCTTCATTTTCAATTGATCATCCCGTGTATGTGCGCTATGCTTTCTATCATTTTCATGTACTAAAAATTAAATAAGTTTCTACAAACATGCCATGCAAGTAGAATCTCAAACATAATATGCACAAGTCCCATAGGTTTTGTTTTCATTCATCTCTTCACTAATGTAGATATACACAAAGCTTAGGATCGTTAGAGCTTCATTAGACTTGTAATGTAAGGCTACGGTAAGGGTAGGACATAGATTACAATATAGGCTCAAATCACACTCCAAACACATACACTATTATCTAGGACCACATAAGCCTTCACTCATCAAGTACACGCAACTTATTTTTCTCTTTGATTACCAAACAATTTTTTTATTGAGTTGTTACACCCACAAACTTCGTTATTTTAATCAATTTTTTTTTGTTTTTTTAATCATATTTTGGGTATAGCACTATTTTTCTCTTCTTTTTTTTTTGTGCCAATTTTTACTCCCAACATCATATTAAACCTTAAAATTTATACAAATAAACTAAGTTCTAAGGGTGTAAAGGCAAATTGGGACAATATGAAGAGAAGAGACATGACTACCAAAAACTATAGCGACAAGAGATAGATAGGATGTTTGGCTTGGGATTAGCTTGAAGTTGCAAAGTTGATATTGTCACTAGCCATGGTTGTCTAGTTTTCAACCATAGACTATTAGAAAGAAGGAAAACAAATTAGGTAACATACTTCTCTCTTTTGAATTGAAAAACAAAGGACAACATGAAGACTAAAACTGCTTTGGTTTTTAATTGAAAAACAGAGGATAATAGGAAGGCTAAAACTAAAAAAATTCAAAAAATAAAGCCCCCTTCTCTTTAATACAACAAAAATCGAGAGAGAAAAGTATTTTTTGTATTATATTCAATGGAGGGACATACATTTAAATAGATTACAATAATGAAAAGATCCTAAAGACAAACTCCTAAAATCAAGGGATATTTACACCATAAAATATGACTCCTAAGGAAAGATCAAATATCTAACAACTAATAATATAATGAAAATTGAAATAAATACAGTTGACTGAAACAAAATAATATTTTATTTTATTTCTTCCAAACCCTCTCACAACATGTAGAGACGTGAGACTCCATGCTATGTATGGTATTAAGGAGATTATTTTGTCTATATATTTCTTGGCTTTTCTGTGCATTCAATATGTTGTTTTATGCTTTTGCCTTGGTGTTTATTGATTGTTTGTTTTGTATGAATGTTAGAGTTGCATGCATTATTGTGTGACGTATATAGATGTTTTGTGTGTTGCATAGCTGTATATGGTTTGACTTTACATATCAGAAAGGAGGCAAAGTGTGAAAAACTTGTGCTTGTTTATTTATTTGTGCATTATTTTTATTTGCATGGTGTTGATGAGTGTAGTTTGCACTATATTGGTTTTTGCCTTATACACTTAAGGGAGTGTTGCATATGATCATTGGGAGTCTCTATTGTATGTAGATTGCATTTTTTGCTGCTGCATGTTAAGTGTATTTATCCCATCATAATTAACCTGTGTAGGGGTGACTTGATTGTGGTTGTTAGACTACACTATGTGTACATGCTTTATTTCCATTAGTTTGTGTGTGCAAATTCAAGTGTAGTTATAGACTATGGCTGAAGCATAGCTAAATCTCAACTATTACATCTTAGTTAGAGCTTAGTGGATGATGTAGGCTTGGAGCATGGATTTAAAGATGATTGGAGCATAAAAATATGGATGCACTAGAGTTAGGTGTGTCATGAATACCTTAGGTAAATATTGCATGCATTTATTGTGTTTAGGTCTCAAGTCTATACTAGAGATGTCTAGTGTTTTTCTATGGAAAGTAAAAGGAGATATTGTGATGCGAACCGAAAGACTCGACTCCTATGACCCACAAGCTACGAGGCTTGAAAACCACAAGAAATATGGCCCTAAGACCCAACAACAATATTAGCATACAAATCCTACGAGAAACCTAGACTTTTGGTTGCAAGAACTCACCTTCACGCATAGATATTACGCACCACGAATCACAACGAGGCAAAACGCCACAAAGGGTTGTAAATTCCTTTGATAAGTTTCTTGATAGAACAAGAGAAGCTCTTGGGCTCTCAATTTTGAAAATCCATTCAAAATATTTTCATTTCATCAAAACATTAGATAGCCCTTATGGCAGCTGCTATAATGTATTTATAGTTACAAATGAAACATAAAAATGGAAAAGAAATCCTAGCCATTGAATTGTGATCTAATGGCCCAAAATTATAAAAAATTTAAACTGTGCCACGGCGGGGAAATATACATGCCGCGGCGCGCACTGCTCTGTTTGCCACAAGCATAGCCGGGCCGCGGCATACAAAACTTCATGTCGCGGCGCGCATGTTGGGGGTCTGCGCGTAGGTTTGGCGTGTCAGGCGCGCTTGTCCGTGTCAGCGCACAGGCTGGGTGTGTCAGCTCACGCACGTCTGCTGGTGCCCTAGTCATACCGCGGCGCATAGAATCTCATGCCGCAGCATGTATGCTTCTTCGTCCAAAACAGAATGTCCCATGCTGCGGCACCACATTCTCATGCCGCGGCGCGCATGTTTTCCTTAGCCCCAAAATAGAACGCCCTGTGCCGGCGCGCCCAAATATCATGCTGCGGCGCACATGCTTGGCATATCCTTTGACCAAAACAGAAACCCTTGGGCCACGGTGCCAGAAACACATGCCGCAGCGCAGCCCTAAATTTTGGATTTGCCAATTAGACTTGTCTTCACCATGTCCCATGTGCTTGCAAGCTTGTTTGTGATGTTGCATGCCCTTTTGCACTATCTTTAGACCCATCTCATGGCACGATCCTAGGCTCGTGTCACCCCTTCTTTGTGGTACGATTTGGATCGCATCAGTCCCTCCTTCTTCAAAAGGATTCGACCTCAAATTCGGACCTTCATCATGGGGTAAATTTTGCAGCCCATCTTTATTTCGCCTTTGATCATAAGAATCCTACAAGAAAGAAAAGTTAGAAAATAAACATTGTTTTGCTTTTATCTTTTCTTTCTCTCCCCTTGAGTGCCCCTCCTTCTTGGGCTCTCCTTCCTTCCCTTTCCCCTTTTTCTCCTTGACTTCTTTTAAGTGTTCGTTGTACACTTGTTTCGGAGTTAAAGGCAAAAGTGTAATCTTCTTTCCTGCCTTCTCGAAAGAATACTAATTCTTGTACCCATCATAGGTGACCCTCCTATCATATTGCCATGGCCGCCCTAGCAATATATGCCCAGCTTGCATGGGAATTACATCGCACATCACCTCATCCTTATACCTCCCAATGGAAAAGGTTACAAGTACTTGTTATTCAACCTTCACTTCTCCATTGTCATTCAACCATTGCAACTTGTATGGTTGAGGGTGTTTGTTTGTAGACAACCCCAGCTTCTCAACTAAAGTTGTGCTAGCAACATTGGTGCAACTCCCTCCATCAATGATCAAGTTGCACACCTTATCACTCATATGACATCTTGTATGAAAAGTGTTCACTCTTTGGGAATCCACGTCAAATTCTTTAAAATGATCCATTGGTGCTCGCCTCACCACAAGCAATTCTCCCGTTATCGGATTTATCTCGTCATCACTAGCTTCTTCTAGTGGCGGCATTTCCTCTCCTTCACTATCATCATTAGTTGCCACCTCCCCATTGGCTTGTATGATCATTGTTTTCTTGTTCGGACATTGGGACGCGATATGGCCCTTTCCAAGACAACAATAACAATTAACATCACGGTATAGAGTAGGGATCTCAACTTTTTCTTTATCCTTTCTAGCCTCCATCTCTTTGCCCTTGTTGGTCTCAAAGTTGGGCTTGGAGCTAGTTTCCCCTTCCTTCTTCCAATTGGGCTTCCACGGCGGAGTAGGGTTCGGTATTGATGTCAGAAAAGTGGTCTCTGTTGGTATGATATGACTACTCCTCTTCTTCAATTGCCTCTCTACTTTAATTGCCATTTGCACCGTGTCCTCCAACTCCACATAGTGATGCAATTCTACAATGTTGGCAATGTTATAGTTCAACCCACTTATGAACCGAGCCATGGTGGCCTCCCTATCTTCTTCCACATTTGTTCTCACCATTGTTATCTCCATTTCCTTGAAATATTCATCAACCGATCGATGACCTTGATTAAGCCTTTGTAGCCTTTGATAGAGTTCCCGGTAGTAATGACTTGGGACAAACCGCTTCCGCATTATAGCCTTCATCTCACCCCAACTATCAATGGGCCTCTCTCCACTTCTCCTTCTCAAGACCACTAGTTGATCCCACCAATTTAACGCGTAATCGGTAAACTCAATTACCGCTAACTTAACCTTCTTCTCCTCGGAATAATTGTGACAATCAAAGACGTGTCGACCTTTTTCTCCCATTCCAAGTACAATTTCGGATCATTCTTTCCTTGGAATGTTGGTATCTTAATCTTGATGTTGCCCAAATTCTGATCAACCCCATCAAAGGGCCGAGGTGGGGGTTTCCACATTCCTTCCCGACCATTCCTACCTCCACTATGCCCATTCCTCCCTCCATAGGGCATCCTCCTTTCTTCATATTCATACTCTTCATCCCAATTCTCCTCTTCTAACTCCTCCTCTACCAAGGGCCTCCTATTAGGTCTCCTAACTTTCGGAGCCTCTTGGGGTGCTCTTTGTTGTAAGGTGGCAATCGTAGCTGCTTGCCGTCCTACCCGCTCATCAATATTTACCATGACGGCATTCATCCGTTCCATGGATTGTTGCAGAGCCCTCAACAAAAAGGTGGTATTCGGTCTCTCCTCCGAACTATTCCTGTCAGACATTATTACCACAACAAGTGCAGAGCAGAGAATATTCCAAATAATGCGAACAGAAAATTAGTTTAACCAATTAAATTGAAAATTCACTCCTTTATCTCACGTGTTTAATCACTCGGATTGATTGCTCAAGCACTCCTCGTTCTTTAGCAAACCAAATCTCTGTAATTTCCAACCCAAGGTAGAATTCCTCACTCACTCGAAGTGTACTCGCAATATCCAATTCAAGACACAATAAGGAACTAACTCAAAGTGTTTAGGAAATTCTAACTCAATGAAAAGGAATAAATTGTTTCAAACAAATTTAAACTCGAGAGAATTAAACGACAAGTTCGTAAAAAATTCTTAGAAAAGGAATTTCCACTGTCCTTCTCTCTCTTTTTTTTTTTATAACACGAACACAATACTAGAGCACAGTAAAATTACCAAAATGCCCACGAACAAGCTTTCAGAAAAATTTTGAACATGAAAACCTTCCCAAAACAACCCAAAAATTTAGAAACAACAAAACACAATCTGAAATTTTCAACAATAAGTAGAAGATTGCAGGAACAAAAAGAAACAATAGGAAACAACAACAACAAATCAGAAATGATTCCAGGAACACAAATCAATCAGAAAATTGAATGAACAAGCTGGAAATTTCAGGAATTTGAAGAACAAACTGAAATTTCAAAAACAACACAGATTTTGAAAAGAACACATAGATTTTTTTTTTTATAAACGAAAATGACAAATAAAGGGATAGGAATCTAGAGTCACAACCTAGGGCTCTGATACCAAATGATGCAAACCGAACGACTCGACTCCTATGACCCACAAGCTACGAGGCTTGAAAACCATAAGAAATACGGTCCTAAGACCCAACAACAATATTAGCATACAAATCCTACGAGAAACCTAGACTTTTGGTTGCAAGAACTCACCTTCACGCATAGATATTACGCACCACGAATCATGGCAAGGAAAAATGCCACAAAGGGTTGCAAATTCCTTTGATAAGTTTCTTGATAGAATAAGAGAAGCTCTTGGGCTCTCAATTTTGAAAATCCATTCAAAATATTTTCATTTCATCAAAACATTAGATAGCCCTTATGGCAGCTGCTACAATGTATTTATAGTTACAAATGAAACATAAAAATGGAAAATAAATCCTAGCCATTGAATTGTGATCTAATGGCCCAAAATTACAACAAATTTAAACTGTGCCGCGGCGGGGAAATATACATGCCGCCACGCGCACTACTCTATTTGCCACACGCATAGCCGGGCCGCAGCGCACAAAACTTCATGCCGCAGTGCGCATGTTGGGGGTCTGCGCGTAGGTCTGGCGTGTCAGGCACGCTTGTCCATTTCAGCGCACAGGCTGGGTGTGTCAGCTCTCCCACATCTGCTGGTGCCCTAGTCATGCCGCGGTGCATAGAATCTCATGCCGCGGCGCGTATGCTTCTTTATCCAAAACAGAATGTCCCATGCTACAGTGCCACATTCTCATGCCGCGGGGCGCATGTTTTCCTTAGCCCCAAAACAGAACGCCCTGTGCCGCGGCGCCCAAATATCATGCCGCGGCGCGCATGTTTTCCTTAGCCCCAAAACAGAATGCCCTGTGCCGTGGCGCCCAAATATCATGCCGCGGCACGCATGCTTGGCAAATCCTTGACCAAAATAGAAACCCTTAGGCTGCGGGGCCAGAAACACATGCCGCGGCGCAGCACTAAATTTTGGATTTGCCAATTAGACTTGTCTTCACCATGTCCCATGTGCTTGCAAGCTTGTTTGTGATGTTGCATGCCCTTTTGCACTATCTTTAGACCCCTCTCATGGCATGATCCTAGGCTCGTGTCGCGCCTTCTTTGTGGCGCGATTTGGATCGCATCAGATTGTAAGTCCTTTCATTTTGTTGTTGGCATTTCTAATGTGCACAACAAGGTGTCTGTATTTTATTTGAAATTTTTGTCAGTCCTTTTGTAAGATTGATTAATGGTGGCTTAGTATCACACACTCACTATATTTTAGTTTCATCACACATTACACATACTTGCATATGTTGATGATATGATTGAATAGAAAGTTGCCTTTTTGTGTGGAGGTTTTGAAACCAATCTTAAACCTAGTGTTCCAAACCAGTTAATGTCAAAACTAGATCATTTTAGGGTGCTTTAATGTTCTGGATGGTTCATGTCTAGTTCGACCGATTCAGTAGTATGTCACAATCCTCACCACATGTTCTTTCTAGGTTGATCATGGTCCTCGTGAGTTGTTAGCAATATTGGCACTATTGTCTATGTTGAGTTATTCAACAAGGCCTCAGTAAGGAAGTCGGTGAAAGGGGCTATTTTTCTATAAATACTTCCCTTTTTCTCTTGTTTTCTAGACCAAGATTTTAGGGAAGGTCTTCCCAATTGGTTCCAAGCTTCTTCGATCCATTTTGGTCCATTTTTAGTGTTAGGTTTGGAAAATAGTGTGTGACCTATAGAACATAAGACATCAAAGAGGGTCTCTCTCATGTTTTCAAACACCAAGTTGAGTGTAAAAAAAAGGATTGAATGAGGTTTTGGTGAGAGAAAAAGTTCTATGTTGGCTAGGTTGGAGTCACATCAATCTAAGAGTTTCTCACAGTGTTGAGTTGTCATGTGTTCGATGGATGTTGCAAGTTTGAAACGATTTTCATAGGTGAGGAGTATATGTGGAGGGAGTACCAATTTCCATAAGTAAGGAGCCTATGAGGGAGTTAGGCTAGGATTATTTTTAGCCATCAGTAATTGATCACATCACGTAGTGATGTAGCTCTGGGGTCGAGCTAGGATATACTTGGAGCAAGTGTTGTGTTTATAGCAAATAAAGGAAACTTATGATCATTTAGGGCAAGTCTTTCAACTGATAGAGGTATTTGTAGTTATATTTCTTTTGAGTTGTATACTGTTGATTTTGCTTATTAGTAAATTTATTGTTGTAAGTGGCTACCCTAGTAACTTGTGGATGCTACCTTATAGGAGCTAGTTCCTATGTTTGTTTACCAAGTTACATTATGTGTTATGTATGCTCAAATGTTGTGAGAGTACAATCATCTTTTATCAAATATGTTTACACATAAGAGGTCTTGAAGTGATTGGAAGTCTTTTATAGCTTTCCTTGTCTGTTTACTTGATTCACTTATTGTGTACGTAATGCTTTTCTATTATACGTTGTTAGCCTGGACAATAGCCTGTAAGGTACATCGTCACTAGATTTTTTACCTCATATTGTTCTTTCTTATTTATAGGTAGTTTATATGGTGTGTTGAATTAAGCATGTTGTTGTTATTGTTTATTTTGTTGTGCTATTTACTTAATTCACATTTGTGACCTGCTTGGTCGAGTGGAAATAAAGCTCGCAAAAAGTTTCCATGGATTGGCATTTCCATGCTGTATTAGATCCTGATTGTCATTTTGGATTGGAAGTTCAATTCACCTATATGCAAGTAGTCCGACAAATAAAATTTCAAATTCAAGTTTTTTTCCCCAAAAAAATTGCCTAACCGATTAGTCAATTAGATATCTCCATATTTGCATATTCTCTAAACCTTGATGCTTTAGTGATTTATATATCTTACATATCAATATATTAATAAGTTGAATATATCTTAGTCTGAGGGTGCAACACCCTTTTCCTACCATAAAAATTTAAATTATTGCTAAGTGTATATTTTAGTACCGATACAATTTTACTCACAACATTATTTTAATACTATATTGTATTTATATTATTTATTTAATTAATTATTTTTTTAGCATGAGGTGTCACTCTCATTCTTAAGAGGACACATGTCCTTTGTTACTAATAAAAAGAGAATTGGTGTTTCTAAGATGGTAGACTTCAAGGGAACACATGTCCTTATTTCTATTTCTTTTTTCATTAGCTTCAAGAAGAAACATGCCACAAATAAACAAAAATTAAATCAAAGAAGAATAAGAAAAGAGGGGAAGAGGAGGATAGGGGAAAAGAAAAGAAAGACAAGTGGAAGAACAAAGAATTTCTAAGGAAAACTAGGAGACTGTTTTTCCATAAAATTTAAATGAAAATAGAGGAATATTCATACTGATCGAAATTTGAGTCATATTTTTCGAAATTTATGGATGTCTATTTTAAGAATAATTTTACGGTTTTTCATTTTGATATTTCTAGACAAAGTTATTCATGTTTAACTAAAGGTGTGTCCAGTAGCAATTGTATAGGAAATCATGTTTCAAACCAATCGGTATTTTTGGAATTTGATATGATTTTACAAATTTTAATTGATTGAATTATATCTTGTTTTAAAACTTGAGATGACTTGATGCGAACCGCTCGCCACGATTCCTATGACCTCCAAATCACGCGGTTTGGCAACCACAAGAAATACGGATAGAAACCCGACACCAATATTAGCACGCAAATCCTACGAGAAGAACTAGATTTTGATTGCACGAAAACTCACCTTAAACGAATGGATATTACGCACCACTAGCTAAGACGAGGTGAAATGCCACAAAGGGATTGCAAGCACCTTTGATAGGTTTCGGTTGAAAATGCACTTGGAGCTTTGAGCTCTCAAAGATGAAATTTTGTATTTCTCTCAATAAAAATGAACTAAGTTATTCAATTACAGCTGCTAGGGTTCATATATACAAGAAATAAAACACTAAAAACGGGCAAAGCATCCTAGCCCTTGATTTGGAATCAATGGTCCAGAAATTACAAAAGTTTGAATCCCCGCCGCGGCGGCCAAATATCCATGCCGCGGCGCGCACGGTATGGGTCTGGTGCCAGGCGCGCAGGTCTAGCATCGTCTGTCGAGGGGTGTCCGTGTCAGCGCGCAGGTCTGGCCTGTCAGCACCTGCACGTCCACTCGTGCCGCGGCGCCCAAAATGTATGCCGCGGCGTGCACATGTTTTCGGTTCTAAAACAAAAACTCCTTCGCCGCGGCATGCAATTTCTGTGCCGCAGCACGCCAACTTCGCCATTTTCGCATTCAAAACAGAAACTCCCTCACCGCGGTGTGCAATATCTATGCCGCGGCGGGCCAAGTCGCCATTTGCCCCTTCAAAATAGAAACTCCCTCGCCGCGGCAGCTATATTTCCATGCCGCGGCGCAAGTCCTTTTGCTCCAAAATTGCCTCCAGCATGTTGGTTGATCTCCCACATGCTTCAACGTCCATGTCCATGCTCCCTTGGTCTTTAATTGACTCTCGGACCAGTCCATTTAGAGCCTCTTCGAGTTGTTTGGCTCTTGACCTCGTGATCGGCCCGTGCGGGATCCGTAGAGGGTGTTGCAACGGTGGTTGTGACGGAAGATTCGTATCATTCCCTCCTTCTTGAAAAGGATTTGACCTCGAATCGTCACCTGCATAATCAAAAAGAGACAGATCAGCAACATTAAAAGAGGCACTAACATTATACTCACCGGGAAGGTCAAGTTTGTAGGCGTTATCGTTGATGCGCTCGATCACTTGGAACGGCCCATCTCCTCTTGGTTGAAGTTTTGACCTCCGCTTTTCAGGAAAGCGTTCTTTCCTTAGGTGCACCCAAACCCAATCTCAGGGTTCAAAAATAACCTATCGCCTCCCCTTATTGGCTTTGAGGGCATTCTCTCTATTCTTCTTCTCAATGCTCTCACTAACCCTCTCATGCATCCTCTTAACCACCTCAGCCTTCCTTGCTCCTTCCAAGTTATTTCTTTCTGAAATAGGTAAAGGTAACAAGTCCATAGGGGTTAGTGGATTAAAGCCATATACAACCTCAAATGGGGAGTGATCCGTGGTTGAGTGTACACTCCTATTGTATGCAAATTCTACAAAAGGTAAGCACTCTTCCCAATTTTTCAAATTGCTTTATATGATGGCACGTAACAAAGTAGACAACGTGCGATTGACTACTTCCGTTTGGCCATCGGTTTGGGGGTGGCAAGTGGTAGAAAATAAAAGTTTTGTCCCCAACTTGGCCCACAAGGTTTTCCAAAAATAGCTAAGGAACTTAACGTCCCTATCCGACACTATACTTTTGGGGACTCCATGGAGCCGCACAATTTCTTTGAAAAACAGATTGGCTACATTAGTTGCATCATCGATTTTGTGACACGCAATAAAATGTGCCATTTTTGAAAACCTGTCAACAACTACAAAAATGGAGTACTTTCCCCCCTTAGACCTAGGCAACCCCAAAATGAAGTCCATTGATATATCCACCCATGGTGAGCTTGGCACCGGTAAGGGTGTATACAGTCCTTGAGGTAGGACTTTGGACTTCGCTTGCCTACATGTGATGCACCGAGAGCAAATTCTCTCTACATCACGCCTCATCTTGGGCCAAAAGAAATGTTCACGTAGAACATCCAAAGTTTTGGCAACACCAAAGTGTCCCATTAGGCCTCCCCCATGGGCCTCCCTCACTAACAACTCTCTCATAAAGCAATTAGGTATGCACAAAAGATCTTCCCTAAACAGATACCCATCTAACATGTAAAATTTCTCAAAAGCAGATATTTGACACACATTGTACAAAGTAGAAAACTCATCATCATCAGCATATATATCTTTAATGTACTCAAACCCTAATAATCTAGCATTTAGAGTTGAGAGTAAGGTATACCTCCTTGACAATGCATCCGCGACAATGTTTTCCTTACCTCGCTTATATTGAATAATATAAGGGAAGGTTTCAATGAACTCCATCCACCTCGCGTGTCGTCGGTTCAACTTTCCTTGGCTCCTTAAATGCTTCAAGGACTCGTAATCCTTGTGGATAACGAACTCTTTCGGCCACAGGTAATGCTGCCAAGTTTCCAAAGTTCTGACCAAGGCGTAGAGCTCCTTGTCGTACGTTGGGTAGTTAAGGGACGCTCCTCCAAGCTTTTCACTGAAATAGGCTATCAGTCGTTTTTCCTGCATCAAAACAGCCCCTATGCCTATACCTGATGCATCACACTCAACTTCAAAAGTTTTAGTAAAATCAGGTAAGGATAAAACAGGCGCAGTACACAACTTATCCTTTAACAGATTAAAAGCATTTTCTTGTTCCTTTTCCCATTTAAAACCCACTGTTTTCTTAATGACCTCAGTGAGAGGTGCAACTATGGTGCTAAAATCTCTAACGAACCTACGATAGAAATTAGCTAAGCCATGAAAACTACGTACCTCCGTGACAGTTTTAGGCGAGGGCCAATCCCTAATCGCCTAGACCTTCTCAAGGTCAACCTCTATACCCTTAGAGCTAACAACAAATCCCAAAAAGACTAACTTTTCCATGCAAAAATGACATTTGTTCAAATTGGCATAAAGTTTTTCCTTTCTAAGCAATTCTAGCACACACCTTAAATGTATCACATGCTCTTCTAAGTTTTTACTATAAATGAGGATATCATCAAAGTAAACAACTACACATGATTCATAAGTCTCATAAAAGTGCCAGGGGCGTTAGCTAGCCCAAATGGCATGACCAACCATTCATACAGTCCGTACTTAGTTTTGAAAGCAGTTTTCCATTCATCACCCTCTTTCATCCTAATCTGATGATAACCACTTTTCAAATCAATTTTGGAAAATATGCATGCACCATGTAATTCATCAAGCATGTCATCTAGTCTAGGAATAGGATGTCGATATTTTACCGTAATATTGTTGATTGCTCGACAATCAACGCACATTCGGCTGGATCCATCCTTCTTAGGCACTAGCAACACTGGTACCGCACACGGACTCATACTCTCTCTTACTTGCCCCTTGGACAAGAACTCTTTAACTTGTCGTTGAATCTCCCGGGTGTCTTCTGGGTTGGTTCTGTAAGCAGGTCGGTTTGGAAGTGATGCACCCGAAATAAGATCAATTTGATGCTCGATCCCCCGAATTGGCAGCACTCCATCCGGAATCTCCTCTGGGAACACATCATCAAATTCCTGCAACAAGGAAACAGTTTCACCTGACAAAGGTTTGTCAAGCGAGTTAGATGAAAAGTTGACCTCCTTGTACAAGAGTACAAGTACAGATCGTTTTGCGAAAATGGCTCGTTTTAAATCACGTTCCCTTGCATAAAAATTTGTTTTCTTTTTTTCCATTGCTTCCTCCTTCTCCTCCCCTTCCTTCTTCCCCTTTTCCTTGTTCATCCTCACTTGGTCCTCATACACTTGCTTTGGAGTCAAGGGTGCCAAGGTGATCTTTTTACCCTCCTTCTCAAACAAATACTTATTCTTAAATCTGTCATGGGTGACCTTCCTGTCATATTGCCAAGGTCTACCGAGCAATATATGTCCTGCTTGCATTGGCACCACATCACACATGACTTCGTCCTTGTACTTTCCAATTGAGAAGGACACTAGCACTTGATTACTAACCTTCACTTCCCCACTATTATTCAACCATTGTAATCGGTAGGGCTTCGGGTGTTTGAGCGTTGGTAACCCTAGTTTCTCTACTAAGGTAGTGCTAGCTACATTGGTGCAACTCCCACCATCTATGATCACATTACACACCTTGGAGTTCACATGGCACCTTGTGTGAAAAATGTTTTCCCTTTGCAACTCCACATCATCATCCTTATGTTGGATGCTCAAAGATCTCATTATGACCAAGGCCTCTCCTTCAACCGGCCCAATCTCTTCCTCACTAGCTTCCTCTAGTGGGGGCATCTCCTCCTCTCCACTATCATCCTCAGATTCTATATCTCCATTAGCCAAAGCAATCATGGTTTTCTTGTTAGAGCATTGATCAGCAATGTGTCCTCGTCCAAGCCACCGAAAACATAAATCTCTCGGTTCTTAATTGGGACCTCAACATTGGCCTTTCCTTTGCCAACTTCCACTTCCTTGCCTTTGTAAGAATCAATCCTAGGCTTGGAGCTAGTCTCCCCTTCCTTCCTCCAGTTGGTCTTCCATGGTGAGGTAAGGTTCGGTTTTGGTACCGGGAAAGTGGGTTTTGGTGGCTTCATAGAACTACTCCTCCTCTTCAATTGCCTCTCCACCTTAATGGCCATTTGCACCATATCCTTCAACTCCACATAATGATGCAACTCCACAACATTGGCAATGTTAGAGTTCAACCCGCTTATAAACCGAGCCATGGTTGCCTCTCTATCCTCCTCCACATTTGCCTTTACCATGGTCATCTCCATTTCTTTGAAGTATTCATCCACTGATCGGGACCCTTGGTTAAGTCTTTGAAGCTTCTGATAGAGCTCCCGGTAATAATGACTCGAGACGAACCGTTTTCTCATGACAGCCTTCATCTCCCTCCAACTATCAATGGCTCTCTCACCACTCCTCCTCCTAAGGACCACTAGTTGATCCCACCAATTCAAGGCGTAATCGCTAAACTCGATTACTGCCAACTTCACCTTCTTTTCCTCGGAGTAATTATGACACTCAAAAACATGTTCTACCTTCTTCTCCCATTCCAAGTACAACTCCGGATCGTTCTTGCCTTGGAATGTTGTGGCATCTTAATCTTTATGTTGCCCAAATTCCGATCAACCCCGTCATAGGGTCGAGGTGGGGGTCTCCACATACCACCCCGTCCATTTCTTCCTCCACCATGCCCATTCCTACCACCATAGGGCATCCTCCTATCTTCATCTTCATACTCTTCTTCCCAATTCTCTTCATCTAACTCCTCCTCCACTATAGGTCTCCTAACTTCCGGAGCCTCTTGGGGTGCTCGTTGTTGCAAGGCGGCGATCGTAACCTCTTGTCTTTCTACCCGATCACTTAGGTTTACCATGACGACATTCATCCGTTCCATGGATTGTTGCAATGCTCACAACAAAAAAGTGATATCCGGGCGTTCTTCGGGACTGTTCCTGTCAGACATTTTCACAACAACTTTCGCAAGCAAAGAATTAGTTAATCAAGTAAAAACTGAAAATATACTTCTTTACCTCACGTGTTTCAATCACTCGGGTTTGATTGCTCAAGCACTCCTCGTCCTTTAACAAACCAAAACCTCAAGAAATTTTCCAACCACCAATAGCGTTTCACACACACTCAAGTAGTTTGCAATATCCAATTAAGGCTAAGACAAGAAACTAACTCAAAGTGTTTGGCAAACTCTAACTCAATGAAAAGAATATTTCTTTCAAGCAATACAAATCAAACTCGTGAAGAATTAACGAGTATAAAACGAGAATTTGAAAATTCTTCCTCGGGCTTCAAATTTTCTCACTTCTTTCTCCTTTTTTTTTTTATATATAATTTCTGAATTCATAACCTTTTTTTTTTTTTTTAACTTTCGAAAATTTCAACACGAACAATTTACGAGACTTTGGTTAAATGACCAAAATGCCCTTCACTTAACGAGCAAGTTTTTAGAAAAAATTTTCAACACGAAAAACTTTCCACACAGCCCACAAATTCAGAATTCAACAACACACAATCTGAAATTCTTCAACAACAATCAGAAAATCTCAGAATTAAGAGGAAACAACTAGGAACAACACAACAATTCAAAAATTGACAGATTTCAGGAAGAAGCAAACAAGAAACACAACACAAATCAGAGTTAATTTTCAGGAACACATACACAATCAGAATTTTGCAAGAACAACAAGAAAAATTCTGGAAAATGAAGAACAACACAGAATTTGAAAAAGTGCACAGAATTTTTTTTTTTTTTTGTAGAAGAAAACAACAACACAAAGGGATAGGAATCTAGAGTCACAACCTAGACTCTGATACCAAATGATGCGAACCGCTCACCACGATTCCTATGACCTCCAAATCACGCGGTTTGGCAACCACAAGAAATACGGACAGAAACCCGACACCAATATTAGCACGCAAATCCTAAGAGAAGAACTAGATTTTGATTGCACGAAAACTCACCTTAAACGAATGGATATTACGCACCACTAGCTAAGACGAGGTGAAACGTCACAAAGGGATTGCAAGCTCCTTTGATAAGTTTCGGTTGAAAATGCACTTGGAGCTTTGAGCTCTCAAAGATGAAATTTTGTATTTCTCTCAATAAAAATGAACTAAGTTATTCAATTACAGCTGCTAGGGTTCATATATACAAGAAATAAAACACTAAAAACGGGCAAAGCATCCTGGCCCTTGATTTGGAATCAATGGTCCATAAATTACAAAAGTTTGAATCCCCGCCGCGGTGACCAAATATCCATGCCGCGGCGCGCACGGTATGGGTCTGGTGCCAGGTGCGCAGGTCTGGCGTCGTCTGTTGAGGGGTGTCCGTGTCAGCGCGCAGGTCTGGCCTGTCAGCACCCGCACGTCCACTCGTGCCGCGGTGCCCAAAATGTATGCCGCGGTGCGCACATGTTTTCGGTTCCAAAACAGAAACTCCTTTGCCGCGGCGTGCAATTTTTGTGCCGCGACGCGCCAACTTCGCCATTTTCACATTCAAAACAGAAACTCCCTCGCCGCGGCGTGCAATATCTATGCCGCGGCGGGCCAAGTCGCCATTTGCCCCTTCAAAACAGAAACTCCCTCTCCGCGGCGGCTATATTTTCATGCCGCGGCGCAAGTCCTTTTGCTCCAAAATTGCCTCCAGTAGGTTGGTTGATCTCCCACATGCTTCAACCTCCATGTCCATGCTCCCTTGGTCTTTAATTGACTCTCGGACCAGTCCATTTAGAGCCTCTTCGAGTTGTTTGGCTCTTGACCTCGTGATCGGCCCGTGCGGGATCCGTAGAGGGTGTTGCAACGGTGGTTGTGACGGAAGATTCGTATCATGACTAGTTTTAAGTATATTACAATTTGTCATTTTGATATTTTTAGACAAAGTTATGTCAGTTTAACCGAGGGTATGTCTAGTAAGAATTGTGCTGGAAATTTTGTTTGGAACCAATTGGTATTTTTGTAATTTGACATGGTTATATATTGTAATTGGGTGAATTATATCTTATTTAAAATCATGAGATGTCTAGTTTATAAGTATTTTATGGTTTGTCTTTCAAGTCTTCTAGACAAGTTTATAACAATTTAACTATGGATATGTTCTGTGAAAATTTATGCTAAAAATCATGTTTTGAACTAATCAGTATTTTATGTTTTTGGAACGAATTTATTAATCCTATATAGATTTGTTACATCTTCAAACTTTAAATGTCTAGTTTTTGTATCATTTTATAGAATTACATTTAGACATTTTTATGAAAAGTTATGCCTACTTATGAGATGATAGGTCAAAATTATTTTAGAACTGTTTATAGGTTGACGCAAACTAAAAATTCAGTTTTTGAAACAAAGACGGTGATCCCTAATAGGCATATGTTACTTTTTTAGAAAGCTTAAAATGTGTATTTTTTAATAATTTGGACATTTTTACTTAGAGTTATGTGTGTTTAATTGCAGAAACTCTTTTTGGTAATTTGAAAAGATATTTTACTCAAGTTTTCGGCCAAGGGGCTGAGTTCAATATTTATATTTCAATTATGTTTCTAAATAGTTTTGAAACAATTTTACTTTATAAATTAAACTAATTGAAGAGTATGCTAGTTTATTTGAGTAGGAGCTTAGTAATAAATAAGTTGAATTAGCACTTTGATTGCTATCTGATTATTAAAGAGTATATTGAGTTATATATTAACAACTTATGTTTTAACATTTTTGAAGTACCATTCAGTTTTAGACTAGCCAAACTAGCAATGGTGTTATTTTTGTTTTTGATACAAGTATGATCATATAGGATAGATTGATCTAGAAGAAGTTTCAATGCAACTAAATTAATAACAGTGATACAGTACAGTGAGTAGATATTTAGTATTTTAAAATCAACTCACTTGATTTTACATTCTTGTTGACTATTTAATTTCAGCAGGCAATTCATTCAAATATTTAGTAAAGTTTATGGATATGAGATCACTAGTTCAATTAGAACATATTTTCAAAAGCACAAATTAATTATTTTAAGATTGTGGCTTTCAAGCCAAAAATTTACTACTAGAGTTGTGAAAATCCAGTTTAAAAATGCATGTTTCATGCAAATGTATTTTATGTACTTGTACACCAAACCATGTTATGCTAACATATTTGGCTTTTGGCACTTGAATCAGTCATTACATATATAGTCAGCAACATCAGCAAGAGAAAAAAATATTTTATTAGCTATTTTGATTTTGAAAGGAATTTTGAAAAGTAATATTAAGTATTATTTTCTAAACTTTGATATAATCATTGGGAATCTCATCCACGTTCAAGTAATTTTAGTTAATTTTAGTAACATGTTAATTTGAACAATAAAGTTGAAAGTGCGTTCAATTTTTTACTAAAATATAAAGAACCTATTATATGTTAATTTCAAAGCTATTCTAGTATGATAGCACCATGAGAATATATTTTATTTTTATTATCATAAACATCATGCTAAAAGCAAGATAATTTGCAAGCAAGTTAAGATCAAATCAATTTTATTACTTATACTAGTTTCTATACAAGGTTACAAATTCATTAAATATTTTAAAACTTCCAGATTACTTTCCCTTCAGTATTCATGATAGTTGGCTCTATTCAACATTCAAAATATTGAGTTTGACTTGGTAAGATATCAGCAACATATTTCATCCAGTTCAGCTTAATATAATTTTTACCAACTCAATTTGATGTTCCAAGTTCAGTATGTTTACTAACTCAGTATCATATTAGTTCAGCTCCGTATGATGTTACCAGTATAATATATGATATTTATTAATCCAATTAAGTATATATAAATATCAGTTTAGTTAAGTCAATGTACACATGATATATGTGTTTGCAAAGCGGACTAAGCCATTTTAATAGTTGTATCAAGTAAGTTCTCTATATGTGTAGTTGAGAGTTGTGCCAGAACTAAACCGCTCCTCTATGTGTGACCAAATCCCAAGTAATCTTGGCATAATAAAATAAAAGTGTGTTTCTTATGGTAATACTTTTTATTTGTATACTTATCATAGCAAGTTACTATATTCTAAAGATCAGACAGATCATTTTTCATCAGAAGGTTATTTGATGGTAACTCATAAGATAGTACATTATTTTATGACAAAGGCTATACGTAGATTAATTTTACCAGCATCTTATTTCCTTGTAAGTTATGAGCATTTTATTCACAGTATTTACAAGTATTAAATTACAGTTATTTTTTGAAACTCATCCACTCCTTGAGCTTTCAAGCTCACATTTTATATTTTCTTTACTTAGTAGCAGCATTGAGGAAACATAAGCTAACAATAAATTTGGAGACTTAGTATCAAACTTTTGTGGTACAGTTTAGATGGTTTGATATCTTTACCATTTTGTATAGAAAATTCAGTTAATGTATTTATGGACTAGTAGTCAAGGCTAAACAGTCTTATGTTTTTGTGTAGGACATGTATATCACAATGTATAGCAATGTTGATTGGCATGAGTTACTTTAAGGTTGTGAAAATGATTATGATGTACGATAGTATATGAAAAAGTATATATTAGAACTGTTGTCATTTTATTACAAGATGATTAGATCAAATTTAAGGGAAATTTTGAGAAAAAAAATTATGAAACTTAGTCAATTATGGTTTTGAAGCAACCGATAATTAGTTAAGGAAGCATGTTGATCAGTCCAATTAAATTTCTCAGAACATGTCCTGTGCACTAAGGTAAATTCGAGGCAAATCCCCAAGTAATAATTTATTTCTATATTTTTTATTTCTAAAGTTTATGAAAATTTTATGAACTTAATTTTTTTTTTTTATAAAAGATTGTAGTTAGCAATTTTCAGTGGACTTAATTTAATTATTCAACATACTATGTAAGAGAGAAATAATTTATATATACAAAACTATCAAGCTGACCAAACTAAGTCGATCTATTAGCTTGGAGGTAGGTTTTTTTGGGAGTTACGGATTTGTTATATTTTGATTTTTTTAAAACTATCATGATAAGGTCAATTTATAAAATATGCAAATAATCAACTAAATTGACCGCATCTGCCCTTAATTGATCATGCCTAAATGGATAATTTGGTTTGTATATTCAAATGTGGTTAGATTAAACAAAATGTGGTTTAATTAGAAAACTCTAATTTTAAATCACAAATTGAACAAGAGCTGGACCAAATATAGTGATTTTTTTACTGAACAAAGAGTTCTACATGACCATATCCAAATGTTCATAAATAAAAATTTAGGTTAAGGTCTATACAAGTCTTGAATTCTGCAAAAGGTATACTTTAATCCTGTATCTTTTAAGGTATATTCTTAAGGTCATGTAATTCTTCAAAAAGTACACTTTAGTCTTTTATTTTTTAAGTTATACCCCTAGGATCCTATAATTTATCAAAAGTTCTAACCAAGTCCAAATAGTCCTTTTTTTCAAGGGTAAATTTGAAATTTTGAAAAATAAAATAAATAAATAAAATCAAAATTTTAATTCTTAATCTTCTCCATTTTTTTAATACATTTCAAATTTATTTTTTTATTTACTTATATTATTTTAAATATTCATTTTTAAATATTCATTTTTTTAAAAAAAAATTACTCATTATATTTTATTTTTCAAATTTTCGAATTTATCCTTAAAAAAAAGACTATTTGGACTTGAATGAAACTTTTGAAGAATTATAGGACCCTAAGGGTATACCATTAAAGATAGAAGACTAAAGTATACATTTTGAAGAATTATAGGACCCTAAGAGTATACCATTAAAGATAGAAGACTAAAGTATACCTTTTGAATAATTACAGGATTTATAAAAATCTTAATCCTAAAAATTTGGTATTAAAGCCCATTTCATTTTTCAACACCAAAGTTAGTTTTGGAAAGAAAATATATATATTTTCTAGTAGAAGAATATTTGAAAAATTTTAACTTTTAACCTAAATCGCTCTACAACGTCGTTTTAGAAGTTGTATTTTACTTTTTTATCCTCTAGACCTCGTCGGAAGAGACAGACTGATAAACATGTGTGGAATCGCTTTGATAATCTTGGAGCATTCATTTTGGAGCATCTAAAATTTTTGATTTGTTAAATGGTCTTCAAATCTTTTATTGTCAAGGTGATTCCATAATAGTACAAAATAATCAGTCTAATGCATCCTATACTTTACATCATTTATCCTCTACATTTTTACTGCAAGATGTTTTCACAGTTATCTCAGACTTCATCGAAACAGCCTCAAAACCCCAAAGAATTTTTCAAGCATTTCAAATAGCAGATTTCGGTACTTAAAGTTAGCAACCTAGTTCTAAGGTTAGTGGGAAGAAGAAGAAAAAAAAATAGTGGATAGCTTCTAAGTTTTTTATAAATATTTTTATGTATTAGTAATTTATATGGATTTGTTTACAATAGCATTGGTACATTATGTGCTCTCTCTGTCTATTCTCACTGTTTTTTTACTAATTTACTCCGTTCCCTTCCCTCTTTGCATTTAATAATATTTGAAACTATGCAACAATGTTGATAACATGGAATTATTTTCTAGCCTACACTATGTGGAAATAATTCTCAAACAGTTGCTAGCAATTGTACAGAGGCATTACCTCTAGATCCCCAAATAGAATATGTTGAGTGTGATCGTGATGCAAACCTAGCAACACGATTCCTACGACCCACAAGCGACGAAGACTTGAGAACCACAAGAGAGTTTGGTTTTAGACCCAACACAAATTAGCATGCAATTTCTAAGCACAACAACAGATTTTTGGTAGCAAAATACTCACCTCAACACATGGATATTACACACCACGAACTAAGAAGAGAATAAACACCACAAAGGGATGCAAATCCTTTGATAATTTTGGGTTGCAATAAGCAAGGAGCTTGTAGGCATTGTCATTAATGCGTTCGAGTACTTGGAATGGTCCATCTCCTCGAGGTTGTAGTTTGGACCTTCGTCTTTCAGGAAATCGTTCCTTCCTCATATGTACCCAAACCCAATCACCGGGTTTGAAAATGATCCTACGTCGCCCCTTGTTAGCCTTGAACACAAATTCTTCATTCTTTTTCCCAATGCGCTCGTGAATGCTCTCATGTAATTTCTTTACCATTTCAGCTTTCTTGGCACCTGTTAAATCTGTTCTAACTGAAACAGGTAAATGCAATAAATCCATAGGAGTGAGTGGGTTAAAACCATAAACAATTTCAAAAGGTGTATGGTTAGTAGTGGAATGCACACTCCTATTATAAGCAAATTCTATGAAAGGCAAACAATCTTCCCAATTTTTCAAGTTTTTTTGAATGACCGTTTGTAACAGAGTAGATAAAGTTCGATTAACTACCTCTGTTTGGCCATCAGTTTGGGGATGACAAGTGGTAGAAAACAAAAGCTTCATCCCCAACTTAGCCCATAGAGTTTTCCAAAAATAACTTAGGAATTTGACTTCCCAATCAGAAATTATACTTTTTGGAACTCCATGCAGCCGTACAATCTCTTTAAAAAAAAGATTGGCAATGTTAGTTGCATCATCGGTTTTGTGACACGCAATAAAATGTGCCATTTTTGAAAACCTATCAACAACTACAAAAATGGAATCTCTTCCGCCTCTAGACCTAGGCAAACCCAAAATAAAGTCCATGGAGATATCCACCCAAGGTGAACTAGGCATCGGTAAAGGTGTATACAGTCCTTAAGGTAGGACTTTGGACTTTGCTTGCCTACACGTGATGCACTTAAAGCAAATCCTTTCTACATCACGCCTCATCTTAGGCCTAAAGAAATGTTCCCGTAAAACATCCAAGGTCTTGGCCACACCGAAGTGTCCCATTAGACCTCCACTATGGGCCTCTCTCACTAGTAACTCTCTCATAGAGCAGTTGGGTATACATAAATGGTTCTCTCTAAATAAATACCCATCTAACAGATAAAATTTCTCAAAAATAGACTTATGACATGCATGATATACAGCAGAAAAATCATCATCAGTAGCATACATTTCCTTAATATACTCAAGCCCCAATAATTTAGCATTTAAAGTAGAGAGTAAGGTATACCTCCTTGATAATGCGTCTGCGACAACATTTTTCTTACCTCGCTTATATTGAATAATATAAGGAAAGGTTTCAATGAACTCCATCCACCTTGCATGTCGTCGATTCAATTTTCCTTGGCTCTTTAGATGCTTCAAGGATTCATGATCCGTGTGGATGACAAATTCTTTCGGCCATAAATAGTGCTGCCAAGTCTCCAGGGTTCTAACCAAAGCGTAGAGCTCCTTGTCATACATTGGATAGTTCAGGGAGGCTCCACCGAGCTTCTCACTGAAATAGGCAATTAGTTGCTTTTCCTGCATTAAAACAGCTCCTATGCCTATACCTGAAGCATCACACTCAACTTCAAAGGTTTTAGTAAAGTCAGGCAAAGATAGAACAGGTGCAGTACATAATTTATCTTTCAACAAATTAAAAGCATTTTCTTGCTCTACTCCCCATCTAAAACCTACAGTTTTCTTAATCACCTCGGTTAGAGGTGCAGCTATAGTGCTAAAGTCCCTAACAAATCTCCGATAGAAACTAGCTAAGCCATGGAAACTTCGAACCTCTGTAACAGATTTAGGGGAGGGCCAATCCCTAATCGCCTTCACTTTTTCCTCATCTACCTCTATTCCCTCTACACTTACAACAAAACCAAGAAAAACTAGCTTGTTCATGCAAAAACAGCACTTCTTTAAATTAGCATACAATTTTTCTTTTCTCAAAATTTCAAGCACAGCACGTAAATGTTCAACATGCTCTTCTAAATTTTTGTTGTAAATGAGAATATCATCGAAATAGACAACCACAAATTTTCCAATTAAAGATCGTAAAACATGGTTCATTAATCTCATAAAAGTACTAGGTGCATTAGATAACCCGAAAGGCATCACTAACCATTCATACAACCCATGTTTTGTTTTAAAAGCGGTTTTCCATTCATCCCCTTCTTTCATCCTTATTTGATGATACCCACTTTTAAGATCAATTTTTGAAAATATGCTAGAGCCATGTAATTCATCTCACATGTCATCTAACCTAGGAATTGGGTGACGATACTTTACCGTTATGTTGTTGACGGCTCGGCAATCAACACACATATGACTTGACCCATCCTTCTTAGGCACAAGTAGCACTGGCACTGCACAAGGGCTTAAGCTTTCTCTGACTTGCCCCTTAGTCAAAAATTCTTCGACCTGCTTTTGGATCTCCTTAGTATCATCCTGGTTGGTACGATAAGCCGGTCTGTTTGGAAGAGACGCTCCAGGAATGAATTCAATCTGATGCTCAATCTCTCGCAATGGTGGTACACTGTTCGGGATCTCTTCAGGAAACACATCTTCATATTCCTGCAACAAAGAAACAAAAATACTTGGCAACACATTGTCAAGTTCGTTAGTAGAAAAAAAGTTTCCTTATATATAAGTAAAAGCACAGACCTCTTCGCCAAGATGGCGTGTTCTACGTCACTTGCCTTTGCGTAAACATTTTCAACTTTTTTTTCTGTTTCTTTTTCTCTCTCTCCACTCTTCTCTCTCACCTCACTCTTTTCTCCCAATTTATCTCTTTTTTCTTTAACCATTCTCTTTTGGTCCTCAAAAACTTGCTTAGGAGATAAGGGTGCAAGTGTAATCTTTTTACCTTTCCACTCAAATGGATACTTGTTATTGTATCCATCATGTGTAGCCCTCCTATCATATTGCCATGGTCTTCCAAGCAATATATGTCCAGCTTGCATAGGGACTACATCACACATCACTTCGTCCTTGTACTTCCCAATAGCAAAGGATACTAGAACTTGCGTGCTAACCTTTACTTCCCCGCTATCATTCAACCATTGTAGCTTGTAGGGTTTCGGGTGTTTGATCATTGGCAACCCTAGCTTTTCAGCTAAGGTAGTACTAGCCACATTGGTGCAACTCCCACCATCAATGATGACATTGCACACTTTAGAGTCCACATGACACCTTGTGTGAAATATGTTCTCTTGTTGTTGCTCCGCATCCTCTTCCTTGTACTGGATACTTAAGGACCTCATTATCACTAGAGCCTCTCCTTCAACGGGCCCTATTTTCTCATCACTAGCTTGAGCGATCATCGTCTTTTTATTCAGACATTGGGATGCAATGTGTCCGGTTCCAAGACATTTAAAACACTTGACGTCTTGGTATCGGATCGGGTTTTCAACCTTACCCTTATCCTTACTAGCCTCCATTTCCTTGCCTCTATTTGGTTCAAACCTTGGCTTGGAGCTAGTTGCTTCATCTTTCTTCCAACTTTTCCATGGTGTGGTAGGGGTGGGTTTTGAGGTCGTTGGGTTAACCTTTGGAGGGTAAATCCGGCTACTCTTCTTTCGTAACTGTCTCTCCACCTTGATTGGCATATGTACCATATCCTCCAATTCTACATAATGATGTAGCTCTACAACATTGGCAATCTCTTGGTTCAATCCACTAACAAACCTAGCCATTGTGGCTTCCCTACCCTCCTCTATGTTGGCTCTAACCATGGTCATCTCCATATCTTTGTAATAATCATCTACCGATCTAAATCCTTGAGTGAGCCTTTGCAACTTTGGATATAGCTCTCGGTAGTAATGGCTCGGAATAAACCGCTTCCTCATGATAGTTTTCATATCTTCCCAGCTATCAATTGGTCTTTCACCATTTCTCCTCCTAGCTACAACTAGTTGATCCCACCAATTTAAAGCATAGTCGGTGAATTCTATTACGGCCAACTTAACCTTTTTCTCATCCGAGTAGTTGTGGCACGCAAAGATATGCTCAACCTTCTTCTCCCATTCCAAATAAAGTTTTGGGTCATTCTTTCCTTGGAATGCCGGCATTTTCATTTTAATACTTTTCATGTTTCTATCAACCCCGTCATAGGGTCTTTGTGGGGGTCTCCTAAGTCCTACCCGACCATGGCCACCTCTAGGCCCATGTTGTCCTCCAAAGGGCATCCTCTCTTCACCCTCATAATTATCCTCACCAAAACTATCCTCCTCCAACTCCTCCTCAATATGGGCTCTCCTATTAGGTCTTCCTACATTAGGAGCATTTTGCGGTGCTTCTTGCCGCAAGTTGGCGATAGTGGCGTCTTGTCTTTCAATTCGTTCATTCATGTTGACCATGACGGCATTCATCCATTCCATGGATTGTTGAAGCGCCCTCATCATAAAAGCTGTATCGAGCCTTTCCTCTGAACTATTCCTGTCAGACATACTCAATAACAACTAACACAAACAAACAATTAGCAATTAACAAATTGGAACTTTCACTCGTTACCTCACGTGTTTAACACTGGAATTTGATTGCCGAAACGCTCGAAGCCCTATGACAAACCAAACCGTCCAAGACTTCCACACAATTGTAGAGTTCTCGTCCTCAACAATCCGTAGTTTGTAATATCCAATGTTAAGCACAAAGGAAACTAACTCGAAAAGTTTTGAAACTCTAACTCTATGAGTTTGGAAACAAGTTCAATTTAGCAAATTCAAACTCGTAAAATGCAAACAAACAAAGAAACGATCCGTTAAAGCGTGAATGACACTAAAACGAAAGAAATTTCGTAAATTCTCAGGAAGTCAAGAATTCACTCTCTTTTATCTTTTTTTTTATATAATTTCCAAAATATCCTCTTTTCTTTTCTAACTTTTTTTTATATAAAAATATCTAGCAAGATATTTTCACGAGATATTTTCGTGAGATATTTTCACGAGATATTTTCGAAAATATATTTTTGGGAGATATTTTTTTTAAATAAAGAGAATAAAGTTTTGTTCTCACTTTTCAATACGAACAAAACATGTGAGATTACCAAAATACCCTTCCTTTACGAAAATGATTTTAAAGAAATTTTCAACATGAAAACCTCTCCAAATTCAATCAAGATAAGAAGGAAACAACAACATCAATTAGATTAATCTAGGAAATACAATAAACAAGTAGAAACAAAGAAGAATTTTCTTGTTTGCTATGAAATAAAAATTGACACAAATTAAGATAGGAATCTAGAGTCTCAACCTAGAGCTCTGATACCAAATGATACGAATCTCGCAACACAAATCCTACGACCCATTAGCAACAAGACTAGAGAATCACAAGAAATTTGGCTCAAGACCCAACAACAAATTAGCATGTGATTTCTAAGCAAAACAACAGATTTTTGGTAGCAAGGGACTCACCTACATACATGGATATTACGCACCACGCACGAAGAAGAGTAGAAATGCCACAAAGGGATGCAAGTCCTTTGATAAGTTTTGGGTTTGCAATTAAGCAAAGAGCTCTTGGCTCTCAAATTTGTTTAAAGAAACAAATATTCTCATAAATGAACAAAAGTTGCCTTTTGGGCTGCTACAACTTGTCTTATATAGAGTACAAACAAAACCTAAAGAAAAGAAAGCATTGCAGCCATTGGATTTAACCCAATGGTCCAAATTACATCATTTACACTAGTGCCGCGATGGGCAAAACAATCATGCCGCAGCGAGGAGGCTCGGGGTACAACATTAAAAATAGTCGGGCTGCGGCGGAGTAAATTCTATGCCGTAGTGAGCAACCTTAACATCCAACCCGAGAGGCTCTTGCTGCAACGCACAAATTCCATGCCGCGGCGCGCACACTCGCCCATCTCTGCGTGCACATCTGCCCACATCCGCGAGCGCACTGGTCCAGTTGCCATGCCAAAATAGAACCCTCTGGGCCGCTGCGCCACAAATGCTTGCCGCGGCGCCCATGCCTCGCTAAAATTCTTCCCAAAACAGAGGACCACTCACCACAGTGGCTATTAATCCATGCCGCAGCGCAGAACTTCTTCTTCTAATTCTGCCTCTATCACATTGCTTGGCCTCTCACAAGCTATGTGCTCATTCCTCATCATCCCTTGGCCTTGTATCAACTCTTGGACAAGTCCATTCAAGGCTTCCTTGAGTTGTCTCGCCTTTGACCTCGTGATTGGCCCATTCGAGATGCGAAGTGGTGGTAGCGCCAACTGATTCGTATCATGTTAGTTGGACTCAAATATTTCGTGCGTGTCTTGCAACATGTCATCATATAGATGTGGGTAGTGATACATGTTAAAATATAAAACGGAAGGAAATATAGATATAAAATAGATGAAAGAACGAGTATGAAAGCTAAAATAATAGATAATTGAAATAGGTTGAGAAGAGAACTAAAAAGTCAAATAAATACATTCTAATTCTCATTCATTAATAATACTAAAGGATTACATTGATATTTATAGGGATAATAAATTAAAATTCTAATCTTGATAGGACTCTAAATAAGACTCCTAAACTAATAGAAAAACATTAAATAATTATTCTAATATCCTAATCATAATAGTTTCCAACGCTAATAAGGAAACTAATTATTAATCTAATACTTCAACTCTCCCCCTCAAAGGTGCTTTAGTTTTGGTGGGATCTAGAATTGGTAATGGCGGAGCACGACAGTGGGCCAATTGATCTTTCTAGAAAGTGATGGTGGGCCGATTGATCTTTCTAGAAAACGACGGCTACGAGGTTGTGAGGTTGAGATTGATACCAATAGTCACGAGGCCGTGATATTGACATGAACAATAGGTGACAGCGGTGAAAATGGATGATACTAATAGTCATGAGGTCATGAGGTTAACGTGAATGACGATGGCGATAGTGGTGGACGACGGCGGTGGCAGTTTGTTGAATGACAAAATTTAAGAGAAAAGATAAAGTCCTTTTCGGATCTCGAACCTCAGAAGAACCAACTAGCAACCTTTAGAAGAAATCGAACTAAAGATGAGAAGTACTAGTAATCGTATGAAGCAGAGAAACTAAAGCAAACCGCGATGACAGTGAGGGTATATGTATGGTAGATGATAGAGAGAGGATAGAACTATGTCTAGAAAATAGATTAAAAATATTCAAGATCGAACATTGCTCTGATACCATGTAAAAATATAAAGCAGAAGAAAATATAGATATAAATAGATGAAAGAACGAGTATGAAAGCTAAAATAATAGAAAATGAAAGTAGGTTGAGAAGAGAACTAAAAAGTTAAATAAAGACAATTCTCATTCATTACTAATACTGAAGGATTACATTGATATTTATAGGGATAATAAACTAAAATCTTAATCCTAATAGGACTCTAAACAAGACTCCAAAACTAATAGAAAAATATTAAAATAATTATCCTAATATTCTAATCATAATAGTTTCCAACGCTAAAAAGGAAACTAACTATTAATTTAATATTCAATTATACACTCCAATTTGATGTAAATTTTCATAAAATTTAAAGAAATAGGCATGTATACGTATCAAAAAATTTATGATTCTCAATGTCCTAAAATAGTCTATATATAGTATTAGATTCGCCTAGTTAAACCCAAATTTGAAGGTAAGAATGTTATTGATGTCAAACCATAGCCAAATCTTAAAAAGGGTCAATTTCAACCCCATACATATTCCAAATCACAAGAGAAAAACATGAAAACTCCACAAAAAAATAGACAGTGAAATCAATTGATACAATGCCATCATAAAGAGATGTCCTAAGCTGATAAGAATAATTTATTTATTTTTCTGAAAGCTGATATAAGAATTGAAAGATACGAAATGAAATCAAGAAAACCCATGAGACAAACTTATAAGGACTGAAACATACAAATTCAACAAAATTAATGAGTACCTTCATAAAGACAAGTCCTAAGCATCTTTTCCAAGATTACAAGGCAGGTGGGATCGTCATCTACAACCAGGACTCTCAAACCCACTAGAAACTGGTCAGGAACACCTCTCCAGCTTTCAAAGCAAAGCTTGAACTAACCATTGAAATAGCTCCCTTCCCTTTACTCAGATTCATACTTTGAAACACAGAATCTCAAAATAATATAAACAGATAACTTTCTATTAAAAAAAATCCAAATGTGGCTTCATGCTTGAACTTGGCTTTTGATTGATAAGGGTACTTTGATATTCAAAAATCCCAACTTAAGCTTCCAAGAGCAAGAAGAAGAATTGAATTTTTCTAGAGGCTATGTAGGGTTCAAATCTAGGCTTGGAACTAGACCTTTATTCCTTTTTTCAATTGGTCTTCCAAGATGTAGCAGGATTCGATTTAAGTGTAGTAGGGTTTTCCTTAGGAGGGAATGATCGATTACTCTTTCTCCTTAGTTGCCTATCCACCTTAATTTCCATGTGGACCATGTCTTCCACCTCTACATAGTAATGAAGTTCCACAACATTGGCAATATCTTGATTGCCCACTCAAAAATCGAGCCATTTGGCTTCTGGTTCCTCATATACACTAGTCCTTACCATAGCCACCTCTATTTCTTTATAGTACTCATCAAAGGACCTAAATTCTTGATTGAACCTTTACAACTTTTGATAGAGCTTTTTATAGTCGTAACTAAGAATGAACCTCTTTCTCACGAGAGCCTTCATCTCCTCCCAATTTTCAATTGGCCTTTCATGGTTCCTCCTCCTATAAATTACTAATTGATCCCACCAATTCAGTGGATAATCAGTGAATTCAATTACAGTAAGTTTTACCTTTTTTTCTCCTACATAGTTGTGGCACTAAAAAATGTGCTCCATCTTCTCGCATTTCAAGTATAATTTTGGATCATTCTTCCCTTGGAATGATGGCATCTTCATTTTAATGGTCCTTAGATTTCTATCAACCCTATCATGAAGCCTAGGTGGTGGTCTCGACATGCCTCCTCTTCCATTTCTACCTCCCCTATGCCTATGCCTTCCTCCTATGGGTACTCTTCCTTCTTCTTCCTCAAAGTCTTTGTTCCGACTTTCTTCTTCAACATAAGCTCGCCTATCGAGTCTTCTAACATTTGGAACGTCTTGTGGTGCTCCTTGTTGTAAATTGGTGATAGTAGCTTCTTGTCTTTCCACCCTTTCATTCATGCTCACCATGACGACATTCATCCTTTTAATTGATTATTGTAATGCCTTCATCATAAGTGTTGTATCCGGCCTTTCTTTAGAGCTATTCCTGTAAGACATCTTGCAACAACTAACACCAAAAAATGATTAGTAGTAGCCAAAATTAACTTCACTCTATTACCTAACGTGTTTGCCACTCAGATTGATCGATCAGCGCTCTTAGCTCTTTAGCTAACCAAACTGTTCAAGTTTTCCAAACAATTGTAGAATTCTGCTATCACTAAGTGTAGCTTGCAATATCCAATAGTCAAGCACAAAGGAAACTAACTCAAAGTGTTTTAGAAATTCTAACTCTAGCATTTGAACAAATTTGGAAATAAGAAAAATTTAGCAAAGAAATATATGAGGTATACTAATTGCGTAAAGAAACAAATGTTAAACATATGAACGACACTTTAACGATAGCAAAGGGAAATTCTTGGAATTGAATATCTCTCTCTTTTTTTTTTTTTTTTTTTGAATTTTGGTCTCTCTTTTTTATTTATTTATAAATAAATAAATATCCCAATAGATATTTATCCAAATATATTTTTACAAGAGATATATATTTTTATACTAATAGATATTTTTGTTTCAAAAATGATACATCTTCTGAAAGATTTGAGATACGTAACTAGCACAAAAATTACCAAAATGACAAAAATTTTATGAACCAAATATGGGAAAATTTTCAATTCAAAATTTTCAACCAAATTTGCCCAAAAATTGCAGGAAACAACAAGATCTTGATCGAAACAACAATGACTTTTGCTTCAAAAATGCGAGCAAAGGTTGCTTAAAGAAGTGCCGAAAAAATTTGTAGGAGAAAGAGAACTCTGATTTAACACAAGTTGTAATTTTTAGTAACAAACAAAAAATTGAAGAAATAAGCAGGAAATTGAAGAAACAAATAGGAACAATGCAAGGAAGGTGAAAAACACAATTTTTTTTATATTTCAAAAAAACAAAAATGGCAATAACAAAAGATAGAAATTTGAAATTTATAACCAAGAGCTCTAGTACCAAATAATGCAAACCCAAGAGCACGAACCTTGTAACCCACAAACACGATTTGGTTTGAGAATTACAAGAGAAATAGTCTAAGACCCAACACTAAAATGAAATCAATTCCTAGAAAAAAAAAATTCAAATTTTGATAGCAAACTCACCTTAATGCATAGATATTACTCACCACGAGATAAGATGATAGAAACGCAACAAAGGTTTGTAAATCCCTTGATGAATTGGTTGGAGAAATAAATTAGAGTTTCAAGCTCTCAATCTTGATTGAAAAATCAATAATTTCATTAATATCAAAAGTTATGAGGCTATTGACCCCTTTAGTGTCTTTATAGGATACAAACAAAAATTTAAAAGAAATTAGATCTCAATCATTGGTTTCGATCAAACGATCAAAATAACACATAAAAATATAAGTGTACCAAGGGAGTAAAAAACCTGTGCAGCGGTGCAAGTAGCTCAGAAAATAAAAAAAACTACGCAGGCTACGGCGGATGAAAATTCATACCTTGACAAAGGTGCTCAGTCCAAAAACTTAAAAGTCAGATGCCACGGTGCGCGCTGATAAGTGCTCGAAAAGTACTAACATTTCATGATTAATTATGCTTAATTGTTTAAAAATAGATTTGTTATATCTTATTTATTCGATTATTTTCACAAATCTATCAATTCGGAATCACGAGTATGTTTTAGTGTATTTCAAGTGTTTTTAGCGTCAAATGAGTTGAATGGTGCAAACACGCAAAGACGGAACACTTATGGCGCTCGTATTACAATTTACAGGCAAAATGAGTCAAAATATGTAAGCTGTACATACGAGCCAGCACATATGTAAGGGGGTACATGTGAAGAAAGGAAAGGCAACACGCGCCACGGCGAGAAAATTGTATGTCGCAGGGGAGACCTCTCGGGTTTTGACCAATAATTCCAATTTTGTGTTGCACCGCGGCGGGGAATATTGTATGCCGCTGCGCGCCTATTCCTATTTCAATCAGGATTTGTGTAACCCTTTACATCTATAAATACCCCCTTTAGAATCCTCTTTCAACGCAACTTTTATACACTTCAATTTTGCAAACAAACAAGAGATTCAACCAAATTTTGGGAGCTTTTCCACACTCAACGAAGCAAGGGAACCAATTCTAAGAATCCAAGAAACCATTGACAATCGAAGATCAAGCTTTTGGAAAAGAACGCCATCCAATCCAATAGCGGTATTTAGATCTAGGGTTTTCTTCTTATAGAATTTTACTTTTCTTCTTACTTCTTTGAGTATATATTTAGATTATATTTGTCTATGAATTTTAATATGAACATGAGTGGCTAATTTCATTATGGATGTTTAGTTTGCGTTGCCATGTTTGCTAGAATTATTGTGGTGATTATTTTTATTGTTTTGAGATAAATAAATTTACCTTTTGATTAAGAGCATGTTTAGATATTTAATTGTGAATTTTCATGGGCCAATTTGTGATTCATAATTAGGTTAAAAAATCTGAGAATTTAGTTTTAGGAACATCACCTTAACTATATTTTGAAAAACTTAATCAAAGCTTCAAATTAGTGACTTAGTCATAGCATTAGTTTGATTGGCATATTTTCCTTGCGCATAATTTGGTTGCTAATTGATATACCCGATTGTAGGATATTGTTTAGTTAATCAACAAAGAGAATTACCCGATTGTAGAAATTTTCGTAATTAAAAGGAAAGCCGGTAAAAATTGTTTATTAGAACGTTCATGTTATTTCACCATAACTTTTCGATGCAAGCATGGCCAACCAAACTAAACTTCCATACATCCTCCATTGATATGCAAAATCTATTTGAGTTAATTGTGAACTTGCGTAATTGTTTTTGTTAATTGTTCGTTACCCTTGATCTTGCTACAAATCACACTCTGTTTACAGTTTTACTAGGTTTAGGATTCTAGTCATTTAGAGTTTTAGTGTTACTAGAACTCTACTTAATTAGTATTTTAGTTGAGTTAGGACTCTAATTAGATTAAGAAAAAAGTTATTTAGAACCACTGCAATTCCTTGAGAGACCGACCTCGGAGGTTTGCTTGTCACTTTCAACAAGTGATTCGTACACTTGCGAGTACTATAATTTGCACATCACGCGCATCCCCCAGCCAAAATCAAAGGGTTGGCTGCCACTGCGACCAAACTTCCTGCCTTGACATGCTCTTGCCTAGCCAAAACCTGAGGGATTGTTGCTGCGACGGCTAAAAATTCATGACATGATGCACATGTCCTGTTTGAAATTCTGCCCTTATTTCATTGACTTGTTCCTCCCATGCAATGCGATCACTTTTTATCTTCCCTTGTTAAGTATTAACTCTTGAATGAGTCCATTTAAGGCTTCCTTAAGTTGCTGCGAAATCCTAGTCTCAATTAATATTTTAAAGAAATAATAGAATTTATTTATTAAATTTAGTTTTAATTTAAATTATTAAAGTGTTTTAATTGTGATTTTTTTAATTAGCTTAAATAAATATTTTAATATTACAAATTTAAATTATAGATAATTTATAATGATTTAAATATAATTTATATAATTTTATATATTTGTTTTTAAAAATTTTAGAAAAATTTGAATGAATTTACCAAAAAGCCCTTTCTTCATTAAACTTTCCTAAACAAGGAAAAGGGTATTTTGGTCATTTACCACCTAAACCCTATATACCCAATTTCTCTTCTTTTTCTTCCACACAAAATTAGTTGCCAGAAACTCCTCGACGGCACGCGTGTGAGAGAGAGAAAAGGAGGCGTTACCATCACCGATGCAGTCCTTCTCGCTGCCATTCTTCCCTCACCACGGAGATCACATCGCTCGAAAATCCTAAAAAATAACCCAGGATGAAAGCTGTTCTACCTTCGTTTGTTCCTCCAGCCGTCGTTAGCTCCCATTTTGTCCTGCTCGAGCTCACCGACGCCAATCTACCCTACCGTCGTTCTCCTCGCTGTTGTCTTATTCCCACTAATAGCCAGTTCAATGCCCAAACACCGAGAAGAAACTAGTGTGAAACAGCCCAGCCATTGTTTGTGGCACACCAATAGCTGACCATCGTTCCTCCATTGTTGAATTCCTTTTCCTCCAATGTGAGTCCGCCGGAGTTGGGTCCTTACTCCATTGCCGTCCTTCTTTTCCATCAAGCACCACCCTCCACTGTTGGCCAAACTTGTGAAATTTAGGTAGTTTAGTGGAAGATGTATAAGCATGTACTATGGGGTTTTGATCTGTCTTTCATTGTACTTGGTTGTTTTGTGTTTCTCTCCTTAATTTGAAATTAATAATTTATCTAGATATGGATTTGGTTTCGTTTGATTTTTGACATTGGAAATTATGGGCTTATGCAAGAAATTGGTTGGAATATGATTTTGGAAGTGGGTTTGGTCACTTCAGTATGGTTTTTTTATGCCTTAAGAGTTTGATTGTTGAGTCCATGGTGAGATTGATGTTGTTTGTTTTGTTTATCAATTTGTGGTACTTTTTCATGTTGTTATGATCTTGAAAACCATCTACACAGATTCTAAACTTTATGAAATTGGATCGTTTTATAGCCATGATCTTTTTACTTGACCTTCAATTTCTCACAACGTTTGGGCTTCGAGGTGAGGCTCCAAGTTCACTAAGAACTTTGGAGTATGTGGTTGGAAGCTATCTCGTTTTTACTAATATGTTGACTTTATCAATTTAACTGTTATTTTGATTAATTCGCCAATTATTTACCTTTTAAATAGTGAATGATTTATCGTTCATTTCTCTCTCTGCACTTGGTACTCTTGTTTGGAGTTTGATCCATTTGTTAATTATGTTTCTACCTACAAGTTTGGGAGAAAAGTTATGTTTAGAACATGTTATGTTTAAGGTTATTAATCAATCGAGTGAAAACCTTTGGTCACTTTTATCTAAATGATGTCCTATTAAATGATCGTAATATTAAGACGTATGATATTCTTCAAATTGCAATGACAGATTTAAGTCCTTGTAGAAGAAGCGTCGAATGAGTAAGTTGATAAAATACTTAGAGTGATATTTCTATCAATGAGGATTCGATACACTATCTCATTTAGGAAGTTTATCGTTTGAGTTAAGGGTTATTATTTCAATTTTTTTTATTCATGCATTAGTTTTACAAAATATCATGCATCATCATATATATTCGAATGAATGAAATTGATGTCATGTTTATAAATATTTTTATAAAAGTGTTGAAAATGATGTTATAGTTAAGATATCCATTGAAAATATTTTATATGTATATATGAGATTCTTTAAAAAGTATGGGTATTAAAATATTTAACATAGCAACTGAGTTTTTGTGAATGCATTATGAAATTATTTTGTGGGGAGTATTATCTGTGTAGACTTCTTGCAGAGATATGGTACCCCAAGGCTACTGGATGCAGTAGGCTATTTTTTGATGGACTATAGGTACGCATTACATTTCACATGTATATCAAAGTTGTCCATACATGGGTCGCACTATTAGACCTCACATGGGCCCTAGAGTTGGACCCCCCATTATGTTTCGGAGTTGTCCGTCTATGGGTCTCGGTATCTGTTATGTTTATGGGTCTCGTAGTTGGATTTCCCATATGACAAGGACCCTTAAGACGAGGACTCATGTACTTTGGAGCTGACCAATACATGTGCCATATGTATTTTGGAGTATGACCATACATGGGGTCAGAGGTTGACCGCGCATGTACTCATGTATTTTAGAGTTGACCAATACATATGAATTTGGCATAGCATACATGTGTATTTTATATTGGACATTACATATTTCATTATGATTGTATGAGCATGCATGTGGTGCCTGGAATGTACACTCCACTCGATTTCGAAAGTGAGGAAGTACAGGTTTGCTTGAGTTTTTAAAATGAAATATCTCCATTACTGATATACTGATGATTTATTACTGGACATGCATGAAATATTTTTTAAAGTAGCATGCACCATTGATTTCATTGATGAATGTGCATGGAATATACTCCTATTGAGCTATTTGTAGCTCCCTTCGTTTTTTCCCTTACCTTTTCATATTAGGTACTATTTCATTGTGGTTGCATGTTGTGACTTGAACATGAGGCACGTACATACCAGAAGTTCAATTAAAAAGGTTTTCTCTTTACCCCTTATTTCTTTTATTAGTTATTCTGTTTATTGAGTAGATAGGCTGAAACCAATCTGATTTGTTATAATTTCTAATATTTGTAACCATTTGGGTTATATATTTCTTTTAAGGTTTTATTGTATTTCTATAAATATTAAATTATTTCAAGCGTATCCGAATTATTGATAGCTAAATTGATTGCTTTCAAGTTTGTTTTTCTCAATTGACTTTAATATTAATAAATTTTCTTTCAAATTTTATCTATTTTCTTAAAATTTACGTACCCATAATTCGGGGCATGACAGTTGATTTGTCCTTGATCTTGTGATTGGTCCATTTGGGATTTGTAACGGTTGTGCGATCCATTATTCTTATTAGAAGGTAGCAAGCTGACCAAACATTTGTGCACAGGAAACAGAAGATTGAGGATCATGGAGAGCCATGATGGGTCTACTGAAGATGCTCAATTCTACTCACCTTGTCATTAATGTTCATCAACATCTATTTGTAGAGTCTACATTCTTGAAGCCCTTTAGAAAGTTCTTGAAGAACCTCGTCCAACCATTGAGTTAAAGCATCCACCTTTGCATTTAGCAAGACAAACTCAGAAGATTGAGAAAGAGAAACAAAAAGTGAAGTAGAAGGGGCAGAATGAGAGGCACTCTAAGAAGAAGAATAATGCTTAGAGTTTATGGACAAAGGGAAAGAATCCTAAAGGGGTCTTATAGAAAGGGGAGTACAACCATACATAGAAACATTAATTGTATCGCAAAAGATAGATTGTCCCCAACAAGTAATTAAAGAAGGAAAATGAAGAGTAGAAGCAGAAGGAGAGAAGGAACGAAAAATGATGGTCCTAAAGAACATACCAACAAGATCTATAGTCTCACTATCAAGAATGGTACAAAGAAAATGTCCCCTAGCATTAGGCATAAAAGAGACATGAGTACAAGGAAAGACGCAAGCAGAAATGACTTGCAAAAGCATACATCCAGGAGAGGAACTGTTAACAAAAATAGCACCTCTAGTAAAAGAAGTGTTAGGTCTAACAAGTATGGAAGCCATGTGAGAGAAGTTCCAACTCGGTGAACAACCAAGTCTAGGTGATAAGGACACTTAAGGACTATCCCTTCTCGTACAAGTAGCAAAAAGTAAAAAATAATTAACAATTAATTTACAGAATAAACAAATAAGACAGATAACAGACAATAAAGTAAGAGCAGTAAATGATTTTCAATCTTAGTATATATACTATATATGTTGTTTCATATACCGTGAATACTTAAATTGTACTAACTCATGCAACAAATCAAGCAAACGCAACAATATAACGTGATAGACCCACTTTGGCTCCAATCCTAAGTGGTAACATCTACGAGTTGCTTTAAGGAAACCACTCAAAGCCAAATTCACTAAAAGAATAAACAATTAATACATATTCGATAAGGTAAGACTCTAAATACCTCTATTATCTAGGGACCATATGTCCTAACTGCCTAGGCTTCTATCACCAGCTCTCTCCATAGCTACTTTGATCCTAATTGGATCTAGTTCACCTTCAGAGCCACACAACCACGCAGTGTGATGTAAATACATGCAATCAGTATGCATATAACACAAAATATGAAATGTACCCAAAATATGATTTTAGGATAAAATACCTCGTATCAACAATAAGGAAACACACTCAACATATGTTGATATGGAAACTTCACCTCGTAATAACAATACAAAAATGCACTTAGTGTATTATAATTACGAAAACTTTGTTTATAAATGTGTTAAATAAAATCCACCACCACCACATAGTTTAAACACAAAAAAACACTCTATGTGTTAAAAACTACGGAATCACCGTTTGAAAATATTTAAACTCCAGGTGAAGGAATCATCTCCGAATTACTAATACGGAAACACACTCAACGTATTAGTAATACGGGAAATAAAATATTTTTTAAATACACCAAATGATATTTTTCACACATTAAAAAATACGCAATGCCAAAAATGCAATGTGAGAAATATATGCAAAGTAGGTAAGATAGAGGATACGAGATGTGTAATTTTCTTTTATTTTGAGACAAAGGTTTTCTTACTTTGGGTTTTAACTTGGTTAATTTGAATTACATGTTATAGTATCATTGCACATTGTGTTTAGTTTAGTTTTTTATGAGTGACACATTTGTTGAGAATTGCATATAAGTTCCAACAAATAAGGCGAATTATGCATAATGGCAAGGTGCAATTGTGACTATGAAGTACATAGAACTACTTCACCATTAACAAGAAGGAGGGTAACTTTTTCTTTTCCTTTTATTTTTCTTTATTCATGGCATAGCCAATGTGCATTTTAGGTTGGGGGTTTGCATGTGCAAAGTTTTTTTAGTTTACTTTTGCTTTTCATTTTTCTTGGGATAATTACCCATAGTCAATTCAAATATGAATAAATGAAATGACAGTTAAACCCTACATTTAGAGAAATTTGAACTTGCTTCAGTTGAAAAAATTGATCTAAATATACATTAAATTTTTTGTAAAATTCTTATGGTTTGTGGTATGAAAGCATGTTAATTTGAGTATTTTGATGCTATTATGATGAATTTTTATGAGCATGTCAATGTTAACAAACTCTAGAACCTATTCTAAATGAACTCAAAGCGAAATCATAGGGTATACTTTGCTTAGGAAGTGATCTAGACCATTTTTTTTTTTAATGTTTGAGCCTTTCAAGCCAACCAAAGAAATTATAGCATTAGTTTACCTTTTGAGCCTTAATAAATGTAGCCAAATTTTCTTGCCATATCTACTATAATCAATCCCATAAGCCATGTCTTTTATTTTTATTAACCACCTTTTAATGTTTCCAAAAGACTTTACCATGCATACACATAGTTGGAAAAATGAAAAATGCAAGACAATCGAAAATGACAATGTATACTATGATAAGTTGAGAGTTCTATAAAAATTCTTACATTAGTGAGAAAAGAGAAGGTAATAGTAAGCTATGTTCTTATTGCTACATATAAAAAAAATTGTGCCAAAAGCGACAATGATAAAAATTGTAAAGTTGGCGAAACAAAGCACTTATAGATTGGTGAATGAAGTAAGTATTAAATTGTATGTGAAGAGGCTTGATGTCTTAATTTTTTTAAGAAATATGTGCCTTTGTTCTCACAAGTAAGTAAGTCTCTTGTTTTAATTTTCCTCTCCATTCCCTTATGACTCTATATCTTAGCCTTACATTACAACATTGTTAAAGATCTATTGATCCTAGGTAAAGTAGCTACACTATATTAGTAGAGAGTAAATTGAAAAGTAAGCATATGAAGTTTGTAGATAGGTGCATTATCATTCATATATATTGCATCTATATAATCTTGAAATAATGACACTGTTTTATAAAGTCATGCATGAGAATGTCCAATGCAAAAATTCAAGTTAGTGGATTGAATAGATGTTTAAGAGTTTAGCACAAGGTGATATAAATGTTTAAATCATGCTTGACTAAAATTGATATTTAAATTATCTATGTATTAGAATTTAATTATACTTTATGCAATGAATTGAGAGAATTGATGTTTGGGTAGTTAAAATTTAGTTGAGTCTTTTTTTTTTTAGTTGAGTAAGATGTTTGTAAGTATCATCACTGCAAACTTTCACGAGATTACAAATCGTCCATTAGGGCCACCTAGGAATTTAAAGGCTTGTTGCAGACGCTAAATTCAACCGTGACTATCTACAAAAATGATCTAATTTTAGTTTTGAATCTATTTTATTCATGCTCAATCTCTGGCTTAATTTCATCGCTTTTCTGGCTAGAAACTAGCAAAAAGCTGGTTGATGGTTGTGATGTGTGCCTAAAATACATGATTATCCTATAATTATTTGAGTTTAAAACATGGATTTATGACCTAATTATGTTCATTTTATTGAATTATAGCACAATTATTATTTTCGGAGTTACCGAGTGTGTTTTGATGTATTTTAGGAATTTTGAGCTTAAACAAAAAATATGCACCTCACGTGACACAATCCGTGTGGTGCAAGGAAAGCAAATTGGTACACAAGCACTAGTGTCCCGGCCCAATCCTATTGGCACCGCGGCCTAACCTTCTAGGATCAATTGTGCATTTTTGATGATCAAATAACGCCGGTGTGTGGAGTATATTGAGGCATGGTAGTGACCTCTCGGGTTACAATTCAATTCCTTGAATTCAACTTACATGACAGTAGTGGATTGTTTGAGCTGCATCCCGCAGAGAGTTTGGGCAAATTCTGGACCTAATTTTCAGCATCTTAATTGTGTCCAAATTCTATTATGCCTAGTTTTTCTATGTGCTTATAAATACATTATTAGAGTCCTAAATATATGTACAAAATTATAGATAGAATTATAAAGAGAATTATATAGAATTATAGAAAGAAAAATATACAAATTTTAGAATTAATAATCAAACTTAAAAAAACTAAATTCCGACAGATATTGTAGTGAAAATTTTTGAAGAACAATTTGAAGAACAAGATCAAGGGTATAAGCATAGAAGATTGGGTAATATTCATCAAGAGATTAAACATGTTATTTTTTTTCTTCTTTCTTTTAGGAATTTCAATGTTTACTTCAACTATAAATCTGAATTTAATGAACATCATGTCTAGTAATTTTCTATTAATCTAGAGGTTTTATGAACCCAATTTTCTAACATATAATGAGCTAAATTATCTCCACTCTTTTAGTTGCAATTTTCAATAATATTATTTGATCTGATTTGAAATATTAATTAATTGCTTGATCTTCAATTAATCCATAGAGGCATGTAGGTAGCTTTGAGAGAAGTATTTATATGTTTGTCTTAATCAAATAGCATACATAGTTTCTAGGCTTAGAGGTATAATTTGTATGTTTGTGATTCATAATTGATGTTCTTCATGAATAATTATTTAATCTTATTAGCATGAGAGTGTGATTAACTTAGGTTATTATATTGTATGCAGTTTACTTAAGAGAAAAATGCATGATAGTTTATATTCAATTAATCATATAATTTGCTATTAATTATTTGTGGAGAATTTAGGGATTCACATGCTTAGGAGATTGGGGGATTAATGACTACCTAAATTATATGTCTCATATATAGTTCTTTGCTGTGTTAGTTTAGTTTAATTTTAGCTTTTATCTCTTATTTTTCAAATAGTAGTATTGATATTCGAATTAGTACTTTGCTATTTAGGCGAATAGACTAATCCATCTTAGCTTGAGCCTAAAGAACCAAAGCACCTTAAATATTTAAAACATTTAGGATATCCCTTAGCACCTAAAAATTTAATTCTTGCAAAAGAAATTCATAAAAATAGTACAAATTACAACAGAAGATATAAAAAGTTACACGTGTCTCAGCAATTCTCCAAACATAAATAACTAGAGTATAAATGAAAATAAAGATTTGAAGGGAAACCTTTAGCTCTTCAAAGTAACTTAATCCACATAGCCTTTCACACATTGCCTAATCTAGAAAACATGAAGGGAGAAGGGGTGAGCTGCAACTATCTCATGAGGAGTTTAATCTATGCAAAATTTTCAATATAAGTCTATGATGCATTCTATATTTCAAATTTATAATGTATGGCTACTAGTAAACCATCAACAATACATTAATAGTAGGGAGATTTTATTTTAAAACTCAGGCATATATGTACTTCCTCACTTTTAAAACCGGGTGGAGTGTACATTCTAGATTTTCCATGCATGCTTATAAAATGAAATAAATATGCAATGTCCATATAAAACTCATATGAATGCTATGCTAAATCCATATGTATTGGCCAAATCCAAAATACATGGCACATGCGCTGTCAAATGCCGAGGCACGTAGGGGGTCCAACTTTAAGGCCCATGTGTGGTCAATTCTGAGATTCATGTGGGAGCACCTCTGAAATTCCATTTACGGTCATACTCTGAGATACATATTGAACATGTATTGATCAACTTCGAGGCACATGAGGCGTCCAACTCCGAGGCCCATATGGGGACAAACTTTTAGACCCAAGTGTGGACAAACTCTGAGATTCATATGTAAAATGCGTACTGTGGTCCGTGTAAAAAACTATCTACTGCATCCAGTATCCCTAGGGTACCATATCTCCACAAGACCAATACATGCAACCCTCCTCACATAAAACAATAAAATGACGCATATATAAAATATCTAATGCCATGTACCACTTCTAAATACCCGTCTCTTAATAATAAAGTTTTTCATGTATGCATAAAATTATTTTATTGGGTGTAACAACATTTTAAAAATTATCTCGTAAAATATTGCATCAGTTTTATAGTTTATATCATTTATGATGCGTGCATTTATTTAAAGTAATGTATGATAAAAAGTAGAGTAAAACCTATACCTCAAATTGAGTATATTACCTCTCCTAATCTTACCGCACACACCTTTTTCATTTATGAGGAAACTTAACAACTTCATTTTCATTTACACTAACTTTTTGACCTGATACTTCCCATATATACACTCTTACTTTTGATAAATTTTCTCATATCCAAAACAACCACTCAGAAAAAAAATGTTCAAAAAATTGAATTTTTAAAGTGAGAAATGAAGAGAGGTGGATTTTTTAACTAAAAAATGGTCGGATCTCCTTCTATTTATAGGCTTTTGATGACCTCGCCAAGGACTCGCTGAGGTCCCAGTGAACCCTCAGCAAACTCCCAGTGAGCCCCCCAGTGGGCCCCCAACGAAGTACAAATGGCTTTCTAAAATTTCTTAAACTTAGTTTTTCTTGTAGATTTTCCGAATAATACTTATTTTCCACAGACAAAGACCCACTTTTGTTCATAAAATTCTCAAAATTGAAATACAAAGATTCAAGGCATCACAATCTCATCCCCTTAAGAAATTTTATAACCAAAATTTAAAACAAAAATGGGTATTTCAAACAAACTTCAAATTCTAACTCCTAAGTAGCTTCTTTCGCATTATGATATTTCCACTGAACTTTACCAAGGGAATCATTTTTCTTAAATTCCTGACTTGATAGTCAATTATTACTACTGGTTGTTCTTCATATGACACGTCTTCTTGTAACGACAATTTTGTCCCTTCTATAAAGTAGAAACATGAAAAATGTTGTGAACCTGTGACAATTTTAAAGGTAATTCTAGTTGATATGCTACATCTCATATTCTTTTAATAATTCAAAATGGTTTGTTGTAACAAGCTTCTAGTTTTCCTTTAATTTTGAAATGAACTACTCCTTTTCGAGGTTGAACGTTAAGAAAAATGAAGTCATTTCTTTCAAAATTCAAAGGGCATCATCCACGATTAGCATAACTCTTATATCCACTCTGAGCTGCACATAGCTTATCTTATATGATTTGAATCTTTATTGTTGTTTCCTGGATAAGACTAGTCTTCATCGTACTTTTTTCCTCACTTTCCTCCCAACACATGGGAGATTTACAAGGTCATTGATGTGCAAATTATAATACTCGAATCACTTGTAGTAAGTGAAAAGCAACTCTGAGGTCGATCTCTTAAGAAATTACGGTAGTTTTTAAAATGTGTCAAATGTTTCCTAAAAATTATTTGCAAAAGTAAATCTAAACACTCTAACAAAGTTTGTTAATGGGATGAATGTTAAAATCGTAAAATTTCCCTCAGGAATTAAACAGACAAGCAAAAAGTTAGCCGAATTGATATGATGGAAAGGCGTGGGAAAATAGCCAGCTAACCAATCGTAGATAAAATATTTTATGAGAGTTTCAAAATTAAGCACAAAAAGTTGGATTTATTGACTTTTCCTAATAAATCCTAAAAATTTCCAAATCAATGGAGAATTTTTCTTAATTCATTAATTAATCTCTTTGATCCAAAACGTTAATTAATCAATTAGCATAACCCCTTAGGAAATCAAATTAGCCACCTAATCTAAGACAAATCAATGTACTTCGATTAGGTTCTTGTTCAAGATTTCTAAATTAAGAAAAAATGATATCTCTAATACTTAATTCTAATTTATTCTCTAATACTCATAAATCAACATGATCAAGATTAATCATGAACAAAGATATTAACAACATAATAAGACATAAATCACTTTAATCCAAATTCAATCATAAAAATATTCATCCACTCATAGAAGCATCACTACATCCCACACAATAAGTTTAGCTACTCATAATAAAATCTAAATCAATATTTTCTATTACAAATAGCATTTTTAAAATTCAAGAGAAAAAAGAAATTACAAACAATGGAGATACCCCTATTTTTACTCTTGCAATTCCCTTCTTGGAGTTGGATGGTCACCTCTTCCAATTTAGTTCTTGAAGAAGCTTCAATGGAGCATCAATGGAGGCTTTTCTCTCTAGAAAATGGAGGAGTGTGGATAATAAATTTTGGCTACTGTTCATGTAGGCCTTTGGGAGGGGTTTTTGCGTTGTATTTATAGGTTAGGTTAGGAGTGTATGTGTGTGAGTGTGTGGACTAGTTGGTGTGTAAGTGAAATCTGGGTACACAGGCCGCGAAGCATATTTTATTCTACTGCGACATGCATTGAATCCTGGACAACCCGAGGATCTTCTATCGCAGCGCGCGTTTAATCCTATAGCGATGCGCATTGATATACTGGTTTCCATAATTCAACCCGAGAGCTCCCCGCCAAGGCACACATTTTCTTATGCCGTAGCACAACCTGATATACATGCTTTGCAAGAATTCTTACAAAGTTGCTAATTTCTAACGTAAGCCTTATATTCTTTTTCTCTAGTTTACCCCCTTACATAGTAAATGGAATACAATGTAAGGGTTACATTTTTCAACTCTTTTGAACACTTAACTCCACTTTTCATCTCACATTGCTTGAACCTATAAAACATGAAAATACCCTCCAAATCAAAGTAATACTGAAATAAATCATAAAATAAATACTTAAAAACTAACAAATAATATATCCAAAATAGTGTTTATCAATCATCCATACAGGGCTTCATAAGGAGCCATTCCAATCCTGGAATGATAGCTAATATTATAGGTGAACTTCACTAATGGTAGGTGTTCATTCCAATTTCCCTTGAATTCCATGACACAAGCTCGCAACATATCTTCTAACATTTGAATGACCATTTCAGACTGTCCATCTATCTCTTGATGATAAGTTGTACTACACAATAGTTGTGTACCCAAAGCTTCTTGTACACATTTCCACAATCAAGATGTAAACTTTTGATCCCAGTCAGATACAATCAACTTTGATATGCCATGCAATTGTATTATTTCTTGAACATACAACTTGCCTAACATATTGATTGAATATCGTGTTTTAACAGGGATGAAATATATAGACTTTGTTAATCGATCTACGATCACCCAAATGGAATCGTGACCTTGAGAAGCACGAGGTAATCCTTGTACAAAATTCATAGTTATATTATCTCACTTCCACTTTCGTACTGGAAGCAGTTGAAGTAATCCTACCGATTTTGATGTTCGACATTAATTTGTTGTATGCAAATTCCATTAATGGTAAATGATCATCCCAATTACCCTTAAATTGCAAAACACAAGCACGTAACATTTGTTCAAGGGTTTCAATTGTTCGTTCCGACTGTCCGTCGGTTTAAGGATGAAAAGTAGTACTGAAACATAACTTCCATCCCATAGCATCTTGTAATTTAAACCAAAATTGAGAAGTAAATCTTAAATCTCTATCAGAAATAATAGATATTGGAGTTCCATGTAATCTTACAATTTCATCCACATATAGTTTGGTAAGTTTTACCAATAGAAATGTTTGTTTAACAAGTAAAAAGCGAGCAAATTTGGGTACGAGGAAGACTATAGAGAAAATCCAATGTTATGTGTGCCCATTTCCATTTAGGAATAGGAAGTGGCTGAAGAGGTCCAGCGAGTTTCACTTACTGGCAAATTAAACACCTTGCTACAAATTATGCAATTTCTCGTTTCATTCCACGCCACCAGTAATTTTCCTTTAGAGTTGGGTACATTTTAGTACTACCCGGATGCATAGCATAAGCTGAACTATGTGCTTCTTTTAATATTTCTCTCTTAAGGCTTTCATCATTAGGTTCACATAACCTATTATTGAGAGTCATAGTTCCATCTTCTCAAATTGAAAAATCTGTTTGGTGTCTACTTTCTATTTTGCCCTTCAATTTTAACAAAAAGGAGTCTTGTGGTTGAGCTTCATGAATTCTATCAATCAAAACAGGTCTCACTCTAAAGCTTGCAAGTAGAATTCCTAAACAATCTGTTGATAGTTCCACATTCAATTTCCTTAATTCCACAAGTAGTGAATGATGGACTGCTTGTAGGCTTGCTAATGAACCTGTTGATTTCCTACTGAGAGCATATGCTAGACTGCTACTACATTTGCTTTTCCTGGGTGATAGTCAATAACATAATCATAATCTTTTATTAACTCCAACCATCATTTACCATCAATAGAATTTGCATATTTTATTGCATGTTAAAATGTGTTTTTACTTGCATGTGTTTCCCTAAGTTAGTGGGTATTTATGGCATTTTATTTCGTGAATTTTTGCCTTGAAAAAACTTATTTTGAGTGGCTTGTCAAGGTCTTGCTGATTTTTCGTCGTGGGTTCACTGAGGTGGTGGGCGAAGGGTCCGCGGGTGTGCATAGGGTGGAATTGTGACTCATTCGACCTCGCATACATCTCGCAAGGTGTTCGCTAAGGTGGTTAGTGAAGCCTTACAAGGGTGAGTGGACAGGTGTTGGCAAGGGATCAGTGAGGGTCCTAAAAGCTAAAAAATTAGCTGTAAATACCCCCTCCTCTCCCTTATTTAAAACACCTTTTACACATCAATTATCCTTTCTCTTACCTCTTTCTCATATATTTCTCACACTGCATATTTGGCAATGTGTATTTTTATATCGTGTGAAAAATATATTTTTAGTGTATTTGAAAAATATTTTATTTCCTGTATTACTAATGCATTGAGTGGGTTTTCATATTAGTATTTTGGAGGTAATTTTTTCACATGGAATTTAAATATTTTCAAAAGGTGATTCAGTAGTTTTAACACATTGAGTGTTTTTCTTTGTTAAATAACGTGGTGGTAGTGGAGTTTATTATACTCTTTTATAAACGGAGTTTCTGTAATAACAATACATCGAGTGTATTTATGTATTGTTATTACGAGGTGGAGATTCCGTACGCACACACATTGAGTGTATTTTCATATTGTGGACATTAGGTATTTTATCCTAAAATTATATTTTGGGTAAATCACATATATTGTTCTACATGCATACTGATTATAGGTATTTGCATCACACTACGTGGTGGTGTGGCTCTGGAGTTGAGCTGGACCTAGTTAAGATCGAAGTAGCTGTGGAGACAATTGGTGATATAACATCCTAGGAAGTTAGGACAGGTGGTCCTGGACTGATAGAGATATTCGGGGTCTTACCTTATAGAGTCTCTATTAATTGTTTATTACTTTTAGTGAATTTGGCTGCTAAGTGATTGCCTTAAACAACTCGTGGATATTGCCACTTAAGATTGAAGCTTAAGTGGGTTTACCACGTTGTATCATTGTGTTTGCTTGATCTATTGTATGAGTTAGTACAATCTAAGTATCCTCCGTATGTGTGACAATATATACAGTATATACTAAGATTATTTACTGGTTTTACCATTATTGTCTATTATCTACCTTATTTGTTTATTCTGCAAATTCTTGTTAATTGTTGTTTACTTTTCGCTGCATGTACTAGACAAGCAAGTCCTTAGGTGTCCTTATTACATAGACTTGGTTGTTCTACAAGTTGGGACTTTTCTCAATTGGTATCAGAGCTATTACACCCTTGTTAGGTTTAACCGCTCCGGTGTTGATTTGTTTCTAGTACTTTGCACCATACTCACTTTTCACCAGGATGTACTCCAGTAAGGAGGAAACTTAGGTAGACTTCCACTTCTAACTGGGCATAATTATGCCTATTAGAAGTCTGAGATGTGGGTTTTCTTCTTGTCTATAGGAGACCGTGTCTGGTATCTAAATTACAGTACTCGCAAGTGTACGAATCACTTGTAGCAAGCCATAAGCAAACCTTCGAGGTCGATCTCTCAAGGAATTGTAACGGTTCTAAATAACCTTTTCACACTTCTCTAGAATCCTAGAACAACTAAAATACTAAATAGTTAGAGTCCTAAGACTACTAAAACACTAATTAATTAGATTCCTAAGGCTATTAAAACACTAATTAGTTAGAATCCTAAAGCTACTGAAATATTGATTAATTAGAATTGTAAATGAGATTGGAAACTAGAGCAAAAGCGATGAAAGCAAGGAACGAATAATTATAATGGCATATGAACAAGTCACAGAAAAATATTTCAACTTAAAACTAACCTCACTAGGTTTTTATAATCAATGGATGATTTATAGATATTTAGCTTAGTTGACCATGCTTGCATCAAAATATTATGATGAATTAACATGAACGATCTAGTAAATCAAGATTACTGGCTTTCCTTTTGTTTACAAAAATTCCTACGATCGGATAATTTTCTTTGTTAATTAACTAATCAATATCCTACAATCGGGTATATTAAATAGTAAACAAATTATGCACAAGGAAATATGCCAATCATATCAATGCCATGACTAGATCATCAATTTGAAGCTTTGATTAAGTTTTTCAAAATATAGTCAAGGTAACGTTCCTAAAACTAAATTCTCAGATTTTTCAATCCATTTATGAACCTCAAATTGGCCCATGAGTATTCACAAATAAATCTCTAAACAAACTCTTAATCAAAAAGCAATCTTTACTTATTTTGTTATTAAAACATTCACCAAAATAAATCTAGCAATTATGGCAACATAAACTAAACATCCATAGTTAAATTCAGGTAAATATGTTTAGATTAATATTCATAGACAAATATAATCTAACATACATTCTAGAGAGGAAAGAAGAAGAAGAAGAAGAAATATCTAACAACAACAAGTAACCTAAATCTAGATACCACAATTGGCTTGGATGATGTTTCCTTTCCCAAAAGCTTGATCTTCAATCTTAATAGGGTTTTTGCCTCCTTTATATGAGCCTCTCTTGCCTCCCTAGGATGTGGCAAAGCTCCAAAACCTTGTTTAGCTTAGTAGAAAATCATCCCCAAATTGTGTGAAAAAATTATATGTAATGCTGAAAACATAGGGGGGTTTTATAAATGTAAGGGTTGTACAGAATTGGGACTCTCCAAACATACAAGCTCACCGTGGCACAACTTTTTATCCCCACGGCACAAGCCAAAAAATTGCCCCTTACAGAAATCAAAGAGTAGCGTGCCACGGCACACCAAAACCTCCGTCGCAGCACAACTGATTATGTAACCATTACAAACTGGTTGATTTCTGATGTAAGGCTTACATGCTTTAGTCTTTTTTTTCTCCTAGGTTGCTATTTGAGTGTTCCAATTGTCCCATCTTCGTGTACTTACATTATTCATCTCTTTTGAAGCTAAAAACAAATGAAATACATAAAAATATATTGTAACTCCAAATTGATAGATTTATACAAATAATTAAATAAAAGAGTTATAATCAAATCTATTTGTCACAATTAAGCACAATACATCAGAGAATATTAGTACTTTTTAAGCACTCATCAATATTAGGTAGAGAATGGTTAGATGCCTCCTATAAAAACTATGGAACATTTGTTCCCAATCCTATGATTGAATAGACTAAAGAAGAAAGTCATGAGTACGATTGAGCACTTACCTAAACTGTCATCCCTGAAGAGTATCGGTAAATTTCTACTGGCACTACTTCTGTGGAAGCTAAGGATATTTTGGAAATAACGCATAGGATAGCTCTATGGTTAAGAAATCCAAGCTTATGAGACTGAATACAGATTATGAAGTTCTTCAGATGAAGGAAAATGAAACTTTTGATAACTTCTACGGCCACTTCTCTAACATCATCAATACTTCTTACAACTTGGACCATCCTATTGATGAAGAACTTCAAGATGAGAAGATTTTGTGTAACTTGCCTCAGCATTTTCAAGAAAAGGTTATTGCTATAGAGATAGTTTTCAAAGGATAACCCCTTAAAGTCAATAAGAATGTTGGTGATCTCTAAGCTTTTGAAATTCACCACCGCCTTCCAAAAAGAACTTTTATTGATAAAGAGAAGTCTTGCTCTAAAGACTACCAAGCCTCAGAAAGGAAAAGGTAAAGCCAATGTTGATAGTGATGACTCATCTAGCATGGATGAAGAAGAATTTTCTTTGTTGGCAAAGCAGTTTAAGAAATTATTTTGGAGCAAAAGGAATGCTCCTAGTAAGTCAAAAAGGAAAAGCTACAACACAAGTGATTCTAGAGCTAGAGTTGAAAACTCTGATGAATAAGAAGAGAAACCTCAATCTAGGGGTTAGACTAGACAGGTCAGGTGTTACGGTGCAGAAAACTAGAACACTTGCTAGTCAGTGTCGGTTAAAAGGTCGAGAATTTGGCAAGAAAACCTTTGTGGCAGAGGTTACTATTTTAGATAGTAGCCATAGTTCAAAAGAGGATGAAAGTAACTTTATAGACTTTATGGTGACTAAAGATGAACATTCCACTATGAACTCTCAATCTTCTAGATTCCTTGATGAGGAAGAGCATGATGAGCTCCTGGATACTTACAATGAATTGTTCAAGGAGCACATTAAGACCGAGAAAACTCAAAAGAAGGCTTTGAATAGCCTTGTGGATAAAGAAAAAGAACTAAATGCTCTCAAAGTTGATTTTGATAATAACCAATCCACTCACATCCAGGATAGAGATGATCTCTCTAAGAAATGTGAGATTATGTAAAAAAGACTCAACGACATGGTTATTGAGGGAAAGTTTGAGAAATCAAGAATGAGGTTCCTTCAGTAAACCTTGAAGAGACTTCAAGATGTAGGAGATCTGCACATAGTTAGTCTAGATCTATCTGAAGATGATATTGAAAAATCTCACTTCTAGGAAAGAAGGTTCAGATATTGGAAAGAAAAAAGGCTTGTCTTGCTCATGCCTTGTCTGAAAAGGATGAGAGTTGATAGCTCTTCAAGATAAAGTTAAAAATTTTGGTAGTTCTACTAGATTTTTTAAGGCATCCATTTAGAAGAATGATGACCTACTCACTACTTTGAGTACAAAGCAATTGGACCTTGAGAAGGAGTTGGAACACTCCAGGACCACTGTTAACTAACTTCTTATGGGTACTCAGAAGCTTGAAGAGATCCTTGTTGGTATTAAGGTGCCCGGTGACCGACAAGGGCTTGGGTTCAATAATGATGGTTGTGCAGCTTCTTCTCCTTCTACTATTGCTCTTGCTTCTCTTTTTGTTAAGTCTACAACTTCTACTGCTACTTCCACTATTGCGCTTGGTTCCACTACTACTCCTCTCTTCATCAGACCTATTGTAGAAAACCCTCTTTATAAGACTGTTGTTACCAAAGGTAAAGGTAAAGTTGCTATGAAAGGTAAGTCGCAAGTGTTTTTTCAGCCAGTCTCTTCTAGCAGGGTGAACATGTCACTTCCTACTTCTTCTTCACATCGTGTCAGTGCTAGTCTATTGCCACTACCTATATGCTTCATCCCCTCTTGTCACCACTGTAGTGAGTGTGGGCATATTAGACCTAACTATGAGAAGTTGAGCTCTCATCCCTGTATGAGACTTAGTGTAGGCACTTTTACCACTCCCTCTCCTCCTTATATTACTTCTCGGATATAGAGACCCAATTATTCTCGTTCTTCGACTCGTTCTTGTCATTCTTTTGTTACTATTGGAAACCTTGCTAACTAGTGTCCAAGATATGCTCGGAGTACTACTAGAAGATCTCCCCTCGTTCTTCTCATTCTAACTTCTCACGATGTACCTACTATGGTTCATTTAAGCATTTTATTTTTGGTATATTATGTATCGGTGACACAATGAAGAAAGGGCAAAACTTTCTAAAAGCCCTCCAAGTTGCATGTATGATCACTCTATCGGTGATTCAAGAATTTCTAAAACTAAAACCTCTCGAGTGGTTTGTACTCCTCATGCTTATATGAACAAGAGATTACATTTTGCTCTTGTTGCCTCTCATCACTTCTGGGTGTGAGTCAGTTTGTTTTGAGTTGTTTCTTCTTTTCTCTCTCTATTTGTAGAATTTTATGTATGTGTTTATATCTATGTTTTGTGTTTTTATCTAAATATTTTTATTTTCCATGTACTCTTCTTTCTTTACTTTAATATGCTTGAAATAATTTTTCTAAATTTTTTAAAGGATTTTTCTCCCTTATCACCCCTTTAGGGTAGCTCGTTGAGGTCTCATCGAATGTTTGCTGGAAGTTCTCTGAGGTCTCACCGAGGTTGTGTTTTACACACTCGCTGGTACCTTGCCGACCCCTTCCGTGAAAGGTCATCGAGAGGTGAGCGAGGTGTACAGATTTCCTATATAAACCCTCTTTCCTCATTTGTTTCAAACCACAGAATTTTTTAAACACTTTCTACCCTCAAATACTTTTTCCTACTACCTTCTAAGCTATTTTTATCTACCTTTAAACACTTTTACCCCACTTTATCTCTCAAAATGCCTCATCAAATCAAAAGATCCCGAATTATACAAAATGAAGCTGGTAATTCTTCTCCTCCCCGTGGTTCTACTTCCTAACCAAAGAAGTCTCCCTCTTGCTTGTGTGAGTGTGTTGTGAAGTTCGAGAAGTTTCCTATTGTCCTAGAAAGGTTTGCTTACATTTCTTGGCTTTCTCTTTGTTTTCTTGCTTACTCTTGTGACCCTACTTTTGTAGCCTAGTTTGATTCTATAATACATTATCACCGCACTCATTGCTTCACTATTTCTTTCACTTTAAAGGGATGTGAAGTCACCTTTCTGGAGTTGATGTCTTAGACCTTTTATCTCTTTCGAACATGAAAAATTTCTCTTTTTCTGTTCTTCCTTTCGAATATGAAAATCTTATTGCTCCTAATTTTATGATGATCTCGAGCATCTTAGAGCTCAAAAATCAATATGATGTGCTGCCAAACTTATTGGACTTGACAATACTTACACTAGAGGAATTGTTCCTCTTAACAGTTCTTCTCCTCGTTGCCTTCTTCTGTAATTGTGTATGCTTGCATTCTCTCCTCTTTGGATAATGCTAGGGGACACTTTCTTTATGCCATTCTTGATGGTTAGTCTATAGATCATACTAGTACGATCTTTAGGACCATCATTTTTTGTTCTTTCTCTCCTTCGTCTTCTACTTTTTATTATCCTTCATTAATTACTCACTAGGGACAATCTATCTTTGGCGATGAAATTAACATCTCTTTGTATGGTCATACTCCTCTTTCTATCAGACTTCTTTAGGCTCCATGACCTTCTTCGAGAAACTCTAAACCTTCTTCCTCTTCTTCTCAGAGTGCCTCTCATTTTACCCCTCTACTTCACTTCATGTTCCTCCTCCTCAATCTTTAGGATTAGTGTCACTAACTGCAAAGGTGGATGCTTTGACTCAGCAGTTGGACAAGGTACTTGAAGATCTCACTGAAGAACTCTACAGACAGATGCTATTGAACATCAAATGATAGGGTTAGTAGAATTGAGTGTCTTTAGTAGACCCGACATGGCTCCCCACAGTCTTCTAGTTCTTGATCGTCTGTTCAGCCCTCTGGTAGAGTGGATTGTTCCTAGATTCACTCTGTTGGTATGAGCACTGGTGCCTTGTTTAGAGATTCATACATTTCGCTACCATAGTCTTTTGATTCCTTTGCCTAGATGTTTGGGTAGCTTGCTACCTTTAGTGCTGAGTTTCCAAACCTTGTGTAGCCTTCTTCCCACCGTCTTGAGCATAGAGAGTCCAACATCGGTTCTCAGGGTAATCCTAATAGAGATGAAGGGAGAGCAGAATCTTACTTTCTTTATTTCTTTGTATTTTATTACTCTTTCTAAAATCTTGTAATAACATCTTGAAATTTTAATAAAATTTGTCTTTCTTTGTTGTGTGCTTACTTCTGTTTGTTTTACTTATGCTTTATTTTCCTCTCTTCATGTGTTGCATGAGTATATAGGATTATTGCATACTATATACCTTCTCTCCTTCATATTCCTTTGACTTTCTATTTCAAAAAGGGGGAAAAGTTTGTTGCACAACATGTTTATTTACATCTATTCTGCTGTGTGTGGGATGTGAGTGTAGGTTAGCTTCACATCATTTATTTTATTAAACTTGCATGCATACAGGGGGAGTGTTGCCTGAAGTCAGGGGGAGTTTATTTGACTACTTTTGTTTAGCCTATCAGTGTGTACCTGTGTAGAGGTAACATGATAGTATTTGGTTAGACTACACATAATTCTGCATGATACTTTCACAGGTATGTGTTTGTTTCGTGTGTGCAGGTTATAGATGTAGTATTTGGGCCTTGTAGCTCACTTGGTGTTGGAGTTAGCATCAAGATAGATTTGTTGATTCATGAAGATGGACGGAGCAATACAAGATGGATGCACTTGGAGTTAAGTGTGTTAGGGGTGTCTTGTCTGTGTCAGAATTTGTTCATGAGAATGAACTTTGTTAGATCATCTTGCATGAATATATTATGTTTGATGCCTGCTTTGTATAGGTTGTGCAGTGTTTTGCCATGCAAAGTGATGAACACTATTTTGGACCCATTATTTGTTAGTTTTTAAGTATTTATTTCATGATTTATTTCGGTATTACTTTGATTTAGAGAGTATTTTCGTGTTTTGTAGATAGAAGTTAGTGTGAGATGAATTATGGATTTAAGTGTTCAAGAAGAGTGAAAATAAAAGAGCTTAAGAATGTAAGTCTTACATCATATGCCATTTACTATGTAAGGGGGAAGAAACAAGAGCAAAAGAACGTAAGCCTTACGTTAGGAATCAATAATTGTGTAAGGGACATTTACAAGGCTTGGATAACAATATACGCCGCAGTAGAATGAATTGTGTGCTGTGGAGGTTCATTCTCTGTTTTTACTATAGGAGCCAAAAATCAACTTGTGTTACGGTAGGTAAATTATGTGTCGCGACAGTGAACTCTCTATGTTTACTATGAGGGTCCATTATCAACGCATTCCGAGGTAGTAGGAAATGCACGCCGTGGCAGGAAAGCCCCTGGTTTGTATACCAGCCAGAATTTCACCTCGCGCCATGGCAGAAGAAAACACTCGCAACGGACCGCGTACCCGTTTGACACTTAAACACCCAGATTTTTACACACTCCTCCTCACTTCTAACCTAACCTATAAATACCATTTTTACAAACCCTCTAAAACATGCATGAATAGTAGCAAAATCTCCTTCTCCACCTCCTAGAGAGAGAAACTCCTCCATTAAAGCTCCATCAAGAACCATTGGAAGATGTGACCATCCAACTCCAAGAAGTGTATTGCAAGAGTGAAAATAGGGGTATCTCCATTGTTTGTAACTTTCTTTCTCTCTTGAATTCTAAGAATGCTTATTGAAATAGAAAACATTGATTTGAATTTTATTATGAGTAACTAAACTTATTGTGTGGGATTTTGTGATGCTTCCATGAGTAGATGAATATTGTTATGATTTAATTTAGATGAAAGTGATTTATGTCTTGTTCATTGTTCTTCGTAACTTTGTTCATGATTAATCTTGATCAATTTAGTTTATGAGCATTAAAAAATATATTGGAATTGAGTATTAGAGACATCATCTTTGCTTAATTTAGTAATCTTGAAAAAGAACTTAATCTAAGTACATTAACTTGTCTTAGATTAGGTGACTAATTTTCCATTTTCTAAGAGTATATGCTAATTGATTGATTAACGTTTCGGATCAAAGAAGTTAATTAATGAGATAAGGGAAAATCTCCATTGATTTGGGACTTTCTAGGGTTTAATAGGAAAACTCAATAAATCCAACTTTTCAAGTTTAATTGTGAAATTCACATAAAATATTCTATCTACGATTGGTTAGCTAACTAGTTTCCTATGCTATTCCATCATATCACTTTGGCCAACTTTTCGCTCGTCTATTTTAATTATTTTGAGATTTTACAATTTCAGCAACCGTATCTTCAACCAACTTTATTAGAATGTTTAGGATTTATTTTTGCAAATAATTTTTAAGAAACAATTGACATCTTTAAAATTCCCATAAATTCCTTGAGAAACGATCTCGGGAGTATACTTGTTGCTTATTACAAGTGACTCGTGCACTTGCGAGCTATTACAAATACAAAATTTGGTTATCAAGATTTTGTGCATTAGAAAGCCAAAAGGGGAGATTGTAAGTCCTTTAAGTCCCTTTGTGTCTTTGTTGGCATTCTTGTGTGCAAAACATGAAGTCTATTTATTTTACTTAGTATTTTGTCTACCTCTATGTACGGTGCATTTCTTGTGATCGGCATCGCACACACTCACGTAGTATTTAATATATGTTTGTATGATACACACACTACGGGGTGGTTGGGAGCATATTTATTGCATGTTAACATGAGTTTTTACTTGCATGTGTTTCCTTGCGTTGTTGGGTATTTATGGCATTTTATTTGGTAAAGTTTTACCTTGAAAAACCTTATTTTGAGTGGCTCATGGAGGTCTTGTCGAGGTTGTCAGCAAAGGGTTCGTGAGTGTGTAGAGGGTGAAATTGTGACTCGTCTAATCATGCTGACATCTCTTGGAGGTTTGTTTAGGTTGTCAGCGAAGCCACACAAGGGTGAGCGACGAGGCATCAGTGAGGGATCAACGAGGGTCCTAGAAGCTAAAAAAATGAACTATAGATACCCTCCTCTCTCTTCTTTAACATATCTTTTACACATCTCTTATCCTCTCTCTTAACTCTTGCTCATACATTTCTCACATTCCATATTTGGCATTGTGTATTTTTATAACATGTGAAAAATATATTTTTGGTGTATTTGAAAAGTATTTTATTTTTCGTATTACTAAATGAGTGGGTTTCCGTATTAGTAATTTGAAGGTAATTCCATAGGTTTAAAACATCGAGTGTTGTTCTGTATTAAACTACATCTTGGTGGTGGAGTTTATTTTGCCCTTTTATAAATGGAGTTTTCGAAATAACAATACATCAACTGTATTTCTTATTGTTATCCTAAAATCATATTTTGGATAAATCACATATATTGTTGTACAAGCATATTGATTGCTGGATATTTGCATTACATTGCGCGGTGGTGTGGCTCTAGAGATGAGCTGGATCCAGTTAAGATCGAAGTAGCTGTGGAGACAGTTGGTGATAGCAACTTAGGCAGTCAGGACGGGAGATCCCGTCCTGACTGATAGAGGTATTTGGAGTCTTACCTTATTAAGTTTGTATTAACTGTTTATTACTTTTAGTTAATTGAGATGCTAAGTGGTTGCCTTAGTAACTCATGGATGTTATCACTTATGATTGGAGCCTAAGTTTGTGGGTGAGAATCTCTTGATTCCTTTGGTAGTTTGGTTTAGTTTATTATGTTATTGTGAAAGCATGTCTGGAAATGACGAAATATGTGTTTTTATGTGCTTGCTTGATTGATTTTTGGTTCCAATGATAGTGACCATGGTTGTTTTGGGTATGATTGCTTGAAAAAGCATGGATATTGACTAGTATGAATTTTTTTCTTGTTATAGGTTCTACTTTTGATTGTGATATTCCATGCTTGAGCATAATGCCTTAAATTTTGATTCGTATTCATATTTATAGAGGTTTGTGTGAATGATGCATGCTTTAGGTCTCACAAGTCTTTGAATTTGTTTGATTGTCTGTTGAGACAAAATCCTAGATAGCGCAATGCTAGGGAGATGATTTAGGACTTTTTTTTTTTACCAGTTGAGCCTTTCTTACCTACCATGTATCTATGCATCCTTAGTCACCCACTTTGAGCCTAACATTTACATTTTCTTTGGCAACCACATTTTACCTAACTTAAAATATTGTCTCACTTTATCCTCACACCCTTAGCACTTGATTTTATGTGTATATATTTTTACGTGTAATATGACGTTGAGTAAGCGTTTGTGCTTAAAAAAAGGGGCAATACCCAAAATAAAAGAAGAAAAAAGAAAAAAATTGATAAAAGTGATAAGTTTGGCTATAGAAACAACTTAATAAATAAAAAGAAGGTCTTTTGTATGGTAATCAAAGAAGAAAATAAGTTGGGTATACTTGATGTGGGAAAGTATGTGTGCTAAAGGTGCATTTTGAACCTAAATTGTATCCAATTTTGTATCCTTAGCCTAGCCTTACATTACAAGCTTAATAAATCCTAGTGATCCTAGGCTTTGTGTGTGTCTACATAAATGGAGAGAGGCATGAAAAGTAAACCTGTGAGACTTATGCATATTTTATGTTTGAGATTCGACTTGAATTGGATGTTTGCATGAATTTATCTAACTTTCATTCTACGAAAGTAATAAATGCATATCACATACACACAGGATGATCAATTGTGAATGGAGCATGCACTTAGTGAATTTTCATGCTAAGTCAATATTTATGTGTATCTTCGAGTCATGTATATTGTAAAACCTTTTAGAAAACTTTGTTGCTCAATTTGCATGTTCATTAATCATTATATCCATTATTTTTAATTCATGTTTTCTTAGGTATTTTTAATGTTTTGTTTTACTTAAGGGCAAGCAAAACTTAAGTTTGGGAGAGTGAAAACTCTATGAGTATAGAATTATCATTGCACTTTTTGGTTTAATATTTTTTTATTAAATAAATGGTATTTTTTAGCTTAAATTATTAAAATATGAAAATTTTGGGTCATTGGTAAAAAGCGGATAAAAATATATTTTTTTGAGACTTTTATGAAATTTTTTGGAATTTTTTAACCAAGGTGGATGTATATAGAAATGTTCAGGATGCCCTTAGAGAGATTAGGCCGTTGAAGATAGCTGGATGACATGCAAGCAAAGGTAACTAATTATCGTGTGCTGTGTGTTGAAGAAGTTTAGATCAGCATCAAATGCCAGGTGGCAGCTTTGCATTGAGTCAAAGTTTCGTCTGCCTCTTATAGCATGCCACATATCAGTCAGCCCAACAATCCATTCCGTATGCGGTTAGCCAATTGCACAATGTTGCGTGTCATGCCATATCATCAATCCATGCAATTCGTGTTTCTTAGCAACGAATCAGAATTTGCCACATCATCTGTTGAATCCTTACCATTCCTCTTCGTCCAATTAGAGTGCCCTATGTGTCTCTATATTCGCTTTGTCTCTTTCCAGCACCACTTGTCATAATCTATGCATTCATTCAATTTAATCCAATAGTCATGATCTGATTTGGATTTTTGCACAAATTTTAGCACATTAAACCTAATAGTAGCCCCAACAACCCTATTTTTGGATATTGGAGTATTGATAGAGAGAGAAACTCTCTACACTCTATGAAAATTTTAGAGAGAGAAAGAGCATAAGTGAGCTATCTTGGAGCAAACGAGTCACATTTGGGCATGGAAGCTTGAAGACTCACATTGGGTTTCTTCTTTTCTTTGTTCTTTTGTTATTCTTTTGCATTTTATTTATGTATTTCTCTAGATTTTTCTTATTAATGTTTATGGATTAGTTTCTAGCTAGTATTCCAATAGAACCCATTTATTTTATGTTGGATACTATATTTTGATTTTAATATATTAATATGCTTATGAGTTATTTATTTTACTCTTTACTTATTGCACCTAATTAATTTATCACTAATTAGGTTGATTTGTTTACATTCAAGCATTTGAAAGAATAATATATGGTATAACCATGAGTAAAATGACATGTTTGCATGAGGATGGAAACACCCATGTATAATCTGTAGATTTTGTAAACGCTCGTGCTTAATAAATTCTAGGATACTAATCGCCATAGACATGTGGGTTAGTATTTTAGGATTTAAATTGCAATGACCATAGACATGTAGGTGGTAATTAAATTAGAGAGTTAGACTAGCAACCATTGGTAGCAATTTTGAATAAAGTTGGGATGTGAAGACTAGATACAATTCCATGTTGCTTGTATTCAATTTTGCATTTCAAATGTGTTAGAAAATTTAAGCATCTGAGTGAGTAAATTGAGGGAAATAGTAATCCTAGGAACTTAATATCTTAGCTTTCGAATCATTTTAATTAGTGTAATTAATTAAATTATTTATTTTATTTTGAGTAATATTTTGTTAGTCTAAATAGTATTGTCCGAGACCTAATTTTAGTACTCAAAATACTAAATAACCAATCCTCGTGGATTTGACACTCGTTCCAAATACTTATCACTTGTAAACGACCCGTGCACTTGAAGAATTATTGTAAAGTTTTTTGCTCCGTTGCTGGGGATTGATATTATTTAGTGGATTGATACTAAGCATAGTCAATAATAATTTAGACATTTAAAAAAATTTAAAAGTTAAAAAAATACAAAAATATGTTCTAAAATAAAGAATTCTCAAGTGGTTCCTACTTCCAATAATCATATGCACTATAGATTACATTATGCTTTTGTTCCCCCTTATCAATTTTTTTCTACATGGAGGGATGCAATTTGATAACACTATTTTCAAGTATGAGTCAGTTTGACCTAAGTTTTTTCTTCTTTCTTCCTCTTTAGTGTTGAATTTCTATATGTGTTTGATTTTGTGTTAAATTTTTAAATTTTTGATTTTATTTTTTTTCTTTACCCTTTAATGTGTTACCTTATTACTTAAAATAAAAATAAATTTTCAAAATTTTAAAAGCTTTTCTATTTCCTAACCCTTAGGATTGCTTGTTGAGCACCCTCACAAGGGTCTCACCGACCCTTGTCGACCTTTTTTAAAGGTAGTGTTTTATACACTCAAGAGTATCTCACTGACCCCCTCCACGAAGGGTTTGCAAGGAGTCAGATAATATCCAAACTTTTGTTGCTTTGTTTATGAATCATAGTTGTATTTTTATACTTAATCAATCGAGTGAGAATTGTTAGTCACATTCTTTTAAATGAGGTCTTATCGAACGATCACAGTATTAAGATGTTTGACACTCTTGAATAATACAATGACAGATTTTTGTCCTTGCAGAAGAAGTGTTGGAAAGTCAAGTTGATAGGATACTTAGAACATCGGTCCTATCAACAAGGATTCGAGAGGTTATCCAAATTAGGAAGTACACCGTTAGATAAGTGTGCCAATGAAACTTTTTAAGGTATGGGTTATTACTTCACTTTTTCTTCATGCATTATTTTTATGAAAATATCATGCATCATCTTAGATATTCGAATGACTGAAATTGATGCCATGTTCATAAATGTTTTTATAAAAGTGTTGATAATGATATTATAATTAAAATACCCATTTGGAAACATTTTATATGTATATATGAGATTATGAAATACAGGTATTAAAATATTTTACATAGCATCTAAGTTTTTGTGCATGCATCATGAAATTATTTTTGTGGGGAGTATTACCTGTATAGATGTCTTGTGGAGTTATGGTACCTCGAAGCTACTTTATGCAGCAGACTACTTTTCGATGGACTACACGATGCACAAAAACTTGATAACTAAATTTTATATTTGTAAAAGCTTGCAAGTACACGAGTCACTTGTAGTAAGCGACAAGTATACCCTCAAGATCGTCTCCCAAAGGAATTACGATTTTTTTAAAATGTGTCAATTGTTTCTCTAAAAATTAGTTACAGAAATAAATCTTAAACACTCTAACAAAGGTTGGTTTTGAGAACGGTTGCTAAAATTATAATTCCTTAAAGCAAGTAAAATAAACAAGTAAAAAATGTAGTTGAAACGATAAGATAAACGAGTGTGGGAAATTAGTTAGCGAACTAATCACGGATAGATTAATTTATGTGGTTTTCACAATTAAGTATATAAAGTAGAATTTATTGATCCTTTTCACTAAGCCTAGAAAAATCTCAAATCAATAGCAATTTTCCCTTAATCAACTAATTAACTTCTTTGATCCGGATAGTGAATTAGTTAATTAGCATTAATCATAGGAAAAGTAATTTAATCACCTAATTTAAGACAAGTCAACGCACTTATATTAAGCTCATACTCAAAAATACCCAATCAAACTTAGATGGTGTTTCTAACGCTCAACCATAAAATATTCTCATATATTAATAAATTAAACTGGCCAAAAGTAATTAATAAACATAAATATTACGAACTATGAACAAGAAACAAATCACTTAAATATAAAACAAACCAAATAAGCAATCATCCATTCATAGTCACATCCCAAAAATCCCACACAAGAGTTTAGCTACTCATAACAAAATTTCAATCTAGGTTTTCCATTACAATAAGCATTTAATGAATTCTAAAGAGAAGAAATTACAAACAATAAAATACCCCACTTCCACTTTTGGAACAAGATTCTTGATATTGGATGGTCACCTTCTTCAAGATTCTTGATGGAGCTTCAATGGAATAACATTAATGGAGTGATTTATCTCTCAAAATGTGTGGAAAAATCTAAGTTCAGCTACTGTTCACCTTGGATGTTCATTGCTTGGTGAAAAAGAGGATTTTGTGATGTATTTATAGGTTAGGATTTGTGTGTGTGTGTGTGGGGGGGGGGGCTAGAAAGGGGGTAATGAAATTCTAGTGCGTAGGCCACAGTGCGCGTTTTCCTATGCCACGACGCGCTATGTTTTTTTGGAACAAGGACCAAAACAGGAAGTATCTTGCAATGGCGCATAATTTTCATGCCGCGGTGTGCGATCTTTTCATGATTTTCCAAGATTCAACTGCGGCACGTATATTTCTTGTAATGCCATGTAAGGGTCCTTACATATTTGCTAATTCCTATGTAAGCCTTATGTTCTTCTGCTCTAATTTAACCCCCTTACATAGTAAATGAACTACAATGTAAAGGTTACGTTTTGAGCTCCTTTTTGAACACTTCACTCCACTATTTCATTCACAATGCTTGAACCTACAAAACATGAAAATACCCTCCAAATTAAAGTAATACTGAATTAAACTATAAAATAAATAATTAAAAACTAACAAATAACAGGTTCAAAATAGTGGTCCTCACTACAGGTACGCATTACATTTCACATATATCTCAAAGTTTTCCATACATGAGTCTTGGTATTAGACAGCACATGGGCCTCAGAGTTGGACCCCCCATTGTGTTTCGAAGATCTCCATCTTAGGTCTTGGTATCTATTCCGTCTATGGGTCTCAAAGTTGGACTGCCCAAATGACAAGGTCCCTTATGACAAGGACCCGTGTACTTTGGAGTTGACCAATACATATGCCATATGTATTTTGGAGTATGACTGTATATGGGTTGAAGGTAAACCCACGTGTGTCTCAGAGGTTGACAGCGCACGCGCCCATGTATTTTGGAATTGACCAATACATATGGATTTGACATCGCATATTGATGAAAAAAACTTGATAACTAAATTTTGTATTTGTAAAAGCTCGTAAGTGCACGAGTCACTTGTAGTAAGCGACAAATATACTCCCAAGATCGTCTCTCAAAGGAATTGCGATTGTTTTTTAAATGTGTCAATTGATTCTCTAAAAATTAGCTACGAAAATAAACTATAAACACTCTAACAAATGTTGATTTCGAGAACGGTTGCTAAAATTATAGTTCCTTAAAACAAGTAAAATAAACAAGCGATAAACGTAGTCCAAACGATGAGATGAACAAGTGTGGGAGATTAGTTAGTGAACCAATCACGGATAGATTAATTTACGTGGTTTTCACAATTAAGCATATAAAGTATAATTTATTGATCCTTTTCACTAACCCTAGAAAATCCCAAATCAATGGCAATTTTTCCTTAATCAACTAACTGACTTCTTTAATCTGGATAGTTAATTAGCTAATTAGCATTAATCATAGAAAAAGTAATTAACCACCTAATTTAAGACAAGTCAATGCACTTAAATTAGCCTCATGCTAAAAAATGCCCAATCGAACGTAGATAGCGTTTCTAACGCTCAACCCCAAAATATTCTCATACATTCATAAATTAAATTGGCCAAAAGTAATTAATGAACATAGATATTAAGAACAATGAACATGAAATAAATCACTTAAATATAAATTAAACCACATAAACAATCATCCATTCATAGCCATATCCCTAAAATTCCACACAAAAGGGGTTTAGCTACTCATAACAAAATTCCAATCAAGGTTTTCCATTACAATAAGCATTCAATGAGTTCTAAAGAGAGAGAATATTAAAAACAATAAAATACCCCACTTCCACTCTTGGAACAAGCTTCTTGATGTTGGATGGTCACATTCTTCAAGATTCTTGATGAAGGTTCTATGAAGTAACATTAATGGAGTGAGTTCTTTCTCAAAAGTGTGAAAAATGGATGCTCTGCTACTATTCACCATCACTGTTCAAGAGTTGGGGAAGAAGAGGGTTTTGTGATTTATTTATATGTTAGGGTTTGTGTGTGGGGGGGGGGCTGGAAAGGGTGAAAGTGGAATCAAAGTGCATGGGCCGCGACGCACGTTTTCCTCTGCCGTGGCATGCTATGTCATTCTGGACTACGGACCAAAACAGGAAGTATCTCACTGTGGAGCACAATTTTCATGCCGCAACGCACAATGTTTTTATGATTTTTCAGAATGCAATCCGAGACCCCCATGCCGCGGGACGCATATTTTTTCGCCACGGCGTGCAATGTTGTAATGCCATGTAAGGGTCCTTACATATTTACTAATTCCTATGTAAGCCTTACGTTCTTTTGCTCTTATTTAACCCCCCCCCCCCCCCCCCCCCCCCCCCCCCCCCCTTACATAGTAAATAAACTACAATGTAAGGGTTACGTTTTGAGCCCCTTTTTAAACATTTCACTCCACTATTTTATTCACATTGCTTGAACCTACCAAACATGAAAATACCTCTCCAAATCAAAGTAATACTGAAATAAACTATAAAATAAATACTTAAAAACTAACAAATAATAGGTTCAAAATAATGTTTATCAAATACCCCTAAACCTACATTTTGCTAGTCCTCAAGCAAAACTGGAATTAAAAAGACAATTAACAAAAACTAAAAGTGAAAATAACAAAATTTGTCATGCTTTAGTTCTTTCCAATTTATAACCAAGAATTTATACACAAATTTATCTAACATTCTAACACATCAAGGTTCACCATTTAGATTAGTTTCATTTCACAAATCTAAACCTCAATACTAAAATCATATCAACATTGACTCCCCCAAACCTAGTGTTAAGAATACGAATTCGTTTCAACTCTAATCCTTACAAGAATTACTCTCCAAATTACATCGATCCTATGGGTTCAAACACTCAACAAAGTATATGCGAGTAGAAGTTATATAAAGAAATGAGCTAATAGATTCACATATGATTAAATAAGAAAGGCTCAAAAAGTGCATAACATTGATCTCATGAAAGGAATCAAATGATAGAATTTATGAAGAAATCACATTCCTAATCTCATGTATCAATTAAAATCCTCAAGCAAAAACTTCAAGTGTATGCCCTATAATGAATGAAAATGCATTGACTTTTAAGGAAAATTATTTCCTATTTTTCTTTTTGTATTAACCATTTCACATTTGAAGAACTTAAGGTCATAATAAACTTATAATTTTTTTTATTAATTTTTTTTAAGACCCAAATACATATGTATTTTGTGATTAGAAAATTCTTAGCTCTTTTTGTGTTGGATATAGGAATTCCCTCATTTTTTTTAAAGTCAAGCATGAATGAAATAGGCAAACACTTTTAAATTTTACTTAAATCATTTAATCTAAGCAATTTCAATTAAGTACGTGATCCTTCATTATATGTTCATAATCCTAACATTCAATGCAAAAACCTATAAAGATCATCTAACAATTTGAAATGATATGAAAGGTGTGTAAAGGAGTAGAAAAATAATTATCTCTCAGAATGAAGCGTTAAAGGCTCAATAATACTCTCACAAGGTAGTCTCCACTATTCAATTCCTAAACAAAAGATTCAAGTTCGTCTCAATTTCAATCAAAAGCATGAAACAAAGACTGTAAATTAAAACCAATATTTACAACAAACCTTAAACATTTTAAAAATCAGACAAACAATGCATAAAGATTCAATTATTCATCAAAAATTGACCAAAAGCATGAAAATTTTCTTACAAACCAATTTGCACCCCCAAATCTAAACTAAGCATTCTCCTAGAGGTTTTCAATAATACAGCAGTTCAGAGAAATATTTAGAAAGGGCAAATGGAAAACTAAACTAAACTAAACTAAATTTAAAGAAAGGATAGATATTACCTAAAACGGTGGGTTGCCTTCCACTAAACGCCTAGTTTAACGTCTTAGCAAGACACTGTTTCGATCTAATGTGCATGCACTTCAATGCACTCCACATCTCCAATGTGAAGGACTCCCTCCAAGTAAGGCTTTACACGATGTTAGTTCACTTTGAAAGTTACTTGTGTGTCCACTCCATCTTGATCGAAGATTTCCTGGAAAAAGTTTAAAACGAGAATTAAATAAAAGTACTTTCATTCCAGGAGAGAGGGACTTACTAATGAGCCATTTGTCATGGTAATGCTTGGTGCATTCTTTATAAATCTTGGCATTTTCATAAGCCTCATTTCGAATCTCCTCAAGCTCATCAAGTTGAAGTAAGCATTTCTCTCCCGCTTGTTGACAATCCATGTTTAGTTGGTTGATTGCCCAATATGCCTTGTGCTCAAGCTCAAAAGGCAAATGGCATGCCTTGCCATAAATCAACCGATATGGGCTCATCCCAATAGGAGTCTTATATGCCGTACGGTAAGCCCATAATGCGTCATTGTGCTTTGAAGCCCAATCCTTCCTTGTAGGTCTCATCATACGTTCCAAATCCCTTTTATTTGTCGGTTACTCACTTCAACTTGTCCGAATGTTTGTGGGTCATATGGAGTAGCCACTTTATAAGTTATGTTGTACTTTCTCAACAATCATCAAAAGTTTATTACAGAAATGGCTCCCTCCATCACTGATTATCGCCCTTGGTGTCCCAAATATGCTAAATATTGTTTCCTTCAAAAACTTCACAATATAGTTAGCATCATTAGATTTAGTGGGTATAGCCTCTACCCACTTGGACACATAATCAACTGCCACTAAAATATACTCAAATCTAGAAGAAGGGGAAAAGGACCCATGAAGTCAATCCCCCATACATCAAATAACTCAACAATGAGATTATATGTCAGAGGTATTTCATTACGTCTACTTATGTTTCCAGTCCTCTGACATCTATCACAGCGCATGCAAAAATTATAAGCATCTTTAAACAAAGTAGGCCAATAAAAATCAAATTGAAGTACCTTAATGGTGGTTTTCTTACCGCCAAAATGTCCTCCACAGTGTAGCTCATGACAGAAGGTTAAGATGCTTACATGCTCCTCTTCCGGCACACACCTCTGGATGACTTGGTCTTGACAGATATTGAATAGATACGGATCATCGCAAAAGTATTGCCTGCACACATGAAAAAATCTTTTCTTTTCCTGGAAAGAAATGTTAGGCCTCAACAAACCACTAGCAAGATAATTTACAATATCAGCATACTAAGGATTTGGACCCACAAAAAATAACTGCTCATCAGGAAAAGTCTCAACAATATAAATCTCTTTGTCACTCTCAGTAGTGTCAAAGTCAGAAATCAACCTAGATAAATGATCAGCTACAACATTTTTAGTTCCCTTTTTATCCTTGATCTTTAAGTCGAATTCTTGCAAAAGCAAAACCTATCGAATTAATCTTGGCTTAGCATTCAGTTTACTCAACAAATATCGCAAAGTCACATGGTCCGAATGCACAATTACTTTAGATCCTACCAAATAAGACCTAAATTTATCTAAAGAAAACACAACAGCCAAGAATTCTTTTTCGGTGGTTGAGTAGTTAAGTTGAGCATTAAGAGTTTTACTAGCATAATAAATGACATGCAAATGCTTATCTACTCATTGTCCTAAAATAGCCCCTATAGCAAAATCAAAAGCATCACACATAATTTCAAAGGAGAGTGACCAATCAGGTGCCATGATAATGGGCGCAGAAGTCAGTTTCTCTTTTATAACATTAAAAGCAATCAGGCAATCATCATCAAAGACAAAAGAAACATCTTTAGCTAACAGATTACATAGAGGACGACTTATTTTAGAAAAATCCTTAATAAATCTCCTATAAAAACTCAAATGGCCAAGAAAACTGCTAATTTTCTTAACATTAATGGGAGGTGGCAGTTTAGCTATTAAATCAATTTTTGCTTTATCCACCTCAATTCCTCTTCTAGAAATAACATGCCCTAATACAATGCCCTGTTTAACCATAAAATGACTCTTCTCCCAACTAAGGGTCAAGTTCCTTTCAATACAACGTTCAAGCACAAGTGTCAAATTATTCAGACAATCATCAAATGAATTTCCAAAAATTAAAAAATCATCCATAAATAGCTCTATACATTTCTCCACCATATCTGAGTATATCGACATCATGCATCGTTGGAATGTGGCGGGAGCATTGCAAAGACCGAATGACATCCTCCTGAAGGCAAATGTCCTGAAAGGGCATGTGAATGTGGGCTTCTTTTGATCTTCTGGAGCAATGGGCACTTGGTAATAACCTGAAAGACCATCAAGAAAACAGTAAAAGTCATACCCTGCTAAATGTTCAAGCATTTGATCAATAAAAGGAAGAGGAAAATGATCTTTCTTTGTGTACAAATTCAATTTACAAAAATTGATGCACATCCTCCATCCCGTAATCACTGTTGTGGGAACTAACTCATTTTTATCGTTTCTAACCACAGTGATCCCAAATTTCTTTGGTACCACATGTATCGGGCTAACCCATTTGCTATCTAAAATAGGATAAATAACCCTCACTTTCAAGAATTTCAAAATTTTCGTTTTCACCACCCCTTACATAATAGGGTTAAGTCACCTTTGGGCTTCTCTCACCGGTTTGGTATTATCCTCAAGAATTATCTTATGCATACACATGGTAGGACTAATACCTCTAATATCACCAATACTCCATCCTATGGCTTTCCTATACTTCTTAAGTATTTTCACTAGCTCTCTTTCTTGGGTTCGGGTCAAAGTGGATGAGATGATGACCGAATAGGTATCTCCCTCCCCCAAAACATATACTTAAGATGTTTGGGCAATTCTTTCAACTCAAGCTTAGGTGGAGTATTGTCTTCCCTAGATGGGGTGTTGGGTAATTCTAAGGGCACACCAGGTTCTTCTAAAGGTTCGGCATTATCTAACAACTCAATGTATCCCTCAGTATCATCATCCAACTCCTTCTCTACCCTATCAACTATTAAGGCATACTCAAGTCTGTCTTCAAGTTCATCCTGCAAAAAGGTAACATAAACAAGAGTATCAATATGGTCAATATAAGAACATTCATTAATTGAGGATATAGAAGGTAAAGGGGAGGAATCAAACACTCTAAAATTGACAGTTTCTCCCAAAACTGTCATAATTAAACTTCCGCTATCAACATCTATAAATTGTCTTGGTAGTGGCTATAAATGGTCTACCAAGAAGAATAGTGTGTTCTTTGTCCATAGATGGATTTTCCTGCATATCTAACACAACAAAATCAACAGGTATAATCAACTTATCAACCTACACAAGCAAATCCTCAACCATTCCCTTAAGATATTTCACAGATCTATCAGCTAATTGAAGGGACATGGTAGTAGGTTTCAATTCCCCTGAACCTAGTTGCAAATAAATCGAGTATGGCATTACATTTATGCTTGCACCTAAGTCTAGCATGACTCTTACCACTTTCTTATTTCCCAAAGTAATGTTAATGTTAAAACTCCCAGGATCCTTAAGTTTTGGTGGTAAACGTTGTTGAAGAATTGAACTAGGGATTTCATAAACAACAATCCTCTCATTCAATCCATACTTTCTCTTCCTAGTATTTAAATCTTTAAAAAATTTTGCATATGAAGGCACTTTTCTAATAACATCCAATAAAGGCAGATTTATTTGAACTTGGAAAGCATGTTAAAGATATCAAAAAATTGCTTATCCTGTTTATCGTCCTTGAGATGGTGTGGAAAAGGTATGGGTGGTCGGTAAGGTTTCAATGATTTGTGCAATTGGAGAGCAGTGGATGACTCTCCAATTGCTTCCTTGGAAGGCTCATCATCCTTAGCCTTGGATTCATCACTCCTTTTGGGGATTACACTATCTCCTTCCATGTTTCCTTCACTAAATGGTAAATCATCATAAACTTCACGTATATTTTTATTTATGACCTTACCACTCTGAAGGACCGTAACCACCTTTGCTTGCTCAGGTTGACTCAACAATTTTCCTTTTTCTTGACGTTGGAGATGCTCCGCTAGTTGGCCAACTTGGCCTTCAACCCTTTTCATAGAAGCCTTCAACGAGTCAAACCTTTGAGTACTCTTCATTTCGTTTTCCTGACTAATTTGAATGAATGCATTCAAGTTATCTTCCAAGCTTGGTGATACGAATAATCCGTCACAACATCCATTATGGTTCCCACCCGGGCTGATCACGAGATCGAAAGCCAAGCAACTCAAAAAATCTTTGAACGGACTGATCCAAGAGATAGTTCAAGACTAAGGGGGGATGAAATTGATGCTTGAGTCTGGTGGGAGGTCAACCAATGTGTTGGAGGCAGATTTTGGACAAAATGACTTGCACTGCGGCATGGAATTATAGCCGCCGCCATGAGAGACGTTCCGTTTTGGAGAGGAAAAATGTCAACTAGGCGCGCCGCAGCACAGAAATAGGGCGCCGCAGCGAGGACTTTCTATTTTGGAAACAAAACATACGCGCGCCGCGGCATGCATTTTAGGCACCGCGGCATAAGTGGACACGCGCACGCTGACAGGACAGACCTGCACATTGACACAGGACACCCCTCAGTAGACGTCACCAGACCTGCGCGCTACACCAGATCCTCAACATGCGCGCTGCGGCATGAATGTTTGGCCACCGTGGCGAAGATTCGAATTATTGTAAATTTTGGGCCATTGATCACAATTCAATGGCTAGGATTTCTTTGTCATTTTTAGGTTTAATTTCTTGTATAAATAGAAAGTGTAGTAGCTGAAAAACACAACTTTGTTCAAAAATTATTGAGATTGAATACAAAATTCATCTTTGAGAGCTCAAAGCTCCAAGTGCTTTATCAACCAAACTTATCAAAGGAATTTGCAACCCTTCGTGGCGTTTCCCTCATCTTGATTCGTGGTGCGTAATATCCATGCATTAAGGTGAGTTTTGCAACCCAAAAATCTAGGTTTTTCATAGAATTTGCATGCTAATATTGTTGTTGGGTCTTAGGGCCGTATTTCTTGTGGTTTTCAAGTCTCGTTGCTTGTGGGTCATAGGAGTCGAGTCGTTCGGTTCACATCATTTGGTATCAGAGCTCTAGGTTGTGACTCTAGATTCCTATCCCTTTTATTGTCGTTTTTCGTTTACAAAAAAAAAATTTGCGTTCCTTTCAAAATCTGTGTTATTCTTCATTATCCAGAATTTTTCTTCTTGTTCCTGCAAAATTCTGATTGATTTTGTGTTCTTGGAATTAATTCTGATTTGTGATGTTGTTTCCTGTTTGTTTCTTCTAATTTTCTGGAATTTTCTACTTGTTAAAAATTACAGATTGTGTATTGTTGTTCCTTAATTTTCTGGGCTGTTTTGGAAGGTTTTTCATAATTGAAAATTTTCTTGAAAATTTGCTCATAAAGTAAAGGGCATTTTGGTAATTTTACTGTATTTTCGTGAATTATTCGTATTGAAATTTCTGAAAGCTTATAAAAAAAAGAGGCTTATGTATCCGAAAATCAATGAAAAAAAAATGAAAGAAAAGAAAAGAGAGTGAAAAAAAAAATTGGATTCAAAGAAAATTTTATAAATCCTCGTTACTATACTTGTTAAATTATCACGAGTTTGAAAATTGATTAGGTGAAATTTTTCCTTTCATTGAGTTAGAGTCTTCTAAACACTTTGAGTTAGTTTCTTGTTTTCCTTAATTTGGATATTGCAAACTACTTTGAGTGAGTGTGAAATTCTATTTGTGGTTGGAAAATTCCTAAGGTTTGGTTCGCTAAAGGACGAGGAGTACTTGAGCAATCAATCCGAGTGATTAAACACGTGAGGTAAGGAGTGAATTTTCAGTTCGTAATTTGATTGACTAATTCTCTATTTGCGAAAGTTGTGGTGATAATGTCTGACAGAAACAGTTCAGAGAAGCGTCTAGATACCACATTTTTGTTGCGTGCATTGCAACAATCCATGGAACAGATGAATGCCGTCATGGTAAATATAAGTGATCGGGTAGAAAGACAAGAAGCTACAATTGCCACCTTACAACAAAGAGCACCCCAAGAGGCTCCGAAAGTTAGAAGACCTATTAGGAGACCTTTTGTAGAGGAGGAAGTAGAGGAAGATAATTGGGAAGAGGAGTATGAGGATAAAGATAGGAGAATGCCCTATAGAGGTAGGAATGGGCATAGAGGAGGTAGGAATGGTCGGGGAGGTATGTGGAGACCCCCACCTTGGCCCATTGACAAGGTTGATCGGAATTTGGGTAACATCAAGATAAAGATGCCGACATTCCAAGAAAAGAATGATCTAGAATTGTACTTGAAATGGGAGAAAAAGGTTGAACATGTCTTTGATTGTCACAATTATTCCGAGGAGAAGAAGGTGAAGTTGGCGGTAATCGAGTTTAGCGATTACGCGTTGAATTGGTGGGATCAACTAGTGGTCCTTAGGAGGAGAAGTGGTGAAAGAGCTATTGATAGTTGGAGAGAGATGAAGGCTATCATGCGAAAACGATTCGTCCCAAGTCACTATTACTGGGATCTTTATCAGAAGCTACAAAGGCTTAATCAAGGTTCTTGATCGGTAGATGAATATTTCAAGGAAATGGAGATGACAATGGTGAGGGCGAATGTGGAAGAAGATAGGGAGGCCACCATGGCTCGATTTATAAGTGGGTTGAACTACAACATTGCCAACATTGTGGAATTGGATCACTATGTGGAATTGGAGGACATGGTGCAAATGGCAATTAAGGTGGAGAGACAATTAAAGAAGAGTAGTCCTATGTTACCACCAAAACTAATTTTTCGGTATCAAAACCAAACCTAACTCCACCATGGAAGACCAATTGGAGGAAGGAAGGGGAGTCTAACTCCAAGTCTAGGTTTGAGCCTAACAAAGGCAAAGAGGTGGAAGTTGGTAAGGGTATGGCAAATGTCGAGATCCCAATTAAGAACCGAGAGATTGTATGTTTTCGGTGCCTTGGATGAGGTCACGTGGCTCATCAATGTCCTAACAAGAAAATAATGATCACCTTAGCTAACGGCGATATTGAGTCTGAAGAGGAAAGTGAGGAGGAGATGCCACCACTAGAGGAAGCTAGTGATGAAAAAGTTGGACCGATGGAAGGAGAGGCCTTAGTGATCATGAGATCCTTGAGTATTCAACACAAGGATGAGGATGTAGAATTACAAAGGGAGAACATCTTTCACACAAGGTGTCATGTAAACTCCAAGGTTTGTAATGTGATCATTGATGGTGGGAGTTGCACCAATGTGGCTAGCACTACCTTAGTGGAAAAACTAGGCTTGCCAACGCTCAAACACCCTAAGCCCTACAAATTACAATGGTTGAATGATAGTGGGAAAGTGAAGGTTAGTAAACAAGTGCTAGTATCCTTTTCTATTGGAAAATATAAGGACGAAGTTATGTGTGATGTGGTGCCTATGCAAGCAGGACATATATTACTAGGGAGGCCTTGGCAATATGATAGGAAGGTCACTCATGATGGGTTCAAGAATAAGTATTCGTTTGAGAAGGAGGGAAAGAAGATCACCCTCGTACCTTTGACTCCAAAACAAGTCTATGAGGACCAAGTGCGAATGAGTAAGGAGAAAGGGAAAAAGGAAGGAGAGGAAAAGGAGGAAGCAATGGAAACGAGCAAAAAAAAATTTTACGCAAGGGAACATGATTTGAAAAGAGCCATTTTGGCAAAACGACCCGTACTTATACTCTTGTACAAGGAGGTCAATTTTTCTACTAATGAACTTGACAAATCTTTGCCAAGTGCTACTGTTTCTTTGTTGCAGGAATTTGATGATGTCTTTCCTGATGAGATTCCCGATGGAGTACCCCCAATTCGTGGAATTGAGCATCAAATTGACTTTGTGCCAGGAGCGTCGCTTCCAAACCGTCCCGCTTACAGAACTAACCTGGAGGACACCAAGGAGATTCAACGTCAAATTGAAGAGTTCTTGTCCAAAGGACAAGTAAGGGAGAGCTTGAGTCTATGTGCAGTACCAGTGTTGCTCGTTCCTAAGAAGGATGGAACTAGCCGAATGTGCGTTGATTGTCTGGCAATCAACAATATTATGGTAAAGTATCGACATCCCATTCCTAGGTTAGATGACATGCTTGATGAATTACATGGTGCATGCATATTTTCAAATTTTGATTTGAAAAGTGGTTACCATCAAATTAGAATGAAAGAGGGAGATGAATGGAAAACTGCTTTCAAAACTAAACATGGACTGTATGAATGGTTAGTTATGCCATTTGGGCTAACTAACGCCCCTAGTACCTTTATGAGGCTTATGAACCATGTATTGCATGCTTATATTGGAAAATTTGTAGTTGTTTACTTTGATGATATTCTCATTTATAGTAAAACTTGGAAGAGCATGTATTACATTTAAGGTTTGTGCTTGAATTACTAAGAAAAGAAAAACTTTATGCCAATCTGAAAAAGTGTCATTTTTGCATGGAAAAGTTAGTCTTTCTTGGTTTTGTTGTTAGCTCTAAAGGGATAAAAGTTGAGCTTGAAAAGGTCAAGGCGATTAGGGATTGGCTCTCGCCTAAATCTGTTACGGAAGTTCGGAGTTTTCATGGCTTAGTTGGTTTCTGATGAGTGCTCAAAAAGCACTAATATTTCGTGATTAATTGTGCTTGATTGATTGATATATAGATTTATTATGACTATTATTTCGATTATTTTCATAAATCTATCCATTCGGAGTCACGGGTATATTTTAGTGCATTTCAGGTATTTTTAGCGTCAAAATGAGTCAAATGATGAAAACACGCGAAGACGGAACACTTACGGCGCTCGGATCACGAGTTACGGGCTAAACGAGACAAATATGTAAGCCTTACATAATGTGCCATCACATATGTAAGGGGGGACGTGAAAAGAAGGAAACCAATGCGCGCCGCGGCGAGAGAATTGCATGCCGCGGCGTGAGGCTCTCGGGTTTGATCCTGAAAACATAGAAGCATTGCGCGCCACGGCGAGGGAATTGTATGCCGCGGCGGGGAGCTCTCGGGTTTTTGCATATTTTCCAAATTTTGTGTTGCGCCGCGGCGGGGAAAATGCATGCCGCGGCGCGCCTATTCCTATTGCAATCAGGAATGCCTTACATCTATAAATACCCCCTTTAGACCCCCTTTACAACGAGAACTCGAATTGATACACAACTCTTACACTTTACAATTTTGCAACCAAACAAGAGATTCAATCGACTTTGGGAGTTTTGCTACACAAAAACAAAGCAAGAGAAACCATTCTAAGGATCCAAAGAAGCCGTCGACAATCGAAGATAAAGCTTACGGAGAAGAACGCTATCCCATCCATAAGCGGTATTTAGATCTAGGTTTTCTTTGGTGTTGTAGAATTCTATTTTTTTTCTTCTTTCGTTGGAGTGTATGTCATATTTTATTTGTCTATGAATATTAATATGAACATGTCTGGCTAGTTTTATTATGGATGTTTAGTTTGCGTTGCCATGTTTGCTAGAACTGTGTATGGTGAATGTTTTATTGATTTGGAATAAACGAATTACTTTTTGATTAAGAGCATGTTTAGATATTTGATTATGAATAATCATGGGCCCATTTGATGTTCGTAGTTAGGTTGAAAAATCTGAGAATTTAGTTATAGGAACGTCACCTTAACTTTATTCCGAAACACTTAATCAAAGCTTCAAGTTAGTGACTTAGTCATAGCATTGATTTGATTGGCATGTTTTCCTTGCGCATAATTTGATTGCTACTTAATTTACCCCCGCCAAAGGCAGTTAATTAGTTAATCAACAAAGAGACCTACCCCCGCCAAAAGGAGTTTCGTAATTAAAAGGAAAGCCGGTAGTTTTGTTTATATAGGACATTCATGTTATTTCACCATACCTTTTCGATGCAAGCATGGTCAACCAAGCTAAACGTCCATACATCCTCCACTGATCTTCAAATCTATTTGAATTGATTGTGAATTTGCAATATTGTTTTCGTTAATTGTTCGTACCATTGATCTTGTCACAATTCCAACTTGTTTACAGTTTTATTAGATTTAGGATTCTAGTTATTTAGAGTTTTAGTTTTACTAGAACTCTATTTAATTAGTATTTTATTTGCATTAGGATTCTAGTTACTTAGAGTTTTAGTTTCACTAGAACTCTATTTAATTAGTGTTTTATTTTTGTTAGAACTCTATTTAGATTAAGAAGACAGTTATTTAGAACCACTGCAATTCCTTGAGAGATCGACCTTGGAAGTTGCTTGTCACTTTACTACGAGTGATTCGTACACTTGCGAGTACACATTTTAACACATCAGTTTCTATCATAGGTTTGTTAGAGACTTTAGCACCATAGCTGCACCTCTGACTGAGGTAATTAAGAAAATGGTGGGTTTTAAATGGGGAGAAGAGCAAGAAAAGGCTTTTAACCTGTTAAAGGATAAATTGTGTACTGCGCCTGTTTTATCCTTGCCTGCTTTTACTAAAACTTTTGAAGTGGAGTGTGATGCTTCAAGTATAGGCATAGGAGCTGTTTTGATGTAGGAGAAGCAACCAATCGCCTTTTTCAGTGAGAAGCTCGGTGGAGCATCCCTAAATTACCCGACGTATGACAAGGAGCTATATGCATTGGTTAGGACTCTGGAAACTTGGTAGCATTATCTGTGGCCGAAAAAGTTTGTCATCCACACCGATTACGAATCCTTGAAGCATTTGAAGAGCCAAGGAAAGCTGAACCGACGACATGCTAGGTGGATGGAATTCATCGAAACCTTTCCTTATATTATTCAATATAAGCGAGGTATGGAAAACATTGTCGCAGATGCACTATCCAGGAGGTATACCTTACTCTCTACTTTAAATGCTAGACTGTTAGGGTTTGAGTATATTAAAGAAATGTATGCCGTTGATGATGATTTTTCTACTGTGTACAATACATGTCAATTGTCTGCTTTTGGAAAATTCTATATGTTAGATGGGTATTTATTTAGAGAAAACTATTTGTGCATACCCAATTGCTCTATGAGAGAGTTGTTAGTGAAAGAGGCCCATGGGGGAGGTCTAATGGGACACTTCGATGTAACCAAGACCATAGATGTTCTACACGAACATTTCTTTTGGCCTAAAATGAGGCGTGATTTAGAGAGAATTTGCTCTAGATGCATCACATGTAGGCAAGCAAAGTCCAAAGTTCTACCTCAAGGACTGTATACACCCTTACCGGTGCCTAGCTCACCTTGGGTGGATATCTCCATGGACTTTATTTTGGGTTTGCCTAGGTCTAGAGGAGGGAAAGACTCCATTTTTGTAGTTGTTGATAGGTTTTCAAAAATGGCACATTTTATTGCGTGTCACAAAACCGATGACGCAACTAACGTAGCCAATCTATTTTTCAAAGAAATTGTGCAGCTCCATGGAATTCCCAAAAGTATTGTGTCTGATAGGGATGTTAAGTTCCTTAGTTACTTTTGGAAAACTTTGTGGACCAAGTTGGGGACAAAACTTTTATTTTCTACAACTTGCCAGCCCCAAACAGATGGCCAAACGGAAGTAGTCAATCGCACTTTGTCTACTTTATTACGTGCGATCTTACAAAAAAATTTGAAAAATTGGGAAGATTGTCTACCTTTTGTTGAGTTTGCTTACAATAGGAGTGTACACACAACCACGGATCACTCCCCATTTGAGATTGTATATGGCTTTAATCCACTAACCCCTATAGATTTGTTACCTTTACCTGTTTCAGAACGAATTAATTTTGAAGGTGCCAAGAAGGCTGAGATAGTGAAAAGGTTACATGAGAGCGTATGTGAGCGCATTGAAAAGAAGAACAGGGAGTATGCTTTCAAGGCCAACAAGGGGAGACGAAAGATTATTTTTGAACCCGGAGATTGGGTTTGGGTGCATATGAGGAAAGAACATTTTCCTGATAAGCGTAGGTCAAAACTTCAACCGAAAGGAGATGGCCCATTCTAAGTAATCGAGCTCATCAACGACAACGCCTACAAACTTGACCTTCCCGGTGAGTATAATGTTAGCACATCATTTAACGTATCTGATCTTTCTCCTTTTGATTTTGCAAGTGACGATTCGAGGTCGAATCCTTTTCAAGAAGGGGAGAATGATACGAATAATCGGTCACAACAATTATTACGGATCCCACTCGGGCCGATCACGAAATTGAAAGCTGAGCAACTCAAGAAATCTTTGAACAAACTGATCCAAGAGATAGTTCAAGACCAAGGGGGGATGAAATTGATGCTTGAGGCTTGTGGGAGGTCAACCAATGTGTTGGAGGCAGATTTTGGACAAAATGACTTGCGCTGCGGCATGGAATTATAGCCACTGCGGCGACAAACATTCCGTTTTGGAGAGAAAAAATGTCAACTAGGAGCGCCGTGGCACAGAAATAGGGTGCCGCAGTGGGGACTTTCTGTTTTGGAACCAAAACATACGCACGCCGCAGCATGCATTTCAGGCACTGCGGCATGAGTGGACGTGCGCGCGCTGATAGGCCAGACCTGCAAGCTAACACAGGACACCCCTCGGCAGACGTCGCCAGACCTGTGCGTTGACACTAGATCCTCAACATGCGCGCCGTGGCGAAGATTCGAATTATTGTAAATTTTGGGCCATTGATCACAATTCAATGGCTAGGATTTCTTTCTCATTTTTAGGTTTAATTTCTTATATAAATAGAAAGTGTAGCAGCTGAAAAACACAACTTTGTTAAAAAATTATTGAGATTGAATACAAAATTCATCTTTGAGAGCTCAAAGCTCCAAGTGCTCTATCAACCAAACCTATCAAAGGAATTTGCAACCCTTTGTGGTGTTTCCCTCGCCTTGATTCATGGTGCGTAATATCCATGCATTAAGGTGAGTTTTGCAACCCAAAAATCTAGGTTTTTCATAGAATTTGCATGCTAATATTGTTGTTGGGTCTTAGGGCCGTATTTCTTATGGTTTTCAAGTCTTGTTGCTTGTGGGTCATAGGAGTCGAGTCGTTCGGTTTGCATCACTTGGTTTATTGGGAAGAGTAAGTTGCAATTTGTTATTATTGTTGGGATTTATGTTGTTGTTGGTATTGTGTTGGAAGTGATTCTCAGCATAGTTCGGATTGTTGTTTCCCTTCCAAGAGAAGTTGGGATGATTTCTCCAACCAAAATTGTATGTATTTGAGTAAGGATCATTCCTTGGTCTCGGTTCGTATCCCTCTATTGCATTAGCTTGCTTGTAGCTTGTACCTACATTAGGATCACAAACAAAAGGACAAATATTAGCGCCATGTCCGTAGGTACTACAAATACCGCATACCTCTTATGTCGGTGTATTCTTGGAGCTAAGGAGTGCAATCTGTTTGGTAAGCTCCATAATTTTCATCGCCATCTCATGACCCAAAGCTACCTCATTCACTCCCATCCTCCTTCCTCTAGAGCTCTTTTGTTGGAAATTAGTACCCAACATCTCATACAAGTCATATGTTTCATTCGTGGTCTTTTCTCTCATGGCTCCTCCGGTGGCATTATCCACAGTAAATTGACACTGTTACGTCAACCTATCATAGAGAAATTGATTTTAGAGTTGCAATGAAAAATGATAGTGTGGACACTGAATCAAAAGCAATTTGAAGTGATCTCATGCCTCATTAAAAGGTTCTCCGTCCATCTGAGAAAATGCTGCAATTTTCGTCCTTAGGTCCACAGTCTTTTGATGGGAATAGAACTTTCCTATGAACTTGTTGAACAATGCGTCCCAAGTTGAAAGAGAACCGGGTGGAAGAGTCATAAGCCATGACTTTGCCTTGTCTTTGAGCGTGTATGGGAAACATCGCATCCTCAACTGATCTTCATTTAGCCCTGTAGCAAAAAAGCCTACACATTAGCAAAGAATTCACGAATAAAGGTTAGCGGATCTTCATTAGGAATCCCATAAAAAGAAGGCAACATATTATAATGAATATTTTTAAGCTCATAATTTCGAGCTGCTTCCCCCAATTAGATGCAAGAAGTTGCAGTGCCAATGATTGGCCTTGCATACTCCTTCATCATCATCTCTCTCGGTAGAAGTAAAGGCTCTCCCATTATTGGTGGTTGCTTTTCCTCCAAAATGTCAGGGTCAAATTGTCTCATGTGATCACTTCCTGTTGACGTTGTTTATGAACGATACTAGTGGATTTCCAAGAGATCTCCTACCATGCATGCACAATCAAAAACAACACAAAATCAAAGCACCAGAAACTATATGACTCCAACAAGTAACAAAAACACAAAAACACAAAAAACAAAGAAAATCACAAAAACTAAAAATTAAGAAAGCAAACTAAAAAGAAAACAAATAAACAAATTTTAAAAAAGCCAATTCCTCGGCAACGGCGCCAAAAACTTGATAACCAAATTTTGTATTTGTAAAAGCTCGCTAGTGTACGAGTCACTTGTACTAAGCGACAAGTATACTCTCAAGATCGTCTCTCAAAGGAATTGCGATTGTTTTTTAAATGTGTCAATTGATTCTCTAAAAATTAGCTACGAAAATAAATCATAAACACTCTAACAAATGTTGATTTCGAGAACGGTTGCTAAAATTATAGTTCCTTAAAACAAATAAAATAAACAAGCGATAAACGTAGTCGAAATGATGAGCTTAACAAGTGTGGGAGATTAGTTAGTGAACCAATCATGGATAGATTAATTTACGTGATTTTCACAATTAAGCATATAAAGTAGAATTTATTGATCATTTTCACTAACCCTAAAAAATCTCAAATCAATGGCAATTTTCCCTTAATCAACTAACTAACTTTTTTGATCCGAATAGTTAATTAGCTAATTAGCATTAATCATAGGAAAAGTAATTAATCACCTAAGTTAAGACAAGTCAATGCAATTAAATTAGGCTTATGCTCAAAAATGCCAATCGAACGTAAATAGCGTTTCTAACGCTCAACCCTAAAATATTCTCATACATTTATAAATTAAATTGGCCAAAAGTAATTCATGAACATAGATATTAAGAATAATGAACATGAAATAAATCACTTAAATATAAATTAAACCACATAAACAATCATCCATTCACAACCACATCCCTAAAATTTCACACAAAAGGGGTTTAGCTACTCATAAAAAAAAATTAATCAAGATTTTCCATTACAATAAGCATTCAATGCGTTCTAAAAAGAGAGGAAATTACAAACAATAAAATACCCCATTTTCACTCTTGGATCAAGCTTCTTGATGTTGGATAGTCATCTTCTTCAAGATTCTTGATGAAGCTTCAATGGAGTAACATTAATGGAGTGGTTTCTCTCTCAAAAGTGTGGAAAATGGATGCTCTGCTACTGTTCACCGTCACTATTCACGAGTTGGGGAAGAAGAGGGTTTTGTGATGTATTTATAGGTTAGGATTTGTGTGTGTGTGTGGGGGGGGGGGGGGGCTGGAAAGGGTGAAAGCAGAATCAGAGTGTGCGGGCTGCGATGCGCATTTGCCTTTGCCGCGGCGCGCTATGTCATTCTGGACTATGAACCAAAACAGGAAGTATCTCGCCACGGCGCACAATTTTCATGCCGTAGCGCACAATGATTTTATGATTTCCCATAATGCAATTCGAGACCCCCATACCGTGGCACACATATTTCTTTGCCGTGACGCACAATGTTGTAATGCCATGTTAGGGTCCTTACATATTTGTTGATTCCTACGTAAGCCTTACTTTCTTTTGCTCTTATTTACTATGTAATGGTTACATTTTGAGCCCCTTTTTGAACACTTCACTCCACTATTTTATTCACATTGCTTGAACCTACAAAACATGAAAATACCTCTCTAAATCAAAGTAATACCGAAATAAACTATAAAATAAATACTTAAAACTAAAAAATAATAGGTTCAAAATAATTTTTATCACATACATGTGTATTTTATATTGGACATTGCATATTTCATTATGATTGTATGAGCATGCATAGGGTACTTGGAATGTACACTCCACCCAGCTTCGAAAATGAGGAAGTACAGGTACGCCTGAGTTTAAAATAAAATCTCTCTACTACTGATATACTGATGATTTATTATTGGACATGCATGAAATATTTTAAATGTATCATGCGTCAATGATTTCATTGAGAACTATGCATGGAGTATACTCCTACTAAGCTAGTTGTAGCTCACCCCGTTTCCCCTTTCTCTTTTCAAATTAGATATTGTTTCTTCGTAGTTGTTGTGACTTGATCGTGAGGCGCGTACATCTAAGGAGTTCAATTATGAGGTTTTTTCTTTACCCTTATTTCTCTTATTAATTATTCTGTTTATTGAGTAGACAGGCTGAGATCAATCTGATTTGTAAAAATTTCAAATATTTAGAACCATTTGGATTATAAGTTTTTGAAGGTTTTATTGTATTTCGATAAATATTAAATTATTTCAAGGGTACTCAAATTATTAATAATTGATTTGTTTCATTTTAAATTGATATTTCGTAATTAATGATTTTAAAATTAATAATTTTCCTTCAAATTTTATCTATCTTAAAAATTCATGTACCAAAAAAAATTTGGGGCGTGACAGCACCCATAGGTTTTCTATCTCTTCCACCTTGGGTGGACATAATCTCACCTTCACTAGATATAATGTCCTAGACCTCTTATCTCTCTTGAATGTATAAAACTCTTTATTTTCCATTCTTCCTTTTGAATATGAAAACCGTACTGCTACTAACTTTTATGTTGGTCTCAAGCATCTCAAATATGGCTACTAGGCTTCCGGACCTAACACACATTATACTAGTGGTTCTTTACCTCTTTCTAGAACCTCCCACGGTTGCCTGCGTATGAACGTAGTCTACTCCTACATTTTTCTTTGTACTCACTACTATACTTATGTGCCAAATGCCATAGGTCATTTTCTTTGTGCCATTCTTAATGATAAGCCTATAGATCTCGCAGGTATGATCTATAGAACCATCATTTTTCGTTCTTTCTCTATTGATTCTTCTACTCTTTATTACCCTTCCTTGATCACTCTCTAAGGATATATTGTCTTTGGTGATGATGTTCAAGGATCTATTAATAGTCGTACTCCTCTTTTTTTAAACATCTTTTGGCTTTATGTCAATCTTTTGGGAACTCTGAGCTTTCCCCTTCTTCGTGTTAGAGTGCTTCCCATTCTACTCCTTCTACTTCTCTTCCTATTCCTCCTCCTTCTCAATGAACTGAGTCTCCCTCACTTTGAGAAAAGGTGGATGTTATATACCAACGTCTAGACAAGCTCTTTGAAGAAATGGCTGATGAAAAACATGAGAGTAGGTTACACCATTAGTTGCTGATCAACCTTAATGATAGGATGGCCAGAGTTGAATGACATAGTTGCATTATTTCAAGACTAAGGCTTCTAGATTCCTCAGTCTTTGGAGTCCTTTAACCAGCTGGTAAGGACACCTAGGTGGTGACTTGGATTCTGACGTGGTTGCTGATCTGGCATGAGAGAAAGATGACCATTTTTACCCTTAAGTGAGCAAATGATCGTTTTGCCCTTTAAGTGTAAACGCTCCATAGATTCTTCAAATTTGACAATGCCTCCCTTAATCAAATAGCAGAATAAGCAAGATCTTTGGATGCTTCTTGGGGCGTATTAGTATATATTTATTAAAAATATAAACATGCATGTCACATATGTGCTATTTCGTTAGATTTAACAAAAACTTTGATAGAAAATTAACTTTGTCCTTATCTGACACATTTTTCACAAGCAAAAGGACTTAAAAATATATTTTCACAAATAAATAGACTTAAGAATATTTTTTCTATGCTAGACGACTAAATATCACCTTTAATAAAAATAAAAAGACTTTTATGACATTTCTCCCAACAATCTATTTATGTCAAAATGATCAAAAATCACAATATCAGTCTCTAGCGGATAATTTATTCCTACCTTAGCACCACCTTTTTTTTCCTTCTTTTAACCAAACCATGTTTTAATAGATCCCGAAATATGATTGAACTAATAGAAAAAGACTTTGGATGTATCTGCTCCAGTTGTGGTCCCAATTGACTGACTTGTGGCTGAAAATAAACTTCATCCTTAGAGAAAGAGAAAAGCTAAGTATACATATAATTTAGAGATTTTATTTAGCATGGCGCAAACTTAATTGTGGTTGTAAACTTGTAAATGTATCTTTTATTTACAAGTGGATGAAAAACATATCTTTATTTACAAGTGGATTGTTGCACGAAATCTGCAAGCGCACGGATCGTGTACAAGTGATAAGTATTTTTAAGAACTGGGTTGTCGTACCCACGAGGAACTTATTATGGCGTGTACTAGAATTAAGTACCAAAATATATACTCTCCCTTTCTATTTGAACTACCAAAATTTAGTGACAAATTAAAATAAATAAACTAAACTAATTAAAAAAATAAAAATCTAGGGATTTAATTTCCCCCATTCTACTTCCATGATCGTTTTTATATCGCATTAATATTGAATTAAAATGCAAAAATTATTAATCAAACTCTACTCAATTAATTATCACCCACATGTCTATGGTCATGTAATTCTAATCCATATAAACCTAGCCCACATGTCTATGGTCATCTAAGCATACATGGGTCATTAAGTACTTAGAGTTTAAAAATGATCACATACAAAATAATGGAAATTTCTTCCTCATTACATATATGCCAATTTAATGCATGTTCATAATTTCATATCAATTTTTCAATTGCACACAAAATTAACATATCACCTAATTAAATGGCCAATTTAATTAAGAGCATTAAGCACATCAAATTAGATAATTCAAGCATAATAATAATATTAAATAAAAATTAAACAATCATGTTCATAAAATGGGTTCCATTAAAATCCCTAGAACAAAATCTCTACTCCATAATAATTATTTTAGAAACATAAAATTCAAGAATAAAAGCTAAGAAAAACATAGAGAAATACAATTAAAGAGAGATTTAGTGAACCCTTAGAGAAGAATTCCTCCGAATTGCTCCAAGAATTGCTTCTTTGTGCTCCAAATTGCTCTCCTCTTTGCCTCTTAGTTTCCAAAATGTAAAAGCTCTCAAAACTGCCCAAAAACTGATCTAAAATTGTGTTTCTCGGGTATGTTAGTGTTTTAGGGTTAAAATTGGTTCAGAACAGATCTGGACCGTTCGATCAGCTTTAAAAATCGATGGTTGTGATAAAAAATGGCGCTGCCCAATGAAAACGCGACATGTGGCATGGGATATAGGCGGAACCAACGGGAGATCGACACCTGGAGGCGCGCTGCTGATGGCGAGACGCGGATCGCTGAGCTGGCGCTACGGGATTGGCTGGAACGGCTTGCGTGGCACGCGGATGACGCGTTCGGACGAACCAGAGCGACACACGTGGCACGCGGTTTCGGCTCTTTCCGAAATCAACGCCGTGTTGACACGTGGCAGTGACCGTTGGACGCGGATGACACACGGTGACACACGGCGAGTGTTGATTCGTTCATTTTGATTGCGTGGCGCTCGCGTGTCGCTTGCGTGGCGTGGGTACGTTTAAGTGTATCCCGAAGTGTGCTAAGTACATCCACCTGCACGAAAACAATTCATAAAAATTCCAGAAAAATCCCGAAAAATTCCAAAAATTATATTTTCATCCCTTTTTATCAATTCAACCATAAAATAATTTTATTTTAATATTTTAACCCCAAAACATTAATTTATTAAATCAAACAAGTAATATTAAGCATAAAAATGATATAATAACTCTATTTTCATAGAGTTATCATGGATGAAAAACATATCTTATCCATAACATAAGCTATGTTACTTGGACTAATATGTACCGAAATTAGTTTGATCAAGTATTTAAGTGCGATATGTTTATTTTGCCAATTTTATATAATTTTTTACAAATTTGAGTTTTTGGGTGCCTATATATCCATAACATATATTATTGAACCTGAAATTCTAACTTAAAATATTAATCTATTATAAATATTTGTTACTATTTGTGCAACTTAGAGTCAATTTTCACCTGAAAAATCACATATATCACAAAAATAAAGCATCCAAGTAAAATACATGAAAAATGATAAGTATCATTTCTCATATAGATATGGTTGGGAGTTAGGTTACTCTCATTGTCCGTTCTGAAATTTTGCAAATCATTCAATGAAACTGGTTGGACAAGTACTGTTTCTATCAAAAGTATATATATGAGCGATCCTTGATCTTTGTGAAATTCACTTGCCGTTTTACAAATGAAATTCCTTTGTCGTCTCAACAACTTAAACCAAAAGAGAGAGGAAAAGAGAAAAAATATATATATATAAGTTTGTTTTGTCATGTTTTATTTTTTCTATTACATATTACACACTCATACATACTTTTATATTATATGAAATTTAAAATAACATTCTTTTAGTACACACCTTTGCATTACAATTTCAAGTAATTGGCTACTATGTTAACTAATTTATTAATAAATACAACTTGCCCATATAAAACTAAAAATCAGGCAAAGAAATTATTTATCAGCTATCCATAAGAACCCTAACAACAGTAGCAGCAATAGCAGAAATATCATGCATGAATCTATTCATACTAGTTAGTGGTAATCTGGTTCCTGAGAAACCTTTTTCACAAGCATTAGCTTCAACTCCAACATCATTGTTATATTGCTCTGCAAATTTGTAGTTACCTTTTTGTAAAACATCAATTGCGACTTGCACATCAGCCTCTACAATTGTATCATAATAATCAACACAATAAATCAATGCTTGTTTTTCTTTGCCTGTACTCCTTTTTAGCAACTCCTTGATGTGGTTCAAATTTGTCACTGCCTTTGCTTTTGCTATATCAACGATTATGAGAGACAATTCTTTGATATCTGCTCGGTAACTTTTGAGGATTTTTGTTAAGAGAATTAACACAGAGATTATAATTGGGGGTCTTTTTACAGGTTTTCTTAATAAGATTTTCATTCCTTGGGAGAGTTCGGGATTGCGTTATAGGTAACGAAATAATTGAGGAAAGAAATATGAATATCAAAGCAATCAAGCTCTTCATTTTTGTTTTTCCCAGTGAGGTAAGACGTTTTGCGACAAATCAGAGGTGGATTAGCTGAGGAAAGCTCTAAGCCTCTACTTTATATAGAGCAGTGCAAGTGGTCCATTTTTCATAGTGGATATATATCATGTATGTCCCACGATAAACTTAGATATGTTGAAAAATTTATGTATTTATTATTTGGAAATTTACCAAAAATAATACCCCTAAAACTTAGAGCAATAAAACTAGCACCCCAATAATATTGAATGTTCAATTTGAACGTGAAATATTGAACGGGTCTAAATTGTCGTCATTCAATTCTAATTGAATGGACGTTCAAAGAAAAATTACATATTAATCATTTTTTTTAATTGTAAAAATATAAGTTTGAATACAATGGGTGCTAGTTTTGTTATTACAAGTTTAAGGGGTGCTAATTTTATTGTTTTCCCTTATTATTTTAAATACATTTCTTTAAATATAAGAATAGAGTTAATTTTATTGTAAATTTTAATTATATTTTAAAATGTATCTTATATTTATGAATCGGACTTATAAAAAAAAATTTATGTCAAACATGAAAATGAGTAATTTCTTCTTCTTCTTCTTCTTCTTTTAAGAAATTTTAAGAATTTTAGCTTGAAAAAAATGTACCATATTTCTTGATTATTTCAATTAGAAAATTTACTCTCTTTATTCTTCTTTAATATCAATTCAATCCATTTGTTAACAAAAAGTTATTACAGGATAAGTGAACAATATTTAAATATTTTATTTTTTTTATCAATTATTTAGTCATTGGTCTTTATGCTAACAACAATATTATAAATTGATATGTCAATAATTATTAAAAAAATATGAAAAAAATAAAATACAATTAAAATTTGGTTATTTATTATTATACTATCACTTTCTCATAACAAAAAAATTAAAGAACTTTAAAAATTTATAAAAGGACTAAATTATTGTTCTTGACATAACTAAAGCATTTGTGTCCTTACTCACAATCCTTTTTGTTTTTACGAAAGAGCATGGTTAATCTTTATGGGTTTGTAACGCTTTTTTTTGTACCTAGAGTAAATAAGTTTATTTACCACTGAATTATGATAGTTGTTATAAAAATATTATTAAATTTTTAACTGTTATAATATTACCGCCACCCATTGGCTATTGTTACATAAGTACCATTATTGTTAAATTTGTCAAAAAAACTAAATATAAAAGTCACATAGTTAGCATTACCATTAAAATTCTCGTTATTGTTTTTAACAAAGGTAACGGCGATGGTACACATGTAACAATACTTCAAATTCAGCTTAAATATTGTAACTATTGAATTATAGATATTTTTGTCAACTATTTTAGTTCAATAGTAAAAAAAATCTATTTACCTCTCAGGTTTTTCTTTTGCAACAAATGAGGCTAAAGAAAACAAATATATTTTGATTTTTATGCAATTCAACCATTTATTGTATGCTATTTGTACGATAATTAAGTATTTACAAAGCACGACATTCATTATTTTTTATGCATTTATTTGAATATAGCATTAGAGCCAATTTTAATGTTAATATTAATTATATTTTCAAGATGCACTATATATCCATAAATCTGACTCATACAAAAAAAAATTAATGTCTAACATGAAAATGAGTAGTCTTGATTTTTTTTTTTTTAAGCTAATCTTAAGATTTTTAGTCTGAGAAAAATGCACCATGTTTCTTGGTTATTTAAATTAGAGCATTTTATTTTATTTTTAATATTAGTTTAATCCATTTGTTAAGAAAAAGTTATTATAGTATAAAAATAAATGAACAATTTTTAAATATTTTATTTTTATCAATTTTTTAGTCATTGATCTCTCTGCTAACAACAATATTAAAAATTGATATGTCAAAACAGTTGAAAAAATATGAGAAAAATAAAAAGTATCATTGAAATTTTGGTTATTTGTTATTATTCTGTTACTTTCTCAAAACAAAAAAAATTAAAGAACTAAAAAAATTATAAAAGAACTAAATTGTTGTACTCAACGTAACTAAAGCATTTGTGTCCTTACCAATAATCCTTTTTGTTTTTATGAAAGAGTATGGTTAATTGTTATGGGTTTGTAATGCTTTTTTATACCTAGGATAAATAGAATTATTTACCACTGAATTATGTTGGTTGTTATAAAAGTATCACTAAACTTTTAACTGTTATAATGTTACACCGCCCATTAGCTATTGTTACATAAGTACCATTACTGTTAAATTTGTTAAAAAAAATTAAATATAAAGTCACACAATTAACGTTACCATTAAAATTCTTGTTATTGTTCTTAACAAAGGTAACAATGATAGTACATAAGTAACAATAGTTGAAGTTCAGTTTAAATATTGTAACTGTTGAACTATAGATATTTTTGTCAACCATTATAGGTCGATGGTAAAAAAAAATTATTTGCCCGCAGTTTTTTCTTTAGCAAAAAAGAAGGGCAAAAAAAACAAAGCTATGTTTGATTTTTATGCAATTCAACCATTTACTGTATGCTAATTGTACAATAATTAAGTTTTTACAAAGCACGACATCTTTCTTGGTTGGATCAGAGATCTTTTGCTTCAGCAAGTATCTCAATCCAAGTTAATGGATTACCTAAAGGTTATTTCTTTTGCGCTAGGTGCATCTAATAGGGGGACCATTTATCTCCACTCTTGTTTTCTATTGTCGAAAATTTTCTTAGTAGATACCTGATGCACAAAAACTTGATAACCAAATTTTGTAATTTATAAAAGCTCGCAAGTGCACGAGTCACTTGTAGTAAGCGACAAGTATACTCCCAAGATCGTCTCTCAAAGGAATTGCGATGGTTTTTGAAAGAGTCAAATGTAATCCAAAACGTAACAATTAAATAAATTCTAAACACTCTAATTGAAGGTTGGTTTTGTAACTGGTTTCTAAAATCATAAAAGTACTAAAACAATTAAAGTAAAAGCGTAAAAGTTTTGTTGAAACGATGAGATGAACGAATGTGGGAAATTAGTTAGTGAACTAAGTATGGATAAATTGGTTTACGTGGTCTCCTCAATCAAGCATATAAAGTGAATTTATTGATTCCTTTTACTAATCCTAGAAAATCCCAAATCAATGGTGGTTTTCCCTTAATTAATTAATTAGCTTCTTTGATCCAGATCGTTAATTAGTTAATTAGCATTACTTTTAGAAAATGTAGTTTAATCACCTAAATTAAGACAAGTCAATGCACTTAATTTAAGTTCATGCTCAATAATGCCCAATTGGACTTAGATGGCGTTTCTAAAGTTCAATCCTAAAAATAGTCTCAAATATTCATAAACTAAATTGGCCAAAAATAATTGATGAATATAGATGTGAAGAGCAATGAACATGAAACAAATCACTCAAATAAAAATCAAACCACATAAACATTATCCATTCAAAGTCACATCCCTAAAATCCCACACAAAAGGGTTTAGCTACACATGATCAGATTCAAATCCAGATTCTTCATTATAAATAACATCAAAAGAGTTCTAATGAGATAAAGAAAGATTACAAACAAGAATCTACCCACTTTCACTCTTGCAACAAGATCCTTGATGTTGGATGATCCCCTATTTCAAGTCTCTTAATGAGGCTCCAATGGAATAGCTTTGATGAAGTAACTTCTCTCTCAAAATTGTATGAAAAATCTGAATTCGCACTGTTCACGAGTTGGAGGAGGCTGATAAATGGTTTGGAGGCTGGAGAAGTGTTGTATCCTTGCTAGGTTGCTTTTGGTCTCTTTTATATGTAAGGGTTTTCATAAAAGAATTCGTGCGTGTGTGGCTGAGGAGGTTGTGATCTGCGGCGCAACATGTGATACTGATTTACGAATAAAAACAGAAACCTCCCCGCCGCGGCATAACTTTTCCTCGCCGCGACGCCCAATGTGTTCATGATTTTGGGTCCAAAGCAGAAACTTCCTCGCCGCGGCGCATATTTTCCAGGCCGCGGCGCACAATATTTTCATGAATTTCATATTTCAACCCGAGAGCCTCTCGCCGCGGCACAACAATTCCTTCGCCGCGGCGCGCCTTGCATGTAACAGTGTACATGCGTTGTACATACTCTGTTGGTTATCGATGTAAGGCTTACAGAATGAAAGGCACCTAATGTAAGGCTTACATATTTAGACATTTTTACTTCATTTTTGCTCTCTTTTCCACATTTCTTTCCAAACCTACTTTGACCTGCAAAACAATAGAATACCCTCCAAAACAAGATTATATCGAGATTAATTGCAAAATAAACACTTAAAAACATAACAAATAGTAGATCAAAATAGTGTTCATCAATACCGTGGGTCTTTTATTGATAATGGACACTTTTGCTCAACTTTTCCACCCAGGGGAAATACCGTACCAACTCACTTTTTATATGCTGGTGAGCCTTTTTCAATTATATGGACGTCTATCAGGACAACTGGTAAACTTTGAGAAATCTTTCATTTAATTATGTAATAGTGTGCCTCAGAGTAATATTCTTGTGAGCCTTGTAAGTCCCTTTGTATCTTTGTTGGTATTTTTGTGTACAAAACACGGATTCTATTTTATTTTACTTAGTATTTTTGTCTACCTTTTTGTACGACACTTTGCTTGTGATATATATCACACAATTACATAAATTTTAACGATTTGTATGATTGTATGTTATACACACTACGGGGTGGTTGGGAGCAAGTTGTTTGCATGTTTAAGTGTGTTTTTACCCATTCTTATGTTTTTCTAAATTATGGGTATTTATGGGATTTTTTTTGCTTTTATTCTAAACTTGAAAAATCCCTTTTGTTAAGCTCGCTGAGGTCTAGCAACATGTTCACCGTGGTAGGTCGATGATGTTATTTTATTCATTTTTTTGACCGTTGAACCTTGCAGCGAGAACATCAGTATTAGTACCACACTATGTGGTGGTGTGGCTTTGGAAGTGAGCCAGATTCATGAGGATCACAGTAGTTATGGTGAAAGCTAGTGACAGTTAGGATGGGTGGTCCCGACTGATAGAAGTATTGGTGTTTATTTTTATTGAGTTTTTATAACTGTTTATTGCTTTTAGTAAATTTGGCTGCTGAGTGGTTATCTTAAGCAACCCATGGATGTTAACGCTTAAAATTGGAGCCTAAGTAGTTTACCACGTTATATTGTTGCTTTTGAATGATCTGATGAATGTGTTAGTACAATTATTGAATTATCCTTATATGTACCAACATATAAGAATTACTTAGTAATTCTATTTTTAGTAAAGCTTTTACTATTTATCTTTTTATATTGTGTGCTTACTTATGTTCCTTCACTGACTATGTTTCCCAACCGCTTGTTGTATGAGTGGAGTGAGTCCCTAGGTGTCCTTATCACCTTACCTTGGTTGTTTATCGCCTTTGGACTCTTTCAATTGGTATTAGAATAGGTACATCCTTTTTTGGGATTAACCACTCTGGTATTTCTTTGATTTCCTTCGTATTTGTTAGTCTCCCCTATTCCTAATGACTTTTGGTATAAGAGGTTTGGTTTCTAAACTACCTCTGTTTGAGAGCATGAGTTTTGCCTATTAGAGATTTCGAATGTGTTCGTAATCCTTTGATGATGAGGTTTCATCATTGATTACAAGTGGATAGAAGATTCCCTTTCAAAACTTAGATGATGGCACTTGTGTCCCCAAACCTTTCAAACTTTGGACTAAAGAAGAACTTCAATTAAGTTACAAGAATCATCTTGGACTCTACACTATTATTGAAATTTTTCCTTCTTGTAATGAAGATCATTTGTCAAACTTCATAAGCTCTAAGGAAGCTTGGGATTACTTGGAAAGCATTTATGGTGATGATTTCATTTCTTGTAAAGTTGATATTGTAAGTATTGACTTCACAAAGCTTAATATGTTCATGGCTTCTCATACCGAAGAAAAGTAAACTCTTTTTACTAGTTGGGCTGATGCTAATGATGGGTTCTCCTTGCAATACTTCTATGACAATTTGGTATATGATCATCTCAAGTTGAAGAAGATCATGGTTGATATTGAGTACAGTACCAAGAAAAAGGATAAGTGTCTTTTGGAGATTTCCAATCAATTGTTAGATGTTACTCTTAACAGTAAAAAAGATCTTGAATCGTTGAAATTCAAATTGGATAATCACATCAAATTTCTTCAAATATTGTTGCATGATAAGGAAAAGTGCTTATCTTATATTAGTGAACTTAAGCAAGAAATTTATCGAGAAGAACTTAAGAAACCTTTTGTCCCTGTAGTTCTCGACACTTCTATTAATTTTAAAGACAGTGCTAAGTTGGAGCAAGAAATATTCATTTTGGAAAATGAAAAAGCCTATCTAGGATGACAAAGAGACACAAATTGTTAAACTTAAGAATCAATTTTAGGTTTATTAGAATAATGTTAAACTCCTAGAATCTAGTTTATTGGAAAAGGCCAAGATGATTGTCCCTTTCTCAAAAGCTTATCTTGATTTGGAGAAGAAAATTTCTAAAATAAGAAGTATTATTCATAAATTAACTCTTGGAGCTCAGCGACTTGATGAATGTTGAAATGTGGTAAATCTCATGGAGATATGAGAAGCCTTGTTTACATTAATGAGGTGACTACCTCTTCTCACTCCACCCTTCTATTTGTTCAAGCTAGCCCTTCTGTACCTCCTATCCTTCTTAAAGTTTCTTATAAAGCTCCTATCCCTATTTTTGATACTTCTTCTTAGAGTTCTAAAATTGATTCTTGTGCCTTCTTATTTCTTTCTCCTACCCCTAGTATCTCTTCTTAGTCTAATATTCATGTTGAAAATCTTTTGAACTGTTCTCTCTCTCTAACCTCTAAAGCTATCTCTCTTCACAATGATGCTATTTCTTACCTAGAAGAACACAGATTCTCTAAAGATATTTAAACCCTCGCCTGATCTCCTTTGCAATGTTGTTCACACAACTCTAAAGGCTCAAGTTTTTAATCTTTAGTACTTCGACAATGGGTGATCCAAACATATGTAAGGGACAAATCATTCTTTACTTCTCTTCAAAAGATTGTTGAAGAATCAGTGACTTTTGGTGATGGCAATAGAGCTAGAATTCGTGGAAAAGGTACTATCCATGCCCTGAGAATTCCGAAACTTCAAAATGTCCTCTTTGTCAATAGACTAAAAGCTAACCTTATCAGCATTAGTCAAATATTTGATGATAAGTGTTTTGTTAGGTTCTTGGATAGAGAGTGTAAGGTGTATGAAGGCTAAGGGAGTGCCATTGAAGTGATAACTATTATTGTGTTTGATGCGAACCATGGAACGCGATTCCTATCGACCCAACTAGCTACAAGGCTAGAGAACCGAAAGCAACGGTCCAAGACCCAACAACAATATTGGGAGGAGAAATCCAAGCAAAACAACAGATTGGCTGCAGAAAACTCACCTACACACATGGATATTACGCACCACGCACGGAGGAGAGGGCGAACGCCACAAAGGAGTGCAAATGCCTTTGATAAGTTCTTGGTTTGGCTTGAAATCAAGCAAGGAGCTCAATGGCTCTCACAATTTGTTTTCTAACAAATTTCATTAAAATGATCAAAGATTACAAAATGGGCTGCCCAAATGTCTATTTATAGGGCTCACACAAAAACCTAAAAGAAAAGACAAAATATGAGCCATTGGATTTGATCCAAGGGCTGAAATTACAAATTTTACACTTGCGCCGCGGCGGGCAAATATTCATGCCGCGGCGAGGAGGCTCGGATCACTAAAGTAAAAGTATGCGGGCCGCGGTGGACAAATTCCATGCCGCGGCGAGGAACCTTGCACTTCAACCCAAGAGGTCTGTGCCGCGGCGCCCAAAAGCCATGCCGCGGCGCGCACGTCCCTGGTCCTCTGCGCGCACCTCTGCCCACACTTGCGCGCGCGTCTGCTCGTCCTGCGCGCACATCTCCCAGCCTTCACGCCCAAAACAGAAACATCGGCGCCGCGGCGCACATATTTCATGCCGCGGCGAGCATGCCTCGTCCAAAATTCTACAAAAGCAGAAACTCCCGTGCCGCGGCGCATAAAAGCCATGCCGCGGCGCAGCTCCAAAATTTTGAATTTCCACAAATTAGCTGGCACTTCCATGGCTAACATGTTCGCGCCCTAGCTCGTGTTTGTGGCGTGCTTCTTTGCGCCAATATTTGACTCTTTTATTGGCATAGTCCTTGCCCCGTGTCGTGCCTTGATTATGGTACGATCCGGTTCGTATCAGTGTTGATTTGTCTTCTTCTCCTTTCCTCTGCAACAAGGTCAGCCTGAGTATTAAAGAACTATGACATCAACGTCTGGGTTATGTAAACTACAAAATGTTGAAGAAACTCTCCAAGTTTAAGACTGTTAAAGGACTTCCAAAGATCTCTTCTCCGCCAGACTATATGTGTGGACCTTGCCAGTTGAGAAAACAAAGTAAAAGTCAACATAAGAAATATTAACAACTTTATACTTCTAGATCCTTAGAGTTGCTCCACTTGGATCTGGTGAGACTAATGTGTATTGCTAGCATTGGAGGTAAAAATATATATCTTGTTGATTATTGATGATTTTTCAAGGTACACTAGGGTTTTACTTCTTAGAGAGAATTCAAAAGCTTTCATCAACTTTAAAGCTATCTGTATCAAACTTCAGAATGAGAAAAGTGAAAACATCAGTAATATTTTAAGAATAAGAAGTAACCATGGAAAAGAATTTGAGAACTTTAGTTTTTAGACTTTCTGTGATGATCTTGGTATTTAGTATGAGTTTTATGCACCAAAGACTCCTCAACAAAATGAATAGTTGAAAGAAAGAATAAAGTTATTCAAGAAATAGCTAAGGTGATGCTTGCTAGTAAGAATCTCATATGACATTTTTGGGTAGAAGCTGTTAACGTTGCTTGTTATACCTTAAACCTTTGCTTCTTTAGATCTGGCTCCAGATAGTTTTCATAAGAAATGTTCAACAATAAGAGATCCAACATTAAACATCTTAGAGTATTTAGAAGCACTTGTTACATTCTCAAGGATAGAGAGAATTTGTATAAGTTTGACGCCAAGAGTGACCTTGGTACCTTCTTAGGCTATTCTGGGAATAGTCGTTCTTACAAAGTCTTCAACTTAAGAACTTCTATTGTTATGGAATCAATCATTGTTGTGATTAATGATTCAGGGTCTACTCAGATGGTCGAGACTAATGATTACAATTTATTTAAAAATTGGGATTCAGTTGAGTTTACTTCAGTTTATGAAGATCTCTCTATTGTTGATTATTCTGCTCCTCTTACTAGTTCTACTTATGCTCCTGATGCCACTAGTTCCTCTAAAGTTTTTGACGAAGAAAAGGAAACTTTACCTAAATGGGAAAGAGGTGCTCACCCCGTTTACAACATTATTGGAAATGTTGAAAGAGGCTTTAAAACTTGAAGACAACTTCAAGATTCACTTAATTACATGTGCAACACTTCTACCATCTTTTCTAAGAATATTAAAGAAGCCATGCAGGAGGTACACAGGGTCAACTCCAATTTCAAAGAAATGACATATGGAATGTAGTTTCTAGACCTAAAGATAAACATGTCATTAGTACACGTTGGTTATACAAGAATGAAGAAGATGAGAATAAATTATTTTCTGAAACATATCAAGACTCATTGCTCAAGGCTACAATCAAATTGAGTAGATCAATTTTGAAGAAACATTTGCCCCCGTTGCTAGTCTTGAATTTGTTAGATTTTTTATTGGATTGGCTTGCTATTTTGGTTTTAAGCTTTATCAAACGGATGTCAAGAGTGTCTTTTTGAATGGCGTAATCAAAGACGATGTTTATGTTGAGCAACCTAAAGGATTTGAATATCCTCACTTTCGAAATCATTTAATGAGACTTAAGAAAGTCCTTTATGGCTTAAAACAAGTTGTCATTATTGCTATTAAAGACTTGCTTTTTTTATTCTTAATAAAGGCTTTTAGAGAGGTGGTAGTGATAAAAATTTGTTTGTACAACGTTGTAATGGTAATGTGTTGGTTGCCTAGATTTATGCTGATGATATCATCTTTAGATCTACAAAAGATGATTTGGTTCAAGCATTTGCTCTCACTATGCAAAACGAGTTTGAGATGAATCTCACTGGTGAATTAAAGTTCTTTTTGGGTTTTCAAGTTAAACAATCCTGAGACGGTATCCTTTTGTTTCAAGATAAGTATACTAAAGAAATTTTCAAAAAGTTTAGGTTGGAGTCTACCAAACCGACTCATACTCGTATGAGTACTTCAATTAGGCTTCATCAAGACCCCCCTACCAATTAGGCTTCAATTAGTACTTCTATGATTACTTCAATTAGGCTTCATCAAACCCCCCTTTAATCATATAGAAATATGATTGGCAGTCTTCTTTATCTAACTTCTAGTTGTCCTGATATCTCCTACAGTGTTGGAGTTTGTGCAAGATTTCAAGCTTGTCCTAAAGAATCTTACCTTGTTGCGATTAAAAGGATTATCAAGTATGTTAGTGGTACGCTTGAGTTTGGTATTTAGTATCTCAGAGAAGTCCTAACTTGATGAACAACCAAGTTTAGGTGATACAGACACCTAAGGACTCGTCCTTCTCGTACAAGCAATAGAAAGCAAGTAACAGTTAATAAGAAATTGCAGAATAAACAAATAAGGTAGATATCAGACAATAATGATAGAAGCATTAAATGCTTTTCAATCTTTATATATACTATATATGTTGTAACATATACTGTGTATACTTAAATTGTATTAACTCATGCAACAGATCAAGCAAACACAACGATATAATGTAGTAAACCCACTTAGGCTCCAATTCAAAGTGGTAACATCCATGAGTTGCTTAAGACAACCACTCAGCAGCCAAATTCACTAAAAGTAATAAATAGTTAATACAGACTCAATAAGGTAAGACTTCGAATACCACTATTAGTTAGGGACCACCCCATCCTAAATGTCAAGGTTGCTATCACCAGCTATCTCCATGGCTACTTTGATCCTAACTGAATCTAACTCACCTCCAGAGCCACAAAACCATGCAGTGTGATGCTAATACCTGCAATCAGTATGCACGTACAATAATATATGTTGTTTACTCAAATTATGATTTTTAAAATAACAAACCTCGTAATAACAACACATAAATACACTCGATGTATTATTATAACAGAAACTCTATTTGATAAATTATTTTTAACAAAATCCACCACCAACTAGTATCTCAATACAAAAACAACACTCGATGTATTAAGAATACAGAATCTCCTTTTCAAATTAATTCACAAAAATCTCTAAATGAATAACCACCTCTGAATCATTAATACGGAACAATACTCAATGTATTAGTGATACAATAAAAATATATTTTTGATAAAAAAATGTTTTATGCATAACAAGTTTTATGTAACACCACAAATCAGCTCAAAGAGTAAGAGAAAAGGGGGATTAAAGAAGTGTAAAAGGTGTAAAAATTAAGAGAGATGAGGGGGTATTTATAGCTAATTTTTCAGCTTCCAGGATCCTCGTCAACCCCTCGCCGTGCAACCCTATGAGGCTTCGCTGACCACCTCACATATACTAAATGCAACCGTGCCTACCTACAAAAATGATCTAATTTTAATTTAGAATCTATTTATTTTATTCATGCTCAATCTCTGGCTTAATTTTATTGTTTTTTTTTGTTAGAGACTAGCCAAAAGTTGGTTAGGGGTTGTGAGGCTCTTATGAAATACACAATTATTCTATAACTATTTGGGATTAAAATAAGGATTTATGAACTAATTATGTTCATTTTATTGAATTATTGTATAATTATTATTTTTGGAGTTATCGAGTATGTTTTGTTGGATTTCAGGTATTTTGAGCTTTAATGATAAATACGCTCATCACGTGACACAACACATGTGGTGCAAGGCAAGCAAATTAGCACACAAGCACTGGCTACCTGGCACAAGCTTAATTGCCCCACACCCTGACTCTCTTAGATCAATTTGTGCATTTGTGAAGATCAACTCAATTGCAGTGTGTAATATGTTGAGCCACAGCGGTGACCTCTCAAGGTACATTTGTTTTTCTAGATTTCAACTTGCAACGGCTGTGGTTTGTTTAAGCCGCAGCCTGTGTAGAGTTTGTGCAATTTTTAACCTAATTTCCAGCATTCCATTTGGATTAAAACCATATGTGTGCTTATAATTGCATTGTTAGAGTCCTAAACATATGCATAGAAAAATATATATAATTATATAATAACTTTGAAAATTAGATCATTGGTAATCAACATTCAAAGAACAAAAGTTCAATAGAGATTGTAGAGAGAAATCTAAAGAGCAATTTGAAGAACAAGATCAAGAGTCAGAAGCATAGAAGATTGGGTAATATTCATCAAGAGATTGAGTGTGTTATTTATTTCTTCTTTCTTCTAGGAATTTTAATGTCTTCAATTGTAAATATGGATTAATGAACATCATGTCTAGCTATTTCTTCTATTAATTTAGGGGGTCTTATGAACCCAATTTTCTAACATGTGTTAAACTAAATTATCTCCCCTCTTGTGATTGCAATTTATAATTATATTATTTGATATGATCTTATTTGTTAATTAATTGCTTGATTATCAATTAATCCATATAGGCATATAGGTAGCTTTGATAAAATTATTTATATATTTGTCTTAATCAAATAGCATACATAGTTTTTAGATTAAGAGGTACGATTCGTATGTATGTGATCCATAATTGATATGATTCATGAGTAGTGATTTAATCTAATTGACATGAGAGTATGATTAGGTTAGGTTATTATATTTTGTATTGTTTACTTGATAGAAGAATACATGTATAGTTTAGATTCAATTAATCATATAATTTGTTATTAATTTGTAACATCACATTCCTTGTACGAACTAAAATTTTAGTCAAACTTATAATTTTAAAATTTTTATGATCTTACCCTTAATATTTAGAAAACGAAATTTATGAGCTTAAATTGTGAGGTGAAGATGTTTCAATAATTAAAAAGTGTTTAAATTAAATTCTGAAAATTTTGAGCAAAATTACCAAAATGCCCATAACTCTTAAAACTTTTCTTGTTATGAGACAAGGGTATTTAGTCTTTTTACGTTAAAAATAAATTATCACCAACAACTTCTTTCTTTTTCTCCTCTTGTGACACATATTAAAAAAAAACGTGAGCATGGATTGTTGAGAACCCATGTCCTCATGTGAGAATTCATTATCCTCACCTCTTCAAAATTAACTTCTAGCAAGCCCCGTGAGAACTAAAAAAAATTCTCTTATGTTTTCCTCACTTCTTCTTCCTCCTCTTCTATAGAGAGAACAATAAAAAAAATTTGAAATAGAATTTTCACCATTTTCAACAAGAAATTCAAACTATCGTTCAAGACATTTTGGGTATGTATTCAAACTTCTTTTATTTTTCATTTCTGAACTGAAAAACATGTGTTTTAAAACAAATGGATCAGCCATGGATGAATTTTTTCAAAAATAATTCAAGAACAAGTTATATGAAACTATTTTCCGAAAATTGAAATGAAACCTGAGAAACTTCCACAACAAATTAGGTTTTGAAAATTATATTTCTGAAAATCTCTGGATGTCTAGTTTATCACAAATTTTACGGTTCATAATTTGAAGTTTTCTACGCAAAGTTATACCTAATTAAATGAAGATTGTTTTATGAAACACAAACTGCAAAAGCTCTCGGTATTTTTAATATTTAAAATGGTTATACAGTTTATATTTGAGCAAATTATATCGTCTTTTAAAACCTGACATGTATAGAGTTTGAAAACTTGTATGATTTATCATTTCAATATTTCTGAACAAAGTTATGCTTGTTTAACTAAGGATATGTCAAGTGAAAGAGGTACTGGGAAAACTACTTGAAAAATAAATCGAATTTATGTAATTTGAAATAGTTTTACTGATTGGAATGGGATGATTTATATATTTTTTTAAAGCTTAAGATGTCTAGTTTAATATGGATTTTACGGCGTGTTATTTCCAATTTTTTAGACAAATTTATAGCAACTTAACTAAAGGTACGTCCTGTTGCAATTGTGATGAGAAAAATTGTTTGAAAGTATTTGGTTTTCTAAGGATTTGAAAGGGTTTTACATTTGATATTTGAGTGTGTGATATCTTATTTTAAAGATTGAAATGCCTAGTTTATGTATGTTTTTATATAAATAAATTTAGACATTTCTACCAAAAGTTAGATGTTAATATATAATGGTAGGTTTAGGAGTACCTTAAAACTATTTAATATCAAAGTCAAGTAACTATCAACATCCTCTGTTTTATAAATGTTAGTGTACCTTTCAATTTGAATTAAATAAGCAAGCTATGACATTATTTTTATTCTAACACAAGTGTGGTTATTTAGGAAAAGTTGAGCACGCAGAACTTACAGGACACGTAGAGGACCAATAGAGACATATTACTGTGAGTGTATATCTAATTATTTTTAAAGCATGGATAGCATTGTTTTGAAAAACATTCATGTTCAAGTAAATCCAATTTGTACAAGTTACATATTTATGAAAAGTGCATTCATGTTAACTAGTGTTAGAAAAATATGTCAATTTTAATGCATTTCAAGAACTTTTACACCATGAGAATATATTTCTTTTTTTTAATAGAATCAGTCAAGTAAATGAAAGATAATTTGCAAGCAAGCTATGATTAAATTAATTTTATTAATTATACTAATTTTTGTTCAAACTTGTAAATTCCACAAATATTTTACAGTTGCCAGAGTACTTCCCCACATGTATTCATGATAATTGGTTATACTTAGCATTTAGATATGCTGTGACTTGGTAAGACATCATGATCAATAGTTGGTCCAATTCAACTTACTATGATGTTTACCAACTAAGTATGATATTACAAGTTCAATTAGGTTAGTGAGCACATGACTCGTGTATCAGCAAAGCCAACTGAGCTATGGCTGTATCAAGCCAGTTCCCCACACGAGTAGTTGACAGCTAGTAGTAGTGCTAAATGTCTCTTTTGTGTGCGATTAATATCACACATGTGTAGTTGAGAGTTAGTGTAAGTGCTAAATATCTCCTCTGTGTGCGATCAGATCTTCAAATTCTCTTGGCAATAAAAATACATTTATTATGGTTATACATTTTATTTATATACTGATCATAGTATTATTATATTCTAAAGATCATGGACATATATTTTATCATAATATTATTTCATTATGTCATGAGTATGTCATTCATAGTTTTCACATGTATTAAAATACAATTATTTTATGAAACTTAGGTTATGCATGTATGAGTATATTAATTATCATAAAAATTATGTACAGAATATTATCGTCAACATATAAATATATATCATGATAATTCATAAACATTTTATATGAAGTTAACAGGATTATTACATTATTTTATAAAACTTATCCACTCACTGAGCTTTCAAGCTCACCATTTTATATTATTTTCCTCCCCCAAGTAACAGGTTTTGAGGCCACATCAAGCGAGTCCAGAAGCTTAGGATCCATCTATTGTTGTGTAGTCTAGGTTGTTTTTATATCCTTTCTAGTTTTTATAGTGTATTTTGGCCAATTATGTTTTAGACTAGTGAAAAAAAAGTCTTATATTGTGTATAGTATGTATCTGACAGTATATAATTATGCTTGGCCATGAGCCACTTTCTGGATATGTAAAAATTAAATGAAGTTTGCTGGATTGTGGAATTTTATATTTTAGAACTGTGGTCTTTTGTTGTAGGAAAAATAGTTCAATAATTAAGGGAAACTCTGCCTAAATTTTTACAAATTTCATATACAAAATTTTCAAGTTAAGTTAAGATCGATTTAGAATGTTAGTTATTATGTTTCCTCAAGACACGTCACATGCTTTAGTGTTGAATTGGGGTGGGTTCTGACATAATTACTTGGGGAAGAATTTAGGGATTCATATGCTTAAGAGATTGGGGGATTAACGACTCCCTAGATTATATCTCTTATGTATAGTTCTTTGTTGCGTTAAGTTTAGTTCTTTAATTTTAGCTTTTATCTATTGTTGTTCAAATAGTAGTGTTAATATTTGAATTGATATTGTGTTATTAATTATATTTTTTTCCTATGGGCTCAACACTTATTTTTTAAATACTTATTACTTGTACATATCCCATATACTTACGGTTTAGCGTGATCACTTACTTAAGTATCAGAGGATCAAAGGTCACCACACTCCCTGTGGTTCGAGATTCTAACGGTGTGTTCTTTGTTCTCAAGACTTGAGTAAGGAAAGGTGAGACCAATTATTAATGTTGACAAAAATTGGCATCAATAATGTGTTCTTCAAATTCTAATTAAATTAAGTGAATGCACTTTCAACTTTAATGTTTAAAAACACATGCTACATGTACCAATTGAAATTACATGAATACTAATGAGGTTCTCGATGATGTTATTGAAGATTTAGAAAAAGGCAAACTCAACATCACCTTGCAAATTTCCATTTAAAATCAATATAGTTAGTAAACCATATTTTTTTTATGCTAATGCTGCTGATTATGTACTAACTTGTTCAAGTACAAAAAGGCAAATACGTTTTATAAGATGGTTTCGTGCAAAGACACATAAAATATATTGACATAAAATAGGTATTTTTAAACTGGACATGATTAACTATAGTAGCAAAGCTTGGCATGAAAGTTTCATTATTAGAAAATAACTAATATGTGCTATTGAAAATTCATTTTTAATTGAATTAGTAATCTCATATCCATATGCATGAAACTTTACCAAATATTTGAATAAATTAGCTACCTTTAAATAATAATGTAAGAATGTAAAATCTAGTTTTTAAAATTATGAATATCCACCCTCTGTATTGTATCACTGCTTTGCTTTAGTTGTACTATAACATATGCTTGATCAACCATTTTTATATGATCATACATGTGTAAGAAATAAGAATATCACTATACTTAGTTTGGTTAATTTAAAATTGAATGGTACTTTAAATGTTATAAAACAAAGCCATATAATATATAACTTCCAGGTTAGATATAAATATTTTTATACTTCTAATCTATATTAAAGAAAGCATACTCTTAAATTGGTGTGAATTAAGTTTAATATTGTTTAAAAGCATCACCAAATTATCAAGATAAAGCTCAAATTTACCATGAACTTGGGTGTACAATCTTTTGAAATAATCAAAGAGAAAATAACTTTATTCAAATATACCTAACTATTAGTAAAAATGTTTAAATTAAAATACGTAAAAACATTTAAAAACTAAAAATTCCAAGCTTTCTAAGGATAATATATTCTCGAGATAACCAAAGCAGTTTTAAAAACTACAATTTAAGTTTGTGTCATCTTAGTACAAATATTCTTAAAACACTTTGACCTATCATTACATAAATAGGAATTACTTTTTAGAAAATGTCTAAATATAATTATATAAAAAAATACAAAAAAAAAATTAAACATTTAAAGTTTTAAATAAGATAAAACACACCCATATAGGATTAAATCCGTTCCCTAAACTGAAAATTCTAATTAGTTTAAAACATGATTCCCAACAAAATTTTCACGGGAAATACCCTCAGTTAAACATGTGTAAATTTTTCTAATAAAAATTAAAATTACAAACCGTAAAATAAATTTCAAAATAGACATCCATATCTAAAGGGATATAAAAGAAAGTCTAATTTTTGGTGAAGGATTCCTGGTTTTCATTTTAATTTCTACAAACACGATTACCTAGTTATACTTTATCTTGTAATCTTTATCTTTTTTCACTTTTTTTTTTTTGTTCTTTTTCCCTCATCTTTATCTTTTTTCTTCTTGTTCTTTCCTTTTTTTTTTCATGTTTATTTTGTGCAAGACTTTTTGGAGAAGCTTGTACTAACAAGGGTATGCATAAGAATATTTAAAAGTAGGACATGTGGTATTGTATCTCACCTTTAAGAATTTTCTCTTCTTCTTCTTCTTCTTCTTCTTTTTTTTTTTTTCTTTTTATTTTTTTTTTCCTCAACAAGAACATGTGTCTTTTTAAAATAAGGATAGTGACACATCATGCTAAAAAATAATTAATTAAACAAATAATATAAATAAGATATTAAAATAAATAATATTGAGGATAACACATAGAAAATGAGTCAAATTTCTACACTTGATTGAAATAAAATTTTGGGAGAAGAAAATTATCCAAGCACCTTCTTATGAGAATTTGTTTTTTGTTTTGGTTTTGTTGTATTCATGGAGAACACCTGTGAATCTGTGATGCACACATAAAATGATTCTAATTGGGGAATTAAAATTATTTTAAATCCACTTGAAGTTTACAAGAACATCCAAACGTTATGTTTATCACCGTTGTGAGACAAGTTTTGGAAGCAAAAATGTTCTAATCATTGATTTCACGTTTCAAGGGTGTGAATTTCTATTCTACTTGTTCAATTAAATTATTAATATTATAAGATTATAGAAAATTAAATTTTATTTACCTATGCCAATAGTTTCAATATAATTTATAAAAAAAATTGGATTTTTATATTGAAAATAATTTTCATAACCAACATATTTAAAACTTATAACCACAAAAATAACGCCTTTAGAAATTTTATTTTTTGTATTTTTTTTAGAATAGTAACTACCAATTTTTGAGAAAATAAAAAATACCATTTAAGTGAAAACTATGCAATTAGATGTTATAAATTGTCTTTAATTGTTGCAAATTCAAAAAATAGGGATTAAATTATTTCATTTAAAAGAATATGAGCTAAATTGTTTCGTTTAAAATAATCGGTACTAAATGATTTAATTTTAAAAAATATAATTGTTCTTTTGTATTGAAAAAAGTAAAAATATAATTGTTTTATAATTAAAAAATAGTGAACTAAAAATATATTTAACATTTTTTTAAAATAATTTTGCAATAAATATAATTTTAATAATTTATAATTTTTTAGTATAAAGAGTAGGAAAATTAGAATATGTTTAGTTCGTAGAATAAAAATATAATAAGAATGAGAATAATAATAAGAATATAATTTAAGGGAAATAATATTATTATTATTATGTTTATTTGAGAAGTGAAATCAAAATAATTATAAGTATTAAAGTAATATTTATACAATTATAAATAAAGCAGAATTGGAAAATAAACTTTTATTTTTATTTTTAATTAAGATAAAATGAGGAAAAAAAATGATTATATAAATATGTGAAAATATAATATTTTATTTTTAATTAAGATAAAATGAGGAAAAAAAATGATTATATAAATTTGTGAAAAATATAATATTTTAACGTATCTATGAGAGATGTGGAAAGAATAAATTCAGACATTGTTGAAATTTTTAAACATTAAAGTAGGTAACCTAAATTGATTGGATGACTATACATAAAGTTACAATTTTGTAGAACATTGTGATGCGGGTTCTTAGGTATTCTTGTAATTGATAAACTTCAACTAAATTCTAATAATTTAGCGTAACAGTAGAACTAACCGATTAAGTTTATTTATTTATTTATGTTTTTTTGAACAGAAAAAAACCTCCCGGTGGAGATGAGGTTTATTATGGGATTTTGTCTAAAATAGCCGTTTTCCTTAAGATAGTTTAAAAAAGGGCAAAGTTGTGTTTAGAAATGGGAAAAATTATATTTACTCTCCCAATAGCCGGTTTGGTTGGGTAGATTTAGTTTCCCACTAAAGTAATTTTCTTTCTTCTTCTCCCTCCTTCTCTACGCACCCTCTCTTTTTCTCTTCACTGATTTTCTCTCCATTGTTGCGTCTCATCCTGGAAAAATTTCAAAAATGAGGTTAGTAATATTTTCCAACAATATTTGCACTTTTTATTAGGATGTAAATGTTGAAATTTGTACCAGGGTTTGTAAATAATATAATACCGAAATATGCGATTAGGAGTGATCTATTTTCGAAAAATTGCCAACTATTTGGTTGATACTTTCGCGAGGAACTGATATGGGTGTTATTTAAAGAGATTTTTGGTTGACAAACCGTATTAAACTGTTACCCCAAATCAATAATCATTAATCGAAGTGTATTTTTGGCCGCGTGTAATGAACTCTGCTATATTCAGTTTTTTATATCTGGTATATCTGGGGGTATATTTAGGGGTATATCCGGTATATCTGGGGGTATATCTGGTATATCTGGGGGTATATCTGGTATATCAGGTATATCTGGGGGTATATCTGGTATATCTGGGGGTATATCCGGTATATTTGAGGGTATATCTGGTATATCTGGGAGTATATCTGGTATATCTGGTATATCTGGGGGTATATCTGGTATATCTCGGGGTATATTTGGTATATCTGGGGGTATATCTGGTATATCTCGGTATATCTGGGGTGTATCTCTGTATATCTTGGTATATCTGGGGTATATCTCGGTATATCTCGATATATGTTGTTATATCTTGGTATATCTTCTTGGGATATGTCGGTATATCTTCGTAAATCTCGGTATATCTCTTTATATGTTGGTATATCTCGGTATACCTATGTATATGTTGGTATATCTCCATCTATTAAGCATTTAATTTGGTATGTATGTTATATATTGATATTGTTGTTCAATATGTTGTATATTATTTCATATATCAATTAAACTTTACGTATTTTTGAATGAGATAGACCTAATTATTTTTAAACATTTTACAGAATGGATAGCCTTAGTATTCTAATCATTCATAATGGTAAGTGGTCATTGAAGGATGATAAAGAAGTATATCGAGGAGGTGAAGGTTCGGTGATGAAGATAAAAAAGGGATTTAAGGATAATGAACTTAAAGAAAAGTTGCTTCTTAAGTTAAAGATCGATAAGTTCAAGTATGAACTTTCAGTGAGACACTTCTATAAGAATGATTTGACATTACCTACTGTTTTAATTGGTGATGATGAAGACTTGGATGAGTTTTTTGACCTTCATGTTGAAGATAATCAAAGGAAGACTGTTCTATATGTCACAAAAAATGAGATAAGATTTGTAGGTACAAGTCATTCTATTTGCCATGAACAACTTTTTAATACCGGAGGCTGTAATGTAAATTACTTGAGCGATACTAATGGGCACGAAGGATCTCAAAATCCAAATACAAGTTGCGATAATGTACTTGATAGTATTGGTGATGATGTAGATCACAATTTAGTTATGCCGCAAATGGGTGATGATGGACATATTGATATGATTAGAGAATATGAATTACAAGTTGGTCCTGTCAACGAAAATGTTGATCATGATATGACCTCAATGGGAGGTTTGCATGCAATTGATAATGAAAGGACACAAGTTGAACTAGAAAGGCTCATTGTTAGAGATCAATCTGTAAATGGTTTATCCCAATCTGAAGGACGAACTGTAATTGGAGGCAATAATGAATTACGTATCGGTCCATCAAGTACACCCACAGAGATTATTTCTAATGGTGACGTTTCGTCGTCTGTGGCACATGTTGAGCTTGATTTGAAAGTTTTGACAATAAGATAGATTTCACCACACATGTCGATCTTTATGCCATAAGAAACAGATTTGAGACGAGGACACTGACTAGTAAGAAAGACCGTGTTCTGATACGTTGCATTCAATCTAGTTGTACTTGGATGATTAGATGTAATAGGATCACTGGATCAGATAGGTTCAGGGTAAAAGAATACGAATCAAGACATACTTGTGATCCTAACAATTACATAAAAAAGAATAGGACTGGACCTCAAGAGTGATAGGAAATGCCATAAAAATGAAGTTGGTGCGACCAGGAAGAATTTATAAGCCCAAAGATATTATTGATGATTGTAAAAATGAGTTTGGGATTGAGATTGGTTACACCACAGCATACAGATCTAAAGAGAAGGCTCTGAGGTTGCTACGTGGCAGTGAAGAGGAATCTTTCCTGAAGCTTCCTTCCTACTGTCATGTTTTGAAGGAAAGAAATCCTGGTAGCGTCACACAAATTGAAGTTGACCAGTCCGGAAGATTTAAGTACTTTTTTATGGCACTAGGTCCATGTATCAGAGGATTTTTATCTTGTATAAGACATGTAATTACAGTTGATGGTGCATTCCTATCAGGTAGGTATGCTGGGACATTATTCGTAGCAAATGCTTCTGATGGAAATAACAACATATATCCATTGGCCATTGGGGTTGGAGATTCTGAGAATAATGAAGCCTGGGAATGGTTTTTGTTAAAACTATCACACATATTTGGGCACATTGATGATCTTGTTATTGTTTCAGATAGACACAAAAGTATTATACAATGTGTTCCGAAAGCGTTCCCCAATGCTTTGCATGGATATTGTGCATTTCACATGGAGATGAATTTAAACCACAAATTTAAGAATCCTGATATCACACCTTTGTTCAGATGTTGCGTAAGGGCATATACGAAGCGTGAATTTGACAAATACATGGGGGATTTGAGACAGATCGATCCTGACATAGAGAAGTACTTATTGGAAGCAGGTAGAGAGAAGTGGTCAAGATTTCATTTCCCAGGAAATAGATACGGTATAATGACCACAAATGGTTCAGAATCATTTAATAATGTCATGAAATCTGCTCGTGAGTTGCCTATAACCATGCTTGCTGAGTACTACCGTAGCAAAATACAGCATTGGTTTGTCGAACGTAGGGAGGTTGGGATGAGATGGGGAACTCGATTCCTTACCGATGAGGTTGAATCAATTATGCATGCAAATCACAATAAGTCCTTAAGGTACAGGATTTTCAGAATTAATGCACATGTTTTCCAGGTATGGGATTCGTACAACACTTTATTGTTATTAAATGTTTATATATGTAAATTTAATAGCAAATGTGTTTTACATTTTATATGCATTATACATAATGTAACGAGTTCATTTATATGATATTAGGTTGTACATGGTGATACTAGTGACGATGTTGATCTATTGAACAGAAGTTGTAGCTGCAAGGAATTTGATGTTCACAAAATCCCCTGTTGTCATGCCATTGTAGCAGCCCGTTTTCAAGATGTTGATGTCCATTCCTTTGTTGACCGATTATACACAGTCAATTGTCATATTATCGCATATGCGGAGGCTATATTTCCAGCAACTGACAATGGTGAGTGGGACATTCCACCAGAAATCATAGACCTAGTTGAACTTCCTCCCAACACAAAGAAAAAATCTGGCAGACCACGAAAGCGACACATACGTTCACGTGGGGAAGTAATAAAGAAGTTAATATTGTGCAGTCGGTGTGGAATTAGTGGTCATAACATGAGGACTTGTAATGTTTTCCGTCAGATGATTGTAGAACCTTCCCTATCTTCTCAAAAATGAACATTTTTATGTACCACATAATTTAGTATGATTTCAAGTGTTATATTATCTGTATCTGAATTTTGTATTAATGATAGTGTTATAATTATATTATCTGTATCTAAATTTTTATGTACCACGTATATTAACATAAATCGAGATATACCAGATACACCCCGAGATATACCAGATATACCCTAAGATATACCAGATATACGAGATATACCCCCAGATATACCAGATATACCCCCAGATATACCAGATATACCCCGAGATTAGGGGTGTTCATCGGATCGAAACCGCCGATCCGACGATCCGATCCGATCCGACCATCCGATCGGATTGAAATATCATAATCCGCATCCGATCCGATCATGTTTCAAATTCGATCCTATCCGATCCGCAATCTATTCGGATTGAATTCGATCAATCCGATCAATAAAATTAATTAACTCTATTTTAATATTTTTGAATAAAAAACTAAATTTTTTATGTAACATAAACATATTTAAGCTAAAATAAACCTTAAAAATATGATATGTGTATAAATTTAAAATATATTTAATTTTTTTGGTCGGATCGGATGGGATTGGATGATAAATAGTACAATCTGCCATCCGATCCGAACCTAACGGATTGAAAAAATTTCAATCCGATCCGATCCGATCATCGGATCGAAACCGTTCAAAAATTAATGGATCAGATTGGATTGGTCGGATTGATCGAATGATCGGATTTTTTGAACACTCCTACCCGAGATATACCAGATATACCCTGAGATATACCAGATATACGAGATATACCCTCAGATATACTAGATATACCCCCAGATATACCAGATATACCCTGAGATATATCAAATATACGAGATATACCCCCAGATATACCAGATATACTCCGAGATATACCCCTAGATATACCCCGAGATATACCAGATATACCCCCATATACCCCGAGATATACCAGATATACCCTGAGATATACCAGATATACCCCCAGATATACCAGATATACGAGATATACCCCCAGATATACCAGATATATCCTGTGATATACCAGATATACCCCGAGATATACCAGATATACCCAAAGATATACCAGATATACGAGATATATCCCCAGATATACTCCCAGATATACCGTGAGATATACCAGATATACGAGATATACCCCCAGATATACCAGATATACCCCGAGATATACCAGATATACCAGATATACCCCGAGATATACCAGATATACCCCCAGATATACCAGATATACCCATTTTGTTCAATGCTCCTACTGTTATTCATGAATAACTACCAGATATACCAGAAATCAGATTATCCATCCATAATTACAAAGTCCCAATATTACAAAACCTACATTTTACATAAACATTTAACCTTAAACCGACATTTTACAAAAAATCATATAAAAATAAGGGGTTTTCGTTGAGTTTCAACATGGACCATATAAAAACCAAACTGCAGAGCTCAAACACGAAGATGATTGGAGAGTGTTTCGTGCAGAGAAGACAAATTTCTTTGAAAAACTTACCGAATAATGCAGAGCTGAACAATGAGATAGTAATGGTCGAGTGTTTTGTGCGTCCTCGATTCCTTACTGTTCGTCTTCTTCCTCAACAAAATTTGTGGGAGATTCGATAATAGAGAGTGAAGATTGGAGAGTGGAGAGGGAGAGTGAGAGTAATGAGATAGTAATGACAGAGTCGTGCAAACGTTTGGAACTGTTCCAATTCTTCCAAACGGTTTATAATTCTTTTTTTTGTTTACAAATGAGTTACCGGCTACCAAAGCCCTATTTCAGGTGGGCAGTTAAAAAAAGCCAATTTCTAAATTTTAACACAACTTTGTCCTTTTTTAAACTATTAAGAAAAACGGCTATTTTAGACAAAATCCCGTTTATTATTGAAAAGAAAAAATAACATTAATTTTCTTTTTTTACTGTTGTGTACAATCCCTCTGTTAGGTCAAACAAGAAAAATAAGACGAGATGCTGGGGAATAAACTTCTTTGCTTAAGGACAGAACACAGAAACCTTTCCAATAATAATCTGCCATTGTTTTGTCTCTAGTTTTGTCTCTGTTTCCTTTTTCCTCCCAAAATTTATCTGCAGTATCGAAGAACAGATTGAATTGAAGCAGAACCAACGCAGCGTTTCTAGAAGCAGGTGGCGGACCTATGGCTTCCTGTTCGCCGACACTTCTCCGGTTAATTATTATCTTCTCCGTCATTTCTTTAGCCATTGCAAGTGGCAACGATGTCACTCTAGAAGATAACGCTCCCGACGATGTCACTCTCGACGATGATTCCTCTCCCAAGTTTCCTGGCTGCAACAACCCTTTCAAATTGGTAATCCTATAAGATCTTATCTCAAATTTTTGCGTCTGAATTTATGTAACTAAGATCGTTACTTGTTGTTTGATCTCTTAGTTCTGTAATTGGTTTGAATTTTAGGAATTTCGGTTTCAAGTTTTAATTCTGTATGGGAGCGGTTAAGTTGGACGGGCATAAGATATGTTATTAATTCAATAGTTGAATTTATAATTATTTGGAATTTGAAGCTCAAGGGTTGAGATGGAAAAGGAATTGGGATACGTGATTGATTCTGAGTTGTATACAGGACTTATAATAACTTACTAACGGTCACGCAAAATCCTTTTAACATTTTTCCTCTCAAACTCCTGCATACTTCTCTTAAAAGTATATTTTAACCAAATCACTTCATTTTAAACCAACCACATCTAAGAAAAGAACATCCAAGCATGCCTTACATTTCATTTATCAAAAGCAATATATTACAAATCCACAGTCAGTATCATAACAAACATTTTCCACGAACCGAACACCACATAACAAACAGGACCCTAAATACACTAAGTGATAAAGTGAAAGATCGCTTAGGAACTTTACCCCGAGTTAATAGCTTTCAAACTAAACATGTTAAAAGTGATGCATGATAAAATTAGGAAATTACTATAATTTTTTAATAAATATTAGGATCTAGGAAAAAATTTATTAGGTTAGTATTTTATTATGCCTAAAAATAGGTGGTTTTACATTGTAATCATGTACTTGTATTGATTTTGATTATCCACTTTTGAGACCTTCGTTATTACGCCTTTTGGGCTGTGTTAGTTGGTATTATAGCTCATTGATTTTGTTTTCTTAAACAAAACGAAACCTTGTCTCTTTCTCTTTCATAAGTCATATCATCTTTGGTTGAAAAATCCCCAAGATATCATGTTTATTTTAGTTCAAGAGACGTGATTTTGGGAAAATTCATGAAGCTACTCAAGTATGCCTATATACACCCCACAACATTTTTTGATACCTCTAGTCGACACTGCCAACAAGTGAGGCTTTAGACAATGCCGATTAATGGCTAGTGAGGCTTTAGACAATGCCCATTAGTTGCCTCGGTTCAAGGTTATGCTGTCTCTTTCTACTTAGTTTGAAGCTTATGCTTTGAGGCAGCATGAGGTTTACCTGTCTTTCTTGAAACTATAAAGAGTCTAATTGTGTTATATTTTAGCTACACCTAGATTTTTTTTATTTATAAAAAGTCTAGTAGTCCATTAAATGAGATAAACGAAATAAAAAGAAAAAGAAATGAAAAGACTCCTAAAAGATAGAAACAAATGTAGCAAATAAAGATCCATTGTAGGCAAAACAAAACAACTCTTTTTTAGTGGATGAAGAAGAAGAATGGGTGGATGAAGATGAACAAGACATTGAAATTAGATATTATGATGATGATTTAATGCAATGAATGATAACACTTGTAGTGAGTAGTAACGAGGGTGCTGATGAGTGATAAGTGAGGATTTGAATTAGTAGACTCAAGAGATGAAGAGGAAGAAAGTAACAATGACGGCCAACATACTGAAACATATTTTGTGACTTATTTGTGGTTCATTTTGAAACTTGTTTCATGACTTTATTTGAATTTTGACTTATGATTTAGACGATTATTTTTGTAGTTCGTAACTTTATATCTAGACTACTTGATAGTCTTACATTTTATGATTTGTATATTAACTTTTAGTGTATGTTTACTCTATATAATAGGCTATAAATAATTTTTATGTATTTTATTCAATTTTAAGTGAAGCTTACGCCTCAAACTGCCTTTTGACTTATGCCTTGGCTCATTTGGGGCAACCTCCTTGGTATCCCCTTTTGCCTTTTGGAACCTTGATCACATCCATCTTATTAATTATGTTTTAGTTTGCATTATTTACGTTTAGCAAGTAGATCAATCTTTATCCTTTCAGGTGTGTTCTCATAATCTTGAAATTTAAGCTAGTCACTAGAGTGAAATTCAAGAGCCCCTTCTAGTTATACAGGCATTCTCATCACAATAGCTTGTGTGATGATCAATTAGGCTGCAATTATATATAAGAAACTAAGCAAACATAAATATTTGAACTCAGTACAAAGAGCAAGGATCTCCATTATTTGGATCCAAACTCCATGCTGGATAGGATGCTTATTTGGCATTGTAATATACCATTACACATGGACTTTTTAGGGTACTGAAAGTTGTAAATTTTTTAATACGTATTTGGGTGTTGGACACACCCATTTTTTCCAATTTTGATGTAAATTTTTTCCAATTGGAGTGTTCGAGTAGTTATACTTATGTTCATGTCATTTTGTTTGGATACGGGTAGTTTACAAAAAATTGAAGTTCAAGTAACATACCAATATGCACAAATTTCTCTAGACAATGAAGGAGATTGAGAGTGATGAGAAAAATAAGACTAAAAACAAATGTAATTGATAGGAAATGAAGTAATGGTGAGCAAATTGCAAGATTAAAGCGTTAGGATTGGTACTAGTGAAACCAAGTAATGATTGGTGGGGGACCAGTTGAACAAGAGCAGGTTGTGATACCAACTTCAACCCTAATTAAATAATTTGAAAAACTAGAGGAAATTGATAGGAAATAGAGAGCAAGAGCAAATAAAAATCAAACAAAATGTAGGATACAGAAAATGGTCAGCCAACTTCATTTGTGGCTATTAGAGAGGGTTTAGGAAGTCCACGGTGCTGTATATTTGCTAGTCAAAGCCAGTGGGTTGAGGAAACGTTTAGTTTCTAGGATTTCTATTCGGAGAGATTGGAGAGCTGGGTTGGGTCTGAAATCTGAATACATGATGATTAGGTATTTTTTAACTATGTTACATGTATTCTTGATTTTTTGGAAGTGTCCAACCGACATGACGTGAATCTGGGGGCGTGTAGTTGGTCGCCCCAATTTTGTCTAAATTTCAGAAAATTTAGAAAAATGGGTGTGTTCAACGTATAAAAAATTTACAACTTTTAGTGTCCTAAAAAAGTTCGTGTAACAGTTGTTTAGATGCATGCTTTTGTTTGTGGGATATGTATACCAAAAAATAGACATTCCAATTTGCCTCTGTTTCTTTCTCTATTACTTTTTAGGTTTTTGAATGTGCAAAACAATACTTGATTCTGTTCCACATGTTTGGTTTTGAAAGGGAGGATTCTGCAATCTGCATTGAAAACACTAGTTGTGCATCATACTTTGGTTATCCCTGTTCTATCTGCTATTTTCTTTTCAATGAGCTTAAATCTCTAAGCTACCTTAAATTTTTTGAAATTATTGGAGACCTTTTAAATTTGAACTGATGCAATTAAGCTGAAGTTGTTTGGTTAACTTAAAGGCTTATCTGGAGATCCTAAATCACAAAAATTTTGGCTTGTTTTTTTAACAGGAAAAACAATACGGCATGGTGATTTTAATATCTAAACTCTAAGCGTTGTCTTTTTCTTTTTTGTTTATTTTTTTAAATAATGTTTTGGCAGATGTTATGGTTTCATAGAGGGAAAGGCAACTGATAGTTATTAACTTTTTAGTGAAGGCTAAGTTGATCTTTATCCATTGTTTTAGATTAATTTAGAAATAGATTTTAATTTTACTATTAATCTCACGTTTTACATCTCGATCTTTATTCCTATGAGCATCTTGCACTATAACCCTGTTTTTTGTTGGGTTATAGATTTTTTTTTTCTTGCTACAAATTTGGTTATAGAGGCTAATTTTGATAAGAGGAAATTGTATTGTTGAAATGACTGTAGCAGGTTGTTGACCTTTTGTACTCCAGTGGTTTTTGAAAGAGATTTGTCTCATCTTATGAAAAGAACAGATAAAACTTGTATTGTTGGATGTTCATCATTTGTTTTCATGCAATGTCACAAACGGATGTTCTGGCTCTTTTACCTAACTATGGAGTTATGAGCATTATATGTAGAATTATCTACTCTGATATTGTTTGGTTATTTGTTAATGAGGGCTTAAAGATAATTTGTGGTTTGTGAATTGTAATTCTACATGATTGAATTGTGTAAATAGTAGCTGCTTTAGCTACATATTTATACTAAAACTAGGGAAAAATGGAATGAAAATCCCAAACAAATAAGGAATCAAATCAACTATTAATGTCCAAATCTTTGATAAACATTAAATCTCGAGCTAACTTGAGGTATCTATTTTTGCGTTCAGCTATCCCATTTTTTTGGGGAGTGTGAACTTGAGAACTTTGATGGATTAACCCATGTTTTTGGCAATAGTAAACCAAGGTATTGTTGAAGTATTTTGTGCATCATTCTAAGGATTTGAATTTTTGTTTAAAATTGAGTTTGAATCAAGGGGGTGAACGTTAATGAAAACATCGTGAATCTCAATTTTTCTCTTAACAAATATACTTAACACATTTGAGTATGATCATCAATAAATATTACAAACCATTTAGAATAAGTACAATTAGGGAAATGAGAGGTTCCCCACACATCACTGTAAAAGTATTAGATGGTTTGTACCGAGTATTAGAGAATAAAGTATGTTGATGTTTTGCAAGTTCACAACTTTTATGCTAAAAATTGATAGCTTTATTTGAAAACATGGATGGAATAAAATCTTTGAGATATTGATTGGGGTCTTCCAATCTACAATGCCATAACAAAATTTCATTAACTATAGGAAATATACTAAATCAAAAATTGCAATTTGACTATTTTCGCTCACATTAGTCTCATTAAAGTTGTATTGTTCTTCACACTCTTTAGCACCACAATTTACTTTTCCGATGATAGTCTTGAAAGACACAATGAGATAGAAAGAATTTAGCTGAGCAATTTGAATTTTTTTGTTTACTAAATAATATATTAATTAAAAGACATGTTTGGTACATGAACAAATTTGAGTTTTATGTAGTCTACCTTTTTCTGCAGTAGTCAAGAGAGATCCATCTGTTACCTTAACTAAAAAGGTGATCGATATTAGTTATATGATGAGATGCGCCAGAATCAACGATCAAGGAATTTTAAATTGTGTTGGTTTACTATGGATTTTCCCAAAAGCATCCTTTGTGTTACCTTGCTTACGGCAGTTCTTGATCGGATTCCACAGGACCCATGTGTAAAATTGGCTGAAGTCCAAGCCCAAATTTTGTGTATGTTTCATGGGTTGGATTTATGGAAGAATGGGAAACACTAGAATTAAAAGAATCAGGCCTATCATATTTAAAAGAAATAGGCCCCTCAGAATTGACAAACCCAAGCCCATTAAAAACCCATGCCCAACATCAGAATTAACATAAACAATTTACTTCGGCCATTTCTCTTATCATACCCAGACTTCATTTGTGCAAGAGGTATGGTAGAGAACTCACAAGATCCGTTGCCACCAAGGAGTTGCTAGTGCTACTTCTCATGTTGCCAGGGGTCTCGATCAACATCATTAGTCACCAACTTCTCTCCTTTGGTGAATACCTCTCGGATGTTGGGCAAAGGTAGCCGGCCAAGTATTCTACCCCGTACATCATTGAGGTTACGATTTTAGTTGGCAATAAAGACCAAATCTTTCCACCATTTTTGATAACTGGTGGTGTCACTAGCACATTCCTAGTTTTCCTCTGAATTCATATCGAGTTCTTGTTAGAGAGAGCATTTACATATAATAATCGACAATCAATAACCTCTATATATCCTTGTTTCATTCCCCATAGATGAGTTTTTAGCTCAAATATTTGTGAGGAGAATAGGTCTCTCTAATAGCTTCCCATACCTCTTTTGCCATTGATAGGAAAATGTATTTTTTTTAATTGCGGGTATCATGGAATTGACAAGCCATAGTCATTGGGGAGTTTTCCAAAATCCATCGTTGCATTCAACTGGCGTTGGTTGAATTGGGTTTCTTAGTTTCCACTGTCAATACTATTTTACTTTTTTCATTGATAATGAGCTTTATGCATTGAGCCCATTGTTTATGATTTTTGTTGAATTTTTCAACAAAAAATTAAAGCAGAGAATTATCCAATCCATTGGGCTTCATGGTGGATATGGTTTTTGTTTCATACTTGATTTTTTTGATTTTTTTTGACTTTTGATTCAAAGTTGAATAAGTCATAGCTTAATTTATGAAAAACCTTGCTCTACTATCGTATAGATAATTTGTGGTTTTGTGAATTGTAATTCTATATGATTGAATTGTGTAAAATACAGCTGCTTTTGTTAGTTATTTATAGTAAAAACTAGGTCTAGAAAATGGAATAAAAATTTCCTAATTATGATAGAAATAAATAAGTTTCAAATTTACTAATAATGTCCAAATCTCCTAATAGTGTCCTAATATCCTAATGGATATATAATCTGATCAAAACCTTTAGGGAAGTAATCTAACATAATTTCTTTTTATTATTTGGAATTTTTATACATGTAAGGGTCATTTTAGGCAATGATACTACGTTTTTTTTTTTCTTACTACTACAAGTCACCAAATTTCCTCTAACAAATGTAAGATATCTTGAAGTAGATTTTTTATCGACCTTAGAACTTGCAAAGTCAGAGTCGGTGTAATCTCGGATGTCCAGGTGTTCATGTTTATAACATAATACGTTTGCCTGGAGAGGACACTTCTTCTGTCAACTCTTCATGCAAAAATGCATTCTTTACATCTAATTGGAGTAATGGACTATCTTGATTGACAGGAATAGAGTATAACTCGCATTGTATTCATCTTGGCTATAAGAGAAAATGTCTCTTGATAGTCAATCCTATAAGTTTGAGCACATCCTTTAGCAACTACTCTCGCTTTATTCCTTTCTATTTTCTCGTCTGAGTGAAATTTTATGGTAAATACCTACTTACAACCAACAGTCTTCTTCCCCTTAGGTAACTCGACCAACTCCCATGTACGATTCTGTTGGAGAGCATTCATTTCTTCTAGCATAGCAGCTTTCTACTTGGGATTTCCAAGGTGAAAATGACTAGGAATAGAGACAGAAGAAATTTGAAGGGCAAAAGTTAAGTGGTGATAAGAAATAAAGTCAGAGATAGGATAAACGACATTATATGAGGCCTTAGAGAAGCCCAACCTATTAGATTGTTTATGATCTCAAAGAGGATACTTTATACCTTGATCACCAACCTGTAAATCTAATGTAGTAGGGCCTAAAATAGGGTTAGAATGTACATTATTAGTAGAAATATTGGAAGGTAAATCAAAAATGTGTACCTCTAAGTGTGGAAGAGTCATTCAATGGTATGATAGTATCATCAAGAGGGGCAAGAGAATTAGAAGATGGGGCAAACCAATAACATCTTCCTTCCTTCTACCAAACTGTTGTTGAAATAAATGGGCTGATCTTTTGTTATCGATTTTGGATTCTCCTATAGGATGGGTAGACTATAAAAAGTCACCACATTCTAACGGCGAAGGGTTCTCCCCCTTATCCAAAATCCACAATCTTTTTCTTCCAACTATAATTTCTTCTCTGCCTTACTACTAATCTCTCCCTCAAAAGGAGCCAAAGAAATGTCTCCAGAAAAATATGATTCCCTTTAATAGAATTGAACGTCTATGGAAACATAATATTTACCAGTAGGTGGTGAAGTTTGTCTAGATAGAGAGCATGAATATGAATATAACAAACACACCCAAAACTTTAGGACATGGATTCAATGTCGAAGGTATAAAGTGAAAAAGGGACAACATTCTCAAAGAAGTTTGATAGTCAATTATACGTGCAGGCATTCGATCAATAAGATAATCAACAATCATGACATCTTACCAAAAACTTTTACGAACATGCATAGTGAAGCATAAGGCATGTGCCACCTCAAACAGACGACGGTTCGTATGTTCTGCTATTCCTTTCTATTGTGGCATATGAGCACATGTTTGGTGAAGGATGCTATGAGTTTTGAAGAAATCAATAAGAGACTGATTTACAGACTAACGACTGTTATCAAAATGGAACACCTGAACCTTAGTATGAATATGTGTTACTATCATATCATAGAACTGAGGAATAACATGTATAACATCACTCTTAATAAATCCAAGTAACTCTAGTGCAATCATCAATAAAAGAGTTTTTTTACCACTAGTAGGAGTAGAACAAAGGTCCCACACATCAGTATAAACACGGGTAAAAAGTGTAATACTTTTATTTGAACTAACTTTAAAAGGGACATGATTTTTTGCAAATATGCATTGTTTATATCGTAAACTAGTAGTAGAATTATTGGAAAACAACCTACGAAACAATGTTCTAAGTATAAAAAAGATGGATGTCTTAAACGACTGTACCATAACACAATCTTCTCCTTTTTAGTTGCTCTATCCACTTGAAAGCAATGGAATATTATCTTTTATGCCCTTGAGTTTTGGCATATCTTCAATAATGCCCTTAACCTTTGTAAAAATGCCTTTGATGTCCTTGAAGTTTATACTTTATATCAAAAATGCCCTTGATAACTAACAGCGTTAACTTTTCTATCTATTAAATTTTCTCCTAATTTTCTAAAATGGTTTTTAAATTTGTTTTAAATTTTTTTGAGAATTTTGTTTAAGTTGAATAATCTTTATTTTATTTATTATTTAATTTCTTAACCAAGCTCTGATACCATTTTTTATGCGTTGAATTTTAAAGCTTCAATTAACTTATATTCTTATATGTTCGTTGAATAAATAAAAACTAAAAATTAAGTTATCAAATTCTATTTCATTTACTTTAACAAATTTTTATGTAAATTTTTTTAAAATTTTTCCTACGGGATGATCTATTAGATATAGTATACTAGAGATATAATCTATGTAATAGTATAAAAGAGTGTCAAATCTTTTAAAATTTTCAAAACAAGTTTCATAGCATTCATCGTCAAAATATTGTTCTAAAAGATTCATATATTTTTTTTCAAATTCTTCTATTTTAGTCATGAATTTATTTTTATTTATGAATGAGTTAAACAAATATTTAAACATTCAATATTCTTAATTAACATAGGTTATAATTATCATATCTAAATTTAATGGGTCTACCACGATCTTTCCTTCTGTTCGTCTTCTTTTGTAACCCTTGGTATGTCTCAGCTTGCTTTAATCCTTAAGACCCACCTGGTACTGGAGAAGTCCTTGCATTCGTACATATTATGGTGTTTAAAATTTGACTTACAAAGAGATAAGAAAATAGTGACTTTACTCCATTTTATTCATAATATGATAATTATTATACCCTAAGGCCAACTAAGAACCTTGAAGGAATTTTTAGCTGCTCATTTCTTGAAAATACATGATTTTTGTACTATACATGGATTGAGAATAACTTAAGCTCCTATTTCTAAGCTCTCTCTCCGTGTATGCCTTATTCCCCCTTAAGAATAAGGGTTCCTTATATAATAGAAGGAATTCCTTTTACAAAATAATTTATCTACTTTTACTGTTCCTTGATATGTGCTAATAGCTAAAGATGTGGGTCTTACATCTTTAGTTTTCTTTGTTTCTTTCCTGCCGACGGTCCTTGTCTAATTTCTTTGTCGTTTACTGCCGACGGTCTTGAAGATGTGGATGATAACGTTTCTTCATCTTCTCGATCTCTGATGCAGAAAATGCATTTGTGATCTTGAGTTACCTTTTTGGCATATAAGCAAAAAATCTTTTTTTTGACAAAACTTCTAAATTATTGCTGTTCAAATTTGCTTCACATTTGGTGATTTTTTTTCCATCTTATTCAGTGAGCTATATTGCTATGGAAAATAATGATGACTTTACTAGTTGAATAATTTACTTTGATTTCAGTGGAATTATCAATTTTTTTTTGATTTTATAGTAAATTTGTTATAGCATTTGGCCTCTTGATATACATAGTTCTGTATTGAATTTCTTTTATGGTAGTGCCCTTGCTTGGAAACTTCTCTGTTGGTGTTGGCAATGCCTAATTTGATAAAATGATAAGGACTAATACAATTTTCATCATTTCAATCCGTTAATGAACTAAAAAATTTAAGATAAATAGGCTTATCTTTTACTCTAATCGTTTTCCTAAAGTTTTTTATGACTGTCTTGAAATTTTCAGGAAAATAATTTAATTCACTTAAATTATTCTTTGGATAAATATTTTCAATTAAATCTGCATGATATGTTATATATACAAAAATTGGATCTGCTCCAAAAATATTGAATTTACTTTCAGTTGGATAATCTTTTTCTGTAGGATAAAACTTCATATCAATTCTGTGTTTCTGAGTGAACTTTCTAGCCAGTTGTACAAGCTCAACTATTGCGTTTTGTTAAGATTTCTGTACTGATTTTTTCTTCAACTTTTGATATATTTTTGGATGATGTTTCTCTGAATAAGATTGGTAGTCTTACTACTTTTTCTAAAGTTCTTAACCCGCTAGTTGTTGTTGGTTGTTGTAGTGCTATAGAATAATTTTTTATAACATCCTCTGGATTTATTAATTTTGGTGTTTTGTAAGTGGCATAATTTCCTTAAGTTTTTATTCTATTAGTGAAGGCTTTGTGAGTTATTCTACTAAATCCAAGAATAGTTTTGCTTGCTTCGGCCCAGTTGTAAATTTCAGGTTTTGGACCATTATAAACTACATAAATCTTCTTTTGTTAATCTTTTATAGCTTCATCAGCTCAATTAAGTTTTCATTTTCTTTTGTCAGAAGTTTTACCTTATTTTGAACTGTTAGGTTCTTAAATTTTGATATGAACCTTTTTCTCATAAGTTTTTTCAAGATTTTTTTATTATGGGAATTGTTTTGAGTAATTAAGTTCTTTTATATTACGTGTCTCTATAAGATATTTCTCAAGATATAAAAGTTTAAGTTCCTGAAAGATTTTTATTTCATTATTTTTTATTGTTAGTTCTAATAATAAATCTTGAGTTTATGACATATATTGCAAATTTTTTAATAGCTTTCTTTACAGTTAATTTTTTTTTTCATTATTGTGATAATTTAATTTAGGGTCTTGAAAAAATCTTGAAGTAAATCTACAAAAATATTCATCTTTATTATCAACCCTTTTAGTACTGCTTCCCAATATTCATGCAAAACATCTGTTTCTATTATCATTTTATTGTTTGGTTTTGGATAATATAAAGTTGGTAAATCTTTTACTTGTGTTTTTACCTTTTTCATGTATTTAGTGTCTTCGTCAGTCTTTTGTTAAATATAATATTTTTTATGTTTTATTTGTAATAATTTTCTCATTTATGTTAATTTTTTTATATAAGTTTCTACATATGTTAAATATATTAAAAATTTTTGTAATTGATTTTTATCTTTAATTGTATTGAATTTTTTTTAAATATTGTTTAAAATATGGGATTGTAGGTTATGGAGATCCCATAAAATTAAGGATATTTTAAATATTCTGTTGTAACAGTGAATATTTAGTCATTAAATATTTTTGTTGCAACTGTAAATATTTTGTTAATATTCATATATTTTATCTGTTTTATTCTTTTATTTCGATATTTTAGATTTGTACATTTTCTATTTAAGGAGCCTCATTTTATGTAATATGAATATATTCTGAATTCAATAAAAGATCAATTATTCCTCATGGTATCAGAGCCTTATGCTCATCAATAATGGAAGGAAATTTTAATCAGCCTTATTCCTCTGATCGCACAGAAGAAACGACAACAGCAGTTCAAAATGAAACCGAACACTCCCCTCTCCAACTCACCATTGAAAAATTCAATGGGAGAAATTACCGAGAATGGGCTTAGTTAATTAAATTAATTATTCGGGGGAAAAGGAAGATGGGTTACCTCACCGGTGAAGCAAAGCAACCTACGGACAGCCTCGACATTCAAAAGTGGGAAGCTGAAAATTCTATGATTATTTCATGGCTCGTTCATTCTATGTTACTTTCAATTGGGAAGACGTACCTATTCCTCCCCACGGCTAAGAAAATTTGGTCCACTGTCAAGGAGACTTACTACGATAGTGGAAACGCATCTCGTTTATATGAGATAAAAACTCAACTCTGGCAGATGAAACAAAACAGTATGAGTGTCACAGATTACTACACAAAAATGTTGGGATTATGGCAAGAATTGGATCTAAATACCGAAGAAGAGTGGGAAAATAGTTCGGATAGTGTTAAATACTGAGCAAAAATTGAAGGAGAACGCATAATTGAATTCTTGGCCAGACTAAATCAAGAATTGGATGATGCAAGGAGTCGGGTCTTAAGCTGAAATCCATTTCCAAATACAAGAGAAGCATTTTCTGAAATTAGGAGAGAGGAAAGGCAGCGTGAGGTGATGCTCGGCGCCGCTGTTGGTGGAGTGTACAGCGAAGACCTTGTCGGCGTTGGGCTACTAACAGCGTGCGAACCACGGACGGCGGCGCAAGAACTGCGATTGGTGTAGGACCTGCAAACGGCCCCATCGTCTTCTCCCTCTAACCCCTGTAATTGGCATAGGTATTCTATTGGCAACCTGAACAGACTTAGCAGAAGATGTAAAGAATTGAGAATAGAGGGGTTACTAGTTGTATGATCGGTAGCCCCTAAATCAATAAGCCTAGTGTTAAAAGCAATATAAATAAATGCAGAACCAGAATTACCTTCTTTGGTAGCTAGTTGTATGATCGATAGTATGGCAATGTTGGCACCGGTTGGTATTTTCCTATTGCTTGGACATGGGAGCATGTGGAAAAGACATTCAATGAGTGGGTCATATGATCGGTAGCTCTTGAATCCATGATCCAGGAGTCAACAAAAGGTGTATCCGAGACATTTAATCCACTCGAGGATGAAAACTTACTTGAATATGCCAATGAACAAGTATCCAAAGGTTTGTCAGGGTTGTATCCCAAACTTACTTGACCTCTTCTTAGTTGAGACCGCTCGATTCCTTTGGTGCTGCTTCATTTTGCTGTGTCGTCGCAGTATGTACCTGACCATTGTTCCTTGGTTGCTCTCTTTTATGTCTCCACTCTCGGCTCAGAGGTTTGCTCACGAGTATGGCGTGCCTTCTTTTAGTAGGTGTAACACAAACTGTCATGAATTGGGGCCTTTGGTTGTCCAGGTTTTCCACTTTTGGAAAATGGTACTTTTTCCATGTTTGTGGTTATTGCCACCGCTATTTACTATAGTCTGTGCTTTCTGGTTTGAGTGTAAGTCCTCTTTTTCTTTCCTCCTCTCGAACTAATGCTACCGCTTCATTAAAGCACGAAACCTCCTGCTTGCCAAGAATTTGGATTCTCACTTGATCAAATTCTGGATTAAGCCCAACAAGAAAATCGTACTCTATCTTACTCAATGCAATCTTTTAGAACAACAGCATCTTCTAGACATTTGATTTTCATCACCCTATAATGATCAAGTTCTTGCCATAAACTTTTGAATTGATTGGCATATTCAGTAACTACTTTACTGCCTTGTTTAGTAGCAATCATTTTCACCTTTACTTTATATACCTGAGCCGTAGCTTTTGAATATGTTTGTTGTATTGCATTCCAAATATTCTTAGCAGTAGCTAAGAATATACACAGGTCACTAATCTCCTGAATCATTGAATTCCACAGTCATGCTATAAAGAATTTTGTGATTTTTGAAAATATGTTTATTTATATTGAATTGAATTTGTACATTAACTTTACCTACAATTTATAGGAAAAACTAGGAATAAGGAAAAAGTAAAAAAAATCCTAATTATGGTTGAAATAAACAAGAATAAAATCTCATCTTAAATTTACAATATTTTAATAATGTTCCTAATTTTTCTAATTAATGCATAATTAGATTAAATTCTTGGCATTTAATTCATTAGATCTTAACACGCCATAATCATCGAATCTTATTCATCGCATGCTACAAACCGAGGATCTCCCTATTTTGGCCCTGTACCTGTAAGATGACAACTTTCCCTTTCCTTTGGGAATGGTAAGAATGAGCTGGGACCATTTGAGATAGTTTTTTCCATTCAATTTATAGGAAGCTTGGATATTTTGCAATTCTCTAAGTTAATATCAAACGACCTCCTTTGATTGTGCTGTTGTGGTTGTTTCTACAACTTATGACATCTTTCACAAGTCACAACTTGCTGAAAGACTGGTGAGAATTAGGGAGAAAGCGGCAATGAAGGCCAAACAACAAAGAAAGACCCTCAGTGATGAAGAACAGAGGAAAAAAACCAAATATGAAGGCTGGTAAAAAGAACACATGAAATACTCTATTCTGTCTTTTGAAAACAGAGCAAAGAAACCAGCGATGAAGGCTGGAAGGAGAGAACTCAGAATTGAGCCTAGAGCTCTGATACCATGACATAAATTGAGAAACAATTTTTTATGAAAGAATTTTCTGCTGTATCTCATTAAAAAAATACGTACGAAGTGGCTGTATATATACAATAACCTTGCAATGGAAAAAGAAACTAACTAGGCTATCAAATCTCATGATTTATGGAATATTCTAAAAGAATAGGAAACTAACCAAATCAGCCTAATTCTAGGGATACAAGCTGTTACAAAATCTCCTAAAAAGCTGGCTGTACGCTAATATGTTTTCCCACATTTAACATTTCAGGTCAAGGTTGGGTACTGGGTTAATGTCCAAATCTCCTAGTAGTGTCCTAATATCCTAATAATTATATAATCAGATCAAAAGATCTCCATTAAGTTTGATTCTTGAGTTAAACCATTACAATTTCGTATTGCTGATCATTCATACTTTTTTTAGGTGTTTTAACATTTCATGTCAAGGTTGGGTACTGGGTTAATGTCCAAAGTTAAAAGTTAATAATAGTGTCCTAATATCCTAATGGATATATAATCAAATCAAAACATTTACTTCAAGATTTCAACAGGGCTCCATTAACTTTGATTCTTGAGTTAAACCATTACAATTTCCTATTGCTGATCCACTTCATACTTTTTCCCGTGTTTTAACATTTCAGGTCAAGGTTGGCTACTGGGTTAATGGTCTTGAAGGTGCCACTTTCGTAGGGGTTAATGCCAGATTTGGGGCTTTATTGCCTTCCGATGTAAAAAAAGCACCGAAATGGCCAGTTGTTTTCTTAGATCCTGTAAATGGCTGTTCTGCTTCTTCCTCTAAGGTTTTTCATTTCTTCTCAACTGCATGCATTAATTTCTTTTACTTTTTAGTTTTCAAATGTTGAAGAACTTTAATAGCATTTAAATTGTTCTATAGTAGGTGGCTCTTTCACAACTTTTAATCTTGAACCAATGTTATTCAAAAATTGTTCATAGGAGGTTACTTTTTCTCAATATTTGGATTGTCCGTCTTGACTAGCATAAGGGGAGAAAGTAAAATGTACTTCATTAGCATCTTAAAATTATAAAATGTTTTATCACATATTCTTGAAAAAAAATTCCATTAAATTAATATTTAGTTACAAATTCTGAAGTGTGGCCAGAGTTGGCCCCATTTGTCCTTTTGCAGTTATCTGGTTTCATAGGCTTGTCCGCACGTGGTGAGTGTGACTTCACGGTTAAGGCAAGTGTTGCACAGTCAGGAGGTGCTGCTGCACTGCTGGTGATAAATGACAAAGAAGGTCTTCATCTTTATTGCATGCGCATTTCCACAAACATTTTATGATTAGTTTCTGAAAACTTCCTTTTTAAAGCATGATAGTTTTTTTGGTTGTAAAAGTGATGTATTTACATTGTTAAATGTTGCAATTAAAACTGATGATGTTCGATTGTTTTATGTTGGTTGAGCCTGGATGTTGGTTTCTTATTCTGATTAAAAAAATATAAAAGTTCGTAGTTGTCACACTCCATATGGAAAACATATTGCAAAATGATCTCTTGCAGCCCACCCCAATCATAAGTTGTAAGTTTTTCTTAAAACATTTAAATTATTTTTATTAGTCTATGGGTATTGCTGTGCTTTGACAATGAGTGAAGGATTTGTATCTGTCTAAATAAACTTTTGCAATGCGATGTGTAGCTGATTTATTCTGCATCAGCAGTATAAGTTTTTCTACTTGTACCCTTTATTACCAAATTGAATTTTTAATCAAATATTACGAAAATAGATATTAGATGGATGTATAGTGGAAAAATAAAAAGAAGAAAAAGTTTTGTAGGCCAGTTGAGTTGGATATTCTTAATTTTTTTGTTACTATTAATTTTAAGAGCATATATGGTTATTGCAGTTGTGACACTCTCACGACTATGATGGCTTTCATCCAACTGTTGGGACACATTTGCCTACAGTAGTCCCATTTCACGACTGGATGAATGATACATTATTAGAGATTGGATTCATGTCACAACTGAGATGCATAGCATTTTGTTTTCTTAAATGCTGAATTCTGACTTTTTCCTCCCCCTCTCGTACGTTTTCAGACTTATACAAGATGGCTTGTTCTGAGAAGGACTCTGCTTCAAATATTACAATACCTGTAGTAATGATTCCTAAGTCAGGAGGAGACGATCTTAAAAAGGCTATAGCAGACGGAAGTAAAGGTGCATTTGAAAATTTTTGTTGAAATCCCTAAATATCAGGGATGATAACAGTTTGAAAATCAAGTTTGGTAGAATAATATTCCTTGTAAATATAATTTAGATTTAGATTTATTTGATTTTATTTTTCTGTTATTTTCTGATTCTGTAAGTCTCCTATTTAAAGACATCATTTGTATATAATTTAATCATCCAGTAAATATAATAAAACACATAGTTTTGTTATTCTTTATGGTATCAGAGCATGGAGGATGACACTAGCGAGTCTCATCCCTCCGATCGTACCAATAAGGAGACGGAGGAGATTATTTTACCGACTGCTAGTATGAACTGCAATTCCGCTCTTCAACTCACTATTGAGAAATTGAATGGAAAAAATTACAGAGAATGGGCTCAGAATATTAAACTCGTTATTCAAGGAAAAGGAAAGATGGGGTATCTTATCGGTGAAACCAAGAGGCCCGAGAATTCAACCGATCTTCAAACCTGGGTAGTTGAGAATTCCATGCTTATTTCTTGGCTAATTCAGTCCATGCAGGTCTCGATAGGAAAAACTTATTTGTTCCTTCCAACAGCCAAAGACGTATGGACGGCTGTATGAGAAACATACTCAGATTTCGAAAATTCATCACGAATTTTTGAACTAAAAACTCAACTGTGGCAAATGAAACCAGGAAACCTTACCATTACTGATTTTTACACGAACATGCTCGGATTGTGGCAAGAGCTTGATCTAATTTGTGAAGAGGAATGGGAGTGTGTTGGTGACAATGTAAAATACAAGAAGAAAATCAAAAATGAGAGGTTTTTTGAATTCTTGGCAGGTCTTAATCAGGATTTGGACAAGATACGCGGCAGGATTCTTGGTCGGCAGCCATTGCCGCCCATCAGAGAAGTTTTTTTCGAGGTACGCCGAGAGGAGCCGGGAAGGAGGGTAATGTTGGCCGGCGGAGGTAGCGATGCCCCCTTCTGTGCGCACGGCACAGCCGACCGTGGAGGTTCCCGCATGCGTGACTGTGCGGGCTGGAGGAAGACGACGCCGGGGTTGGGTGCTGGTGTTGCGGTGCTCGGGTCTGGTGGAAGCTTTGCGAATGCATCTGGAGGAAAGATAGGAAATATGAAATTTAAAAGAGGCGGGCCAGACACTTATGGGCCACACGGGTTTGGGCCGGACACTCATGGGCCACGCGGGTTTGGGCTCTCTAATGGGCCTGGTGGTATTTTACATGGCTTGGGCCAGGAATATGGGCTGAATGGGCATGGCTCCAATGGGCAGTTTAATGAATGGCCCGAACATCATAGTTTTTTATCTCGTGGAGGCCCAAATAATTTTGGACAAAAAAAATGCTCATGGTGTGAACATTGCCGGAAAAATGGTCATACGAAGGATTCATGGTGGGAGATACATGGCAAACTAGCTGATTGGAAACCGAGGCAAAATTTTAAAGCTCGGGGATAAGGGTATATAAGAAGACTGACCAGATGTCTGACACTGAGAGAACATTTGTCGAAGTTGTTCCATTTGTTCGGGATTAAATACTGAACTTGATTCGTTCGAAATTTTTTGATCAGAGGAGGCCTGGTAAATTTCGGAATGGAGGGAGGCCGTAATAGAAGAAATACGAGCCTTGAAAAAAAATGGAACTTGGGATGTGGTAGAGTTACCAAAAGGAAAGAAGCTGGTTGGATGTAAATGGGTCTTTACGGTAAAATACAAAGCTGATGGAACCATTGAACGGTACAAAGCTCGCCTAGTTGCGAAAGGATTTACCCAGACTTACGGGATTGACTACACAGAGACTTTTGCTCCAGTTGCAAAATTAAATACTATTCGAGTACTGTTATCACTAGCAGTGAATTTGGATTGGACTCTACAACAACTGGATATTAAAAATGCATTTCTCAATGGTGTATTAGATGAAGAGATTTTCATGACATTACCACAAGGTTTTTGTGAAAATGAAAAAACAGACATGGCATGCAAATTGAATAAGTCTCTCTATGGACTTAAGCAGTCACCTCGAGTATGGTTTGATAGATTTGCGAGGGTGATAAAAGGTCAAGGCTATCAGCAAAGTCAATCAGATCACACGATATTTTTTAAACATTCTCAATAGGGACAAAAAATCATTTTGATTGTTTATGTGGATGATATCATATTGACAGGAGATGACTCAATAGAAATTGAAAACTTGAAAGCAACATTGGCCACTGAATTTGAAGTCAGAGATTTAGGACAAATGCAATATTTTCTAGGCATGGAAATTGCAAGGTCCAAGAAAGGCATAAGTGTCTCACAAAGAAAATATGTCCTTGATTTGCTGCAAGAAACAGGTATGCTTGGAAGTAAACCCAGTGACACTCCAATTGAAGCTGGAAATAGAACAGGTGATAATGATAAGCCAGTAGAAAAGGAAAGGTATCAAAGGCTAGTAGAAAAATTGATCTATTTGTCACATACCAGACCTGACATTGCGTTTGCCGTAAGTGTGGTAAGTCAACACATGCACTCTTCAAAGGAAAGTCATCTAGAAGCAGTTTACAGAATCCTTAGATATCTCAAAGGATCCCCTGGGAAAGGACTTTTCTTTAAAAAAATAGAACAAAAGAAAATAGAAGTTTTCTCAGATGCTGATTAGGCCGGATCAGTTGACGATAGAAGGTCTACCATTGGATATTGCACTTTTGTTTTGGGAAATCTCGTTACATGGAGAAGTAAGAAATAAAATGTAGTAGCCAGAAGTAGTGCAGAGGCAGAGGCAGAGTTTCGAGCAGTGGCACAAGGAATTTGTGAAGGATTGTGGTTGAGAAAACTCTTAGAGAAATTACAGATAGAAATTAAGCACCCACTCAAGGTCTATTGTGATAATAAGGCTGCTATCAATATTTCTCTCAATCCAGTCCAACATGACTGAACTAAGCATGTTTAGGTAGACAGACACTTTATAAAAGAGAAGGTGGAAAGTGGTATTATTTGTATAACATACATCCCTACACCAGAACAAACTGCTGACATATTTACTAAGGGACTTCCACGTCAGAACTTTGATAACTTCATAAGCAAGTTGGATATGATAAATATTTACGAACCAACTTGAGGGGAGGTGTTTAAATCCCTAAATATCAGGGATGATAACAGTTTGAAAATCAAGTTTGGTAGAATAATATTCGTTGTAAATATAATTTAGATTTAAATTTATTTGATTTTATTTTTCTGTTATTTTCTGATTCTGTAAGTCTCTTATTTAAAGATATCATTTGTACATAATTTAATTATCTAATAAATATAATAAAATACACGGTTTTGTTATTCTTTAATTTTAAACTAGTATTAGACTTCAAATCATGTGTAGTATGGATGGTAGCTAGTTTTCTTGTAGTGGCATAATGATTCAGATTTTTTCTAGAGTAGCCTTTATGAATAGTTATTGCAAAAGAAATATCATGTAGAGTATGGATGGTAACTAGTTTTCTTGTAGTGGCATAATGATTCAGATTTTTTCTAGAGTAGCCTTTATGAATAGTTGATTGCAAAAGAAAGAGTGGCACAAAACTTTATTTTTTATTTTTTATAAGAAATATCACAATATATCTTTATATAAAGATAGTTACAAAAGTAGAAGGCATTCCACTCAAAATTTTCAACTTTTCAATAATTCAAGTTCTTTCTAAATGAAAAATTCCATCATTTGAGTGAATGGAACCTGATAATAGAAATAGTCTTTTCAAAACATAACTTATAAAGCCTTAGATATTTTGTTAAAGAGAATCACCTTCTAACCAATGAACCTTTCAAAAATGAATTTTATCTCCATCTCCTACTCTGTATCTCAAATTAGAAAAGAATAATTCTGAGTCTTTACAAGTTGTCATCCAAGGAGTACAACTCCCTCAGTGTAAACCATAACCTACATCCATCTATTTTCATTCAACTCGTATCTACTTTTTATAACCTTATGCTAAAGAGAATCTTTCTCTAAAGGGAACTCTATAGCCACTTTCTTAATTATGCCTTGTTTCTTTTTATGATATTATCAATTAACTTTGGAAATAAAAATGTGTTATATTTTTTCATTAACCTAATAGGTATTTTATATACAAGTATTGATCTTAATTAAGGAAAGATAATAAATATATAATATTTATATAATAATAATATAAGGAAAAAATCCTTATAAAATAAATGTATATTTCAACTCTCTCCCTCAAGTTGGAGCATAGATATCACACATGCCCAACTTGGATAGTGATGTATGAAAAAAGCTTCCTGTAACAGCATGGGTCATAATGTCAGCCAACTAATTAACACTCTTGATGTATGAGACTCTAATGATGCCAACATCCAAGTTGTCTTTGATATAGTTTCTGTCAAGTTCTATGTGCTTAGTTCGGTTATGTTGTACTGGATTATTTGCAATCTCAACTGCTGCAGTATTATCACAAAATAAAGTCAAATTTTTTAGGGCCAAAACCAAGCTCACTTAACAAAATCTTTAACCAAGAAAGCTCCATAATACCATGGTGAAGAGCACGATCCTCGGCTTCTGCACTAGACAATGATACTACGTTCTGTTTCTTACATCTCCAACTCACCAAATTTCCTCCAACAAAGGTAAGGTACCTTGAAGTAGATTTCCTATCCATTTGGGATCCTACAAAGTCAGAATCGGTGTTACCCATAATATCTAGGTGTCCATGTTTTGAGAACAAAATACCTTTCCCTGGGGAGGACTTCAAATAGGCCAAGATTCGGTTCACAGCTTCCATGTGCCTATTACTCAGATTATATATGAACTGACTTACTACACTAACAGCATAAGATAAATTAGATCGGGTATGGCTCAAATAAATCAATTTTTCTACTAATCTTTAATATCTCTCTTTATTAGTTGGAATCTGATCAGGATAGAGGGTTAAACCATGATTCACCTTAATAAGTGTGTCCACAGGAGTGCAAGCAGAATTACCAGTTTCTGTCAAGAGATCTAGTATATATTTTCGTTGAGAAAGAAAATGTCCTTTCTTAGACCTAGAAACTTCAATACTTAAGAAGTATTTCATATTTCTTAGATCCTTCATTTCAAATTCTTCTATCGAGTAATTGCGTAATCTTTCTATCTCATCGAAATTACTACTTGTAACGATCATATCATCAATATAAACTAGAAGTAAGGTAATATCATCACCTATTCTTTTATAGAAAAAAGTGATCTGCTTGGGCTTCTCTAAAACCATATTTCTTCATTGATCGGCTCAACTTGTCAAGTCATGCCCTGGATGACTGTTTCAATTCATACAAGGCTTTCTTCAATCTGCATACCTTCCCATTTTTTGTTGGGAACCCAGAAGAAGGATCCATATACACTTCCTCTGACAAATCTCCATGAAGAAATGCATTTTTTACATCAAGTTGAAGTAATGGCCAGTTCAGATTCATTGCAATAGAAAAAATAACTTGAACTGTACTCATTTTGGCTACTGGAGCAAATGTCTCTTGATAGTCGATCCCATAAGTTTGAACATATTTCTTAGCCATTACTCTTGCCTTATTCCTCTCCCATGTTCCATCGGAATGAAACTTGACAGTGAACACCCACTTACAACCCACAGTCTTCTTCCCCTTAGGTAATTCGACCAACTTTCAAGTACAGTTCTTTTGAAGGGCATTCATTTCTTCTATCATAGCATCTTTTCACTTAAGGTCTTCAAGGGCTTCCTGAAAATGACTAGGAATAGGTACAGAAAAAATCTGAAGAGCAAAAGCTGCGTGAATTTTACACAGACGGTGATAGGAAATAAAGTCAGATATGGGATAAACAATGTTTGATGAAGGCTTAGAGAAGCCCAATCTATTAGGCTGTTTACGAGTTCTAAGAGGATACCTCCTACCTTGATCATTACTTAGTGGATCTAAGATAGTAGGTTCTGTCACTGCAGGATCAGAAGATATGTCAGAAGCAAAGATATCAATAGTAGAAGATAAAGGAGCATGTACCTCAAGGTCAACCTCGGAAGAGTCATTAGGTATGGTAGTATCCTCAAGAGGAGCATCTGAGTTAGAAGATGTGGCTGTAGCAATATCCTTATTTCTTCTACCAAACTGCAAGTTGAACATATGAGGTGGTCTGAACTCCTTAGATGATTTCCTTTGTTCAAGTTTGGGTCCTCCCAAAGGATGTGATAAATCATAAGAGTTATTACATTCTAAAGGAGAAGAGTCCTCCCCTTATAAGAAATCCATTACTTTTTCTCAGCTAACCATAATTTTTCCTCTTCTTTACTATTAATCTCTTCCTGAAGAGGAGTCAAAGAGACATCTTCGGAGAAATAAGACATGTGTTCACAAAATTGAACATCCATGGACACAGAATATTTATTGGTAAGTGGGTGAAAACATTTATAGCCCTTTTGTGTGTTCGAGTATCCAAAAAAACACACTTAAGAGCACGTGGATTGAATTTGTCCCGATGAAGAGCACGAACATGAACATAACAGACTTAACCAAACACCTTAAGACATATATTAAGTGCAGAGGTTAAAGTGTGAAAAAGAGACAATTTTCTCAAAGGAGTCTGATAGTGAAGAATACGATTAGGCATTCAATTTATAAGAAAAGCAACAGTCATGACAGCCTCAGCCCATAAATGTTTAGGAATGCGCATAGTAAAGCATAGAGCACGCGTCACCTCAAGGAGGTGGCGGTTTTTATGCTCTGCTACGCCATTCTGTTGAGATGTATAAACACATATTTGGTGAAGAATGCCATGAGTTTTAAAAAAATGAGTAAGTGATTGATTCACGAACTTACGACCATTATCTGAATGAAAAACTTTGACTGATACCTGAAATTGTGTGACATTCATTTTATAAAATTGAGGAATAACATGAAAAACATTATCCTTAGATTTTAACAAATAAAGCCAAGTGACACGAGTCTAATCGTCAATAAAAGAAACAAAATATTTATGACAGAGGCAATTGGCGTAGAGAAAGGACTCCACGTTTTGGTATAAACACAAGCAAATGAAATAGAACTTTTATTAGAACTAATTTTGAAATTAGCACGATTATTTTTGGCAAAGATGCATTGTTCACAAATTAAATTGGAAGCAGAAATATTAGAAAAAAGTTTAGGAAATAAACGCTCCAAATAAACAAAAAATGGATGTCCTAGACGACTGTACCATAACATAATTCTTGCTTTATCACTTCTATTAACTTGAAAACCACAACTAGGATTGCCAGGCCTCGTCTTCATCTCCAAGTAATACAGACCTCTTCTTTCTTTATCAGTGCCAATCATCATCTTTGTTTGATTGTCCTGAAATACACAATGAGTAGAATAAAATGTTATAGAACAATCAAGATTCTTAGTGAATTGACTAATGGACAAAAAATTATTTTTAAGAGTAAGTGCAAGTAAAACCGAGGACAAAGAAAATGAGGGTGATAATGAGACATTGCCAACACCCAAAATTGACATGGGTGCCCCATTAGCAACCTGACAGACTTAACACAAGAGAGTGTTAAAGAATCAAAAATAGAAGGATTACTAGTCATATGATCAGTGGCCCCTAAATCAATAAGCTAAGTGTTAGAAGTAAAAGAAATAAATGCTGAATCAAAATTACCTCCTTGCGTAGTTATGCTAGAAACCTAAGAGGCAGAAGCAACGGTTTGAGCAAATTTTTTCCTCTGCTCAGCTTGCTTAAGTTTGTACCACTTTAGATAACTATGTTTCTTCCAACAAACATCAACAGTGTGATTGGAATTATTGCAGTAGGTGCAAAACTTGGAACCAAAGTTTGTAGATGGAGGATCCGAACATGGCCTATTTCGTTGGACAATGAGAGCTGATGGTTCAAGGTGATCCTCGGTGCCCATTGTGGCCTGCCTTTGTACCTCACGACGGACTAGAGAATATGCTTCTTCAAGACTTGGCAAAGGAGAAGTAGCTAATACTCTACTGCTAACTTGATCCAAATTTCGATCTAAACTAGCTAGAAACATATAAAACTCTATCCTTAGCAGTACGGGTTCTCAGTTTCTTAATATCAATAACACATACCATATCATGAGGATTGCGATAATCTAACTCCATGAAAATAGAGTTCATTTGATTGTAATATTCAACAATTGATCGGCTATTCTGATGAAGTTGAAATGACTTCTTCATTAACTCATACACTTGTGAAGAATCAGAAACATTTAAATAACTCCGCCTTACTGCATCCCAAACTTCCTTGGCAGTTCCACACTAACAAAGTGAGACATCAACTAATCTGTTATGGAGTTGATGAGCCATGATTTCACCATGGCATCTTTAGCTTCCCATTTATCATAAGTTGGATTATCGTCTTTAGGAGCAACTTTTCTTCCTGTGATATAAACCTTCTTTTCTTAACTAGCAATATGCATTTCTAAAATCTTGGACCAAATTCGATAATTAGTGCCGTCCAATTTAATATTAACAGAGGATGAAACATCATGTATGGTGGTAGAAATAATTTTACTGTTGGATGGAGCTATTGGCTCCTTAGACATAGTTGTCATAGTACTGTTTTTTTTTTTGTTTGTAAAAAGACAATAAAAGAATGGATCTATAAAGAAAAAGGATGGATTTAAAAAAAAATAGTAAAACAAATCTAAAAAAGAAGAAAACAGATGCAGATCGGGAAGGAAAAAAGGAAAACGGAAGCATATCGGGAGGGAAAAGACAGACCCGTAGGATACGAGGCTGGGTAAACGGGGATGGGTAAAGCTAGGATGGCCGGCGACTGTGACAGAAACACAAGACCGACGTGGAAAGACTCAAGTTCGAAGTATACGACGACGAGAAGTGCAGAGAGGGATGGTAGCTTCTTTTCTGTTCGTGCAAGGACAGCGGCGGCGTAGGGACAGCGGAAATAATTTTTTTCTGTTATGATACCAAATTAACTTTGGAAATAAAAATGTGTTATTTGTTTATTAACCTAATATGTATTTATATACAAGTATTGATCTTAATTAAGGAAAGATAATAAATACAGAATATTTACAGAATAATAATATAAGGAAAAAATTCTTATAAAATAAATGTATATTTCAATTTTATCAATACCTAACCTCCTTTTTTCTTTATCTTTTAAATTCACTAGCACCTTCTCACAAAAAATTACTCATTATTTTCTCTAATGTTTTTGCAACTCTTATGAGTATTTTGAAAATTGATAAAAGTAAGTTGGAAGACTAGACAATACTAAATTTGTCAAAGTCAGTCGTCCGCCTCAATGTTTGGGATTGAACTTAAAAGAGAGAAATTTTTGAGTGCAAAGTGTCCAATTTTCCTTCTATAATACCAACTTCTTTAACAATAGGCCCCGGACGACTCAAAGTTTTTATAGTCCTTAAAACTTCTCCAATTTTCTTGTTATTTAGGATCCAACAACTTGAACTTTCTACAACCGGGTAGTTTTCAACAAGACTATAGACTTGCTATGGACTTAGAATATAAATCTAAAACAATTGATACTGGTATATATTTATAGTAGAAACTAGGCAAATAATAAAAGGAAATAAATCATCTAATTAACTATTTCAAATCCCCTCATTAATTATTAAAAATTTTCTAATAATGCTCACACTTAATCTTTATTTCTAATTAATTTACAGTATCAAATCTTTGATTATTTGTGATTTCAATACTCTCTTTAAGTTGGATTATAGATATTAATCATGTTCAACTTGCAAGTGAGATCTTCAAAATTTGGTCTAGGAAGTTCTTTGGTGAAAACATCAACAATTTGTTTTTTTGTTGAGACATAAGTTATGGAAATGGTCCCATCTTTAACATTCTCTTTGATGAAGTTTCTATTTACTTCCATGTGTTTGGTTTTATCATGTTGTACTGGATTTAAAGAAATGTTGATAGCTGCCTTGTTGTTACAGTAAAGTTTGATAGAAGGCTTTACTGAAATTTGGAGTTCCTTTCATCAGTGTTGCCTGTCAATGATATATTTTTAAGCACTGCATTTGAGTCTTTGAATGTCTGCATGTCTGTATCCCTAATGTGTGCAATTATTTAATCCAGTTGAGCTTCTACTGTATTCTCCAAAACGACCTGTTGTTGATTTCTCGATGATCTTCTTATGGATGGTTGCTGTTGGCACACTTGTTTTAGCATCAATTTGGTCAGAAATTACAGCTTCTGAGCAAGATGATGAGCGTTACAACGAGTTGTCATCACCAAAGGTTTCATGAGCTGCTATGAATTATATTAGAATTTGCTTTGTGTGCTAGTCAATTTTTGCTCCAGCTATGCTTTTGCATATAATTCATTTGCTGCATATACATATATGTCCTTTCCTCATGTCAAACATTTTATGTTCTTGCTGTAGACATTTATGCCTTTGTTTCTTTCATTTTGGAATGAGTAGCTTCAGAGCATGGCAATTGCATTTATTACATTTTTGAAATAATTCTGTTGGTTTCTTTTTTGTTGGTGTTATTGACAATGCACACAACGGGAACACTTCCTGTATTTAATTGAGCAAAGAATCAAAACTTAACATAAGTCTGAAGATTTCTAATTAGGGATTCAATTTTAAGAAGATTAGAAGTTCAACAAGTTCTCTTTAACTCTAGGGTGAGTAAACTTTAGTCCTCTGTAATTTTTTGAACATTTTAGTCCTGTTTGTCAAATGGGTACATTTAAGTCCAAACAGTGAACACGGCAGTTGGACCTAAGTCTACCCGTTTGACAAAGTAAGAGACCAAGTAAAGACTGGCCTGAAAACTAATTTAATGGATATACTAGTTCTTTAACTTTGTCGAATTGGCACCCAAATATCCAACTTCCACTAGAGTTGTAATCATTCACAATATGGGCTTCAATGTATGTATTTAATAGAGATAAGGTTAAGAAACTAAAGTGTATATCTTTTTAGGTTAAATTATATTATTGGTCTCAAAATTTGACTAGATTCACACATAGGTCTCCCAAACTCTTATAACGTATAATTTAATTCTCAAACTTTTAAAACTTCACACATAGTTCTTTGAACTTTTAAATCATATGATTTAGTCAACAAATTTTAAAAATTTCACACATAGATTCCTAAATTTTGAACCACAAATATGTATATTAGTAGTAATGTTAACATTTGTGTGAAGGTTTAAAAGATCGAGAATTAAAAATACGATTAAAAAGTTTAGGGATCTATGTGTAAAGTTTTAAGAGTTTGAGGACTGAACCATACAATTTAAAAGTTTGTGGATCTGTGTGTGAAGCTGATATAATTTTTTGGATTAACGAAGCAATTACACCATTTTTTTATAAAATTAAGTAGACCTATATTTAAGGCCTTAGCGTTTGTCCAAAAACAGAAAAAATATTTAAGGCCTTAACGGACTATGGGTCACTTATAGTTTTATCATCTTTATTGGAAAGTACTCTGCAACTTGGGAGAGTAAACTGAACCATGTAGAAAGCAGTAGGGAAAATTACTACAGAACCTTGGAAGTTTTCTAAAACTGCAAAACACCCCTCAAATGTAGAAAGTAGACAATTATATCCTCTTATTGTTTTATTGCAATATGCTCCCCTGAATTTCTCAACTTGTTGATTTTTTATTTTTTGCAAATACTTGAAAAGTCTGAAACAATTGGAAGAATACGATTTTATTTCTTTGCATAAAGTAGGTACAAATATAGAAATCAGAGGCGCAATAAATACTTAAATAAATCTTTTTAGACCAAGCAAAGGAAAGAAAAGGATAGCATCAGAACGGCCTTTACCTTCTGTTGGTATAAAAAGCATAACTCCTTTTTTAAAACTTTTATTATTACAATTAATAATAATAGTAATAGTAAATACTAAAAAGTAAGTGCTAATATATCATCATATTTCTTTAATATTAAAATACGGCAATTTTCTTTGGGCGGTGGGATGATGACATGTAGTCCTGCCCTACTTTTTTAGATAGTACATGTAAAGTGAATAGAGAAGAAAATTTCTTTCCATAGAAAAGAATTGTAGACCCCATGAATGAAAAATTCCTGTTCAAATATCATTTTTATCATTTGATGTTATTATAGTCTGCTGAAGTAAATTTTTAATTTTTGAGAGGATAGTAGGGTAAGAATTAATAGTCTGCTGTTTCATTATATAGGAATCTTCTAAGGCTGGAGCAGAAGATGATTCTGAGAATGAAGTTCTTGATGTTAGTGCTAAGGGAGCTGTAATGTTTGTCATCTCCGCATCGACTTTTCTGGTTCTACTGTACTTTTTTATGTCGACTTGGTTTATGTGGGTGCTGATTGTTCTTTTCTGCATTGGTGGAGTTGAGGTAACTTGAATCAGTTTCTACTTTATTTCTTCTTGAGGATATTGATTTCGACCTTGTCTTTTTAATGTGGCTGACTCAGACTAAAACTTCATAGAAGTGTGTGTTATCATTCATAGTATGCTGGACATTTTTAGTTTCAACTTGCAGTGAGGATGATGTAAGTGTTATGTAAAACGTTGAATTTTATCTAGTCTGGTGTAAGTTTGGTGTTTCACTTAATAAGCAAATGATGTCAGCCAAAATAACCTGCTTAATGTTGTGTAGTGTTATTTGGGAAATTTAATTTTTCCTTTTCCGTTTTTAAAGAATATTTCCTGGTTGGACTGTTATATATGAACCAAGTAGGATGCTTAGGTTATGGGTAGAAAATTGTTGGAATTCAACTCATAGTGCAATTAGTTTGACATGGTGACATTTCTGCATGACGATTAATCTATATACGAATATTGGATGCTTAGGCCTGGCGCCGATATTTAATTGCTTTTTTAAGTTTTTTTTTTTTTCAGTCATTTTCTCCATGTACTTATGTTTTGATAAGAAACATTATATTATATTAAATGTAATAATTACAATACAGAATTACAAAGCGACTATTGATCCCCTCACAAAAGAAAGCATCTAACTGCTAGCTTTACCGTTTAAAACCCATCTATTACCAAACTCCAACTCCCCTAGTTAGGATATACAAGCTCCTAATTAAGATATAAAAAATTGTGAATAATCTGATTGTATAGTTACGTGTTTGACTGTGAAATCAAACCATTACGTATAGTATAAAAATAATACAATTATGAAGAAATTTAGTATGATAAGGGGGTGGGTCTAAATCGTATTGGACACTTAATTTAGTTTGTCTTAATTTTCAATTATAAAATTATATATTTTAACTTTTTATTTTATCTCAAATAAAAATTATAGAAAAAGAAGAAAAACTATAGTTCAGAAACTTTCATTCTGAGGATGTTTATTTTTGTATGTCTATTCAATTAGCTTGTTTGCAAATTTATAGGAAAACTTGGACCGGAAAAAAGGAAATAAAATCTCCTAATTAACACATAATAAAATAAAATAAAATCTTCTAATAAATACCAAATCCCCTTATAATGTTCCTAATAATCTCCTAATAAATGTAGAATTAAGTCCCAAATATTTCTTGATTTCAACATTCTCCTTCAAGTTGAATCATAGATGTTAATTATATCCAACTTGCAAATACAATCATCAAAACTTTGTCGAGGAAGTCTTTTGGTAAATATATAGCGATTTGTTTTTTTGTTGGAACATAAGTCATGCAAATAATTTCATTTTTAACTTTTTTTCAATGAAGTGTATCAACTTCCAAATGTTTTGTCCTATTATGTTGAACTGGATTAAGAGAAATATTGATGACTGTTTTGTTATCGCACTAAAGTTTAACTAGTGGCTTTACTTAAACTTGAAGTGCTATCAACAATTTCCTTAACCGTTGTAACCAGTTAGGATTATATCATCAATATATACTATCAGAATAGTTTTCTTTCCATTTCCAGATTGTTTAAAAAACAATGTATGGTCTAATTGACCTTTCTGATATTCTTGCTTCTTTATTACTTTGGCAAACCTATCAAATCATGCCATAGATGGTTGTTTCAGTCCATGTAATGACTTTTTCAAATTGCACACTTTATTTGTTTATTTTTGTTCAAATCTAGGTGGCATAATCTTAGACTTCTTCTAATACTTCATTAAGAAATTTATTTTTTAATGTCAAGCTATTGGAAAGGGCAATCTAGATTAAGTACTCTAACAATATTCAATTTTGCAACAATTGCAAATGTTTATGTATAAGCAATCTTATAGGTTTGTGCAAACTTTTTTGCAACTAGACGAGCTTTGTACTGTTCTATTGCCTCATCAGCTTTGTATTTTATCGTAAATATCCACTTACAACCAACTGGTTTTGAAAGTTCCGTTACATCCCAAGTTTCGTTTTTTTTTTTTTAAGTGTTATTTCTTTCATAATTTGTTTCCATTATGTTACATTCATGGCTTCGTGGATTTTTTTGGGATTTTTGTTCTATCAAGTTTAGATGTAAAAGCATGGAAACCAGTAGACAGAGTATTATATGAGATAAGTACGGAAATAGGATGAATGATACAAGATCGAGTTGCTTTCTCAGAGAAATAGGCAACTAAAGTGACTTAGAGGGTTTAGAATTACTTGGTTTTTAGGTGGACTCATGGATATTCTGGATATTAGGATCTTTTATTGGTTATGACCCTTTTAGTACATTAAGTGTGAAGTTTTCTATATTTCTTGGTTTGGATCTCCGTGAGTAAATAATCATCTCTTTGTTTTTCAGTCTTTTTTATCTCCTATTGGGTTTAAGCTTACTTCTATAGATGGCATAATACTATAGTAGGACCACGTGTGGTTTTAGGTTCATTGTTTGGATGAGATGAAATAGGTCCAGATGGGGTTTTGGGTTCACTGTGTGTATTAGATGGATTGTTTGGGTTTGGTGTAGTTTTTAGGTTTGGGATTTCAAAGACTTATGTCTAAGTATTGACCCAAAGATCTCAGTTCACTCAACTTCTCCCCCTGAAAAAGAGAGTTTTTGGTTGTAAGGTGTGTTTTCAAAGTAAGTTGCATCACGACTGATGATGATTCTTTTTGTAAATGGGTCATAATACTTGTAACCCTTTTGAGTAGAAGAATACCCAACGAATACACATTTAGATGCTTTAGGATCTAATTTGGATCTATTATTGTAATGAATGTGAGCAAAAATAGTACAACCAAACACTCTAAGAGGGAGATTAGATTGAAGATGGGATATTGGAAAGATTTTTTGGAATTTTTGAATTTGAACATGGCTGGGCATTCAACTGATGAGGTAGGTTGTTAAAACGCCATCTCCCAAAATTTTTTTGGCATGTTCATGATGAACATCAAAGCTCGAGCCATTTTAAGGAGATGTCTATTTTTTCGTTTTGCTATCTCATTTTGTTGGGGAGTGTGAATATAGAAACTTTGGTGTACTATGCCATATTTTTGGAGATAGTGTCCTAGGATGTTAAAGTATTCAGTACCATTATCTGTCCTAAGATTTGGATTTGTTTGAAATTGGTTTTGAATTATCTTGTGAAAATTAATGAAAACATCACGAACTTTGATTTTTTCTTTTAGAAAATAAACCAACAAACTCGAGTATGATCATTAATGAATATGACAAAACACTTAGAATGAGTGCAGTTTGGGAAATGAGAAGGTCCTCATATATCACTATGAATTAAGGTAAAAGGTGCAGATGGTTTGTATTGAGTGTTGGAAAAATGGATGCATTGATGTTTTGTAAGTTCACAAAAATCACTTAGAAAATTAATTGCTTTATTTGAAATCATGGATGGAAACAAATGTTTCAAATATTGAAAATTAGAATGACTAATTCAAAAATACCATAACATAACTTCACTTTCCCTAGAAACAAATATAGAATTACCGATCACATTTTGACAATCTTTACTCACATTGGTTTCATTAAAGTAGTCGAGTTCTTCATACTCTTTAACATTGTCAATCGTTTTTCCGATGATAGGTCTTGAAAAACACAATAAGAGGGAAAGAATTTAGCTGAGCAATTTGATCAGTTTATTAATTGACTAATGGATATTAAATTACAACATAAGTTTGAAACATAAAGGATTAATTTGAGACTAATAGTGTTGGAAATGTGGACATTCCCTTTCCAGCAACACTTGAGAGGGATCTATTTGCTACTCTAACTCTAAGATTTTACCAGCACATGGTGAGTAAGATTTAAATAAGTGATATGCATTAAACATATGGCCCGATGCACCAGAATTAATGATCTAAGGTGTTTTAGATCAAGAGGTGGTAACTAATACACTTAAATAATTATCTTTATAGGTTATTTTGATGCAAATGGTTACTCACAAAAAAATATTTTTCTTTGTGAAAATGGGTCTGGCCTAGAAACTCAATATTTTAATTGAGTTGATATGGGCTTGATCCAGGTTTTATTTCCAGCCCATTTTGACTCCTGGTAAAATATATTTCCTAGCCCATTAACAACTCCATGTAACCCAGCTTTTAGGAATGATTTATCATTGTTGCCGAGGGTGTCGATAGAGTTGAGAGACCCGAGGGACTTATGCGAGTGCGACGGTGCCATTTCGAGATTGCCGAGAGTGCCAATAATGTTGAGGGACCTTGGGGACTCATGCCAATGTGATGGCGCCATTCCTTCCAAAATAACCCTCTGATGATGTTCCTTGCATTGCACTTTCGAGAAGGCTTCGTGGATTGTTGGCAAAGGTCGTTGATTGACAATGTTTTTAAACACTTTCATTTTTAAGCTTTTACTGGTAACACAACTCCCCTTTTTCATCTATAGTGAGTTGTAAAAATGGGTTGTCATTTGAATTCATAGTGGAAATGAATTCTGAGTTTTCATTGGGGATTTCAGGGGTTGTTTATGGGAGTGTTTATGGTTTTTGAATGGCCATAAGAGATAGGTTCAATGATAACCATGCTCTGATATCATATAAAAAAAGAAGAAAAATTGTAGATCATAAACTTTCATTTATGAGGATGTTTATTTTTGTGTCTATACAATTAGTTTGCTTACAAATTTATAGGAAAACATAGACTAGGAAAAAGGAAATAAAATCTCCTAATTGATACATAATAAAATCATATCAAATCCTCTAATAAATGCCAAATCACCTCATAATGTTCCTAATAGATGTACAATTAAGTCCCAAATATTTCTTGATTTTAACAAAAATAATATTTTTTTCATTTTAAAATGTACTAAAAAATTATATATTGATTTATTTATTTATTTTTTAAATAATTTTTTTTCAAACGTAAGCAAACTACATAAAACAAGTTACATAGTATTTTAAATATATAACAAATTTATCCGACTATATTATTAAAGTTGTCACTAAATACTGTATAGATTAATTATAATACTATTTAATATAGTTTATTTCAATACAACTGTATTTATTTTATCCGATATGGTGTATCAATCATACCGTTAGCGGACAACTAGTAAGCTAATGTATTAATGTCTCTTTCAATGGTGACTGATACAAAATAAATTCAATCAGCTTAAACTCATCATATTTTCTTTTCTACTTGAGCCAGGGTTGCTGGTTAATAATTGTTGCTAGGTTCTGTAAGTTTACTTGTGCCTCCTGCTGAATTGTTTAGTTTTATCTTTGCAGGGAATGCATAATTGTATTATGACCTTGATTTTACGGTATGCTTGGTAATCTTTTGTATCTGTGGTAAAAAGTAGGACAATATGAATGATATTCAACAGTTCCATTTATTTCTGTTTTTATTCTTTTTCTTTTGCTTTTTGTTGACCAGTAAATGGAAGTGCTGTGGGAAGAAGACTGTAAACTTGCCCTTTTTCGGGGTGGTTTCTATTTTCTCACTTGCCATATTATTTATCTGTGTTGGGTTTGCAATTTTCTGGGCTGCCACTCGACAAGCTTCATATTCATGGATTGGCCAAGATGTTCTTGTAAGTTTCATTTCGTGTGTCAATACTCGTGATTCTTTTGTTGAGTTTACTTTTGATGCGACTGAGCTTTTATGCTACCTAATTTTCAATAAAATTGATTATATGTTAATTGCATAGCCTTAAGATGATTTTAGGGTTTGGTGGTTGGGGGGAGGGGAAAATGGCTGATTGGCTAACTGGCTGACTTAAGGTTGGGTTAGGGTTTTCTTACGAGTCGTAATAAGACTTGCTTTGATACCATGTTGAATCAAAATGATTCTTTATGATATATATATATATGGCGACCGTTCCCTCGTACGAATAATTTAGACAAATTTTTTTTTAACAAATTATCCTACCTATTGAAATATCCAAATCTAATGGTGTATATGTTAATTTATCTTAACTTCAAATTTCTCTTGATTTTATGAATCTATAAATTTTAATTTTTAAATGTGCTAATATCCATACCTTTAAATAAAGTAATGCAATGGTTGATTTGATTTGTTAGTACAATTTGTTAAATTCATTTGCCTCCTAAACGGGTCCGTAAATATATATAATTTATTGTATAAAATTTCTCAACTACCCCTAGTTTTAACAATTTATATTACTTTTACTCCCTTAGGCTGCTTAATCTGTGGTATTTTTTTTGACAGGGCATTTGTTTGATGATAACTGTATTGCAAGTCGCTCGGTTACCTAATATAAAGGTTCTGGTTTGGTTTAAGTTTGAATTAGTAACACGTCAATAAATAATCTTCATTATCCTTTATCTTTTGTCATCTTTCAGGTTGCTACTGTACTACTCTGTTGTGCGTTTGTCTATGACATCTTTTGGGTATTCGTCTCACCAGTAATATTTAAGGATAGTGTTATGATTGTGGTAGGTCTTCACATCAGTCTCCATATTGTTTTGCTCCTTATATTATAAGACGACTAGTTTTGGGGCACGTGCACCTTATATATATATTTTTATACAATTTATATTTACATGTTATTGAAACTCGAATCACAAAATTTCTATATTTTTAACTAGAATTTATGTCATGTGTTTTTTCAAAATGTAAGATTATGTAGATAAATTAAAGATATTAAAAGATGTCTTATATTTAAATTGTTCAATTGTTGATGTCAAATAAGTTTTACTGTTCAACAAACTATTTATAAAATAGATAATATTATCATAAAAATAGCTAATTAAATTGTTATATATTATTTAAAATTGAACAATAATTTTTTTAACTAAAACTCATATATATACCTATTTATAATGCGACAAAAAATGATCTGATAGAAGATGAGTGCTTTTTTTTTTGGTTAGTGGTAGAAATATAATGCTAAAACACATAAATTTATATTTATATTAATTGTGTTGTGAAAAGTGATCAAGTAATTTTAAAAATAAAAACAGTTATTTACTTTTAAAGAATTTTTTAAAAAGTCATTAATATGGGTACAAATGTAAGTACAAATTTATGTTATCTTTGCCTTTTTTTTTATAGAAAATGAACCAATTCAGTTATATCTAGAGAACATTAATTTTAAAATAACATTATCAAACAAAATAGCAATATAAAAAAATTATCAAACAAAATAAAAAATATTAAAAAAAAATCATATATAATATTTTTTACTTCTCTGAGAATATGTTTTTGACTAAAACTCCTAAATAATTTTATTAAATAAAAAAAAATCTCAAACAAAATAAAATGAAATAAATATTATTTGTATAGAGGATAATTCGCCTATATTTATATATATATTAGCTCTAGAGAAATATAATTTTATTTGAAATAAATGGTATGCATAATTTTTGCTTTCCCTCATGTTTGTCAGGAAATTTATTTTTTATTTTTAGAATGTATGTCAGAAGTTAGTACATTGTAATTGGAGATTTGTTCTCGAAGTTCGTGTCATGTATTCGATATTTTTTAACTTATATATTATCTCTTTACTTCACTTTACTTACTTTTGCCATTATTTATTTGCAAATTTAATTTTTTTTATAAAGAAATTTACAATTTCTTTTTTAAAAACATTTTTACTATTTAAAGAATAGTAAAACTATATAATTGTTAAAAAAATGGTAATAAAAATTATTTTAAGATTCAATTATCTCGTAAAAGCCTAATTTTTTATAAGGGAAGCTTATTATGTTCTTGTAAAGAGTGTTTTCTTGAAGGTAATATGAAACTTGATTTTTTTTTATTTCTAAAAATTAGATAGAATATTTATTTTTTAAATTGTTATAATTTAGATTACCAGCTATTTTATTTTAGTCTTCTACTTTTTATTTCAAACAAAATAAAAAAAATATAAATATTAAATACAAATAAATAGAAAACAAAATAAAAGAAATAAAAATATCAAACATAAATAAATAAGAGAAAGGAAACTCTCATTTATATACAGATAATAGATAATAGATAAAATAGAATAAAGAATAGGTACTAAATTTTAAAATAATTTTATCAAATAAAAAAAATTGTCGAACAAAATAAAAATCAAATAAGTGTTGTTTGACAACTCTCCTTTATTATAGATGAATAGATGTAGTGGCACAGGGTTTAACTTTAAATTGTGACGAAGCATCACTTTGTTTTCTTTCTATATTTTTAAACTATGTGACCATGCATCACTTTGTTTTCTTTCTATATTTTGGAAGTGCAGCATATAGGTTGGTCACTGTTTGACTTTGAGAAATATACTAATGAGAATAGTAATGGTATATAATGAATCTTAATATTTGTATTTTATGAAACAAGAGAGTTCAAATCATTTACATACAAAGCCCACCCACAATGGAACTAATTAGCTTTGACATTTCCCTTCAATTTTGAGCCTTAGATGTTACCAATGCTCAGCTTGGAACAAGATGATAAAGATCGATTTCTTACAGACAAAATAGCAAATGGGTTCCTTTACTTTTAAAAAGCTGCACTTTAGTCCCAAATTTTGGAATGGTGCACCATTAGACCTACAATTGTCATTGGTTTTTTAAAAGGTGCAATTTAGTCCCTTTTCTTGTAAGATGTAGCATCAGTCCCCTTCTTATTAAAGGTGTGTTTTAGTCTCAAATTCCTTTAAAAAATCACCGACTAAACTGCGATTTTTAAATAGCAAAGGGACTAATAGTGCACTTTTTAGTACATTTGGACCAAATTGCATCTTTTAAATAGCAAAGGCACATGTGTTGAACCTTTTAAAAAATTTGGGACTAAATTGCACATTTTTAAAAGGGACATTGTGGTGCAACAAATTTGTTTTTACAATTGACCTTGGCCTAGAGAAGCAAAGTAGATAATTAGTCTCATTTAACTTAGGAGAGTGATTCAGCTTCATTGCAGTAGCTTATTTTTTCGTTAACAGCTTCATGCAGTAGTTTGGATAATAATAATTCAATAGCCAAGGGTATAGAAAAGCAGTCGGTGGTGGTACCTTCTGTGTGAATAATAGAACAAATGATGGCCGTCAAATGGAAGGCAGTACAGCAGCAAAATAGCAGGATTTACTAGCGGAGGAAATATTGTCGAACTTATTTTCAGTGAAAAGGAAACAGGGGCGTAGATATAATTATATTCTAAAACTTATAATACTTCACAGAAAATTAGTCATTTTCAATATCACCTGAATGAAGCCAGGGGATGCAGCACAAGATTTCACGCGGGGTAGAAATGCAAGGCTTTTAAACATTGTCTGTTTGCTTGAAACTTAGGTCACATAGCTTTAAAAAGAAATGATTTGTGCGATTACCAACTTTGTTCTCTAGGAGTGTATATGTGTTGGCTAGTTAAACATTTTTTTTCTCTCTGATAACATTATGGAAACATAACATAATGAGAATCCTAAAATGCATTTTGATACACCCTGGATGACGTAGAAGCCATTAGAATTAATCCAGAGCTATCGAACTCTTGAATTGAAGGACTTCTTCAGTCCAATTCCAGGGAGAAAAGAAATAAAAGCAACTTAGAAAAGTTCTCAAATTATCATTCTTCAACTAACTCATCCACTCATGCCATGCCTTGACTTGTACAAGTGAGTTACGCAAAAAAGTGACTTTTTGCATAACCAATTGAGCTCAGCTTTTACAAATAAATAGTATAAGAAAAACGTCAAACTATAAAATGAAACGACAAAAGAAAGACACAAACGACAAGGAAATTAGGCACATGCTCTTGCATCAATTTCTCTTGAGATGCATTCGAATCTACTAAGGAGTATAATGTGGTGGCAGCATCAGGAGATGGTACTCAAAAGAGATCAGCCATGTCAAAAGTGGGTGAAATTTTAAAACGAGGAGGCAATTCCGAGTTCCAACACATATGCACTGTCATTAACCTTGTGGAGAATTTTGAACGGACCAATCTTCTTATCTTGGAGCTTAGAATAAGTTCTTGCACGGGTCCTTCCTTTATTCAAATGAGCCATTATTAACTCCTTGAAAAACTCCATTCCTTTTCTTATTTCCCTTGCTCTTATTATACTTGGCATTTGAATGATGCAATTGGATTTTAACTCCTTCCACCATGGTCTGAATTGATTTTGTAGTGGTGAGGACTGCTTTGTTCTTGATTTTGCGGTTTTCCACTCATCCCAAGGCTTAATTCTGATTTGGTGATTACCATTCCTCATATCCAACTTAGAAAATAGTGTTGAACCTTCCAATTTTCCAACATGTCCTCCAATCTAGGTATTGGAAACTACATTTAATTGTTATTTTGTGCATAGTGCTGCTGTTGACATACATTGTTCAATTCCCATCCTTTTTCGAATCAACAAAGTTGGGACTGCACAAGAACTCAGGCTTTCGTGCACATGTTTATGTAGTAGGTCATACACCATAGATTGTAGGATTTCATGCTCTTCGCAACTCATCCTAAGGAAATTTTGCAACTTGTCTCATCTATGTGGTGTGAACACTCCTAATGGGATGCAAACCTGTGGATAACTCCTTACCAGTGATGTCCTAAATTTTTTAATAAGGAATTCATTAACTCAAGGATGTGGTTTGAATTTTCTTGACTCCCCTTGCTGATAAACAAGACCACTTGTTTCCCTTTATCTCTCTTTGGATTTGAGGACCAGTGGCGCTGGTGATCACCTCCTTTTGCTCAACATCAATCTTTGTGATATTTTCTCACTTTGAAGACCAAGAACAATTTTCTTGTCTTTCTAGATGAATGAGCAAGTATTCTTTCTACCCTTGTGTGTTCTTGTCAAAATGCCAGGGTTTTTCAAGCAAGACATGGCATGCATTCATGTCAAACACATCACAACATACTTTATTCTTGTCTATTACCATTGGTACCCTACAGATCCCCGTGACTTTGTATTTTATGCCTCTCTTGGTTTTGGATGTTTCTCAATTACCAAACCTAGAGTCATGACAAGGTTTTTTGCAACAATGTTGTCACTGTTGCCACTCTCAATGATAACTTCACACACATGTTTGTTGATGGTATATTTGATCCGAAGATGGTGTGCCTTTGAGGCGTCTCAGGTTCCCTTTGGGCTAGATGTAACCTTTCAATTGTCCACAAAAACTATTGCTCTCTTCCCTATCTACATATTCAACTTCTTCTAATTGTTCTTTGGCAGCATCCTCAAACCCATCATTTGAGCCTTCCACACCTTTAACCATGTTCACAAACTTCCTTGAAGGACATTCACTAGCTTTGTGTCCCATTTGGTTACATCTATTGTATGAGTGTTCCTTGTTTAATGAAAGGGGTTGTAGCTTTTGTTGGGTTATTGGCTGATTGCTTGTGTTCTTAGGATAGCTACTTTGGTCAGAAGGTCCCTTTTGTGAATTGAAAGGAAAATTTGGGGATTTGTTTGAGAGAAGTTGGTTTGATTTGGGAGATGATCTGTTGGAGACTTTTGTATAAATGGAACTCGAGGTTGTCTGGTAAACTTGTTTTCAAACTTAGTTGATGGAATAATAGCTTTAGGGAAATTTCGAACATTCCTTGCATCCACTTTACTACGTAAGGGTTCTTTAAGGCCAGTGATATACCTAAGTACTACTTGAGCCTTAGTTTCATGAAGATTGTTCCTAGCTTATAGCTCTTTGAACTCCTTAGTATACTTTGATACACTCCTATTTCCTTGACAGGAGTAGGTGTCATTAATTAATGATTTCAACATGAATTTTTCCATGTTCTAAATGATCATACATAAATTTGTGTATATACTTTTTTATGGCTAAATAACATTTATAGTCTCATAACTTTTTTTAATTCTACGCTCTGATCTCCAACTTTTTTTGTTAGATTTGGTTACTATTTGTGGAAATTATGAAGTTCAGGACAAATCATAAGAAAAAAGTAATTTTAATACGTTAAATTTGACTACTATAAACATTCAGACTAAATTTATTAATTTGAAAAGTTAGGGAACTAAAGTGTAAAATTGGCAAACGTTTTGTGATGATAGGCCTTGTCCAGGCTTATTGTATAAGAAAAGAAACATTTTATGGTGTACGACCTATTTAGTACTGAGTGGACAAGAATTTCACTAAGCATAGATTTTTTATAAAACAATCAATACAGGAATTGAAGGCAAAACCTTGCTAATGGCCCAACATAATTTTCATCTGACCAATGTTGACATACATAAGCCTCCTAGATCCATCTAAAGTAATGCATATGTTGGTTGAACAATTTAGAAACTGGCCCCACAACATAGTACTTTTCACGTATATTGTTTGCTTTTTAGTTTATTTAGCGTTTTTTAGCAATAGTAGGATACTAGGATTGTTGAGGAGCACGAAGTGGATGCGGAGTTGGTTTTGGAGGCGTTTCTAGTACGCTCTAGTTTCATAAACTTTGTTGGCCCCCTATTCTTTTGAGTGGCATTGTGTGCTCACTTTTTCAATGCATCATTGTATTGAGTGTCACATTTTAATGGTTGTAATTTCATTCCTCTCTAGGTAGCTCGAGGAGACAATAGTGGCGGAGAAGCCATGCCTATGCTTTTGAGAATCCCTCGTATATTTGATCCTTGGGGTGGTTACAATATGATTGGTTTTGGCGATATTCTCTTTCCTGGTTTGCTTGCTTCTTTTGGTTTCAGGTATTGGTATCTCTTATATATCAATCTAATAAAATACATGTAACTTGATATATGATTGTCTTTGTTTTTCATTTATAAATATATGAAAATGTAAACATTTGAAGAATGTATATCCAAATGCAATTACACTGAATAACAGCAATCAAAACCAAATTAAATATAAAAGAAGGGAGATATTGCAATCAGGAGTAGGTATCTTATTAGTACTCCTATTGTTATTTTGGTACACATTATTGTCCAAGTTCTTTAATAGTATGTTAAAAACACTCAAATTATTCAGAACGTACCCATTTTGCCAAAAAATTAAATACATGCACAAAGTATTAAAGGGTATTATAGTTATTTAAAATTTTTTATTATTTTTACTGTTTTTCTTTTATTCTTTTTTTTTTAATTTCTTTTTTATTCTCTCATTGGGTTTATTGTTTAGTGTTTATGATTTAGAGAGTTTAGGGTTTATGATTTAGGTTTTAGAGTTTAGATTGTTTGATTTATGATTTGAGGTTTAGGGTTAGTGTTTAGGGAAAAAGATGAAAAAGAGAAATAAATAAATAAATAATTAAAATAGCTAAATTGCCCTTTAATATTTTATGCATAAAAATTATTTTTGACTATATGGGTACCTTTTGGATAATTGGGTTGCTTTTAAGGTATACTGTGTCCTTGTGTGCCGGAGAAATAAAGCAAGTGCACCGGAAATGGGGTCGATCTATGGCAAAGCATCCGAAGCATAACTACACACTCACAATCTTTGCCGAGAGATAGGAGCATTTGGTAGAACCAGTGAACTACACTTGTTTTTGGATAGATGTGTGGGACTACTAAAGAACTTGGGTTATAATAGGTACCAAAACTATAATATGGGTACCAAAATGGTACCATGCTCCTACAATCGAAACCCAATTGAGGAGAGATAATAAATGAATAGGAAGATAGAAACCCTCCCTTCCAAAGGAAAAAAACACAGAAAATACAATAAAACTAAAATAAAAAAAATGTAGGGAAGAAAAAGAACGGACAACTTATTGAAGCTCTGATTGGATTAAAGCAAATAACTGGATTATGATTCATATCTGCTACTAAAGTATCACTTCTTTTTACTTAACTAATGAAGTCTATTTAACTTTTAGAAACCATAAGGGGATTCTATCCTTTTGTTATCTTTCCTCCCAATTTTTTTTTGTTGGAAAACATTTCTTTTGTTTTCGTGTATTTCCTGCAGTTATACTAAGAAGTTGTGGTTTTGCTTTTCTCAGATACGACAAAGCAAATAAGAAGGGAATAGTAGGTGGATATTTTATTTGGTTGGTGATTGGCTATGGAGTTGGTGAGTTTTCTTTTTGAAAGTTGTTTCTTTATTAGTTAATTTTACTTTGTTTTAATTAACTGGGATGACTAATGCCTTCCTCTGATGGGTAAGATGTGAAACACTAAATATGAAGCTTTCTCTGATTTTGAGATGTATGAAAGGGTTTTTTTTTTTCTGGTCTTAGAAAAGTCTATATAACACTTAGAAAAACAAAATAGTTTTCTGTCAAAATACTTTAAGCCGGTGAGCCATGCAAGTGATGGTTGAAAAGGGTCTGGTTCCCAGAACCAATGCTTTTAACCTACTATTTAACAAATAATCATGATCTTACAGGTTTGTATATTTGATGGTGAGGATTTCTTTCTATTTTAACATGGAAATGTACGTTCTTGTGTTGCTACAAGCATAGTTAATTTATTACATTTTTTATATTTGCACTCTTCTGTCTTCTTTACCTTCCAATTGTAGAGAGGATATCTCTCACAATCTTCCACTACTTTCCCTTCCACAATACTTCCAATCTCAAAACATTGAGTCTTGTATTCCATCTTTTGGCTTTCAATATCCCTCTCTGATGTGAACCGAAGGACACGATTCCTATGACCCACAAACAAAGAAGATTTGAGAACCACAAGAAATATGGTCAAAGACCCGACACTATATTAGCATGCAAATTTCTATGAGAAATTTAGATTTTTGGTTGCAAGACTCACCTTAACGGATGGATATTACACACCAACTATCAAGAAGAGGGAAACGCCACAAAGGGTTGCAAATTCCTTTGATAAGTTTGGATGAAAGCACTTGAAGCATTCAAGCTCTCAATTTTGAATTTTTATTCAAAATGTCAAATATGATCAAAGATTCATTAGTTTCAGCTCTTACATTGTCCTATCTATAGTTACAAATAAAACCTAGAATGGAAAAGAGATCCTAGCCATTGAATTGTGATCCAATGGCCCAAAATTATAATATTTTTAAACTATATAATACTTGTGCCCTGGCAAGAGGTGCTTGGATTTCCATAAACATAGCCGAGCCGCAGCGGCCAAAATTACATGCCATGGCGCGCACATGGGGGTCAGCACGCAGGTCTGGTGTGTCAGGCGTTTGTCCGTGTCAGCGCGCAGGCTGGGCATGTCAGAACACGTATGTCCGCTCATGCTTCGGCGCCTGAAAATGTATGCCGCGGCGCTCATGTTCTTTAGCCCAAAACAGAAAGTCCTGTGCAGCGGTGCCCAAATGTCATGCGCGGCGCCAATTGAAAATCTGAAATTGGCACATTTTCTTGTGTTGCATCAATAGTAATTCCATTTGGATGTAATATAATTATCGTTGTCATAAACCATTGATGATGTCCCTTGATTCGTATCACTCTCTATCTCTTTTCAAGATATTTGCATGATTTTAAAGTGCAAGCAAATTTGCCAAAATACCATTGACCACTGTATGGTTATTTTGCAAACTCTTTTTGGACTGCGTTTGGTTGCAGAGAAAATGCAAAATTGAGAAACCAAATAGATGTAGAATAAATTTGTCTTAAAAAACAAAACTATAGTCTAAATCTTATATTTGATTTTTTTTTCTGCTAGATATCAATATTTTTTGGTTTGTAATCTCTCGGTAATGCAGAAACTTTCCAAAAAAATGTTTTTCATTCCCCAAGTTCTTGAACCAATTGCCAAATTTTTTGTGTTTTTTATTTATTTATTTCTTTACATGATATTATTGAAGATTTTAAGGTACCAATAAAACAAATAAAATCCTTGGGACGAACAAATAAATATGGAAGGGAATAGAAATATAAATAAGTAAAACAAAAAATGGGGAAGTTAAAATATTGATGATTAGAAAAAGGTTCAGAAGAGAACAAGAGAAACAAAGAAAGACATTCTAATTTCGTTCATTTTAATAATTAGAGAGATTACATTTGTATTTATAAGAATAATAAGACTAAAATCTTCAGCGATTGAATGATGAGAACATAGGCTACAGGTGGTGGCGCTGGTTGGAGAATAGTCAAAAAACAGATATGACAACAAAGCTAGAAAAAAAAAAAGGTGGTGGCGCAAGCTAAAATATCTATGGTCAGTGGCACAAAGACACCCATAGGAAGGAGAGATTTTTACATACTATAGTGGCATTGAAACGTGGTGGAATGGTTTCATCGTAGCCCTTTATTTTTACAAAAAGGGGAAAGTATAAGAGGTGGGGACTAAATCAATGACTAATATAAATAGGGGCATACAAGTGGTATATAAAATTTTCTCCATAGGAAGATTTGTGCAATAGGTGGTACCAAATTTGGACTCTTCCAAATTGTTTAATTACAAAAGACCCAGAAATTTGTCTATGGTTGAACGCTCAGATGCCCAAAGCACCGTAATTTGTGGCAGTTCATAACAACATTGCGTGAAGATTCGCTCTAGTATTGTCGTGCGACATGAAGGACAAGTGCAATAATACGGTGGCGATCAAACAGTGATTGGAGGCAAATAAATGGGTAAACTAATAAATATACAATCGAACTATCACGAAACTTACAAACATACCATCTTGTTGAAATCCCAAGCACTTATGGATTGGATATTGTGCATTAGTTAGAATATTGGATTTGATATTGTACATTAATTAGAATATCAACTTTAATTGTTTCCATTATTAGGAAATCACAATAGGTTGTAAGATCAAATGTAATTTCATAGCCATACAATAATACCCATTTTAAGTTCCAGTTGCACAACTAGAACTTACTTGTAAAAAGGGAAAAGGGGGCAGTAGTTAACCACTCTAAAGATATATATAAATCAATCTCCGCGTCCACCAAAAGAAAGTTGGTACGGAAAACATGTACCGATTATTTGGGATTCTGTGTACCAATGGTACCTATATGAAAAAATGTATTCCACTTTCCTTTTAACTTGATAACTACAAAAACGGTTAACCGGTAAAAAGGGAAAAGGGGGCAGCAGTTAACCATTCTAAAGATATTAATAAATCAATCTCCGCGTCCACCAAAAGAAAGTTGGTACGGAAAACATGTACCGATTATTTGGGATTCTGTGTACCAATGGTACCTGTATGAAAAAATGTATTCCATTTTCCTTTTGACTTGATAACTACAAAAACGGTTAACTAGATAACTTTAGTGGTTAGTAAAGAAAGTGTATTCCACTTTCTGTTAACCTAAAATGGTACATCATATTGTACTGAATTAATGTGAATTAATGTGATTTTATTGAAATGGTTAACTGGATTTTATTAGAAACTTATATACCTGAGAAGTATTTTAGATTTCTTAGGTCATTCATTTCAAATTCTTGTGCCAAGTAAGTGCATAATCTTTCTATCTCATAGGTATTACTACCTGTAATAATCATATCATTAACATAATCCAGAAGGTAAGATCATCACCCATTCTTTTATAGAAAATAGTGTGATCTGCTGGGGCTTATTTAAAATCATATTTCTTCATTGATTGGCTCAACCTACCAAACCATACCCTGGGTGACTGCTTCAACCTGTACAAGGCTTTCTTCAACATGCACACCTTCCCATCTTCAGTTGGGAACCCAATAGGAGGATCCATATACACTTTCCCTGAGTAATCTCCATGGGAAATGCATTCTTTACATCAATTGAAGTAATGACTAGTATAGATTCACAGCAATAGAAAGTATAACTCGAAAAGTACTCTTCTTGGTCACCAGAGCAAATGGCACTACTCTAACCTTATTCTTTTCCCATGTTCCATCGGAATGAAACTTGATAGCAAACACCCATATACAACCCATACTCTTCTTTCCCTTAGGTAATTAAACCAACTCCTAAGTACAGTTCTTTTGGAGGGCATTCATTTCTTCTATCATAGTAGCTTGTCACTTAGGATTTTCAAGAGCCTCCTGAAAATGACTAGGGATAGGTACAAAAGAGATGTGAAGGGCAAAAGTTACGTGAGTTTTAGACAAACGGTGGTAAGAAACAAAGTCAGATATGGGATAAACAATATTAGATAAAAATCTATCAGGCTATTTATGAGTTCTAAAAAGATATCTCCCACCTTGATCATCACTTAGTGGATTTAAGATAATAGGTTCTGTGACTACATGATCAGAAGGTATGTCAAAAGCAAAGATATTAGTACTAGAAGATAAATGAGGAACATGTGCCTCAAAGTCAATCTCAGAAGAGTCATTTGAAGGCATGGTAGTATCATCAATAGGAGTACCTGAGTTGAAAGATGGGGCCATAGCAATAACGTTCTTATTCCTTCTACCAAACTGTAGGTGGAACATATGAGGTGGACTCAACTCCTTAGCTGGTTTCTCTTTTTTAGGTTCGGGTCCTCCCAAAGGATGTGATGAATCGAGAGTCATTACATTCTAAAAGTGAAAAGTCCTCCCTTTTACCAAAAATTCACTTCTTTTCTTTCAACTATAATTTTTTCTATTCTTTACTATTAATCTCCCATTGAGGATAAGTCAAAGAGACCTCTTCGGAGAAATAAAACTCATGTTTACAGAACTGAATATCGATGGACACAAAGTATTTTTTGATAGGTGGGTGAAATATTTATACCCTTTTTCTGGTACTGCAAAAAGATACACTGAAGAGCACGTGCATTGAATATGTCCCAATGAAGTGCATGGACATGAACATAGCATACACAACCAAACACCTTAGGACATATTAAGTGCAGATGATAGAGTGTGAAAAAGAGAATTTTCTCAATGAAGTCTGATAGTCAATAATACGAGCAAGTATTCGGTTTATAAGAAAAGTGGCAGTCATGACAACGTCAGTCCTAAAACATTTAGGAACACGCTAGTAAAGCATAGGGCACTCACCACCTCCAGAAGGTAACAATTCTTATGCTTTGCTATATTATTTTGTTATGGTGTATGTATAAGTACATGTATGGTGAAGGATGCCATGAGTGTTAAAAAAATAAGCGATTGATTCATGAACTCACGACCATTATTAGAATAAAAAACCTTAATGAAATTGTATAACCATCATATTATAAAATTAATGAATAACATAAGTAACATCACCCTTAGTGAATCCAAAACTACTTTTCACCTGATTATCCTGCTTTTAAATATGTCCAAAGTAGTGAATCCAAAACTAATTTTCATCAAGAACCCAAGGAATTCAAACTTATAAAAGAGGTGGATGTTATTTCTATCTCAACTTATAATTGTCAAAGAATGAAAATAGGAATCAAATATTTGTTCCATTGCAAGATGAAACTCAGACAGAAAACTTAATGTGTGCAAGGCAAGGTGGTATTCATTATAAAGGGAAAGTCTATGTGAAGAAATACTTGGAACAAGAAAAGGGAACCAATAACTTGTAGCTTGGCTAAGAATTTGACTTGAAGACAAATCTGGAGTCAAATAAACTCGTTCACAATTCAGATTCCACATTAGAGTCAAATAAAACTCTAGGGATGTCCATTGCTCTTAGGAGAGGTATTAGAACTTGCACCAAACATCCTTTGCATAATATTTTATCCTATTAGAGTCTGTCACCATCTTTTCAAGCATTTACCTCAAAATTGTCATGTGTAGTTATTCCAAAGAATATACATGAAGTTCTAGAAATTCCTAAATGAAAGGGGGTAGTTTTTGAAGAGAAGAGAGCTTTAAAAAAGAACAAAACTTGGGAATTGATCAATCCTTCAAAATAGATGACTCCATTTGGATGCCAGTGGGTATTCATAGTAAAATACAATTCAGATGGTTCTCTTGAAAGACACTGAGCTTGGCTAGTTGCCAAGGTCTTATACAAACCTATGGTATTGATTATTTCGAGACATTCTCTCCGGTTGCTAAGTTGAGTACAATAAGGGCATTGTTATCTCTTGTAGTTAATATGGATTGGTCGTTACTTCTTTGGATGTTAAAAATGCATTCTTAAATGATGATTTTGAAGAAGAGTACATGGAAAATCCTTCATGGTTTGGTGATAGGTTTAGAAAAATTTTTTGGTTAAAGAAATCTTTATATGGGTTCAAACAATCTCTTAGAGCTTGGTTTGAGAGATTCACAAGATTGGTAAAAAGCCAAGGTTTTTTTACAGCACAGTCAGACTACACGTTGTTCATGAATACTTAAAATGAAGGAAGATTGTCTTGCTGATTGTCTATGTAGATAACATTATCCTCACTAGTGATGATGTTGAGGGAATGGACAAAATGAAGAAGAATCTTGGATAGTTTAGATATTTTTTTGAAATGGAGATTGCCAAATCAAATAAAGTTATAGTAGTTTTTCAACAAAAATATATTCTTGATCTCTTAAAAGAAACAATGATGACTCGATATAAGCTATCAGATACTCTTATGGAATTTCACTCAAAGTTAGGAAATGTTAAGGAAAGGGCACCTATGGACAAAGGTCAATATAAACGTTTGGTAGGGAAGTCGCTTTATCTATCTCACACGACCAAATTTTTTATTTACTGTCTGCATGGTAAGCCAGTTCATGCATGCTCCTTATGAAAAACACATGGAAGTTGTTTACAGAATTCTAAGATACTTTGAATCTCAAGAAAAGACTTGTTTTTCAAAAATAATGATCAAGGGGGAATTATAGTTTACACTGGTCCAAATTAGGTTGGATTCGATACTAACAGAAAATCTACTTTCAAATATTGTACGTTTTTTAGGGGAAATTTGGTGACCTAGAGAAGTGAAAAGAAAATGTGGAAGTTAGGAGCAATGCAGAAGCATAATATATAGGGCAATGATTAATGAAGTGTGTGAAATGATCTGGTTAAACAGGTTCTGGAGGAACTTGGCATATTAGTGGAACATTTTATGATAATAAGGCTATGATCAGCAATACAAGCAATTCAATTTAATATGGCCGAACAAAATATGTTGAGGTTACAGACATTTCATAAAAGAGAAGCTAGAAGGTGGAGTTATTTGCATACTATTTGTGCTCTTGACTCAACAAATTACATATGTTTTAACCAAAGGATTTCTTAGGCAGAATTTTGATTTCTTTGTAAACAAGTTGTGCATGATTAATATTTATACACCAATTTGAAGGAGAGTGTCGGATTAATTAAGGTGTATTAGTTGTATTTTTTATTTCTTACAATAATTTCTCAAGACATCAACTTTACTTATTGTGATTCTTCTATGTAAACTTAGTTATTGTGATTCTCCTTGATTTAAGGACAAAGTAAAAAGAAAGTTAGGTTTATAGCTATCTATTAATTATTTTGTTCTCTACACTGGTTTGAATAGCAAAATAATAATAAAAAAATTTGTTTTCAGTATTTTCATAAATAATATCTTAAGGGATAATAATCCCGATTTAGATAGACCTTAATTTAAATAATTATCTCTTTATTTGTATCCTTTTGTCGCGTCTCCTCTTGTAAAGTTATAGATTTATAATTGAAACCTAAGATATAACAGTAGGCCATCCTTAGGATTTGTGGTCAAGAGACTATGCGGATGTTTGAGCTACAAGCTCACCCTTTGGGGACATAGAAATCCAAGATGTGAATGAAAATTATCTTTTGAGAATGTCGCAAATCTAGTGTCGGAAAATTACATTGAGACAAATGTCCCTTGAAGTGATGGTGGATACAAAAACTTTCTTTTGAATAAGAGGCACCATCACATGTGGACAAACTTCACTGAAGTCTTTGTTGTAATAGAAATCTTCGTGCAAGTATCCTCCACTTGTTACTGAGGCTGTGGGATTTGGTCAAGGTTGTGGCCCCATCATCAATTTCCACTTTCTCTTTTTGTTTGTTGTTGGTGGATAGTTGGATTATGACTTCATTTAGTGGGCAATGGAAGCCACGTCTTGAGTTAAAGAATTCATTGTGACTTAAGTTATTAACAACATTTGTCAAGCAGGAGTCCATACCTTCTACTTGTTCCTTAAGTGAATGATATTTCTTGAACTTTAATGGTGACAATAAAACAACTTGCAAAAAAAGAAAGGGCACCGAACCGGCCTAGACAGAGCAATATCTGGGACTTGAACTTTTGGAGTTATATATGATTTTTGGCACATTTGACGATGGAAGGCGGCAATGATGGTAGCCAAAGAAAGCCCAGTGAACGACTATTTGAACGACGGTACTTAGTAGCGTTTGGTGTCATCAGTGAAGTGCATTGGCGGCAACGCAAAAGGTTGTTGATTTTGTTTTTGGGACACATGGCTCTGTCGGGTATGAAGGGGAGGTGATTGGCTGATCTGGGTTTTCAAGAAAAAATTAAAACAGTATTTAACTTCTTCGTTTTTTTTCAGATTTGAGGGGAAAAAAAAAACATTTTGTTGGGATTTTTATTTTATGTAAATAAGAATAGGATATTATTTTGTTTAGTAAAACAAAATTGGTTGCCTTGATACCAAACAATGTAGAACAACATGGAGAAATAGATGAAAAGGGTGAGAATATGGACATAGGTAGGGATATGACGAAAATAATTTGGGGAAGAAAGAGATCAGAAATAATAGGAGATGTCATATTTATAGGATTGAAATAACAAACTAAATAATTATAGAATAAGTAATGATAATCTAAATAACTAGATAAATATAATTAAGAAATTTAATAAGATATCTAAATACTATCCTGAGAGCTATTAAATGTGTATTTATTAGATACTCCCTTACACAAAAGGATTACAAATGTTGGACTCAATATATTATTATTTTTTATTTATTTATTTTCTTTTTTTTAGGATACACCCTACTATCAAAATAAGCCTATTACACCTCCCCTTTCCATTCTGCCATCAACAATAGTACACTTGAACTACAAAGATATAAAAAAAAGATTGTTTATTCACAATGGCTGAAATCAAAGAACAAAAAGAACCTCACACTTATGGCACTAAGTAAGTTAGAACCAATGACATATTCAAAAGTAAATTTTTGAATAGAAAACTAACTGTCTTGTACACCTCCCATTTTTAGATTTGTCTCGTATAATACTGTCTTCTAAATTACTTCTTTTTACAACTACCCTTGATAAAACAAAGATTTCAAAAAATTTCCATGACGCTCCAAAATTTCCATAATGGAGAGAAGTTATGAAAGAAATAAGGTACCAGAAAAAACGGAATTTGGAATAGCTACCAAAGGAAAAGATACTAGTAGTACTGGTGCTTTTAGGGTTAGCTTGAGTGTTGTTTCTTTCTAGAACGTGTAATTGTTCTTTTCTTTTTTTAATTTTGTTCTGATACAAAAATAAACTTATGAAAAATACACTTTTTTCGTCAACCCCAATTAGGTACTTATACACAAATACATGTCCTAATTAAGGAAAGATAATAAATACTAAATATTCATAGATTAATTCTTAGAATATGACTAAGAGTACATATAACATTACACAATTTAACTAGGGCTATGTTGGCGATGATGTTGAAGGTTGAAGCATTTTTTGGATGATGAAGATAGCGGCTAGACTGTTTTTGGATTTTTTTTCCTTCAAAAAACTGATATGAATATATATATATATATATATATATATATAAAAGGTGGGGAGAGAGGATAATACTAGGGTTTAGAAAATAACACTACTTTGATACCAAGTAGAAATATAATATAAAGTAGGTAAAAGCAAGAATGCGGAAGCTAAAATATTGATCAATCAAAATGGATTGAGACGAGAATCAAAAGTCAAAGTAAAATATTATAATTCTCATTCATTATATTAATAAGAAAGACCATATATGGTGATTTATTTGGCAGTGGAGGGGGATTGCAAACGGAAATGGATTTTCAACCACATGATGTGCTAGTATGTCAAGAGTGAGCTTAAGTGATGGGTTTCCTTCAAATGGGATTAGTCATTATGCAATACCTAATGGTGTGGGGTGGATGGAAAACATCCTTATGGGGGGGAGCATCTCTCAAGGACCCTATTTGTTAGAAATATTAACAGTAATGTTGAAGACTCTGAACTGAGATCTCTCTTTGTAGTACTAAGGACTCCTCCACTAATCAGTCCCATGGGATCCCCACCTCATTCTCACTCCTCCATTTGCTGTCATTTTCATGAGTCTTCAAGCAGATTCTGGCTTCTTCTGGTTGGGTTGATATATTAAAGGAAGATGAGATTATTTTTTTAACAAATTTAAATCATTTGTCAAAAACGTTGGTTAAGAATCCTGGTCCCCATAACTGGACCAGGCTGAAAATGGCTTTCTGACAAATATTTGGCTGTTAAGAGTCCTGTAGTCAAGCTGACATTTACATGAAAGAGCAGTAAAATGCAAAGAATTGTAAATATGGAGTACTTGAATGGAAAAGTGTGTTGATAAAATATTTCCGCTCTATGTTTTTTGTTTAGGGTTTTTCTTTTCCTTTCTAAAGGTGGGATATACCCTTTTGCTGTTTTAGTTTCATTTGGTTTGGTTGATAGCTATGTATAGTTACTTTTTCCTTTCAATGCTCAGTAGTCAATATATTTCTGCACAAGTGGTCGAGTTTTAATATCATTCTAGTCTGTCCTGTAAAAGGTTTGCTGCACCTAATTCTATCCGTCATTTTCTAGTTGTATTTCTGCTGATACTGAAAGAGGTTCTTTTATTTTCCAGGTCTTTTTCTTACTTATATTGGCTTATATATGATGAACGGCAATGGACAACCTGCATTGCTCTATCTTGTTCCATGCACCCTAGGTAATGGTTTCAGGAAATCAACTCCTGTTAGATTAGTTTCTCTCATCTTTATTTTATCGTAATTGTCTCGTATATCAGCTTTCTAAGAAAAACTCAACTTATTCCCTAGTTATACATTATTTGTAGAGCTGTATAGGGTACAGTACTTATTGTACAGCAGCGTTTATAGTGGACATATCTGGGAAGAAAATGAGTTTTCATAGAAATAGGAAGTGGGCATATATATTAATTCACTTGTTTTGGGTTGTTTTTTTTACTTTTTTCAGGAGTTATTGCTCTTCTAGGTCTAAAGCGACATGAGCTTGAAAAACTTTGGAGTTACGGTGCAGAGGTATCCACTGACGCTAGCTCTGATCAAGCCAACCTAATGAGGGATGAGGCATGAGAATGAGATTGGATTATTGAGATCCTTTCGGTGTACGTGGTAGAAATTATTTTGGTCTCCATTTCTCTCTGGAGCAAAGAGCCAAAGAAGTCTAATGGTGTACGTTTTTACTTGATATTAGTTTCATCTTATCATTTAACAGATATAGCATCTTATCACTTTGGTTCTAGTGTATTTCGTACGATTCTTTGCATTATGTTTGCGAGGATCATTGTTGTAAAACTGTGAGATGTATGTATCATAAGGTTCCTTTGCTTTTTTATTTGAAATATAGATAAAATCATTCTCATCTTGTTAGTTTGTATCTTATTATCTTATGACAATAATAATACTTTCGTATGTATAGTTCTTATGAACGATAAGATTATGAAATTATTAAAGTTTTAATTAATTAGGATTTTGCATTGTAGTATTTTATTACTACTGCTTTTTTTATTAGAACGTGAAAACATTCACATTCTATTTGAAATATATATTAGATTAAAAAATTTATAATTTATTAAACAATACAAAATTTTGTATAATAAGTAGTTTACAATAAATTAATAATTTTGAAGCAAACAATTTTTTTTTATAATGGTTTTGATAAAGCAAACTTTGATAATTATTTACTTACATAATGTTCGATAACGATTTATGATTAAATCTTATAATTTTAATTCTTTTGTAACAATAAATACTAATATGTTTCATAACAAATTTTACTTGGTTATTTTCATGAAAGAAATAAAAAATTATATACAAGTAGTTTGGTAATGTCAGGACTTTTCCTAGCTCTACCTTAAAGCATGTGACATGTCTTAAGGATCATAATAACTAGCATTTTTAAAATGAATTTGGTTAGACTTGAAGAATTGTATGAAGTTTTTAAAATTTTAGACTAAGTTTTTCTTAATTATTAAACTATTCAACCTACAACAAAATAACAATAGTTATAAAAAGATACTTTTTTACAAACTAGCAAACTTCATATTTTAAATATTTAGAAAGTGGTTTATGGACAAACATAATTACTTATTATAAAATTCATAATGATAAGGAGATAGAAGAACATAGATTGTATAACAAAAAAATGATCCTATGCCTCAGTACTCACTTGATGTAGCCTCAATATTGCTATTACTTGAGGGGGGGAAATGAATATAAAAAGTGAGCTCGAAAGCTCAGTATGTGAATAAGTTTTATAAAATAGCTATACATAATGCTTATGTAAATTGTGTATATAATGCTTATGAATTACATTAAATAATATACTTATAAAAGTAATCTACATATAAAATAATGTAACATCTTATGAGTAATCATGAAATAACAATATGATGAAAATGTGTTGTTTGATCTTTAGAAAATATTAATGTGTTATGATCAGTATACAAATAAAAAATTTAACTGTAAAAAATATACTTTAATTTTATTGTACTAAGAGTAATACGGGATTTGGTCGCATACAAATAAGATATTTAACACTGATGCTAGGTCTCAACTATACGTGTGGAACACTTACTTGATGCATCCATTAAAATAGCTTAGCTGGCTCTGTATATTCATATGTCATATGCACATCGACTTAACTGAATTTGTGACATCATACTGAACTGAACTTATATCATACTAAGTAAATATCGTACTGAGCTGAACTAGATCAAATATGTTGGGCATGATACCAAGTCAAACTGAATACTGAGTAAAGCCAACTATCAAAAATACTAAAAGGGAAGTATTCTAGCAGTTCTAAAATATTTACTAAATTTGCAAGCTTGTAAAAAATTAGTATAAGTAATAAAGATGATTCAATAACAAGTTGAAGTTGCTTGTAAATTGTCTTGGTTTTAGCTTGTTGGTTCTAATAATGAATATATTCTCATAGTGCTAGTAAACATATAATATGTTCTTGAAATTCAATTAAACAGTTAATACACTTTCAACTCTAATGTTCAGAAACATGTAGCTTGTAATAACTGAATTTTTTTGAACATGAATGACATTTAAAATAATGCTATCAAAGGGTTAGGTATGAAAACTAGATATTCACTCACAGTACTATATCAATGTTGGTTCTTTAAGTGCACTATAAGGTCTTCTTACTCAACCCTTCCTATATAATAACACTTGTGTGAGAAATATGAATAATGACATAACTTGCTTATCTAATTCAAACTAAAAGGTACTCTAAAATCAAGAAAACATGGGCTGCTAATAATTGACTCAGTTTGATCATTGTCTTTTAAACAATTTTAGAAAACTCCTAGACCTATCCTCGAATATTCAGTTATAACTTTTAGTATAATTAAATTCATTTATGTAAAAATTCACAAAAACTAGACAATTTAACCTTTAAAATAAGATATCACATACTCAATTATCATAATAGGTAAAATCCTTTCAAAGCTATTGAATTCTGACTAGTTTCAAAACAAGATTTTCAACACAAGTTTCACATAACATATCTTTAGTTAAACTACTATAATTTTCTAGAAAACTTAAAATAACAAACTATAACATGTTTTTGAAACTACATATTTCAAGATTTAAAACAAGATATAATTTACTAAATTTCAATCTGTAAAATCATTTCAAATAACAAAAATGCAGAGTGGTTCAAAACTGGGTTTTCAGCATGATTTTAATCTCAATTAAATAGGTATAACTTTGCATAGAAAACTCCAAATTACAAATCATAAAATTAATAAAAAACTAGACATCTATAGCTTTTTAACAAGGTATTATCCAACATCTAATTTATTTTGAAAATTTTAATTTAATTCTTGAAAAATAATTTTTTTAAAATTCACAACATTACAAATAACTTGTTCTTGGATTATTTTTCTGAAATTTACCATGGGCTGATTTATTTGTGTTAAAAAATATTATTTAGATCACAAAATAAAATTATAATCAAAAGGAAGAAAAAGAAAGGAAGTTTTGAATACATACCAAGATGATCACTTAAAGGATAGTTTTAATTTTTGTTGGAGTAATGAAGAAACCCTATTTCTAAAAGATGAAAATCCCCTCTTTAGGAAAGTGAAGAAGAAGAAACAAAGTGAACAAGCCCTCTAAACCCTCAAGGATGGGATAAGCTTTCCAAGTAAGGATATTCTCTAAACCAAGTTAATCCCATGTGAGGACAATTATTCTCTAACAGCTCATGTCGTATTTTTGTTTTTTAGAAAAAAATTGATTGCAAGTGTCCCTTGAGGGGCAAAGAGGTTGCTAATCCAATTTCACTTTCTTAAGAAAAAAGACTAAAATACATTTGTCTCATAACTTGAAAGATTTTAAGAGTTATGGGAATTTTGGTAGCTTTGCTAAAAAATTAAAGAAATTAATTTAAATATTTTTTAATTTGTTATAACATATGCACATCACAAAATTAAACTCCTAAATTTTGTCTTCCACACTTGAGAATAGGGTTGTCAATTTTATCTGATAGGGCGAATATTCTTTGGTCAGATGTAGTGGCAGAGGGACCAATTTAGGGATGAGTATCAAGGATGGAGATTCCCCATTTAATTTGGTAGATCTGGTATGGGAAGAATATTGTTATCTCTGCCCCATTCCCCCGAAACATATATTCATTAAATTTTATTTTATTTTAATTATATATGTATTTGTTTAAAAAATAAATTATTTGTCAAATCTAAGAATTGAACCCAACAACTCTAACTTAAATTTAAACCAAACTACCAGGTTATTGCCTGCTTTTTGTTACTTTTATCTTAATTTTCATTTAAATATTTTAAAACAAAAATAAAATAAAATAAAGACATAACAAAAGGACAAAACTCCAAAGTCAAAATCTTTTTTTTTTTTTATGTAAAGACTAAAGATAACTTAAGTCTTTTTTTTTAATGTCTCACGTAATTGAAAGAAAAAAAAAAAATCAAAACTCAAAGTCAAGGACTCGAGAAGACAAACTGTCAGTGCTTTCTTCCATCTCCTTCTCTCTTTCTAACATTTGAGTTTGACCGTCAAACTTTCCATAAAAGATTTAAAAAAAAGAGTAGTAATACTAAAATTTCATAGCAAAAAAAAGGACTCGAGATTTTTATATTTTTTCATAGATTTTTCCTCCCTACACAAATTTTTCCTCTATTAGATATTCAAACCAATCTTCTTCCTTCTTCTTTAGAATTGAAACATTCCATCAATCCATTACCCTCTTATTAATGGATAAGATATACTTAATCTCAGTTTGCAGTTTGTGATTGTCAAAAACTCCATTATTTAGATCATGTAACATATACTATTACACTAATAGGAAGTTGGTGAAAGTAGAGGGCATTGTGGATATATTGAATGCTTGATGAAAACTAGCAGAGGTCATTATTAATGTATTGTCAAATAAGGTACTCTCAAATGCTTCAAAAATTTATATATCTTGTAATGCTTGAAAATAAATAAACTAAGTACACTTGAGATGAATAAAAATCTTATTTCAATTAAATGTTATCTTCACACATATATAAACATCATCTTCAGTTAGAATACCATATGGTTAAGTTTTAAGAATATTGTGTTTTACATTGGAATTTGCACATATGAAATGTTTTGTAGTTATCATAATTTTTTTCAATTTAAATATATATATATATATATATTACTTTTTTAGAGTCTCTAAACTATATTCTTTTTCAAAGTTAAATCAAATTTAATTATTTAATTTAAAAAAGTTTAATCTAATAATTTAAGGAATAAAAATTATGAATAGTTGCTCAATTTTTTTTCCTTTTATTTATGAGATTTAGATTATGACTAATTCGGGATATGTTGATTACAATTTTTTTTAATAGATATGATTAATTTATTATGAATATATTGATTGCAATTTCATATAATAATGTGTTGAGACAAAGCTTGGCAAGTAATATCGTAAAGGTGTTCTTGTAAATGATTATACATGATTGGAGATTAATTATGTTCCATACTTATTTTCGTTATTTTATTTACAAGAAAATATTTTTTAGGGTCAAATATGAATTGGAGGTCCCCATTCCCTAATATAGGTTCCTCTTCCCCATGGTATGATCCCTGAACAATTCCCGCAATGATTTAAATGAGGATGGAGGGTAGATCTCTCTCAGTGGACGTGGGGCAAAGAGGGGGGTCCTTGGTCCCATTCTGCCCCGTTGACAACCCTACTTAACGTTAAAATCATAATAATTCTTTACATATAAATTTGGCTAAAATTTTACTTCATTCAAAGAAAGAATCATAAAACTTGTAATGCTTTCTATTTTTATTTTTTGCTAAAATTTTAAAAATTATAAACATTGTTGGTTATTTTATAAACTTTAAGTTTTTAAACATTTTTTTTCCGATATTTATACATAGAAGAATCATACTACTTGATTTACTTCTTATAAAAAATGTTTGGTGAAAATAAAAAAATAATAATAAATTAAAAATTTGATTAAGAAATCTTATTTCTATAAATTCATAAATCATACCATATTTTGATAGTGACTCCTTAAAAATGTAAAGATTAAAGTCAAAAATTGTTATTAAATATGTCTGATTGAAAAATCCTTTAAAAAAAATCAGAAATTAAGAATTAAAATGTTATCAAATACACCCTTAATATACAGTAATTAATTTTTGATACTTTAATTTCAAGGACTATTCAGAAGTTAAATTTGATCCATGTACATTGAGTAAGAATGCAAGATGATACACATACATTTCACTTGAATGACTTAATATTATATAGATCGAACTGTATGGTATAATCTCCTTCATATATAGAGTTTAATTTTGAACATCTTTTAAAAACAGAAGGAAATATATGTTCATTTTTCTTATAATATAAATGAAGACATTTTTTAGTGCTAGAAGAAAATCACCATATACATATTTTACGAAGGGAGATTAAAAATAAAACTACTTAAATAACTGTGTCATTTATACATTAGAAGGAAATATATATATATATATATATGGTGAGTGTTCTTAATACAAATGATTTAGACAAATATCTTATCCAAATGATCTAGACCTTTGAATTAACACAATCTAACGGTGTATATAGTTTATATGAAGTGTATTTTATAATATTTTATCTACTTACGATATAATTAATATAACAACTCTAAAAATAAACTCATAACAAATAATAAAATAACCGAGCAAATATCATTTTATACTTCGATACTTGTACAAGTAATAAAAATATATATATAAGAATTTTAAGGCTTAACAATTTAAATTTTTTTTTAACCAAATGGAAGACTGGAATCAATAAGCACATGAAGGTGCCCCATCATAATGAAAAACAGTCCTTAGCACCCTCTTCATTTTTCAATCACCCATAAATATTATTAAATAAATACAAAGTAGTGAATACAGGGCAAAGCATCAACAAAACCTATAAGAAGGTCTGCTGACCGTATCAAAAATAGTAAAATGGGGCGCGAAAGATGGTACATCCCACCACTAAGTCGCGGAACAAAAACTAGGAGATCTTGAAGCCAACCTATCAGCAGCAAAAGTACCTCCATGCGTGTAATCCTAGCCAAATAATCTGTCCAGGATGAGAGCCATCGCCATGGCACCATATGAGATCTAGTATGGAATAAAGTCATCACATATGCAGAGTCAGACTCCAGCCAAATCTTCTTCCAACCAAACTTATTTGCATATCTTATCGCATGAATAGCCACTACTAGCTCAGCCTCAAAGGCATAGGAAACCCCTAAAGGAACATAGAAACAACTATTGACAAAAGATCTGGAGGTTTAAAAAATCCCCGCATAACTTGAAAGACCAGGGGCCCCAAAAGTAGTCCCATCCGTGTTTATCTTTAACCAACCTAAAGTGATACGAACCAAATGGCACCGCCAACAAAGCACAACCCATGTCAAAACAAGCACAACATGTGTCAAGGATTGTACCATGAAAGGGGTGAATTACCAACACAAACAAGCACGCCACAACACAAAAATATGTGAACGAATAGGTGGCATGGATGTAACGGGCTTAAATGTCAAATTCCAGAATTTGGATCTGCGCTGCGGCATGTAATTTTGTCCGCCGCAACGAACGACATTCTGTTTTGGATGAAGAGGCATCGCCAAGTATGCTCACCACGGCATGAGATTCTATGCACCGTGGCATGACTTGGTAGGCTTCCAGACATGCGCGCGCTAACACACCCAGCCTATGCCGTGACACAAACAACGACCTGACACACCAGACCTGCGTGCATTGACACGGACATGCGCGTGACCCCAAACGTGTGCTCCGCGACATGTATATTGTTCTGCCACAGCACAAGCCTCTTTGTTGGGACTCGTTGGTTCCCTGCCGCAGCATGGATTTTCCTTCGTCGCAGCCTGCACATATTTTATGCAACCCGAGTATTCCTCATCGCGGCACAAGTATTTCACCACCACAGCACAGTTTAAAATTGTTGTAATTTTGGGCCATTGGATTACAATTTAATGTCTAGGATCTCTTTCCATTTTTGGTTTCATTTGTAACTATAAATAGGACAATGTAAGAGCTGAATAATATCTTTTGATCATATTTGACATTTTGAATAGAAATTCAAAATTGAGAGCTTGAATGCTCCAAGTGCTTTCATCCAAACTTATCAAAGGAATTTGCAACCCTTTGTGGCGTTTCCCTCGTCTTGATTCGTGGTGGATAATATCCATGCGTTAAGGTGAGTCTTGCATCCAAAAATCTAAGTTTTTAGTAGAAATTTGCATGCTAATATAGTGTCGAGTCTTAAGCAGTATTTCTTGTGGTTCTCAAATCTTCATCGTTTGTGGGTCATAGGAATCGTGTCGTTCGGTTTGCATCATAAAGGAGGAGGATGCTAGTTAACTTCTACCACCCTTGATGCTCGTGACAGTATACCACGAACTTGCAAGCAACTAAGTATCTGCAAGTCATTCAAAGTGTTTCGCATTGCACCAGTTTGGACGTAAAGGAACCGCAATCCCATCATAGCAACAACTATTATTTGTTGTCCAAACAACCCAAATAATAGAGACAATGCTCGCTTTCCATAAATTGTGAACTTGAGGTCTAAAATCTCTATCCATAGCATGTCTCCACAACTCCAAAACTGACATGTCCGTGCAGGGGCGCAAACCAAAAAAGAGGCAATGAGGTCCCAGAGAGCCCCAGCAAAAGGACACATTATGTGAGATCAAAATTTTCAATTAATATATATATATATATATATACATATACATATTATTTATTTCAATGAATTTTATTTCACATTATAAAGCTATTAAAATTTTATTCTTTATTAAATAACGAAAATAAATATTCTAAATATTAAAATTTGTTTATAAACAATTATAACTTCTTAAAATAACCTATTTGATTTTATTCAATTATTGGAAAATTTTGGGCTATTTGGGTAAAAATTACCAAATTACCCTTATTTCTTAATAAAGTTATTTAAGTTATGGGAAGGGTATTTTAGTTTTCTTTAAACTCAAGCCCTAAATACCCATTTTCTCTTCTCTTCCTTCATTCTCCACGCAGATTTCTCTCTTCCCTTTTCTTTCTTCTCTTTTTCTTCCTTGGTGTAGCCCCAATTTTCCAACCGAGTGAGAATGTGAAGGAAAACTTCTTGTGTGGTGTTTGATCTTCCTCCTCCTTCTTCATGTTCTTTGTTTAGGTAAGCCTAAAAACTTCTTTGATTTTAGCTTTTTTGGACTGAAATTCTACATAAATTATGTTGGAAAAATTCAAGTTAAAGTTGATTCAAAAACTCTCTCTTTCACTTTTGAAAAACTATTTTCAGAAACTTTCAAACTAATATAGGTGTGATTATGGTTGAGTTAGTTCATGGTAAAAAGGTATGGATGTCTAGTTTTTGAGGTTATTTATAGAATTTGATTTGGGTTTTTCTATAGAGTTATAGGCAATTTTATGGAGTATGTTTGAAAATTTCAGACTGTAGATTTCTTGTAAAAATCTGATATGTGTTTCAATTTGTTTGGGCTGTTTGTTGAGTAATTAGTGAGTGGATAATAATTTATTTTCAAGCAGGGAATGTCTAGTTTATGTGGGTTTTACAAAATTGAATTTGAAAATTTCTACAAAAAGTTATACATGTTTTACCATTATATGTTATTGTGGAAATTTAACTTGAAAACTGTTTTTAAATTGCTCGGTATTTCTACATTTTGAGCAGGTTTTTCTAGTGTAGATTGTGTATGATATATTGTTTTGAAGATTGGAGTGTCTAGTTTACGAAGCTCTTTACGAAATTTAAATTGGTTAAGTTTACTAAAATTTATACTCAATTTTCTGGGATAGGTTGAATAAAGTTATGTTTGTGGTATCAAACTAAGTTTTAAAAGTTAAGAATTGTTTTATCATAATGTTTCATTTCCAAAATGAACCAAATTTCATCTTGTTGTTTTGATGTAACTTTTAACTATTTTTGGGTCTCATTTACTTAATCACCGATTTAGTTATAGGGTAGGGTTTGGTTCGAAGGTGACTTTTTCGAGAATACGTGTAAGTTTAAGAAATTAACATCGATTTTCAATTAGATAGAGACTGAACTTGATATCATTGGCATTTTAAATTATCCCTTTATGATGTTGATTTCATTTCTCAAACTATTGAAAGGATTGGAGCTTAATTAAATGTTTTGTTTTGAAGGTCAAAGACCTTTCCACTAGTTTGACAGTAAGCGTGTGCGAGCAAATTCCTCTTCAAGTAGGGGTTATTAATCCACTTTTTCTTCATGCATTATTTTTTGAAAATGACATGCATCATATATTTAAGAGTGATACAAAATGATGCCATGATTGTACATGAATTTTTTAATAATTAAAGTACCCGTTGGAAATATTTATATGCATACATGATATTTTGATATGTTAGGGGTATTAAAATATTTTTCATGGCATTTGAGTTTTTAATGCATGCATCATGAAATTATTTTTGTGGGGAGTGTATTACCTGTATAGATGTCTTACAGAGTTATGGTACCCCAAGGTTACTAGATGCAGCACACTATTTTTCAATGGATTACAGGTACGCATTATATTTCACAAGTATCTCAGAGATTGTCCATACATGGGTTTTGATATTCAGACCGCACATGGGCTTCAGAGTTGGACCCCCCATTGTGTTTCGGAGTTGTCCGTCTATAGGTCTCAGAGTTGGACCGTCCATATTACGAGGACCCATATATTTTGGAGTTGACCAATACATGTGCCATATGTATTTTGGAGTATGACCATACATGTGGTCGAAGGTGGACCCACGTTCATCTTTGAGGTTGACCGCGCATGTGCCCATGTATTTTGGAGTTGACTAATACATATGGATTTGGCATAACATATATGTGTGTTTTATATCAGACATTGCATATTTCATTATGGTTGTATGAGCATGCATGGGGTACCTGGAATGTACAATACACCTAGTTTCGGAAGTGAGGAAGTACAGGTATGCCTGAGTTTTAAAATAAAATCTCCCTACAACAGATATATATAAGGTTGATGATTTATTTATGGTTGTGCATGGAATATTTGTAATGTAGCATGCATCATTGATTATTCAAGAACTATGCATGGAGTATACTCCTACTGAGCTAGTTGTAGCTCACCCCATTTCCCTATAAATTTTTAGGTTAGGTTTTGATACGAATCACATGGCGTTACCACCATTATGCATACCGAACGGACCAATCACGAGGTTGAAGGCCAAACAACTCAAGGAAGCGCTGAACGAACTTATCCAAGAGTTGGTACAAGGCCAAGGGTTGGAGAGGATTGATCACAAAGCTTGTGAGAGGCCAAGCAATCTATTGAAGGCAAAATTTGGAGAAGAAGCTCTACGCTGCAGCATGGAATTATAGCCGCTGCGGCGAGAAACACTGTTTTGTTGGGGAATTTTTCCAGGGATGCATGCCGCAGCCCAAGGGTTCCTATTTTTGGCAAGAAGGCTGGGCAGACGCGCACCCAGAATGGGCAGACATGAGCGCAGAGGATGAAGAATGTGCACGCCGTAGCATGGCTTTGGGGCACCGCGGCAGAAGCTTCTCGGATTGAAATTGTGGGTTTCCTGCAGCGGCATGGAATTTCATCCAGCACAGCCCGCCTACTTTCAAATTGTATCCCAAGCCTCCTCGTTGCTACACAAATGTTTTACCCGTCGCAGCACAGCTTAATTTTGTGTAATTTGGACCATTGGATCAAATTCAATGGCTGGGATTCTTTTCCACTTTAGGTTTTTATTTGTACTCTATATAAAGACAAATTGTAGCAGCTGAACAACAACTTTTTGACATTAATGATTTTTTGATTCACAAATCAAATTTGAGAGCCCAAGAGCTCCTTGCTTATTGCAACCCAAACTTATCAAAGGATTTGCATCCCTTTGTAGCATTTCTTCTCTTCTTAGTACGTGGTGCGTAATATCCATGTATTGAGGTGAGATTTTTGCAACCAAAAATTTGTTGTTGTGCTTAGAAATTGCATGCTAATTTGTGTTAGTTCTAGAACCAAACTCTCTTGTGGTTCTCAAGTCTTTGTCGCTTGTGGTTCGTAGGAATCATGTTGCTAGGTTCACATCATTTGGTATCAGAGCTCTAGGTTGTGATTTCAGATTCCTATCTTTATTTTTTTTCATTTTTGATTCCATAGCAAACAAGAAAATTACTTCAAAAAAAATCTGTGTTCTTCTTTGTTTCTACTTGTTTATTGTATTTCCTGTATTAATTTGATTGGTGTTATTGTTTCCTTCTTATTCTGAATTGATTTGGAGAGGTTTTCGTTTTGAAAATTTTTCTAAATTTGTTTTCGTAAAAGGGAGGGTATTTTGGTAATCTATTGTGTTTTGTTTGTAACTAAAAGTTAGAACAAAACTATATCTCTTGGATTTTTTTTTAAAAAAGAGAGAAAATATCTCACAAAAATATCTCGTGAAAATATCTTGCTAGATATTTTTATATAAAGAAAAGAGAAAAGAAGATATTTTCGAGAATTTAAAAAAAAACAGAGAGAATTTTAATTTCCCAAGAATTTACGAAATTTCTTTCGTTATAGTGTAATTTAGGTGGATTAGATGACTCTCCAATTGTTGCCTTTGAAGGCTTTTCATGCTTGTCACCGTTTTCCTCCAATTCCTTAGAAATATTGTTGTCATCTTCCATGTTACCTGCGCTATAAGATAAATCATTAGAAAGTTCAGGTAAATTTTTAGTAACGACCTTACCATTCCGAAAAACTGTGATAGCATTCGCTTGTTCAGGTTGACTAGGCAGCCTTCCTGTCTCTTGTTTGTGCATTTGTTCAGCTAGCTGCCCCACTTGCATTTCCACTCTTTTTATTGAAGCTTCCATAGAGTCCATCCTTCCACTACAAGAGTATGAAATTGTTTAGGGTTTCCTCTTTGGTTGGTCTATTTTGTGAAAATTGTCGGTTTACATTTTGGCCTTGTGTTTGGTTTTGGACAAATGGTTGGCTATTGTTTTGTTTCCAAGCGAAGTTAGGGTGATTCCTCCATCCAGGGTTGTAGGTATTTGAATAAGGGTCGTTCCTAGGTCTGGGTTGGTACTGCTACAACTGAAAGGTTGCAGTACCCAAGTGCAGGTTGTCTCAAGTAATAAAACTCGGGAGTCCGAGTGTCGATCCTCAAGGAATTGGAAGGAAATGTATTAGATCAATAGAAATATGCAAATTTAATTATTTGATAATAAACAAAGTTTCAATAAACGAAAACACTAGAGCTTTTAGGATCCTCTTTGACAAACTTGTAATAAATGTTCTCCATTCACAATATAACTCAATTAAGACTCATCTAGGAAGTGATCTTAATTGAAAGATGGAGAGGTTATTGCATGACTATATTTAAAAGATAATCCATTCTTAACTATAATATGTAGTAAAACCTATGAACTTGAAATGTTGAGATAGTCTAAGCATTCAATGTACCATGCACAATGTTAACAATGAATCAAAGTCTCAAACAAACCAAATATAATTTTAGTACATATGATTCAATTAATTGAAGGATTTCATTGAAGAACAAAAGAAGAAATGAAGAACAACACTACAAATTTATCAAAGTATCACCCTTAGCTCTAGCAAAGGTTCTAGCAAGACATATTGTAAATTATACACAACAAAAATAAAAATGAACAAGACAAGATGAAACTCTCAAATTCTAGCTTTCCTCCCTTCGTTTGTTGTGTAAATGCCCTCCTTTTATAGGCAATAAAACGAGCATATGCTAGAGTGAATGTGAGTTGTCATTGTGGGCTAATGATTCAATTAAGCATCTCTATGTCGGCCATTTTCTGCTCTTTACACTCTGAATTGGACAATATGGTCGACATGAACGTTGTAGAGAATTAAGTTAGATTTACAACACAACTTGAATCATATCATTCCAACATCTACAGCTCAAGATATGATTATTTTACTGAACCATGTGCAGTGATGGAGTTGTAATGATTCAATTAAGCATCTCATGTCGGCCATTGTCTGCTTTTCTACACTTTGATTTGGTCAACATGGTCAACATGAAAGTTTTAGAGCATTAAGTTATCTTTACAACGCAACTTGAATCAGATCATTCCAACATCTAAAGCTCAAGATATGATTATTTTACTGAACCATGTGCAGTGGTGGCTGAAAAAGCGTTTTTCATGCAAGTTGCTTGAATTGTCAATACACATCAAGTTGAATGCACCTAAATTCATTCATAATTTGAAAGATAATAAATACAAGTCTCTCATATCATATTAAATCAACATTTATTCATATAGATATGTTTAATTGAAATAATGTGATGAGACTTCTTAATTGGTGCATAAGATAGCTTAATTAACAAAATAATATGTATAAACGTCTATAAAAATATATACAAGTAATGCAATTTTAGACATTTATCACACCCCCCAACTGACATTTTGCTAGTCCCTAGCAATCTTTGTGATGGTCAATAAAGAGTTTTAAATTCAACTTAATCTTTGGCATAAACTTAGTTGAGTGAAAAATTTCTTCCAAATCAAGTTATTAAAACTAGCAAAGGATTAGAAAAATAACATATGCATATTAACTAGGAGAGCACATTCAATGTTATTAATTTATACGAAAAACACTTGTTATCAAAGCTAAATAAAATTTATCATTGCTTAGAAATAACATGTCTATAGGTTTCTCAAATAGGATTGGTAAGTTTGACATTAGAAAATGGTTATAGAAGACTAAATGAGATAATGTCTCTTACCATACTAAAATAATAAACTGGAATAAGAATGAAATGATAGCAGGATTTGTTTACGCACAAGAAAAATGGAAGAGTGGTTTGAACTTGTACCTCTTTATTTTCTTTACTTTTTTATTTTTATTTTTTTTTATTATTACTATTTTTTTTTATATGTGTTATGAAACATAAAACAATACTAGTATTTATTTCAAACTATAGTTCTCTTAGATTCAAAAAGAAGCTTTGATTGGGATGTAACGATAGCTAATAAAATAACAATCAATATAAATAGAGGCTTCTTCTTCTTTTTTTTTTTTTTTTAACAAGGCTCTGGTTCAATTGTCTTTCCAAAAAGGAAATAATTTGAATGTTGGCTAGCAAAGCTCAAATGGTTCAAGAATTATTTCCCAATTATTTTCTAGAGAACTTGAATAGTTATTCATATCTACTAGTAGTTAGAGTTTCAATAAACACTTCTCTCTTTTTTTTTTTTTTTGAGGTATTGGTTACTTAAGATCATAGATTATCATCACATATATAACAGAAGTACATGAGTTGTAAGAATGGTAGGGAAATAAATGTTCACTCTAAGAAAAATTGAAAGGCTCAAACACTCACTTGAAAATTTATTCAACTTGACATGAAATTTATCAAATAATATATTTCATTTTTACTTTTCAAACTTGTGCCTTCATATTCATCAACAACTATGACATGCTATCATAAGAAAAAGTATATGTTATTTGTCTAAGCCAAGATAATTTTTACTACTTGATGGTGGAAGATTTTTTTTTTTCAACAAATGTTTTGCCAAAAATAAATTAAACTTAAACTTCTTTACCCTCCAACTTAAATGAGACATTGTCCTCAATGTTAAAAGATGAATTATGCAAAATAAGAGAAGACAAGATAGGCTAAAGTAAAGAGAGTTTAGATATCACCTTGATAGATGTAGAAGCTTTTATTGAACACTGCATTAAACACACTAACAAAATATCAAAGAGAACATGTGAAAGAAAATTACACACAAAACATAAAAATGAAGGAAAATTCCTACACAACAAGAAAAATGATCTTAATCCTTTTATGTAGGGTTCTCCAAAATAATGGACTCATTCTCTTTTGAAAAATTCTCAAAAAATGGTTTCAATCGTTGCCCATTAACCTTAAAGACATTACCATTCTTTGGATTTTCAATTTCTATAGCCCCATGTGGATAAACTTGTTTAACAATGAATGGTCCAGTCCATTTTGAACGTAACTTTCCAGGAAATAAATGTAACCTTGAATTATACAAGAGAACTTTTTGTGAAGGTTGAAAAGATCTTCTAAGAATGTGTTTATCATGAAATTCCTTCGTTCGTTCTTTGTAAATTCGAGAGTTCTCATAAGCTTCATTTCGTATTTCCTCAAGTTCATTCAACTGAAGTTTTCTTAGTGAGCCTGCCTTATCTAAATTGAAATTAAACATTTTAACAGCCCAAAAAGCTTTATGTTCCAATTCAACAGGCAAGTGACAAGCTTTTCTAAAAACAAGTCTATAAGGAGACATGCCAAGTGGTGACTTAAAAGCTATTCTGTAAGCCCAAAGTGCATCAGTTAATCTTAGAGACCAATCTTTACGATTTGGATTTACTGTTTTTTCCAAAATATGTTTTATTTCTCTATTTGCAAGTTCAGCTTGTCCACTTGTTTGTGGGTGATAAGGGGTTGACACTTTGTGTGTAATTCCATATTTTTTCATCAAAGCCTCAAAAGGTCTATTACAAAAATGTAAACCCCCATCACTGATAATGGCTCGAGGTATTCCAAATCTTGATAAAATATTTTCTTTTAAAAATTTCAAAACAATTTTGTGGTCATTAGTTCTACAGGGAATAGCCTCAATCCATTTGGAAACATAATCAACTGCCACTAAGATATATACATAACTGAAAGAAGAGGGAAATGGACCGATGAAGTCAATGCCCCAGCAATCAAAAATTTCAATGGTTAAAATAGGGTGCAATGGCATCATGTTTCTACGAGTTATTCCTCCCAACTTTTGACAACGATCACAAGATTTGCAAAATTCATATGTATCTTTAAAAAGAGTTGGCCAATAAAATCCACATTGCAAGATTTTTGCAGAGGTTTTTTTCGATGAAAAATGGCCACCACATGCTTGAGAATGACGAAAGGAGATTACATTATGAAATTCCTCATCAGGCACACATCTTCTTATGATTTGATCAGAACAATATTTGAAGAGATAAGGGTCATCCCAATAGAATTTTTTTACCTCACATAAGAATTTCTTCTTGTCTTGTGTACTCCAATATGATGGAATTTTTCCTGTGACAAGAAAATTAGCAATATCAGCAAACCAAGGTAATTTAGAGATATTAAAAAGTTGTTCATATGGAAAAGTGTCCTTGATTGGTGTAGCCACAACTGATTCATCAAATACAAGTCTTGATAAGTGATCTGCCACCACATTATCTACTCCTTTCTTGTCTTGAATGGTGAGATAAAATTGTTGGAGTAAGATAATCCACCTAATGAGTCTAGGTTTGTCATCTTTCTTTGACAAAAGATATTTCAAAGCTGCATGATCACTAAAGATAACAATTGGTGAGCCAACAAGATAAGATCTAAATTTATCTAATGCAAATACCACTGCAAGTAGTTCCTTCTCAGTAGTGGAATAATTCATTTGTGCACTATTCAAGGTTCTACTTGCATATGAAATTACAAAAGGCTTCTTATCCTTTCTTTGACCTAACACAGCTCCAACTGCAAAATCACTTGCATCACACATAATCTCAAAAGGTAAAGACCAATCAGGAGGTTGCATAATTGGAGAAGAAGTAAGCATGGATTTAAAAGTCACAAATGCTTATTGGCACTTATCAGTCCACTCAAAAGAAGTTTCTTTTACTAAGAGATTACACAATGGTCTGGATATAACACTAAAATTTTTGATAAATCTCCTGTAAAATCCAGCATGCCCTAAAAATGATCTCACATCTTTAACACACTCAGGAGTGGGAAGGTTTGCAATTAATTCAATCTTAGATTTATCAACTTCAATTCCTTTAGATGAAACTATATGACCAAGAACAATACCATGATTCACCATAAAATGACATTTCTCCCAATTGAGCACAAGATTATTTTCTTCACATCTAATTAAAACTTTCTCCAAATTTGATAAACAATCATCAAATGAATCACCAAAAACAGAAAAATCATCCATGAAAACTTCAAGATAACGTTCAATCATATCACTAAAAATACTAAGCATGCATCTTTGAAATGTAGCTGGTGCATTACATAATCCAAATGGCATCCTACGGTAAGCAAATGTACCAAATGGACATGTGAAAGTTGTCTTTTCTTGATCTTCAAATGCAATTACAATTTGGTTATATCCAGAATACCCATCTAGGAAACAATAAAATTCATGTCCAGCCACTCTTTCTAGAATTTGATCCAAAAAAGGTAAAGGAAAATGATCTATCCTAGTCATTGAGTTAAGTTTCCTATAGTCAATGCACATGCGCCAACTAGAGATGGTCCAACAAAGGGATGTTGATTTTAACTTGCTTAAAAAGTTCAAAAATTTCAGAATTTTGATTCAACTTTTGAAGTGGCTGTAATCTTTGAGGGAATGGTGCAGGAATGGGGTATTTTTCAACATCACAAGACTTAGACTTATCATCTTCGTCAAGGTTTTTTAACTTTGGTGTTTCATGTGATTCTTGCTTCTTTGAAAAATTGGTTTTGTCAATAACTTTGCCACTACGAAGAGTAGAAATAGAATTGGCATTTTCAGGTTGTGTATCACAAGAACTAGAATCACTTACATGAAATTGACCTGAAGGATTTGGTTGAGGTTGAGCTGGAAATTTACCTTTTTCTTGAATGCGCAAAGAAGAGGTCAATGTTGAGAGTGTATTTTTGATCTCATTTAAGGCTTGTGAAGTTTGATTGTTTATGCTTGTTTGCCCTTGCATGAATGTTTGCAATGTTTCCTCAAGAGTTTTTGACTTTGATTGTATATGATATGAAGAAAATTTGAATTCCCTTAAGAAGGCATAACATGAGTATTATTATCATTTTTCCAACTAAAATTGGGATGATTTCTCCATTCAGGATTATAAGTGTTAGAATAAGGAGAAGAAAATGGATTTTTGAAAACATTCATAGCATTTGCTTGGTCATGTAACACTTCTTTGAAAACTGGAATATTTGGACAACTTGTTGTGGAATGTCCCATGACTTCACAAATGCTACAAATTTCATCATTTTGCATAGATTTGACTTCTTTAACTTTTCTTAATTCCATTGCTTCAACTTTTCTAGTTAAATTTGCAATCCTAGCATTCAAATCATCTTCTTGATTAAGGTGATATTTTCCTCCATTAGAACTAGAAATATTGGATCTTATAGAATTTTCAAAAGTACTAGTTGTTTGCCAAGATTGAGAATTTTCTGCCAAATGATCTAAAAATTCAAAAGCTTCTTCAGGTTCTTTATCAAGAAATTCACCATTGCACATTGTTTCAACAAATTGTTTTGTTTCAGGTGCTAAACCTTCATAGAAAAAGCTTATAGTCCTCCATTTTTCAAAACCATGATGTGGACAAGAATTTAACAAATCCTTAAAACGTTCCCAACATTGAAAAAATTGTTCATTTAATTTTTGGGAAAAGTTTTGAATTTGTCTTTTCAAAGCATTGGTCCTATGGCTTGGAAAGAATTGTTTTAGAAATTCAGTTTGCATTTCTTGCCATGTGCCAATGGATCTTGGTTTTAAAGAATTCAACCATGTTTTTGCTTTATCTTTTAAAGAAAAAGGAAACAATTTTAGCCTAACAATTTCATCACTACATGTTTGGTCATTGAAAGTAGAACACACTTCCTCAAAATCCTTAAGATGCAAATATGGACTTTCAGATTCTAAACCATGAAAATTTGGAAGTAGTGGAATCATACCTGGCTTAAATTTAAAATTATTAGCATTAAGAGGAAAAATAAAGCAAGAAGGAGAAGAATTTCTTGGAGGTTGTAAATAATCATGCATGGTTCTTATAAGTTCATTTTCATCATGCACACTTTCATTTTCAGCCATGGTGTTAATTGTGTGTGAGTATTGAGGTAAATCCAAAAGATTGTCAAACAAGTTTTCAGTATTAACTTTAATTAAACAACCAGAATTTTAGTCCCTGCACCAAACTATCATATATCAACAAAACATAAATTATAATAATAGTAAATAATCTATATACTTTCCTTGACGCAATTCCCCGGCAACGGCGCCAAAAACTTGCTACAACTGAAAGGTTGCAGTACCCAAGTGCAGGTTGTCTCAACTAATAAAACTCGGGAGTCCGAGTGTCGATCCTCAAGGAATTGGAAGGAAATGTATTAGATCAATAGAAATATGCAAAGTTAATTATTTGATAATAAACAAAGTTTCAATAAACGAAAGCACTAGAGCTTTTAGGATCCTCTTTGACAAACTTGTAATAAATGTTCTCCATTCACAATATAACTCAATTAAGACCAATTAAGACTCATCTAGGAAGTGATCTTAATTGGAAGATGGAGAGGTTATTGCATGACTATATTTAAAAGATAATCCATTCTTAACTATAATATATAGTAAAACCTATGAACTTGAAATGTTGAGATAGTCTAAGCATTCAATGTACCATGCACAACGTTAACAATGAATCAAAGTCTCAAACAAACCAAATATAGTTTTAGTACATATGATTCAATTAATTGAAGGATTTCATTGAAGAACAAAAGAAGAAATGAAGAACAACACTACAAATTCATCAAAGTATCACCCTTAGCTCTAGCAAAGGTTCTAGCAAGATATATTGTAAATTATACACAACATAAATAAAAATGAACAAGACAAGATGAAACTCTCAAATTCTAGCTTTCCTCCCTTCGTTTGTTGTGTAAATTCCCTCCTTTTATAGGCAATAAAACGAGCATATGCTAGTGTGAATGTGAGTTGTCATTGTGGGCTAATGATTCAATTAAGCATCTCTATGTCGGCCATTTTCTGCTCTTTACACTCCGAATTGGACAATATGGTCAACATGAAAGTTGTAGAAAATTAAGTTAGCTTTACAACACAACTTGAATAATATCATTCCAACATCTACAGATCAAGATATGATTATTTTACTGAACCATGTGCAGTGATGGAGTTGTAATGATTCAATTAAGCATCTCAATGTCGGCCATTGTCTATTTTTCTACACTTTGATTTGGTCAACATGGTCAAAATTAAAGTTGTAGAGAATTAAGTTATCTTTACAACGCAACTTGAATCAGATCATTCCAACATCTACAACTCAAGATATGATTATTTTACTGAACCATGTGCAGTGGTGGCTGAAAAAGCGTTTTTCATGCAAGTTGCTTGAATGGTCAATACACATCAAGTTGAATGCACCTAAATTCATTCATAATTTGAAAGATAATAAATACAAGTCTCTCATATCATATTAAATCAACATTTATTCATATAGATATGTTTAATTGAAATAATGTGATGAGACTTCTTAATTGGTGCATAAGATAGCTTAATTAACAAAATAATATGTATAAATGTCTATGAAAATATATACAAGTAATGCAATTTTAGACATTTATCAGGTACCCTTGAATTAAATTCGCCTCTTCAGTAGTACCTGTATAAGGATCACCTGCAAAAGAACAAACATTAGCACCATGTCCATATGAACCACAAACTCTACATACCTCGTGTTTTGGCATCTGATTAACATTGGAGGTTGTGAGAAGTTGCACTTGTTTCGTTAATTCAGCAAGTTGCATGGCCATTTCATTATTGGAGCTTAATTCGTGGACTCCAGCTCTTCTTCCTCTAGCGCTCTTTTGCTGGGAATTAGTTCCCAACATCTCGAATAGTTCGTAAGTTTCATCCGCTGTTTTCTCACCCATTGCTCCTCCTGCAGCATTGTCAACTGTGAATTGACATTGTAGCGTCAATCCGTCATAGAAAAACCGATTCTGTAACTGCAACGGGAAGTGATGATGTGGACACTGTATCAAAAGCAATTTGAATCTGTCCCAAGCCTTGTGGAAGGGTTCTCCGTCCATCTACGAAAAAGTAGCAATTTTTGTTCTTAGGTCAGATGTCTTTTGATGGGAATAAAACTTACCCATAAATTTGTTGTAAACATCGTCCCAAGTGGCCAAAGAACCGGGTGCCAATGTCATTAGCCAAGACTTAGCTCTATCCTTGAGAGTGTATGGAAAACACCTCATGCATAGTTGATCTTCACTAAGTCCCTGCAGTGGAAAGGTTTGCACGGTAGCATATAATTCACGAATAAAATTTAAAGGATCTTCATTAGGGATACCGTAAAAGGAGGGAAGCATGGAATAATGAATATTTTTCAATTCATAAGTCCTAGCTGCCTCTGTAAGTCGAATGCACGATGTGGCAGTCCCAATGATAGGTCTTGCAAACTCTTTGTTCATCATCTGCCTAGCTACGTTGTCACCCATTGCTGCTTGTAATTGTTGTTGGACTTCTTCCTCTTGAAATTGATTATCCAGTTCCTTTGATCGGTGTTTGACTCTATGAATGTTGTCAATGAAAGGAGAGAGTTCCTTGTTAAGTGATCTCCTACCCTGCATGCACAAATAAAAAGCAAACAAAGATCAAGGCAGCATTGAAATTGGAAAATTAAGCACTATATTTTTTTTTTAATTTTTGAATTTTTTGAATTTTTTTGTATTTTTTGAATAAAAATAAAAATAAAAAATAAAATAAATAAACAAATAAAATAAAAAAACAAATAAAAATAATTAAGAAACTCTAAAAAGTTAAAAAGAAAATTATTTAAAACGCCAATTCCCCGGCAACGGCGCTAAAAACTTGATGTGATAATTTTAGTACTCGCAAGTGTACGAATCACTTGTAGAAAAGTGATAAGCAACTTCCAAGGTCGGTCTCTCAAGGAATTGCAGTGGTCTTAAATAACTATCTTCTTAATCTAAATAGAGTTCCAATAAAAATAAAACACTAATTAAATAGAGTTCTAGTGAAACTAAAACTTTAAGCAACTAGAATCCTAAAGCTAGTAAAACTGTAAAAAGGTGTTTGTTTTGTAACGGGAACAATCATACGAACAATTAAATGAAAACAAGATCGCAAGTTAACAATCAATTCGAATGGATCAAAAATCAATGGACGATGTATGGACGTTTAGTTTGGTTGGCCATGCTTGCATCGAAAAGGTATGGTGAAATAACATGAACGTTCTAAATAAACAATATTATCGGCTTTCCTTTTAATTACGAGACTGCCTGCGGTCGGGGTAAATCTCTTTGTTGATTAACTAATTAACTGCCTTCGATCGGGGTAAATCAAATAGTAATCAAATTATGCGCAAGGAAATAAATGCTAATCAAACTAATGCTATGACTAAGTCACTAATTTGAAACTTTGATTAAGTGTTTCGTAATAAAGTTAAGGTGACGTTCCTATAACTAGATTCTAAAATCTTTCAACCTAACTACGAATCTCAAATTGGCCCATGATAATTCATAATTAAATATCTAAACATGCTCTTAATCAAAAAGTAATTCATTTATATTAAATCAATAAAAGATACACCATACACAATTCTAGCAAACATGGCAACGCAAACTAAACATCCTTAATAAAACTAGCCACTCATGTTCATATTAATATTCATAGACAAATAAAATATGATCATACACTCCAACAAAAGAAGAAGAAAATAGAATTCCAAAACAGCAAGGAAACCTAGATCTAAATACCGCTTTATGGATTGGATAGCGTTCTTCTCCAAAAGCTTTATCTTCGATTGTCGACGGCTTCCTTGGATCCTTAGAATGATTTCTCTCACTTCGTTTGAGTGTAGCAAAGCTCCGAAAACTGATTGAATTGCTTGTTTTGTCGCAAAATTATTGTGTGTAAGAGTTGTATTCGAGTTGTTCTAGTTGTTCTGTAAGGGGGAGTCTAAGGGGGTATTTATAGATGTAAGGGTTTACACAAATCCTGATTGTCATAGGAATAGGCGCGCCGCGGCATACATTTTTCCCGCCGCGGCGCAACACAAATTCTGAAAATAATGTAAAAACCCGAGAGCTCCCCGCCGCGGCATGCATTATCCTCGCCGCGATGCGCGTTGTCTTCAGTTTCTTCACATGTACCCCCTTACATATGTGCTGGCTCGACATGTACGGCTTACATATTTGACTCGTTTTGCCCGTAACTCGTGATCCGAGCGCCGTAAGTGTTCCATCTTTGCGTGCTTGCATTATTTGACTCATTTGACGCTAAAAACACCTGAAATGCACTAACACATACCCGTGATTCCGAATGGATAGATTTATGAAAATAATCAAATAAACAATCATAAGAAATCTATATTTTAAACAATTAAGCACAATTAATCATGAAATATTAGTGCTTTTTGAGCACTCATCAATACCGCTTTTATGATGAGGGCGCTTCAACAATCCATGGAACAGATGAATGCCGTCATGGTAAATATGAATGAGCGGATGGAAAGACAAGAGGCAACTATTACCAACTTACGACAAGAGGCATCGTAAGATGCTCCGAATGTAGGGAGGCTTAATAGGAGAGCCTATGTTGAGGAGGAGTTGCAGGAGGATAGTTTTGGGGAGGAATATATGATGATGAAGGGAGGATACCCTTAGGAGGAAGACATGGTCCTAGAGGTGGACTTGTTCTAGGAGGAATGAGGAGACCTCCACCCCGACTTTATGATGGGATTAATCGGAGCTTAGGAAGCATTAAGATGAAAATTCCAGCATTCCAAGGAAAGAATAACCCGGAGTTATATTTGGAGTAGGAGAAGAAGGTGGAGCACATATTTGAATGCCACAACTATTTCGATGAGAAAAAGGTGAAGCTTGCTGTAATAGAGTTTACTGATTACACATTGAACTGGTGGGATCAGTTGGTAGTCAGTCAGAGAAGGAATGGGGAAAGACCTATAAGTAGTTGGGAGGATATGAAAGCAATCATGCGGAAGAGGTTTGTTCCTAGCCACTACTATAGAGAGCTCTATCAAAAATTACAAAGGCTTAACCAAGGATTTAGATCTGTTGATGAGTACTACAAGGAAATGGAGGTGGCCATGGTTAGGGCTAGTATTGAGGAGGATAGAGAAGCCATAATGGCTCGGTTTTTGAGTGGGCTAAATCAAGAAATTTCCAATGTTGTGGAGCTTCCTCATTATGTGGAGTTGGAAGACATGGTCCACATGGCAATTAAAGTGGAAAGGCAATTCAAGAGAAGAAGCAACCGACTATTATCACAAAAGCCAATTGCTCCAACACTTGGTTACAAGATTGTAAGAAAGAAGAGGGAACTAGCTCCAAGCCTAGTTTTGAACTTAACAACGGCAAGGAAGTGGAGCCTAGTAAGGATAAGGGTAAGTTGAGAACCTAACCCGATACCGATACGTCAAGTGCTTTCAATGTCTTGGAAGAAGTCACATTGCATCCCAATGTCCGAAGAAAAAGACAATGATCACTCAAGCTAATGGTGATATTGAGACAGATGATGAGGAGATGCCATTACTAAAGGAAGCTAGTGATGAGGAGATATGGCCCGTTGAAGGAGAGACTCTAGTAATAATGAGGTCCTTGAGTATCCGATACAAGGATGAGGATGTGGAGCAACAACGAGAGAACATATTTCACACAATGTGTCATGGCTAAAGTGTGCAACATCATTATTGACGATGGAAGTTGCACAAATGTGGTTAGTACTACTATAGTTGAGAAGCTAAGGTTGCCGACAATCAAACACCCGAAACCCTACAAGCTACAATGGTTAAATGATAGCAGGGAAGTAAAGGTTAACAAGCAAGTACTAGTATCCTTTTCTATTGGAAAGTACAAGGATGAAGTAATGTGTGACGTAATTCCTATGCAAGCCAGACATATGTTGCATGGAAGACCATGGCAATATGATAGGAGGGTTACACATGAGGGATGCAAGAATAAGTATTCATTTGAGTTGAAAGGCAAGAAGATTACACTTGCACCTTTATCTCCTAAACAAGTTTTTCAGGACCAAAAGAAAATGGTTAAAAAAAAGAGATAAATTAGGAGAAAAGAGTGAGGTAGGAGAGAAGAGTGGAGAGAAAGAAAAAGAAACAGAAAAAAAAAAGATTGAGAGCTTTTATGCAAAATCAAGTGAGGTAGAACACGCCATCTTGGCAAAGAGGTTTGTGCTTGTACTTTTGTATAAGGAGACTCATTTTTCTACTAACGAACTTAACAATGCATTGCCAAGTATTACTGTTTCTTTGTTACAGGAATATGAAGATGTGTTTCCTAAAGAGATCCCGAACGGTGTACCACCATTGCAAGGGATTGAGTATCAGATTGACTTCATTCTTAGAGCGTCTCTTCCAAATCGACTAGCTTATCGTACCAACCCAGACGATACTAAGGATATCCAAAAGCAGGTCGAGGGATTTTTGACTAAGGGGCAAGTTAGGTAGAGCTTGAGCCCTTGTGTAGTGCCAGTGCTACTTGTACCTAAGAAGGATGGTTCAAGTCGTATGTGTGTTGATTGCTGAGCCGTCAACAACATTACGGTAAAGTATCGACATCCAATTCCTAGGTTAGATGACATGTTAGATGAATTGCATGACTCTAGCATATTTTCAAAAATTGATCTTAAGAGTGGATATCATCAAATTAGGATGAAAGAAGGGGATGAATGGAAAACCTCTTTTAAAACAAAACATGGGTTATATGAATGTTTAGTGATTCCTTTTGGGTTAACTAATGTAGCTAGTACTTTTATGAGACTAATGCACCATGTTTTACGTTCCTTAATTGGAAAATTTGTGGTTGTATATTTTGATGATATTCTCATTTATAGCAAAAATTTAGAAGAGCATGTTGAACATTTGTGTGCTGTGCTTGAAATTTTAACAAAAGAAAAACTGTATGCTAATTTGAAGAAGTGTTGTTTTTGTATGAAAAAGTTAGTTTTTCTTGGTTTTGTTGTAAGTGCTGAGGGGATAGAAGTAGATGAGGAGAAAGTGAAGGCGATTCAGGATTGGCCCATGCTTAAATCTATTGCTGATGTTAGGAGCTTCCATGGTCTAGCTAGTTTTTACGGTAGGTTTGTAAAAGATTTTAGTACTCTAGCTACACCCATAACTGAGGTCGTGAAGAAAACTGTTGGGTTTAAATGGGAAGAAAGCCAAGAGAAGGCTTTTAAATTGATTAAGGATAAACTGTGTTCTGCGATTGTGTTAGCTCTACCTGATTTTACTAAAATGTTTGTAGTTGAGTGTGATGCATCAGGTGTAGGAATAGGAGTTATTTTAATGCAGGAAAACAGGCCGATTGCATTCTTTAGAGAGAAACTCAATGGAGCAGCCCTTAACTACCCAACATACGACAAGGAGCTCTATGCCTTGGTGAGGACCCTTGAAATGTGGCAGCACTATCTGTGGCCAAAGGAATTCATAATTCAATTGGCCAAAGGAATTCATAAGCTAAATCGGAGGCATGCAAAGTGGATGGAATTCATTGAATAATTTTCTTATATTATTCAATATAAGAGAGGTAAGGAAAATGTAGTAGCTGATGTTTTATCGCGAAGGTACACTTTACTTTCTGCTTTGAGTCCTAAGTTACTAGGATTTGAATACATTAAGGAATTATATGCTAATGATGCTGATTTTTCCTTGCTTTATGATGCATGCAATAAAATTGGTTTTGGTAAATTTTACCAACTAGATGGGTATTTATTTAAAGAAAATCAATTGTGTATACCCAATTGTTCTATTTGTGAGCTCTTAGTTAAGGAAGCTCATGGGGGAGGTTTGATGGGGCATTTTGGCATTAAAAAGACTTTAGACATTTTACGTGAACATTTTTATTGGCCAAAACTTAGGCATGATGTAGAACGAATTTGTTCGATATGCATCACTTGTAAACAGGCTAAGTCTAAAGTTCTGCCCCAAGGATTGCATACTCCTCTACCTGTACCTAATTCGCCTTGGTTAGACATTTCCATGTATTTTATCTTAGGATTTCCTAGGTCAAAAAAGGGTCGAGATTCATTTTTTGTGGTCGAGGATAGGTTTTCAAAAATGGCACACTTCATTACGTGCTACAAAAGTGATGATGCCAGAAATGCAGTGGATTTGTTTTTTAGGGAGATTGTACGGTTACATGGAGTTCCAAAACGTATCATTTCTGATAGGGATGTTAAATTCTTAAGTTATTTTTGGCAAACTTTATGGGCTAAGTTGGGGACTAAACTTTTGTTTTCTACTACTTGTCATCCCCAAACTGATGGCCAAATAGAAGTAGTCAATCGAACTTTGTCTACTCTGTTACAACGGTCATTCAAAAAAATTTTAAAAATTGGGAGGATTGTTTGCCTTTCGTTGAATTTGCTTATAATAGGAGTGTGCATTCCACTACTGACCATACACCTTTTGAAATTGTTTTTGTTTTTTACCCACTTACTCCTATAAATTTATTGCCTTTACCTTTTCAGTTAGAACAGATTTGACTAGTGCTAAGAAGGCTAAAATGGTAAAGAAATTACATGAAAGCATTCACGAACGCATTATGAAAAAGAATGAATAATTTGCGTTCAAGGTCCAAGCTATAGCCTAGAGGAGATGGATCATTCTAAGTACTCGAACGCATCAATGACAATGCCTACAGGCTTGACATTCCAGGTGAGTATAATATTAGTGCATCTTTTAATATTTTTGATCTTTCTCCTTTTGATTATGCAGATGAAGATTCAAGGTCGAATCCTTTCAAAGAAGGGGGAATGATACGAATCACATGGCGCTACCACCATCATGCATCCAAATGGACCAATCACGAGGTCGAAGGCCAAACAACTCAAGGAAGTGTTGAACGGACTTGTCCAAGAGTTGATACAAGGCCAAGGGAAGGAAATGATTGATCACAAAGCTTGTGAGAGGCCAAGCAATCTGTTGAAAGCAAAATTTGGAGAAGAAGCTTTGCACCGCGGCATGGAATTATAGCCGCTGCTGCGAGAAACACTCTATTTTGTTGGGGAATTTTTCCAGGGATGCGCTCCGCTGCATGAATTTGGGGACTCCACGGCTCAAGGGTTCCTATTTTCGGCAAGAAGGCTGGGCAACGCGTAGAGGATTAAGGATGTGTGCTCCATGGCATGGCTTTGGGGCGCCGCGACACAAGCTTTTCATATTAAAATTGTGGGTTTCTTGCAGCGGCCCGCCTACTTTAAAATTGTATCTGCGCCTCCTCGCCGTGCCATAAATATTTTACCCACCGCGGTACAGTTTAATTTTGTGTAATTTGGACCATTGGATCAAATCCATTGGCTGAGATTCTTTCCCACGTTAGGTTTTTTTTTGTACACTATATAAAGACAAATTGTAGCAGTTGAACAACAACTTTTTGACATTAATGATATTTTTGATTCACAAATCAAATTTGAGAGCCCAAAGCTCCTTGCTTATTGCAACCCAAACTTATTAAAGGATTTGCATCCCTTTGTGGCATTTCTTCTCTTCTTAGTGCATGGTGTGTAATATCCATGTATTGAGGTGAGATTTCTGCAACCAAAAATATGTTGTTGTGCTTAGAAATTGCATGTTAATTTGTGCTGGGTCTAGAACCGAACTCTCTTATGATTCTCAAGTCTTTGTCGCTTGTGGGTCATAGGAATCGTGTTGCTAGGTTTACATCAGGTTTGTGTTGAGCGATCGTGGTTCTGCTGTGAAGGAAGACAACTAATTCAAGATTTATGTTCAGTTTAATATTTTCATTTGTATCCTGTACCTTAGAAGACATTGCTGAGACAGTATATATGTATTATTTGCCTATGTTCAAATTTATTTGTTATATTATGATGAAGTTTTCTTAGTTAAAATATTTTGTTAAATTACATAATGTTCTTTTAAAAAGGGATATCTCGAGATTATTATTTTTCTTTAAGGAAAATTATATTTTTTATTTATCTATTATTATTTATTTATACATATTTTTATTCATGCTTATATTTCATGTACCCGCTATTTGGGGCGTGACACATTAAGAAAAGATGAGAGATTGTCTCCTCCAATCTACCACAAATAAAGCAATTTAATTTTTTTTAAGCAAATAGGAGACTGGAATCAGTAGGTTTGGAGGAGTCTAGGTGGTTAGTTGGAAGAAACTCTACTGTAAAGTTTTGGACCGACAATTGGTTAGGTACTCCTTTAATTGAAATGATGGATAATCCTCCAGTGGACCCGCCAATTCACTCCCTAGTGGGGGATTACCTCCATGAAGATGGTTGGCATTTGCCTCAAACTTTCATAGTTTCCTATCCAGATATTGCCTCAGAAATTCAGTCAACAGTGGTTGGGATTGGTTCAGATACCAGAGTTTGGACACGCTCAATTAAGGGTGATGTTACAGCTAGTGAGGCTTATGACTCACTACGTGTGGTTGGGGAACGTAAAATTTGGGGTAAGGCCATCTGGGCCCATTATATACCGCCTTCAAGATCTATTTTGCTATGGCGTGCTATCCAGAATAAACTACCAACAGATTGTCAGTTAAAAAGAAGGGGGCAATCGTTTCCTTCCCGTTGCTCGTTATGTGGATCCGAGGAGGAATCTTTATCACATCTTTTTTTAAGTTGTCATTTTGCAGGTGCTCTTTGGGACCTTCTATGCTTCTTCTTTGGAAAAAGACCATGTACAGACTCCTCTGTCCTAAACTTATGGACGACCGCAATGAAGATGGAATTTGGATCACAACTAACCAATCTATGGAAAGCAGGGATTGTTTCAGTCATCTGGGTAATTTGGAATACTAGAAATGATTATCGATTCACCAATAAAAAGACAACAATGAACTCGGCTTTTGCAACAGTATGGCGTTTTATTCGTGAAGCAAGTCTATCAAAGAGTGGTTGCATGAAAAATACTGTAGATGATCTTCAGATACTTAAACGACTTCGAATACCAGGCATTCCAAGACGGGCTCCAAGAATCATAGAAGTTAATTGGAAGGCACCACCCTCGGGATGGATAAAGGTCAATACAGATGGTGCAGCTTTTGGAGCACCAGGTTTATCGGGTTGTGCAGGTGTTTTTAGAACTTCCAGATCATTTGTTAAGGGTTGCTTCTGTGTTCCGCTTGGAATATCGTATGCTTTTGAAGCAGAACTAGCGGCAGCCATCTATGCAGTGAAGTATGCATATATGTTTGGGTGGAGACGTCTTTGGCTGGAATCAGACTCAGCATATGTTGTTGCTTTACTACAGACTCGGTCTTCTTCAGTCCCTTGGAAATGGTACTCTATTTGGAAAGATTGTTTAGATAAAATCTCCAACATGGAGTTTCAATGCTCACATATTTACAGGGAGGGCAATGCTGCAGCTGATAGTTTAGCCTCTAGGGCTCCTAGTTTATGTACAGCGACTTGGTGGTGGAATGTCCCATCTTTCGCTAGCTCTTTTATTTATTCAGATGCAAACAACAAACCTAATTACAGGTTTTGTTGAGAATATTTATTTGTATTTTTAATTTTATTAAGCTTTAATAATATTAGTGGTGAGCGGTCTAATGAAGAAGGTGCTAAGGAGGTGCCAACCTAGTTGGGATGTCCCGGTGCACCCACTGAAAACTGCTAACTACAACCTTTTATAAAAAAAAAAGGTGCCTTATCAGAATGGAAAGCAATCCTTAGCACGCTTTTCATTTTCCAACCACCCACAAATATTATTAAATAAATAAAAAGTAATGAGTACATAACTTTGCATCAGTAAAACCTATAAGAAGGTTTGCTGACCATATCAGAAATAGTAAAGTGACGCGCAAAAGATGGTACATCCCACCACCAAGTTGCAGAACAAAAACTAGGAGATCTGAAAGCCAAGCCATCAGCAGCAGAATTACCCTCTCAGTAAATATGAGAATAGTGGAAGTCCATGAGTGCAATCCGAGCCAAACAATCTATCTAGGATGAGAGCTATCGCCATGGCACCATATGAGATCTAGTGCAGAATAAAGTCACCACATACGCAGAGTCAGACTCCAACCAAATCTTCTTTCAACCAAACCTGTCTGCATATTTTATTGCATGAATAGCCCCTGCTAGCTCAGCCTCAAAGGCATAGGAAACCCCTAAAGGAGCACAGAAACAACCCTTGACAAAAGAACTGGAGGTTCAAAAAATCCCCGCACATCCTGAAAGACCAGGTGCCCCAAAAGCAACCCCATCCGTGTTTACCTTTAACCAACCTGGAAGAGGAGGATGCCAGTTAACTTCAATCACCCTTGGGAGGATTGGGATTTGAAATGACGGATTGGGATAAATACAATAAATTTCCAACCGTGTGTAGTCCAACCACCAGTTGAGGGAGAAAAGAAAATAATTTAGTTTGATATGATACAACATCTTAAAATAAAGAAAAAGTATTATAAAATTTGATATGATAGCTTTTGGGTTCCTATAATAATAATAATAATAATAACTTTGTGAATGAATTATTGTTACACAAAAATAAATGTAACATGCTCTTATAAAAAAATACCATGCAAAATTTCATTTAACTAATATAAGAAAAATTGGAGTTAATATTGTTCAATATTTATATTACAAACCAATTATGAAATAACGTGTGAAACCAATTATGCAAAAGGCAATTTCATGTTCATATATGAAATCAATTGTTGTTCTGTACATTTTAAAATAGAGCTTGAATATTGAACTTGTACTAGTCTATTGCGTAATTAAAAATTATAGAATTTTTTATGAAAGGTTGTAACTAGCATACTTTAGAGTGCACCATGACATCTCAACTAGGTTAGCCGTTCTTCATCTAGCCTTCAATTACGATTACTATTAAATTGACAAAAGATAATACAAATTGAACCTCAATAAAACCTACCCACTCTCTTCTCTTATTAATTACCCAATTTTTGAGCAATTTTTGTGTGATAAAAATTTGGACTTTTAGGAGAAATATATTCTTGAGCTATTTCAAATATTTTACAAATTTCTTATCATTAATACGTTAAGTATTTTTCCGTATTAGTGATTACGAGCTGTGATAAATATCAATTTGATATATGAAAATTTATCTAAAAACTGGTGTTTTTGTATTCCCAATACATCGAGTATTTTTCTTTATTAGGATAGAAGGTGGAGTTGGAGTTGGAGCTGGAGAAAATATTTTTCTATTTAATTAAGTCCTCAATCAATTGAGTTACAAAATCTCTAACACTTTATTGCTTTCCTCACTATTGATCACTGCGAATCAGCCCCCCTAAATTGATCCTTGCAAATTGTAGGCAATTGGTCTCTTTCTAGATCCCCAGTCGCTGTTCTACACCTTTGATCTGATCTACGATCATTTCTCTTCCCTTTTATATGTTAATCCTTAGTTTAATTTGAGTGAGATGAGATTCTTGTATTAACTTCCAAATTTGCCCTTAAAAAGGTGAGTTATTATTAACTGCCCATTATCGTCCTTTTATTAAAAGTCCAAGCCCAGCTGCCAAATTATGTATTCCTCGCTTCTTTAATTCTGGTGAGCTTTGTTGCAGCAAAGTTGTGACAAACCTGATTAATGCTTCTTTGTTGTTCTCTACAGAGGAACACATGAAAGTCTCATGAGTGAACTCCAAAATATAAGTCTTTTTAATGGAATGCAAGATAAATTCACATTTAATATCAAAGAATTCACTAATCTCCACAAATTGTTCAAATAGTATACAAATGAGCATAATGTGTAACTATTTTCACATAATCAAGCAGGTTTTAAGAAATAAGAGATAACATTACTTAATAAATTAGAGTTATCAACTCCCCCAAACTTAGCACCTTGCTTGTCTTTAAGCAAATAAACTCTAGGTTGATTGGCAAGTGATAAAGCAAGGAAAAGAACAAAAGTCTCAACCAACAGACTCTTTACTAAAAACATAAATGTAAATGATATGAATCACATGGCATTACCACCATTATGCATCCCGAGCGGACCAATCATGAGGTCGAAGGCCAAACAACTCAAGGAAGCACTGAACGGACTTGTCCAAGAGTTGATACAAGGCCAAGGGATGGAAAGGATTGATCACGAAGCTTGTGAGAGGCCAAGAAATTTGTTGAAGGCAGAATTCGGAGAAGAAGCACTGTACTGCGGCATAGATTTATAGCTGCCGCGGCAAGCAACACTCTATTTTGGTGGGGAATTTTTCCAGGGATGCACACCATGACATGAATTTGGGGGCGCTAAGGTCCAAGGGTTCTTGTTTTTGGAAAGAAGGCTAGGCAGACGCGCACACAGATTGGGCAGATGTGCTCGCAGAGAAGGAAGAATGTGTGCGCTGCGGCATGGCTTTGGGGCGCCGTGGCACAGGCTTCTCTAATTGAATTTGTGTGTTCCCTACCGTGGCATGGATTTTCATCTGCCACGGCCCGCCTACTTTAAAATTGTATCCCTAGCCTCCTCACCAGGGTACAAATGTTTTACTTGCCGCAACACAGTTTAATTTTGTGTAATTTGGACCATTGGATCAAATCCATTGGCTGGGATCTTTCCCATTTTAGGTTTTTGTTTGTACTCTATATAAAGACAAATTGTAGCAGCTGAACACAACTTTTTGACATTAATGTTATTTTTGATTCACAAATCAAATTTGAGAGCCCAAGAGCTCCTTGCTTATTGCAACCCAAAACTTATCAAAGGATTTGAATCTTTTTGTGGCATTTCTTCTCTTCTTAGTGCGTGGTGCATAATATCATGTGTTGAGGTGAGTATTTTGCTACCAAAAATCTGTTGTTGTGCTTAGAAATTGCATGCTAATTTGTCTTGGGTCTAGAACCGAACACTCTTGTGGTTCTCAAGTCTTTATCACTTGTGGGTCATAGGAATCATGTTGCTAGGCTTGCATCAGTAAACTAATAGATGAACTAAACTTTTTGTATCAAAGTTAGGAAGAAGTAGTCTCCAATTCATGATCAAAATTGATATTTGTTAAGTGCTAGCTCAAAAATTTCAAACTCATTCTAAAATACTCTTGATACGAATACTTTGCTGCTACAACCATTATGAATCCCAAACGGGCCAATCACGAGATCGAAGGCTAAATAACTTAAGGAAGCTTTGAATGAGCTTATTTAAGATTTGATACAAGACTTAGGGATGATGAAAAGTGATCATAAAGCTTGGGAGAAGCCAATCAATGAATTGAAGGCAGAATGCACAGAAGAAGCTTTGCATCGGGGCATTGGTTTTTAGCTGCTGCGACGAGAAATTTTCTCTTTTGGTTGAGGGGTTATTGTCAATTATGCGCGTTGCGGCATGAGTTTTTGGGCTTCACAGCACAAGCTTCTCTATTTCAGTATGAAGACTCTAGACGTGCGCGTACGCTGCGGCATGACACTTCCATACGTGCGCACTACGGTATAGTTTTGAGTTGTCGCAACACAAGCCTCTCTGGTTGAATGTCTGGGTTCTCTACCGCGGCATGGATTTTTCATCCGCTGCTGCCCATCTACTTTTTAGGGTAATTAGAGCACTCCTCACAGCGGCACAAGTAATTTACCCGCCATGATACAATTAAGATATTTTGTAATTTTAACCATTGGATTAAAATCAATGGCTAGGATCTCTTCTACTTTTAGGTTTTTGTTTGTATGCTATAAATACACATTTTGTAGCAGCTAAAAAGGGACTTTACACATACAAAAATTGATTCCCAAAATCAAGTTTGAGAGATTTGAATGCTCCATGTCCTTTTCCAACCAACTTATCAAAGGATTTGCAAACCTTTGTGGCGTTTCTTCTCATCTTATTTCGTGGTGCGTAATATTCATGTGTTAAGGTGAGTTTTACTATCAAAAAATTTGATCTTTCTCTAGGAATTTGAATGCTATTTTAGTGTGAATCTTAAGCCTAATCTTTCGTAAGATTTGTGCTCTTCGGTTCGTATCATTTCCTTTGTGGCATTTCCCTCATCTTGATTCGTGGTGCGTAATATCCATACTTTAAGGTGAGTCTTGCAACCAAAAATCTAAGTTTCTCGTAGAAATTTGCATGCTAATATAGTGTCGAGTCTTAGATCGTATTTCTTATGGTTCTCAAATCTTTGTTGTTTGTGGGTCAGAGGAATCGTGTCCTTTAGTTCGCATCATTTGGTATCAGAGCTCTAGGTTGTGACTTTAGATTCCTATCCTTGTTATTGTTGTTTTTGTATCCACAAAAATCTGTTTTGTTCTTCAATTTTCAGAATTTTCTTCTTGTTCTTGCAAATTTTTGATTATTTATTGCAATTCCTAGAATATTCTGATTTGTTGTTGTTTCTTGATTGTTTGAACTAATTTGGGCTGTGTTGGAAGGTTTTTCGTATTGAAAAATTTGTCTAAAACTTTACTCGTAAAGTAAAGGGCAATTTGGTAATTTTTCCTGTGCTCTCGTGTTGTGTTCGTGTTGAAAAATTTTCGAAAGCTAAAAAAAAAAAAAAAAAAAAAAAAAAAAAAAAAAAAAAATATATATATATATATATATATATATATATATATATATATATATATATATATATATATATATATATATATATATTGTATGTATGTATGTATGTATGTATTCAAAAATCAATTATAAAAAAAAAAGAGAAAGAAAGAAAAGAGAGTGAAAGTTGAAGTCCAGCAAAATTTTACAAATTTTCGTTAAAGGTGTCGTTTATACCTATTATCAAAATCACTTACTTTGCTCGTTTAATTCTCATGAGTTTGAAAATTGGTTGAATGAAAATTTTCCTTTTATTGAGTTAGAGTTTCCAAAACACTTTGAGTTAGTTTCTTGTTTCATTAAATTGGATATTGCAAACCACATTTGGGTGAGTGATGAGTGCTCGAAAAGCACTAATATTTTGTGATTAATTGTGCTTAATTGTTTAAAATATAGATTTGTTATGATTGTTTATTTGATTATTTTCATAAATCTATCCATTCGAAGTCACGGGTATGTTTTAGTGCATTTCAGGTGTTTTTAGCGTCAAATGAGTCAAATAATGAAAAAACGCAAAGACGGAACACTTACGGCGCTCGGATCACAAGTTACGGGCTAAACGAGAAAAATATGTAAGCCTTACATAACGAGCCATCACATATGTAAGGGGGTAAACGTGAAGAAACTGAAGACAACGCGCGCCGCGGCGAGGAAAAGTCATGCCGCGGCGGGGAGCTCTCGGGTTTTTACATTATTTCCAGAATTTGTGTTGCGCCGCGGCGGGGAAAATGCATGCCACGGCGCGCCTAATCCTATGGAAATCAGGATTTGTGTAAACCCTTACATCTATAAATACCCCCTTAGAGCCCCCCTTACAACAGAACTCGAACAACTTGTACACAACTTTACACATTACAATTTTGCGACCAAACACTACATTCAATCAGCTTTGGGAGCTTTTCTACACTCAAACGAAGCGAGAGAAACCATTCTAAGGATCCAAGGAAGCCGTCGACAATCGAAGATAAAGCTTTTGGAGAAGAACGCTATCCCATCCATAAGCGGTATTTAGATCTAGGTTTTCTTTGGTGTTATAGAATTCTATTTTTCTTCTTTTTTTGTTGGAGTGTATGTTCATATTTTATTTGTCTATGAGTATTAATATGAACATGAGTGGCTAATTTCATTATGGATGTTTAGTTTGTGTTGCCATGTTTGTTAAAACTGTGTATGGTGTATATTTTATTGATTTAATATAAACAAATTACTTTTTGATTAAGAGCATGTTTAGATATTTAATTATGAATTATCATGGGCCAATTTGAGATTCGTAGTTAGGTTGAAAGATCTTAGAATTTAGTTATAGGAACGTCACCTTAACTTTATTCCGAAACACTTAATCAAAGCTTCAATTTAGTGACTTAGTCATAGCATTAATTTGATTGGCATGTTTTTCCTTGCGTGTAATTTGATTACTATTTGATTTACCCCAATCGAAGGCAGTTAATTAGTTAATCAACAAAGAGATTTACCCCGACCGCAAGCAGTCTCATAATTAAAAGGAAAGTCGGTAATTTTGTTTATATAGAACGTTCATGTTATTTCACCATACCTTTTCGATGCAAGCATGGTCAACCAAACTAAACGTCCATACATCCTCCATTGATCTTCAAATATATCTGAATTGATTGTTAAATTGCAATTTTGTTTTCGTTTAATTGCTCGTACTTTGTTCCCGTTACAAATCAAACACCTTTTTACAGTTTTACTAGCTTTAAGATTCTAGTTGCTTAGAGTTTTAGTTTCACTAGAACTCTATTTAATTAGTGTTTTATTTTTATTGGAACTCTATTTAGATTAAGAAGATAGTTATTTAAGACCACTGCAATTCCTTGAGAGACCGACCTTGAAAGTTGCTTATCACTTTTCTACGAGTGATTCGTACACTTGCGAGTACTAAATTTATCACATCAAGTTTTTGGCGCCGTTGCCGGGGAATTGGCGTTTTAAATAATTTTCTTTTTAACTTTTTAGAGTTTCTTAATTATTTTTATTTGTTTATTTATTTTATTTTTATTTGTTATCTTTTATTTGTTTATTTATTTTATTTCTTATTTTTATTTTATTCAAAAAAAAAAATTCAAAAATACAAAAAAATTCAAAATTCAAAAAATTCAAAAAAAAAATAGTACTTTTAATTGCTTAATCTGTGATGCTTTGATTTCTCTGTTGTTTTTGTTAGTTTTTGAAAGGTACCGTTCATAGACAACATCAACAAATTTTAAAATGCACCTAATCAGGCTGGATACTGAAATCCATGAGCCAATACAAGGCCTTTTGAAGAGCTACATGATATGACAGATATGGAGGTATGTAGCATTTGTGGTTTATATGGGCATTATGCTAATGTTTGCACTTTTGCAGGTGATTACTATACAACCACTAATTCAAACTTTGATCATAATGAGGGATGTCACCCACCTTGGAATGATCCCTATTTTAGTACCTATAATCCCGAGTGGGGAAATCACCATAATTTTTCATGGGAAGCAAACTCTACCCCACCTTATGCCCAATACAACATGCAAAGCTCAAATTTTCATCCATATGACCCACCTTATGCACAATACCAAATGCAAAGCTCAAGTTTTCATCCATATCCATCTAGGGCCACCTTGGAAGAGAGCTTGAATTCTTTCATACAAGGAAGTAGAGTTTCTAATCAACCTAGGAAGCCAACCTTAGAGGAAACCTTGAATTCTTTTATACAATCTACTAATGAAAGGATGGAATCTATGGAGGCATCAATGAAAAGGATAGAAATGCAAGTTGGGCAATTAGCGGAACAAATTCAAAAACAAGAAGAGTTGCCCACTCAGATTGAGCAAGTGAAGGATGACATAATCCTTCAAAGTGGTAAAAATTTTGAAAATATTTATTTTCCTGAAACTTTTGATGATTTACCATTTTATGTAGAAAATACAGATGGGGAGCAAGCAATTCTCAAAGAATGTCAAGCTAAGGAATATCAAATTCTACAAACTTCTAAGGAGAACAAGGAGGAATTATCTTCACCTCCCATGCCACATAAGGCACCTAAGACTTGCACATCCCCAAATCATTTTCCATACCACTTCCACGAAAAAGTGTGTGCTGTGCTTCATAGGAAACAACTACCGAGATGGAAGGACAAGCTTAATGACATATTAGCTCGAAAAATTGATATTACGCACTTCAAGATCTTTGATGATGGTGGATAGAAACAGCAAGACGTTAAAGAAAGCGCTTGGTAGGAGGCAACCCACCATATTCGGTAGTATCAACTTTTTTTCTTTTCTTTATTTTCTTTTTATTTTCTTTTTCAGTTTTTCCTTTATTTTATTATTATTTTTATTTTATTTTTCTTTGGATTTTTTAAGATTTCTAACTTTGTTTAATTTTTTTTTTTTTCATTTGATTTAGTTATAATTTAAATTTGGATTTGAGTTGTGATGCACACATTTAGAGGTTTCATACATGTTTCTTGCACACTAATTGCTTCATCAAGAGAAAAGCGAGAAACAATGAACAAGAGCGTACGTGTAGTGTACACAATCTCATACAAAAGGGGGGTAACTTCTCTCACTTTTTCTTAATTTCTTTTGTCTTTCTTTTTAACATTGAGGACAATGTAGAAATTAGGTTGGGGGTGGGAAAAATATTCCATGAGCATGAAATGACCAAATTTATAATTTTTAACTTTTGTCACTTGAATTTTTAGGTTAGTGTCGTGTCTACTTGAGTCAATCCGGAAGTCTATGATATTAACATGATTGTAATAACGGTGACATATGAGAGAAATTAGATTTTTACCTAAGCAACGAAGCACATAAATGTTAGATTCATCTAATTTGAGGATTTTGTGGTTTATGTGGTAGTTTGTATGGTTAGTATGACTATTTTGATTTGTGTAATGTATGCATGTTTATGATATATTTTAAGTCTCAACAAGCTCTAGAACTCCTTTGAAAATCCATTGAAGCGAAATAATAGAATCACATGCCACTTAGAAAGTGATTTAGGCTATCTTTGGACCGTTTGGACTTTTCATGCCTCCCCGCATTATTTTATCCATATATAGTACACCCTTGAACTCAACATTGACATACGTTGTACTACCCTTAGTGATAAGAGTACTTAATGTAATATTTGATTTTTATGAGCGATTATGTTGTATTTATCTTGATTCATCACAATAAATAAATAAAAAAAATGATGATGATGATTTAAATAATAAGCAAGAAAAGTAAAGAAAGAAAATTAAGCAAAAAGATCCAAGGGACATGTGGAATTTATAGGAGGATAAAAAAAAAAAAGAGAGAACATTTGGTGGAGAAAGTTGAAAATAAGTTTGTGAAATAAAAAGTACTCTTATCCTAGTGAAAATATCATTTTCGTACTTTCATAATCACACACCTAACCACAACTTTACAAGCTTAATAAAGTCCTATTGATTCTAGGTAGTTTGATTTCTATATTAGTGGAGATGGATTTGAAAAATGAGCATATGGAGGTTAGAAGTGCAAAATTCTCATTCATATTTTACTTGCACATTTATGAGATATTAAAATGTAATCTATGAATATCATGCATGACACGATCAGATAGTGTAACTAACGGGCTTGTGGTTTGATTGGTTGTTCAAAATTCGATTACTAAGATGGGTTTGATATTTGGACTGTTTTTTTAGCTTAAGTGCTTTTTAATTATTTCGTATGCCATTTGTTGTTAACAATTTTTGAGACATATGCATGGATTGATTCAAGTATGTTTAGAGTCTTTATTAGTTTTGAGAGTCGTACGATGTTTGTGGGTGTCATCACTGGAAACCCTCACGAGACTATAACTCGTCCACTAGGGCCACCTAGGGGTTTAAAGGCTTGTTGCATATGCTAAATGCAACCGTGACAATCGACGGAAGTGATTTAGGTTAGGTTAGTTTATTATATTTGTTTTTATTTTAGTTTTTAGATCGCTTCACTTGCTAGAGACTAGCAAGAAGCTGGTTAGGGGTTGTGATGAGTGCTCAAAAAGCACTAATATTTTGTGATTAATTGTGCTTAATTGTTTAAAATATAGATTTGTTATGATTGTTTATTTGATTATTTTCATAAATCTATCCATTCGAAGTCACGGGTATGTTTTAGTGCATTTCAGGTGTTTTTAGCGTCAAATGAGTCAAATAATGAAAACACGCAAAGACGGAACACTTACGGCGCTCGGATCACGAGTTACGGGCTAAACGAGACAAATATGTAAGCCTTACATAACGAGGCATCACATATGTAAGGGGGTAAACGTGTAGAAACTGAAGACAACGCGCGCCGCGGCGAGGAAAAGTCATGCCGCGGCGGGGAGCTCTCGGGTTTTTACATTATTTCCAGAATTTGTGTTGCGCCGCAGCGGGGAAAATGCATGCCGCGGCGCGCCTAATCCTATGGCAATCAGGATTTGTGTAAACCCTTACATCTATAAATACCCCCTTAGAGCCCCCCTTACAACAGAACTCGAACAACTTGTACACAACTTTACACATTACAATTTTGCGACCAAACACTACATTCAATCAGCTTTGGGAGCTTTGTTACACTCAAACGAAGTGAGAGAAACCATTCTAAGGATCCAAGGAAGCCGTCGACAATCGAAGATAAAGCTTTTGGAGAAGAATGCTATCCCATCAATAAGCGGTATTTAGATCTAGGTTTTCTTTGGTGTTATAGAATTCTATTTTTCTTCTTTTTTCGTTGGAGTGTATGTTTATATTTTATTTGTCTATGAATATTAATATGAACTTGAGTGGCTAATTTCATTATGGATGTTTAGTTTGTGTTGCCATGTTTGTTAGAACTATGTATGGTGTATATTTTATTGATTTAATATAAACAAATTACTTTTTGATTAAGAGCATGTTTAGATATTTAATTATGAATTATCATGGGCCAATTTGAGATTCGTAGTTAGGTTGAAAGATCTTAGAATTTAGTTATAGGAACGTCACCTTAACTTTATTCCGAAACACTTAATCAAAGCTTCAATTTAGTGACTTAGTCATAGCATTAATTTGATTGGCATGTTTTTCCTTGCACGTAATTTGATTACTATTTGATTTACCCCAACCGAAGGCAGTTAATTAGTTAATCAACAAAGAGATTTACCCCGACCGCAGGCAGTCTCATAATTAAAAGGAAAGCCGGTAATTTTGTTTATATAGAACGTTCATGTTATTTTACCATACCTTTTCGATGCAAGCATGGTCAACCCAGCTAAACGTCCATACATCCTCCATTGATCTTCAAATATATCTAAATTGATTGTTAAATTGCAATTTTGTTTTCGTTTAATTGCTCGTACTTTGTTCCTGTTGAATTAATGTACCAAAACGGTACAGTTTTATTTATAAAGCTCTTGGGCTTGGGCTTGGGCTTAATCAAAGCCCATTAGGTTAATATATATATATATATATATATATGTATTCCATCAGCGAACGAGAGATATATATATATTAATATAACCAGCGGCAGAGGAGAAGTTAAAAAGAACAGAGGCGGCAACAGACAGAGGCGGTAACAGACAGAGGCATTCGGTATACAACCCATTAAAGAATATTATTCTCTTAATCTATTTGGTAACAGATTTATAGTTACTGTTTTAATTTATCTGTTGTTGCTAAACTGGCAAGACAGATTTATTTATTTATTGTTTTTGTGAGAGAGATTAATTTGGGTGTAATTGGGTATTTGGGTATTTGAGTGATTTGGTCAATTAACTGTTGACAAATCTTATTGTACTCCTCTTTTACAAGTATAGAGAAATTTTCGGTGCCGGCCTCAGCAGTGGATTAGGTAGTCACATTGACTACTGAACCACTTAAATCTTTGTGTCCTTTGTGTTGATTATTTTTTCTTATATTTTGTGGGTGCTCGTTATTATTATTTTATCGCTTCCGCATTATTATCTGATCTTGGGTACAACAAGTGGTATCAGAGCTTGGTTAAAGATGACGAGCACAGAGTCATCCACAAAGGTTGAAAGATTTAATGGAGATAATGATTTCTCGTTATGGCAAATGCGTATGAAAGATGTTTTGATTCAACAGGGAGTTGCAAAGCCATTACAAGGCAAAGATAAAAAGCCCGCTGATATGAAAGATGAAGTATGGGATGAGCTTGATCAAAAGGCAGCAAGTGCAATTCGTCAGGGACTCTCAGATGAGGTAGTTCATAATGTTTTTGATCAGAAAACTGCTTATGATTTATGGAAAACTTTAGAGCAGCTTTATATGGCCAAAAATATGACAAATAAATTATTTTTGAAGAAAAAGTTGTACACTCTTCGTATGTCTGAGAATACAAACTTGTTGACACACATGAATACCTTCAATAGGTTAATTTCTGAACTTGCTCAGTTAGGGGTAACATTTGATGATGAAGATAAAAGTATGTTGTTATTGTGTTCTCTGCCATTATCTTATGATCATTTGATTACCACCTTATTATATGGAAAAGAGACCATTGTTTTCAAGAGTGTGAAGGAAGCTTTGTTGTCTTACCACAAGAAGAAGAAAGTTGATGGTGAACAATCACAAGCAGATGGTCTCGTCGTTACTAAGAAAGATAGTAACAATCACAGCTACAGGCGTGGAAGAAGCAAGTCTAAAGACATAAATTATGATAAAGGTAGAGGAAGATCAAGCTCAAGACCTAGACAGTTTAATTGAGACATGGAGTGCCATTATTGTCACAAAAAAGGTCACATTCGAAAATATTGCAGAATTTTAGCCAAGGATTTGGAGGACAGAAAGAACCAGACACAACCCACTAATTCAGCTAGTGTTGCAGAGGATAAGAGTGAAGATAAAGATGATGATTTACTATCTGTCTCATCAGGTATTGATTCCTTTGCAAATTCTTGGATTCTTGATTCTGGTTGTTCCTATCATATGTGTCCACATAGAAATTGGTTTGACACTTATACTCCCAAGAGTGGTAATTGTGTGTATATGGGCAACAATGCAAAATGTGAAGTTGTTGGAATAGGAACCATAAAGGTTAGGATGTTTGATGGTGTTGTGAGAACCTTAACAGGTGTAAGACATATCCCTGACCTGAAAAAGAATCTGGTTTCTCTTGGTGGGTTAGATGAGATGGGCTATTCGTATTCTGCAAAAGATGGAGTGCTCAAGGTGTCTAAAGAAGCTTTAATAGTAATTAAGGGTAAGAAATTTGGCAATCTCTACAAGATGATTGGAAATACTGTTGTAGGTGGAGCTGCTTTAATTTCTGAAGATCCTACTTTTGATGATACTATGCTTTGGCATATGAGGCTTGGACACTTGGGTGAGAAAAATATGTTGGAACTCCATAAGAGGAACTTGCTGAAAGGTGTGAAGACCTGCAAGCTTGATTTCTATGAACATTGTATTTATGGTAAGCAGAAAAGAGTTAGTTTTAAGGCAGCAACTCACTCTTATTTTGGTATTTTGGACTATGTTCACTCTGATGTTTGGGGACCCGTGACTGTTGCTTCTCAAAGTGGAGCTTATTATTATGTTACTTTCATCGATGACTACTCCAGAAAGGTTTGGGTTTACTTTATGAGAAGTAAAACTCAGGTATTTGATATCTTTAAGGAATGGAAGGCAGAGGTAGAGAACCAGTCCGGCAGAAAGATAAAGATTTTGAGAACTGATAACGGTACCGAGTACAAGCACAAGACATTCAGAGAGTTCTGCAAGCAAGCTGGTATTATTCGACATTATACAGTGAGGAAGACGCCTCAGTAAAATGGAGTTGCTGAGAGGATGAACATAACCATTGCAGAGAGAGCAAGGTGTATGAGATTGCAAGTAGGTTTGCCAAAGAATTTTTGGGCAGAGACTGTGAGCACTGCTGTTTTCCTTATTAATCGAAGTCCTCATTCTTCCATTGATTTCAAAATTCCTGAAGAGGTATGGTACTCTAAACCTGTTGATTATTCTATACTAAAGGTTTTTGGTTGTCCTGCTTTTGTTCATATACAGAGTGACGAGAGATCAAAGTTAGATGCCAGATCCAAGAAGTGCATTTTTCTTGGCTACTAGAAAGGTGTCAAAGGTTACAGGTTGTTTGATCCAGAAGCTAAGAAATTGGTTATTAGCAGAGATGTGATTTTTGACGAGAAGTCTATGCTGAAAAGTGTGACGGTAGAGCCTATGTCAGAAAGTTCTGGTGAGAAGGATAAAGCTCCAAAGGAGGTGGAGTTTGCATTTAAAAACTCACAGGACAAGGTTTATCAACCGGTCATTAGAGATGTTCAGCAGCAACCACAGGTCCAGGATCAAGAGCAACCACAGGCTCAAGATGAAGAGCAGCAATCAGACCAGTATAGTATTGCTACTCATAGAGAGCCACGCATTCGTAGGGCACCACAGAGACTTGGGTTTGAAGACGACACAATTTCATTTGCTTTGTTCACTGGTAGTGATGACCCTAATTCTTTCCAAGATGCTATGAGCAGAAAAGACAGTGAGAAGTGGAAGGCTTCAATGAATGAAGAGATGAAGTCGCTACACAAGAACAAGACATGGGAGTTGGTTCCGCTGCCTAAGGGAAAGAGAGCTATTGGTTGCAAATGGGTTTATCGAATTAAAGAACTGAAGCAATATAAGAGTCGATTGGTAGCAAAAGGATACTCACAGAAAGAAGGAGTTGATTATAATGAGATTTTTTCACCTGTTGTGAAGCACACTTCCATCAGAGTTGTTCTTGCCATGGTCAATTTATATGACCTAGAATTGGAGCAGTTAGATGTCAAAACTGCCTTTCTCCATGGAGATTTGGATGAGGAGATTTACATGCAACAGCCAGAGGGGTTCATTGAATCCGGTAAAGAAGACTATGTCTGCAGTTTGAAGAAGTCATTGTATGGGCTGAAGCAATCACCTCGCCAATGGTATAAACGGTTTGACTCCTTCATTGTTTCTCATGGTTATTGTCGTTGTGAGTATGATTGTTGTGTTTACTTTAAGATCTGTGATGATAGAACATTGGTATTGCTTACTTTATATGTTGATGATATGTTAATTGCCGCTCAAAGTAAGGAAAAGATCAATGATTTAAAGAATTTGCTTAAAAGTGAATTTGAGATGAAGGATCTTGGTATTGCCAGAAAGATCCTTGGAATTGAGATCAGTTGTGACAGGAAAGCTGGAAAACTTTGGTTGTCCCAAAAAGGTTACATGGAGAAGATCCTGCATAAGTTTAGCATGATGAATGCTAAGCCTGTGAGCACACCCCTTGCAGCACATTTCAGATTGTCCACGAGTTTTTGTCCTAGTACAGAGGATGAGGTAGAGTACATGGCTCAGGTGCCTTATGCCAGTGCAGTTGGATGTCTAATGTATTTGATGATTTGCACTAGATCTGATATTTCTCAAGCAGTAAGTGTTGTGAGTAGATACATGGCAAATCCAGGTAAAGAGCATTGGAATGCTGTTAAATGGATTTTCAGATATTTGGCAGGCACACTTGATTGTGGCATCATGTTTGATAAAAATGGTGCTTCTAATGTTGCCATAGGTTATGTGGATTCTGATTATGCTGGTGATCTTGATACCAGAAGGTCGATGACAGGTTATGTCTTTACTTTTGGTGGTGGCTGTATTAGTTGGAAGTCAAATTTGCAAGATACAGTTGCTTTGTCTATGACAGAGGCCGAATATATGGCTATGACTGAGGCAGCAAAAGAAGGCATATGGCTTATGGGTTTGTTGGAACAACTTGGTTTCAAACAAGAGAGTGTACCTCTTCTATGTGACAGTCAGAGTGCTATTCATTTAGCTAAGAATCAAGTTTTCCATGCGAGGACTAAACACATTAGTGTGAGGTATCACAAGATTAGAGAATGGATGAATCAAGGGTTGATCAAGCTGTCAAAAGTTCATACAAAAGAGAATGCAGCTGATATGTTGACAAAGTCAGTGCCAAGGGATAAGTTTGAACATTGCTTGGACTTGATCCATATTGGTTCTTGTTGAGAACCTTGAAGAGGGTGGAGCATTCCTACCCATAAATAGAATGCTGTTTTGGTGCCTATCAAGAGGTACCTTGAGATGATGATATTGGAGGCTCAACGTTTGAAGACTTGGTATGCATTTTTTGGTCCAAGGTGGAGATTGTTGAATTAATGTACCAAAACGGTACAGTTTTATTTATAAAGCTCTTGGGCTTGGGCTTGGGCTTAATCAAAGCCCATTAGGTTAATATATATATATATATATATATATATATATATATATATATATATATATATATATATATGTATTCCATCAGCGAACGAGAGATATATATATATTAATATAACCAGCGGCAGAGGAGAAGTTAAAAAGAACAGAGGCGGTAACAGACAGAGGCATTCGGTGTACAACCCATTAAAGAATATTATTTTCTCAATCTATTTGGTAACAGATTTATAGTTACTGTTTTAATTTATCTATTGTTGCTAAACTGGCAAGACAGATTTATTTATTTATTGTTTTTGTGAGAGAGATTAATTTGGGTGTAATTGGGTATTTGGGTATTTGGGTATTTGAGTGATTTGGTCAATTAACTGTTGACAAATCTTATTGTACTCCTCTTTGACAAGTATAGAGAAATTTTCGGTGCCGGCCTCAGCAGTGGATTAGGTAGTCACATTGACTACTGAACCACTTAAATCTTTGTGTCCTTTGTGTTGATTATTTTTCTTATATTTTGTGGGTGCTCGTTATTATTATTTTATCGCTTCCGCATTATTATCTGATCTTGGGTACAACAGTTCCCGTTACAAATCAAACACCTTTTTACAGTTTTACTAGCTTTAAGATTCTAGTTGCTTAGAGTTTTAGTTTCACTAGAACTCTATTTAATTAGTGTTTTATTTTTATTGGAACTCTATTTAGATTAAGAAGATAGTTATTTAAGACCACTGCAATTCCTTGAGAGACCGACCTTGGAAGTTGCTTATCACTTTTCTACGAGTGATTCGTACACTTACGAGTACTAAATTTATCACATCAGTGAGTGTGGAATTCTACTTTTGGTTGGGAATTTTTGAAGGTTTGGTTCTCTAAAGAACTAGGAGTGCTTGAGCAATCAATCCAAGAGTTTAAACACGTGAGGTAAAGGAGTGAATTTTTTTGTTTAACTAATTCTCTGTTTGCCAAAGTTGTGGGGATAATGTCTGACAGGAATAGTTCGGCGGAGCAACCGAATACCGCCTTTTTGTTACGGGCATTGCAACAATCTATGGAACGGATGAATGTCTAACGGATCGTTTCTTTGTTTGTTTACATATTACGAGTTTGAAATTGCTAAATTGAACTTGTTTCCAAATTCATATATTAAAGTTTAGAGTTTCAAAAACACTTCGAGTGAGTTTCCTTTGTGCTTAACATTGGATATTGCAACTACGAATTGGTGAGACGAAAATTCTACAATAGTTTGGGAAAACTTGGATAGTTTGGTTTGCTAAAGGGCTTCGAAAGCTTGGGCAATCAAAAGTTAAGTGTTAAACACGTGAGGTACAGAGTGAAATTCTAATTTTTGTTAAGTGCTAATTGTTTGTTCGTGTTAATTGTTTTAAGAATGTCTGATAGGAACAGTTCCGAGGAAAGGCCCGACGCCGCTTTTATGATGACGGTGCTACAACAATCCATGGAACGGATGAATGCCTTCATGGTAAATATGAATGAGCAGATGGAAAGACAAGAGGCAACTATTGCCAACTTGCGGCAAGAGGCACCGCAAGACACTCCGAATGTAGGGAGGCCTAATAGGAGAGCCTTTGTTGAGGAGGAGTTGAAGGAGGATAGTTTTGGAGAGGAATATGATGAGGATGAAGGGATGATACCCTTGGGAGGAAGACATAGGCCTAGAGGTGGCCATGGTAGGGAAGGAATGAGGAGACCCCCACCACGACCCAATGACGGGGTTGATCAGAGTTTAGGAAGCATTAAGATGAAAATGCCAGAATTCCAAGGAAAGAATGATCTGTAGTTATATTTGGAGTGGGAGAAGAAGGTTGAGCATATCTTTGAGTGCCACAATTATTTCGATGAGAAAAAGATGAAGTTAGCTGTGATAGAGTTTACTGATTACGCGTTGAACTGGTGGGATCAATTGGTAGTCAGTCGGAGAAGGAATGGGGAAAGACCTATAAGTAGTTGGGAGGACATGAAAGTAATCATGTGGAAGAGGTTTGTTCCTAGCCACTACTATAGAGAGCTTTATCAGAAATTATAAAGACTCAATCAAGGCTTTCGATCGGTTGATGAGTACTACAAACAAATGGAGGTGGCAATGGTTAGGGCTAGCATTGAGGATGATAGAGAAGCCACAATGGCTCGGTTTTTGAGTGGACTAAATCAAGAAATTTCCAATATTGTGGAGCTTCATCATTATGTGGAGTTGGAAGACATGGTCCACATGGCAATTAATGTGGAAGGGCAATTCAAGAAAAGAAGTAACCGATTACTACCACAAAAGCTAATTATTCCAACACCTTGGTTACAAGATTGTAAGAAAGAAGAGGGAACTAGCTCCAAGCCCAAATTTGAAGCCAACAAGGGCAAAGAGATGGAGGCAAGTAAGGATAAAGGTAAGGTTGAGACCTTTACCTATAATCAAGATGTTAACTGTTATCGTTGTCTTGGAAAAGGCCATTATGCGTCCTAATGTCCAAATAAGAGGACAATGATCACTCAAGACAATGGGGAGGTGGCGACTGATGATGAAAGTGATGAAGGGGAGATGCCACCATTAGAAGAATCAAGTGAGGAGGAAATAGGTCCTGTAGCGGGAGAATTGCTTATGGTGAGATGAGCACCAATGGATCACTTAAAGGAATGTGACATGGATCCACAAAGAGAAAATATTTTCCATACTAGATGTCATGTGAATGGCAAAGTCTGCAGCTTAATAATCGATGGGAGTTGTTGTACCAATATTGCTAGTACTATCCTAATTGAGAAGTTAGGATTACCTACAATTAAACACCCTACACCTTACAAACTACAATGGTTGAACGATAATGATGAGGTGAAGGTAGAACATCAAGTGATAGTGTCCTTTGCTATAGGAAAATATCAAGATGTTGTATTGTGTGATGTGGTACCAATGTAGGTTGGACATTTGATTTTGGGAAGACCTTGGAAATATGATCAAAGGGTGACCTATGATGGGTATAGAAATAGGTACTCGTTTGAAAAGGATGGAAGTAACATAACCCTTGTACCCCTTACCCCAAAGGAAGTTCTTGAAGATCATTTGAGAATTAAAAACGAGGGAGAACAAGAAAAAGAAAATGAAAAAGGTGAAGATCCCAAAGAGAAGATTCGGAATACCAAGAAAAAGGAAGAAAAGAAAAAAATGAGAGAGTGTTTATTTTCTAACTTTTCTTTCTTGTAGGATTATTATGATGAGAAGCATAACAAGAATGGCCTACAAAACTTACCCCATGATGAAGGTCCAAATTCGAGGTCGAATTCTTCTGAAGAGGGAGGGAATGATATGACCCAGATCGCGCCACAAACAAGGCACGACAAGTATCAAGGACTAGGCCAAGAAAGGGGTGAAATATTAGCGTAAAGAGGCATACTACATGAGCAAATGTGAAAACAAGTGAGGCATGGATGTGTCAAGATAGAATGGTGGAAATTCATAATTTTGAGCTGCACTGTGGCATGTAATTTGTTCGCCGCGGCTAACAACATTCTATTTTTGGTTGGGACACATTGCCAAAGGTGCGCGTCGCAGCATGCATTTGGGACGCCGCAACACAAGACTTTCTATTTGGCTAGGAAGGTTGGGTAGACGCTCGTGCAGAATGGACAGACGTGCTTGAGAGTGTGGGAAGATGTGCACGCAGAGGTGGACGAGTGTGCGCGCTGCGGCATGGCTTTTGGGCACTGCGGTACAAGCTTCTCGGATTGAAATTGTGGGTTTCCTGCCGCGGCATGGAATTTCATCCGCCTGCCTACATTTTTAAGATATTTCTAGCCTCCTTGCCGTAGCATAAGTAATTTACCCGCCGTGGCACAAATACAAATTTTGTAATTTTGACCATTGGATTAAAAACCAATGGCTAGTATCATTTCTATCTTTTAGGTTTTTGTTGTACTTTATAAATAGACAATGTGCAACAACTAAAAGACAATCTTGGATCATATATGATATTTTTGATTTTTCAATCAAATTTGAGAGCTCAAAGCTCTTTGTCTCTTTCAACCAAACTTATCAAAGGATTTGCATCCTGATACAAACCAAATCATGCCACAAAGAAGGCACGACACGAGCCAAGGATTGTGCCAAGAAAGGCGTCAAAAGTTAGTGCAAAAAGGCATGCAACACCAAAAACAAGTGTGCATACATAAGTGGCATGGAGATGGCAATCTCAAATGGTCAAAACCAAAATTTTGAGTTGTGCCGCTGATGTAAACCTAGCAACACGATTCCTACGACCCACAAACAACAAGATTTGAGAACCACAAGATAAACAGTTTGAGACCCAACAACAAATTAACAAGAAATTTCTAAGCACAAAACCAGATTTTTGGCTGCAAGATACTCACCTCAACACATGGATATTACGCACTACGCACTAAGAAGAGAAGAAATGACACAAAGGGATGCAAATCCTTTGATAGATTTTGGGTTGCAAATAGCAAGGAGCTCTTGGGCTCTCAATTTTGAATGGAGAATAAAAAATTTCATTAATGAACAAAAGTTGCTTTTCAGCTACTACAATTTGTCTTTATATAGAGTACAAACAAAAACCTAAAGTGGAAAAGGATCGCAGCCATTGGATTTTATCCAATGGTCCAAATTACACAAAATTAAACTGTGTCGCGGCGAGGAGGCTCGGGATACAATTTTAAAGTAGACGGGCCACGGCGGATGAAAATCCATGCTGAGTAGAGAAGCTTGTGCCGCGGCGCCCCAAAGCCATGCCACGGCGTGCACACTCGTCCACCTCTGCGCGCACACCTACCCACACTTGCGCGCACGTCTACCCATCCTTCATGCAAAAATTAGGAACCCTTGGGCCGCGGCGCACCCAAATTCATGCCGCAGCGCGCATCCCTGGCAAATTTCCCACCAAAATAGAGTGTTGTTCTTCGCGGCAGCTGTAAATCTATGCAGCAGCCCAGAGCTTCTTCTCCAAATTCTGCCTTCAATAGATTGCTTGGCCTCTCACAAGCTTGGTGATCAATCCTCTTCATCCCTTGACCTTGTATCAACTCTTGGACAAGTCCATTCAACACTTCCTTGAGTTGTTTGGCCTTCAACCTTGTGATTGGTCCGTTTGGCATGCATAATGGTGGAAGCGCCATATGATTCGTATCATTCCCCCTTATTCAAAAGGATTCGACCTTGAATCATCACTTGCATAATCAAAAGGAGAAAGATCAGAAACATTGAAAGATGCCCTGATATTATACTCACCTGGAAGGTCAAGCTTGTAGGCATTATCGTTGATCCGTTCGAGTACTTGGAATGGCCTATCTTCTCTAGGCTGTAGTTTGGACCTTCTCTTTTCGGGAAATCTTTCTTTCCACATGTGTACCCAAACCCAATCTCTGGGTTCGAAAATGACCCTACGTTGCCCCTTGTTAGCCTTGAACGCAAATTCTTCATTCTTTTTCTCAAAGCGTTTGTGAATGCTTTCATGTAATTTCTTTACCATTTCAGCCTTCTTGGCACCAGTTAAATCTGTTCTAACTAAAATAGGTAAAGGCAATAAATCCATAGGAGTAAGTGGGTTAAAGCCATAAACAATTTCAAAATGTGTATGGTTAGTAGTGGAATGCACACTCCTATTATAAGCAAATTCAACGAAAGGCAAACAATTCTCCCAATTTTTCAAATTTTTTTGAATGACCGTTCGTAACAGAGTAGACAAGGTTCGATTGACTACTTCTATTTGGCCATCAGTTTGGGGATGACAAGTAGTAGAAAACAAAAGATTAGTCCCCAACTTAGCCCATAGAGTTTTCCAAAAATAACTTAGGAATTTAACATCCCTATAAGAAATGATACTTTTTTGAACTCCATGTAGCCGTACAATCTCCCTAAAAAACAAATCCGCTACATTTGTGGCATCATCGATTTTGTGGCATGCAATGAAGTGCGCAATTTTTGAAAACCTATCCATGACCACAAAAATTGAATCTCTACCCTTCTTCGACCTAGGCAATCCTAAGATAAAATCCATGAAAATTTCTAACCAAGGTGAATTAGATACAGGTAGCGGAGTATACAACCCTTGTGGCAGAACTTTAGACTTGGCCTGTTTACAAGTGATGCATCTCAAACAAATTCGTTCTACATCACGCCTAAGTTTTGGTTAATAAAAATGTTTACATAAAATGTCTAAAGTCTTTTTAATGCCAAAATGCCCCATCAAACCTCCCCCATGAGCCTCCTTAACCAAGAGCTCACACATAGAACAGGTGGGTATACACAGTTGATTTTCTTTAAATAAATACCCATCTAGTTGGTAAAATTTACCAAAACAAATTTTATTGCATGCATCATAAAGCAAGGAAAAATCATCATCATTAGCATATAATTCCTTAATGTATTCAAATCCTAGCAACCTAGTACTCAAAGCAGAAAGTAAAGTGTACCTTCGCGATAGAGCATCAGCTATTACATTTTCCTTACCTCTCTTATATTGAATAATATAAGGATATGATTCAATGAATTCCATCCACTTTGCATGCCTCCAGTTTAGCTTACCCTGGCCCCTTAAGTGCTTCAAGGATTCATGATCCATATGAATTATGAATTCCTTTGGCCACAGATAGTGTTGCCACATTTCTAGGGTCCTCACCAAGGGATAGAGCTCCTTGTCATATGTTGGGTAGTTCAGGGCCGCTCCACTGAGTTTCTTGCTTAAAAATGCAATCGCCCTCTTTTCCTGCATTAAAACAACTCCTATTCCTACACCTGATGCATCACACTCAACTTCAAAGATTTAGTAAAATTAGGTAGAGCTAATTGATGTGATAAATTTAGTACTCGCAAGTGTACGAATCACTCGTAGAAAAGTGATAAGAAACTTCCAAGGTTGGTCTCTCAAGGAATTGTAGTGGTTCTAAATAACTATCTTCTTAATCCAAATAGAGTTCTAACAAAAATAAACACTAATTAAATAGAGATCTAGTGAAACTAAAACTCTAAGTAACTAGAGTCCTAAACCTAGTAAAACTGTAAAAATGTGTTTAATTTGTGACGGGAACAATGATACGATCAATTAAACGAAAACAAAATCGCAATTTAACAATCAATTCAATATGGATTAAAAATCAATGGAGGATGTATGGACGTTTAGTTTGGTTGGCCATGCTTGCATTGAAAAGGTATGGTGAAATAACATGAACGTTCTTAAATAAACAATATTACCGGCTTTCCTTTTAATTACGAGACTGCCTTCGGTCGGGGTAAATCAAATAGTAATCAAATTATGCGCAAGGAAATAAATGCCAATCAAACTAATGCTATGACTAAGTCACTAATTTGAAGCTTTGATTAAGTGTTTTGGAATAAAGTTAAGGTTACGTTCCTATAACTAGATTCTCAAATTTTTCAACCTAACTACGAATTTCAAATTGGCCCATGATAATTCATAATTAAATATCTAAACATGCTCTTAATCAAAAGGAAATTCATTTATATTAAATCAATAAAATATACACCATACACAATTCTAGCAAACATGGCAACACAAACTAAACATCCATAATGAAATTAGCCGCTCATGTTCATATTAACATTCATAGACAAATAAAATATAGATCTAAATACCGCTTATGGATGGGATAGCGTTCTTCTCCAAAAGTTTTATCTTCGATCGTCGACGGCTTCCTTGGATCCTTAGAATGGTTTCTCTCGCTTCATTGAGTGTAGCAAAACTCCCAAAATTGAATGAATCTCTCGTTTGGTCGCAAAATTGTAAAATGTAAAGTTGTATTCGAGTTGTTCGAGTTATATGTAAGGGGGAGTCTAAGGGGGTATCTATAGATGTAAGGGTTTACACAAATCCTGATTGCAATAGGAATAGGTGCACCGCGGCATACATTTTCCCCGCCACGGCGCAATACAAATTCTGGAAATAATGTCAAAACTCGAGAGCTCCCCGCTGCGGCATGACTTTTCCTCGCCGCGGCGCGTGTTGCCTTCCTTTTCTTCATGTTTACCCCCTTACATATGTGATAGATCATTATGTAAGGCTTACATATTTGTCTCGTTTAGCCCGTAACTTGTGATCCGAGCGCTGTAAGTGTTCCGTCTTTGCGTGTTTGCATTATTTGACTCATTTGACGCTAAAAATACCTAAAATGCACTAAAACATACCCGTGATTCCGAATGGATAGATTTATAAAATGAATCGAATAAACAACAAATAATAAATCTATTTCTAAACAATTAAGTGCAATAAACCACAAAATATTAGTACTTTTCGAGCACTCATCACAACCCCTAACCAGCTTCTTGCTAGTCTCTAGCAAATGGAGCGATCTAAAAATTAAAAAAAAATAAATAAAATAAACTATCCTAAATCACTTTCGTAGATTGTCACGGTTGCATTTAGTGTATGCAACAAGCCTTTAAACCCTTAGGTGGCCCTAGTGGACGAGTTGTAGTCTCATGAGGGTTTCCAGTGATGATACCCACAAACATCGTAACTAACAAAACTAAATAAAGACTCTAAACATACTTGAATCAATCCATGCATCTGTCTCAAAAATTGTCAACAACGAATGGCATATGAAATAGTTAAAAATCACTTAAGCTCAAAAACAGTCCAAATATTAAACCCATCGTAGTAATCGAATTTTGAACAACCAATCAAACCATAAGCCCGTTAGTTACACTATCTGATTGTGTCATGCATGATATTCATAGATTACATTTTAAAATCTCATAAATGTGCAAGTAAAATATGAATGAGAGTTTTGCACTTCCAACCTCCATATGCTCATTTTTCAAATCTATCTCCACTAATTTAGAAATCAAACTACCTAGAATCAATAAGACTTCATTAAGCTTGTAAAGTCGTGGTTAGGTGTGTGATTATGAAAGTACGGGAATGATATTTTCAATACGATAAGAGTACTTTTTATTTCACAAACTTATTTTCAACTTTTTCCACCAAGTGTTCTTTTTCATCCTCTTATAAATTCCATATGTCCCTTGGATCTTTTTGCTTGACTTTCTTTCTTTATTTTTCTTGCTTATTATTTCAATCATCATCATCATTTTTTTTTTATTGTTGTTGTGATGAAGCAAGATAAATACAACATAATTGCTCATGAAAATCAAATATTACATTGAGTACTCTTATCACTAAGGGTAGTACAATGTATGTCAATGTTGGGTTCAAGGGTGTACTATGGATAAAATAATAGGGGGAGGCTTGAAAAGTCCAAACGTTCCAAAGATGACCTAAATCACTTTCTAAGTGGCATTTGATTCTATTATTTCGCTTCAATGGGTTTTCAAATGAGTTTTAGAGCTTGTTGAGAGTTAAAATATATCATAAACATGCATACATTACACAAACCAAACAGTCATACTAACCATGCAAACTACCACATATACCACAAAATTCTCAAACTAGATGAATCTAACATTTATGTGCCTTTTTTACTTAGGTAAAAATCTAATTTCTCTCATATGTCACCGTTATTACAATCATGTTAATATCATAGACTTCCGGATTGACTCAAGTAGACACGACACTAACCTAACATAATTCAAGTGACAAAAGTTAAAAATTTAAAATTTGGTCATTTTTCATGCTCATGGACTAATCTTCCCACCCCCAACCTAATTTCTACATTGTCCTCAATATTAAAAAAAAACAAAAGAAATTAAGAAAAAGTGAGAAAAGTTACCCCCATTTCGTATGAGATTGTGTACACTACACGTATGCTGCAGTTCATTGTTCCTTGCTTTTCTCATGATGAAGAATTAGTGTGTATAAAACATGTATTGAACCTCAAAGTATATGCGACACAATTCAAATCCAAATTTAAATTATAACTAAAGCAAATGAAAACAGAAAACATTAAACAAAGTTAAACAATTCCAACTAAAATAAAATAAAAATAAAGGAAAATAAAAGAAAATAAAAGAAAAAAGAAAATTAGTCCAAAATAAAAATAAAATAAAAATAAAATTAAACCAAAGAAAATTACAAATAGGAGGCTCAGTCCTCCATGTCTTCATGTTGATCATTGTCCTCCTCGGGTTGATCTGCCGGTTGTCTAAATGTGAAGTCATGGCCCGAATATTGTGGAGGTGGCTGGAATTGGGTGAGGTCTATTCCACTATGTGTCAATTGGCAGCTAATCATTTGGTGGAGTAGACCTTGATACTCGTGTTGATACTTCATGTGATCACTAAGCCATGCTTGTTGTTGGGATTGGTATTGACGCATTTCATTAACCTTCACTTCTAGGTTTACCAACCTGTCTTTCGTAGAAGCGTTCTTGGAAGAATCACCTTTCCTACTTCCTTGCCCAGCCTTTGTTCTGCTTGTAAGGTGTTGCATGTAAGCGAAAGTTAATGTTTCAGCCGGCTGCAATAAGACCTCGCCCGTGTCGTATTTGACTCCGTGTTTAACACAAAGGGCGGTTATGAGTTGGGGAAAGAAGTAACTAATGTTGTGGTGCTCAGCCGAGTACATAACCCTCTGTTGTATCACCATTTCCACGTCTATTGACCACTTAGTCTCTATAGCAAATTGAAGGATAGCCCTTTCCCGATCAACTATACTGTAATGCCGAGTCGGCATTAACCTAGAGCAAACAAAATATTGCCAAATTCGGGAATGGGTCCTTAAGTGCTTAGCTTGAAAGATGTTTACCATTTCCCCCTTATATTCCCACTCACCGTAACCATCGGTCAAGGTATTAATTACTTCATCGTAATCAACCTGCGTTAAGTAGGTTTCATACGAGCTATTGTTAATATCCCTTAACCCATAGTATGAGTTGATCACAGTCCTATTGAAGGGCACTTCAATGCCCCTCACCCAAACCATTCCATCTCTTGCTTCCGGGACATTCACGTAGAATTCCCGAACTAGCGAATTCACACCCGCCTCCGGGGCGCATGCGAATTTTTTCCAACCTGATCTCTCAACTATATCCGAAATGCCCATTACTCCTACTTGCCCGAAATCCATTCCTCTTTCATTTACAAATCCTTTATTCCTTTAGGCAGCACCCTCGTATCGCTTTTGCGCTTCTCGGCTTACAAACCGAGAGGCATCATAAGTTTTATCCTCAACCATTTTTCCTTTTCCCTTGCAACGACTACTATCACCAACTTTTCTTTTAGGGACCATTTCAATTCTTAAACTTAATAGATTCAACTAACAACTCTAATTTCCAGAATTTGCAGAAAAACCCCAAAAATTTTGCTTCCCACTTATCCAAAATTCCACTTAATTCTAAATTCAGATAAAATTTCACAATTCCCAGAAAATTAAAACTGAATTGAAGCAAAAATGTGACAAATTTTACCTCTTTAGAATGCAATTGAAGCTTTGAAGGAAAACCCCCAAATTCTTGTTTGAAACCCTAATTCTTGAATTGGAGAGAATCTTGATCCTTGAAGCAAATCTGATGAAATTGAATGATGAAAAGGTGTTAGCAATGTTGCATTGAAGAATTGGTGGGATAAAGTTTAAATTTTGGTGAGTAATTTGGAAGAAATTGGAAAGGAGAGTGGAGAGAAAATGAGAGAAAGTGAGGGAAAATTTTGAAAGAAATTTTTTGAAATGATTTGATTTGCCCGAGTGGCTTTTTTGCCCAATTTTCATAGGTGCGCCGCAGCATGACTTTTTTCCCACGGGGCGCGGTTTAAATTTTTGAAATTGTACATGAAACAGAAAGTTCCTCACCGCGGCGCGCACATGTTTTTGAAAATTTGGCTCGAGAAGAAAGTCCCTCGCCGCAGCACAAATTGTCCCCGCCGCGACGCACACTTATTTTTGAAAATTATTTTGAAACAGGAAGTATCACGCCGTGGCGCACACAATTTTTTTGAAAAATTTTATTTTTTTGAAAATTTGGAAACATGCAACGCATCCGCAATGCATCCACCCCCAACCAAAACTTGGGAATGTCCTCATTGCCTTGAAAAACTTAAAAATAAGATAAAAAATAATAAAATAATTAAAACAATGAAAGAGATACGATACCGAATGGGTGCCCCCCATTAAGGGCTTAGTTTAACGTCTTAGCAAGACGTGGCTGCTCTCGTGTCTATTCATCGAGGAGACTTATTAAATCAATGCTGTTTAAATTGTTGTCTCCTTCCAAATATGGCTTGACACGATGCCCATTTACCTTAAATGGTTCTTGCGTTTTCGGATTGAGCAACTCGATTACTCCGTGTGGAAGTACGTTAGTGATTGTGTATGGTCCGCTCCACCTAGAATGAAGTTTTCCTGGAAACAAACGCAAACGTGAATTGTATAATAGAACTTTCATTCTGGGAATGAAATACTTACCGAGGAGCCCTTTATCGTGATAGCGCTTAGTACGCTCCTTGTAAATCTTGGCATTTTCGTAAGCTTCATCCCGAATTTCCTCAAGTTCGCTCAGTTGGAGTAATCATTTTTCCCCAGCTTTTTCCATGTCCATGTTGAGCTTCTTAATAGCCCAATAAGCCCTATGTTCTAGCTCAACCGGTAAGTGACATGCTTTACCAAAAATTAGCCGGTAGGGACTCATACCAATTGGAGTTTTATACGCTGTACGATATGCCTACAAGGCATCATTCAGTTTAATTGACCAATCTCTCCTTGAGGGGCGCACTGTGCGTTCCAATATCCCTTTGATCTATCGGTTGCTCACTTCCACTTGCCCCGAAGTTTGGGGATGGTATGGGGTAGCCACTCTATGAGAAATGTTGTACTTTTTCAATAACCCATCGAAGAGTCTATTGCAAAAGTGGCTACCTCCATCACTAATGATCGCTCTCGGTGTGCCAAATCTGCTAAAAATATTATCCTTAAAAAATTTAACAACGTTAGCGTCATTAGTTCTAGTGGGTATCGCTTCTACCCACTTTGAAACATAGTCAACAGCGACTAGTATGTAAATGTAGCCAAAAGATAGGGGAACGGACCCATGAAGTCGATCCCCCACACGTCAAATAACTCTACTACAAGATTAGACGTCAAAAGCATTTCGTTACGCTTACCTATGTTACCGGTCCTTTGACATCTATCACATCTCACACAAAACATGTTAGCATCTTTAAATAAAGTAGGCCAATAAAAACCAGATTGTAATACCTTTAGGGCCGTTTTCTTACCACCAAAATGGCCCCCGCAATGTAGCTTATGGCAAAAGGTTAAGATGCTCTCATGTTCCTCTTCGAGCACACACCTCCAGATGACTTGATCTTGACATAACTTGAACAAATACGAGTGATGAGTGCTCGAAAAGCACTAATATTTCGTGATTAATTGTGCTTAATTGTTTGATATATAGATTTATTATTATTGTTTATTCAATTAATTTCATAAATCTATCCATTCGGAGTCACGGGTATATTTTAGTGTATTTTAGGTGTTTTTAGCGTCAAATGAGTCAAATAATGAAAACACGCAAAAACGGAACACTTACGGCGCTCGGATCACGAGTTACGGGCAAAACGAGTCAAATATGTAAGCCGTACATGTCAAGCCAGCACATATGTAAGGGGGTAAGCATGAAGAGCAGGAAAGCAATGCGCGCCGCGGCGAAGAAATTATGCGCCGCGGCGAGGGTCTCGACAATACATGTAAAGCCATGTACATTCCATGTACACTGTTACATGCAAGGCGCGCCGCGGCGAAGAAATCATATGCCGCGGCGAGGGGCTCTCGGGTTGCATGCTAGGAATCCAAAAACATTGCGCGCCGCGGCGAGGAAAAGTTATGCCGCGGCGGGGAGCTCTCGGGTTTTTACATAATTTCCAGAATTTGTGTTGCGCCGCGGCGGGGAAAATGTATGCCGCGGCGCGCCTATTCCTATGGCACATAGGATTCGTGTAAACCCTTACATCTATAAAAACCCCCTTAGAGTCCCCCTTACATACAACTCGAAATAACTTGACCAATTCATACACAACTCTTCCTCTTCTCAATTTTGCGACCCAAACACGACATTCAATCAGTTTTGAAAGCGTTGCCACACTATAACGAAGCGAGAGACAATATTCTAAGGATTCAAGGAAGCTAACGACAATCGAAGATAAAGCTTACGGAGAAGTACGTCAACCAATCCATAAGCGGTATTTAGATTTAGGTTTTCCTTGTTGTTATAGAATTAATTCATCTTCTTTATTTGTTAAAGTGTATGATCATATTTTTTTGTCTATGAATAATAATATGAACATGTCTGGCTAATTTAATTATGGATGTTTAGTTTGTGTTGCCATGTTTGCTAGAATTGTGTATGGTGTATCTTTTTGACTTATGAATAAAATACTTTTTGATTAAGAGCATGTTTAAATGTTTGATTATGAATAATCATGGGCCCATTTGATGTTCGTAGTTAGATTGAAAAACCTAAGAATTTAGTTAGAGGAACGTCACCTTAACTCTATTCCGAAACACTTAATCAAAGATTCAAGTTAGTGACTTAGTCATAGCATTAATTTGATTGGCATGTTTTCCTTGCGCATAATTTGATTGCTATTTAATTTACCCCCGCCAAAGGCAGTTAATTAGTTAATCAACAAAGAGACCTACCCCCGCCAAAAGGAGTTTCGTAATTAAAAGGAAAGCCGGTAGTTTTGTTTATATAGGACGTTCATGTATCTCACCATACCTTTTCGATGCAAACATGGTTAACCAAGCTAAACGTCCATACATCCTCTATTGATATTTTATTGAATTGATTGTTTGATTGCGATCTTGTTTTCGTTTGAGTAGCGTATTATTGTTCTCGTCACAAAAACAAACACCCTTTTTACAGTTTTACTTGCATTAGAATTCTAGTTACTTAGAGTTTCAGTTTCACTAGAACTCTATTTAATTAGTCTTTTATTTTCATTAGAACTCTATTTAGATTAAAAAGTTAGTTATTTAAAACCACTGCAATTCCTTGAGAGACCGACCTTGGAAGTTGCTTATCACTTTACTACGAGTGATTCGTACACTTGCGAGTACACATTTTAACACATCAACGAGTCATCCCAAAAGTATTGCCTGCAAACACTGAAAAACCTTTTCTTTTCCTGAAAAGTAATGTTAGGTCTCAAAATACCACTAGCTAGATAGTTAACAATGTTAGCATACCATGGATTCGGACCTATTGTAAACAATTGTTCATCAGGGAAGGTTTCAATGATTGTATCCTTACTTTCACCTTCAACATATTCATACTCAGTAATCAACTTAGACAAATGATCAGCTACCACATTTTCAGTACCTTTCTTGTCTTTGATCTCTAGGTCAAATTCTTGTAAAAGTAGGATCCACCTAATGTGTCTAGGCTTAGCATTCGGTTTAGTCAATAAATATCTCAAAGCAACATGATCTGAATGAACAATAACTTTAGTTCCTACCAAGTAAGACCTAAATTTATCAAGTGAAAACACAACAGCCAATAGCTCTTTTTCAGTGGTGGTGTAATTAACTTGGGCGTCATTGAGTGTTTTGCTAGCATAATATATAACATGTAATCATTTATCCACTCTTTGCCCCAAAACAGCTCCTATAGCATGATCAGATGCATCACACATGATTTCAAACGGTAAAGACCAATTAGGAGCAACAATTATAGGTCCAGAAGTAAGCTTATCCTTTAAAGCATTAAAAGCAACAAGGCATTCATCATCAAAATCAAACAAAGTATCTTTGGACAATAGATTACATAATGGACGACTAATTTTGGAAAAATCCTTAATGAACCGTCTATAAAAACCTGCATGTCCTAGGAAACTTCGTATACCCTTGATAGATGTCGGTGGAGGCAATTTTGCAATTAAATCTACCTTAGCCTTATCAACTTCAATTCCTTTGCTAGATATGACATGTCCTAACACTATGCCCTGTTGGACCATAAAATGACTTTTTTTCCAACTAAGCGTCAAATTGCATTCAATGCATCGTTCTAATACTAAAGTCAATTTATGCAAGCAATCATCAAAGGAATTACCAAAAACTGAAAAGTCATCCATAAATACCTCAATGAATTTCTCCACCATGTTCGAAAAGATCGACATCATACATCTCTGAAAGGTGGCAGGTGCATTGCATAGTCCAAATGGCATTCTCCTAAAAGCGAAAGTTCCGAATGGGCATGTGAATGTCGTTTTCTCTTGATCCTCCGAAGCGATGGGTACCTGATAATAACCTGAAAGACCATCTAAAAAGCAATAGAAATCATGCCCAGCTAGTCTTTCTAGCATTTGATCAATGAAGGGGAGGGGGAAATGATTCTTTTTGGTGTACAAATTCAGCTTACGAAAATCAATACACATCCTCCAACCCGTAATTATCCTAGTGAGCACTAATTCATCTTTCTCATTTTTAACCACGGTTATTCCAGATTTCTTTGGTACCACATGAAAGGGACTAACCCACTTACTATCAGCAATTGGATAAATTACCTCTACTGCTAGGAGTTTCAAAACTTCTTTCTTAACTACCTCTTGCATGATTGGGCTTAGTCTCCTTTGCGCTTGTTTAACTGGTTTGACATCGTCCTCTAAATTAATCTTATGCATACACATTGCCGCACTAATGCCTCTAATGTCCCCAATACTCCATCCTATTGCCTTTTTATACTTCCTAAGCTCTCCAATCAATTTCACCTCTTGGTTTTGGGTGAGTGTTCTCATTCTCTCCCAAAATGACATATTTTAGATGCTTAGGTAGTTCCTTAAGTTCCAATTCAGGTGGAGCAACCTCATCATCATGTGGGACATCCAATAAATCTAAGGGTGTACTAGTGTCATTTAATGATATGGCATTGTCTAATAGATCACTGTACTCCTTAGTCTCATAGTCTAAGATGTCATATACCTCTCCAACTGTAAGTGCTACCTCCAATTTATCATCTAATCTAGCATGCACAAAAGTATCATGAATTATTGGATCTAAACATTCTACAATCGAACATTCATCAATAGCAGATATATAGGGGTAAGGAGATGAATCAAAAACCTTAAAATGAACAGTCTCTCCTAAGACTGTCATTGTCAACTTTCCACTTTGGACATCAATGATGGTTTGGGTAGTAGCCATAAATGGTCTTCCCAAAAGAATGGTGTGCTCCTTGTCCAAAGATGGATTATCCTGCATGTCTAAAACCAAAAAGTCAACAGGTATGATTAGCTTATCTACCTGTACAAGTAAGTCCTCAACCATGCCCTTCAGATATTTAACAGATCTGTCCGCAAGTTGAAGGGACATGGTTGTTGGTTTTAGCTCTCCCAAACCTAGTTGCAAGAAAATCGATTAAGGCATCAAATTGATACTAGCACCTAAATCAAGCATAGCCTTAGCTACTTTCCTATCCCCCATAGAAATATCAATTATGAAACTACCTGGATCTTTTAACTTAGGGGCTAAGTTGCGTTGAAGCACTGCACTAGCAATTTCAGATACGATTACTCTCTCATTAAGCTCATACCTTCTTTTCTTAGTGTTTAGTGCTTTGAAAAATTTAGCATATGAAGGCACATTTCTAACTACATCCAACAATGGCAAATTAATATTAACCTTAGAGAGCATGTTAAATAAATCAGAAAACTGTTTATCTTGCTTACTGTCCTTTAAACGGTGTGGGAATGGTACCGGTGGTTGGTATGGCTCTGATGACTTGTGTAGAGTAGGTGGATTAGATGACTCTCCAATTCTCGCCTTTGAAGGCTCTTCATGCTTGTCACCTCTTTCCTCCAATTCCTTAGAAGCATTGTTGTCATCTTCCATGTTACCTGCACTATAAGATAAATCATTAGAAAGTTGGGAAATTACCAAAAATAGCACCCCCTAAAAATTATAATAACAAAACTAGCACCCCCTTGTGTTCAATTAGAATTGAACGTTTAATATTGAACGTTCAATATTCAATTTGAACGTAAAATATTGAACGTTCAATATTAAATAGGTCTAATTATCGTCATTCAATTCTAATTGAACGGATAATATTGAACGTTCAATATTGAACGAGTCCAAATTATTGTCGTTCAATTTTAATTGAACACAGGGGTGCTAGTTTTGTTATTATAATTTTTGAGTGGTGTTAGTTTTGTTATTTTCCCTAGAAAGTTCAGGTAAATTTTTAGTAACGACCTTACCACTCCGAAGAATCGTGACAGCTTTGGCTTGTTCGGGTTGACTGGGCAGCTTTCCCATCTCTTGCTTGTGCATTTGTTCCGCTAGCTGCCCCACTTGCATTTCCACTTTTTTCATTGAAGCTTCCATAGAGTCCATCCTTCCACTACAAGATTGTATGAAATTATTTAAGGTTTCCTCTACGGTCGGTTTATTTTGTGGAAATTGTCGGTTTATAATTTGGCCTTGAGTTTGGTTTTGGACGAATGGTTGGCTATTATTTTGTTTCCAAGCGAAGTTAGGGTGATTCTTCCATCCAGGGTTGTAGGTATTTGAATAAGGGTCATTCTTAGGTCCAGGTTGGTACCCTTGCATTAAATTTGCCTCTTCAGTAGTAGTTGTATAAGGATCACCTGCAAAAGAACAGACATTAGCACCATGTCCATATGAACCACAAACTCCACATACCTCGTGTTTTGGCATCTGATTAACATTGGAGGTTGTGAGAAGTTGCACTTGTTTCATTAATTCAGCAAGTGCATGGCAATTTCATTGTTGGAGCCTAATTCGTGGACTCCAGCTCTTCTTCCTCTAGCGCTCTTTTGCTGGGAATTAGTTCCCAACATCTCAAATAGTTCGTAAGTTTCATCCGCTGTTTTCTCACCCATAGCTCCTCCTGCAGCGTTGTCAACTGTGAATTGACATTGTAGCGTCAATCCGTCGTAGAAAAACTGATTCTGTAGCTGCAACGGGAAGTGATGATGTGGACACTATATCAATAGCAATTTGAATCTGTCCCAAGCCTCGTGGAAGGGTTCTCTGTCCATCTGCGAAAAAGTAGCAATTTTTGTTCTTAGGTCAGATGTCTTTTGATGGGAATAGAACTTACCCATAAATTTGTTGTAAACATCGTCCCAAGTGGCCAAAGAACCAAGTGCCAATGTCATTAGCCAAGACTTAGCTCTATCCTTGAGAGTGTATGGAAAACACTTCATGCGTAGTTGATCTTCACTAAGTCCCTGCAGTGGAAAGGTTTGCACAGTAGCATATAATTCACGCATAAAATTTAAAGGATCTTCATTAGGGATACTGTAAAAGGAGGGAAGCATGAAATAATAAATATTTTTCAACTCATAATTCCTAGCTGCCTCTGTAAGTCGAATGCACGATGTGGCAGTCCTAATGATAGGTCTTGCAAACTCTTTGTTCATCATCTGCCTAGCTACGTTGTCACCCATTGCTGCTTGCAATTGTTGTTGGACTTCTTTCTCTTGAAGTTGATTATCCAGTTTCTTTGATCGGTCCTATGAATGTTGTCAATGAAAGGAGAGAGTTCCTTGTTAAGTGATCTCCTACCCTGCATGCACAAATAAAAAGCAAACAAAGATCAAGGCAGCAGTGAAATTGGAAATTAAGCACTATTTTTTTTATTTTTTGATTTTTTTGTATTTTTGAATAAAATAAAAATAAAAATAGAATAAATAAACAAATAAATAAAAGATAACAAATAAAATAAATAAACAAATAAAAATAATTAAGAAACTCTAAAAAGTTAAAAAGAAAATTACTTAAAACGCCAATTCTCCGGCAGCGGCGCCAAAAACTTGATGTGATAAATTTAGTACTCGCAAGTGTACGAATCACTCGTAGAAAAGTGATAAGAAACTTTCAAGGTCGGTCTCTCAAGGAATTGCAGTGGTTCTAAATAACTATCTTCTTAATCCAAATAGAGTTCTAACAAAAATAAAACACTAATTAAATAGAGTTCTAGTGAAACTAAAACTCTAAGTAACTAGAGTCCTAAACCTAGTAAAACTGTAAAAAGGTGTTTGATTTGTGACGGGAACAATGATACGATCAATTAAACGAAAACAAAATCGCAATTTAACAATCAATTCAATATGGATTAAAAATCAATGGAGGATGTATGGACATTTAGTTTGGTTGGCCATGCTTGCATCGAAAAGGTATGGTGAAATAACATGAACGTTCTTAAATAAACAATATTACCGGCTTTCCTTTTAATTACGAGACTGCCTTCGGTCGGGGTAAATCTCTTTGTTGATTAACTAATTAACTGCCTTCGGTCGGGATAAATCAAATAGTAATCAAATTATGCGCAAGGAAATAAATGCCAATCAAACTAATGCTATGACAAAGTCACTAATTTAAAGCTTTGATTAAGTGTTTCGGAATAAAATTAAGGTGACGTTCCTATAACTAGATTCTCAGATTTTTCAACCTAACTACGAATCTCAAATTGGCCCATGATAATTCATAAGTAAATATCTAAACATGCTCTTAATAAAAAGGTAATTCATTTATATTAAATCAATAAAATATACACCATACATAATTCTAGCAAACACGGCAACACAAACTAAACATCCATAATGAAATTAGCCGCTCATGTTCATATTAATATTCATAGACAAATAAAATATGATCATATACTTCAACGAAAGAAGAAGAAAATAGAATTCTATAACAACAAGGAAAACCTAGATCTAAATACCGCTTATGGATGGGATAGCGTTCTTCTCCAAAAGTTTTATCTTCGATCGTCGATGGCTTCCTTGGATCCTTAGAATGGTTTCTCTCGCTTCGTTGAGTGTAGCAAAACTCCCAAAATTGAATGAATCTCTCGTTTGGTCGCAAAATTGTAAAATGTAAAGTTGTATTCGAGTTGTTCGAGTTATATGTAAGGGAGAGTCTAAGGGGGTATTTGTAGATGTAAGGGTTTACACAAATCCTGATTGCAATAGGAATAGGCACGCCGCGGCATACATTTTTCCCGCCGCGGTGCAATACAAATTCTGGAAATAATGTCAAAACCCGAGAGCTCCCCGCCGCGGCATGACTTTTCCTCGCCACAGCGCGTGTTGCCTTCCTTTTCTTCATGTTTACCCCCTTACATATGTGATAGCTCATTATGTAAGGCTTACATATTTGTCTCATTTAGCCCGTAACTTGTGATCCGAGCGCCGTAAGTGTTCCGCCTTTGCGTGTTTCTATTATTTGACTCATTTGACACTAAAAATACCTAAAATGCACTAAAACATACCTGTAATTCTGAATGGATAGATTTACAAAATTAATCTAATAAACAACAAATAATAAATCTATTTCTAAACAATTAAGTGCAATAAACCACGAAATATTAGTGCTTAATTACCATTGATCTTGCTCACAATCCACTTTATTCACAGTTTTATTAGGTTTAGGATTCTAGTTATTTAGAGTTTTAGTGTTACTAGAACTCTGTTTAATTAGTGTTTTAGTTGATTTAGGACTCTAATTAGATTAAGAAAAAAGTTGTTTAGAACCATTGCAATTCCTTGAAAGACCGACCTCGGAGGTTTGCTTATCACTTTCTACGAGTAATTCGTACACTTGCAAGTACTATAATTTGCACATCAGGCTTTTAAATTAATTAAGGATAAATTGTATTCTGTACCTGTATTTCGTGGTCTATTGCACTTAATTGTTTAGAAATAGATTTATTATTTGTTGTTTATTCGATTAATTTCATAAATCTATCAATTCAGAATCACGAGTATGTTTTAGTGCATTTTAGGTGTTTTTAGCGTCAAACGAGTTGAATAATGTAAACACACAAAGACAGAGCACTTACGGCGCTCGGATCACGAGTTACGGGCAAGACAAGTCAAATATGTAAGCCTTACATAACGAGCCATCACATATGTAAGGGGGTAAATATGAAGAAAGGAAAGGCAACATGCGCCGCGGTGAGGAAAAGGCATGCCGCGGCGGGAAGCTCTCGAGTTTTGACCATTATTTTCAGAATTTGTGTTGTGCTGCGGCGGAAGAAATGTATGCCGCAGCGTGCCTATTCCTATTGTAATCAGGATTTATGTAAACCCTTACATCTATAAATACCCCTTTAGACTCCCCCAGATTTCTAACTTTGTTTAATGTCTTTGTTTTTCATTTGATTTAGTTATAATTTAAATTTGGATTTGAGTTGTGATGCACACATTTAGAGGTTTCATACATGTTTCTTGCACACTAATTGCTTCATCATGAGAAAAGCGAGGAACAATGAACAATAGCGTACGTGTAGTGTACACTATCTCATACAAAAGGGGGGTAACTTCCACTACTACAATTTTATCAATAGAAGGCGTTTCTTTATTTTAGAAGTTATATAATTAATAGCATTTGAAATGAATGAAATGCTTTTAAAAGTAATAGAAGGCGTTTAATAATAAAATTCATTTTTATTAATCGCCTTTAATAATTAAAAATGCATTAAGAGCGTTTAAAATGCTTTAATATATATTATTATACAAGTCATTTAACACGCCGTATATAATTATAAATTTTTAAAACAAAATCTAGGGCGTTGGAAATGGGTTAGAAAAGGCTTATACTATGGCGTTGGAAACGCCTTGTAAGGGGCATATATTAGGGCGTTTAAAACGCCTTGTAAGAGTTGGTGCGTTTTAAAAGGGAGTTTTAAACGCCTTGTAAGAGTTCTGATAATGGGCGTTTTAAACGACTTGCTAAAGGTTATATTAGGGCATTTTAAACGCCTTGTAAGAGTTCTCCATATTAGGGTGTTTTAAACGCCATTGACGAATCATTCAAACGCTTCTCAATTGATTTAACTAAGGCGTCTCTTCCTTCTCTTAAACGCCTTGTTAAGCATCAGTATTGAATCAACTTATTAGGGCGTCTCTTCCTCCTCTCAACGCTCCCAATCTAAAAATTTATCGCGCCCAAACAATACCGCGAAATCAAGAGTTTCATAGATAATCAAGATCGTGCAAACTGGCCTGGTATTCATAGTTATGTACAGTAGGTCTAGCGCTCACACAATCAACTTATTGGTGCCGTTCTCAGTCGTCATTCATCGTTGGTGAAACCTCTGCTATTCGTGCCGGTAAGACTCTAATATATGATCATCTAAATCCTTTTATTTTCTTTGAAGTCTATGGATGATACAATCTAATCTAAATAGCAAATGGATCTGAATATTCATAAGGAATTTGAATTTTGAACTTTGTCGTGCTTTTTAATCTTTGAAACAATCAATCTAATTTGAATATGCATAAGGATTTGATTTGAATTTTGAAGTTTGTAGTAATCTGAATTATTAGTTTGTTAATCTGATTTATTTTTCTAGTTCTGTTTGTTAATTTCGTGTGTTTCTTACTAATTCATCATCGAGTATGAATGCAAAATCATTCTTCTTTGCCTCTGTATGTATGTAAAAGCAAAGTTTCCTGGACATATGGAATTACTTCGTATTTTTGGGGAAAGAATATGACAGACATCTTCTTAATTTTTTTCTTTTCTTTCTAAGATTTTCGCATCACCCGAAATCCCACAAAATCAAAATATTCACTTTCCAATTGTTAAAAACAAATTCTACCCTAATAAAGACGAGCATTGAATTTCTTCTCTCCATCACAGACTTCTCACCTCACAGATCCCTCTTCCATGGCCGTTAATTTCTTTAGGCTAAGTTGTTCGATTGGTCTCGTCGCCGGTAAATCTTCAATATCTTTAACATTCTTCATTGCTTTTTTATTTTATATTTTTAATGATTTTGGTTACTTGATGTTTCATTCCTTTAATTTCTATCTAAACTCTAAAAGGGATTTTGTTCCGACCTCTTGCCCTAAACTTTTATATGCATGCCTATTGAGCTTATTTTCTTTCTAGAGGTTTTGAATGGGTTGTCATATTGCATATAGAAACCGTTAGATTGTTTTTAGATTGAAATTGAATACTATATGAATAAGGGTTTACTTAAATTAACAATCCTTTTTCAGCTATATAATATAACTCTCCAAGAATTATGAGTATTACTATGTATTATAGAGGGCATAAGTAGTCCTGAAGGTTTATTTTTTATCTAAAAAAAGTCTAGTTGATGCTTCAAAAATATTGTTGTGTACAAATGCTTGATGTTAACAGCAAATACATTTACGTTTTTGTCATATATATGAACTTTTAGACCTTACTTCATTGTTACTTCATTTTGCATATGCATTTGAGCTTCTATACGATTCTCTCAAGATTCATAATATTAGCATTGAGCCACATAATGGCGATGATAAGGTAAGTTCAACTTTACTATGAAGCTACACAAGAGTAGCATGTTATAGAAAAGTTGATTTTCATCATAGTTGCATTCTTCGTGTATTTAAAATGATTTTCTTATTGTCAGTTAATCAAAAAAGATTTACTCGCCTAGGATCGTACCAGTTTGATTAAGGAGAGAACTAAAAGTCTTGGAACAATATTTAAGAAATTCTATATGTGCTTTAAGTTTGTACCTTCTTAATTTATAAGATTTCTTTTGTTATAATTTTAGACACTCTTATTTGTTCAATTGTTATTTAACGTTACATACAGGCAATTTAAGAAACAGAGGAGACATACAATGATACTAAAATAAATGGAGTGGTTTGGATGATTTCTTGGCTTGTATAATGGTAAGAGATATTCTATATAACATAAACATAGTAGCTGCAACTTATCTCCTTTTGTGTTTAATAAATTAATGCTTAGAAAATAGGAATAAAAGGTATAAAGAATGTAACATTATATCTGAGCTATTAGGAATGATAAATAGCTTTATGGAGTACTTTTTCACATAATACACTTGAATCAGTTAATAGTTCTCATTATCTCACATGAAAGTGCATCTCTCTGCCTGTTGCAGACTTTGCTAGCCCATCATTCCCCTTGTTGCTAGACAACTTTTCTTTTGGTAAGGTTTCTCGAAGAGCAACTACAATACTTTTTAGTTTAATTTTAATTTTTATATGTTAAATCTTGTGTATCTCATATATATTTTATAGTGTGGAGCTTGAGTTTACTATTCCTTAAAGAATTTTGCTTAGATGGGTTGAGATTAGAACAAGAAAACAATCTCAATAAATTGCATTGTGGAGTTGGATTAGTTTGTAACTAGCTTCTATAATTGTAAATTTTGTACACTACTACAATTTTGATTATAATTATGCATAGTTTATTTCAGCAAGGAGTCTCCATTGTACTTTTATGTCAGTATATTAATGATTAATTTTATAAATTTCTTTTACATGCAATTTTTCAAAAAAAATAGGTACTTACAAAATGAGTTGAATGAATTACGGCAAAGTTGGTGTCATTATGTCTATGATTTTCTCTCAACCCATGAAGACAATCATAATTATTAGAACGTATATGATTTTCGTCTTTCTTTCACTTCAATTCTCATTCGCATGTATTCCAATCTTTGAATTCATAAGTTTTTATTTTTTTATATCTCATTGATGAGCTGATCTTATTTCTTATTTTTTGTTGCAGGATAATATTTGAATTTGAAGAATTTGGATCTTAATTAGATAAATTATTTTCTTTAATTGCGCTTCATGTTAATTTCATTTGACATATATGTAGCTAGGTAGATTTTTTTATAATATATACTTTGCAATTAAATGTAATTTTGTTAATTACAATTACTTATATATATCAATTACTTATATATATCTTTGCTATTAAAAAAATTCACTTTTGAATTTATTTTAATTTAATAAATTTAATCATTGTATATTAGGTACTATATTTGAATATTTGGGAATAAAAGCCAGTTATTTTCGTTTCATATATATATATTATATTTTTTTTATATAATTAATATTATAGAACGATTAAAACGCTTTCTTTAACTAGTAGAGAATCAAAAGTGTAGTATAAATAGAGAGCTATTAAAATGCCATCTAAATTAATTACTAGGGCGTTTTAAATGCTATGTAACAAGAAAATGAAGGCGTTTAAAATGCATTCTAAAAGATGAAATATTATATAAGGTGTTTTAAACGCTTTATAAAACAATAAAGAAGGCATTTTAAACACCCTATAAACTTGATACATGACAATTCAAAACAAAGAGGGCGGTTACTAGTCAATAAAGAGGGCGCTTGAACAAAACGAATTAACGCCTTTAAAAATCATAATTTTTTAGCAGCACCTGCATATAAGGCGCATGAAGAAGTGCCTTCTATTACTTTAGAAGGCATTTTTTAAACGCCCTCTATCGACTATTTTGTAGTAGTGTTCTCTCACTTTTTCTTAATTTCTTTTGTCTTTCTTTTTAACATTGAGGACAATGTAGAAATTAGGTTGGGGGTGGGAAAAATATTCCATGAGCATGAAATGACCAAATTTATAATTTTTAACTTTTGTCACTTGAATTTTTAGGTTAGTGTCGTGTCTACTTGAGTCAATCCGAAAGTCTATGATATTAACATGATTGTAATGACGGTGACATATGAGAGAAATTAGATTTTTACCTAAGTAAAGAAGCACATAAATGTTAGATTCATCTAGTTTGAGAAGTTTGTGGTATATGTGGTAGTTTGTATGGTTAGTATGACTATTGCGATTTGTGTAATGTGTGTATGTTCATGATATGTTCTAACTCTCAACAAGCTCTAGAACTCATTTGAAAACCCATTGAAGCGAAATAATAGAATCAAATGCCATTTAGAAAGTGATTTAGGCCATCTTTGGACCGTTTGGACTTTTCATGCCTCCCCGTATTATTTTATCCATAGTACACCCTTGAACTCAACATTGATATACGTTGTAATGCCCTTAGTGATAAAGAGTACTCAATGTAATATTTGATTTTCATGAGCAATTATGTTGTATTTATCTTGCTTCATCACAATAAAAAAAATGATGATGATTGAAATAATAAGTAAGAAAAGTAAAGAAAGAAAATCAAGCAAAAAGATCCAAGGGACATGTGGAATTTATAGGAGGATGAAAAAGAACACTTGGTGGAAAAAGTTGAAAATAAGTTTGTGAAATAAGAAGTACTCTTATCCTAATTGAAAACATCATTTTCGTAGTTTCATAATCACACACCTAAACACAACTTTACAAGCTTAATGAAGTCCTATTGATTCTAGGTAGTTTGATTTCTATATTAGTGGAGATGGATTTGAAAAATGAGCATATGGAGGTTGGAAGTGCAAAATTCTCATTCATATTTTACTTGCACATTTATGAGATATTAAAATGTAATCTATGAATATCATGCATGACACGATCAGATAGTGTAACTAACGGGTTTGTGGTTTGATTGGTTGTTTGAAATTCGATTACTAAGATGAGTTTGATATTTTGACTGTTTTTGAGCTTAAGTGATTTTTAACTATTTTGTATGCCATTTGTTGTTAACAATTTTTGAGACATATGCATGGATTGATTCAAGTATGTTTAGAGTCTTTATTAGTTTTGAGAGTCGTACGATGTTTGTGGGTGTCATCACTGGAAACCCTCACGAGACTATAACTCGTCCACTAGGGCCACCTAAGGGTTTAAAGGCTTGTTGCATATGCTAAATGCAACTGTGACAATCTATGGAAGTGATTTAGGTTAGGTTAGTTTATTTTATTTGTTTTTGTTTTTATTTTAGTTTTTAGATCGCTTTACTTGCTAGAGACTAGCAAGAAGTTGGTTGGGGGTTGTGATGAGTGCTCGAAAAGCACTAATATTTCGTGATTAATTGTGCTTAATTGTTTAAAATATAGATTTGTTATGATTGTTTATTTGATTATTTTCATAAATCTATCCATTCGGAATCACGGATATGTTTTAGTGCATTTCAGGTGTTTTTAGCGTCAAATGAGTCAAATAATGCAAGCATGCAAAGACGGAACACTTACGGCACTCAGATTGCGAGTTACGGGAAAAACGAGTCAAATATGTAAGCCGTACATGTCGAGCCAGCACATATGTAAGGGGGTACATGTGAAGAAACTGAAGACAACGCGCGCCGCGGCGAGGAAAATGCATGCCGCGGCGGGGAGCTCTCGGGTTTTTACATTATTTTCAGAATTTGTGTTGCGCCGCGGCGGGGAAAATGTATGCCGCGGCGCTCCTATTCCTATGGCAATCAGGATTTGTGTAAACCCTTACATCTATAAATACCCCCTTAGACTCTCCCTTACATACAACTCGAACAACTCGAATACAACTATTACACACAATAATTTTGCGACCAAACAAGCAATTCAATCAGTTTTCGGAGTTTTGCTACACTAAAACGAAGCGAGAGAAACTATTCTAAGGATCCAAGGAAGCCGTCGACGATCGAAGATAAAGCTTTTGGAGAAGAACGCTATCCCATCCATAAGCGTTATTTAGATCTAGGTTTTCCTTGTTGTTACAGAATTCTATTTTCTTCTTCTTTTGTTGAAGTGTATGATCATATTTTATTTGTCTATGAATATTAATATGAACATGAGCGGCTAATTTCATTATGGATGTTTAGTTTGTGTTGCCATGTTTGCTAGAATTGTGTATGGTGTATATTTTATAGATTTAATATAAATGAATTACCTTTTGATTAAGAGCATGTTTAGATATTTAATTATGAATTATCATGGGCCAATTTGAAAGATCTTAGAATCTAGTTATAGGAACGTCACCTTAACTTTATTCCGAAACACTTAATCAAAGCTTCAAATTAGTGACTTAGTCATAGCATTAGTTTGATTGGCACTTATTTCCTTGCGCATAATTTGATTACTATTTGATTTACCCCAACTGAAGGCAGTTAATTAGTTAATCAACAAAGAGATTTACCCCGACTGCAGGCAGTCTCGTAATTAAAAGGAAAGCCGGTAATATTGTTTATATAGAACGTTCATGTTATTTCACCATACCTTTTCGATGCAAGCATGGCCAACCAAACTAAACGTCCATACATCCTCCATTGATTTTTGATCCATTCGAATTGATTGTTAACTTGCGATCTTGTTTTCGTTTAATAGTTCGTATGATTGTTCTCATCACAAAACAAACACCTTTTTACAGTTTTACTAGCTTTAGGATTATAGTTGCTTAGGGTTTTAGTTTCACTAGAACTCTATTTAATTAGTGTTTTATTTTTATTGGAACTCTATTTAGATTAAGAAGATAGTTATTTAAGACCACTGCAATTCCTTGAGAGACCGACCTTGGAAGTTGCTTGTCACTTTTCTACGAGTGATTCGTACACTTGCGAGTACTAAATTTATCACATCAATAACCCTCATTGGCATCCTACTCTCGGAAACTGCAACCTCAAGAGTGATAGGAAATGCCATAAAAATGAAGTTGGTGCAACCCGGAAGAATTTATAAGCCCAAAGATATTATTGATGATTGTCAGAATGAGTTTGGGATTGAGATTGGTTACACCACAGCATACAGATCTAAAAAGAAGGCTCTCAGGTTGCTACGAGGCAGTGAAGAGGATTCTTTACTGAAGCTTCCTTCCTACTGTTGTGTTTTGAAGGAAAGAAATCCTAGTAGTGTCAAGGATTCTTATCTTGTATAAGACATGTCATTACAGTTGATGGTGCATTTCTATCAGGTAGGTATGTTGGGACATTATTCGTAGCAAATGCTTCTAATGGAAATAACAACATATATCCAATTGCCATTAGGGTTGGAGATTTAGAGAATAATGAAGCCTGCGAATAGTTTTTGTTAAAACTATCACACATAGTTGGGCACATTGACGACCTTGTTATTGTTTCAGAAAGACACCAAAGTATTATTCAAGCTGGTCCGAAAGCATTCCCCAATGCTTTGCATGGTTATTGTGCATTTCACATGGAGATGAATTTAAACCATAAATTTAAGAATCTTGATATTACACCTTTGTTCAGATGTTGCTCAAGGGCATATACAAAGCGTGAATTTGACAAGTACATAGGGGATTTGAGACAGATCGATCCTTTGATAAAGAAGTACTTATTGGAAGCAAGTAAAGAAAAGTGGTCAAGATATCATTTCCCAGGAAATAGATACAAGATAATGACCACAAATGGTTCAGAATCATTTAATAATGTCATGAAATCTGCTCGTGAGTTGCCCATAACCATGCTTGCTGAGTATTACCGTAGCAAAATACAGCAGTGGTTTGTGGAACGTAGGGAGGTTGGGATGAAATGGGGAACTCGATTCCTTACCGATGAGGTTGAATCAATTATGCGTGCAAATCACAATAAGTCCTTAAGGTACAGGGTTTTCAGAATTAATGCACATGTTTTCCAAGTAAGAGATTCGTACAACACTTTATTGTTATTATATGTTTATCTATTTTCATTTTAAATAAATTTGTAATATAGGTTATCATCCATTATACATAAATAACGAGTTCATTTATATGAAATTAGGTCTTACATGGTGACACTAGTGACAATGTTGATCTACTCAACAAAAGTTGTAGTTGTAGGGACTTTGACGTTCATAAGATCCCATGTTATCATGCCATTGCAGTCACCCGATTTCAAGATGTTGATGTCCATCTTTCCGGCAACTAACAATAGTGAGTGGGACATTCCACTAGAGATCATAGACCTAGTTGAACTTCCTCCCAACACGAAGAAAAAGTGTGACAGACCACGAAAGCAACGCATACGTTCACGTGGGGAAGTAATAAAGAAGGTCATATTCTGCGGTAAGTGTGGAAATAGTGGTCATAACATGAGGACTTGTAATGTGTTCCGTCAGATAATTGTACAAACCTTCCCTATCTTCTCATCCTTAAACATATTTATTGTCACAATTTATTATCATTTGAAGTGTTATATTTTATGTATCAGAATTTTGTATTAATTCAATGAATACCACGATAATCAACTTTATTTAACCAAGAATATGCATAAATCATGTATGTTTTGTAAATATACTAATTGCAAACAATTTCATATTTTGGAATAATATCCCACCAACAACTTTTATTTATTGTATACCGAAATAGACCGAGATATACCAAAATAGATCGAGATATACCGAAATAGACTGAGATATACCAAAATATAACAAAATATATCGAGATATACTAAAATATATCGAGATATACAGAAATAGACCGAAATATATCGAGATATACTGAAATATACCAAGATATATAGAAATAGACCAAAATATACTGAAATATACTTAAATATATTGAGATATACCGAAATAGACCGAGATGTACCGAAATATACAGAGATATATCGAGATATACTAAAATATACCGAGATATATCGAAATAGATCAAGATATATCGAAATATACTGAGATATACCAAAATAGATCGAGATATACTGAAATACACCGAGATATACCGAAATGTCCTATTCGGTCTATTTTGGAATATTTTCGGTATATTTCAGTAAGCATGCTAAAATATACCAAAAATATATTAAAAAATAAGATAATGTAATTATATCTTGCAGAAATATACAAAAATAGACAGAAATATATCGAGATATATTGAAATGTCCTATTCGGTCTATTTTGGTATATTTTCGGTACATTTCATAAGTATGTTGAAATATACCAAAAATATATTAAAACGATCACCCGGCATACCCCTTGCACAAAAATGACAAAAATTCCATACTTTATGTGCAGAAAGATAGTTCACACTGGTATGTCTCATATCTGACCAAATTATACCAATAAATTAACAGTTCTCTCTTTAACAGTGGTCTCTGAATTTGGGGTTAAGAAAATATATATTCAATACAAATAACAAAACAAATCAGAAAATACAAATGTATTAAAAAATACAAATAAACATGCCACTACACTTATACAATAATGTAATCATCGTCGGCAAAGAAAAGTTCACAACACAGTTTCTTCCTAAAGAATCCAAGTGCCTCATCTTTGATATCAATCAGGGCCTTGTCATTTGCCATGTACTCGATGAACTTCAAAGCGTAAATGCCACAGTCTCCCCTATGTAATACATGTAACAGAAAATATGTTGTTCATATACTAAGAATCATGATTAATTATATCAATGATGATTAGATGTTACTGAAAGAATTAAATATACTTACACTTCAACCTGTTGTGGAACAGGTATCGCGTTCCGATAAATAGGCCACCAGTCTTTGATTTCATATTCAAATAATTCTAAGTTTTAATTAAGTTTAGGATCATTACACATAAGTTTTGTAACCTTTTCTTAAGAGCTCCATCCCTTATGTTTTTCGAAAGTGAATCATAGACATCAATATGTTGTTGCCTAATGTCAAATCCAAATGCAATCCAATGACCCTTCTCCAACAAAACTCCATATATGTTGTCCACCTGAGTCCATGGCTTACCAAAATCAGGGCGTACACCTGTTTCAAAACATTAAAAAGTTCTATGATTAATAATACAAGTATTAATAAATACGAGATATATTGAAAGTATTGTTACTATGTTTCACCTGTGACATAACCAACCACTTCTTGTTTGCATTCCAAAATTTAAATTGCTCGTTCTTTTTAACTTTCATCCATTCACCTACACTTGACTCCACGTATGCCTACATTTTCATAATAAATAATGTAAATAGTTAGATACATATAAGGAATACAACATACTGGAAAAACTTACGATAAAAAGTTTGTACTAAGTTGGTTCTTACCAAGAACGTTGAGTCTAATTTGTCCAATTGTTCTTAGGGAACAATTGCGAGTGAATTTCCTCTTTCTTCCTCAACAATCATAGTCCATAATCTATGTACTGTGATAAATTTAGTTCACATCAAGTGATTACCAAGATATACTATTTAGTTGTTAGTTTATAAGAATATTATATGATTAATAACAAACTATAATAATGAATAAGTTTATTTCTATACAAGAAATGGTAAATACCAAAAACACTGACCTCGTTGAGTAAGGATGATTGGGGTTTGAATATACGATGAAACCAAGAAGAATTAGCCATACCCTTACTTAGGGAACCAACATTAATATTTTCCCTAAATTTTTGCTATAATAAATAAATGAAAAGTAACGCCATTAATATATAAAAAAAAAACAAATTTGAATTGTTATATAAGTATATACAATAGGATATACATACTGATTGTTGGAGAAATTCTTGTATAGCCACTCCAAGAAGAATCTATATCTAGCTTCATTGAAGCTTCTCATCAGGTCATAGAAGCTTGGCACGTGTCCTTCATCAGACTGTTCAGACCGAATTCATAGAGAAGATTTCTTCTTGGGATGCACGTATGGAGATTTGAGGGAGGGACCAAGCTTTTGCTTCCTCCAAGTGTATGTAGTACCAAATGGATTGGATGTTTGAGTGGATCTATTGCACTTGGATGCTAGCGATCCTAATCGCATTGATGATGGACCACTGATAATTAGGGCAGCCTCCAAAATGTCTTCCAGAGTAGACAATGCCATATCTGTCAAGCTTTCCTCTACTTGGGAGACATCGACTGGCTATTTTTCAAGGTTAACCTCGGTAGGACATTCTTCGCTGACACCTATGAATGTTTCGTCCTTTGTTATATTAGGCATGGTAGTTTCCTCACTAATTTTTTCTGTAAATACAATTATTTCTTTGCCTTTATAACTTGCCACTACTGGCTCTTCATCCATGGGCATCACCACTTCTTCATCCACAGATAATTGTTCATGTTCAACCTTTCATTTGTCAAAACGTGGGACACTTTTAACCCTAGATGATTTCACTAAAGGTTTCCTTGATTGGTCCCCTATTAAAGCTATTTTTTGTGATCTTAACAACTTTTTCAAAGCATCCTTCATCCACATTTGGTTCTCTTTTATTGTAATCACCTCATTTTTCAAATCTCACAGCTCTTGCAACACCTAAAATAAGATAATCAGGCAAACGTTAGGTTGCAACAATTAAGTACATTTGAATTAAGAATTATATGTGGCATAGTAATATACCTCCACAAAGGAAGTTAATGAATGAGCTAAACCTGCATCCTTTTGGGACTTCCGGGTTAAGGTCACTCTTATCATCCATGTGACCAGATGAATGATGATGTTCATCACTTTTCGAACGCAATTCATCATCCATTCCACCGACTCTTACATTCGGCACACCCCTACGTCCTTCACTTGCATATGTTTGTGCCGAAATGTAGTAAGGACTATGTCTCTCCTTTTCATTAGGAGTTAATCTCTTCAGCATATAAAACTGTACAATATCCCACAAAACATTTAAAAATAGTTAAGTACATTATAAAATCTCAGTTATCAAACAATCATTAATAACAACGTATAAATGCAACAAACTTACATCATTATGTTGGAAGATTTTCTGTTTTCAAGTCCCAGAACTTCAAATGTTGTCCCTTTGTTTGATTCTCCCAACGTAGTATCTTGGGCATTGCATCGGGGGATGTACTGATGGCTAAATCATTTACACCCATCTGTATGGCCTCATAGACCCAAACTTGCAGTGCCCAACTAAAATCGTAGACACTGTAAGTGGTCAAGTGTTTTTGTCCTTCTTCACATGCGACCCCCCCCAACATCGGCAACATCACTGTCAGGGTCAACTTTTGGTTTTCTATCAACCTTATTCAAAATAACACTTTTAAGTCTTCTTATAGTAAAGTCGTAAACTATCTTACTCCATGGGTAGATATTAAATTTGTGGAAGTCTTCAACCACCTCCAAGTAATCATTATGAATGGCCTTTTGTTATTATCGGCCAAAAGAATGATTTTCAATGTATAAATGAAGGCCAACCTCAAAACATCGTAATGATTTTCAATATATAAATGAAGGCTAACCTCAAAACATCGTCAGCCTCGGTGGACATAGGAAGGTTTACTAATACCTTCTCCAGCTCACCCTTCTTTATTAGCTTGTCGGTCTTAAAGTATGTTTTCTGCAACCGACTAGTTCGTGGTTGACATTCTTCCTCACCGCTAAACATCAAACCAGTAATTAGACTAAATTCTTCATATCCAAATCTGTGAGGTTTGCCATTCACAATTATCCGCAACTCTTTCCCCGATTGATCTTTATCTTGCATCAGTAAGATATGATGCAAAAACCTAGTTGTGAACTCTATATGGTTTATTTTTGTAATGAAATCAAAACATAACTCCTCATACCTCTCAAGTACACCAAATCGTTCTAGTATTGTCTTCAATGTCCTAAAATTTTGAAGGTGTGAAATGTTGGTTATTTTACCAACATAATATTCAGAGGGGGATACATAAGGACTAAAAGTTGCTTTGCCTGCCATAAACATGTAAGAAAACCAAAATAAATAATACTTGTGAAAAATTTGTTAAAAATAACATAAATATAAGTGAATATATACTGCAAAAAACTTGAATAAAATTAAAGCAACAGAAATATACTTCAATTTTAGTGAAATCTAAGGGAAACTGACAGAAATAGACCGAAATATACCGAAATATACCGAGATATACCAAGATATACCTATGCACATATTTTAACCCACAAAAACAATGGAATATGTACAATATAATATATTTACAAAACATGACTACAATTTAATGAATTGAACTTGAATAAACTAAAATTTGACATAAATTAGTAAAATTTGAAGGAAACTGACAGAAATAGACCAAAATATACCGAAATATACCGAGATATACCAAGATATACCTATGCACAGATTTTAACCCAAAAAAACAGTGGAATATGTACAGTAGAATATATTTACAAAACAGGACTACAATTTAATGAATTGAGCTTGAATAAACTGAAATTTGTCATAAATTAGTGAAATCCTAGGAAAACTGACCGAAATAGACCGAAATATATCGAGATATACCTATGCACAGATTTGAACCCAAAAAATAGTGGAATATGTATAATACAATATATTTACAAAATAGGACTAAGATTTAATGAATTAAACTTGAATAAATTGAAATTTGACAAACATTAGTGAAATATGAGGAAAACTGACATAAATAGACCGAGATATACCTATGCACATATTTTAACCCAAAAAAATAGTGAAATATGTACAATACAATATATTTACAAAACAGGATTAAGATTTAATGAATTGAACTTGAATAAACTGAAATTTGAAAAAAATTAGTGAAATCTGAGGAAAATTGACAGAAATTTACCAAGATATACCTATGCACAGATTTTAACCACAAAAACAGAGGAATATGTACAATAAAATATATTTATAAAATAGGACTCAAATTTAATGAATTGAACTTGAATAAATTGAAATTTGACAGAAACTAGTGAAATCTGAGAGAAACTGACTGAAATATACTGTTATATACCAAGATATACTTATGCACAGATTTTAACCCACAAAAATAGAGAAATGTGTACAATACAATATATTTACAAAACAGGACTCAAATTTAATGAATTGAACTTGAATAAACTAAAATTTGACAGAAATTAGTGAAATATGAGGGAAACTGACAGAAATGTACCGAAATATACCTAGATATACCAAAATATACCTATACAATCTATGCAACAGAATTCAACCCACAAACATAAAGAAAGATGTACAATACAAAATATTAACAAAAATAGGTCTAAAAAATAAATAAATGAACTTTAATATACTGAAAATTTTCAAAATTAGTGAAATCTGAGGGAAATATACCAAAATATACCTAACATGGTGACACAATGAAAAGTGTGTTCAATGGTCATACTGTTATTCATGAACAACAAACGATATATCAGAAATAAGATTATCCATATCAATGTGTATTGTGTATGTCAAAATAATTACAAAACTCCAATATAGAAAACAACATTTTACAAAAGCCGAATACCTTCAACCAACATTTCACAAAAACCCATAAAAAAAGGAGGTTTCATTGAGTTTCAACATTTTACAACAAGGACCATACCCTGAGCTCCAACCATCACCAAGACCATATACAAATAGAAACGAAGAGAAGGAGAAGACATTCATTGAAAAAACTTACTGAAAAATGCAAAGCTCAAAAATGGAGAAGTTTCGGGTAGATAATGAGTGCGTTTCAGAGTCTGAAAGATACTGTGCATATATTGCCTGTGTGTCGTCTTCCTCAAGTTACTTAGTGGGAGAGTGTTTCGTGCTAATGTGGGAACTATTCTGGTTCTTCCAATTGTTTAAAAGCCCTCTTTTTTTTTTTTTTTTTAAATACCGGCTAAAAACCAACCTATCATATGGGCAGTTACAAAAAGCCTCTTTTTAAACTTTAACACAACTTGGTAAAAAGAAATTTGAAGAAATGCAAAAATCAAAATTAAACCTTAAAGAAGGAAATGGATTTAAAGAATCATCTTTTTCTAAAATAAGAAAAATGTTTCCAAGAAAATATATAATTTATTATGATATAAGTAATAAAGAAATTAGTATAACTATAACAGATGTAAAGGAAAGATTTAACATACCATTGATTAATAAAGAAATAATTATTGATAAATTATCAAAAATTTCACAAAAATATAAAGAAAAAATAGGATATATCTTCCTTGGAGGAATACAAATTCTAATCAAAGCACACTTCAGAGAAGGGATAGATACACCTATAAAACTACTATTATTAGATAACATAATAATAAACATAAGAGATGCTTTGTTAGGAATTATATATGAAAATTTAGGATATCAAAAATTAATATTCACAATACACCCTAGATTTGCTATTAACATTAATGAAAAAAACCTAAATCGAGTATTAAGTTTAGCATATAAATTTGAGAGAGGAAATTTAATGAAAGAAGAAAATCACCCATTTTCAATACATTATATAGTAGGATATTCATTAACTAATAGTCATAATAGTTCAATATATGAACACAATGAGTTTATAGAAATAGAAAAACTTTTCAAAAACTAGGGAAAGTAATAAAGCCAGAAGTAATGACAAATTTTGAAATACCAGAAGAATGAAAATTAGATATCAAAGAAAAATCTCTTATACTAGGTAGAAAAAGTAGTATATCTAGAATAAAATTTATCGAAGAAAATGCAAAAGTCAATAAACCTGAATGGGAAGAACAAGAAGAGATAAAAGAATTAAAACATGAGATTAAAGAAATAAAAAAAATTACTGATACATGAAGTAATAGGGGATTAGAGAATGTTAAAATCAAAATTATAAGAAATAGAGTTAGAAGGAAATGGAAATATAAATGGAAGTATAAAAATCATAATAAAAGCCTTAATTCTTTTAGCTGAAGAAGTAGATGCAATATGTGAATCAAATACCAAATATTTACAAAATATAAATGATATGCAAAAAGAAATTCTTGAAAAAATAAAAGAACATAACAGTACTAAACAACAATTAGATATACATAAAGAAATAATAGAATTAAGAAAAGATGTAAATAATATACCAAAAATTAATAGATTAAAATTTGACCCTTTAAAAGGATTAAAAGAAGAACCCCTAGGAAATTTGATGCATTGATACCTAAAAATGATAAAAGAAAAGGTGAAAATATATCCAAAGAAAAAGATATAATTCCAATATAATGGAATATAGAAGAGAATTAGAAGAACAATTCATGAACCATGAAAATAAAGATAGAGGAAAATTAATTAGTTTTTTAACCTTAACAAATAAAGAACTGGAAAAACATTATGAAGAAAAAATTTGAACCAATAAAGAATATGATGATATGACCATAATTAGTGAAAGTAAATCTGAAGAAGGAAACATAAATCCAAAAGTACATATCGAATTAGTATTAGCAGCCCCAAGAAGACCAAATCCATCAAACCCAGAAAGACGAGAAACATCTGATTTACATAGAGAAGAAGATATAGACAAAGACAAGAAGAAACTAAACCTTTAAATAAAAGAAGACATCCACCTAAAATTGAAAAAAGTTTACGTTGGGGAACTAGGAGTAATATCTCACCAGAATTTAGACCACATGAAAGCTATAAATATGATATTTTAGACCTAGATTATATAAGAGATAGAATAAAAGTCTTAGATAAATGGGCTAGTGGAATGAGTGTAATCATACAAACTTCTACGACCACACAAACAAACCCTTCCACTTGTAGAGTATTATAGCTCACATAATGACAGGAAATGTAAAAGTTTGGTTTACAAATCTAACAGAAAGACAACACTTATTGATGATAGAAAATGCATCTATAGGTAGAGAATATTTAGAAACAGTAGTGAATGAAATATATAAAGAATTCATAGGATAAGATAAAGGTAAACTAATGCGAACCGAACGACTCGACTCCTATGACCCACAAGCTACGAGGCTTGAAAACCACAAGAAATACGACCCTAAGACCCAACAGAAACCTAGACTTTTGGTTGCAAGAACTCACCTTCACGCATGGATATTACGCACCACGAATCAAGACGAGGCGAAATGCCACAAAGGGTTGCAAATTCCTTTGATAAGTTTCTTGATAGAACAAGAGAAGCTCTTGGGCTCTCAATTTTTAAAATCCATTCAAAATATTTTCATTTCATCAAAACATTTGATAGCCCTTATGGTAGCTGCTACAATGTATTTATAGTTACAAATGAAACCTAAAAATGGAAAAGAAATCCTAGCCATTGAATTGTGATCTAATGGCCCAAAATTACAACAAATTTAAACTGTACCGCGGCGGGGAAATATACATGCCACTGTGCGCACTGCTCTGTTTGCCACACGCATAGCTGGGTTGCGGCGCACAAAACTTCATACCGCGGCGAGCATGTTGGGGGTTTGCGCGCAAGTCTGGCGTGTCAGGCGCACTTGTCCGTGTCAGCGCACAGGCTGGGTGTATCAGCTTGCGCACGTCTGCTGGTGCCCTAGTCATGCCGCGGTGCGTATGCTTCTTCGTCCAAAATAGAATGTCCCATGCTGCGGCGCCACATTCTCATGCCACGGCGCGCATGTTTTCCTTAGCCCCAAAACAGAACGCCCTGTGCCGCGGTGCCCAAATATCATGCCGCGGCGCGCATGCTTGGCAAATCCTTCGACCAAAACAGAAACCTTTGGGCCGCGGCGCAGCCCTAAATTTTGGATTTGCCAATTAGACTTGTCTTCACCATGCCCCATGTGCTTGCAAGCTTGTTTGTGATGTTGCATACCCTTTTGCACTATCATTAGACCCCTTTCATGGCACGATCCTAGGCTCGTGTTGCGCCTTCTTTGTGACGCGATTTGGATCGCATCATAAACGTATCACTGAATCTAGTGAAAACGAAATAAATGAAGCCAAATGGCATCTAGTAACATGGAAATATGTAACATGTGTTATATAGACTCATTTATATGTGAATATGAAATGTATATTCATAAACTACCACCCTCCATGCAAGAAACTTATAATGAAATATTTTTTCAAAATCTACCTGGAGCATGATGTGATAAATTTAGTACTCGCAAGTGTACAAATCACTCGTAGAAAAGTGATACGAAACTTCCAAGGTCGGTTTCTCCAGGAATTGCAGTGGTTCTAAATAACCTACTTCCTAATCTAAATAGAGTTCTAACGAAAATAAAACACTAATTAAATAGAGTTCTAGTGAAACTAAAACTCTAAGTAACTAGAGTCCTAAACCTAGTAAAACTGTAAAAAGGGTGTTTGTTTTGTGACGAGAACAATTATACGAACAATTAAACGAAAACAATATCGCAAATTAACAATCAATTCAAATGGATTAAAAATCAATGGAGGATGTATGGACGTTTAGTTTGGTTGGCCATGCTTGCATCGAAATGGTATGGTGAAATAACATGAACGTTCTTAAATAAACAATATTACCGACTTTCCTTTTAATTACGAGACTACCTTCGGTCGGGGTAAATCTCTTTGTTGATTAACTAATTAACTGCCTTCGGTCAGGGTAAATCAAATAGTAATCAAATTATGCACAAGGAAATAAATGCCAATCAAACTAATGCTATGACTAAGTCACTAATTTGAAGCTTTGATTAAGTGTTTCGGAATAAAGTTAAGGTGACGTTCCTATAACTAGATTCTCAGATTTTTCAACCTAACTACGAATCTCAAATTGGCCCATGATAATTCATAATTAAATATCTAAACATGCTCTTAATCAAAAAGGTAATTTATTTATGCTAAATCAATAAAATATTCACCATACACAATTCTAGCAAACATGGCAACTCAAACTAAACATCCATAATGAAACTAGCCGCTCATGTTCATATTAATATTCATAGACAAATAAAATATGATCATACACTTCAATGAAAGAAGAAGAAAATATAATTCTATAACAACAAGGAAAACCTAGATCTAAATACCGCTAAATGGATGGGATGACGTTCTTCTCCAAAAGCTTTATCTTCGATCGTCGACGGCTTCCTTGGATCTTTAGAATAGTTTCTCTTGCTTCGTTTAAGTGTAGCAAAACTCCTAAAACTGATTGAATGTAGTATTTGGTCGCAAAATTGTAATGTGTAAGAGTTGTATTCAAGTTATTCGAGTTGTATGTAAGGGGGAGTCTAAGGGAGTATTTATAGATGTAAGGGTTTACACAAATTCTGATTGCCATAGGAATAGGAGCGCCGCGGCACACATTTTTCACGCCGCAGCGCAACACAAATTCTGGAAATAATGTCAAAACCCGAGAGCTCCCCGCCGCGACATGACTTTTCCTCGCCGCGGCACGTGTTGCCTTCCTTTTCTTCATGTTTACCTCCTTACATATGTGATGGCTCGTTATGTAAGGCTATTTGTCTCGTTTAGCCCGTAACTCGTGATCCGAGCGCCGTAAGTGTTCCGTCTTTGCATGTTTTCATTATTTGACTCATTTGACTCTAAAAACACCTGAAATGCACTAAAACATACCCGTAATTCCAAATTGATAGATTTATGAAATTAATCGAATAAACAACAAATAATAAATCTATTTCTAAACAATTAAGTGCAATAAACCACGAAATATTAGTGCTTTTCGAGCACTCATCAGAGCACTACATAAAATAATGACAGAAGGATGGAACAATAATAGAGAAAATATACCTGATACATTAGGAGGAAGAATTAGAAGTCTTAAAAATTGGATAATTCTAAAATTTCAAGAAAAAAGAATATAAACAAGTCAGAGGAAATGATAAAATTTGTTGTGATACAAACGATTTTAGAATGCCAGAAAAATATGGATGCAATATAAAACCTTATAATAAATATAAGAAATATAAAACGTATAAAAAATTAAAAAGATATAAATTTAGAAAATAAAATTTTCAAAAATACAAAAGACGATATAACAGAAAACCTTATAAACAAAGATATTTTAGAAGAAGAAAATTTAATATACCAGAAAAGAAAAATTATTGTCCATCTGGAAAGAAAAAATGTAGACGTTGGATATGTAATGAAGAAGGTCATTATGCAAATGCCTAATAGACTTCAATATAAAAGAGAATTTCTACAAAAGGCAAAAATTTTAGAAGAAGCTTTTAGAATGAAATTAGAACCTATAGAAGAATCTGATATTGATGATACGTGCATCATTTATCTATTAGAAGAAATAACAGACTCCAAAACATCTGACTTTGATTCAAAATTTGATTCTAAATAATGGATAAGTTATTAAGTATAACAAATCTAAAGAGCACCTATATAAAAATAGGATGAAAATTTAAAGGATATAATTATTATCATTTACATGCATATATTGACACAGGTGCAAGTAAGTATGTAGCTAGTAAATATGTATTTTTAGAAGAACTTTGGAAGAAATCACCAAGAGACTTAATAGTTAGAATTACAAATAATACTACAATAAACCTTAATAAAGTCTTAAAAGATACGGATATATTAATAGGAGGAGAAATATTTCATATACCTACAATATACCAATAGGAAACTAGAGATGACATTCTTGTAGGAATAACTTTTTAAATCTATATCAACCTTTTACTCAATACTTAGACAGAATAAGTTTGACAACTTTAGAAGGTAAAACTATATATGTATCAAAGATAAGAAAAGCTTTAATTATTTCATCACCAACTTTTATGTCACAACATCAAAAGCGAAAACGTTGTGAGAACATAGAGCAGCAAAAACCATATTTAGAAAATATTTCTTTAGATATAGAGGTAAACCAAAACCCTTTCTTAAATGAAATTCAAGAAGATAAAGCCCTAACAGGAGTAAGAACACTATTAAGAAAAGTATGTTCAGAAAATCCTTTAGATCCAAATATTAATAAATCAAATAAAATGACAACTATAAAATTAAAAGACCCCTTAAAAGTCATTAGAATAAAACCAATGATTTATACTCCAAAAGATAGAGAAGAATTTGAAAAAAAAAATCAAGAACTTTGGGAATTAAAGGTAATTATTCCCAGTAATTTACCCCATTCAAGTCCAGCCATTTTAGTAGAAAAAGAAGCTGAAAAACGTAGAGGAAAGAAAAAGAATGGTCATATATTTTGAAGCTTTAAATAAAGAAACTATTGGTGATGGTTATTTTATTCCAAAGAAAGAAGAATTATTATCACTCATTAAAGGTAAAAAGTATTTTTCAAGTTTTGATTGTAAAAGTGGATTTTGGCAAATAAGACTTGATGAAGATTCTCAAAAATTAATAGCTTTCAGTTGTCCACAAGGTCAATTCTAATGGACAGTTGTTTCATTTGGTTTAAAACAAACACTATGAATTTTTCAAAGATATATGGATAATGTATTTAAAAAATTTCATAACTTTTGTTGTGTTTATATAGATGATATATTGGTATTTAGTGATAATTTACAAAAATATTATTTAGATATTATCAATATTTTACAATAACGTAGAAAATCAGGGATAGTATTATCTGAAAAAGAAAGCAGTAATAGCTCAACAAAAAATAAAATATTTAGGATTAAAAATTGAAAACGGAAAACATTACTGATAATCTCATATTTTAAATAATATACAAATTTTTTCTAGTACAATTAAAGATAAAAACCAACTACAAAGATTTTTAGGATGTTTAACATATGCAGAACCTTATATCAAAAAATTAGCAAAAATGAGGAAACCATTACAAATAAAGCTTAAAAAAGATTATGTTTGACAATAGACTGATCAAGACACTAAATACATGAAAAAAGTAAAAGCACGGGTAAAAAATTTACCAGTCTTATATCATCCAGGACAAGATGATAAAATGATAATAGAAACAGACGCTTTACATGAATATTGGGGAGCAGTATTAAAAGCAAAGGTTGATGACAAAGATGAATATCTTTGTAGATTTACTTCAGGATCATTTCAAGGCCCTGAGTTAAATTATCATAGTAATGAAAAACATTATTTAGCTGTAAAAAAAGCTATTAAAAAATTTGCAATATATGTTATAAGTTCAAGGTTTATAGTTAGAACTAATAATAAAAATATTGGACATTTTTTAAGGATTAATATTGCAAGAGATTATAAGCAAGAAAGACTCATCAGATAGAAACAATGGTTGAACTATTATAAGTTTGATGTAGAACATTTTCCATGAACAAAAAATAGTTTAGCTGATGTTTTAACCAGAGAATTAGCACCATTAACTATTTTTATGATTGCAATGATGGAGCAGATTGATCTTAAAATCAAAATAAAAGAGAAGGAGATAATTAAAAACTCTTGAGGAACAACTTGCACTTTTAAATCTTTAGAAAGCTCTTAGGGAGATAGGTAATATAAAGAAATAACTTAATTAGTCAAAACAATTCTCAGAACCTAATAATTTTGAAAAAACTTCTGAGGAAAAAGTTCAGATCAAAATAGAAGAACCTAACAATTCAAAAGAAGAAAAAACTTCTGATAAAGGAAAAAAGAAACCTTAATTGGGCTAATTAAGCTGAAAAAGCAGAACAAAAGAAGTTCTATATAGTCTACAATGGACCAAACCCTGAAATTTATAAAAATTGGGCAGAGGCAAGCAGAACCATAATAGGATTTAGTGGAGTAACTCATAGATCTTTCACCAATAGGATAGAAGCTAAAGGAAGCTATGCCAACTACAAAACACCAAAGCTTATAAATCCAGAAGAAGTTGTAAAAAAATTATTCCACAGCATTGCAACAACAACCACCTTCAACTAGTAGGTTGAGAACCTTAGGAAAAGTGGTTAGACCATCAGTTTTATTCAGAGAAACATCTCCCAGACAAATTTCAAAATTTTAAGAAGAAAAAGATCAGTATTGAAACCTCAGCAAAGTTCAATGGTTAAGTCTATACAATTTGGCTTGAAAATCATCTACCTAGGAACACATGGAAGATATGAAGTTCTACACTATAGAAAAAGATTATCCATTTGGAAGCAAATTTATAATTCTTGAAGGAGCAGATCCTAACTTCATATACAGAACATACCATGTAGGATTAATCGAAAACCTTTATCCAGGATTAATTTAAGTGAATTAAATTATTTTACTGAAAACTTTAAAAAAGCCATAAAGAATTTTAGAAAGAAAATTAGGGTAGGGGATAAGCCTGTTTATCTTAGATTCTTTAGTTCTTTAATGGATTGGAATGATGAGGGTTGTATCAGTCCTTATCATTTTAACAAAATAGGTATTGCCAACACAAGCAGAGAAGTTCCTAAGCCAAAGGCATTGTCAGAAAAGGAATTTAATACAGAAGAATTCTGTATTTCTAGAGGTTAAATGTTAGGCCAAATTTACTATGAAATCAGGAAGATTGATAACTCTACTAAAATTAAAGTAAATTATTCCACCAAAAAAGTAATTATTATTTCCCACAATAATATGGCTATCACTGAAGAAGATGGTGAGAAGATTAGTAGGTTTGAAGCCAATTTCAACTCCAACAATTTAGAAGCTAGTCAAGAAACAAGAAAAGTTTTTTGTTTCTATGCCATAAAGGTTACTACAAATCATAAATGTATTTATTGCATAAGAGATAAAGAAGACGAAGAAACGTAAAGGAGGCCCGTCAACAAAAAAGCAATAAACAGGAGTAAAGATGTAGAACCCACAACAGCTGGCAGCATATGCCAAGGAACAGTAAAAGTAGGGAAATTATTGTAAAAGAGATTCCTTCTGTTATAAAAGGAACTCTTATCTTCACTTACGGGGGACACACAACTCTCCCTACTCTAGATCTCTCTAAGAAGCACTCTGAAAAATTTAATTTTTCTTTACATATGTATTATTTAGAAATTATGTATTTTTAAGGAATGAGCAGCTAAGAATCCTTTCAAGATTCTTAGTTGGCCTTAGATTGTAATAGTTATCATATTATGAATAAAAAGGAGTGAAGTCACTCTTTTCTCAATTTTTGTAAGTTAAATTTTGTACATCATAAATATGTACGAATGCAAGGGCTTCTCTGTAACCAGGTGGGTTTTGAAGATTAAAGCAAGCTAAAGCATACTAGGTGTATCAAAAGAAGACGAATAGAAGAAGGGAAGACCATGGTGGACCCATCAAATTCAGGTATGATAACTATAACCTTATGATAATTAAGGATCTTGAATGTTTAAATATTTGTTTGCAGCTTATTTATAAAAATAAAATCATGATCAATATAGAATTATTTGAAAGAAAATTTATGAAAAATTTATAGCAATATTTTGATGTTGAATATTATAAAACATGTTTAGAAAATTTCAAATGATTTGATACTATTTCAGATTTTTACACTGATTATATTTCTAGTATTTTATATTTAATAGATCACCCTGTAGGAATAATTTTAAGAAATTATTTTATGCAATTTTTTGTTTGAGTAAACGATACAAAATTTGATAACTTAATCTTTGAATTTTAGGTATTTAAAGAACATATAGGAAGATAAAAGTGAACAAAAAATAATGAGAGACAATATTCAGAAACTTATAACAAGATTAGAATTAATAGATTTAATAAATCAAAGAGAAGTTCAATATTTTAAAGAACAACTTTTATCATCAGGATTTGAATAATGTAATTTACACAATGAATATCATGATCAAGATTATAATTGTTTAGAATATATATACAAAGTAAATTTATTCATAAAAATAATACACTTTTTAGAGACATTTAAAAATTTAAATTTAAAGTTAAGACTGTTTAAAAAATTAAATTTCACTGGGCACACAAAATTGGTATCAGAGCCATAAATATAAATATAATTTAATAATTAATTAAATTATCAAAAGGATCAGCAGAGTTATATAAAAATTGAATTATCATGAGTTTTGTAAGTCTTACAAAATTTTCTGAAAAATATTGTAAGCTTTACAAATTTATACATAAAAAAGAATGAAGGAAAGGGCATAATGGTAAAACTCATACCTAACTCTTTATTGAAACTCACCATTTCAACCTAGAAAAGTGCTATTTAGGTAAAAAAAAAAAAAACAAATTCTCTTTTCTTCAAATCTTTGCTATTTGAGTAAAAAACTCCGAAAAGCATTGTGGTTACATTTAAACATGGGAAGATATGTAACAAGTGGGCTTCTAGGGTTCATTTCATAATGGGCTTAGGCCTAATATATGGCCCATCTATAGTGATAAGCTAAGTATATGTCCAAACAATTATTATCATCAGATCTTGATTGTTTAAATTTTTGTTGTTACATGCTTCTACTAAACCGGTGAAGATTTTATCTTCATGGCAATTTTGATTTCAAAAAACTAATAATTGGTATCAAAACCTACTTATGAATATATATGTGATTATTCTGGTAAAAATATATGTGTGTGTGTGTGTGTGATTATAGATTTAGGGTGCACACAATGTGATTAATTTGAAATGGTTATGTTCAACTATTGAATATGATTATTTATGATCATTAATTGTATGATTCTTTAAAATTGGTAGATTAGAAAATTATGTAAACCCCTTATGGGAATTTCGTAAAAGCGTTCTACAATTTTTCTGTAATTTTCTTGTAATTTTGAGTGTAAAAAACGTATTGAAAACAAAAACTAACGTGATCAATTTGTATCAAAAAATATGATTGTAGAGTGCCATAATTCAAAAGCCCAATCAGTGTGAAAGCCACCCGAGGGCAACCCGCGGAGAGCACAAGCATGATAATCGAAGGTAGAATCCTAATCCGCAGTGCTAACACGTGGTAGTGCTGAATTAGTGTTGAATAAAAGTTGGACACATGTGTAGCTGATGTCATAGAGCAAAAAAAAAAACTAAAAATAATGTTTCTTTTCATCATTTTATGAAATTTTATTTTGCAAGTTTTTGGATATTTGAGTATGAAAATTTATTTTTCATTGGAACCCAAGTAGGCTGGGTCCAAGCTGTTCAGTTTCAATTTTTATTGTTTTGGTGAATGCATCGGATACATGTTCTGATCCGTAATTTTAATCAAAAAATATGATTTCATAACTAATTTATTTTTGGAATGAAAAATTGATTTTAGTTGGAAATTACATAGGCGGGGCTCGTACTTCTAACCTCGAAGAATGGAGGGGTGTTTCAAATTAAATCGAATCATGTAATAGTTGTATAGTTTATATTTAAATTTCATTTTTATGTCCTAAGAAATCCGATCATAAATAAGGCGTATTTTTTTTTATGTTTGTATATTTTTATGAAATGTTCTAAGTCATAATATTGACATTCATATGCATATATCGTGCCATATTAAATAAGGGTATCTACCCATTATTAAAGTAATTTTCATTAAATATATGTGACATGCAATATTGGAAATTATGTTTGTAAAATTATTTTACAAAAAAATCAAGTGTACAAGAAATTAATTTAATACAAAACGTTTATGAAATCAATTTAATTATAATTGTTATAATTAATAGGTGTTTGGATTAAATGGGAATTTTAATTTGTTTTAAAGTTATAGTGAATTTAAATTGCTTAAATTTTGTAGTTATAAACACATGATGTTTTTTAAAACAAATTAAATCATTTTACATGTTGAGTGTGCGAGGAAAAGTTTGACAACTTGATCCACGGTCTCCACCTTTAGTGCACTCGCACAATACCAATGTGTCTTAGCACATCCTCCTTAATGAAGGTTTTTAGTAAGAGAAGTAGCGAACATGACTTCTGAAATGATAGGAAACAACTATGGAACCCAAGGATTGACTCCTCTAAGGGAGTGTTCTTGAATGAAGTTTTGAAATCCAAAATGGTGAGTTAGACTAAACAAATATGATTAAAGGGGTTTAATCATTTTTGGACCATGATATGGTAGTTAGACAATGATTTATTGACATGGAGATGTTGGTAGTTTCATGAATTGAGAATGACTCCTCCAATAGGAAAATTTAATGACCAACCCTAAGGTGGTATCTAAATTTTTTGGAAGCTGGATAATCGCTATCATAGTAAACTAAATTAGTATGCATACATGCATCATTTTCTATGTATGAATTGATAACATGTGAATTGAATGTTGTTTCTTTATTGAGAAATATGAATAATCCTAATTTTTAACCCCTCTCAAAATGATAAACTTACAAGTGAGAATTCTAACAAGTCAAAAATGGAACTTTAACCTAGTCTTAGTTACCCATAATATGTGCAATTCATAATGTATGAAATGCACATGATAGTTGGATTGGATCCAACAAGATAACTTGCAGCTACTTGCTAGATGAAATTCCATTATGCCAATAAATATAACTTGTAATGTACTAGTGCTAACGATCAATGGATTGGAACCAGTGATATAGCTTTCATCTGCTTGGTAGTTGGAATTCCAACAAATGTTTTTCATAACGTATGAGTGGCTAGTGATCATTGGATTGGATTCAATGACTTGGCTGTAGTTATTTGATAGCTAGCCTTGATGATATGATCAAATTCATGCATGAGGGAAAAGAGAAAAAGTTGTTTTCTCAACAAGAAGCATTTAAAGGTAAGACCATAAAGGCAAAGAGAAATAAGGATTGTATGGAAATTGTTTCCATGGCAATGTGGTTTGAGACTTATGAGAAAGTTTCCCAACATTTCCCCTAAATCCAAGAACAAGATTGAGGATGGTAAATAGCATTTGCTTATCCTAGATGCTTGTTTGATGAAAATTAACATATCACCTTGGATAGTTGATTCGGTTGAAACTAATCATGTTTGTTATTTTCTGGAGTTGATAAGTTCACCAGTTGAAGTAAGGGATCAACAATTCACCATAGGAATGAGTAATAGAGACATTAACTCGAGTAAAGCAGTTGGAGTTAGAATTCTCTGTAAGGATTATAAGTAAATTTTTTCGAACAATGTTTATTACATCTAGTTTTTACTGGAAATTTGATTTCCATGTTGTAGGTATTGTAAGTCTTTTGTATCTTTATTGACATTTTCGTGTACAAAATATAAATTATGTATTATTTTACTTATTTTTATCATTCTCTATATAGAGTCAATTACTGTTGGTTCAGTATTGCACACACTTACTTAAAACTTAACACTTCGTATGTTTGTGTAATACATACACTACTTAATGGTTGGGAGCATATAATTTTCATGTTAATTTGTGTTTTTTAATTGCATTTTTTCATTGAATAAAGGAATTTGTGAAAAATTACGTCATAAATTTTTTGAAAAAAAATTGCTAGTTTTTTAGCTCACTATTGCGCTCTTCATGTGCGCTCACCTAGGAGGCAACGAAGTATCGACAAGGCAGGAGCGAGGGGGTCAACTATTTATTACCCTCATCGAGGAAACTATTACACTTGTCAATGTGTTCACTGAGGGTGCACTGATAGCTCGCCACTTGATAAACAAGGTGGTTGGCAAGGTTTTAAAAACTAAAGAGTTTTTATATAAATTTGCCCCTTGTTTGATTTTTGAAATTAAGTAAAAAAATGAAAAAATTCTTATAATTTGAAAACTTAGATAATCATGTGAAAATTATTTTCCAACTTCTAAGTCATCTATACATTGAGTTTGTTTATGAGATTTTGAGAAAAAAAGTTATTTTCTAATTTCATATTCGTGATACATTGAATGTGATTTCGTATCAATGAATGTGGAGTGTTTTGTGAAAAATGTGTTTTTGGTTGGTTAATTAAAATTAAATTAAACACCAAGACTTAGATTTGTATTCTAGGTATATGTGCATGGGAGTTTCTATAACCCTAGTTATCTCACTATACTTATCATACTACTTGGTGGTGGGATTTTGGAGGAGAGCCAGATACATTCAAGGATTGCAATTGTTGTGGAGATAGAAAACGAGAATAGCTTAAGCGCAGTTAAGGGTGACTCCAATTGATAGAGGTATTAGCATACATTTCTAGATTGTAAACTATTAATATGCTTATTAGTGAATTGCTTGCTGTCGAATGATTGCCTTTAGCAACTCGTGGATGGTACCACATAGATACAATACCTTTGTGGGTTTAACACTTTATATTGTTGTGCATGTATCATTTGCTGTGTGGCTCGTACAATCAAAATTTTATTTGAGTATGTTACAACATATAAAGATTTGATTATGATTTGAAAACTATTTCTTTCTTTACTACTTTCCTACTATTGCATGCTGTTATGTATTCACTTATTAGTTTGACTTCTTTAATATTGTTGCCTATTACTGTATCTATTACTTTATTGTTATTGACTGCTCGTGTGAGAGGTGCAAGTCCTAAGGTGTTTGTATCACATTGCCACGGTTTATACACCAAGTCCCGAACTCTCTCACATATTTATAATTTATGAATAGTTGTTTGATGTTTCATTAATAATGATAGTATGACTATTAAAATAAATTGAGTGAATATTTGTTCAACGTTTTTGGAAAGTGGGCTATACATGTTAAAACCAAAGGAACACTCACTGCTGAACACTAAAACATTCAAAGTTGTAGAACCCCAACCTAAAAGAAAAACTTCTCCAACGATGATACCTAACTATGGCTTATAAGGCTTGGTCACGATGGCCTTGATAAGATTGAAAGACTTCTAAGGGACAAAGCATTGGATAGTTGATTCGGTCTATGAATCATGTTTAGAAGGGAAAATGACCAATAAACCATTTTTCCAAAAGAAGGACTTTAAGCCCCCTAACCACTAGAGGTGGTTGTGAGTACGTCGTCACTTTCATTGATGATTACTCTAGATGTGGGTATATTAGCTAATGCAACAAAAGTTCAAAACTTTTGAAATGTTTGTCAAATTTTGTGCTCAAGTTGAAAAGCAACTAGGTAAGTCATTGAGGGTACTTTGATCGGATCAAGGTGGTTAATACCTTGATACATATTTCAAGGATCATCTTCCATAGCATGGTATTGTATCATTGCTCATTGTACACAGAAAATCATGGCACAATGGTATATCCAATAAAGAGAAACAACTTTGCTTGATATAGTTATTTTTGTCTACATCATTATGGAGATATGCCCAACAAACAGCCATATACCTGCTGAACTTGGTACATTCTAAGTATATTCCACAAGATTCCTTTAGAGCTATGAAGTGGCTTTAAACCTAGTTTGCGACATGACCATATAGAAGGAGTCTAGCACACCTAGTGGAAGGAAGACTTGGAAGATTGAATCACTTATTTTGTTTGCTTAATATTCAAAAGAAACCAATGGTAGTTTGTTGTATAATGCTCAAGAGAATAAAGTGTTTAATTTTCACTGAGCATTTCTAGTCACATGAGAAGAGAGGTCAAATGGCAAAGCCATACGCCTTTTTGGTTCTTTGTAGAGTATAGCTCACATCCAAACATGATTGAGGGAAAAACACTAATGAAGCTCCAGCAGAAAAGGAAGGTCTACTGTATGCCCATGGGTGGGGTATGGGATTCTTCAAAAAAGTGTTGGATGACTTGGGACCTTGACTTAGCAATGAATGAAAAGGAACTCTTCGAGCTTTCTCTGCCAACAGCTTATGTAGTGGTCGCTAGTATAGTTATATTCCTTGAGAGCGAATATTTAACGAACTATAAGCCTCAAATCAAGTTATTGCTTGACGAGTAGCAATCCAATAGGATCAAACAAACACTGACTATAAGAAATGATACTCAACAAATTAGGGATACCACAATCCATAGTCAAGATACACCATAGCCTTATTGTAATAGGAGGGCAATAAGATTGCCAAACCGTCACACTGAAGTTGGGATGACACAAATGGTTATGTTTGATAGTCATATAGATGACCCGTTATCTTATAAGAAGGCAGGGGAGGATGTTGATAGGATAAATAGATTGAGGCTATTAACCTTGAGATGGAATTTGAGCACTCCAACTCTATCTAGGAACTTGTAGATAAGCCCGATTAGAAAGGACTTATTGGGTGCAAATGGTTGTACAAGAAAAAATGAGGATTTGATATGAAAGTGAAGACTTTCAAAAGAATGACTAATGGCACAGAATTTGACCCAAAAGGAGGGGGTGGACTATGAAGAAAACTTCTTGCCAATAGCTATGCTTAAATCCATTCAAAAACTCTTATCCATTGCAATAGCTCTACATTACGATATTTGGAAAATGGATGTCAAGACAACATTCTTAAATGGCTATCTTCAAGAGACCATTTATATGGTCAAACTATAAGGGTTCATAGTAGAAGGGCAAAACCAAAAGGTTTACGATCTTAAGTGTTTGATTTATGCATATAAGCAAGCATCCAGATCATGGAACATTCGGTTTGATGAAACCATGAATGCCTATGGTTTTGATTATAACCTTGATGGATCTTATGTTTTACAAGTGATTCAAGGATGGAAAAATGGTATTCTTGGTGCTTTATGTGATTAACACTCTACTTATTTTGAATAGTGTAGAATTATTGACAAATGTAAAGCAGTAGCTAGCTAAGCAATTCCAATTGGAAGATTTAGGATAAGAAAGCTATGTTTACGAAATACAGATTATTTGTGATCATAAGAACAAGCTCTTAGTTCTATCTTAGGCATCATACATCAACAAGGTGCTGTCAAGATTTTTTATGCAAAATTCCAAGAAAATCAACTTGTCTATTAAACATGAAATTACCATATCTAAAGAGTAGTAGTGTCTAAAGGCACCAAAACTCAAGAGATAGAAAATCTTAGACAAGTACCATATGCATTAGTAGTTGGCATTATGATGTTTGTCATATTGTGTACTAGGCTTGATATATGTTATGATGTTGGCATGATCATTCGATATCAGTCCAAACTAAGATTGTATCATTAGGTTACGGTAAAATGCATTATCAAGTATTTTCATAGAACGATAAATTATATGCTAGTCTATTCTGATGGAGATTTGATCCTTATAGGATAAACAAAATCTAACTTTCAGTTGGACAAGAATTCTAGGAAAGTCATGTCCAAGTCAGTGTTTACTCTTAGTGGAAGCCAAGTACATTGTAGCTTATGAAGCAACAAAGGTAGGCATATGGCTTCGCATTTCCTGGAAAAAATTTGGAAGTCATTCCAAATATGAAAAACTGCACACACTATGGTGATAATAGTGAGGTAGAAATGAATTCCATATAAACCAAGAGAGGAAAGCATATAAAATGCAAGTATCACTTAATCCAAGAGACCGTACATCTAGGAGATGTATAAGTCATGAAGATAGTTTTAGAAAATACTTTGTTGACCTAATTACTAAGATATTGCATGCCAAAAATATTTAACGGCCACCAAGAAGTGATGAGGTTAAAATATATTTCCCATTTGCTTTAGGGCTAATAAGAGATTGTTAGGATTGGACCCCTGAAATGTAAATATGTTTGTTTTTAATTACTGAAATTAAAATAAATAGAAATAAATTTGATTTATTTATATCTTTGTTATTTAATTTATTAAATAAAACATAAAATCCCTTATTATTCATGTCAAATTAAACTCAGTATATAGGAGTAAATATAAAAGGATTGAGTTTAGCTGAAATAATCTAGATAGACCTTGAAAATTAATTATTGTTTGGGATCATTAATTATGTCAACTAATATGACCCATATTCATTTGGAATGGAGTGATCCTTACAACATGCAATAAAGTAGAGAAGGCTACCAATCATACTCCTATATAAAGTCTGCTCTACCTCGATCTCTCCTTAAGAGCTCTTGATGAAGCTTAATAGAAGTACTCATCATAGTACAGGCATGTTTAGCAAACTCCAAGCCAAAATTATTGACAAGTTCTTTGGCATACTTAGCTTGAGAAAGAAAAATTCCATCTTCTAACTATTTTACTTGAAAACTAAGCAAGAATTTTAACTCCACAACAAGGCTCATCTCAAAATCATTTTGCATAGTAAAAGCAAAATTTTGAGCAAGATCATCTTTAGTAGAACCAAAAATATGTTATTAACATCCACTTGAGCCATAACTACCTCACTCTTTTCCTATTGAATAAACAGGGTCTTGTCTACACCACCTTTTTAAAAGCCATTGTTGAGAAGGAAAGTGGCAAGATGCTCTTACCAAGCTCGAGTGGCTTGCTTTAAATAGTAAAGTTCTTTATTTAAGCGCATTACATGACCTGGAAAGTGTGGATCCTCAAAGCCTTTGAGTTGTTTTCAACATACACTTCCTTTTGCATAAAACCATTAAGAAATACACTTTTAACATTAATTTGATATAGCTTAAATCCAAAATAACATGCCATTTTAATCAAGAGTCTAACTAACTCAAGAGGAGCTAAAAGAGCAAAGGTTTCTTCAAAATCAATACCCTCTATTAGAGTATACCCCTATGCAACCTATCTAGACATTGTTTTGTAGATAGCACAGTTCTTGTCTTCCTTGTTCTTACATAACCATCTAGTTCCAATAACATGTTTTTTAGTAGGTCTGGCACAAGATACCAGACGTTATTTCTCTGAAATTGTATATGCTTCTACTGAATGGAGTTGACCCAATGTAAGTCCTGCAAAGTGATGTGATAAATTTAGTACTCACAAGTGTACGAATCACTCGTAGAAAAGTGACAAGCAACTTCCAAGGTCGGTCTCTCAAGGAATTGTAGTGGTTCTAAATAACCGTCTTCCTAATCTAAACAGAGTTCTAATGCAAATAAAACACTAATTAAATAGAGTTCTAGTGAAACTAAAACTCTAAGTAACTAGAGTCCTAAATCTAGTAAAATTGTAAAAAGTGTTTGTTTTGTGACGAGAACAATGGTACGAACAATTAAACAAAATCAATATCGCAAATTAACAATCAATTCAGGTAGATTAAAAATCAATGGAGGATGTATGGACGTTTAGCTTGGTTGACCATGCTTGCATCGAAAAATAATGGTGAAATAACATGAACGTTCTAATAAACGATTTTACCGGCTTTCCTTTTAATTACGAGACTGCCTACGGTCGGGGTAAATCAAATAGTAATCAAATCATGCGCAAGGAAATAAATGCCAATCAAACTAATGCTATGACTAAGTCACTAATTTGAAGCTTTGATTAAGTGTTTCGGAATGAAGTCAAGGTGACGTTCCTAAAACTATATTCTTAGATTTTTTAACCTAACTACGAATCTCAATTTGGCCCATGATAATTCATAATTAAATATCTAAACATGCTCATAATTAAAAGGTAATTTGTTTATATTAAATCAATAAAATATTCACCATACACAATTCTAGCAAACATACACCCATAATGAAATTAGCCGCTCATGTTCATATTAAAATTCATAGACAAATATAATATGATCATACACTCAAAGAAGGAAGAAGAAAATATAATTCTATAACAACAAGGAAAACCTAGATCTAAATACCGCTAAATGGATGGGATGGCGTTCTTCTCCAAAAGCTTTATCTTCGATCGTTTCCTTGGATCCTTAGAATGGTTTCTCTTGCTTCGTTTGAGTGTGGCAAAGCTCCCAAAACTGAATGAATTTCTTGTTTGGTCGCAAAATTCCTGTGTATAAAAGTTGTATTCGAGTTGTATGTAAGGGGGAGTCTAGAAGGGTATTTATAGATGTAAGGGTTTACACAAATCCTAATTGCAATAGGAATAGGCGCGCTGCGGCATACATTTTTCCCTCCGCGGTGCAACACAAATTCTGGAAATAATGGTCAAAACCCGAGAGCTCCCTACCGCGGCATGCCTTTTCCTCGCCGCGGCACGTGTTGCCTTTCCTTTCTTCATATTTACCCCCTTACATATGTAATGGCTCATTATGTAAGGCTTACATATTTGACTTGTCTTGCCCGTAACTCGTGATCTGAACGCCGTAAGTGCTCTGTCTTTGCGTGTTTGCATTATTCAACTCGTTTGACGCTAAAAATACCTAAAATGCACTAAAAGATACCCGTGATTCCGAATTGATAGATTTATGAAATTAATCGAATAAACAACAAATAATAAATCTATTTCTAAACAATTAAGTGCAACAAACCACGAAATATTAGTACTTTTCGAGCACTCATCATAACCCCCAACCAGCTTCTTACTAGTCTCTAACAAAAGGAGCGATCTAAAAATTAAAATAAAACGAATAAACTAAACTAAGCTAAATCACTTCCGTAGATTGTCACGATTGCATTTAGCATATGCAACAAGCCTTTAAACCCCTAGGTGGCCCTAGTGGACGAGTTATAGTCTCGTGAGGGTTTCCAGTGATGATACCCGCAAACATCGTAACCAACAAAGTACACTAAAGACTCTAAACATACTTGAATCAATCCATGCATATGTCTCAAAAATTGTCAACAACGAATGTCATACGAAATAGTTAAAAATCACCTAAGCTCAAAAACAGTCCAAATATCAAACCCATCTTAGTAATCGACTTTTGAACAACCAATCAAATCACAAGCTCGTTAGTTACACTATCTGATCGTGTCATGCATGATATTCATAGATTACATTCTAGATCTCAAAATCGTGCAAGTAAAATATGAGTGAAAATTGCACTTACAAACTCCATAGGCTCACTTTTCAAATCCATCTCCACTAATATAGAAATCAAACTACCTAGAATCCATAGGACTTCATTAAGCTTGTAAGTTGTGTTTTGGTGTGTGGTTATGAAAGTACAAAAAGTGTTATTCTCAATAGGATAAGAGTACTTTTATTTCACAAACTTATTCAACTTTTCCTACCCAAATGTTCTTTTTCATCCTCCTATAAATTCCATATATTCCTTGAATTTTTGCTTGATTTTCTTTCTTTACTTTTCTTGCTTATTATTCCAAATCTTTTTTTTTCTCTCTCTCTCTTTTTTTATAATCAAGCAAGATAAATACAACATAATTGCTCATGAAAATCAAATATTATATTGAGTACTCTCATCACTAAGGGTAGTACAACATATATGAAAGTTTTTAATCACGGATCAAATATACCTAGAAGGGGGTGAATAGGTTATTTTCAATTTTAACAAACATTAATTATGTAACCTAAATATTACGGCCAGACATACAATCGCGTGTAAAGATAAAATGCGGAATAAAAAATAACACACGATATTTTTAGGTGGAAACAACCTAGGCCACTCCAATGACCTAAGAGGAAAACCACCAGTCCACCGGACCACCTAACTATCCACTATGAAAATCAATGTTCAATTACAACCATAGGTCCTAGAACTACCCTTCACAGATAGATCCCCCTTTCTGTAATTTACTTACGAGCCGTCGCTCCTTTCATAGCCTCCACAAGCTAGGTGTCTGGATCCTGACCAACGTTCCGATCTACTTGAGTCCCACAAGATCAATCGAACCCGTCAACTTCGGTAATTTCGAGTCACACGAAATACCGAACACGTCACCTGAAACGTTAGCACAAATAGCACAAGTGCAAAGTGTGTCCTAGAGCGGATTCAAACAATGAAAAACCCTAACTAGCAGATTCAACAGAATACGATGTAAAAACAAATCAGCTAGTAAACTCTAGAACTATTATATAAATCTCAATATCATGAAAAGCAAATAGGCACGTGAATTATCCAAACATAACCACACAATATGTTTGAACAATTAAAAGATGAAAGCGCCTAAGATTGATAGATGAAGAAAAGAAGTTTTTTTGTTTTTAAAAGCGCAATCAGATTTATAAAAACTTATTTCAATGTAGTAAGTGTTATGCACAAACAGCCCTCACTTATATAGAGTCCAACTTTAGCTCAAACAGGATTTATAATAGATTACAACTCTACACTTATCAGGATTTAGCAATTACCACAATTATACTCAAACAAGGATTTTGTTTTTTAACATTAAATGGGGTCAATTGGGTAAAAGTAACATATGGGTCGAATTAAAAGAGTTTTAGTAGAGGTGAAAAACTGACTCAATCGATCTAACAACTAGCTCGATCGATCAATCCAATTCTCGATCGATCGACCAGATTTCTAGATCGATCTAGCTCAACCCGAGAGCACCTAGATCGATGTTGTTCCAGAATCGATCGATCGAACAGGACTCGATCGATCGACCAAAATTATCGATCGATCTATCTCAACCCGAGAGCACCTAGATCAATGTCGTTCCACACTCGATCGATCGAACTATATACTCGATCGATCGACCAACATGTGCACAATATATTTTTCGTTATGATCCATACTAAGTGTAGTGCTCAATTGTGTGAAGATGTATGCATGATAGAATATTTTACCTGTCATATGGGCATTGCAAGCTTGGTGACTCCATCATCATGTATCGTCTGATTAAACGGTGAACTCTTACTCTAGATTACAATCAAACATTTTGTCCACGAAAATTGCCAATACAAAATAAACCTTACAATCTCCCCCTTTGGCATTTTCGTGTGACAAAACCACTTTCTCACTACATAGCGCTCATAGCTAAAATATCATTACATCAATTACATCAGTGGAACTATCTATGATCTGGTGGACCATCTTCGCTTGATACTTGATACGCTCAGTCCACTGAAATTAGACAAACAAATAGCACACAAATTTGGCTTGAAAGCCTCATTGTTTATTAGTTCAGTGTACATAAAGGTGCGAATGAAATGTAGTGTATGTGCACAATTAATGAATCCAATATCAATCCAATATCTCCCCCTAAATCCAATCTCCATAGCAACATGAAATCTTTCTCCCCCTTTTTGACATACGAAAATGACAAATCATGAAACAGTTAAGATGATATAGATCACTCTTCCCAAAGTTTAACAGTTATCTTAGTGGGCTAAAAATGCATATGATCACATATGTATATGTCCAAAGCATGTAGGAGGAATTGCATAAGTCAAAAGAAGAATAATGAAATATATATCCAATGACTCCCCCTAAGTTCTATGACTCTCTAGACGTAAAACAAATTTAAAAGAAAACAAAAAATATTTTTTTTTTTTTTTTTGTATTTTTTTTTTTTTTGACCACAAAGCAATAAACTCATTTAAGACGAATAAACATACAACCAATTGAAAAATTATTTTTTGCTTAAATTTTGATCATTCATTGTATTAGCAAGTAAAATAAATAGGTCACACAAGCACACTAACACATATAATGGCATATTGACATTCACTTAAAGTAGTATACAATGTGAACTGCACTTGCATTTTAATAAATTCATTTATAACCAATTATAAGAGACTCAAAAGAAAATAATTTCATCTATCATGCTAAATTATAATTGAGTCTTCATTCTTACATAATAAAATATGTCTATCAAAAGGAGATTTCTTATTTATTTTTTTATTTTTTAAAATCATTTTTGCTCTTTCTTTTTGTATATGTCAAATGAAATTTCTTAATTATATTCTTTTTTAAACATGTACGAGCAATAAATCTAATATGATGACTTTCACACTAGTTATGAGGTAGCCCTCTCCGCTCACTACGGTAGCTGCACACATCATAGTAGGTAGCCCTCTCAATACTAGTTGTCTCCCTAAGATGAAATATTTTAAAAGATAAAAAATAGAGCTCAATATAATTTTGCAGTCAAGATTAGCTCAAGTCTTAGAGTCTTTCAAAATTAATCATAAATTTCATCGATGACATACATGAGTGTTCAGTGAGTGTGTGAATAAGTTCAGTCAATAGTGTCATCACATGAAAATAATGTAAATATGTGCAGAATTTTGAAATGTAGCATTGAATATACAATGAGAATCAAAATAAGCTACAAAAGATAAGGTTGTATAAATATAAGTATTATCTGAATCCAATACCTTGTAGTTTTTTTTTTTTTTATAAAACAATCTTAAAAAAATTCTAACAGTAAAAACAAAATAAACCTATGAAAATACTCACCTAGGGTCAAGCACTCAAACAAAAGTACCTAGGTGGGTTAGCAATAATGATCAAATGACAGGAAACATGCAATCTTTTCTAACCCAAATTTTCATGAATTTTGACTTCTCTATGTTTTTGGGTTGAGATTTAATTGCATTTGGTTTTAAAGACATACTCTTAGACTCATCTTTCCTATTCAAATTCAACATATGCATGGTAGGATGATAATTATGAGTTCTATAGCTATAATCATGAAGATAATTATTGGATAGAAGAGCATTCATCAAAAATCTACAATTAGGTCGAATATGGCCTTTTCTACCACAATGATGACAAATAGGCACAAACTTAACAGTTTTAGTTACTACAGTTGTAGTGGGTGTTTGTGCAAAATTAGTAGCAGCAGAAGTAGAGTTAGAAGGCCTTACAAATGTAGTTTTTGAAGTAGAAGGTGTACAGCTTTCATCTAAGAATCCAAGTCCACGGGTATCACCGAAAGGCTTACCAATACTCAACATCTTGTCTAGTCGTTCAGCTCCAATAGTTAATCTCTTCACTGTTTCCTTTGATTGCTCCAATTCCTGCACAAGCTTTGAATTTTCCTGTTTGATACCTGCAAGACTCAAACTCAACTTGTCAACATGCTCAGACAATTCAACTTTTTTCTTTTTCTAAAACTGACAAATTAAGGTCTTGCGAATTGATTTCATCATTCAGCTTTGTTACAGTTATGAGAAGCTTATCTTTTTCTTTCTTGCAGTTAATTAAATCAATAAATAATTCTTCAAAACTGTTTGCATTAAATTTAGCAAGAATAGATTTACTTCCCTCATCATCTGAGTCAAGGTCTGACTCACTGGAGTATCCACAACAGTTGCTGTAAAAGCTACGTAGTTAGAGTTAACATTTTCTGAACCACTAGCTTGGTCTTCATCACTTTCTGTGTCACTAAGGGTAGCATTGAAAGCTTTTCTTATTTTCTTCTTCTTATTGGCACACTCAGCTGCATAATGACCAAAACCATTGCATTCAAAACATTTAGGTCCATTGGGTTTAGTTTTCTTAACTTCTGAACTCATTGGCACGAATTCTCTTCCCTTACGATCTCTTGATTTTTCTTTAATCTGTAGATCCTTTCTGTTCAACATTTTCTTGAGTTTTCTAGCTAGGGTGAGTAGATCTTCATCTTCTATATCATCACTATCACCATCATCATCATTGGTGGTTTTGAGAGCAATATCAATGTTCCTTTTGGGTGTTCGAAGATTCATCTCAAATGTTTGAATTGAACCAACGAGTTCTTCAATCTTGATGGTGTCAATGTCTTTGCTTTCCTCTATTGCTGTAACCTTTGCTTGAAAGCGTTCTGGTAGTGAGCATAAGACTTTTCGAACTAACCTACGTTCATCAATTTTATCTCCAAGATTTGAAGAAGAGTTAGCAATATCACATAAATTAGCATAAAACTCAGAAAACATTTCATCCTCCTCCATTCTAAGATTTTCAAACTTAGTAGCTAGCATGCAAAGTTTTGTTCGTTTAACTTGGGACGTGCCCTCATGGACAACCTCTAAAGTGTCCCAGGCAACCTTAGCAGTTTCAATATCAAAAATTTGTCAGAATTCATCCGGCGACACAGCACTAAAAATGGCATTGATACCCTTTTGATTCCAACCACTACCAATTTTATCTTGAGTAGTCCAATTCATCCTAGGTTTAAGTGTGACTACATTATCCTTGGTAACCGTAGGTGGTTCCCAACCATAAAGCACAGAATTCCACGCACTTTCATCTAAGGAACGTAAAAATGCTCTCATACGAGCTTTCCAATATGGGTAGTTAGACCCATCAAAGTAAGGTGGACGGGTTGTAGAAGAACCCTCTCTCAAATGATCCATAATAAGGTCCTAGGCAACACTAAGTCAATCTATTGACCCGCTCTGATACCAATTCAAAGTTTTTAATCACGGATCAAATATACCTAGAGGGGGGTGAATAGGTTATTTTCAATTTTAACAAACATTAATTATGTAACCTAAATATTACGGCCAGACATGCAATCGCGTGTAAAGATAAAATACGGAATAAAAAATAACACACGATATTTTTAGGTGGAAACAACCTAGGCCACTCCAATGACCTAAGAGGAAAACCACCGGTCCACCGGACCACCTAACTATCCACTATGAAAATCAATGTTCAATTACAACCATAGGTCCTAGAACTACCCTTCACAGATAGATCCGCCTTTTTGTAATTTACTTACGATCCGTCGCTCCTTTCATAGCCTCCACAAGCTAGGTGTCTGGATCCGGACCAACGTTCCGATCTACTTGAGTCCCACAAGATCAATCAAACCCGTCAACTTCGGTAATTTCGAGTCACACGAAATACCGAACACGTCACCTGAAACATTAGCACAAATAGCACAAGTGCAAAGTGTGTCCTAGAGCGGATTCAAACAATGAAAAACCCTAACTAGCAGATTCAACAGAATACGATGTAAAAACAAATCAGCTAGTAAACTCTAGAACTATTATATAGAGCTCAATATCATGAAAAGCAAATAGGCACGTGAATTATCCAAACATAACCACACAATATGTTTGAACAATTAAAAGATGAAAGCGCCTAAGATTGATAGATGAAGAAAAGAAGTTTTTTTGTTTTTAAAAGCGCAATCAAATTTATAAAAACTTATTTCGATGTAGTAAGTGTTATGCACAAACAGCCCTCACTTATATAGAGTCCAACTTTAGCTCAAACAGGATTTGTAATAGATTACAACTCTACACTTATCAGGATTTAGCAATTACCACAATTATACTCAAACAAGGATTTTGTTTTTTAACATTAAATGGGGTCAATTGGGTAAAAGTAACATATGGGTCGAATTAAAAGAGTTTTAGTAGAGGTGAAAAACTGACTCGATCGATCTAACAACTAGCTCGATCGATCAATCCAATTCTCGATCGATCGACCAGATTTCTCGATTGATCTAGCTCAACCCGAGAGCACCTAGATCGATGTTGTTCCAGAATCGATCGATCGAACAGGACTCGATCGATCGACCAAAATTATCGATCGATCTATCTCAACCCGAGAGCACCTAGATCGATGTCGTTCCACACTCGATCGATCTATCACTCGATCGATCGAACTATATACTCGATCGATCGACCAACATGTGCACAATATATTTTTCGTTATGATCCATACTAAGGGTAGTGCTCAATTGTGTGAAGATGTATGCATGATAGAATATTTTACCTGTCATATGGGCATTGCAAGCTTGGTGACTCCATCATCATGTATCGTCTGATTAAACGGTGAACTCTTACTCTAGATTACAATCAAACATTTTGTCCACGAAAATTGCCAATACAAAATAAACCTTACAATATATATCAATGTTGAGTTTACGGGTGTCACTATGGATAAAATAATACGGGGAGGCTTGAAAAGTTCAAACGGTCCAAAGATGGCCTAAATCACTTTCTAAGTGGCATTCGATTCTATTATTTCACCTTAATGGGTTTTCAAGGAAGTTCTAGAGTTCGTTGAGACTTAAAATATATCATGAACATGCATACATTGCACAAACCAAAAATAGTCATACTAACCATACAAAATACCACATATACCACAAAATCCTCAACTAGATGAATCTAACATTTATGTGCTTTTTTACTTAGGTAAAAATTTAATTTCTTTCATACATCACCGTTATTACAATCACGTTAATATCATGGACTTTCGGATTGACTCAAGTGGACACGACACTATCCTAACAAAAATTCAAGTGACAAAAGTTAAAAATTTAAAATTTGGTCTAAATTCATGCTCATGGAATATTTTTCCCACCTCCAACCTAATTTCTACATTGTCCTCAATGTTAAAAAGAAAAACAAAAGAAATAAGTAAAGAAGTGAGAGAAGTTACTCCCCTTTCGTATGAGATTGTATACATTACATTTACGCTTCGTTTTACTATTCCTCGCTTTCCTCATCATGTGGCATTTAGTGCGCAAGAAATATGCATGAAACCTCTAAATGTGTGCATCACAACTCAAAGCCAAATTTAAAGATTAACTAAATACAAATGAAATCAAAAACAATGTTAATTATAGTTAATAACTAATCCAAAAATAAAAAATAAAAAAAATAAAGGAAAAAATGAAAAAGAAAATTAAACTAAAAAATAAAAAACAAAAATAAAAAGAAAATAAAGAAAAGAAAAGAAGTTGATACTACTGAATATGGTGGATTGCCTCCCACTAAGCGCTTTCTTTAACGTCTGAGCAAGACGTTGCTAATCCGTTTCTATCCACCATCATCAAAAATCTTGAAGTGTGTGATATCAATTTTTCGAGCTAATATGTCATTAAGCTTGTCCTTCCATCTCGATAGTTGTTTCTTATGAAGCACAGCACACACTTTTTCGTGGAAGTGGTATGGAAAAGGATTTGGGGATGTGCATGCCTTAGGTGCCTTGTGCGGCATAGGAAGTGAAGATAATTCCTCCTTATTCTCCTTAGAAGGTTGTAGAATTTGATATTCCTTAGCTTGACATTCTTTGAGAATTGCTTGCTCCCCATCTGTATTTTCTACATAAAGTAGTAAATCATCAAAAGTTTCAAGAAAATAAATATTTTCAAAATTTTTACCACTTTGAAGGATTGTGTCATCCTTCACTTGCTCAATCTGAGTGGGCAACTCTTCTTGTTTTTGAATTTGTTCCGCTAGTTGCCCAACTTGCATTTCTATCCTTTTCATTGATGCCTCCATAGACTCCATCCTTTCATTAGTAGATTATATGAAAGCATTCAAGGTTTCCTCTAAAGTTGGCTTCCTAGGTTGATTAGAAGCTCTACTTCCTTGTATGAAAGAATTCAAGCTCTCCTCCAAGGTGGGCTTCCTAGATGGATAGGGTGGGTCATATGGATGAAAATTTGAGCCTTGCATTTGATATTGGGCATAAGGTGGGTCATATAGATGAAAATTTGAGCCTTGCATTTTGTATTGGGCATAAGGTGGGATAAAGTTTGCTTCCTATGAAAAATTATTGTGATTTCCTCACTCAGGATTATAGGTACTAAACTAGGGATCATTCCAAGGTGGGTGACATCCTCATTAAGATCAAAGTTCGAATTAGTGGATGTATAGTAATCACATGCAAAAGTGCAAACATTAGCATAATGCCCATATGATACGAACCGGATCGCGCCACTAACAAGGCCCGACTCGTATCTTGGACCAAGCCGAGAAGGGGGTGAAATAACGGCGTAGAAAGGCGCCACAAACACGAGCAAGGGCACAAGCATGTTCGCCATGGGAGTGCCAAGCTAATTTGTGGAAAATTGCCAGTTTTGGAGCTGCGCCGCGGCATGACTTTCCCCCGCCGCGGCGGGCAAGTTTCTGTTTTGGTAGAATTCTGGACGAGGCATTCTCGCCGCGGCATGAAATATGTGCGCCGCGGCGCCGATGTTTCTGTTTTGGGTATGCAGGCTGGGAGACGTGCGCGCAGGACGAGCAGATGCGCGCGCAAGTGTGGGCAGAGGTGCGCGCAGAGGACCAGGGACGTGCGCGCCGCGGCATGGCTTTTGGGCGCCGCGGCACAGACCTCTCGGGTTGAAGTGCAAGGTTCCTCGCCGCGGCATGTAAATTGTCCGCCGCGGCCCGCGTAGTTTTACTTTTGTGATCCGAGCCTCCCCGCCGCGGCATGAATGTTTGCCCGCCGCGGCGCCAATGTAAAATTTGTAATTTCAGCCCTTGGATCAAATCCAATGGCTCATATTTTGTCTTTTCTTTTTAGGTTTTGTGTGAGCCCTATAAATAGACATTTGGGCAGCCCATTTTGTAACTTTGTTCAAATTGATGAAATTTGTTAGAAAACAAATTGAGAGAGCCATGGAGCTCCTTGCTTGATTGCAAGCCTTTCCCCCAAGAACTTATCAAAGGTAGTTGCACCCCTTTGTGGCGTTCGCCCTCTCCTCCGCGCGTGGTGCGTAATATCCAAGTGTGGTGGTGAGTTTCCTGCAACCAAATCTGTGTTTTGCTTAGAAATCCATGCCAATTTTGTTGTTTGGGTCTTGATCCGCTTCTTCTTGGTTCCCTAGCCTCGTAGCTAGGTGGGTCGATAGGAATCGCGTTCCCCCGGTTCGCATCATTTGGTATCAGAGCTCTAGGTTGAGACTCTAGATTCCTATCTTAGTTTTTGTCAAATTCTATTTCATAGCAACAAGAAAATTGCTTCACAAAAAAAATTATGTGTTCATCTTGTTTTTGTGTGTTTAATGCATTTCCTGGAATAACCTGTGTGTTGTTGTTGTTTGCTTCTTATTGTGGTTGAATTTGGAGAGGATTTTGTGTTGGAAATTCCCCCAAATTTTCGTTTTTCTTGAAGAGGGGTATTTTGGTAATCTCACATGTGTTTTTGGTCTTGAAAAAGTGAGAGCCAAACCTTTTCTCTTTATTTTATAAAAAAAAAAAAAAAATATCTTCCGAAAATATCTCCCGAAAATATCTCGGAAAATATCTCACGAAAATATCTCGTGAAAATATCTCCCGAAAATATCTCGTTAGATATTTTTATAAAAAAAAAAAAAAAAAATTTAAAAGGAAGAGGATATTTCTGTGCTTTTATAAAAAAAAAAAAAAAAAGAGAAAAAGAAGAGTGAATTCTTGATTTCCCGAGAATTTACGAAATTTCGTCGTTTTAGCGTCGTTTGCGCTTTAACGGATCGTTTCTTTGTTTGTTTGCGTTTTTCGGATTGGATTTGCTAAACCGAACTTCTTTCCAAACTCATAGAGTTAGGGTTTCAAAACACATTGAGTTAGTTTCCATTGTTCCATACATTTGGATATTGCAAGCTACACTTGTTGAGTGTGAAATTCTACATTGGTGTGGAAGACTTGGACGGTTTGGTTTGTCATAGGGCTTCGAGCGCTACGGCAATCAAAAATTCGAGTGTAAACACGTGAGGTAACGAGTAAAAGTTCCAATTTTGTTGATTGTTAATTGTTTGTTTGTGTTAGTTGTTGTAAACATGTCTGACAGGAATAGCTCAGAGGAAAGGCCCGATACAACTCTTGTGATGAGGGCATTACAACAAGCCATGGAACGGATGAATGCCGTCATGGTTAACATAAATGAACGAATGGAACATCAAGAAGCAACTATCGCCAACTTAGGGCAAGAGGCGCCACAAGTCGCTCCTAATGTGGGAAGACCTAATAGGAGAGCCCTTTTTGAGGAAGAGTTGGATGAAGATAGTTTTGGAGAGAACTACAATGAAGATGAAGGGAGGATGCCCTTTGGAAGACGACATGGGCCTAGAGGTGGCCATGATCGGGGAGAAATAAGGAGGTACCCACGCCAACCTTATGATGAGGTTGATCGGAGCTTGGGAAGTATCAAAATGAAAATGCCGTCATTCCAAGGAAAGAATGACCCGGAACTTTATTTGGAGTGGGAGAAGAAGGTGGAGCATATATTTGAATGCCACAACTACTCCGAAGAAAAGAAGGTCAAATTGGCGGTGATCGAGTTTACTGACTACGCTTTGAACTGGTGGGATCAGTTGGTAGTTGGGAGAAGGAGAAATGGAGAGAGACCGATAAGTAGTTGGGAGGACATGAAAGCCATCATGCGGAAGAGATTTGTTCCGAGCCACTACTACCGAGAGCTTTATCAGAAATTGCAACGACTTCATCAAGGCTTTCGATCGGTTGATGAGTATTACAAGGAAATGGAGGTAGCCATGGTTAGAGCTAGCCTTGAGGAGGATAGAGAGGCTACTATGGCTCGGTTTCTGAGTGGACTAAATCCGGAAATTGCTAATGTTGTTGAGCTTCATCATTATGTGGAGTTGGAAGACATGGTCCACATGGCAATTAAAGTGGAAGCGCAATTCAAGCGAAGAAGTAACCGGATGCAACCACCAAGGCCAATTTCTCCAACACCTTGGGTACAAGATTTTAGGAGAGAAGAAGGAACTAGCTCCAAGCCCCGCTTTGAAGTCAACAAGGGCAAAGAGATGGAGGCTAGTAAAGAAAAAGGAAAAGGTCAGGTTGAAACCTTTCCCCGAAATCGGGATGTTAGTTGTTTTCGTTGTCTTGGAAAGGGTCATTATGCGTCCCAATGTCCGAACAAGAAAGCAATGATCATACAAGCAAATGGGGAGGTGGAGACAGATGAAGAGAGTGATGGTGAGGAGATGCCACCATTGGAAGAAGCAAGTACGGAAGAAATAGTTCCGGTGAAAGGAGACTTGCTTATGGTAGGGCGAGTGCCTAAGGATGGCTCCAAGGATAGTGACATGGATTCACAACGAGGAAACATTTTCCATACACGGTGTCACGTGAATGGCAAAGTCTGCAGCCTAATTATCGATGGGGGTTCTTGTACCAACCTTGCTAGCACAACCCTAGTTGAGAAGTTAGGATTACCCACAACTAAACATCCCACACCTTATAAACTGCAATGGTTGAATGATCAAGGTGAGGAGAAGGTGGAACATCAAGCCTTGGTATCCTTTGCTATGGGGAATTATCAAGATGTTGCCTTATGCGATGTGGTACCAATGCAGACTGGGCATATGATTTTGGGCCGGCCTTGGCAATATGATCGACGGGTGACTTATGACGGTTATGCAAATAAGTACTCGTTCGAAAAAGATGGAAGCAAGATAACCCTTATCCCCCTTACCCCGAAAGAAGTGGTTGAGGATCAATTGAAGATCAAGAACAAGGGAGAACAAGAAAAGGGAAAGGGAAAAGAAAAGGAAGAAATGCCCAAGGAGAAAAAAGGGCAAACAAAAAAAAAGGAAGAAAAGAAAAAAATGAAAGAATGTCTATTTTCTTACTTTTCTTTCTTGCAGGATTATTATGATGAGGAGCAAAACCGAGATGGGCTCCTACACTTACCCCGTGATGAAGATCCGAATTCGAGGTCGAATTCTCTTTAAGAGGGAGGGAATGATACGAACCGGATCGCGCCACTAACAAGGCCCGACTCGTATCTTGGACCAAGCCGAGAAGGGGGTGAAATAACGGCGTAGAAAGGCGCCACAAACACGAGCAAGGGCACAAGCATGTTCGCCATGGGAGTGCCAAGCTAATTTGTGGAAAATTGCCAGTTTTGGAGCTGCGCCGCGGCATGACTTTCCCCCGCCGCGGCGGGCAAGTTTCTGTTTTGGTAGAATTCTGGACGAGGCATTCTCGCCGCGGCATGAAATATGTGCGCCGCGGCGCCGATGTTTCTGTTTTGGGTATGCAGGCTGGGAGACGTGCGCGCAGGACGAGCAGATGCGCGCGCAAGTGTGGGCAGAGGTGCGCGCAGAGGACCAGGGACGTGCGCGCCGCGGCATGGCTTTTGGGCGCCGCGGCACAGACCTCTCGGGTTGAAGTGCAAGGTTCCTCGCCGCGGCATGTAAATTGTCCGCCGCGGCCCGCGTAGTTTTACTTTTGTGATCCGAGCCTCCCCGCCGCGGCATGAATGTTTGCCCGCCGCGGCGCCAATGTAAAATTTGTAATTTCAGCCCTTGGATCAAATCCAATGGCTCATATTTTGTCTTTTCTTTTTAGGTTTTGTGTGAGCCCTATAAATAGACATTTGGGCAGCCCATTTTGTAACTTTGTTCAAATTAATGAAATTTGTTAGAAAACAAATTGAGAGAGCCATGGAGCTCCTTGCTTGATTGCAAGCCTTTCCCCCAAGAACTTATCAAAGGTAGTTGCACCCCTTTGTGGCGTTCGCCCTCTCCTCCGCGCGTGGTGCGTAATATCCAAGTGTGGTGGTGAGTTTCCTGCAACCAAATCTGTGTTTTGCTTAGAAATCCATGCCAATTTTGTTGTTTGGGTCTTGATCCGCTTCTTCTTGGTTCCCTAGCCTCGTAGCTAGGTGGGTCGATAGGAATCGCGTTCCCTCGGTTCGCATCATTATAAACCACAAACGCCACATACCTCCATGTCTGTCATATCATGCAGCTCTTCAAAAGGCTTTGTATTGGCTCATGGATTTCAGTATCCAGTCTAATTAGGTGCATTTTAAAATTTGTTGATGTTGTCTATGAACGGTATCTTTCAAAAACTAACAAAAACAATAGAGAAATCCAAGCACCATAAAATATACCACAGATTAAGCAAATAAAAGCACTTTATTTATTTATTTAATTTTTGAATTTTTAAATTTTGAATTTTTTTTTATGTTTTTGAATAAAAGATAAAAATAAAAATAAAATAAAATTTAACTAAAATAAATAAATAAATCTAATTTAGAAACTCTAGAAAGTTAAAAAGAAAATTATTTAAAATGTCAATTCCCCGACAACGGTGCCAAAAATTTGATGTGATAAATTTAGTACTCGCAAGTATACGAATCACTCGTAGAAAAGTGACAAGCAACTTCCAAGGTCGGTCTCTCAAGGAATGCAGTGGTTCTAAATAACCATCTTCTTAATCTAAACAGAGTTCTAACGCAAATAAAACACTAATTAAATAGAGTTCCAATGAAACTAAAACTCTAAGTAACTAGAGTCCTAAATCTAGTAAAACTGTAAAAAGTGTTTGTTTTGTGACGAGAACAATGGTACGAACAATTAAACAAAATCAATATCGCAAATTAACAATCAATTCAGGTAGATTAAAAATCAATGGAGGATGTATGGACATTTAGCTTGGTTGATCATGCTTGCATCGAAAAATAATGGTGAAATAACATGAACGTTCTAATAAACAATTTTACTGGCTTTCCTTTTAATTACGAGACTGCCTATGGTCGGGGTAAATCTCTTTGTTGATTAACTAATTAACTGCCTACGGTCGGGGTAAATCAAATAGCAATCAAATTATACGCAAGGAAATAAATGTCAATCAAACTAATGCTATGACTAAGTTACTAATATGAAGCTTTGATTAAGTGTTTCGGAATAAAGTCAAGGTGACGTTTCTAAAACTATATTCTTAGATTTTTCAACCTAACTACGAATCTCAATTTGGCCCATGATAATTCATAATTAAATATCTAAACATGCTCTGATACGAACCGGATCGTGCCAAAATCAAGGCACGACACGGGGCAAGGACTATGCCAATAAAAGGGTCAAATATCGGCGCAAAGAGGCACGCCACAAACACGAGCTAGGGCGCAAACATGTTAGCCATGGAAGTGCCAAGCTAATTTGTGGATTTTCAGGATTTTGGAGCGCGCCGCGGCATGGAAAATATGCGCCGCGGCACAAGACTTGCTGTTTTTCATGAAGGGCTGAAAACTGGAGGCGCGCCGCAGCGGGGGTTTTCTGCGCCGCAGCGAGCGATGTTCTATTTTTGTCCGAATGTTGGAACAAGAGCCGCGCCGCGGCATGTAATTTTGTGCGCCGCGGCACAGTATTAAAAATTCATGTTTTTGTGACCATTGGATCAAAATCAATGACTAGGATTTAATTTTTCTTTTTAGGTTTTGTTGTACACTATATAAGGATCCTTTTGTAGCAGCTTTGGACAACTTTGTTCATTAAATACAATTTTGATTTGAAAATCAAATTTGAGAGCTCCAAAGCTCATGTTTCTTCCCAACCAAAACTTATCAAAGGTTTTGCAATCCTTTGTGGCGTTTTCTCTCGTCTTGTTGCGTGGTGTGTAATATCCAGGTAAAAAGGTGAGTTCTTGCAACCCCAAAATCTGTTCTCCTCTAGGGATTTGAATGCTTAAATTGTGTGAAATCTGAAATCGTTTCTTTCGTAAGATTCGAGCTTTCTTGGTTCGCATCATTTGGTATCAAAGCTCTTGGTTGTGATTATCAGATTTCCTATCTTTAATTTTCCATTTTCGAATTTAAAAAAAAAAAATTCTGGAAGAAAATCTGTGTTCTTCATTGTTTCCTGCATTGTTTTTCAAATCCTGTTTGTTCTTGGTGTTTCTATGTGTTTAATGCAATTCCTGATTAACCTGAGTGATGTTGTTGTTTCCCTCTTATCTTGATTGAATTTGGAGAAGAGTTCATGTTGAAAAATTCCCCCAAAAATCGTTTTTGTGGAAGAGGGGTATTTTGGTAATCTCACATGTGATTTTTCTTCTTGAAAAGTGAGAGCCAAGCTTTTTCTCTTGATTTATAAAAAAAAAAAAATATCTTCCGAAAATATCTCACGAAAATATCTCGTGAAAATATCTCACGAAAATATCTCGTGAAAATATCTCCCGAAAATATCTCGCTCGATATTTTATAAAAAAAAAAAAAAAAAAAAGAGAGGATATTTCGGTGCTTATAAAAAAAAAAAAAAAAAGAAAAGAGAAAAAGAGAGTGAATTCTTGATTTCCCGAGAATTTGCGAAATTTCTTCGTTTTAGCGTCGTTTACGCTTTAACGGATCGTTTCCTTGTTTGTTTGCTTTTACGAGTTGAATTTGCGAAATTGAACTTGTTTCCAAAAATCATAGAGTTAGCACTTCTAAAACACATTGAGTTAGTTTCTTTTGTCCCTTACATTTGGATATTGCAAACTACCCTTGGTGAGTGTGAGATTCTACAATTGTTTGGAAAACCCGGACGGTTTGGTTTGCTAAGAGCTACGAGCGCTTGGGCGATCAAATTCGAGAGTTAAACACGTGAGGTAACGAGTGAAGTTTTTATTTCTTGCTAATTGCTAATCGTTTGTTCGTGTTAGTTGTTGTTAAACATGTCTAACAGGGATAGCCCCGAAGAAAGGCCCGATGCCGCATTTATGATGAGGGCACTCCAACAATCCATAGAACGGATGAACGCCGTCATGGCTAATATGAACTAGCGTATGGATCGACAAGAAGCAATCATCGCCGATTTGAGGCAAGAGGCCCCAAGAGTCGCTCCTAATGTCGGAGGTGCTCATAGGCGAGTTGAAGTTGAGGAGGAGTTGGAAGAGAATAGTAATGAAGGAGAATTTGAAGAAGATGAAGGAAGGATACCCATAGGAGGTAGATATGGGCATAGGGGAGGAAGGAATGGAAGAGGCGGTAATTGGAGGCCCCCGCAAAGGCCTAATGATGGAGTGGATAGAAGTTTGGGTAACATCAAAATGAAGATGCCATCCTTTCAAGGGAAGAACGACCCAGAACTCTACTTGGAGTGGGAGAAGAAAGTGGAGCACATCTTTGAGTGCCACAACTACTCCGATGAGAAGAAGGTGAAACTGGCCGTAATTGAATTCACTGATTATGCTTTAAACTGGTGGGATCAATTAATGGTAGGACGGAGAAGAAACGGAGAAAGGCCGATTGACAGTTGGGAGGAAATGAAGACGATCATGAGGAAGCGCTTCATCCCTAGTCACTACTATAGGGAACTCTATCAAAGGTTGCAAAGACTCAACCAAGGGTATAAATCGGTTGATGATTATTATAAGGAGATGGAGGTGACTATGGTTAGGGCCAATGTAGAGGAGGATAGAGAAGCCACTATGGCTCGATTTGTTAGTGGTTTGAATCCAGAAATAGCCAATGTTGTTGAACTTCATCACTATGTGGAGTTAGAAGATATGGTACACATGGCTATAAAGGTGGAGAGGCAACTAAGGAAAAGGGGTGTTCGGTCATTTCCACCAAAGACAAGTACTTCAGCACAAGAACCGAATCCCACTACACCTTGGAAAGCAAATTGGAAGAAAGAAGAGGGCACTAGCTCTAAGCCAAGGTTCGACTCCAACAAAAGCAAAGAAGTTGAGCTTGGTAAGGATAAAGGTATCCTCGAGAACCCTACTCGTAATCGTGACATTAAATGTTTTCGTTGTCTTGGTAGGGGTCACTATGCATCCCATTGTCCAAACAAGAGAGTCATGATTGTTCAAGCTAATGGTGAAGTTGGAACGGATGATGAGAGTGAGGATGAGGAGATGCCATCACTAGAAGAAGCTAGTGATGAGGAAGTAGGGCCCGTTGAAGGGGAGGCTCTTATGATTAGGAGAACTTTAAGCGCTCAACTAAAAGATGAGGGTATTGATCAACAAAGAGAAAACATCTTTCACACCAAGTGTCATGTGAGTGGAAAGGTGTGCAATGTGATCATTGATGGAGGAAGTTGTACAAATGTAGCTAGCACTACCTTAGTTGGGAAACTAGGGTTGGCCACCATCAAACACCCGAAGCCCTACAAATTGCAATGGTTGAATGAATCTGGGGTAGTAAAGATTGATCAACAAGTTTTGGTGTCCTTCTCCATTGGGAAGTATAAGGATGAAGTCATGTGTGACGTTGTGCCGATGCAAGCCGGACATATATTGCTAGGGAGGCCTTGGCAATATGATAGAAGAGTCATTCATGATGGATTTAAGAATAAGTACTCGTTTGAGAAGGAGGGGAAAAAGATCACTCTCGTACCTTTGACTCCAAAACAAGTTTTTGAGGAGCAAGTGCGGAGGGGTAAGGACAAGGGCAAGGAAGGAAAAAAGGAAGTGGAGGAAGTCAAATCAAGTTTTTATGCAAGGGAGCACGATTTAAAAAGAGCCATTTTGGCAAAACAACTTGTACTTTTGTACAAGGAAGTCCATTTTTCTAACGAGCTTGACAAAACTTTGCCAAGTGTGACTGTTTCCTTGTTACAGGAATTTGAAGACAAAGTGGAGAGAAAAGACGACATTGCATGTAGTTCGCCAAGTGGAAGGCCGCTTGAAAATGTAGATGAGAACATACAATGTGCGGGCTTGTTTCATTCTAGGTGCTATGTCAAAGAGAAAGTTTGTAACTTGGTTATTGATGGAAGCAATGTTACAAATTTGGCAAGCACAATCATGGTAAAGAGATTGAACTTGACGACGTTGCGACATCCAAAGCCATATGTGTTACCATGGAAGAATGACATGAGAGAAATTGCAGTGACTAATCAGGTGTTAGTTTCGTTTTCAATGGGAAGGTATCAAGATGAGGTATTATGTGATGTGGTACCAATGGAAGTGGAACACATACTATTGGGAAGGTCATGGCAATTAGAGAGAGGAGTTCTTCATGACAAGTTCACAAATAAGTACAAATTTGTGAAGGACAATAAAAAGATTACTCTTGTTCCCTTATCAAAGAAAGAAATGCATGAAGATGACAAGAGAATTCTTGAGGTTGAAAAGGATGAAAAGGAGGTTGAAGAAAAAAGAAATGAATGTGAGAAGAAGAATGAAGTTTCAGTTGTTGTGGACAGCATTCGGAAAGGAGAAACTTACATTCCTACTAACGAAATTGTTTCTTTGCCTATTGTTGCTAATCCGATCTTACAGGATCAAACCATTGACTTCATTGGAGTTGAGCAACGTGGTGATGTCAAAGTTGAACAACCGTTGGTACATTCAATTCTAGAACAAACAACTTTCAGAAGGCCGTTCAAGAGTTTGCTTCGACATGCCTTCAATTCAGCCATTGTGAATTCAGTAATCCCCATTACAATAGCTAAGATTCGAGGACGAATCTTCTTAAAGAAAGGGGGTCTGATACGAACCGGATCGTGCCAAAATCAAGGCACGACACGGGGCAAGGACTATGCCAATAAAAGGGTCAAATATCGGCGCAAAGAGGCACGCCACAAACACGAGCTAGGGCGCAAACATGTTAGCCATGGAAGTGCCAAGCTAATTTGTGGATTTTCAGGATTTTGGAGCGCGCCGCGGCATGGAAAATATGCGCCGCGGCACAAGACTTGCTGTTTTTCATGAAGGGCTGAAAACTGGAGGCGCGCCGCAGCGGGGGTTTTCTGCGCCGCAGCGAGCGATGTTCTATTTTTGTCCGAATGTTGGAACAAGAGCCGCGCCGCGGCATGTAATTTTGTGCGCCGCGGCACAGTATTAAAAATTCATGTTTTTGTGACCATTGGATTAAAATCAATGGCTAGGATTTAATTTTTCTTTTTAGGTTTTGTTGTACACTATATAAGGATCCTTTTGTAGCAGCTTTGGACAACTTTGTTCATTAAATACAATTTTGATTTGAAAATCAAATTTGAGAGCTCCAAAGCTCATGTTTCTTCCCAACCAAAACTTATCAAAGGTTTTGCAATCCTTTGTGGCGTTTTCTCTCGTCTTGTTGCGTGGTGTGTAATATCCAGGTAAAAAGGTGAGTTCTTGCAACCCCAAAATCTGTTCTCCTCTAGGGATTTGAATGCTTAAATTGTGTGAAATCTGAAATCGTTTCTTTCGTAAGATTCGAGCTTTCTTGGTTCGCATCATGCTCATAATTAAAAGGTAATTTGTTTATATTAAATCAATAAAATATTCACCATACACAATTCTAGCAAACATACACCCATAATGAAATTAGCCGCTCATGTTCATATTAAAATTCATAGACAAATATAATATGATCATATACTCAAAGAAAGAAGAAGAAAATATAATTCTATAACAACAAGGAAAACCTAGATCTAAATACCGTTAAATGGATGGGATGGCGTTCTTCTCCAAAAGCTTTATCTTCGATCGTTTCCTTGGATCCTTAGAATGGTTTCTCTTACTTCGTTTGAGTGTGGCAAAGCTCCCAAAACTGAATGAATCTCTTGTTTGGTATCAAAATTCTTGTGTGTAAAAGTTGTATTCGAGTTGTATGTAAGGGGGAGTCTAGGAGGATATTTATAGATGTAAGGGTTTACACAAATCCTGATTATAATAGGAATAGGCGCACCGCGGCATACATTTTCCCAGCCGCGGCGCAACACAAATTCTGAAAATAATGGTAAAAACCCGAGAGCTTCCCGTCGCGGCATGCCTTTTCCTCACCGTGGCGCGTGTTGCCTTTCCTTTCTTCATATTTACCCCCTTACATATGTAATGGCTCATTATGTAAGGCTTACATATTTGACTTATCTTGCCCGTAACTCGTGATCCGAGCGCCGTAAGTGCTCCATCTTTGCGTGTTTGCATTATTCAACTCGTTTGATGCTAAAAACACCTAAAATGCACTAAAACATACCCGTGATTCCGAATTGATAGATTTATGAAATTAATCGAATAAACAACAAATAATAAATCTATTTCTAAACAATTAAGTGCAATAAATTACGAAATATTAGTGCTTTTCGAGCACTCATCACAAAGCTTCCTTAATGTTCTTGGGAAGAATGGTATAGGTGAAACACATATAATTTAAGAATTTTGCACTAGATGTCTAGTTTTAACTCTACCCTCAATATCGCCAATGATGTTAATAGAAGAATGAGCACCCTTTTATCATTTAAGAAAATAAGCATTCTTATATTCATTCTCATCAATCTTTGCAGAATCAGTAGTTGGATCATCAGTAGAACCATCCCTATTAGAAAGACTTGGTTTAGCATAACTCAATTTTTTTTAAACTTCACTGTCCTCATAATCAATCATCCTTGTAGCCCCAGAAATACCAATTACCACATTTGTAAATCCCTTTCTGTCTTTATTGGCGTTCCCGTGTGTAAAATACGAAATCTATTTATTTTTACGTTGTGTTTTGTCTACCTCTTTGTATGGTGTTTTGCTTGTGATCAATATTGCACACACTCACATAGCACTTAACACTAGTGTATGTTTGTATGATACACATACCATGGGCTAGTTGGGAGCATATTTATTACATGTTAAAATTTATTTTTACTAGCATTTGTTTCCCTAAGTTGGTGGGTATTTATGACATTTTATTTGGTGAAGTTTTGCCTTCAAAAAACTTATTTTGATTGGCTCACCAGGGTCTCGCTGAGGTTTCACTGGTGGCTTACCGAGGTGATTGGAGAAGGGTCAGCGAGTGTGCACAAGGTAGAACTGTGACTCGTTGGATCTTGCGGGGGGTTTGCTGAGGTGGTCAGTGAAGCCACGAGGGGGTGCACGACAAAGGGTCAGGAAGGGTCTTGGAAGCTAAAAATCAGCTATAAATACCCCTATTCTCTCTCTTATTCATTATAACTTTTACACTGTTGCATAAAACTTATTTTCTGTAAACATTTTTTATCAAAAATATATTTTTCCTGTATCACTAATATGTTGAGTGTTGTTCTGTATTAGTGATTTAAATGTAGTTTTTTCTTTTGGAGGTTTTTGTGAATTAATTTGGAAAAGAGATTCGTATTCGCAATACATCGAGTGTTGTTTCTAAATTGAGATACGAGGTGGTAGTAGAGTTTATTAAAAATATTTTATCAAATAGACTTTTCATAAAAATAATACATTGAGTGAATTTCTATATTGTTATTACGAGGAGGAGTTTTCGTATCAACATACGTTGAGTGTGTTTTCATATTGTTTATTATTTTTAGTGAATTTCGCTGCTGAGTGGTTGCTTTAAGCAACTTGTTGATGCTACCACTTAAGTTGGAGTCTAAGTGGGTTTACCACGTTACATCATTGTGTTTGCTTGATCTGCTTTCTGAGTTAGTACAATCTTAGTATACACAGTATGTGTGACAACATATGTAGTATATACAAAGATTGGAAAGCATTTACTACTTTTATCAATGTCTGATATCTACCTTTTTTCTACAATTTCTTAATTGTTACTAACTTTTTGCCACTTGTACCAAAGGGGCGAGTCCTTTAGTGTCCGTAGCACCTAGACTTGATTGTTTACCGAGGTTGGACTTCTCTCAACATTGATAGATTTCATAACATTCGAGGTTCTTAGGTTAAAAACTCTATAAGCTCGACTATTGAAAGAGTAACTCAAGAAGATACCCAAAATCACTCTTGGCTTCAAACTTGTCTAAATCTCTGAGAATATAAAAGTTCTTCCAAACACTCTAAGAAGCTTCACATTTGGCCTTTTGTCATGAAAAAGTTCATAAGATGAGCCTAGTAACAAGTCTCAAGAAACAAAGATTTAACTTATAACTAGCAGTACTCACAACCTTTGCCCAAAACACTTTTCTAGATTCTTGCTAACAAGTATGACTCTGGCTATCTCTTGAACAATAGTATTTTTTCTTTTAATAATACCATTCTATTGAGGAGTCTTGGGAGCAGAAAACTTATGTTGGATGCCTGACCATCACAGAAGGTATTGAAGTCAGAATTCTCAAATTTTTTTCCATGATTGCTTCTTATCCTTATAATATTTCTAATAGATTTACTTTTCTCATTCTGCAGTTTGATAAATAAGGATTTAATTTTTTTCAAAGGCTTCCAACTTCTCATAGAGAAACATTAGTAAGAGTGATAGAACGATTAACTTTGGAAGACTTGATTTCTTTAAGTAGATAACAGTTTCATTTTGTAGCAAAATTGCCTCATTAGTAAGAGTGATAGAACAATTCAAAAAATCCTCAATCTGAATCAATACGTCGATCATTTGTGAATTAACACTCTTAGTAGGAGAGAAATAGTGAAATTCACAAGAATCATTATCAGAAGAGTGAGAAGGGGTTACAAAATTTGCATTGAGATCCTGTGTCGAACTTTTAGGAAGAGGAGGAATTTCATCTGTAGTAGCCCAAACAAATTGTGGAGGAGAGAGAGAAGTAGTATGTTCAACCATATAGCCGAGACCTCTCATCTCACCATGATGTTTTCCAAATTTCAATCTCATCAAGACGCTAAGCTTCAAGAGAAAACTTCCAAATAGTTTCTCTAGTTTTCAAGATTTTCGTCTCAAGTTCAAGTTGCCAAACTTAAAAAGATTAAACTATTTTAGCTTTATCCAACAAGCAAGCTTCAAGTAGTTTAACTGTGTTCAATTCAACATCGATTTTACTCTTGAAATTCGAAGTCTCAACATCTTTGTCATCCAATAAACAAAATTCATATGATCTCCAATGTTTAGCTATTCTAATTATGCCTCAATTTAAATGATATGTTATAGAATGAAGTTAATGATATTCAAAGTTTGACCAAACTTAGCAATCCAAATCAATTCATAATTTATGTTAAAGTCGTGATGAGCTTAAGAAAAGATACAACGTTCTTGTTTTGTAAGATTTACCTCAAGAAAAATAAAAATGTTCTAAGGACTAGTTAAATATGATATGAAGCAAAGCCTTTTGTATGTATATATAAACTTCTTTTTGTTTATCTACATGCATATAAAAAGGTTAAGTCTTTAAAGTAAAAACACGCATCTTCTATCTATATAATTTGCATGGCTTCCTGAACGTAGAAGAAAGGATTTCATATTATGCCTTTATGTAATATGGAAAATGTATTTATATTATTGCAAAATTTAAGAACAACTTACTATTCATTCAAATATCATTTTTTTATATATTATATTTTTTTTTTATTTTTAAATAGATAAAATAATTTGGAATTTTTCTAAAAATAATTTAAAATACACTTCTAAATAAGAACCCAGAACTCAACAAGCGCCAAACCCTTGGCTCATAGTGCACACTGTAGCTCATTCATGTCTGTCATAAAGAAAAACTATAACGCAATTAAGAGGCCTCTTGGGCTCTAGGTCTAAAATGGATCCCACTTTTTTAAGAAGTAAGGTATCTACCAGATTTTCTTTCAAGTGGGCGGCAAGCCCACTAAATGGGGGTTAAGGAGAAAACTCACTAAAGATAGGAGAAAAGAATATCTTAAAGATAAATGTTGGTCGATGGCTACCTAAGGAAACTCTGATTCAATCCATCTGGCCCCCTCTGAAGGCATCTACCTTATCCCGATCACAAGGAGAGGTTCACCATGATGGGGATACTTTTTCCCTTCCAGAAAGAAGGGAACCATCCTTTTGTTGTGGCATGCTCCTCCTTCAAATTTACTTCGCAAGGGGTAGGCCTCATAGTTGACAATGAATGACAAAGAAATCTTTAAAAATGTAGGAGAATCTTAAGTAGTTGTGTATAAGTGTACTAAGTTTCCTCTTTCCTTAAAAGGTTCAGTAGGGGAGTGGTTTGAACTTAGAAAGCGAACAACGATTCTTGTAGGTATTATTGGGACCTTTGCATAGTAGAAGGTGGAGGGCACATCTATGCCTAAGTGTCTTCGCTAACTTGCCTAAATGGAATCCCTATGACAATATAGGTATCATTGGTACAGAACTATTTTAATACACAACACATAAAGCAATACATAGAACAATCTCAATACTTTGTGGTACTCTGTGGTTTAATACCAATATGTACTAAAAAGGGTGGTTAATGTACACTTTTAATGTACTCTTAAGATAGCGCAAGTCGATTATGATGTGTGATACCACTTTTGGTAGGTACCACAGATTAACTATTTTAGTGTACTTTTTGTTCACTTTGTTATTATAGATTTTTGAACTATTTCTTAAAGATACATAGAACAATTATCTAGATACAGGTACCACATTAATGATTTTAATGTTAATCGCATAGTACAATTTTAGATACGAGTCCAAAAACTAAGTGATTGATACCCCATTATTTGAACCACTTAATTTAAGCGGCAATTATGCAATAAATACATAGAACAAGTTGAATGTGGGTACCAATTTCACTCTATGTTAACGCATTTATTTACTATTTGTTAACTCTTTGTTGAACCGTCATGGTACCATGAATTTGTACACTTTCTTTAAGCAATAATACAATACTCTTAACGCATTAGGATTATTCATAGAATATCCTTAAGACCAAACTAACACCATTCAAATTCCCTTAAGTTTTAGCTACTAGTAGCAGGGAGTCTTTCCTTGAGCCAGTTTGGTGTATTATGCCTTTAGTGAGTTAGCACAGTGCCTTGCCTCTGAAGTAGAAGATTAAGTACTTCAAGGCATTCTTTCTTTTGGTAGGAAGACCACTACATAAGCCATCAACAATACTTTCTTTGATGCACTTTCTCACACGAGCAGGGAAGAGAAAATAGGTCGCAGATAGGTTGACGATCTTTCTTTCACGACTTATTTGCGCCCCATTTTTAGGCCTCCTTTGGCCCCTAGATCAGATGACTAGTTGGAGGATCCAAGCTCCAGGGTGGCTTTAAGTAAAGGATGTAAACCCCTACAAGGTCGCCCAGCCTAACCCCTTCTAGCTAGGGTAAGAAGAGCTCCCTAGCAACCTCTCTTCTTAAGAGAGAGTGCTATTTAAAACCTCAAATCTCTCTTTCATTTAGCTAGCACTTAAGAAGTAAGGGAGTCTGAATTCTAACCCCTTCTCTTCCTTAAGAAGAGAATAGCCCCAAACCAAAGCCGAGTCACCCCTAGGTCTTCTTGTGCAAAACTTTCTTTGTACACTAAGTTGAGATGGTAATGTTTGGGAGGTCTAGCTCAATAATTGGATAGAATCTTGATAGTTGAGTTCCAAAGGGGTTTTAGCTGAGACTCTCCAAATAGCCCAAATAGCCTTAAGTTTAAGTAGCTTTAGCTAGTGGCACTTAAGTAAGTCTCTTATTAAAGTAAGAGAAGAGGTATTCTATATGTGTAAGTGTATGTGTTTGTCCTCGGGATCGTAAACGGATTTGAGTACCATTCTAAGCTTTTTTCATAATCTTTTCTATAAGTAAAACTATTGTGAGCGGTCTAAACTTCGACCCTTATATCTTCATAATGATGTATGTAAAGGAGATTAAAGTAAATGGTTTTCTTCTGCTAATCGAGATGTGAAAAAAGGGCGACTTACGCCCCTTACTTAAGAGACTCCCACCTCAATTAAAACCCCTTATTTTGGCCCTTGGTAGAACTAAGTGACTTACTCCCTTAAGCATTATACCCTTCTTTCTCTTTCTCTCTCTCTCTTATTCTCCTATAGCTATATAGCATATAGCTTATAAAGGCGAAAGAGTACATTAAAGTACCCATATTGTACATTTCTATTGGTATTAAACTGCTGAGTTAACATAGAAAAGGTATCCCTTTCCTTTTTTTAGTGCAAAAATGGTTAATGTGGTATCCATATTGAGTACTTAAGAAGAAACCAAACGTTTCACAACGTTTGGAAGGTGAAGCTCAAGCATATGTTTTGGCTATTAATTACAATGTTGTGATGTTATTATGCGCTGGTGACCGTGATGTATTTCAAGAGTCACATCCTACAGTGATTGGTTAATATAATAGGGTTGTAGTATTAATTACCAAATGTATTAATACTTTACATTAATTTGTTTTTTTTGTTTTTTTTTTAGTAAGAAGATGAAGCAAAGGGAGCTCTCATGTGCTAGATATGAAAGAATGAGATTTTTTGGGGAAACGCAGCAAATTAGAGCTATTGAGGGTTCATATTTTGGGAAATTAGATGAAGCAGAGGGAGCTCTCATGTGCTAGATATGAAAGAATGAGATTTTTTGGGGAAACGCAGCAAATTAGAACTATTGTGGCTTTCATATTTTGGGAAATTACTAAAATAATATCCCTAAAATTTATAATAATAAAACTAATATTCTAATAATATTGAACGATCAATTTGAACATGTAAAGATCTAAATTTTCGTCATTCAATTTCAATTGAACGGATGTTCAAAGAAAAATAATATATCGATCATTTTTTTAATTGTGAAAATATAAGTTTGAATACAAGGGGTGCTATTTTTATTATTACAAGTTTTAAATGGTGCTATTTTTGTTATTTTTCCTCATATTTTTTACTCCAAATCTCCTGTTATAGTGCAGCAAAATTAAGAACGTTCAAAGTAATTTTGGGTTTCTTTGTTTTGGGGTTTTTGCGTGTGAAAGATTGTGTAATGGAACTTTATGTATGAGTGTAATTTTAGGTTCCTAATATTATGATTCAGACTGTATTGGATATTACGTTGTGAATTTATTTTAGCTTTGGGCGTAAACTTCGCTAATTTGCCAAACCACGTTAATTCGTTTTTGATTTTGATATTTTTGCGTTTCCGCCCAACAACTTATTAGATGATTCTGGACCAATATGATATTTAGTCCGGGCCAATTAACATGAGAAAGAAAGGAACATACTTTTCATATCAGCTTGATTCATAGTTAATGAATAATTTTTCCTAGTCTCACATGACGCATAAATGGCAGGCATAACCATAACAATGGTAAACATGGCAGATTGTCATAGACGATGCTGTAAAAGTTTGGAACTTTTGCCAACCTTGACAACCTTCCTCAACTGAACCAACCACCACATTACATTTTATGTCAACTGAACAATTTCAAGGATAACAAATTTCAATTGATCGAAAAACTGACACATGGAAGACGACACAGCATTCTATATGTAGTTTATGACGCGTCTCATCATCATCAAGAGGGTAACAACAGAGCTATTGCATTGTGCCCTTAAGCGCTGTCAAAGCCCTAAATATACTCCCTACAGCATAGGACAGCGCTAACAAGAAAATTAGCATCCTGGATTACATACATGGAATTCCTCACAAAACAAACTCAAATAAGAGGCCATTTATTCAATGATCAACCTTGAGCTAGTTCATTCTGGTTGCCATCAAACCCAAATGAAAGTTATAATATATCTGCTTTGATGAACATTGGCTCAGGGCCAACCCATATTTGAAAGGATGATAATACTGAGAAGGCAATTTATATCCAACCTACAACTTAAAACTGTGGCTGGAAACTAGGATTTTCTTTTCCAGTAGGGTTAAGTCGTATGATTATAAAAGTAAACCGAAAAAAGTCTGAAGTTCCCCCCATTACCTCCTGAGTGAGTTCCGTGATACGAAAAACACGTAATCTGGATGATTAACATGCAGTAGTCTGAGCCAGTTATCAGCAGCTCTCAATAGAGAATTGGCCTTTTGACACTCAAATACTCCATTTGACACCCAAAAGGGAACTTTGAACTTGTAATAAGCAAGCCCAAGGATAGGCAATGAGAGTTTGGGGTTAGCACTGTGACCTTCTGGTCTTGTTCCATTACCTGTGTAGAAGGGAAAGAATGAGTCATGCTTAATATTTCATAGTGATGATTGGATTTGGAGCACTCACAGAGAGAAAGAGAGGGATCAACACACTTTGAGATGGCGACGATAGGTAATGAAAGGTCAGAAAGCATGCGTCCAGGTTCTGTAATGTTTGACCTGTCGGTATCCTATATATTGGATACCTTGAAAAGGAAAAGCGCAACAGTTTTAGATATAGAACCACACATGAATTATGAAATCATAAAGAAATATAAAACAATGAGTAAGAAAAACTTTACCATGCAACAGAAATCCAACTCGATGGGGATAAATCAGAACTCCTGTATGTTTGAAGTTCTGGAAATTGTAAAGCAAGAAATGAAGCCTGCAATATAATGGCCATGAAAAATCAAATCAATTAGAAATCAACAACCCATCAAATTATAACTGTATACACTATTCTGATATTAAAATTCGAAAAAAATGGAATGTAAACGGTGGATTTTTTTTAAGTTCTTTGAACTGTGCAAGAATCTGTTAATAGTTCTGATTAAATCTTCTTGTTTCTAGATGTGTTATGGAAATAATTTTCTTTTTTCTTCCTCTAAAGAATTCTGGACTTGCCTAATTAACAAGAAATTCTTGTATATAACATGTTGTATGCTCCCTATAAATTTGGGTCGTTGATGTTGTTTACATGTTTAATATTAATTCCCATTTTATAAAAATTGATGGTCGAGATTCATCAATTTCACCATGTGGTATATACAATGGTTGTATAGAAGGTTTTCTCCTAATTAAGATGTCTTAATTAAAAGTAAAAATAATATAGCAAATGTCATCAAATATAATTCAACATCATGCAGGATTTTCATTAAAAATATTGATGCTGGACTTGCCTTATCAGCCAAAGGTTCTCGTGTATGTGGTGGTTCCTGCTCAAAATATTCAAACAGAAGGCGACCTGCACATTTGGAGGTCTCACTTTCATCACTTGAGGAACCCTCTATAGTTTTAGCATGGTTCAAGAATCCATTCAAACTGTGGACATTTGAATCTTTAATGTTCTGCCTGCAACAAGAACCATGAGCAACTTTGTTAAATCCTCTTCCAGCTCCATAATCACTACAGTTATCACTACTTGTTTCCCTAGACGAGTCAGCATCACTTGCATCTGCAGGCCTCCTGTAACATGATGCACACAGTGCAATACAAGATGATAATCACATTTACTGGATTAAATATAAGAAGCATCTAATTTGAACTTCGCGTATGGGCTCATATATTCTCATATTTTTGTTAGTTTAGACGAATTGGCCAAATAAAAGACAGTATGAAGTAGAGGGCAATATATTAGCAAGTACGTCTAATGAATTCGTGAATATTTGTCAACTCAGCTTTAAACCACCCACTGGCCAATATCCTAAAAGTAGCTGACTTCAAATCGTATGCCATAAAGTTATGTAGAATAGTATGGTTGATGCTAAAATACCACAAACAGAAAGCAAGATGAAGTTCATTTATTTATTTTTGAAAACGAATATACAAGGAGATATGATCCTTGGCATGAGCACATTTCATGAGCCAAAAAAGTCTGAGTAATATTTGCATGCAACCTTGAAGCATTTGCATGCAATCCACATCAACAGTCTAATGCTCTAGAAGCATTAAAAAGGCTCATTGTTACTCGATCAAGTCACCCTTTTATCAAAAAATAGGTCGGGAACTCAAATATAATGAACTAATACTTATAGTTCAGAATAAATAAATAATCATGTTACATGATTTAAGACAGTAATATGGCTTACACCACATAACAGGGACTAATGAAATAACTAAAATGCTGGACTATTTGAACTTGGGTAAAATCCACAAAAAAGGTGGTATTATGCAAACTTTACTTTCCCCAACTCCTAAGTAACAATATTAAGTAGTAGTTGCCTCCTAAGAAGACTGGTATATGGTCAATCACAACTCCCCTTCAAGACAACTCCTTTCATGTCAACCTTCAAATTCAGAACAAATGCTATCTATATAACTTAGACTCTACTGCGCATACAATCTCATTGGAAGCTTGGAACTAATGGAAAGCAGTAGTAGGTAGGAACAACATCAAGACTCGAAAGGATTAACCACAAAAGATTGACCATCGCTGAATATCTCCAGCTTATAAACTATTTGATAACTTCTGAGAACAAGAAAATAACACAAAGAGTGGTCATATAGATTATAGAGATCTTCCGGTAGAACCTATAAACAAGGAGTACTAAAAAGGTCTTTGAAGGGTTGAACAACCATAATCTAAAAGGCTTTGAGGAAGTTTAATCTGTTTATGAAATGAAAAGTCAACTGACAATTTTTTTTTGTCCAATGTCAACTGACAGTTTTTCCAAACAAATGGTATACATGACAAGCTGCTTCAACCAAGATTGAGTTCATTATGCAAAGAAGTAAGAAAACAAGCAGTTCAACATAGACTACAGGTAGTTGTAGGAAAAAGTGCTGACTGCTAAGTAATCATCAAACAGACATTTCCTAATAAAATTGCTGAATGCAAAATAGATATTGATAAAACTCACCTCGACCTAGGTGAGGCCTTTGATGGGTCAACATAGAGTTGAATCCCTGACAAGGAAGGAACATAATACTGAATCACAGATTCACCCCCATTTAACAACAGAGGGACACCAGCCCCATAAGCACTCCACTCTTTAAATGACTCCCACAAATCTCCAAGCACATAGTAAGGATGTAACTCTGGTTCTCTAATCCTCCATCCTGGCACACTCCTCTGTTTCTTCCCATAAGCAAAATGCACATTAAACAAATCAGCAAACATTAATCCAGAATGAAAAAATGCCTTAACATCGTTTATATGCCTCAATTTATCAATCCAACATTATACTTTGGGTCTCAATCACTACAACTTCCTACATTTGTTTTCAATTCATTTCGATTGAACCAAATTGAAAAAATATTCTAAATTGGTATTAAAGAACACATTCGAAGTAATAAATTGCAATGCTCAAAAACAATAAATTCAATAAAATTGAGAACATAAATTACTAATATGACAAGAAAAAAATATATAAAGTAGTTAATTGCAACCAACGTACTAGATAAATGAGTAAAAACTTAATATGAAATGAAAAATTCACCCTTAAACTTTCCTATGTGAAATGCATTGTACTTTCTTAGATCCTAGAATAAAACGAACCACATTAGATTGAACCTTAAAAATTTATTGTGTCTAATCGCCTCAAAAGATGAAAAATAAAAAATAAAATTATAGTTTCTGCCTTTCTGATTTATCGCAAAAAGTACAAAAAGATTCCAAATTAATCAATCCAATATTTTTCAAATGTATCAATCAAAGCTATTGCCTCCGTGCATATCATTCTTCAAGATAGTCTACTTTGGAAATTTGGCTTCAACTGAGAATAATCCTATAAAAAGAAAGCACAACAAGTCCAGAACTTCAACTCGGATCAATTCCCAAACTGTCCCAGCAATCAACAATCCCCGAAACTTTAAAATTTATTCTCTTAGTTTAATAATTAATTTCCATACCTTCGAAAAGTACTGAGCGGGAACCAAAGGCGTGGTGTACTCCAAAAACCGATCCAAATTAGTAGCATTAGAGTCACTACTCAACCCACCACGAGTCGAGACGGAGCAAAACGACGAAGCACAATCATCAGACTCAACCGACGATGACGAAGCCTTCGAATCCACCAAAGCCCTCTGATCCTTCTCTTTTTGGATATGGTTCACTTTCTCTTGATATTGTTGTCGTTTTTCTTGCTCAAGCTGTCGTTTTCGTTCTTCCAATTGCCGTTGTCGTATAGCCGGAGGGTTGTAAAACCGATTCTCACCCCGTACCCTAGTAACCGAAACACCTCCACCGGAAAACGACATTGCCAGAGAACGCTAATACGCGTCGTAATGAGAAATCAGGGAAAAGCGAAAGATTTAGGAACAGTATGATTGCAGTATTGAACTTCTTGCTAGGGTTTAATTATTGTTGACGACGAAGAAGATATTTATGTGGGTATTTAATTACGAAAAGAAATTGAATTCTTTAATCTCTAGAAATATTATTGTGAGATTATGATTAAATTTTTTATTTTGATCAAAAAAAGGGTATATGGGTAAGAGAGACAAAGAGCGGATGAGTGTTGACGTGTATCAAAGACAGATTAATAGAGAAGTAATAGCAAAGAACTCAAATGGGAAAAAGGTCTAGAAAGCACATAATTTTGATAAAAGTAAGTATGTTAATTTTGTTATTGTTAATTTAGATATTAAAATTTTTATCATTTTTTAAAATAAATATATTAATTTTGTAATTTATAAATTAAGTATTATAAATTTTATTTTTATAAAAATGAGTAATCTTAATAAATGATTTTTTAAAATGAATATTTCTAATAAAAAAAAAGCAACTTATAATACTTAATTTTTATAAATAAAAATATTATAAGTATCCAACTTAAAAATTATGAGACTAAAATGTTCATTTATACATAATAATAATAATAAGACTACTGTGATATTTTAAAAAAAATTATGAGATATTTAGTACCCAATATAATAATTATAGGATTAATTATTTAAAATAATTACAAGATCTTTAATATCTGGCATCTAAACTTAAATCATCTTTATTTTTACTTGTAAAATGTAAATTATATATTTTTAATTTAAAAATTAAATATTATTTTGTATTAAAGTTTTAAATTTAACACATATATTAAATATAAAAAAACTTAAAAACAAATATAAATAAATTAAAAACAAAAAAAAGGATTTGTACTAATAGCAAAGAAAAAGAATTCATTAATTCTAAATTTACGTTAATATAATGATCCAAACTAATAAAAAATTACAATCGTAAATTTTAATTGTAAATAAATGAATAAGTGGAGGCCACTATTTTATAATTCCTTAATAGCAAAAGGCTCTGTTTGTTATTAAGTTGTGGGTTGTTTTTTTAAAATGAATTGTTGTAGCGGACAAACCTCATTAAGATATTTTAATTAAGTTGTCACTTTAATGGTATTTCTATTAATTATAAGTGTTATTAAATTAATAAATAAATAAATAAATTGATACTCAATAAAATTTATAATTAAATCTGTTATTAGCATTTAAAAAAATAAAAATATTAGTAAATAATAAAACATCACACTACTATGTCATTCTATAAATACTATTTACCCATGGAGCTATACAATCAACTACAAGCATTGTTTTCCCTATATGTGTGTGTATATGTGAGAATAATAAAATTTCGTGTGATCAATCTCTTTTAAGTAGTTAGCCCAAAGAGAGTACCATCCTTCATGGCATCGAAAAACAATCAAGTGCAAAAAAAATCACAATATAAGCAAAATTTGACTCCAACTAAAGTATTTGCCACCTAAAGATGGTAGCATACAATACTGCGTTAATAGTTGTGCGAACTCTACCTCAAAAGCATGTGAAATTGATTTGTAAATTATAGTACCCACAAGTATATTAATCACTTGTAGCAAGAGTTACAAACCTACAAGATCGATCTCTTAAGAAATTGCAGTGGTTCTAAATAACATTTTCACACTTCTCTAAAATTCTAGAACAACAAAAATACTAAATAGTTAGAGTTCTAAACTACTAAAATACTAATTAATTAGACTTTTAAAGCTATTAAAATATTAACTAGTTAGAATCCACCTAAAATCACTAAAAAATTGTAAATTACATTGCAAAAGCAAGAACAAAAATGAAGATGGCAAACAAGCGAGTCACAAAATTATGTTTTAACTTTAAACTAACTTCAATAGGTTTTTAATAATCAATAGAGAATTTACAAACGTTTAGTTTAATTGACAATGTTTGCATTGAAATATTATGGTAAATTAACATGAACGATCTAATAAATTAAGATTATCGACTTTTTTTTTATTTACGAAAATTCCTACAGATCGGATAATTTTTTTTGGTAATTAACTAATCAATGTCCTAAGGATAGGGTATATTAACTAGCAATCAAATTATGCAAAAGGAAAATATGTCAATCAAACCAATGCCATGATTAGGCCATTAATTTTAAGCTTTTATTAAGATTATCAAAATATAATCAAAGTGATGTTCCTAAAACTTAATTATCAAATTTTTCAATCTATTTATGAACATCAAATTAGCCCATAAAAATTCACAATAAATCACTAAACAAACTCTTAAAAGTTAAACATCCATAGTTAAATTCAGCAGAACATGTTTAAATTAATATTCATTGGCAACTATAATCTAACATACATTCTAGAAAGGAAAAAAGTTGAAGAAATATCTAACAATAACAAGTAACCTAAATCTAAATACCACAATTGGCTTGGATGATGTTTCCTTCCTAAAAGCATGATCTTTGATCTTTAAAGGCTTCTTGTTTCCTTATATGTGCCTCTCTTGCTCCCATAAGATGTGGCAAAGCTCCAAAAATCCTTAAAATTTAGAGTAAAAGTCGGCTAAAAATTGTGTATTTTACTGAAAACGTAAGGGAGTGCACCCTATAGTAAAATCTAAGAGCAATGCGCCGTGGCACACAAAAATCTTGGCAACAACATAAGTTGATTTTTGTGTCTTCATACGAACCCTTACAAATTTGTCAGTTTTTTATGTAAGGCTTACATGTTTTAGTCCTTTTTTGCTTATTCTAGGTTGTTATTTGAGTATTCCAAGTGTCTCATCTTTAAGTGTTTATATTATTTCTCTTTTGAAGATAAAAATACATTAAATATACAAAAATATATCGTGATTTTGAATTGATAAATTTATACAAATAATTAAATAAAAGAGTTATAATTAAATATATTTGATCCAATTGAGCACATTAAATCACAGAATATTAGTACTTTTCAAGCACTTATCACAATCTCCAATCAGCTTCTTTCTAGTCTCTTGCAGATGAAGTAATCTAAAAACTAAAAAGAGAATAAAGAAACTACCTATACTAACCTAAATCACTTCCGTAGATTATCACAGTTACATTTAGCATGTACAACATGCCTTTAAAACTCCTAAGTAACCTTAATGGACGAGTGATAATCTCTTGAGGGTTTCCAATGATGGCACTCACAAACATCTTGCTAAACAAAATAAACTAAAACTAGCTATAAAAAAAACTATTAACTTAAATCAACAAAATTTCTCATGCCTCAGTTTCTTTACAGTTCATAATCAAGTTTCATGCAAATATGTTCAACCTCTTAACGTACATCAAAGTCTATCATGCAAATCAAATTCATATTGTTCATCCATATCCTAATGCTCCAATATATTCATATCAAATTTCCTAAACTCAATGTCAAGAATTCGAATTTGTTTCAACTCTAAGCCTCATAAGATTCACTCTTAATAACACACTGACCCTAAGGGTTCATATACTTAACAAAGTATATGCGAACAGAAGTTATATAAAGAAGAAAGCAAATAGATTTGCATATAAATATAAAGAATAAAAGCTAAAGTGCAAAAAAATTGAACTCATGAAAGGAATCAAATGCTATGATTATAAAGGAACTACATTGCTTATATCATACTCCAATCAAACTCATTAAGCAAACAATATCAAGTACATGCCCATGAATGAAAGAAAATGCTTTTGACATCAAAGGGTCATTTACTTTTATATTGTAATAGTCATTTACTACTTTTAAGATTTAAGGGTTTTTCTTTTCTATTTATTTGTATGTATACCCTTTTATTTGTACACATCCAAATTTTTTTTTTTTTAATAAACTCCCAACCATTTTTGTAGTATTTTTTTTTTGCTAAATGGCTACTATAACTTTTTTTTGTCTAAAATAACCTCATATATAACATTATGTACTAGAAGTCAAGCATGACAATAATTAAATACACACTTTCAATTGCTACTCAACTCATTCAATTTGAGTTATAAAAATAAATAACATGAACTCCATTTGATTGTTAAAATCCAAACATCTAATACAAAACCTATAGAGATTATCTAACAATTTAGAATAACATGGAATGTGTTTCTAAGAGTAGAAGAAAATTAATATCTTAGAATGAAACACTAAAGACTCAAATATCTCACAAGGTAATCTTCATTATTTGATTATAGGATATTAAATATAAGTTTATCTCAGTTTCAGTATCAAGAGCATGATTTATGAATTATGACTATGAACAAATTCTTACAACAAACTTTTAGAAGTTTAAAGAAAATTAAACATAACATGCATAATATTCTCAATTACTCACCATACATTAACCAAAAAGCATAATTGTTTGGTATTAAAAAGTTTTTAGTTGACCCCTATTCACACCCCAAACTTAAAATAAACATTGTTCTCAATATTTTGAATCAAGTATATGTTCATAAAAGTATTCAAAGGTAGCAAATATAGAATAAATACTAAAGCAACTAAAAAAACAAAATATAAAGAAAATAAAAGAAATGATAATACCGAATATATTGAGTTACCTCCCACCAAGCGCTTTCATTAACCTTATAGCAAGAAGTTACTTCTTTTTCTATCCACCGTTATCAAAGATCTTGAAGTATATGATTTCAAACTTTCGAGCTAGTATTTCATTAAGCACATCCTTCCACCTTAATAATAATCTCCTTTGAGAATGCATAAGTTTCAAGTGCCTTATGCTGCAAAGGAAGTGAAGATAATTCCTTCTTATTCTCCTTGAAAGATTGTAGAATATCATGCTACTTAGTTTGACCTTCTTTGAGACTTACTTGCTCCCCATCTATATTTTCTACAACAAGTAGTAAATCGTTAGTATTTTCAAAAAAAAGAAATCGTTAAGCACTTTACCACTTTGAAAGATTGTGTTGTTGTTCACTTGCTTAGTTTGACTAGGAAACTATTGTTTTATTTGAATTTGAATCGCCAGTAACCCAATTAGCATTGATATCCTTTTTATTGGATTGAAGCGCTTTTCAAGGGGTCATCCATTCTTGAATTTCTCCAGGCCAAGCATGCTTAACTATGGAATTATGAAGAAATGGTTGCTCATATCCTTCTAAAAACTAATAGGTGATTAGAAGATGAATAGTAAACCATTTACTTCATCATCTCTCCATAGTTCCTAGGTGCTCTTTGCTCTATTATATGGCCCACAATCTCCCCTCAACGATAGCCTGGAGACTCGAACCTTGTCATTCACCTATATTTCAACAAATCTAGACATCTTGGCCTTCTGCTAGTTGATATTGTGTTAGCCCCCTTGCTAGTTTATATGGTGCTAGCCCACCATATGACTCAACTCACATGGCCCCCGTCACACACTATTGGTTGATACAGTGCTTACCCACCATATGACTCAGCCCACTTAGCCTCTATCAAGCATTACTAGTTGATATGGTGCTAGCCCACCTACCGAACATGTGACCTTGCTCTGATACCCCTTGTTGGATCGAGGCGCTTCCTAAAGGGTCACCTATCCTTGAATTTCTCAAGGCCAAGCATGCTTAACTATGGAGTTTTGAAGAAGTGGTTCCTCATATCCTTCAAAAAACCAATTAGTGATTAGAATGTGAACATTAAACCATTTAACATCATCTCTCCATAGTCCCTAGGTGCTCGTAGTCATATTATATGGCCTACACTTTTCATAGAAGCCTCTAAGGAATCCAACCTTCTATTATGTCTCTCGTGCTTTTCCATACTAGCTTGAATAAAAGCATTCAAGTTCTCATCCAATGTTAGTTTCCTTGGTTGATTGGGTGGTATTATTTCTTCTTGTTGATTTGGAAGCTCTTAAAGTTGCTCAATCATTTGCCTATATAGATTTTTCACCCTTTTCATATATTTCAGTATAGAATCCACTCTTTGATCGTTTTTCATGTTAGAAGCTCTACTTGCTTGAATGAAAGAATTGAATCTCTCCTCAAAGGTTGGTTCAATGTATGGGTAGAGTGGATCGTATGGATGAAAATTTAGGCCTTACATTTAGTATTGGGCATAAGGTAAGGTAAAGTTTGCTTGTCATGAAAATTATGATGATTTATTTCTATTATCAAAGTACCTCTTCTCTTTTTTTCTATGGAAAAAGAGAGAAAGAAGAAATGTGAAGGTATAATAATCATCTGTAAATGTACAAACATTAGCATAATGCCTGTATAAACCACAAATGCCACATACTTCTATCTTTGTCGTGTCATATGACTCTTCAAAAGGCCTTTGTATTTGTTGTTCTAAATAGTGCATAAGATATTACGTAAGTGCATGTGTCGCAAACAAGTAATATAATAATAAGAAAGATTGTTCTCACAGAGATTGAAATATTAAAAAGTATTATAAAAATTAACTAATAAAATCAATATTGGATGTTTTGTGTAACAAAATAAAATAAATTAATAAAACAAAAACATACCGTGATTCTGAATTGATAGATTTCTATAAATAATTAAATAAAATAGATAATTAAATATATTCGATCCAATTGAGCGCATTAAATAATGGGATATTATTACTTTTCAAGCACTTATTATAATCTCCAACCAACTTCTTTCTAGTCTCTAGCAGATGAAGTGATCTAAAAACTAAAAAAAAAAAATTAAAGAAACTACCTTTACTAACCTGTATCACTTCCATAAATTGTCACAATTATATTTAGCATGTGCAACAAGTCGTTAAACTCCCTAGGTTACCTTAGTGAACGAATTATAGTTTCATGAGGGTTTCCAATTATGGCACTCACAAACATCTTAATAAACAAAATAAACTAAACTAACTATAAAAAAAAAAAACCATTAACTTAAATCAACAAAATTTCTCATGCCTCAGTTTCTTTAAATTTCATAATCAAGATGCAAATATGTTCAACCTCTTAACGTACATCAAAGTCTATCATGCAAATCAAATTCATATCGTTCATCCATATCCTAATGCTCCAACATATTCATATCAAATTCCTTAAACTCAATGTCAAGAATTCGAATTCGCTTAAACTGTAAGCCGTATAAGATTAACTCTTAATAACACACTGACCCTAAGGGTTCATATACTCAACAAAGTGTATGTAAACAGAAGTTATGTAAAGAAGAAAGCAAATAGATTTGCATATATAAATATAAAGAATAAAAGCTCAAGTGCAAAAAAATTGAACTCATGAAAGGAATAAAGAAACTAATTTGCTTATATCATACTTCAATCAAATTCATTAAGCAAACAATATAAATACATGCCCATGAATGAAAGAAAATGCTTTTGACATCAAAAGGTTATTACTTCTAGATTGTAATAGTCACTTTATTACTTTTAAGATTTTGGGTTTTTACTTTTGTTTTTTTTTTTTTTCTGTTTATTTATATGTATACCTTTTATTTGTACACATCCATTTTTTTTTAATAAACTCCTGAACATTTATGGAGTATTTTTTTTGCTAAATGGCTACTGTAACTTTTTTTTTTGTCTAAAAGAACCTCATATATAACATTATGTACTATAAGTAAAGCATGAAGATAATTAAATACTCACTTTCAATTGCTACTCAACTCATTCAATTTGAGTTATAAAAATAAACAACATGAACTCCATTTGATTGTTAAATCCAAACATTTAATGTAAAATCTATAGAGATCACCTAATAATTTAGAATCATAAGGAATGTGTTTCTAAGAACCAAGTAGAATAATCACCCTCTTGATTATAGCTCCAAGAGTAACTAGGTTGACTCTCCAAATCTGGATATTGGTGGTAGGAGTGTGATGGCTCCAGATCGGTGTAAAATTTATGGTAGGTGTGTCCCCCTTCACTCCATTCATAAGTATGCAACGAATTTTGTGCAGTACTAGTCTCTATGAAAGACCTCAACAAGGAAAGATGGTAATGTTCTTGTATCATGAGATTCCTCAAGTTACTACTCCGTTCAATACGAGCTATGAGGTTAGTAGCATCTTTAAATGTCATCTATGCATCCTTAAGACTTTCATATTGAAATGGGTCCATCACCTAACAAACAAAACTTAAGAAAAAAAATAAAATATGAAAAGTAAAAGAAAGTGTAGAAAAACCTAACTAAATAATGATAATAAAAATAAATAAGAAAATTTAACTTAAAAGGTAATAAATAAATAAAAATAAGACAATAAAAACAAAATAAACTAAATAATATAACAAAAATAAATATTTTTTTAATTTTAAAAATTTTTAGTTTTTTTTTAATTTTTAATTTGATAAAAAAAATGTTCAAATTAGAGGAGAAAGCCTTGTATTAATATTAATCCTAATACACTAGCAAGTTCTCCTGCAATGGCGCTAAAAACTTGGCACAAATTCTTCAAGTGCACGGGTCATATACAAGTGATAAATATTTTTAAGAACGGGATTGTCGTACGCACGATAAATTTATTAATGCGTGTATTATGACTAATTACTGAAATATATACTTTCCCTTTCTATTTGAATAATAGAAAATGAGTGGAAAATTAAAATAACGAAATTAAACTAATTAAAAAAATAAAAAAAATATATTCACTACACAATGAAGAAAAGTCTAGGAATTCAACTTCCTCCATTCTACTCCCATAATTTTCTATGTCTCAATAAAATTAAAGTAAATGCAAAGATTATTAATCAACCCTACTCAAGTAATTATCACCCACATGTCTTTGGTTATGTTAATCCTAATCCATATAAACCTAGCCCACATATCTATAGCCATCTAAGCGTTCATGGGTCATTAAGTATTTAGAGTTTAAAAGTGATTATACAAATAATGCATGTTCACAATTTCATACCAACTTTTCAATTTCTCACAAAATTAACAAATCACTAAATTAAATGGCTAATCTAAATAGGAGCATTAAGCACATTAAATTAGATAAATCAAACACTCACAAAATATTAAATTAATAGCATAAATCATGAATGAGTTCTATTAAATCCCTAGAAAGAGTTCTAGCACAAACTACACATTTTCAATATAATAAAATCAAGAATAAAAATTATATGAAATACAAAGTTTACAACTAAAGGAGTAAGAAAATGTAAACCTAATAAGGATTCCTCAAACTTTTCTCTCCAAGAACTTCCTTTGTGCTCCAATTGTGGTTCTATTGTGCCTTTTTCAAAATTCTCTTTATATTTTCAAAATATTGTAGAGAAATCTAAAAAGAAAGATTAAAAAGAGTATTTTGGTGATTAAAAATAGTGAATGGAGTGATGGAATGGATAAAGGATGGATATGGAGGTGGAAGAGGGTGAAAAATGGTGAATGGGTTGCTGAAATTTTGTGCAAAAGGAGATAAAATAGGTCTAAAATGTTCAGGTCAATTTTTTTCCATTGGATCATCTTAAATAGCAAGGGCTGATATGAAAATGAGATAAAAACAAGTGTTGGCCAATAAGGTGATGACATGTGGCAAAGAGAAATAGGCAAAATGAACTGCCCTTGACACGCAACACAGAGAAAACATGGGAACCGTGCGGGTGCAACACATGGCTCACTGGGAGAGGCTACGCTGATCGCTATGCTGAGCTTGCGCCACACGATGTTCTGTGATTCGCTGGCGTTGCTTGCATGGCGTGAACATGTGAAACGTTCGACGATTTTTGAAATAAATGTTGTGTTGACACGTGTCTCAATGACTAGGAACTTTAACACCCAACGCTCATTGATTCGTTGATGTGACTTGTGTGGCATCCAACTGGTGTCCATGTGTCTCTGGTGTTTCTAAGTGCATCCCAGATGCTTCTATGTACATCCACATGCATAAAAATAATTCACAAAAATCCTTAAAAATTTCAAAAAATTCTCAAAAAATTATATTTTCATCCACTTTATCATTTGACCCAAAATTTATGTTATTTTAATATTTTAACCCCAAAAATATTATTTATTAAATTAGATAAGTTAATATTAAGTATGAAAATATAGCGTTATCACCAACGAATTTTTGTCCCTTAATTATTTTTTTTAGTGTTAAGTTTTTATTCTAGTCAATTTCAGTCAATACTAACATACTTAACTCATCGTTTTTGATTTTATAAGAAATCTTTACACAATCAGGATTTTTACAGGTTGAGCCGCGGCGGTCAATACCTTAAGTCGTAGCGCCATGCTCTTGGGTTGAATTGGAAAAATCTTAAATTTGAGTGATACGAACCAAATCGCGCCACTAATAAGGCCCGACCCGTATCATGGACCAAGCCGAGAAGGGGGTGAAATAACGGCGTAGAAAGGCGCCCCACAAACACGAGCTAGGGCGCAAGCATGTTAGCCATGGGAGTGCCAAGCTAATTTGTGGAATTGCCAGTTTTGGAGCTGCGCCGCGGCATGACAATCCCCCGCCGCGGCGAACAAGTTTCTGTTTTGGTGGAATTTTGGACGAGGCATTCTCGCCGCGGCATGAAATATGTGCGCCGCGGCGCCGGTGTTTCTGTTTTGGACATGCAGGCTGGGAAATGTGCGCGCAGGACGAGCAGACGCGCGCGCAAGTGTGGGCAGAGGTGCGCGCAGAGGACCAAGGACGTGCGGGCCGCGGCATGGCTTTTGGGCGCCCCGGCACAGACCTCTCGGGTTGGATGCAAGCTTCCTCGCCACGGCATAGAATTTACTCCGCCGCGGCCCGCCTACTATTGCTTTAGTGATCCGAGCCTCCTCGCCGCGGCATGAATATTTGCCCGCCGCGGCGCAAGTGTAAAATTTGTAATTTCAACCATTGGATCAAATCCAATGGCTCAGATCTTGTCTTTTCTTTTAGGTTTTTGTGTGAGCCCTATTTAAGGACATTTGGGCAGCTCTTGTTTGTAACTTTGTTCAATTAATGAAATTTGTTAGAAAACAAATTGAGAGCCCTTGAGCTCCTTGCTTGATTTCAAGCCAACCCAAGAACTTATCAAAGGTCTTTGCACCCCTTTGTGGCGTTCGCCCTCTCCTCCGTGCGTGGTGCGTAATATCCATGTGTGTAGGTGAGTTTCTTGCAGCCCAATCTGTGTTTTGCTTGGATTTCTCCTCCCAATATTGTTGTTGGGTCTTGGACCGTTCTCTTTCGGTTCTCTAGCCTCGTAGCTAGGCGGGTCGATAGGAATCGCGTTCCACGGTTCGCATCATTTGGTATCAGAGCTCTAGGTTGAGACTCTAGATTCCTATCTTAATTTGTGTCAATTTCTATTTCATAGCACATAAGAAAATTCTTCACAAAAAAAAATTCTGTGTTCTTCTTTTTCTAAGTGTTTATTGCAATTCCTGGAATAACCTGTGTGATGTTGTTGTTTGTTTCTTATCTTAGTTGAATTTGGAGAGGATTTTGTGTTGGAAATTTTCCCCAAAATTCGTTTTTGTGAAAGAGGGGTATTTTGGTAATCTCACATGTGATTTTTCTTCTTGAAAAGTGAGAGCCAAACTTTTCTCTTTATTTTAAAAAAAAAAAAAAATATCTTCCGAAAATATCTCGGAAAATATCTCACGAAAATATCTCGTGAAAATATCTCCCGAAAATATCTCGTTAGATATTTTATAAAAAAAAAAAAAATTTAGGAAAGGAAGAGGATATTTCGGTGTTTAAAAAAAAAAAAAAAAAAAGAGAAAAAAGAGAAAAAGAGAGTGAATTCTTGATTTCCCGAGAATTTACGCAATTTCGTCGTTTTAGCGTCGTTTGCGCTTTAACGGATCGTTTCTTTGTTTGTTTGCAATTTTTCGGATTGGATTTGCTAAATCGAACTTTTTTTTCCAAACTCATAGAGTTAGGGTTTCAAAACACATTGAGTTAGTTTCCTTTGTCCCATACATTTGGATATTGCAAGCTACACTTGTTGAGTGTAAAATTCTACATTTGTGTGGAAGACTTGGACGGTTTAGTTTGTCATAGGGCTTCGAGCGCTACGGCAATCAAATTCGAGTGTAAACACGTGAGGTAACGAGTAAAAGTTCCAATTTGTTGATTGTTAATTGTTTGTTTGTGTTAGTTGTTGTAAACATGTCTGACAGGAATAGCTCAGAGGAAAGGCCCGATACAACTTTTATGATGAGGGCATTACAACAATCCATGGAACGGATGAATGCCGTCATGGTTAACATAAATGAACGAATGGAACGTCAAGAAGCAACTATCGCCAACTTAGGGCAAGAGGCACCACAAGTCGCTCCTAATGTAGGAAGACCTAATAGGAGAGCCCATTTTGTGGAAGAGTTGGATGAAGATAGTTTTGGAGAGAACTATAATGAAGATGAGGGGAGGATGCCCTTTGAAAGACGACATGGGCCTAGAGGTGGCCATGATCGGGGAGGGATGAGGAGACCCCCACCCCAACCTTTTGATGGGGTTGATCGAAGCTTAGGAAGTATTAAGATCAAAATGCCGGCATTCCAAGGAAAGAATGACCCAGAACTTTATTTGGAGTGGGAGAAGAAGGTGGAGTATATATTTGAATGCCACAACTACTCCGAAGAAAAGAAGGTCAAATTGGTGGTGATCGAGTTTACTGACTACGCTTTGAACTGGTGGGATCAGTTGGTAGTTGGGAGAAGGAGAAATGGAGAAAGACCGATAAGTGGTTGGGAAGACATGAAAGCCATCATGCGGAAGAGATTTGTTCCGAGCCACTACTACCGAGAGCTTTATCAGAAATTGCAACGACTTCATCAAGGCTTTCGATCGGTTGATGAGTATTACAAGGAAATGGAGGTAGCCATGGTTAGGGCTAGCCTTGAGGAGGATAGAGAGGCCACTATGGCTCGGTTTCTGAGTGGGCTAAATCCGGAAATTGCCAATGTTGTGGAGCTTCATCATTATGTGGAGTTGGAAGACATGGTCCACATGGCAATCAAAGTAGAAGCGCAATTCAAGAGAAGAAGTAACCGGATGCAACCACCAAGGCCAATTTCTCCTACACCTTGGGTACAAGATTTTAGGAGAGAAGGAGGAACTAGCTCCAAGCCCCGCTTTGAAGTCAACAAGGGCAAAGAGATGGAGACTAGTAAAGATAAAGGAAAAGGTAAGGTTGAAACCTTTCCCCGAAATCGAGATGTGAGTTGTTTTCGTTGTCTTGGAAAAGGTCATTATGCGTCCCAATGTCCGAACAAGAAAGCAATGATCATGCAAGCAAATGGGGAGGTGGAGACTGATGAAGAGAGTGATGGTGAGGAGATGCCACCATTGGAAGAAGCAAGTGCGGAAGAGATAGTTCCGGTGAAAGGAGACTTGCTTATGATAGGGCGAGTGCCCAAGGATCGCTCCAAGGAAAGTGACATGGATTCACAACGAGGAAATATTTTCCATACACGATGTCACGTGAATGGCAAAGTCTGCAGCCTAATCATTGATGGGGGTTGTTGTACCAACATTGCTAGCACAACCCTAGTTGAGAAGTTAGGGTTACCCACAACCAAACATCCCACTCCTTACAAACTACAATGGTTGAATGATCAGGGTGAGGTGAAGGTAGAACATCAAGTCTTGGTACCCTTTGCTATGGGAAATTATCAAGATGTTGTATTGTGTGATGTGGTAGCGATGCAGGTTGGGCATATGATTTTGGGCCGGCCTTGGCAATATGATCGACGGGTGACTTATGACGGATATAAAAATAAGTACTCGTTCGACAAGAATGGAAGCAAGATAACCCTTATCCCCCTTACCCCGAAAGAAGTTGTTGAGGATCAATTGAAGATCAAGAACAAGGGAGAACAAGAAAAGGGAAAGGGAGAAGAAAAAGATGAAATGCCGCCCAAGGAGAAAAGGGGGCAAACAAAAAAAAAGGAAGAAAAGAAAAAAATGAAAGAATGTCTATTTTCTTACTTTTCTTTCTTGCAGGGCTATTATGATGAGGAGCGAAACAGAGATGGACTCCTACACTTACCCCGTGATGAAGGTCCGAATTCGAGGTCGAATTCTCTTGAAGAGGGAGGGAATGATACGAACAAAATCACGCCACTAATAAGGCCCGACCCGTATCATGGACCAAGCCGAGAAGGGGGTGAAATAACGGCGTAGAAAGGCGCCCCACAAACACGAGCTAGGGCGCAAGCATGTTAGCCATGGGAGTGCCAAGCTAATTTGTGGAATTGCCAGTTTTGGAACTGCGCCGCGGCATGACAATCCCCCGCCGCGGCGAACAAGTTTCTGTTTTGGTGGAATTTTGGACGAGGCATTCTCGCCGCGGCATGAAATATGTGCGCCGCGGCGCCGGTGTTTCTGTTTTGGACATGCAGGCTGGGAAATGTGCGTGCAGGACGAGCAGACGCGCGCGCAAGTGTGGGCAGAGGTGCGCGCAGAGGGCCAAGGACGTGCGCGCCGCGGCATGGCTTTTGGGCGCCGCGGCACAGACCTCTCGGGTTGGATGCAAGCTTCCTCGCCGCGGCATGGAATTTACTCCGCCGCGGCCCGCCTACTATTGCTTTAGTGATCCGAGCCTCCTCGCCGCGGCATGAATATTTGCCCGCCGCGGCGCAAGTGTAAAATTTGTAATTTCAACCATTGGATCAAATCCAATGGCTCAGATCTTGTCTTTTCTTTTAGGTTTTTGTGTGAGCCCTATTTAAGGACATTTGGGCAGCTCTTGTTTGTAACTTTGTTCAATTAATGAAATTTGTTAGAAAACAAATTGAGAGCCCTTGAGCTCCTTGCTTGATTTCAAGCCAACCCAAGAACTTATCAAAGGTCTTTGCACCCCTTTGTGGCGTTCGCCCTCTCCTCCGTGCGTGGTGCGTAATATCCATGTGTGTAGGTGAGTTTCTTGCAGCCCAATCTATGTTTTGCTTGGATTTCTCCTCCCAATATTGTTGTTGGGTCTTGGACCGTTCTCTTTCGATTCTCTAGCCTCGTAGCTAGGCGGGTCGATAGGAATCGCGTTCCACGGTTCGCATCATTGAGTTAAGCTGTGGTGGTGAATACCATAAGCTGCGGCGGCAAAACATTTGAGCTGCAACGTAAGGCTCTCGGGTGGCAAACTAGAAATCCAAAACATGCTTGTGCCGCGGTGTGAACTTACTTGAGCTATGGCCCGAGCAAATTTTTAACACTAAAAACTTCTTTTTCCATGCGTTTTTGGATCAAATAATAATTTTTTTTCAAAATTTTTCCAACTCCCCCCTTCTCCTCCACGAACCCTCAACATCCAAACCCCCAAAATTACCGAATTTTCTCCCAAATCACTTAAAATTTTCACTTGACACTACATTCCTAACACCACTCAAGTATTATTTTTTGAAGCTATTTACAGATTTGGAGAACATTTCAACAATATTCTTCATTTGGACTAGTGTAGTGTAAATTGTTTGGTATTTATTGAGGAAAAGTGTGAAATTTCTAGATTGAGTTCAAACCTTAAGTGTGTAGAGGTGTGATAGCAAGCATTGTGGGGTGTGATTCTGGGTGTTGGGAGCACTACATTTATGGACTGGTATTCTAAATTTTATTAGTACAGACACCTAGCTTTGTTAATCATGGCACCTAAGAGAAAACCCACTGACAAGGGCAAAGCACCAATGACTAGCCAAGATTTTGACAGGACTAGGTTTGTGAGCTATCATGCTCAAGAATGGCTACAAAAGGCTACCTTATACCATAGAAATTGTATCCCCAAAAGAGGAGTGAAATTTGGTACTTTAATTTAGGAGGATGTCACTAATGTAATAGCCATATTGGGTTGGAAATATTATGTTAAAATCCTAGAACCGGGTATAGAGAGCCTTATAAGAGAATTATACGCTAATGTACCCGAGGCAACCAATGACAAACAAGAATTCAGGGTAAGGTTATATCTTTTGATTCGGAAACCATAAATAAGTGCTATAACATGCGGTTAGGACCAGGGGCTTATAAGGATTTGCTACAATCATCAATTGATTATGATGAAGTCATTGGGGCATTGAAAATTGAGGGAACAGTTTGGGAGAAAAATAGTGAGGGCTCGAAAGAATTTGTTATTAAAGGGCTCACCTCATATGTGGCAATATTTTGTGTGTTCAAAGTTGATGCCCACCACCCATTATGATACGAACCAGATTGCGCCACCAATAAGGCCCGACACGTATCAGGGACCAGGCCGAAGGAGGGGTGAAATATTGGCGCAGAAAGGCACACCACAACACGAGTAAGGGTACCAACATGTGAGACATGGGCGTGCCAAGCTAATTGTGGATTTTCTGAAATTTTGAGCTGCGCTGCGGCATGATATTCCCCTGCCGCGGCTAACGACTTTCTGTTTTGGTAGGGATTTTTGGCCAGAGGTGCGCCCCTCGACATGAAATATGTGCGCCGCGGCACAAGTGTTTCTCTTTTGACCAGAAGGCTGGGTAGATGTGCGCGCAGGGAGAGCAGACGCGCGCGCAGCACTGGGCAGACGAGCGCGCAGAGTTGGAAGGACGTGCACGCTGCGGCATGGCTTTGGGGCGCCGCGGCACAAGCCTCTCGGGTTGGATGCCATCAGTGAATGGATAAGTTTTATAAAATAATGTAATAATCATGTCAACTTCATATGAAATGTTTATGAATTATCATGATATATATATATATATATATATTGACGACAATATTCTGTACATAGTTTTTATGATAATTAATATACTCATACATGCATAATATAAATTTCATAAAATAACTATAATTTGATACATGTGAAAACTATGAATGACATACTCATGACATAATGAAATAATATTCTGATAAAAAAAAATGTTCATGATCTTTAGAATATAATGATGCTATGATCAGTATATGAATAAAGTGTATAACCATGAAAAATGTTTTTTTATTGCCAAGAGAACTTGAGAATTTGATCGCACATGGAGGAGACATTTAGCATTGGCACTAGTTCTCAACTACACATGTGTGGTATTAATCACACACGGAGGAGACATTTAGCACTACTTCTAGCTCTTAACTACCCGTGTGGGGAACTTGCTTGATACGGCCATAAAATGGCTCAGTTGGCTTTGCTGATATATGAGTCATGTGCACACTGACTTAACTGAACTTGTTATCATACTGAACTTGTAATATCATACTTAGTTGGTAAACATCATAGTAAGCTGAATTGGACCAAATCTATTGATCATGATGTCTTACTAAGTCACAGCATATCTGAATGCTAAATATAGCCAACTATCATGAATACATGAGGGGAAGTACTCTGGCAACTGTAAAATATTTGTGAAACTTCCAAGCTTGTACAAAAATTAATATTATTAATAAGATTGATTTAATCATAGCTTGCTTGCAAATCAACTTTCATTTACTTAACTGATTCTATTAATAAAAAGGAAATATATTCTCATGTTGTAAAAGTTCTTGAAGTGCATTAAAATTGACATATGTTTTTCTAACACTAATTAACATAAATGCACTTTTCATAAATATGCAACTTGTATCAATTGGATTTACTTGAACATGAATGTTTTTCAAAACAATGCTATCCATGCTTTAGAAATAATTAAATATCCACTCACAATAAAAGTCTCTAATGGTCCTCTACGTGTCATGTAGGTTCTGCTTACTCAACTATTCCTAAATAACCACACTTGTGTAGAATAAGAATAATTCCATAGCTTGCTTATTTAATTCAAATTGAAAAGTACTTTAATATAAACAAAATAGGGATTGTTGATAGTTATTTGACTTTAATCATTGCATTTTAAATAGGTTTAGGGTATTCCTAAACCTACGCTCGTATAATCATATATAATTTTTGGTAGAAATGTCTAAATTTATTTCTATAAAAACATACGAAAAATAGACATTTCAAATTTTAAAATCAGTTATTACACACTCAATCATCATATATATAACCCCTTTTAAATCCATAGAAACTAATTATTTTCAAACAATTTTTCTCACCAAAATTGCAGCAGGATATACCTTTAGTTAAGTTGCTATAAATTTGTCTAGAAAACTCAAAATAATACACCATAAAATCCATATTAAACTAGACATCTTAAGCTTTAAAATAAGATATAAAACGTCCAATTCTAATTAGTAAAACTATTTTAATTAACAAAATTCGATGGGTTTTTCAAACAGTTTTTCCAGCACCTCTTTCACTTTACATATCCTTGGTTAAACAAGCATAACTTTGTCTAGAAATATTAAAACAGCAAACCGTAAAAAGTTTCAAATACTAGACATGTCAAGATTTAAAACAAGATATAAAGTTTTTCAAATCCAAATTGTATAACAATTTCAAATATCAAAAATACCTAGAGCTCTTGCAGTTCGTGTTTCATAAAACAACTTTTATTTAATTAGGTATAACTTTGCGTAGAAAACTCTGAATTAAGAACCGTAAAATTTGTGATAAACTAGACATCAATAAAATTTACATAATGAGATTTGAAAATGATATAGTTTTTGCTCTTAAGATCCTTAATAAAAAAAATGAGTGGGTATTTATAAAAAATTTTGCAAACTCTGTAACCCTCACCAACCTACCTTGGCGAGGTACCAGCGAGGCTACTACGATGTTCAACTATTAGAAAAATGAATAAACTTACTTTGCCAACCTACCTTGTCTACCACACAATGAAGGCCTCAGCGAAGACTTCGGCGAGCTACAAAAGAATAATTTTTCATGTTCAAAACTTTATAGAGAAAATTTTCAAAAATACTCATACTTAGTAAAAAGTAAGGATTTATATCATTGATACACCTGAGGTTTTCCTTAATATCACCAATATGCCTGAGATTTAAAAAGCATCAGTAATACACTTCTGTTATGTTAACTAACAAAAGATCTTGTTAATATTCCCAATTCCACAAAGCACTTTTTGGGGAATCTCTTGTGGTTCAGGTGGTAAGACTCTCAATCTCCTCCACCAGGTACTCAAGTTCGAATTCCACCCTAGTGTGTGAGTGTGTTTTCTCTTTATTAATAAAAAAATGGGACTTTAGAGCCCCTTTTTTTAAATAAAAAAAAATAACAAAATGATTTGGCATTTTTGTAAATTAGAAAAAAACTGACAAACGTACTAATCACTACAGTATCACACAAAACAATAAACCAAATACCCCTTTCTTCCCTCGTTGGCTATCACTCTTTGTATTCTCATCTCTCTCTCGCAACATTGAAACCCATTTCTTTCTTCATCAATATAACAAAGCAAAGGGATCTTTAGAAAGGAGAAGATATTGAGATCGTTCACGGTAAAGTGTTTATTTTTTCCATCTTTTAGTCGCAGAAAAGCTAAGTTTAAAGGTTGGATAATAGGTCTTTTATATACCCAAAACGGGTATACGTAACTTGTATATTGTTAAAACCCTAAATTTTCTTATAAATCTTCCATCATTTCCTTCGATTTTTAGTTGTTATGAATTCTATGCATGACTATTAAATCTTTCTACTACAATTTTGTTATTATTTCATAGACTATGTATGCCGAATGATATTATGTTATATTATTTATAGTATTTTTTAATAATAGACCGAATGTAGCTTATTTAGTGTAATAATTTAAAATTTCATTCATTTGAAGTTATATTTATATGAGATTTTTGTTTTCTTTGACTAGTTATGCTTTGTTTAGGGATTATGAATTTATATGCATGTGTATGTCTTGATTATGTTTTTTTCCTTTTCATTACTAGGTCAGTTATAATGGAATGGTCTAAAGTTTATTTGCATTTATTTGGGATTAATAGATATGTTGATATGATACCGAGTGATACATACAGTCTGATTGAGTGTTACAATGATGCTTTTCGAAGTATATTGGGTTTAAGGTTAAAATTAATGAAGAAACCATTCAAAATTGAAGCTATGATCCCCAAGGTGAAGGAAATTAAAACTAACTTGGAACTTATGGCTTTGATAGATTTATATAGGGAGATGAGGATTGAGAGGCTTGACTTGTATGTTACCATGTTACCTTTAGCTATGGAACCACCCCTGCCTTATCTTGACCTAAACCCTTGTGTTGATGGTAGTGAAACATCAAAGGAAAACCAATCTAAAACACCACATGCAGCACTAAGGACCCATTTGAAACACATAAACAAATACCACCTGAACCAAAAACACTTGAAACGCTAATCACACCAATTCCATATGAACTAAAACACATGAAACACCACATGATCTCATCTAAGTTGGAGCTAAACTTAATCAATTTGATTTATTTCCCAATGGTTACCATCCTAAAATCCCAGAAAGCAACACTAAAAATCATCAAACTATACCTACACCATTTGATGACAGTTTTAACCTTGAAGACTTGGATTTTGACCAATTCATGGACCAAACTGTACCAATATTTAACAGTGAGCCTAATTCTATCAATGGTGCTGACCCTAACCCTACCCCCATATTTGAAACTCAAAGGGTAAGGCATTCTAATAGGAGAAGTGGTGGCATGAGAAACATGAAAAATATTGAAGAAGAAAAATTCAATGGCAGTGAGTTTGAACAATTCAATTGGTGTAGTGGTGAAGATGAAACTAATGTTGATGTTGAGGATAATGATGAGATGTTGGACCAATACTTCACAAATGATCAATCAGAAGAAGAGGAAACTGATGAAGAATTTGATAGTAGGAAGGACAACTTGGAAGAATATGATGGTACTGATGACCATAATTTAATTGACAATGATTCTAAAAATGAAGAAGGGAAGGCTACTAGAAGTGTTAGTAGGATGTATGAAAATGAGGAATTTACACTACGCCAAAATATGGCTTTAAAGACGGTCATTAACCGTCATTGTAAAGCTACGATGATGCTTCAAAAAAAATACAATGACCGTCATCTATTCAGGCGTCATCGTAAATAAGCATTTTTAATGACGGTCATGACCGTCATGAAAAATAAAAAACGACCGTCATTAAAAATCGTAAAAAAATAAGCGACCGTCATAAAAAATATATTCTATGACGGTTGTTATTTCATGACCATCATTGTAAACTGACAATGACCGTCATTAAAAATATCAAATAAAATTTAAAAATAATGGCTAGTACATTATTCAATGAAGGTTATTCAAATGACCGTCCTAAATATGCGTGTGTATATATATATATATATATATATTAAATATTGTGCTTTCTATTGATCCTGTTTTATATATTAAATTGACCATACGAATAATAACAAATCAATAACTTTATTAATAAATCTGTAATCTCCAATTACTAATTAACTTTTTAGAACATAAGTAGGTCTATACTCAAAATGAAAAATATATAATTATTTAAAATAATCTCACTATACATTAGCTAAAATAAAAGTAAAACTTTATATGTTCTACTATCCACGAATATGCATTTTCACATATATGCACCACTCCTGCCTCAATTGAAATAGTTCTTCTCTTGTATAGCGCAACTTGTACTTCCACTACAAGCATTAGATACAAAACAAAGTTTAGTAAAATAATTAAAACTATATTAAAATGTAAACATAGATTACATAAACTATATTAAAGATTAATACCAATTCAGTTATATTTGTACGAGGATTGTTAACAATGTCTTTCATAAATAGCATCACATAGTAACCACATTCATAGCCTCCTGCTTGTTTTGGGCACTATTCACAATAAAATTTAAACAAATAATATAATTAGTCAAGTAAATAAATACTATAATTGGACCATAAATAATTAACTATCATATATACCTTAATTTGATTGACTTGCAAAGTCGATGAATTCTCTCTTTGAATCATGACACCCCACATATTATAAGCCCTATGTACAATAATTGTCATCAAATAAAAGTACAAGAATTTTAAAAAAATACAAATAAACAAACATATATGGTTTTTGGTCTTACTCTTGTAAAATTTTTAAAAAATCAATTGGTATACTTTGATTGATGGAATCAATCCAAGCAATTGTTCCACTCCATGGATTCATCAATGCTAACATCCAATGAGCACTACATAGTTGAAAATTAAATTCTACATACATTAACGGAAGATTTCATGAAAGCATAAGAATATATGTTAATAAATTTAATTTTTATTACACTTACCCTCTCCAATATGGGCAAACTAGTATAGTATTATTCTCCATACCCTTCATTCTCATAGCAAGCATTTGAATTTGGTGATCTTCATTTGCCATTTCGAAAGCAATTTGATTAATGTCATTTGATTTTGAAAAAAATAAAATGAAATCCGCAAGCTAAAACAAAATCCACAAGCTATAGGAAGAAAATAAAAATGTAAATTCTATAAACTCACCATGTCGTTACAAAAATAAATATAAAATCAAAGATTTAATCTTTATTTATATTAATTATATTATCTTCTAACATTATTATTATTATTATTATTATTATTATTATACTAATTAATTTTCATTTGTTTTAATTTCAAAAATATTTTATACATTTTAAATTTTTATTAGTGAAATAAATTTAATATAATTTTTTATATATATAAAATAATTTATTTTGCTAAATTTCTTATAATCTTTCTTCTTGTTATAAAATTTGCTATGAAAAGAATATTAAATTATATGAAAAGAAAAAAACATGATTGGCGAATATGGCTAACAAAATTAACATACAAATTAATCTTTCTTAACATACAAATTAACATACAGATCGAAGGTTTACAAGAATTTTTTATATAATTTTTCTTCTTTTTATATGATCAGACATCACGGTATATATTAATTCATACATATAAATTATTTTATTTGCGTACAGTAAGCTATTCATATATATTCATATATATAACCAGACATCACGGCATATATATATTAATTCATACATACCTGTGCAGCGACAGCGGCAACTGTGCGAGGACGAGCGGCGAGAGGTGAGCGCGAGGACAACGCGGGGACGAGCGGCGAGAGGCGAGCACGAGGACGACGCGGGGACAAGCGGCGAGAGACGAGCGCGAGGACGACGCGGGGACTAGCGGCGAGAGGCAAGCGCGAGCTGGGAGGACGACGCGGGGACGAACGGCAGCGAGGACGACACGACGACCGGAGAGGAAGAAAACTGGGTAGACGAAGCGGCAGGGAGAGTCGCTGGAAAACACTGTGCAAGTTAGGAAAATTTTACTGTACAAGCAGGAAAAAATCGAATGTATACATACCCTAATTAGTTTACGTGTGCGAGGGAAAATTTTAAAAAGATTTTACGACGGTTATTTTTTAATAACAGTCATTAAATATATTTATTTTTAATTTTAAAATTTTTGATGACTCTCATAATTTAAATGACCGTCATAAAAAAAATTTATTATTTATTTTGAAGTTTTAATGACGGTCATGTTTAAAACGACTGTCATCATAAGTTTAAAATTTATGACCGTCATCGTTACTTCATATACATATTTTTAATGACGGTCATTTTAAAAAGATTTTACGACGGTTATTTTTTAATAACCGTCATTAAATATATTTATTTTTAATTTTAAAATTTTTTATGACTATCATAATTTAAATGACCGTCATAAAAAAAATTTATTATTTATTTTGAAGTTTTAATGACGGTCATGTTTAAAACGACCGTCATCATAAGTTTAAAATTTATGACCGTCATCGTTACTTCATATATATATTTTTAATGACGGTCATTTTAAAAAAAAAACGGTCGACCGTCCTTAAAAGCCATTTTTGGCGTAGTGTTAAAAGACAAGATGATGGTTCTATTAAGTGTCAAGTGGGAGACACATTTAATGGAGTTGACCATTTTAGAGAATTGTTGAAAGAATATATAATACAAGTTGGTTTTCAATCAATTAGTGTTGCTAGTGAATGTAAAAGAGTGATTGTTAGGTGTGGATCGGCTGAATGTAAGTGAAGAATTCATGTATCATTAGGAATTGACCAAAAGACTTTTATGGTAAAAACAATGGGAGACCCTCATAATTGTCAACGAGTTGACACCTAAAGCAACATCAAATTGGTTGGAAACAAAACTTCAAAATATAGTAGATGCAAATCCTGGTATCCATATTGATGTGTTAAGGGCTGAGTGTAATAGAAGATGGGGCATCTTAGTGAATCATTTGACATCATATAGGTCAAGACTGAAGGCTAGTCATAATTTCATGGGTGATCATAATAGAAGTTTTAGGAAAGCTAGAAGTTACTGTAATGCTATCCTACAAAATAATCTTAGATCAATGGCAATTTTCAAATGTCATAAACAAGGGTTGCATAAAGGTAAGATGTTTAAGAGGTGTTTATTAGCCTTGCAGCACAAAAACAAGGGTTCATACTTGGTTGTAGACCATTCATAAGCATAGATAGATGTCATTTGAAAGGTCCTTTTGGTGGAATGTTACTTATTACTGTCTCATTGGATGCTAATAACAATTTGTTCCCAATAGAAATAGCTTGGGTTGAAATAGAAAGTGGTAAAACATGGAAGTGATTTTTGTCATTATTGAATAAACACATTGGTGGAGAAGATCTTAGGGTTTTATGTTTTATATCAGACAAGATGAAAGGGTATATAAATATAGTTAAAAATTTGTTTCCAAATGCATATATTGGGTTTTGTGCAAGGCAAATATATGATAACTTTAGAGGTAGATGGCCTGGTATTAATTTCAAATCACTTTTTTGGGCAGCATCCAAGGCAACAAGGGTAACTAAATTTAATGATTGGATTAGGCAAATTCAAGATTCTAATGAAGAAACTCATAAATATTTGGATGAAATTCCAAAGATACATTGGGCAAGACATGCCTTTGATGAGGAGGCAAAGGTGGACCATGTTACTAATAACATGACTGAAAGCTTTAACAATTGGTTGAATAAGGTGAGGAAGCTACCTATAATACATTTATTTGAAGAATTGAGGAGAAAATTAATTAGTAGGATAGTGAGAACGGAAAAGGTAGAGACTTGGGTTACTAATATCCCACCAATGGTGCAAAAAAGGCTAGATCATAACCAAATGATGGGTAGGGGTTTGGAAGTCATTTATGCTAGAAATAGAGAGTTTGAGGTTATAGATTTGCCTACAACCATTTTGGTTAATTTCAATACAAGAACTTGTTCAAGTGGTGAATGACAGATAAGTGGGATTCCTTATGAGCATGCATGTTGGGGTATTATAAATAGAAGATTGAGGATTGAGAACTACAAGTACCCAACTTTAACCAAGGATACTTACTTAAGGACTTGTTCATCTATTATCCACCCTGTACCAAGTGTGGAAAGTTAGACATAATTGACTAATGTGGATCATATCATACCTCCAATAGTTGTAAGGAAAGCTAGAAGGCCTCTTGCAGAAAGAAAAAGAGAAGCTGATGAAGTAAAAAAGCATAAGAGAAATCAAGGACTAAAATGTAGATTATGCAAGAAATTTGGACACAATGTGAGGTCTTGTTTGTTAAATCCAAATAGAAAAATAAAGGTATAATGATGAGTGCTCGAAAAGCACTAATATTTCGTGATTAATTATGCTTGATTGATTTATATATAGATTTATTATGACTATTATTTCGATTATTTTCATAAATCTATCCATTCGGAGTCACGGGTATATTTTAGTGCATTTCAGGTGTTTTTAGCGTCAAATGATTCAAATGATGAAAACACGCGAAGACGGAACACCTACGGCGCTCGGATCACGAGTTACGGACTAATCAAGACGAATATGTAAGCCTTACATATAATGCCATCACATATGTAAGGGGGGGACGTGAAAAGAAGGAAAGCATTGCGCGCCGCAGCGAGAGAATTGCATGCCGCGGCGTGAGGCTCTCGGGTTTGATCCTGAAAACATAGAAGCATTGCGCGCCGCGGCGAGGGAATTGCATGCCGCGGCGGGGAGCTCTCGGGTTTTTGCATATTTTTCAGAATTTGTGTTGCGCCGCGGCGGGGAAAATGCATGCCGCGGCGCGCCTATTCCTATGGCACATAGGATTCGTGTAAACCCTTACATCTATAAATACCCCCTTAGAGTCCCCCTTACATACAGCTCGAAACAACTTGACCAATTCATACACAACTCTTCCTCTTCTCAATTTTGCGACCCAAACACGACATTCAATCAGTTTTGAGAGCGTTGCCACACTATAACGAAGCGAGAGACAATATTCTAAGGATTCAAGGAAGCTAACGACAATCGAAAATAAAGCTTACGGAGAAGTACGTCAACCAATCCATAAGCGGTATTTAGATTTAGGTTTTCCTTGTTGTTATAGAATTAATTCATCTTCTCTATTTGTTAAAGTGTATGATCATATTTTATTTGTCTATGAATAATAATATGAACATGTCAGGCTAATTTAATTATGGATGTTTAGTTTGTGTTGCCATGTTTGCTAGAATTGTGTATGGTGTATTTTTTTGACTTATGAATAAAATACTTTTTGATTAAGAGCATGTTTAAATGTTTGATTATGAATAATCATGGGCCCATTTGATGTTCGTAGTTAGATTGAAAAACCTAAGAATTTAGTTAGAGGAACGTCACCTTAACTCTATTCCGAAACACTTAATCAAAGATTCAAGTTAGTGACTTAGTCATAGCATTAATTTGATTGGCATGTTTTCCTTGCGCATAATTTGATTGCTATTTAATTTACCCCCGCCAAAGGCAGTTAATTAGTTAATCAACAAAGAGACCTACCCCCGCCAAAAGGAGTTTCGTAATTAAAAGGAAAGCCGGTAGTTTTGTTTATATAGGACGTTCATGTATCTCACCATACCTTTTCGATGCAAGCATGGTTAACCAAGCTAAATGTCCATACATCCTCTATTGATATTTTATTGAATTGATTGTTTGATTGCGATCTTGTTTTCGTTTGAGTAGCGTATTATTGTTCTCGTCACAAAAAC